>CP068498.1:0-1205564 GCA_016767195.1 Stagonosporopsis rhizophila | reverse complement strand
CTTGAAAGCTTCCTGTATGCCGTTTGTTCACCTGCCGTAGAACTAGGTCGTGCGGGAGAAGAACACAATCCAGGTGGCACACTTTCCGATGTAGGGCAACGTGTGCTTACACCAGCGTCATAATTTTCATCATAGTTTGTAGGCGGAAGGGTTGCACTTGCTCGCAGATCACACAATGTCGCAGCCACAACCTCTTCACTGCTCATGGCGCTGCCGGGTCTTGAGCAGTCGCTGGTTGCGACTGTGGTTCGAGATCCATATTTCCAATTATCGCAGTCCTCATCGTCGAGCTCAGAGTCTGTATGGCCTTCTGCTATGTCGTTGGCAGCATCGCTGTCGCTGTCGAGAAACGTGTATCGCCAAGGAACAGCGATAGCCCGTTTGTCTGGAGGCCACTCCGGATTTTGAATTTTTGATTCTCCGCGAGTATCAACTGGTGAAGGCTTGACCAGTTGTGCGCGCACTGGGCTTTCTCTTTCCTCAAGAATGTCCGCTAGATTTGTCTTGCCCTGATGGAAATTCTCAGTTCGCCTCGAAGCTACCACTCCAGTAGTCTGCTTCGTATGCACGTGTAGTGCGGCCTCGAACCTTGCTGTAAGATTGTTTGGTATCACTGGTGGTGGAGCGAAAGGCTTGGAGACGCGAGAGCCCAGTGGTTGTTGCAGTGTCTTAGACGCGCGAAAGGTACCGACAATAGCAGAGATTGTCGCCTTCTTGCTGCGCAGCGGCGGCTGCTCATCCTGTCTTTCACCGTGGAGATCTTCTGGTGGCCTGTTGTGAGATGAGCTCGGCATAGTGTGCGAGCGCATGTCGAGCGTCCTGAGAGCTTCAGCGAGCGCGTCCTTTGACAGCCTTGGCCTAAGCGGACAGAAAAATGATAGTGTCGACGCTGATATGTCAAGATCTGTGGATGGTTGCAAGTCAGATCTCGTCTTCGGTCGTTTGCGTGTGTGCGGGTCGCTTTCGTTGTGTGGCGCTGGCATTGGGAAGTGAAGCGCAGACACGCAAGGTGTTCGTAAAGGTACGACCCGAGATATGTTTCCCAGCAGGCCTTGGAAAGTCGTCAATAAAAGCATCAAGCAGAGTGGAACCGAGATCATTTGGGCTTTTAAGTAATCATTAAATATTAGATTGTATGCAGGACACTTGTTGGCAGACCGGTGAAACATGCACACATACAGTACTGCTATAGCTGTCGCTCGCGTTTTGTATTGTGTCCGATCGAACCATACTTTCGAGTCTACTCCTCAGTAGAGAAGACGTAGTCGGCCTCGAGAGTGTAGGCGGGGTCATTAGGACCGAAAATTTGCCTTTTCTCGCGCTGCCACTCGGGCTGGTTGATGGCATCGATGTAGTCCTGGACCTCCATAACAACGCAACCGTATTGCTCAACGGTGCGGCGACGACTATCAAGCCCTTGAGTAGACTTGATGGGGAGCGAACCTGGTAGAAGTCTGTTAACAATCTGAGATTCTGCAGTTTAAGCAAAGCTTACCATTCTGGCCGCCACAGCTGTAGACTTGGAAAGCCTGCTGGTCGGTAAAGATGTCGAGCTTAATACCGGACCATGCGCTGGATAAGGATGCAACGGGTCCTGAAGTGCGCCAGTCAAAAGGTCCGTTCTGTTCGCGGTTGACAGAGTAGCAGTTGTCGTAACCAGTGCAGTTATAACCGCAGTTACCAAGAAGCTCGGGCGCTGTGAGGTTGGCACCAATCTGCTTGGGGGCGGACCAGAAGTCGTTCACGGAGTACTTCTCATTGGGAAGGATAGTGCCGTCTGGAATGAGAATGTTGTCAACACCAACACGTTGGCCGGAGTACGGCAGGTAAAGAGTATGGTTGAGAGCGGTTGGGGTGTCAGGGTTGGCGAATCCGTCAAGGTTCCAGTACGTGTGGGAGGTCAACATAATGGGCGTCTTCTTAGTTGTCGCCAGAGCAACAATCTTGATGTTCCAGGTGTTGGGAGACATGGTGTAGGTAATGTAGCTTATGACCTCACCAGGGAAGCCCTCCTTGCCATCAGGATCTACAATAGAGAAAGTAATTGAGGATTCGGTGTGTGCAACCACTGTGAAATTGCGCCAGTCTTGACAAGTCAGAACATGTAGTTGACATTGTAGAAATGAGACTTACCCCAGCCATCAAGACCGCCGTGCAGCGTATTGGCCCCACCATTCTCGTTGGGCGTGATGTGGTAGTCAACACCGTCGATGTTGAACGTGCTGTTCTTAATGCGGTTCGCGTAGCGCCCCGGTACACCACCGAAGTGAGGATGCACTGGGTCGACCGAATAGTAAGAGGCGTTGTCGAAGCCCAGGACAATGTCGCGCTCGACGCCATCCTTGCCCTTAATGAAAAGGTTGGAGATGGATGCGCCGTAGGGAATGAACAGTCCGCGGATGCCTTCAGCAGAGATCTCGTACTTGCCGTTCTCATCAGGACCAGAGGTCGTGTTGGTCGGGTAGTTGGATGGTGCCGCAATGGCGGTCGCCGCGAACAGTGCGGACAGGTAAGTGATTTTCATCTTGGGCCTGCGTTCTGGTGCTCAAGTTGAGATCAAAAGCCAGGGAGAAGCTGGGGATCATAAGTAGTGGTTCGTACGACTTCACGAACCTGGTCACCAGGGTCTAACCTCTTTCTTCACTCACCCGTCGCTCTCGCTAGCGCAAGCCCGTTGACGACGTAACATGATCTTGGTAAGCTGGAGACGGGTCGTTACCGCGTGGAGAATCGCGCCTTTCCCCGCACATGGGCTCTCCATGCCGATCCTCCAGGAACACGAGATGAACGGAGTCTTCGCCGAGTGCATGAAGAGCCGCTCTGCATCTTTATCAGGCGCATTGCCCTTCCATGGTTATGGAAATTCCTTTGTGAAGTGTCACGCTTTGCAATACGACGTGCTGCTTGGTGACGCGTTGAGAGCTGGGGGTAGTTCTGGGGTGAGCTCTGAGGTGAGCTCTCACACGCAAGCTTACATGCGCTTGAAGCATCTGATGTCCTCGTAGGCTGCTGTCGAAACGGGGAAATACACGTCCGTAAATTACCAGCATTGGACGCCTACAAAACGCCTCTCGGTCTTTTGCCGACTCGGAAAAGTCGGAGTGACATGGGGAGGTTGAATTATGATGTGGAGAGCGGTTGGGGCGTCCTAGCCATCCCTGCTTGCAGGTTCCAAGCCGTGAGGCGGGGAAGCTTGACCGTGCCACACTATTTGCTGACGTTCACGATATGCACGGGACGGTTTACTGGAACAGGCACTCAGTCCGCATCGAAAGCTTGTCATCTGATTTGTACAAATCACTACCTTAATATCAAATCTCCACGACACACCTGAGAGTTGTAGTTGTCATTTCCTCAGTACACACAGACACCGGTCCAACACACTTTAGCCGGAGCAGGGAAACACTTTTCGCCCACACAACGCCCACAAGTTCTGGCCTCGTAATACTAAACGCTGGTTTCCAAATGAATACACACTGGCCATGGTAGTGTGAGCATGTTCAAGTTACACAGCCAGCGCTTTTACGTGCAGTCCGATCTGGCCCTTGATGACTGCCTAGACCCTTCGCTTTTTCTTTGCAGAACCCAACGATGGAGAGGCGAGAGGCTCATGAATCCATGAGAGAGACGCGGATGCAGCATGACCTTCTGAATTGACTGGAAGACGGCGACCTGAACCAAGCCCGGGAGCAAGAACCTTCGTGTCCGGTGTAGTTGACGCATTCGGGCGTACGGATGTGCGATCGAAAGTATTCTCGGAGGGAATGTATGGCAAAAACGGGGCATGCTGTTCTGCCGTAGCGACTTGCGCATCCGGATGCAGGGCAATAGAATCTGTCCGCGCCTCAGGTTTTGGCGCATCGATCTGTGAGACCATGCTGATTGCAGTCAACAGAGTGTCGAAGCTGCTCCGTGACGGAAGTCTATGGGTGTGGTAGCGCGGCTCCCATTCCTCTAGACCAGATGCGCCTCTAATACTCGTGTTCAAGGTTTTTGCGACTGTCTTGGGCAGATCCTCTAGCGTGGGGAAGCCAGGGACTGTATTGCACTGCGGTTGGTTCGAAGCTGGTTGGACTTCGGCCTGCGGGAGCAGTACCATAGACTGGCCTTGCGTGAAGCTGGAAGGAAGCGATCTTGGTGTTTCGGATGCAAACTGCAGGCCTTTACAGCTAGGATGGTCGTCCCAAGCGACGTCTGGTTTCTTATGCTTAGCCCAGCAACCTGTCGTTGATTCAAGGTCATTGACCTTCTTGCCCCAATGATGCTTCTTCACTCCGGACAGTGTTGTGAATGCTTTGCCGCAAAGTGCGTGCACGTAAAGACCGACCATCGAATCATGTCGCTCCGTCAAGGTATCGCGTTCCGGATCTTCGTCGCATCGAGTCTGTTGCACTTCGGGTGGCGGGTGAGACATCAGAGTCGGCGGCACCTGGACGTTCGCAGGCCATTCTCCTTGCACGCTCGACTTCAGAAAAGCATGGCTGTTGACCGAATATTGGGGCAGATGGTACGTTGACTGTGAAGCGGGCATTGGTGAGAGGCTATCGTGCAGTAAAGGACCTGCACTCTGATCCGATCCAGCATCTCGTGAGCAGATCCCTGGCAACTGCGGGTGGTCACTGCTGTATTTAATCGATGATTCATAAGGCTCGGTATGCTCGCCGATGTACTTGGATTCTGGTAGCAAGCTCACAGCATCATTCGACAAAGTGTCAGCACAGTTCGCGTCCTGCCATGGATTACGGAAGGCTGTGTGAATAGGAAGTGAGATCTGAGCATCGCTAGTGGCAACTGGGTAGGTCAGCTCCATGTTGTGATCCATCCAGAGATTGGACGTTGGGTAAGGTAAGTGGAGGGGGGCGAGGTTCGTCGAAGGTGACGAGATCATGGAGTTGAATTCGTCGTAGCCACCAAATGACAAATGGCTGGGTGACTGATCGACTTGAGGCATTGGAAACCAACTTGACGAGATGGATGGTAGACGCATCTGTGGTTGATGTGCGGGCTGTAGGTATTGAGGAGTGGACTCCATAAGAGGTTGCATCGACTGCTCGGTGGGGAGGTCGAAATCTCCGTGTGCCCAATCGGCTGCTGGATGCATGATGATATCCATGAGCTGTTGCCTGAGATCGTTGTTTCCTTCAAGAGTACTTAGGATCGTTATGTGCGCGTCTCGCTTGCTCACTTGTCCCTTTCTGAAAAGAGCGAGTGTCTCGTGTACGTCGTGCAATTGCGGAGAACTGTCCCCAAAGCGAGCCTTCAAAGGAGATGAGCCACTGTTCATATGATGCGTACCGTACTTTGTCCTTTTACTTACCTTCACGCTCACAAGGAACTTTAGGCTAGCTGCTCTTAGCTCATCTAATCCAGAAGTAGTCTCCATATCAGAAGGCGACCCGCATAAATGTCAACTAGGGTAAACTCAATGCTGTGAGACCATGTGGCGTCTTACTGAGAATGAGACAGCTTTTCCGTCAGGCAGTGTAGCTCTCTAAAACCTGTAAATCTTGGCAGCAAGTTTCTTCTGTAGTGAAGTGAAGGTAGTCTAAGCGGTGTGAGCGACAGAACGGTGTAACACGGTGAATGGTGCAGTACTGGCGGTAAGGCTGCTTGCATGTGCGTATGCGTGCACGTCCAGACGGTGAGCCCAGGCGGCTCTTGTGACACTTGTTGATTGTTGACCTCAGTAACGTAAACAGCAGCTGCACCCACTGATCGAATCTACAGGCGCACGACGTCGCGCCAAACCCACCGCAGCTTCTGTCTTTCACCGCAAGATAACTGCTAGCAAACGACGCGCGACCTTCTCAATTGCCTGTTGTTGATGGCCGACCCTGGTAGACCGTTTGTCGAACAAAGCCTGCGTCGTACACTACTTCAGCAATGCTTCGCCTACAGCGCCACCCGCTGTCCATACTGTCAAATAACACAAAGTCTGCAGGCTCTCCAGGCTGAAAGCCCAGTGAGGTAGATGCAAGGCCGATAGCAGTCTTTGCGCGAGATGACACAGTTTCCTACATTGCGGCATTAGCGAAACACTGAGAGAAAGCAAAGTTGAGACGGCTACGTACGTAAAGCAGCTGCACATCAGCCTTGGTTGGTGCCTGATACAGGCCCACGCCGAGCTGTGCAATGCTGAGTGGATCGCAATCTCCCTGCGGAGTGAAGGCGTTCCCAATATTGTTTATGGCAATGGCAGCGTCGAAACCATATCGCTTGATTAGCTCGATGATTGGCAGAGTTCCACGCACGTTCTCTGAAGTCCGCATCATAAATAAATCAGACGTGGGCAACCCAATAAAGGAGATATCGAGCTTGCCTATCTCTTGCTTTAGCTGGGTCCAATCATCTTCTTGGAACCTCGTTAGACGTGTACAATGGCCAAGGGATATACATTTGCCACCTGCATTGGTCCAGCGGTGCTCTTTGATGATTTTAAGAACTTCCCAAATGAGAGGTTGTTTGTCCTCCTCAAGGAAGTAGTCTAGGTGCAGATCGAGATACTTCTTGTGCCTCAATGCGAGAGCTGAAATCCAATGGACGTTGATTTTGGACTTGCTTTCATTATCCTCAACATAAGGTGTCGATCCCAATACGTCCACATGCTTATTCGTTGCTGCAATTTCCATGAGTCTTCTGACCTCCATACCGCCATCTTCCCCGGAAAAGAGTGGAAGCTGCGCAAAAGCGCAAATCTGGATGTTGCACCGTTGCCTGTACTTCTCTTGCAGCTTGAGCCCGGCGTCCAGACACTTGAGGTGGACGACGCCATCCACCTCAACGAAGGCTCGCATGGCAGTGACACCGTGCTGTATGCTTTCTTCGATCAGTTGACTACCGCGTCTCAGGAGGTCTTCTTCTTCGAATCTTGCCTTTGCGGTGCTTGTCATCTCCATGGCTTCTTTAAAGTTGCCGTTTTCGATCTGCAAATCGGCGTACTTGGGGTCTTGAAGCAAGAAGCACTTGTCAAGGTGGATGTGAGCATGGCATAAGGATGGAGCGATCAGTCGATTACGGCCGTCAAGCACTCCATCTTGGTCGGGATCGGATGCACTCTGGCTGTGTGCTTCTACTGCTGATATACGGCCTTCTTGGATTGTGATGTCCCACAGCTCAGAGGGGGGCTTTCCTGGAACGCGAACACGCGTGATTCTCTTCAGCGGCTTGGCCTGCATCTTGCTTGGGGCTGCAGTCGATGCTGACAACGCCTGGGAGGGGTGGATTTTGCAGGAAAGATATAGATTAATGATGACGTTTAGCTAGAGATGGAGCTCCAGTTGACAGTACCTAGCTTCATGCGCGTTGGTCTCCGGTGCGTCGCTGATCGCTAGTTGCCAAGGAGAATGATCAGAGATGGTGAACAGCTCGAACGGGCATCATGAGGCCTCTCGCTGCATCTATCTACGGCCTCTCGATGATGTAACGAGTTTGCATGATAATGGACGATGTCGAGCCACTGTTGAGTGCAGGTGCGGCGTTCCCTGCCCGGTGGTTGTGCCCCGCCTTCAACGTTTAAGGGGGGGCGTTTGTGCCAATCATTATCAGCCCTGTGCACAGCTACCTGGACGCGCTTCCCAGACACTCCTTCCTCCATCTCGCATCCATCGAGGAAGTCGCGCCCCATCGTCGCTGCTGTTCTACGAAGTCGTTGCCCGCCCACAATGCAGCAGGCGAATTATCGGAATTACAATTACCCGCAAAATGCAGGCACAATCGGAACTCCTGCCCGGCGAGGGCCCGGTACGTAACTCCACTTTGTGATTTCACCGACTACAAACCCAAGCTTGCGCGCATACCCTTAGAGCCAGTTATGATCAGTAGGGCTGACTTGGACGCCATGTTTCGCAAACCAGCCCCGATTGCGCATCCTCAACACCAAGCTGCGCAGCAGTACAACGCCGTAAACATGCAAGCCCAGCAACGCGCCGAGGCCGAACGACGCGAGAAGATGCGCCGCATCGCCAAGAACCCAACAGACAAGAACATACCCGAAGGTGTCGAGGACGTCTGCATTGGTGACGGCGTCGCGCGTTACCGCGAACTGCGCGAAATTGAACGTACGCTGGACGCGACTATGATGCGCAAGAAGCTGGACGTTATGGACTCCAAGCACCACTCAAGAGCGTCGCGCTACGGCACTATGCGCATCTGGGTCTCCAATACCGCCGAGAACCAGCCGTGGCAGAGCAACGGCATTGACACCGAAGCATTCGACTTTGAGAGCGATACCAATGCTACCTACCGTGTCAAGATCCAAGGCCGCCTGTTGGATGAGGAGAGTGATGAGGGTCTCGAAGATGAGGACGAGGATGAGGAAGTCAAGGACGCTGACGGTACGTAAGCTTCTACATGGCGCGCTGACTCCAGTGCATCACAGGATTCACCACTGATTGAAGCATAGCCATGGACGAGGATGGCGCAGAGTCGAAGACTTCAGCCTCGAAACCGAAGATCTTCTCGCAATATTTCAGCGCAATCACAATCGACTTTGACCGCAACAAGGACCTGCAGCCCGACAACTTCACACAAATCGAGTGGAAGCGACCAGAGAACCCCACGGCGAAAGAGAGCAACTTTAGCGAGCTCGAGTTCGAGCGCAAGGGTGACGAGAACATCAACATCACGATCAACCTGCAGCGCTTCCAAAATCCCGAAGTGTTCAAACTCAGCAAGCCTTTGTCAGAGCTGCTGGACACGGACGAGGAGGATCGTGCCGGTGTTCTGATGGGTATCTGGGAATATGCGCGGTCACAGCACCTGCAACAAGACGACGATGAGCGCAAGTTTGCCTGCGACGCGAAACTCAAAGCCTTGTTCAACGGCCAGGACTCGTTCTACTTCCCAAATCTCCCGCAACTCATCAAGCCACACTTGACGACACTCCCGCCCATCCAGCTACAGTACACAATCCGCGTGGATAAAGACTATATTGCACCTGCAGATGGCGACAAGAAGCCTTCGGAATTTACTGTGTACGATGTACAAGTCGCTCTGGAAGACCCGATGCAGCCCTTGTTTCAGGACATCTTACGGCGACCTGACAGCATCCAGACACTTCAGGAGATCCAGAAGCTGGACGAGCAGTTGATATTACTTATGGGCGCTATCGGACAGTCGAAGGCAAAGCATGCGTTCTTCACCAGCATGGCCAAGGACCCTGTTTCTTTCTTTAAGCGCTGGCTCTCTTCGCAGAAACGCGACCTCGAGGTCCTGCTCGGCGAAGCTACCAGGGGTGGCGGTGAGGATCTATCCGGTGAGGAATGGAGGCGTGGCGGAGCCGATGGTGTTTGGGGTAGCGAGGTTGCAAAGGAGAGCGTTGCATTGTGGTTAGCAAGGGCGCAGAACGTCAAGACTCACTAGATGATGCATGATCAAGTGCAACATCCTGGTCTATTTTTCGCGTTAAGCCGTTGGGATTTGGCGTATTAGGAGCAGGGAAATCAGGCGCTACGAATGTCGTCTCGATAAGATACCCAAATATCAAGTTCACCATAAAATCTTCTTGATCTTGCGATATTCGCCGGCTTCTGGATGTCGTGTCTCTGAACTGTGTGGCTCTGGAGACGTAATGATCCATATTCAGGTGCATTCAGAACACCTCGGCCTAGCGGGGTCGTGGAGCGCGGATGTTCGAATACCGAGCTCTCTATATCGCGACTACTTCTTACGCACGCTACAGCACCCGTAGCTTAGTCTCATCCCGTCCAGAACAATATCTCAATCCAGCAATGGCATCGCCTAGATGGAAGGAGCTATCCAAATATGCCGCGTGCGATGTAAGCAACAGCATAGCACTGTTTCAAGATGAATACTGAGCGCGTCCAGCTTGCCGATGGCCTGCTCAAGCTCAATGTGCCTGGTGCAGGCTTCCTGGCCAACATACGTACGGTTCATCCCAAGCAATCTAGGTTCAAGCTGACGTCGGCAGAGCCAATGCCACATACAGCAGGCATAGCAAAGCCCGAGCTGAAGAAAGTGCTTGCACCAGCGTCAACATTCTTAATGTCGCCCAAGGCGACCAGATCCTTCCCTAACCCTACAACGCTGTCTAAAAATGCACCAGCCTCGAACCTGCCAGACTCGAGACCGTATGCTGACTACGCAGAGAACGGCACCATCGTTGTTATCAGCCAACCACCAGGCCAATCATGCGCAGTGGTGGGTGGTATTATGGCTGCTCGAATGAAGCATCTTGGTGTAAGCGGACTGGTAGTCGACGGCAGAGTACGAGATCTGGTGGCACTCAACGAGACACAGCTGCCAATTTGGTCGAAGGGGACATCGATCATCGGTGCAGGAGCGGAGACGAAGTTTCATGCGCACAATGTGCCGGTGCATATTGGCGACACAATTGTCGAGGCTGGCGATATTGTCATGATCGATCCATTCGAGAACGGTGTGGTTGCAGTGCCGCAGAATAAGGTCGAAGAGCTGCTAGAGCTGCTACCCAAGATCGTGGGCGCCGATGAGAAGGTGATTGCGGACGTGGAGGCCGGCGTGAGCGTTCAAGAAGCCTTCCAGAGGCACCGCAGCTAGCTGTAGTTATGTTATCAAGATCATCAACGTCTCAATGTGCACTTTGACTGCTCAGTCCACTCCTCGCAGCGCTCGCACGAAGGGTCCAATGAGTTGCGGCTTGATGACATGTTCCTGGGGCTAGCGCGAGTTGGCGTGCCAAGTCTCGACGATGAATTCGCGGCTTCAACATCAACAGCTCCGTCCCTCACCCGCCGTCTACATCACCACCCGACCCGCTCGAGACTCAATTGTCGCCCCACCGTCACAATGGGTATCACCGACTTTTTCTCCGCCGCCTGGGAGACGTTTGCCCTCCCCTCGGCCGATGCCGAAGCTTCTCCCCAGGGTGGCGCATCGACCCAGACACCCGCATCTGGAACCGACGAGGAGTCCAGCGAGGAGGCCGAGGTCAATAAGCAGGATGCCAAGGAGCCCGAGGAGGGTGAGCAGGGACACAGGCCCAGCGACGACGGCGATGATGAGGAGGAGGAGGAAGAGGAGGATGAGGAGGAGATACAAGATCCCAAGGAGGTTCTTGAGGAGGGTAAGTAGCCTACAAAACGCGGAGACCGGCGACTCCAGCATCGTTATGTACATTCGACGCTTTGACGCCATTCGTCGAGCTGTTGATGATTTACACCTCACACGAAGCTGGAGGCTGGAATCTGTGGTATGATGATTGGCAAAGGGAATGGCAGTTAACAGTGCTTCCCAGAGTGCCGCAACTCCAAGGAGTGCCACGGCCCCAAGCACCACTACGACGAGTGCGTCGAGCGCGTCACCGGCCAGATCGACAACGATGGCAAGGCCAGCGAGGACTGCGTCGAGGAGTGTAAGTCACCGCTGCACCAGCAGCCTTGCGCCGCGAGACTAATGTGTATCAGTCTTTCACCTGGTCCACTGCGCGACCCAGTGCGCTGCTCCCAAGCTCTTCGCTCAGCTCAAGTAAACTCGCCAACCCTTCGCTCACCTCGACCGCTACCGCGCTGGACACACGACACGATAGTTGGAAGATGGCCATTTGATCGGACGACACGACAGGACACGTCAAGGATGACTGTAAATACCAGAGTCATGTTTAGAATAACACTGTACTATGTACCATGCCAAGCAATTTTCTTTACCTCAGTCAGCGGTCCTGTTGCAGTCTTTGAGGCGTAGAAATTGTGTACTCAAGGTCAATGTCGGAACATCACGCAAACAGCACTAATCCGGGATAACTCACGATAAGAAGAAGATCCTCTGGGTTGGACTACGCAGCATCGTAATCCTCCAATAGTCAGCTCTCCTGCCCCTCCACAACTTCCTCCTCTCTATGCTCGTCAACCCTCAACCTGCCCTCTCCACTCGCCAATCCTAGCTTCTTCACTCCTAGCATAAGCGGCAATGGCAAGACAACCATGCACACGACTGCCTGAAAAACCAACGCATTATACATGTTCCCAGGCGGTCGATCGCCATCGCTATCAATCCTGCCCCCATCATCGACCTGCGTCAGATTCACCGCCCTCCCATCCTTCAGCGCATCCATAATCACCACAAAACACGCTCCAAAGAATTGTCCCCCAACCCAACATATCGTAGAGCTGACCTCCGGACTCGCCGGAAACGTAATCTCGACTAGATACTCCAGCGCAATGGGCAGCAGACTGAAACTGCTTGCGCCTAGCACCGCACTGAGCACGTACGGCGCCACGATACTCCTCGTCTGCGGCGCCCAGATCATGGCCAGGTAGCTCAGCGCAACAAGCGGACACATGATCTTGATACCCAGGAGGTACGCGTGGGTGCGGTCGAGAACAGGTGAAGTGACAGCAGCAACTACGAGACCGACGACGATGAGTACGGCGCCGCAGATGCCAGCTTCGTCTTCGGAGAAGCCGTAGGGATAGAGGATTTGGTTGAGCAGCGAGGAGAAGGCATTGAAGAAGCCGACGTAGACGCTAAAGGTAAGGAAGACGACGTAGAAGGGTGGGGAGCGCAACATGACTTTGATGGATTCGAAGACGGGGGTCCGGGATAGACTCGAAGAGGCGGTTGGTGGTGTTGGAGGCGCAGCGGGGAGGAAAACAGATGGTATGCAGGATACAGTGGTGATGATTGAGACTATCAGGACGATCTTGTCGACTGAGCCGAGGAAGGGGTTGACAAGTTGGGCGAGCTGTTTTTTTACCTCAGTCAGTAGATTCACGATGCTTTACAAGGATGAACTTACAGCACCACCAAATGGGTTCGCCAGACTGGCTAGTGCGGTTGCACCAACTCGTCCTCGCTCGGTGAACCACATGTCTGAATAACGCGTCGGTGCCGCAAGTACAAATGGCTGAGCGAGTCCTGTTAAGATCTGGCCGAACATGACTACGCCGAAGACGCCGCCCGAGGCCTTGGTGCCTGCATAACGGATCCAGTTACCGACTAGAAGGAGGCCAGAAGCCCAGAGAATGCTTTCCTTGGGGCTGCGATGCAGTGTCCAGATGACCAGTGGGGCTGCGACGGAGAACGAGAACAGGAAGCCTGTGGAAAGCCAGTTTATTGCTGTCTCAGAAACGTCAAAGTATGTTGCTGCTGATGTTGAGACTGGAGCGAAAGTCAACCACTGCAAATCATCAGTACATGTTCTTGTATCGTAAAGTCATCAACTCACATCCCAGCTGACAACTATATTCAACAACACGAGCTGCCCGAGACCAAGCCACCTCCTCTTGTACACTCTGAAGTGTGTATGACTGTACGTCTGCTTCGGCTTTGGCCTTCTTCTCGAATCTGCTGCTTGTACTTCTATCTCTCCCTCTTGCGCGCGTGCCGATGACCCTAAGCCATTCTCATAGATATCTTCTTCGATTTGAGTGGCTCCCTTGGCCGTGCTTCCGTGAGTTTGCACTGGAATGATGTCGCTCATTTTGACCCAAGCGTTGTCGTTCCGAAGTGGAGGTCAATTCTCAGGATGAGAAGAACGTGTCGCTTCCTATTTGCGACAGATCGCTTCACGCTCCGACTCTTTCGGTGTGCACCGCGATACCTTCTTGTGCTGCCCTAGATTCCGGGCGCTTATGTGACGTCAAATGCTGGAAACCTCAAAACTCCCTACGTTATACAGCAAGACTTATCACAACACCGAAGATGTGGGGAAGCGAAATAAGGAAGACCGGCAACGAAGGATGCTGCTCTGTGTTGTTGCATGTGCTTCGGACGCCTGCCATCTGATTAGCCGGGCCAAAATAGGAAAGGGGCGAGCGCACAAACGGACCCACCTGCTTGTTTCGCGCTAGATGCTTCTTCGTATCGTTGCTTCCTACCCCAGCTTTGTGAGGGGATTCGCTGCTCGAGACCAGGAACGGAGGAGGCGTGCACGGTTAGGTGTCGCGTGCCGTACGAACGGGTGGAGGCTGGTTGTGACACGAGAAGCCAATATACTAGAAAGCCACTTTACGCCATGAAAGCTACAAAGAAAGAGGGGGTATGGTAAAGCACGTTGCGCAATTCGCCAGCCAGTCGTGTAGTATCTGGCAGCGTGGGCTTCCCTCTTCGAAGCATGTGTTATCAGTCGAAACAGCAGCACTCAGGTTTGCAAGGACAATTGTAGAAATATGAAGGCGTCATGGTTCTTAATGTATGTCTTCAGGAGTACTTAACGTTACTATGTACTCGATGATCAAATGCCACCCTTCAGATAATAGTCCAGTGGATATCCTAACCAATTGCACTGTTCTACATCCACATACCCAGTGTTCTTGCTCGGCCAGTCCAGAAGCCGGACCTCGTCGCCGCTCTTCTTGCCTCCAGCCACTTGATTCCATTGACCATAATTCTTCACGCCCTCAATGACCTTATCGTAGCCACGAACTTGCAGATACTTCAAATCAGGATTCGGGTCGCCATTTCTTACAAAAGACCCGAAGTAGCTCGTCACCAGCTGCTCTGACCACAGATCCCCTGGCTCACGGATGGTGCTGAGAGTACCGAACACCCAAGGCATGTCGGCACCGTGGAAACGGAAGTATGGGTTTTTGGGATTGTTGTCCTTGGGTCCACCGAGATTGTTGGGATCGTATCCTCCAATCGTGCGTTCAAATTGGTAGTAGTAAGCCTTCTGGAAAGCCTTGGTCTCAGCACCCGCAAAGACAGTCGCCTGGTCAACGCAGCGAAAGGTCTTGTCGGTCGCAATACGCTGCGATACGTTGAACGAGTCAAGAGTAAGATTTCCTGTATCAGTGAGAGGGAACAAACCGGAAGCAATAACCTTCTCAGCCCAGGTCGAATTGCTCCCGAGGGCAACCTGAAGGCCCTGGATGTGGTTGGCAATCGGTGTCTTTGGATACGTCGAAAATGATGCTCCATCGTTACGAATTATGCCAAAGATGACAGGGATATGTGCGGTGCTACTGTTACGAGTCGAAAGAATGAGGTTTGGCGTGTTGACGTATTTGCCATCCTGCACAACGTAACGAGCTACTGTTGAGAGACCCACGAGGGTTGAAGCAGGCACTGCCTCGAGGCAGGCGATCTGGCTCGACACTTCGGTACTATTGCAACCTACGCCAGCAAAGATCTGAGGTCCAGCTACGGCATACGACTGGTCAATGGTATAGTATGTTGAGTACGTAGTGCCGTAGTCACCCTTCAGGCCTAAGGTGACGCCGCCTCCAAGGTTCGACATGGACACTGCACCTTGGTATTTGCCAATTGCCTCAGGTGATCCGAGCAGTGTGCGCACAGATCCAGCTCCAGCAGATTCGCCAGCAATGGTGATCTGCTTAGGGTCACCTCCAAATGCTGCGATGTTCGCGATGACCCAATCAAGTGCCGTGATCTGGTCTGCAATGCCGAAGTTGCCCTTGATGTCGGTCCCCGGAATCGCAAGGAACCCAAGTGTCGAAAGACGGTAGTTAATTGAGACAACAACGACATCTTCCTTACTAACAAGATTGCCACCGTCTGAGAGTGCATCAGCGCCACTGCCTCCTGTGAATCCACCACCATGAATCCAGAACAGGACAGGACGAAGCTTCTGTTTCAAATCTGCCTTCGGAATGTATGGCGTCTGAATATTCAAGAACAGGCAATCCTCACTACCGGACCCGCCCTGTGCGCACTGTGCACCATATGAAGTTGCCTGGATGGTCTGGCCTTTCTTGGAGTATACCGCAGAGTACTTGAACCGTTTTGGGGGATCGGCATAGGGGATTCCAAGGAAGCGGAAAGACTTCTGGTTTCGATAACCAGCGAATTTGTTGCCACCAGACGCGACGGTCACCTCGGTGCCATTTACAGGTCTTGCATTCGATAATCCATTGTTTCCAGACTGCGTACAGAGGACCGGCAGAGCCTTATTTGAGTTTCCAGAAGCCGAGGTAAACTTCAGTTGCTTACTGACAGAGACGATGCCACTATTGATGTGGTAGCCCTTACCGGCGTCGTAGTACTTGGCGAAGTCCTGGTAAGCTAGAGCGTTGAAGAAGTCGGACTGGTACTGTTCCAGGGCGGATTTGGAGAGGAGTTTCTCATTCAATGCTGCACATGCTGCTGCCGCGCCTGATTGAGGGACTGGATCAAGGATGATCGCTCCTATATGGTTCTTGTCGTCTGACCCGTTCAAGTTGTTCTGATAGATCAGAGTAATGGCGGACTTCGAGTTCGAGATGCCTGTCACACTTGTTGTCTCGACAGGTGAAGCAGATGAAAGGATGATAATGCCTGCCGTCACGGCAACGAGAGTGGCGAGTACGGCCATTTGCGAGGAAGATCGAGGCTCTCCACTTCTTGATCAGATCGCAACAGGTACAGCCTGATAGAACGAAACCATGGCGACAGTGTCTTTTATACTGTGCCGGACTCACGGATGGCGATCTAGATTGAAATAGAGAGCCGTAAACTACCGGGCTTAAGGTTATAATACGCATAAGGCTATTGAGAATAAGCATTGCGAACATGCAGGTTCCCCGGATATTCACAGCAGATCGCGACTAGCCAAGGGGTCAGGCAAAATAGTCTGCGCTACGGTGTGGGCGACCCGTATACTCATGACGCGGAAATGACAGTTTGAGAGCATTTTGCGGCGAACGGTTGCTTGTACATAGTACCATGCTGGTGTATTGATTAGCTTGAAGCTTGAGAATCCGAGAAAAGTGCATACCCCATCTGCCGCGTTGAAGACATCCCCGTTGTTGCGAGCAATTTAGCCGTTTAGGCAGCTTTGGAAGCACGCGTCACGACGCGATATTAACGTGGCGAGCAACTTAGTCCGGCAGATACATCGTTCAAGCTCAGTCACAATGTAGAAATGTAAACATGTACTATTTAAGGAAGAGCGGAGGGTGGAATTGCGGAAGATCGGGGCAGACAGACGGCCAGAGGGCGCCATCCAAAGTTCGGCCTAGGCCGCCACAATCCAGCCTCTTTCCTCCCAATCGACCTTGCCGGCAAGCCATAATCTCTATGAAGACATACGTCCGATACATAACAACAAACGCGAAGTCCGAGAGTCGAAACGATTTCTCAAAGATGGTTCGAATCTAACACTAATTCTGACGCAAGATAGGATTGTTCGAGGTTTAGCATGCGCGTTTCTAATGCCATGTTGTTGAACAGGCGATCAAAGAGAATTGAGAACTTCATAATGAATAACCGCCTCGTGTCAGCCTGCAGCCATACGAAATCTAGGCTGGACGCCTATTGAGATAGACGAAAAGCGGAGCTGTTTGGTATTGGCTCCCGTCATCGTACAGGCCAGGTACGCGAGCGCAAGGGTGCAAGTATAAGATGTCGCAATCTTGCCCTCCTGAGATTTGCAGCTCTCGGAAAATCACCACAGAGATAGGTCTACGCCATGCGATCCATTGCCTGCTTACTGGCCCTAGTGGTCTCTGCTGTTGTTGGGCAGACTGTTGTCCCACCAAGCACATGGAACTACACCTACCCATGGCCTGTCAAGTACCACAACGTCACATCACAGCGCCAGAATCTCTCCATGGCATACATGGACGTCGCACCAACCAGCTACGCAACAAATAAGACCATCGTCCTGCTTCATGGAAAGAACTTCTGCGGCGCAACATGGGAAGACTCAGCGCGACGCTTGTCGGCCAATGGCTATCGAGTTATCATCCCAGATCAGATCGGCTTCTGCAAGTCATCCAAGCCGCCAACATACCAATTCTCCCTGCAGCAATTGGCCTTCAACACCAACTCGCTGCTTCAGTCGCTCGGTGTCGCACAAACCAAGGTCCTTGGACACTCGATGGGTGGCATGCTTGCGACTCGCTTTGCGCTGATGTACCCGAACACCACTTCGCACCTCATCTTAACGAATCCAATCGGTTTGGAGGATTGGAAAGCTCTCGGTGTTCCATGGCGACCGATTGACCTTCTGTACGCAGACGAGCTGAGGACGAACTACACGACGATTCGCAACTACCAACAAGCGACCTACTACGTCAACACCTGGAAGCCCGAGTATGATGTCTGGGTCAACATGCTGGTCTCCTTATACCGTTTGCCTGTAGAGGGGGCTACCTTCGCGTACAACATGGCATCGACTACAGACACAGTGCTCACGCAGCCCGTCGTGTACGAGTTCGGTCTTATAAAGGCAAAGACATTGCTTCTGATCGGCACTAAGGATAATACTGCAATTGGAAAGGCGTGGAGTCCACCAGCAGTGCAGGCGAAGTTGGGTAACTACACGGTACTTGGCAAGGAGACGGCGGCGAAGATTCCAGGTGCGGAATTGGTGGAATGGACAGATTTGGGTCATGCGCCGCAGACTCAGGATAGTGAACGGTACCATCAGAGTTTATTCGAGTGGTTGAATAGGGTTGGATAAGCCACTCTCAATTGCATCTAGGTATAGGATGTTCCGACGTTGGAAGGGCGGAGTTTGAGTGCTCTAAAAAGCGATGATTGTCTTTTGCTAGAAATCTCGGGCACTCTTATCATAGTCCTTTCGTCATCAATCCATCTCAAAGACTCTGCTTGCTACTTCTCGATGGTGTAGGTCGGAGTTGCGGTTTCTGGCCTCGGTAACGAGTCTCTTGTAGTCCGCTTCGCTAATCTGGAACCATGCGTCGGGGAAATATGATGCGTAATCAAGTATCTTGTATACTAAACATAGTCCAAACAAGGTGAAGCTGACAATGGTAGTCCAGTCGTTCGATCCCTCGATGTAGACCAGTATACCCAGGGCAGCTGATACGCCGCTACAGATAGTGAATTCGATTAGTGAAGTAAGTGCCGTGACGTGTAGCGCAGTCTCTTGCGCGTCGAGAAGATGACATGAAGCAACTAGGTGAGCTTTGAGGCCGAGCAATGCCTTCTCGTTCTCGCTGCTAGGTGCATTTGCCCGCAAAGCAGCAAATTGTACGGCAATGAGTTTGACTTCGAGGTAGAAGAAGCGCTTCAGTACAGGGAGATGAGCCTCGTAGTCTTCAGCGCTATGTCTTGGATCTGCTGTTGCAAAATCTCGCAGCTCGTTGGAGTCGTAGGCGCGGCGGAAGTCTGCTCGCAGGGGGAATCTTTCAGAATTCGAAATGCTCATGTGTCGTTTATGTCTGGCAAGGGCTAGTTCTGCGTTCTCTCTAGCTATCTCCTGTGATTGCGCACTATCGGTTGCGTCTTGGACCTCTAGGGGTTGTTAGTGCCACGAATAGAGCCGCAGAGAAGACGCAATGCATACCATAGTACGTCTCAGCTGCAACCAGCACAGGCAAGACCAATAGAAATATTGGCGTTATCTGTCCAATCCCCATGCTCGTGTCAATATCTATGGATACACCCGATTGCCAACGGTCCAAGTACAGCTGCGTAAAACCGAATGCAATCATGAAAGTGAGCATTGGCCCAAGAGATAAGAACGAGTACCTGTAGGTCTCCGAAGCGCGGTATGCGATAAGCCAGTGACGGCGTAGCCCTTTGCTGTTTCTGATCTGTTCAAGATTTCGTCTCCTTCGGTTTGAAGTTCTTTCGCTCAGAGCCTCCTCGATCATGTATTCTACATCATTCTTGCTCGGTCTAAAACTCGAGCGGTATTGCCTTGTACGAATCTTGAACATGGTACGCTCGAACAATGTGGTTCTGCCGTCGTCATCCTTGTACGACCAACGTATGCGTACCAGATACTGCCAAGTCAACAGTACCAGAGTCAGTCCAGCAGAGAGGATAGTGTAGAAGTCCAGGGGTTCAGGCTTGTTCAAGCCTTTTTCCCCGAAGAAATAGAACGTGCACTGAATCGGAATCGTGTCGTCGACAGAAGCCATACTCATGATCAGGAAATACATCAACAAGGCAAGGAGGGCGACCATACCACCCACTCGCCAATTGCGTACTTCACCGTGTTTAAGGAAATATTCTCGCAAACAATCCAGGGTCGCCAGATGAGTGGTAGAAGAAAACCAAGCCAGAGCAAACGCGAGCTGAAACTCCCAGACGGTTAATGTACATTGGTTGGCAACAGCAGCAATAAGGATTGCAAGTCCGGTAGCAAGTTGTTGATCGCTCAAAGTAAGAATGAAACGTCTGACAACCTCCTCGCGTTGTCGCCTGGTAAGTTCACGATGTGGCTTCGATTTCCGGCCAAGAAACACACAAGACTTGATTTTTCGGTACACGGTTTGAATCCGAGCAGTTTTTTTCGTCGATGGTAAGCATGACTGGAAGCTAGCAATGACCGCTTTGTCCGTCTCATTAAGGTACGACTCCGGTAAAGAATCCGACAAGTAGCCGCAAATAATGGCTAGAATCGCAAGAATAGCCGACGCCAGGTAGGCAAATAGAACCTACATGGAGGTGAGTCATGATTGTCATTGCCTCCACAAGGATCAGCTTACTCCATCGCCTGCGATATCAGTGGTAGCTTTGACCACGCTTCGTGGTTCGCATTTGAGGTTGGCACAACGGGCCATCTTTTCGCTCCAGGAGAAAGGTGATGATTCTCATGACATCGCGAGAATGTATAACGTGTGGTTGGCGAGAGAACAGACAGCGTGAACGAACAAAGAACCAAGCACGTTTTGAATCGGAATATTTCCGAGTCTGACCATTGGTGAGGCACATGCGGTGCTAGGCCAATAAGCGCTGGTGTCTAAGCCAGCCGCTTTCGTATTACAGTTCCTATTCTTGAAACATGCGCCTTGCAGACTCACACGAATATATAAATCTGCGGACGAAGTACGAAAGATCCCTGCGTCAGTCTTCTGAGCGACATATTAATCTGGTATGAGCTTTTGGCGTCAGATTGGCTGTAACGACGTCTAGAGCACACTCTGCGAATTTCACTTCCTCAGTAGAGTCGTCACATCTTGAAGGACTTTCGTCGCGCGAGGTACCGCGACAGCCAAAGACGCGACAAATCGCCGCCCGAGATAAACACTCGTTGCCCATGACACCGAAAGTATGCATTGGACTAGTATCAATGGCAGGCACGGCCGTATTTTCGCAGTCGAATGTAATTGTAGGGTAGCGGCGCCAGGAATCCAGCGGCAACCGAGAGCACAGCTGCAGTCCAGAAAGCAGGAGAGTCGAACTGAACCATACCACCTGTTAGGTGGTAATCGACAGCGTTCTCGGCGGCCTCCATTGTGACCATGGAGATCATGCTCATGCCTGCGGCTGTCTTCGCCGCAGCAGCCCAGGGTAGACGATCGCGGCCAAGGCGAAGTAGAGCAGTTTCAAGGGCCAACGATGTAGTGATGCCAGAAGCCACTTGTAAATGTTAGCTATTGTCAGGTGCATATTGCATCGCATCAGTCGTACTCGAGAGAGCCATGATCGTCGAAAGTCCGAGGTCTCCATGAAATGATTGCAGATACCACATCGCCGAGAAGTCGCCAACTGTGCAGCCTATGAGACACCGCAACGTATTGACTCCCGCTCGTTTCCATGTCGAAGAAGATTTCCAGAATTGCGTTGATGATAACGACAACCCTGCCGCAGCTTTGTTGGCGCATTCTGCTTGACCTTTGCTTCCACTACACACCAGCCTTCGCTGACATATGAACAGCCGCGGACCGCGTCGCAGTAGGGAGCCGGGCATGGCAAGATTCGGATAACGCGTCAGCATGCTTGGGAACTTTCAGTAAAATATCCTGAACTTGTGGAACAAAGGTGCGTTGGAAGGGGTAGCATGGCAGGACATCCTGAGGGCGGAAGGGCGCACATATAGCGCACCACCGTGCACAGCGAGCCCCAAGCCAGAGTTGGTATTTACCAATCCTATTCAAAACAATCAACGTGGCCCATCACATTCAAAACGGGCACATTTTATTTTTGAGAGCGTCGTACCAGATATGAACATGTTCGTGCACAAATGTCTTAGGCTGGCCCAATGACGCACGATTCGGCAGGCGTGACGCGGGCCATCTCTACGCGTTTCGACGCGTCTACCTCATGATCACATCCCACAATGCGACAGCGGCAGACATGACGCCACGCACTCGAACGAGCAACAAAGATGCCAACTACAAAGTCTACTATTCGAAGAAGGTACCGCAGCAAGTCCGCTTTCCTCCTAGAAGGAAGGCGGTGCGCAAGCCTAAGCTAGCAGAGCAAGATGAGGGGGAGAAAAGACAGTTGAGGTTCTTGCCAGAAAAAATGAGGCAGCAAAGAGATAAAGAAGATGGAATGCTTGGTGAAGAGCCGGCAATGCAGGATGCAGCGACCGAACGGACTGTACAGAGCACATCGAAGAACAGATGGAGGGGTGCAAAGAGGAAAGACAGTGACTTTCATGAGGCTTCCAGCTCACACGAAGAGCTCTCGACTGTCACCTCTAAGCGACGAAGGCGAACGACTGTGCCAAAAGAAGGGCCTAGCCGCACACTACAACGTCAATCCACAATGACGCAGCTCGCAGACGGGCGGAGACCTTCGATAAGCGCCGACGAACCCGAATTCAACCCCACGAAAAGACATTCGAGAACCAGCTGGAGTGGAACCGGTGGCAGAGAGAGAGGTAGGGATAAGAAGCAGCGAACACTAACGCAGATGATACCTGGCATGGGACGCCTAAGTAAAGCGGAGCTTGAAGAGCTAGGTGACCTGGACGCAGATCTAGAGGACGATAACACGAACAAGGATGCAGTGTCACAAACTCTCGTTGAGCAGGGTCTGCTCGAGATCGGAGTGCCCACACACATGGCAGCGTCTGGTCAACTTTCTGATGACATTAAGAACGATGCTCTCCAGTCTGGAGAAGCAGGGCAGTATGGTCGACCGGCCATGCTACATATACGCTCATCTGTCGCTATACAATCTGGTGAGGTAACAATAAAAGACCATGATGAGAAAGACTACAATCCCACTCAATTCATCGATGCACCGACTCTCAAGACCCGACAAACACCACGAAGGGCGGCAACAGAGAAACCTTCGAAAAACGTGGCTGAGCCTGTAAAGCCCGTCAAGTCGAGGTTTAGCCTGCTCTCCACGCCTGAGAAGCGTCGTATCTTTGAAATTCCATCATCGCAATCGCCGGCCGAATCCGTCCTATCTACCCAAGACTCCCCAGGGAGATCTCGCAGATCCGCATTGAGAGAGCGGGATCTCAATGCATCCCTTGTTCCAGAGACGCCATCGAAGCGCAGACAGGTCACCTTTGAGGACTCCACCATCCGATCTGCGCCACCCGCTCTGAGGAAGTTCGAAAGTACCATTCGGGATTCCGAGGATGAAGACGAGAGCGATTTCGAGAGCGACGTAGCTTCAGAAGACCTTCTCGACTTCGAAGGACAAGTCTCACGCGGAGACCCAGTCAGTGCAGAAGCACACAACCAAGATGACCTGGCATATGGAGATAAGGCCGCAAACACGCTCCCTAACAGTCAAGCATCACCAGAAGAGACCGAGGAGCTCATCGTTCGGCAAGGACCGTATGAACTCTCACCTGAGCTGGGAGAGTCATGGGCACCTGTCATATTTGATGATGATGGTCCGGAACCCGCATCATATCAGACCTCATGGCGAGGGGCCAAATCCCAATCCCAATTGGTCCAGGGCTGGGACCGGGGCTTATCGAAAGAGTTGCGTCCAAAACCTGATCCAATTACTGTGCTTAGCCAGTTGGATCTTACTACTCAGGCGGCAGTGCTGGCTGAAAACTTCTCCGGTACACCACCCACGGTCCAGCAGCAACTAAACGAGGATCTCGCATCTACACCGATGGTAATTAGAGATGTGTCCTCAGATGAGGAAGTAGCTGGTTCTGATCCAAGGCCGCCACATGCAGTGCAGCGCGGAGTCTATGGGCTTCCATTAACACTGATTCATCAATCAACGGATCTTGATGGCGAACCTGTTCAGGTGCCACGTTCCCCATCTGCTGGACGTGAAACACAGCAGTCACACTCGAGTAGAGCAGAGCAACAGCTTCAAAATGAATGGCTGTCGTACTCTCAGTACGTCCATGGCAGCGCGCCATACTCGTCAAGTATGCACGCTGCAATTGATGCCTCCAGCTACAACGCCACACCTCGACCTTCAAAGACAGTAGCGACATCTTCTCCAACACGCATTCAGCACAGTCAAGCCACAACAGTCGACGAGGTCACACCAAAGAAAAAAAGGACGCAGCGGATGATCAGTGCGAATACAACGCCACATAAGTCTTCAAAGTCTCAGTCTTTCATCACGCCAGAAAAACCACCTTCGCTATTCATACCTAGCAGCTTCCCGAGCCCATCAAGAGCAGCATTGGAGGGGTGGAGTAGCCCCATCACATCAAGAGCGCAGAACAAGTATGGAAGTAGTCAGGTAATGGGAAGCCTGGAGGACTTTAGCATACCATTACCGCCACCTCCAATCGAGGATGACTAAGAAATCCGCAGCAGAGTGTCGATTACATACAAGCAGTGACGGTTGTCGTTTGAATGACAGATCAGCGCTTTTACCTAAATGCGGCGCAGTAGTATCCTTGATGTTTCTCAACGTGATCATTGCGATAGTGGCGGTTGATGTTCCCTATAGGGCGAGAATTCCCGCGGTGTACCAAAAAGGTACTGACCACTCAGCCATTGACCGCAAGCTCAACCTAATCTTTTTACCCTCTTGCATAACTTCTGTTTGCTCAGAAAGCAGAGGTACTGCTGCCCCACCTGACGCAAAAGTAGACTGCTGGGACTCTCAGCGCCCTGCTGACCGCAAAAAAATGGACGCTGTGGGAATTGAACCCACGACCTTTCACATGTGCTATCAGATGATGCGAAGCGAACTAGGGCATGTTAGAAGGGATGCTGCTTAGAGGTTACAGCTGGTGGAACTTACAATCATACCCCTGGTTGTTGTTAGACGAAGTGCTTGACTATTTTAGACAGAATGTCGTACCTAGACCAAGCGCCCTTATTGGTTGTTGATGAAGTCGTTTCAAAATTTATAGTATATGTAGTAATGACCAGTCAGGATTTTGAAATACTAGTATAACTTTGCTACAAGGCCACGATGGTGACGCTGATCTCGAACAAAGCTTAGGCCCTTAGACTTCCATAACGTACCTCCGCGTCTGCTCCATGTTGCATCTCCTTGATAGTTTAGCAGCTGTTCGCACATGTGAAGAAGAAGTTCTTGTTGTGTAGGCCCGCACTAGACATCGGACCTGTATATTCCGGGAAATTGAGCATCATGCGGAACGACCTCTACAAAACCTCTCAACAGCCATACACTAAAGAGGACGATTTCATAGTTTCATGTGCACGACATCGTTCGGCAATCCTTCCTTGGGTGTGTGTTGGGTGTGTGCCTGAAGGATGGTGGGGTTGCGGGGCTTCGAACGTCAGAGCTCCGAGGACAAGCTTCCGAGCTGCTCATCAACGGACTTCTGTCGTCCGACCTCAGCATAGAAATACTTGCAATAGAATCGTTTCAATTGCAGAGCAACACATTACAGCTTCCCCTTCAAGCTTATCACAAGAAAAATTGCATTATAGACCTGCATCAACATGGCTGGCGACGGAGAAGACCGAGCCTCGCTCGTCAATAGACAGCTCCCAGAGATGACTTTGTCAACATTGGACAGCCCGCTTACAAAAGCGCGACCGCCTCCAGAAAACCTTAAGCCTGCAGAAAGTGCACAGTTCCGGTTCGAGGTTCACGGCAATGCGATCAGTACGTGAGGTGCTAAGGGTATACAAACCCTGCCTGCATCCAACACATAGCTTCCTCAAGCTGACTTATCTTCAGTTACCGGTGGAGCCGGTAGACTAGCGCTCGAAGCCGCCGAAGCTCTTCTGGAACACGGCGCATCCGGTCTCGCTTTATGGGACGTGAACCCAGACGCCGCATTCGAAAGCATTAAGAAGTTACACGCACGCTTCCCCGACCGGCGCATCATGACCGAGGCCGTCGACGTGCGAGACGAGACCAAAATTGCGTCAGCAGTGGAAAGCGCAGCAAAGGTGCTGGGAAGCGTGGACATGCTGGTTTGCTTTGCAGGAGTGGTGGGATGCACACACGCAATTGAGATGAAAGCAGACGAGTGGCGCCGGACGCACGATATCAACCTGACTGGGTCATTCCTGTGCGCACAGGCCGTGGCACGCCAGATACGCTCCCAAGGCACGCCCGGTAGCATCACCTTCACCGCATCCATCTCCGCACACCACACCAACTACCCCCAGCCGCAGGCAGCATACAACAGCTCCAAGACAGCACTGTTGTCATTGGCAAAGAGTCTCGCGGCCGAGTGGAGCAGCTACGGTATCAGAGTCAATTGCTTGAGCCCGGGGTATATGGACACGATTCTGAACGATGGGCCGGGTCTCGAACGAGCGCGGAACTCATGGAATTCGAGGAATCCCATGGGAAGGATGGGCCATCCGTGGGAGCTGACAGGGCCGCTTATCACGCTGGTTAGTAATGCAGGGCGGTATATCAACGGTACGGACATCATTGTGGATGGCGGAGCGATGGTATTTTAGACAGCGACTGTAAGTAAGGGTAGTAACAATGCCGAACGTATTGCAGACGAATCACCAACACGATTACAATCGTAGATGGTCAAGCGACCGTGTTTCAAGAAGACGTACTGAGCATGGACGGTGGTGTTATTGAAGGCGTCGCAACATGTGTTGGGAACCGCTCGGCTCTTAAGATTAGGCGGGTCGTAAGCACTGCCACTATCCTATCAAATAGGAGGTGCACAAACAATCCTAGACAACTTTTTATAAGCAGAAGTAGACGAAGTAGTATTATAGGTAGTGATCTCTCTCTGAAACTTTGTCCTAATGTACCCAATGTGCCGTTAATGCCCTCGACGGCGCTGGGTAACTCGGGTGGAGTCGTTGCCTGCTAAGTCAGCCACGCACGCAAGCACACGACTTTGACTTGAGAAAAGAGCAAGTACTGTAGCAGGACAAGAACATCACTCACAGGATCCTCAAGCTCAAACAAAATTCTGCTTCGGGCAACTTTCGGTCGACCGTCGATCAATGCATCACTTGTAGCCTGCAAGCCACCTGCAGCCGCAATGCACACTACCTGCCAGAATCAGCATGTGCGCCAACATCCATCGATTGCAGCGCTAAACATCACCCCTCACAGCTCCACCAACAGCTCCTCCCAAACGCACCAGCTATCCCTGTCACAGCTGTAGCAGCCTTGCTTGCAGCGTTATCCGGCGACGGCGCAACGCGCGTGAGCCAGCATGTCCTGTGACGTTTACTCGCGTGGCTGAAGCTTATCTGTCAGCCAGTCATTCCCGCGCAGACGTCTCCATTATCCCACTTTTGGCGAGGAGGGCTTGCTTATGATACACCGCATCATGCTTTCTACATCTCGAGTGTCCTCTTCCTTTTCTTCCTCTCTTGTGCTCGTGATCTTTTCTCGCATTCCCTTCGATTGTGTGCGCCCATAACCTCAAGCTAGGCGCATCATGACGTTGTCCGCGAATCCGTTTCCGCGGCTTCGCAAAAATCATACACACAATGTCCAGACGATCAGATCGCAACCCCTCGCGGAGCTTTCGGGTTCGCTGGGTGACCTGGGGACCTTGCTCCCGCTCATGACGGCTCTGGTCGTCACAAATTCGATTTCGCTGCCTTCGACTCTCCTCTTCACTGGTGCAGCCAATGTATTAACGGGCATCGCATTTGGCATACCCTTACCAGTGCAACCCATGAAAGCCATCGCAGCGGTAGCCATAGCACGGAAGTTTACACTTGAAGAGAACGCAGCTGCTGGGCTGGTCGTAGCAATCTTGGTCGGCTTGTTCAGTATCACAGGACTCATCAATTGGGCATATCGAGTAACACCAATCCCAGTAGTAAAAGGCATTCAGGTCGGTGCAGGTCTGTCACTTTGCTTGAGCGCCGGGACAACAATGCTAAAACCCCTTGATTGGACAGGTCCATGGTGGGGTGACAACCTGCTGTGGGCTCTCGCTGCTGTACTCTTCCTCCTCGTCACATTCGCATACCCAAAGCTGCCATACGCTCTCATTGTGTTCGCAGTTGGGCTTTTCCTCTCTTCCGTAGGACCAGCGACCTCACTCCCGACCGAGCCGAAAACCGTAATCCCAATCCTTCACCCCTCAGCCCGCGATTTCTGGCAGGCGACTTCGACCGCCTCACTTGGCCAATTGCCCCTCACCATCCTCAACTCCGTCATAGCCGCCTCGGCACTGGCTGCAGACCTACTCCCTTCGCCGCGATACCCATCAGCCCCATCCGTCACCTCTCTCGGCATCTCCGTCGCTGTAATAAATCTTATCGGTTGCTGGTTCGGGGCGATGCCCGCATGTCACGGCTCCGGCGGTCTAGCAGGGCAATACCGCTTCGGCGCACGCAGCGGCTCATCGATCGTCTTCCTAGGGCTACTCAAATTCTTCCTCGGCATCATCGCACTCTGGAAAGGTGAGCATATTGTCGCCCTGCTAGCCGGGATCCCAAAGTCTCTCCTCGGCGTGCTCGTGCTCGCTGCGGGCGTCGAGCTAGCAAAAGTAGGCGAGAGTGTCAACACGGATGCACGCGACTTGCGGGAGCACGACGGCGAGCTACCGTGGGACGGGAAGCGGGTCAAGGAACTGGACGAGCGGGAGCGCAAAGAGAGGTATATGGTGATGGTGGTCACTGTCGCGGCGATCCTGGCGTTCAAGAACGATGCCGTTGGTTTCATTACAGGGCTTGTCTGGCACTGGGGTTTTCAGGGCGCGAGGAAGCTGGAGGCGTGGAGAGAGGAGAGGGATGGGCAACCGTTTTGGAGACACGTGGAGCATAGCAGTGGTGAGCGCACTAGATTGATTGCGCAGGAGGAAAGTGACACGGTTGCATGAGGGTTGGCATGATGAGCATTTCGATGGCGTTTGGTTACATAGCGGGTAGTTTGCGTTTGTGACTTTGAGCGAGCGAGAACGACGATAGTTTGTAATTGGCCTTCGGATATTTCCGTCCACCTGCTTTTGAGCTGCATGAAGCTCTGCAAATGCAATGGCAAGCTGCAACGACTTTGGTCTCTTTTAAGACTATTGTTCAACGCATGAATTTGAGTCACCACAGTCTTTTGCTTCTTCGGTTGTGCGCACGCATGTTCCATCTCAGAATATGCCCACCTCCAGACCATGGCAAATCAGCTCGTCAAACCTAATGTACACCGCGCACTTGTCTATTTCCGGCCGGTAAGACCTTCAACCAGGAATGGCATCCGGCTAGGAGTTTCGTTTTGAGGCAAAGTCAACACCATTTCCAGTACGTGTATTGCAGTCATCATCGGGGCAAGATGGAAGCATATATCGCGATCCGTGAATAGTACACTGTTATTATAGTCGCTTACCTAGCCACGTCCCTGCTCGCGTAGTTGGAAGTATCGGTTGGTGTTGAGGAAGAGAGTGCGGTTCGATTGTAGGTATGATCTTCTGGAAGGATTTCGTGGGCGAGTTCAATAGGCTTCTTAAATTGCGCTCAAATCAGCTGTGTGACGAGCAAGCAAGACTGGCACTGTTGTTGCTGCTATCGCTGCATGGTATTATGTGGAGGCTGTCTGTGCGATCGAGAGTAATGAATAGTCTATAATCTCCCCACTTTGTTTCCTAACCCACATGTTTGCTTCGAGACAATTGTCGTGAAGGAATCTGTGCAAGCGCTGTGTTTTGTGTTCGGATGTCGTATTCTATGTTTGCCATTGCGAAGTGACTTCCAGGCTGGTGCGAGGCCGGGCGTTGGAAATTTGCAAACACACACAGAAAGTCCGTGTATGGCAGCATTTACATAGATTCTGACGTAAAGAAGATGCAGCGAATTGGTTTCGTGAAGTGAGTGATCAGATTGCTGCAGACGAGTGACATCTATGCGGTGATGGTAAGTAGAGGCCGAGTTGGGCACTGGCTGCTCGAGGGGATCGATCAAAAGAACAAGGTCTGATGGAATGACAGTCGAAATCGAACAAAGTTGCTGGGGGTCTAGTAGAGCAGTAGAAACATGGAAGATGCCTCGCAGGTGAAGAAACTCTTCTTGGATTTAGTGATCAGGTTGAGAAGTAGTAATGGTTGGTATGTCAATGCGTATCTGCAGTTCTCGAGGAGTGCTGTCACCGACACAAGCCGTAATGGCCGAAGCAGCTGGCCGTGTAGGTCCAGAGTGTCTGCCGTCGTCGCGCACTTGCACAGTCTTAACATAGTCAGGAAGCTGGACCTGCTCCACGGAGCCTTGCCATAGAGCCCTCTGCGGCACTTCGATGTGCCTGGTTTGCTCACAGCTGACATTGTTGAGTTCAAGGTTTCCAAGCGAGTCTTCCTTGGGCTTGTATGGTGGTGGTGCTTCCCCGGACTCATTGAGGCCTTCCACGATGGGTGATTGATTGCGCCTCTGTATTGCCCAGCGCTCGACGTCCCGGGAGAGAGCGCGTTGGCCCCTCAGCCTTATCTCTTCTTGTTCGTGACGTCTCTTACGATACATCCACCACAGTAAAGTAGCCATTGCAGCCACCAGTATGGCTAGGAAGAGAAAGTAATAGTTGAAGACCCGATTCTTAACTTGTATATCTTGCTGGGGGCGTTCATCTGCGATAGAGGATTTAGGATATGTCTGGAATGGTGGCTGGCCCAGGGTAATCGGTGTAAGAAGTAAGGACGACAATGGAGTCACGGAAGCTGGCAGAGGTTCGAGCGCTGATGCCGGCGGCATCGTCGCAGAGAGCCCGTGTGATAAGGTTGAGGGCACAGGGGACGTGTCTGGCCGGGCAAGCGTAGAGGGTAATGATATCAGAGAGTCGAATAAGAAGATAACAAGCGAAATTCAGGTTTGACACATAGTCAGTCGTTTGTGTTCAGAGTGTCTCACACTTTCTGGCAAGACATCCGGGAAGCAGCTGCGAACGTGGGTGCTGAGGTCAACGCATTCCAACGAGGACAGCACTATCGAACAGGTAACTCAATCCACGCAAATCTGTCATGGAGCCACTCAGTTTTGCATTGATCATGAAGGAAGTACTAAACCCCGTCGTTGATTATGTATCGTAAACAATCTGACAGGTGTGAGCAATTGTGCGGAAAGTTTAGCCTCACGCCTGCAGATCCCGCGGATGGTCAAGCCCTGCAGGTAACTAGGGAGAGCTTGAACGTTAGATCTACGTCAAGCGCCTCATACATACTTCGCAAAATGCTAGGACCTCTTGCCACCCTTCATGGCTTGCTATCGCTCTGGCATGCTTAGCTCAGATCGCATGTGATGTGGCTTGGCAGGCGCGCTAAGAATGGCGTAACGATTCAACGAAGTGACGAAGCACCTTGTTGGCCAACACTACATCCTTACCACTTGCACCCCGCATTTCCACACTTCACGATGGTCAAGGCTATAAGAGGTAACCGCAACCTTCCAGTGCCTTGTCTGCGATGCTAACGTTACTAGGAACCCTCGTGCGATGCGACGCTTCGATCAAAGCCATGCTGGTCGACATCGACAGCAAGAACAACAACGAATACATCATCGAGGAACTAGATGAGGAGCACATTCTCGTGAAGGAGACCAAGATTAATGAACTCAAGGGCCGTCTGAATAATGTATGCATCCCCCAAATGATGAATTGTATCTCACTAACGCAGCGCAGATGATGAGAGAGCGTCTGAAGGAGCCCGAGAGCTCCGACTCAGAGTAGCTTGTCACCACTACGATTACTACTACCACCACTACTATAATGCCTCGAGTACGACCGATGACCAACCGCTGCCCCCAATCGTGCGCATTCCCTACGACATGCTCTTCTTCTGATCAGCACCCTCCTGCACGCCCACCCACTTTGGCCTGGTCTCAGCGTACAACTCGGCGTTGATTTTGAGATTGTCGACGATGCTGGTGTCGTCTAGTGTTCCCAGCTTGAGGATCTTCTTGCCCGGGAAGGTAGCTCCCTCGCGCCACATAGTGGAACCGCAGTCGCCACTACAGCAAGTCAGCTTTTGATCACCCAGCGAACTATACCAAATACGTACCAGAAGTTAGAAGTCATCTCGTTACCGCTGTCGGCCGTCTTCTTGTGCTGCTTAGGGGTGCCCTGGGTGACCTTGAACTGGTCCGCTTCGTACACTCCGTTGGTACTGTAGGTGCTGCCACCAATTTTGCGACAGTCCTTGCAGTGGCAGAGAATCTTCGTACCGCTAGTCAGCAATCCGAAGTAACCTCAAAGACATTCACATACGCTCCCTCCGGACTCGCCACCGGCTTCATATCGGACGTTACCGCACATACATCCTCCGGCGACCATGTTTAGTATTGAAAGGAGAAAATGTTTGAACTGGGTTGGAAAAGTCTGGTGTATGTGGTGGAGAACACTTGGCTTGCCAACCGGTTACGACGCAAGCGGAGGCTTTATACCTAGGAATGTACCCCGCTATGTCGATCGGCCAGCTCAAGGTCAACCGCCTAGCGTCTAGGCCGTGTGGAGTCAACCATCTTAGAAGAGGTCTAGAGGGTCATACCCAAGCGGACAAAAGGCATGATTGCCACCATGCAGTGGTTATGAAAGACACGTTGGTATACCGTCTGACACCTCCACTTGAGGAATGGCGCTAGGAGATGATTCCAAATCCGAATGAAAGAACTCCTAGTTCTAATCCCCGCAATCACAGTCATCTCACAGAAATGTGCATCCCAATAAATGCCTGCCGTGATGCATATGACGCTACCCTCCCACTACACAACTACAGCTTACAAGATCCGTGGGGTTCAGAAGTGTGGGGCTCTTCCGCGGGGATTTCCTCCGCAAACACGCACGTGAAGACGAGTCAAGTTCGCGCCTACAACCGCGTTCACTTCCCTTCCACTCTTGTTTTTTGCACCTTGAAATGACCAGACGCAGCGCAGCGCGATTTCGACCACAACTAAACCGGTCACACACCACACTGTTGGGTACCAAGCAGCAGCGACCATGGCCAACGTGTGGACGCAAATGGGCTACATGCCTCCCCGAGGACAGTGCAACTTTAAGCAGTCGATCATGTCTCCAAGATGCCCGTGTCTGCGTTTTATGTTGCATCCGTTGAAGGTGTGGAAATGTCTGCCTTGTGGTACTGTCCTTACTGACAAGCTCCCGGTCATCCTCATCCTACGAGTGCGATGGCTGTAATCATCACGCCTCCTTTCACAACATGGAGAACAAAATCGAGGACGAGATTCGCAAGAAGTGGGAGCAGGAGGCCAAGGACAAGGCAGAGCAAGACGCAGAAGTTGCGCAACGACCCAAAAAGCGCCCAAGAGCAATTGGCTATCGTAACACTGCGAATGACGTGATGAATGACCTGGCGCTAGGAGTGCTATCAAAAGGTACGGCGGTGGAGCGCAGGAGCTCTGCAAAGTCCGAGGGTGATGCAGCAAGGCCGCGTCGAAATGCGGGGGCACGAGCGAGGAGCAGAATCACCGAAATCACGGAGGATGATGAAGGGATTGTCGAGTTGGACTGATAGCTCTCGAAGTGCGAAGCAATCGTTCTCAGCGCTCATGGTGTGATCGGGAGGGTGAAGTTTTTATAGCATTATACCCCATGCAGATGCATCAAACCACATTACGTATCCGGAACAGGCATCCAGAAAGCTATAACCCATGCTGACAGTGTTCATTTGTAGTAATGAGTTCGTACTGATTCAAGCCAACAATGACGACTATCTGCATGTGCCTGCCAAGCCCTGACTCGCGTGTGCGCATCCTTGTGAAGCTCTGCCCCTGCTCTACTAGGTACGCAGCCACCAGCGAACTTTACCATGACAACCTGAAGCAGAAGGCTCGACCGTGTCGCTCTTTCATGTGTGACTAGCGCCTTAAGTTCTTACGACTCGAAGCTTTCGTCGATCACGATGGCGACACCCACACTGTCGACCAACACACCGCAAAAGCACCTCCCCGCATTCTCGTCGCCTGCCCCACGCAGCGTGCCTCACACAGGTGCGACCACCGGCATGATGAACTACGACTCGCCCGCGATGCTCACCATGCTAAATGACGGAGGAGGAGCTCTTGGAGGCGTGAACATGGACATCTCGTTGTCGCAGCTGGGCATGCCGAGCGCAAGCGCAATGGGACGCGCAGATGAAGCGGAAAGGACCAGAAGACTACACAGTATCATAGACACGTTAAAGCAAAAGCCGGGTAGAGTCAGTGAGGACAACGTGGTTGCACTCTGTGGTAGGCTTGGTGTGCACTGTGAGAAGGACCGCGATAGCTACATCCTCTCTGTTGGCGATTCGAATCTGATAGAGGTCAGCTGGCTGTGGCTCTATTTGGATACCACTGCTGACATTCATGTGCGCAGATCATCTTCCGCAACGACGAAATACAGAAGGTTCAGTTAGAAGGCGGTTTTGACATGCACAACGACAGTATTGGTTTCGGTCGGACAGGCACAAGCATCCTTACCAGAGCTCTGCAGCCTCTTCCCAGCCAGAGCAAGATGAACATCACTCTCGAGCGGTTTGCAGAAAATCTGGAGAAGCTGGTCACCCTGGACAAGCTGGGATCGCCGCAACATGGGGGTGTTAGCTGCTACAATGCTATTGCGGGAGTATACACAAGTTTGCGGAAGTTGTTTGAGCATGAGAAGAAGATGGCGCTTGCACTTATAGAGGAGGACGCACCAGACCGGTCTCACAAAGCCGAGAGAGAAGTGCTATGCAAGAAGAGTGGACGACCCAGGCCAAACACCGGAGATCGACTAGGGCTCAATCTGGAATACTGGATGGACAGGCGGCACATAATACCAAAGCCACGAATCAAGGCTTCATCTTCTGAGAAGGGCAAAGAGAAGATTGAGGTTGATTCACCCGAGCAGAGCGAGTATCCCGAGGACATTGATGACCTGAAGACAAACAGGGTCTATTCGTTGACGTTGGAATGTGAAGCGTCACCATCGACACTATATACACCCATACGCGTGTCGGACGACTGGATCAGCGACGCGATCGAGAAGCCTACCGACGAAAATTCCCTCGACAATATATTGATGAATACGCCTTCTATAGACTGGCAGGACCCAAAGCCCACATTCCTGGAGCCACCAGCATCAACGGGAGAGGATGATACTATGAATCTTGATACTGCTCCTGGTCGTCTACCAAATATCCGTTTTGTTGCCAAGTTCAACCCGCCGCTTGTTGTTCCCCTAACTACTTACGTATCGCTGTATCAGTCAGTTGGCATAGAGCCACCACAAGACTTTCTTTCAACCACTTTCGTTGGACTTGCATTACGGCCCAAAGAACTCGATCCTGGTATGACTGGTACGGCCGGTGCCTTGACACACGAGATACGTAGTACAAAATCCGCTCTGTTCCGCGACGAGCACGGGAACGAGAGGGATAGGACGCACAACCTCAGCCTGTACGTTCCTAAGATGGAATACAGCAGAAGACTGGAGAGCCTACCTTTCGCGCACCCAAAGCAGCTGGTCGAGGTTCTGCCCATCCTCCGCCAGTACGCCTTCACAACCTCACTCCTCCAGAATTCCTTCCTTGAGACAGTGGAGACAGCAAAGACCTCCCAACTCCCAACTCCTCCAACCACCCCCGGCACCAACCCTTCCGACCCACCATTGCAAGTCGACATCAACCTCTCCTATACCCCGCCGGCGCCCCGCCTTACTCTCCACATCCCCCATCCCTCATCAACAACCAGTTCTGCCGCAAAGACCTCTTCCGGGCCAAGCTCTGCAACACCGGCTTCTGTCTCCGATCTGCTGTCAGGTCTGCTCTCCGACACCGAGACCGCGGGACCCACTCGCTTGCATGCCCCACTCAGTGTCACGCTGGATGTGCACGCTAATGCGGAGCTGATTGTGAGCGAGCAGAATGTCACAGAGGGGAGGAAGGTGGGAGAAGAGGACCTGGACAAGGTGCAGGAGGCCGAGACGAGGATCAAGAGGGTTGGGAGAGCGTTGGAGATCTGTGGGGATCTGGGCGTGTGGGGGGAGTGGTTGAGGAGGGAGGTTGGTAGTGGTAGTTAGTTGTTTTGTTTTGTTGGGTTGAGATGGCAATGAACGAAAGAATACGACAAACAGGAAGCGAAGATGTCGATCACGGCGCATATCAAAGAATAGGTGAATCATAATTTGAAGTGTTCGATCATGTTCATTCATTGCACGTCTAGATTACATTGCACAACACTGCAATCGTGGCGTCCATGCTTAACTCCCTCTGCTTCTAGCATGGATCTAGCAGGGGTTTGGGGGTATGAGTTGGAGAAGTAAAAAAGCAAACAAAGCCATAAGAGCCCAGCCATGTGAAGGCGTCTAAGCGCAAGACCCGGAGCGGTCGCGAGGTTTCATCCCCAAGCAAACCGAACGAGCATAAATGAGAAACGGCAACGCCAAATCGCAGCAGCATTAAATTCGTTTATGGCTTCGCAACAGGGACAATCATCTCCTGCTCGACTTCTTCCGCCTTGGCGGCGAACTTGGCAATGTCGGCGCCCTCAACCTTGCCGAACATTGTCTCGGCAATGATGGCAGTGAGCTGGTAAGGGTCGCCGTTGGAGGCGGGGCGGCGGTCCTCGAAGTATCCCTTGTTCTCGGCAGCGACGGCGCGGGGAATGCGGACGGAGGAGCCGCGGTTGGCAACGCCCCAGGAGAACTTGTCGTACGATGAGGTCTCGTGCTTGCCGGTCATGCGAAGCTGGTTGTCCTCGCCGTAGACGGACATGTGCTCCTTCTGGCGGCTGGCGAGCTTCTCCATGGCCTCCTCGATGGCCTTCATGCCGCCCTCGGCGCGAGTCTCCTTGGTGGAGACGTTGGTGTGGAGACCAGCGCCGTTCCAGTCGCCGGGGATGGGCTTGGGGGCGAAGGTGACCTTGGCGCCAAACTCCTCAGCGACGCGGTGGAGGATGAAGCGCGACATCCAGAGCTGGTCGCCCATGGCGATGTCGTCGCAGGGGCCGACCTGGTACTCCCACTGGGCGGGCATGACCTCGGCGTTGGTGCCGGAGATGTTGATCTCGGCATACAGGCAGGCCTTGTAGTGAGCCTCGACGATGTCACGGCAGAAGACCTTGCCGGTTCCTACACCGCAGTAGTACGGGCCCTGAGGAGCGGGGAAACCGTTCTTGGGCCAGCCGTATGGCCAGCCGAACTCGTCGAGAAGAGTGTACTCCTGCTCGAGACCGAACCAGAACTCGTGCTCCTTGTGCTCCTTGAAGATGATAGCGGCATCGTGACGGAAGTTGTAGGAGTTGGGGCTACCATCCGACATGTAGGTCTCGCACATGACAAGGACATTGTCGCCGAGACGGAAGGGGTCGGGGTAGTACGCAACGGGGCGAAGGTACACATCCGAGTTGTTGCCGGGCGCCTGGCCCGTTGACGAACCGTCAAAGTTCCATTCTGGGAGGTCGTCAAGACTTGTGACCTTCTTGTTGAGGGTCTGCGAAATTTGTTAGCATGTAATTTGTGGATTTGGCCGGATCGGGTAACGGGGGTGGTGTGAGCCATCCGCAGATCGTGATGGTGGGGTTGTCGTGGGGCTGGTGGGCTGGAGTCGCCGATAAGGAACACCAATGCAGAGGAGCGGTTGCTGCGCAGTGAGGTCACACAGAGCCGCCACCCTGCCCACGACATCCAACCAGTTGCACATCCAAGTGCTGTGACACCGAGAATGCTGACTGCAGGTACAGAATCTTGGAAGATTGCTCGCTGCGCCATTTCACCCCACGACGCTCGCAAATGCCGCAGAGCGGATTGTGCAGTGTTTGAAGGGGGAAAAAGTGCTCACCTTTGACTTGGAACGGAGACCGTTGGAGCCGTCAATCCAGACGTATTCGGCGATGACCTGGCCCTTCTGGGGAAGGCTGAGGTATTTCTGGAGCTGTAAATGGCGCATTAGCTTTGTTCGCCGAGAGCACGCGATTTAGATGTGACTTACAGTTGCCGTGTTGGAGATGATTGTTGAACCAGCCTGCGCAGATTCTTGTCAGTAATTGTGCTGTCAAGACCCCAATTGCATTGTGGCCGGGGTGTGGCTGCTCGTGACGTACCATGACTGCGGTTGTGATGTGTATTAAAGGGAGAAAGGAAGGGTAGAGAAGAGTTTTGGTGTCTGACGACGGAACCTCGTACTTAGGAGGGTTGATATGGGAGTGGTGGACAGGAGATATGTGACTGAGGGGGAAGATAAGAGCTACCGGGGGCGTACACTTATAAGTAGCAGACAGACAAATGTCTCGGTTTGGGGCGGCGGGAAGTAGGGTAAGAGGAATAGCTAGTTGGCCCTGGCCAAGCACAGGCGTCGCCGAAACGTTTCCGTGGGATGAAGCATCAAACTGCACAGCAATCAGAGCGCTCCTAAACTGGGGGTTTCCGACGGCCGCGCGCCCTGGGTGAATGCTAAGATTGCTAGGATAGTGCTAGTCGCACCCACTTCTCTAGCGCGGCCTATCCATGCTGAACCACACATCTGGGGACAGCCGCCCAATCTGCGCGCGCCCATTTCGTGCTGATGTTATTCTCTCACGCATCCTTTTCCTGCTAGCAGCCAGCAGCTGAGCGTTCGTGGCCAGCGTTGCACTGCGCAGCGCAACGCGCCCGCCGTACCCAGCCGGGGCCCGCTCAGCCTCAGTCCCTTCCGACTTTGACCGCTTTGTTCCTGGAAAGCGTCGCCAACCATCGTCACCGCGCAGCTAAATTTACCCATACAGCCGAGCAATTGGTCATGGCACCCAGGCTGGCCCGAGGCGCGCCCAAAACAGCGCAATGCCTCGCATGCACACGCCGCTGCCCGCCTGTGCACTGCATCGTGACTGACTGCCCGTGACTCCGTTATCAGCAAATGCAGGCGACAACGCCACAACAGTGTGCCGCTTTGCGACGGCGGATCCCAGTTTCTGCGCTCGGCAAAAATGCGACAAGGCAGCTGCTCGGTGTGTGTCGACTGTGGACGCTCGTGCAGCAGGATTGCACGCCCTGCATCGAGCGCAGTTGATGTTCTCGATAGCCGCTAGAAGGCGCCCTGACGCAAGTCGTGGCGATAAGGATAAGGCCAGCCAATCGCGATCTTCCCAGCATCGTGGCCGCCGTCATGCCAGCATCACTCTTCACGTTTGCAACGTTTTTTGTAGTCAAGTAAACCCCTTTCCGATGCCTCGAACAAGACGAAGCGTAACGCGCCAACCATCGTGACCGCTGCCAGCAAGGCTCAATTGCCGAGTTGAGGATCCCTTATCTTCAAACCCTCGTGAATCCGTGCCTGGCTTGGCCGTCTCCACGGCAATCAGCTGCAGCGGTGGATTTCTCCATTCTAGACGCAGAAATAGGATCCTGTCTGACCAACGGCCCCACACTCTGTATGCGAGCCCGCGTGCATTGATAGAGAACCATTTGTTGTATATCTTGCATCCGACTATCTCTACAAAGCCGCAACGAATCGCAGCGCAATGAAATGTCAGACGCACCACTAACCGCACGCCCGATGCGTGCAGCCTCCAGCTTTCCACGTCTCCGAACCCCACGATTTGATAGCCATGTCCAAGACGTGAGGTTGGGACTGCCGTCATGCGATGTCGGCACGAGCAGTATATCGCGCATCTTTCCGCCGGACGTTGGGCGTTGGTGGGCAATTGTGGGGTGCGGGCGTGCCGCAGATCAGCCAAGCACAGGCGGCCCCTGCAAGCCACAGATAGCACCAGATAGTTACTCGATCCAAACACGTAACGCGCGCCGGCCGGGGCGCCGTTTCGACGACGCCTGTGTGCTTCCAACGCAGCGCTTTTCAAGTGTTGCGCTGGACGAGCACAAAACTCACCAAAGTAAACCAAAGGTGGGAGCAAAAGCAGGACCTGCAGTCAAGGCCGGGGTTGGCGTCAAAAAGCGGACCCGTGCACGTGGCGCTGTCAAGGGCCATATTAGGTATGGGCAGATATCTGTCCCACGGGGGCTCGAGGGAGGCTTTATATATCCTTCAAGTCCAAGACTCGCTGATCAAAGCTCTTCATCTCTATGGTTGAGGCGAAGTCGCGCGACTCAGCGTTGAGCTGAGCTACCCTTATCTCTCCGATGCGTGCAGTGTGCGCACGCTTCCAGGGACCAGCACTGCTGCGAGCAGTACCGTCCAAGCTCGTATAGCGATCTGATGCAGGGCGACACGCTGTACGCGTTCTGCTCGCTGACAGGATAGACCGATGTGGCTGGTATGCACGCGAGCGGTGAAGTATCTCTTACCAGAAGTGCCTTGCTTCAGCATAGTGGACCTCCGTGCTCGTAGTTTGCCAAATGTTCTCGCTGCACGTTCCTCTTCCCCCCAAGCCCAGAGTGAATGATGACGTGCAGGGCCGCTTGACCTTGGTGGGGTGGCGATTGCGGTCGTACCTGCAGATGAGCTTGGGCTGTGCTGGAGAGCGACCCGCGGGAAGAGACGGATCGATTCTGGGATAACGCCGATTCGCTCCGGGTCTGAGCGTTCGGGACGGTGCCAGAAACGTGGTAAATCTGGGGTGGACCAATCGACACGTTGGGGATGTTGCTTGTTTTCGTGTGTTGGTGGCAGCTAGGCACTGTCTTCGAGTTAGTCATCTTCGTTGGCAATCGACGGCCTACCTAGATACATCTCTTTGAAGGCGGCACAGACGCCTTGTGCTGACCCCATACCAATTCATGAACAGAGGCCGGCAATGTCCTGCCTTGCGTTATTCGGTCGAAGATGATTTGCCGCTTTCGTAGGCTTCGCTACCTGCAAGTCTGGCAGCGAAGGTGACAACGGTCCCTAGTCGCGACACTCTCACCATGCTTCACAGCGTCCAACACGCGGAAGGTCCGTTGTCGCAAACCCGTGGATCAGCCATCCGTAGACTATTCAAGTGAGGTGTGTCGATCATGTGGCTGATGCTACCTCTGTATGACAGCCATCATTTCAACCCATTCCGTTTGTCTTGATACAATACACTTGCCCCCGCACTTTAGGCCTACCAGATCTCACCTCGTTGCGGGCGCGCTGTTCCGTGTTGGGACAACGCTCGCAAAGTACCTCGCAACGCCATCGAGCGTTTGGACACTTTATTTGCGTGTGCGCAAAGCTGACAATCCGGTCTCATACGCTCACGATACGCAAGTACAATCGGGGTATCGATAGAAATATTTGTCGGCTGACGCATGTTCTGTTCTGAGATGTCGCGGACTCGGGTGCGCTAACTGTGGTAAAGGCACTGTACAACAACTCGAGCGAACAACCAGATTGTGAACGTGTATCAGGACGTGGTTTGGACCAGAAGAACAATGGCCGATGCAATGATGGACCCTCGCACAACAAAGCACTTTTGTTTGACCTGTACCGGACAATCTGTTTGAGTGAGCATATAGGTCTTATAATGATCAGTCACTGCCTGGGTTATTGAAGCGACGCCCTACCTTTTTTGCTCACTTCCCAATTCAGGCTCTCCACAGTAAGCCTCGTACAAGGTCCTACTAGTGCCGTTGCAGGATGTGCCAGACGGAGCACGTCTACCATCGACCTTGTTCACATTGGGGTCGTGAGCGCATTGTCGGAGTGCCATGTTGCCGTGCTCGCATCATCAATGGTCTCTTCACTCGTTGTCTTTACGCTGAGAACATCGGTTCAGTCAATAGTAGCGACTCATGCTCGCCATGCGCTTCTCAACTTGCAGGAGGCGCAGACTGGAAGCCGTTCGCACGAGTCAGCAACGCGGGTTGGGCAAAAGTAGAAGAGCGACTACAACAGAGAGGTCTCAGGTTGAGCGGACCCGGCCTTTGTATCGATGGTTCGTCCAACACTCCCGGTGTAGATATATGTAGCGGACTTATAAGATCTGCAGGTCCAGATAGGTGGCAGGGTCGGCGCACGGAGTGGCGGCGCTTTGGAAAGGTGTACGATGACCATTGAGCTCCAGCAGTCTAAAGGAGGTTGCGCCACCTCTGTGTCCAAGTCAGCCAAAGTGTCTGCCATGGCATACCTCAGCAAAGGGTCAGCACGGACGGGCGCGATCACGAAATGACTGATTCTGTCTCGCACCGGTGGGCCCGCACAGAAGATAGTAAGTGAGAAGAAGACTAGAGAAGAACTGTTATCTGTTCATTACAAGTAACTGCAGGCTCAGATGAGGTTGCAAATGATGAGGGGAGGAGAAGACCTCATGGGCCACATGGCAAGCACTTGACCAATCAGGAACATCGATGGGGTAATAACAACTCGCCTCCTCCTTCCAATCCTTGTCGAGGACGAACGCAGATATCAGAGGGGAATGATCACTTATATTGAACATTCAAGTCTGTTTCTGTCTTTTCGCTGTTCGCAAGAGGTATCGGCTGTTTCTGCTTGCGAAATCTAGGATGAATATTATTTGTACTGCCTACACACAAAGCTGCAGCCGCTCCAAATCACCTCGGTCGCACGACGGTTCTACGTACCCTTGACAATAGTTGCATGCACGGCAACGAGACTTGATAGTAGCAGCGAGGATATATAAACAACTCTTTATACTTGCTGGACAGTCCCGTGACACCATGATCAGAGCAGTCGTTGTCCGCTGTGATGATCTAAGGCCATCAAGATCAAGTCCCGTGCATCGGACTGCTCTTTGTTGCTTACCTTGCAGTAATTTACAGTAATATACAGTACAGCTAGCTCTGAACTCGGGTGTGGCAATTGACACAATGGCGATCATCTAAAGCCTCTGAGAGAGTCGCCGAAGCAATTTAGGATAAACAAAGATAGGCACAACCTCGCAGGTCAAGACAAATGAGGAGTTTCTGATGGCTACAGATCAGCCCGTAGACTAGTCGCAATGATCACATTCTACAGGCGCCATTCAACGAAGAGCATGCAATGTTGATTGTCCTGCACTTGGGCAAGATGCGAAACCGCATTGTGCTGCTTTTGGCGTCGCGGTGAGTGCGCCGAGTCAGCCAACAAGCCTCTTGGTGTGACATGACAGACGCGTCGTTTTGGAGCTGAACACGGGCGATTGTCAACGCTCAGCTGGCTGGTCTTGTTGAAGCTGCTAAATGGTGCGGCGAACCAAACTTGGTTGATGAAGGCGTGCCTCGGTGCCTTGGTGCCTTGGAAATAAGCAGGACCGTCCACAACGTAGTGAGATGCTGTGATCGCAGAGCGTACAAGACGCTGTACCAGGGACACCAGACAATCTTCGCGAGTCGAGAACACCGAGTTAATTACGACATGTAGAAAATGCCCGTGTCGGCGACGAGATTGCGTGACATTTATTCTCCGTCCTTGGTGCTGCTCGGCTAATGAACGTGCAGCAGCAGCGCGCTGGCTCCTGAAAGGATCTCGGCCGCGAAACACCGATCTACGTCTGGGGTACCATCCCACAATCTCGTCACTCAACCGTCCTTCGCGCACTTGCCTTGCCACGCTTGGTGTCTCTTTTCCTTTACACTCGTTTGCTCATCCAGCCTGTAAATCAGCAATGCATCGCTAATCGTGCCTCCATTTATTGCTAGCTCGTCGAGGACGTCCTCTAGTGCCCCCCATCACTACTTTTTATTCGTCAAGCCTCACGCTGCAGGGCACCCCTTAGCTTCGCGGTGCCAGTGCCAGCCGAAGCACTCAGCTGCACATCATCCTCACTAGGTCGCGTCCATGGTGAGCGACCACCGAGCAAGCGAGGACGGCATTCGTCCAGCAATGGCGCACTCGCCCACCATGCACCGCCATACCTCGTCAGAGACGGGCGACATCATGTCCAGACGCTCGAGCATCGCGCCGAGCTTCACAAGCGATCGCCCCTCGGTCGCGAGCTCTGTAACTTTCCAGATGCCCACCACGGTGCGCCCGCCGCCGGCGTACATCGCGGCCTCGGTCGCGTCGCAGATGGTGTCCGACAACCACAACGCGCAGCGGCGCCAACTCGACCCCGAGCACGACGGGCTGGAGAATGCCGTTTTCTCGGAACAGGCCCTGTTGCTGCTCAATGGCTTTCTCGACCATCTGCTTTTCGCGTTTCTGTCCACCGCGCGCTCGCCCTCCCTTACCGCAATCCGTCCTGCCATTATCGAGGTGCTGAAGCCCCGCCTAGCTCGCGAAGCAATAGAGGCGGCAGACGAAGAACTGCAGGGCCTGTTGTCAGGCGAGGACGACGAGGAGTTTACCCCCGTCGACGGTGGGAAGGCGATCGATCGATGGGATGTGGAGAAGGTGTGGAAGCGCACGCGCCTGCGAATAATGGTCTACACACGCTTGGGCGAAATGGAAGATGAGGACGAGGAAAGATATGTACAACAGGAGCGTGGGCTGAGTATGGACGAGGATGAGGATGAGGAAGCTGGTCTTGTGTCCTGGGCCTCTGCCATCTTCCTTACGTCTGTGATTGAGTACATCGCCGAACACACTCTGCTCGTTGCGGGACAGGCAGCATACGCACGAATGGCATCTAGGGTCAGAAGATCTCACCACTCAGATGAGACTGATGAAGGCGCTCTCGAGCGACTGATCATCGAAGAATCTGACGTCGAAAAGATTGCCCTGAACTCGGCCCTTGGGCGGCTGTGGAGGACTTGGAGGAAACGTGTGCGGGCATCTCTCCAGCCACTATCCCCCAACCGCGGCATACGGCCTAATTCGAGCTTCGCAAGTCTTCAGAGGCGGGGAAGCAGAAGTAGCCAATTTACAGCTGACGAGTCGTATCGAATCGGATACACCCCCGTCTCTGAACGAGCCCCTACGGAAACAGATATCGCTGCCAACATACCACTGCCAATCGGCTCCAGAGATGTAGACGAGATTGAGGTGCCAGGTCTGGCTCGTACGTTTGAGGATGCAGAGAGTAGTGGCCGGCAAACGCCAGTGTCTCGCCCCGAGAGGCCTAGCAGCGTTCTCATGCTTGCACCTGCAGAGAGTTTCCGACGAAGAAATAACAAAGAAAGACCTTCATCGATGCCTGGTCCAGAAATGCTGCCCTTCGCCGTGCTCCCACGATCGCACATCAAGGATGATGATGGTCAGCTGGATACACCGTTCGAGACGCCGATGACGAGCAACCTCACCCCTAGCTCTTACACTGGCGATGAAAACACCGTAGTACCTTTGCTTGTGCCGCACAAGGGCGAGGGCGATGCCCACGAGGCCATGCTAGCTTCTGCTATGGCTGGCTCGCAGAAGACTAATCGCAATATAGTCAAAACAAGGAGTTTGGAGAAGAATGAAGCCGAGCCCGACACACCAAAGTCAACAACTTCAATGTCGTCAGATAACTACGATGTTGAACCGAAGGTGTTGCAGTCGAAGAGAATGTCAATCGGAAGGAGCGGGCCTCCAGGCATCGTACGCACTTTCTCCACAAGAAGCAGCAGCCTCACATCGCCACGAGACACTCCAACTATAACACCAATGGCCTCAGCGCATGCTGAAGCAACATCCTACCTTAACGACTTTTCTGATGATGAGGAAGAAGAGGAATCGCAAGCTATCGGCGTAGCAAAGACATCAGATGTACCAATTCAATCCTCCCCAACACCCTCTTTCGATCGGTGGTCTGATCGACCCAAGGTCGTGCCTACCCAGGGTGGATACGTGGATGTGCAGCCTACGCCTCAATCAGTCCCGTCGCGCAATACACCCACACCTGATGCAAAGCCTACTATACCCGAGCGTTCTGTTGCACGCACTGGCACTGGTCCAGGTGTCGCTGCTGTCGTGGGCCCAACGAGCACACCACGCAGACGAGACGCAACTCCGCCAACTTCCGGGCGTACGTCTCTCCCTTCCCTGCAAGAAGTCGAATATTATAGGCCTCAGCAGATTGTTGCTAGTGAGCAGACAGCTCGTCGAGACAGCCCCACGTTTGGCAACAGGAGTCGCACGCAGAGTCCGCAGGTAGCAAGCGTTGAGCGACAGATACTCCGTCGCTCTACGGAAGAGTCTTTGCGCTCACAGTCTGCAGCAGGCGGTTCGATCAAGGAGAAGCCGGGTGTGAAGCGTGTAGCTTCAACTTCATCCAAGAAGTCGGGCAGCGTGTCTCGCTTGCCAACCAATCGGGACTCCGACCCTCAGCTGTCTCGTAACCTTGGTGGGCGTATGTCTGAAGAAGACCGAGAGCGTCAGTTTGAGGAGCTAGTGCAGGGAAAGGAGACTGTCAAATACACCTTGACACCAGAGAATATGCGCGCGCTGGACGTGAGTAATACATTGCTTTCTACCAAACCTGTACTGACGTTCAGGAAGGCCCCGGTTGTTCGAAAGGCAGAGCCTGAACGCCCCGATACTGCTTCAGTGACCGTTTATCCTCGAGTGGATGCTAACAAAGACAACTCATTCGGAGCAGTTGCGCCTTCCCCTAAGCCTTTCAGTAAAGGCAGGGGTCCTGGAGTCCCTAATCACAAGCCTTCGCCAAGCAGAAAGGTTATCACGCGACCGCTTGCCAGAGAACCGCGAGTCGAATCTGAGTCCCTGCGAGACTTCGCTGACTTCATCCGCTCGACTGGTCCTTCGCCAGGTCAAGAAAAGACCCCACAACCTTTCGTCAACATTAGTGGCAATGGTCTGATATCACCAAACGGCTCAGCGACTTCTGTGGGACGCAAATCATCAACTAAACAATCGAGCTCTCGTTCTATGGAAGGATCTTCTAGCAGACCCCGTGTCAACATGGAGCCTCGCAGCCCGGCTGGCCTTAGTACCGGCAACAACGACCTGATAGACTTCATTCGTCAGGGACCACCAAATGGTCCTGAGGGACAGCCCAGAATACCACGATCAGTTGCTCCGTTCCGCACGACAGTCGACTCCGATCAATTCGAGACCATGTTGGGCGATCACGGCAATGTTGAATCAGCATACGACTCGAAGGCCTCCACGTTGAACTCCCAGCATTCCATACAAACGTCCAACTCTAGGACTGGGCTCATCGCTTCTCCAAGTGTAGTACAGCCTGCTTACTCGAACATCCCACAGAATCTGTCCGGCAGTATGACAGCCAGCTCAGAGCCAGCGATCAACCGTACTCGTAGACGCATCAAGGATCCTTACGCGATCGACATTTCCGACGAGGAAGACGAGGACGATGATCAGTTGACCGCTCTTCCTCCGTCTAGCAAGCCACCCGCGCCGAGACAAGAAAGCTTGATGGATTTTCTGAACGAGATGGAGCCGCCGTCTGGACCCTCTACTGGTAAACCACAGCCGTTTATGCTTAGCCAGGAGACGATTGCGGCGGCCAAGGCACGTGCGAACAACTCAAACACTTCGCTACCTTCTTCTGCCACTCCAACACGCAGCAATGGTACGGGCAACGGCGCTGCACCGCCGATGGGATTCCCCACTTCGAGTGGTGCGGAGACGATGCGTGCTCACAAGTCAAGAGTTGCTGCGCGGGCTCCTGCCGTGGGTGATGCACGTAGCCGCACAGCAACCAGCGATCTTGCTGATTTCTTACGCAACTCTGGACCACCTGAGCCCGTAGGACCCCCGTCTGGTGCGCGAAAAGAGGAAGAGAAGAAGAAGAGTAGCAACATGAAGTTCTGGAGGAAGAACAGAGAGAAGACGTATGGTGACTTGCCATGATTTACATTTTTCTACTAATTTCGCAATGTCTTCTTGAATATTAGGTGTGCTCAGGCTGGATCAGGATCATCTAGTGAGCGGCTGATCTGCTTGGATAGCTAGTTCTGCGTTTCGTGACAGGCTCCTCTTTTCACTTTAATGGCCCTTCTATGATATCCACAAAAAACTCTTGTAATGTTACTGTATCCTTCCATGTAGCATATAGATCTTAATTTCTGTAGTTCGACAATGTAATAGAGGTTCAAGTCGAAATTCGGAATCGCGGAATGAGCAAATTGTCAGATTCCGATTCCGGAGGATGAACACTTGAATCTTTCTTTAGTTTTCGCTTCACATGCCGGCTCTACCTGGTCATGGATCTGCGACTATGCCGCTTGCTTGCGGGTAATCTAGGATCTATACGGTCCGCCGACATGCTGGCGGCTCAATTATACCGACAGTTCTGGCCTAGCGTGTTGTTCGTCTGACATCTACCCCAGACTCCAGCTTCAACCATCTCCAACCCATCCAAGGTTCCATCTATCAGCCTTCTTTTCCAATCAAAGAAATCTTAAGATGTCATACCACTTCAACACCTCACAACAAGCTATCAAAGATCTGGTCTCTGAAATCAGTAAACAAAATATCGAGCACTCGTCTGACCCTTCAGTGCGCGATTCGAAAGCCAACACAGCACACTCACCTGTACCAAAAGATGAGACACCTGTTATCGTTTTCTTCCCCAAGTCGACTCAAGACGTCTCTGCCATTCTGAAAGCATGTAACGAGCGCCGCATCGCGGTGACCTCATTTTCAGGCGGCACAAGTTTCGGTGGGGCGTTGACATCGACCAGAGGCGGGATATGCATCAGTTTCGAGCGCATGAAAGACATTGTCGCTCTGCATGAGGATGACTTGGACGTTGTAGTACAACCTGGGTTGGGCTGGGTGGAGTTGAATGAGCAATTGAAAGGTAAAGGCGTATTTTTCCCTGTGGACCCTGCGCCTGGCGCCAGCATAGGTGGTATGATCGCCATGAGCTGCTCAGGCACGAATGCGTACCGTTATGGCACTATGAAAGAATGGGTCATTTCGTTGACTGCCGTGCTGGCGGATGGGAAAGTGATCAAGACACATCGCCGGCCGAGGAAGTCGGCTGCAGGGTACGATCTGACGCACCTGGTCATCGGATCGGAGGGCACGCTTGCGCTGGTCACAGAAGCGACTCTCAAACTTGCCGTTCTACCGCAGAACCTGCACGTCGGCCTCGTTACCTTCGACACGTTTCAGCAGGGCGTCGACATCGTTGTTGCGCTGCAGAGAGCAGGGCACCAGCTCGAGGCTCTGGAACTGGCGGATGGGCCTCAAGTGCACGTCATCAACTGCTCGAAACTTGCGCGCGTGGACATGACCGAGAAGCCAACTCTCTGGCTGAAGTTCGCGGGCTCATCACTACAACTTGTCAAAGACCAAATCGACACTGTTAAGGCGCTGTGTGAGAAGCAGAAGGCCTTGTCCTATGAGATCACGTCCGACAAAGCGCGCATCGATGTATTGTGGGACGCGCGAAAGTGCATAGGTCGCGCTCTTGTCATGATGAGAAAGGACCCCTCAGATCTATTCATGCACTCGGACTGCGCGGTCCCAATTTCTAATCTCGCTGCCCTGGTAGAAGGCACTCAAAAGCTCATCCAGGAAGCCAATACCACCAACCAAGAATCTTCCTCGGAGTCCGTACAGCCATGGTTCTGTGCCAACGTTGGACACGTGGGTGATGGAAATGTGCACTCATCGATTATCTGCCCAGCGGCTGACAAGTCGAGAGTCGATGTGGTGCTTCAGAAAGTGGCCAGGCTCGCGCTAAGCCTGGAGGGTACAGTTACAGGCGAACATGGCGTAGGATTGAAGCAGAGAGATGCGCTTGTTTATGAGGTAGGGCTTGAGGGTATCGATGTCATGAGGAGACTCAAGGGCGCACTGGATCCGCAAGGAATACTCAACCCAGACAAAGTGTTCAGACTGGAGATGGACAAGGATTTCGTGAAGGGAGCGAAGCTGTAAAAGTGCTAAAGCGAGTTGACAACAGAAATGTCTGTCACTTTGGCTTGCTTACACACTCGTGGTGGACATGATTGAGGCGGCATTTCACTGCCATTCTTTGGGCTGCTTCGATCTTGTTCGGAGTACATGTCTGCGTCTTCAATCAACTACAACCGACTACAAACCCGTTTCTTGTGGAGAAGATGTATTCAAGCCGAAGATCAATTAACATACTGGCGACATTGACCCTATCCAAATTTTGATATCGAGTACCGTTTTGGTCGCTACATAGCCAAATATATGCCAAGCATCTTCCAACCAACGCGATTTGTCATACGAGGATGCATTATGGATGTCGAACGGTTCGGGCTGGTTGCAGTGGGCTTCAAACTCGTAGCCAACGCCATGGCTTTTCAGTAGAGTCTGCAGTTTCTCCTCGACTTCAAACCGGGCGTACCCATTACCTTTGACCATCCTGCTTCTCAGAAGTTCTTCGCTTGTCTGGTCTTCTGGGATGTCGATTTTCGCGTCGAGCCATTTGATATACTTGTCAAGACCGATGTCAAGGTCTCTAAGTTGGCGGTGGTTCAAATTCCTCAGATCCTCGAAAGACGCGCCACCAATACGCACCACGTCTTGCGGCTTGCCTTTCCTACTGAAGGTGCGCTCGATAACTATGTCCAACTCATCTAAGGCTGCATGCTTTCTCCTTGCGTAGTTCCCGTCAGCGTACAACATCGGTAATGTCACGCCAAAGATGCCGATCAGAGAGTACGCCGCATCTTCCGGAACTTTCGTGACTCGGCCATCCGCCCAGGACAAGCGTTCCTCCTTGCTGAAGCGAGCGAGATCGGCGCCCAAGAGCGCTGTCGTTGGAATTCCAGTGACCGCCGAAAGCGTGGCTGCTAGCTCCTGCTTATCACCCAGCCTTTTACCGTCGTATGAATAGAACACCACAGACTTCGGTGCAATAAGCTCCTGCAGCGTCCAACCACGCCTGAACCACCTGCTCCTCTCGAATGCCTTCTTCCATGGCATCTCCCCACTCGTCTGATCCTGGGCAGACACGTCCTCAAGCCACACATAGCATCGCACTGCGCGCTGGTACCAGTAGAACATAGAGTTGAGCGATCGCTGCAGCTCCGTGCTATCCGACTTTTTGATGCAGCAGGTGTCAATCCAGAAATAGGAGAGACCGTCTTCTGCGGCCTTTTCACGTGTGAATTCGAGTTTTATCAAGCCGAGGAGCGTCGTGAGTCTAATCATGTTGGGGCGTTGGACCGTCTCGAATGTGATTGCTTCATCGTGTGGTCCCCACGTGTGTGAGAGGATTGCGTAGAATGGCACGCGTTTGCCGTGAAAATCTTCAATTTGCCATTTCTGGAGGCTGTGATCGTAGCGTAATAGCCGCATGATTGTATATTAGGGCTATTGGGAAGTCTGATCTGGTGGTCGAGATAGGTGGTGATGGTTCAGCCGCTCCATGCGGGGTTGAGCATGCATGTTCGCTTCTGCATGCGCAGCGAAGCTTACCTCTCTTGGCCGTACCGTGATCATATCGCTAGAACATTGTGCTGCCTTTCAGCTCAAACAAGTGTGATAGTTGTTGTCACAAACCCTGTGTTATGCCAATCTGAGTCCTTACCAAGAACATCAAAAACTTCAAAGGCCCCTATGCGTTTGAACACGGACTCCTCCCCTGGCACCTGTTCAAGAATAAGACCATGTGGACGGAGGAACGTCTCTCTTCTTTTAGACAAACGCGCCATACCGACATCCAGCGTCTTGTCGATCGTGCAGTCCAGGATCCAGATGAGCCGTGACGCTTGAGTGTCAATATGGCCAGCATCGAATGCGAATCGAACGGTGAGTGACTTTTCACTCTTGAGTCCAAAGAATCTCGGCCCTTTCTTGATGAGCTGGTTCGCTGCACACTGTTTGAGTGGCCCAGAAACAACAAGGTGTGCTGCTGAGATCTCGCCGTAGGGGTTGCTTGTTGCGAGCTGTGCAACAGCTTCAATAACATCTAGCTTGAGGAAGCGGCGGCGTTCAGGATCAAATGTCCATGCGGCGGGAGGCGAAGCCCAGCTCCACGATGGAGCAATAAAGGTAGATCCTAGAGGCCGGCAAGGCCAAACGTACCAGAGCAAACCTGCGGGTATATCTTTTTTCCACAGCCCTGCCACATATTCATCGTCTGTCTTTGATGCTACTAGACATGCTATGCCAGACAAAGCAGGCAGACGATCACTGTCGTAAGTAAGCTTCAAGTGCGAGTATGATTGAACGATCTGAAGCCAACGATCGTAATACTTCAAGTGCAAGCTATCAGCGGCGTAGACCAACCGCTTCCGACCTTGATCGAAACCGAAGAGTGAGTCACTGCCAGGGCCACGCTCCATGATGGTGCACGTATCGCATTCAAAAGCCATGGCAGTGGTGGTGAAGTGCAGTACGCGTGGAGAGAGTAGCAGTTCTTGAAATGCCCATCCTCTAGTTTTAAGATGGTCGGTCCTCGACTCGTGATCGACCATGGAACGAACAGAAACATGTGTTCCTGGGTGGCCCGGAAGTGGGCATAGCACACAGTGAGGTGGTACGTCCGTGCTGCGAACTTTTTGGAAGCCTTGTAGATTGTTCTCGTACGACATGGCGGATATCGTCAAGTAGCTTTCTGAATAGACATCGGACATGCGTTCGCATTCATTAGCCCAGTCTTCCTTGCTGTCTTGTATGATGCAAAGCGAGTCGATCCAGATGTACCTACAAATATCATCTCAGCCGGGTTGAAGAGTCCACTTTGGTGGGAAGACCTACCGTTTTCCTAAGGCCTTAGTCACATGTACAGCGTCTCGATACAGCTTTGGAAGGCGAGCGATTGCAACGCCTCGGCGCAAGGAATCGATGTTGCTCTTATCGCACTTGGACAGTCTTCAAAATTCCTGTTGAGCATACTGTCCCGTCGAGAGATCAATGATACTTACAGATCAGTGCTGTTTGGCGGCATATTACCCCAGCAATGGCTCAGTGCCACGTATTCTGCCGGGGAACAGGCACTCCCTTCGACCAGACGCACATGACTAAGGTCATCAATGGGAGAGATGTCAACAACGCGCGTCGGGAGTATGCCTTTTGTTTGAGCCCTGCAAGAAAGGTGCTGAATCCGACAAGCTTGTATCCATTCCATCATCTTGCCAATTGCTGCGCTTGACAGTCGGTCACGTTGCGAGTCACTCATCTTGATCTCGCACTGCGGTACCGGTCCTAACGTATCTGCAATGCCTTAGACCAGGTCGCAGCATATATTGAGAGGTCTACCTGTAGTGAGGTACAAATAATATACCCCTGGATGTTTGTCCTGTGGGACACACATATGTAGACATACTACCTTTGCTCTCCACGTTTCTGCTATTTTCAAATGTATAGGCCCGTTTTGGTCTAGATAGAAAGCATTTCCTGGCTTTGACTTGGGATGCAGAGCAGCAACAGTGAAGAACGTACACAGACGGCAACCAAGCTTTGCTGCCTCTACAAGGCTTTTCCAATTCTTATGATGTAGCTGACCTCCTGGCGAGGTATCTGAGGCACGCATGCACTCATAATTAAGCGCAGCGCATTTCTCGCATAGACGACTCGACATGGCGTTGTAAGTCTGCTGCTCCTGCAACCCTATTGGCAACTCCGTAGGCTTCTCTATCGTTGCTTCGCCCCCAAAAGCAATGCTGTGCATTCTCGGTGTAAGGCCAGTCATCGTCGTGGACTGAGGCAGAGCTGCGCTTCGCTCATGCACGCTGCGCTCCGATCAGTAAGCAGAGGCGCACAACAAATGCAGTCTGCAAGCCAAAGGAGAAAAAGACCGCAACATGAAAGAGGGAGCAAACCAGGTCCAAGAGCTACAGGGAAGGTTGTATCGACTCTCCTCGCTACGCGGGTTTGGCAACGGCATCTTCCACCAGCATTGAAGCCGTTCAAAATTCATTCTAGCAACGACCCCTCACCGACAGCTCACCAATCAGCTCCACAGTCCCCACTCCGCCCGCCATCAAGCCACGCTAAGCTCAGGAAGGAGTTCTCCACCACCCATCGATAAGCCAAGCCTTCAACTTGAAACACCAAAGAAATCGAATCATCGTCCACCACTGTTTGATCCCCAAACTAATCTTTCCCACCCCTGCATGCTGCATTTGAGCGCTCAGGAAGTTGAGGCGTTGGCTCCAGCCCCACCTCTGCACCGGCATGGACGGTGTGGGCTTGGCGTCCTTTGCATTAGACCTGCTGCGCTGACAGCCGGTGGAGTGTCGTACGAGGCAGAATAGGCTGCTCGTTGACCGATGGAGAGCTGAGTCGTGCGATACTGTACCATCAGTCGACGGCGGGTTGTTGCAGAGGCTGAGATGCCGGACGCCTTACAAGGTTCCATTGGGCTGCGTTGCCTGCGTCAGATTCTTGCGTTTTCGTACAGCCTCCCACCCCTCATTGTGCGCCCACACCACTTGCCCACGAGATACGAACGCGAAGAATGCTCACGAACGTGTCCGCCGTAATGCACGAACCAGATAATATCACCAACTAGCCCCATTGCTCCCAGCCTTGCCGTTTAGGTGACAGTTTGAGGGGATGCGTCCGTCACTAGTTGCCGTCAGGATCCATGGCGGAGATTGCAAGGAGATGTCGCAACGCTTTTGTCGGGATTGCTCGTGCACTCGGCAAGAAGCGAACGTTGGAACGGGCGTCAAGCAGATATTGCGCGGTGATTGAAGTATTGTTTGAGATTTCATTACTCGTACTTTCCGTAAAAACGGTATGTGAAGATCGGTAGCTAACTGCTATGGGATATTGAGGCGCGCCGGCCGATAGAAATATTGATCAATGACGTGATTATACTCCTCCAAACGCCATGCAATGCTATGCGTGCTATGCAAATGCTCGATGAAACGCCGTGTACCATGCGATGATATGTTGAATGGTTGTCCTGCAATCTTTTCGGCATATCATGTCCAGGTAGATCTTTTTCATCTCAATGAGATGTGATGCGAAGAGAAACTTGTGGGACTAAATGGATGATATGGGAAAGCGAATGCAATTCTAATAGGCCGCTTGGCGACTTGTGTAGGCCCCAGCGAACATCCTGTTGAAGAAACCACCGGACGTCTTCGCCTTCTTCGCCGGCTTGTTGTCTTCGTAAAGAGGAAGCGAGTGCTGGAGCCGGGTCTGTGTGACAGGTGCCTGGATATGTACAAGGGTTGCACCCTGGTCGTAGGTGTGCATGATAGCCTCGGCAGGCTCATCGTGGAAGCTGGATGGGGAAGATGTGGTTGAGACGGAGGCGCTGCGGGTGGGAGGCGACAGAGAGGGAGTGCGAGAGGCTGCGCGAGAGGAAGAGTGGTATCCGTACTTCTGCTGACGAGGGGCATATGAAGCGTACTCGTACGAGGAAAGGTTCTCGGCGGTGAGCTGGTACTGTTGCTGACGGGCGTACTCCTTCTCCTGCTCGATGAGCCTGGCCTTCTCGGCTTGACGTGATTGCCAAACACGGATGGGGGCAAGGAAGGGCTCAAGGTGGTAGTAAAGATCCTCGGGGTTGATGCGGAGGTCCCAGTCGAGGAGAAACAGAAGCTGCTTCTCCATGAGGTTGACCTCAGTAATGGAGAAACCGAAGTTGTCGTAGCCGCGTACAGCGCTGTAGCGAGCCCAGTGCTTGTTCTTTGGGGAAGAGTCGTTGAGGTTCTTGGCTGCAAGGATGAGAGAAGCAAGGAAGATGCGGTGGGTGGTGCATTTCATGCCCTTGGCGACAGGAGGGAGGCGAGACCGGAGGCGAGAAAGGTAGACCAAGCTTGTCATCAGAGTGGGAACCTGGACGTGCGAACGCTCGACAAGGGATGTGATGAACTCTTCGACGGATGGCAGGAAAGGTTCCCTGGCCTGGTGGGGAGGAGAGGCTGGTGGTGTAGGAGGCAGGCTCTTGTCAAGCGAAGATTCACATCGGATGACCTGTGTGGCCTTCTGTGCGAGGTATGAGATCATGTCTTGGGAGACAGGCTGCTGGATGAAGTAGTCCAGCGCGGCGCTGTTCTCCCTTGCAAGGTTTGCTGAGTAAGGCATGATGTGTGCGTGTGATGTGTGTTGTTGGAGAGTGGATGGAGGTCGACTATGACTGAAAGCGCAAGTCGGTGTTGAGTCTGTGTAGCAATATGCTGATCCAATAGCAGGTCTTCAAGACAGATTAATTCCGGTCTGTTGGAGTTTGGTAAGCGCAGTCCGGGAGGCTGTGGCTGAGGCTATGGTGCGAGGAAATTCAACAAGGTTGAAACACAAGGCGACAATGAATATTAAAACGATGACGATTCCGACCGGCGGAAAGCGTGACTGAGGTATCGAGGCGATACTGCTGCAAGGAAGTGTGGAAGGGAGAGTGGTGTTGGCACTGCCAAGCGATGATGGTAATGCTGGAAAGGGTAAAGTGGATGGAGCAGTCGCGGACTGAAGAATGCAACCTGCACCGCTGGGGTGTTACAGGTGGAAAGAAGGGATGAGAGAAAAGTGAAGAACTTGCACTGACCTAGAAGGGTATCAGGAGTCGATGATACTTATGCCAACTCAAGGTGAATCCAACTGTCGGCGGTGGAGCGCGGGCGGCACGGTGTGGGACCCAATCAGCGGTCTGATCGAGCAGGGATTGGAACGTAGCGCGCCTCGCGAGACTGAGGCCGGCGGTTGGTGGCCCGATTTAGGAAGCCTGCGAGAGCTGTGGGAAGTCGAACTGCAGGATGAAAATAGTGCGTTTCAACTTGGAGCCAGTCGTATGCGGGGGCCCGTGTACCCAAATCAGCAGCAGCGCCTGTCAGCCAATGGAGGTGCGTCCCGCTACGTGTTTCGAGGTCGAGCGAGTTGATGTTTGAAGATGCCGCTGGCTGCTGTGGTACGGCAAAGTACCAGGTGGGAAGCGTCAAGTGGATGGCAGACAGCGTGGCAGCGGTCAACGACAAGCGAACTGTATCTTGATCCTGGACCCGAGGGCTGCAGTGCCGATATGTATTCGTGCGCTGCGAATTCTAGCCGGTCTCTGGCGATGGTCTGGTGCTCCTTGGGCTGGTCACGTTGAGAGAAGACGACGAGGCGGTGAGGTGGTCAGTGGGGAACACTGCAACGCTTGATGAATGAAAAGCGACCACGCTGTAGCTGCACACCTGCTCCCATATAATGGAGCGAGCTATGTTGTCTAGCCACCGGACCATCCAGACAGGCCTCGTTGCGGACTTCGCCAGCGTCGCATGACGAATGACGAATGCTGGCGGAGATTTACATTCTACGCGGATTCCCCAGCCTCCTTACCGAGGAGACAGCGGAGGCGATATTGAAGACTATACCCTACGTGACGCTTCGGGCGAGCGAAAGCATATTTTGCCATCGTGAACGCGTGTTACAGTGCGTGTAGACACTGGCGTAGCATTGAGGGCGACAGCAAAGAGGATGAATGGCTGTGGCTATGCGTTGGAGCAGCTTGGCGGGCTAGTTATCGGCCGAACGGCTGGTCGACTTTCGTGCGTTGGCTGCATTCTGCACACCACCCGCGGGCATGCGAACAGAGTTTTTGCCTTTGGGTTGGCTCAATCTCCATCGGCTGCCAAATCTCCAGACCGTCGATGGCCTTGCATGAAGGCTGGCCTGATCTCCCTCTGAGGTGTTCGGCCATCTGCCGCACAGGCTGTCAATTGGACTCCACCTGATCCGGATAGGCAAGTCATGCGCAAGGATTATGGATTGCACCAGATTGGTCAATGTGCTGTACAAACATCACCGCCGTTTCAACTTACTCACTCTTGACAGCATGAGCGGACCTCGTGAAGTGTGCATGAACCACTCGAACCATGCTACAACGCCACGTTGAAATGCCAAAACACGCAGCATCCAACATATGCCGCTGTTAGAGTGTTGGCCCCTGCCACCAATAAATGTCCAAGCCTCGCAACAAGATCCTTCAGAAGCGCTGCACCGCCTCATGCAACGGGTCCAACATCGCCGAAGCTCCTAGGATGTCTCTTCTAGAATTCCGGCCACCAAGGACGACACTGCAACCTTGTGCATCTTCTGTAAGCAGCCGAAGACAGCCCACTAGTGAGCCTGTCTTTCGCAAGTCATGTCACAGAACGTCCACTGCCGCCAGGTGCTTGAATCGCTTGCATGCGCGCTCTGATCCAACTATACTTGCATTGAGGCAATTTTGACATACACTGAGACCAAACCATAGTTCACGAGCATCTTTAATTTCCGAACTTACCGATTGAGCATTCTGCATGGGTTACCTAAGCGCTTATGAGGCTCTTGGTTGATTAGCCGCCAGCGTACGCGCCCACCCATGACCGTGTCACCACCAGATTTGGCAGCGCGGATCTTTCTTTAGATACTGCAGCCTCAGCTACACAACATGACTGCACCAGCTTCATCCTCAATTTGATGTCGCGGAGATTCTATCGATTGTGAACCTTGCGTGGTTCTGGTCGCCAAAGTCGAGGTCCGAACACCACGCGTCGTTTCAGCATCCACGTTGACATCATCGTCGAGCGCCCAACCTCAGGGCCTGCAGCCCCCAATTTCGCAATCTCCATTCATGTACCAGCTCCAGCGTACCGTCTTCTCTTCAGCAACGGACTTTTCCTCACGAAGGACAATTCAGACGCCTTCAGACTGTCCCCCTTGAGACAGTGATAAGATAGCGACTCATGGCTCTGAGCAATTACGGTGTAGGATCCGGAGATTGTTCACGACTTCGACCGAATCTTCGGACACGCTATCGATTTGCTCGGTCCCCAATATTGAGAACACTGGCTTCACGAGCAGACGACACGATGCTGTACTCGGTCTTTCTCTGAAAGTTTACCGACCACCGAGGCTACAGCACGACTCGTCAGAGGCGCAGCAGCGACTCCAGTCAGCTAATTCGACAAGACATATTGTGGCGTATTTGACGAAGTACTTCTTGGACTGGGTTATTTGCATGCTGCCTGCAATGCCCCAGTGGATGAACTTGCTTGATTATGCGCAGACTTTCTGGCCGACTATGCCACTGTCGTCGGCAGGAAACCGATCGCCAGTTAGTCACCAGAACGATAAGAGCTCTACCAAAACTCATCCTTGGTCTCGTAGTTGGACTGGACCCTGTTTCCTTGAGCAAGCTGATGTTCGATACAGCCACGATATTGATGGTACGACGACCCTCTATCATACAATTGAAAGACCGCATTGTGTGGAAGCACGCAGCTACCCAAGTGTCCCGTCTCGATATTCGTACAAGTGTCAGCAGGCAATGTAAACAAAAGATAAGCCTCTGCGCCGTGGCCGTTTGCGCACGCCAAGTTGACACACGACCAACATCCAGCCACCACACTACACACGCAGCGCCTCCGCTACGAAATCCAACCTATCCTGGGTGTAAACCAAGTGTCCATGTGTATATATGGCGCATAATTGTATGAGACCAGCTGAGCCGTGGAAATAGGGTCGTGCGACCGGATTCGCGGCCATCGGACTTCGCAGCCGACCCCTACTTTCCAGTCAGACCCTGATTGACACCGTAGATGGCGCGCCTGACGATGGATTTCCATACTCGTTAGATTGTGCGATTGAGTGTCCTAAAGCGGACATTGCCATGCGGAAATGAGGGTTGACGTAGAAATTGGCCTCTATGATTTTTGGGCGAAACACTGTTCTATCAGCCATGCTTCAGAAAGATGTCTCAAAACGTCCGGACAGACGGGTATGATGTTACCTTCATGTCAGGCTATCTCACCGTGAAGCAGCTCTCGTATGAGTGTTCTGGCTAGGTTCGTTATTGCAGTTCTCTGAGATCCCACCATGCCCTCCGGGGTCCACCTACATGTGCTTCATGTCCTTGGCCTGCGAATCAGGCAAGTCGCCACTACTCTTGCTTTTGCAGTCTTCACCAGCTTTGGACCGCCTCAGCTTGGCCTTCGTAGTCATCAAGGACAGAACACTGCCTGCTTTCTGATTCTGCGCGCTCTTTCTCGTTAGCTTGGACAAAGGCCTCCATGTTCTTGTTTGCCTTCTCCGCTCGGGCAGTCTGACTAGCAAGAAGTGCTTTGAGCTTATTCACCTCTTCATGAAGCTCCTCGAGCTTCGCAGTATCCGTCCTCGGGATTTCTTCCGTCATCTTGCTACCCGGGACTCGCAGCTGAACAGGAAGAGCAGGTTGTCGTGTTTGACCCAATTTACCCTCCAAATGCAATAGGTTTTTGTTCCTGGACTCTTTGTAGCAGTCAAATTTTCATTTATTCCTCATCCTCCTCCACTTTAATCTTCTTTTGACATGTGGCATGCTCGTCCTCGCTACCTTCCCGCTTGGGCGCAACTGCCCTACTCAGCCACTGGACGTCATTGCGAACGCACCCCATAGTTTGGTTCATCTCAGCAGTTTCCTTCATTATCGCCCCAAGATCTTGCTTCTGTTTCAAAACTTCATGCTCGAGCGTCGTGATTCTGCCATCTGCAGTCTTTGCACATTCCTCGGCTCCGTGATGACGGTCGTCGACGAGCAGCTCATCTGCCAGCAGGCGAGGATACTCCCGCAAATTCCTGTATTTTCCCAGAATGTATGGATAGTCTATAAACAAGGCCTTGAACTGTCAGCCGTTGAGGTTCGATCTGCTGCTGACATGTTCATCAGAGGTCGCTGAGTGATCAGGTTCTCCATCAACAACTACTCACATGCGAATTTGCGATGAACAGGCTTGTTCTGGCGAGAGTGGTAGTTAGCTTCGGACTGAACAGCGTCCTTTATGAGCGGCCGCGTACGTGGATCATCCGTTTCGTAATCTCGCTTGACGGTTCTGATGTGCAGCGAAGGAAGAGCCTGTCACAGCTGAACGGACCCCTGCATACCTCCAGCTCTGCCGCGTCGATGGCGGGTACAAGTGAGGTGGTATCGTTCATTGTGTTGCGAGATTTGTGGAGTGGGTGGGCAAGAGTACTGTGTTCGTTGTCTGTGTGCTGTGAGGTATTGAAAACGTGTGGGAATGTCAAGCGAAACGCGCTACGGTGTAGAGGTGTTCACTCACAGTTCCCTTCAGTGGTTATCACTCTCGGTGGCTTGATCACAAAGATTCGATTTCATTGTAGCTAAGCAGACTGGTGGTCGTGGATTATCGGAATGACGGCAGACGGGCAGAACCCACGTTATTACCCTGTAGAAGTCTCCTGCAACGATCCCTTTGTCTAGTCAGATGGTTGTACTTTATGAGAAGCTGTTGCTGTTAACCAATTCCATGATAGAGGGCAACGCATACATTGCTACAAGCGCCGATCGTATGGCATAATATGTAAATTAGAATTGCTAGCCGGAGGAAACGATAGGCTTGTAACCAAGTATTCATTGTAGATATATGAATAAAATTATGCACATGCTAAATGACAGACCATTCATCCGATCGTTCACTAATGTTATCCTTTTTGTCATTGCCTGAACACCCAAATCGTTCAAAGTAGGAATGTCAGTCTTCGTGGGAATGACGGGTATCTCTCGTAGAAAATCAAAGAAGATGCGCTTCTGCGGGTCATAGGCTTCTACTTAAGAGAAGCTCATGTATGTGACAGAAAATTTTGCGACACTGACGTCTTGTACGCTGGAGGGCGTACCTATACAGCACCAATGAAAGATGGTGTGCAGACGTAGTGATACAGGATTGTAAGAGAAAGGAGGAGACGCCATGATTGAGACCCTGCGAATTATTGACGGCAGCGCTATGATGGGCCCCAGGAACGACGACGCATCTGACGCCTAAGCCTTTTGGTTCGTCTTCTTGACGCTGCCACGAGTAGAGGTGCGAGGGCTACCCTTGGACGAAGACTTGGAGGGCGACTGTGCGACACGGTTTTTGGCGGGCGACTTTCTCGGGGTTGGTATCTTGCCTGGAAGCTTGGGGAGAAACTCGATGGAAGGAATTTGCTCCGTCTCTTTCTCTTGCAGCATTTGGAGAATTACGTCCATTGCATCTTTGACGTCTTGCACAGCCTTGTCCTTACCGATGTACTGATCTAGTTCGCGGAGAACGTCGACGGGAGCTTCGAAGGCCTTGCCAGGCACAGGAGCCACAGAAGCCGCTGCATTTTTTGCACTCATGCCGCCGGCGACCTTGCGCGAGAACTCGTTGAGGCGATCCTCCTCAGACTTCTTCAGGGCGATATCATACGTGGTACCTGGGAACTCGGCTTCGATGACGTCGAACTGGCGGAGGATCAGCTTGACCTTGCGAACTTGCCAGAGTTCCTTATTGTATGTCGCGCGCTGGTAGTGCTTTCGACAAAAGAGAGGCCAATGGCCCAGATCTCGAGTACAGGCCTTGTTGCGACCGAAGTGGTCCGAGATGACTTTGCGAGAAAGTGCCAAAGTGTACTGGCCGGTGCGACATTTGCTGTATTCGTCGTTCATGCAAATGAATTCGCGTTCGATTGAATCATCGTCAATAGAGTCTTCAGTGTGTTGCGCGGTAGCTTCGCTGCCATCATTGTTCTCCGTGAGCTCAGACATGACCGTATTGGCAGGACTAGGAGGGTCGTGTTCGTTGAGTGCACAGCTGTGCTTCGGTGTAGATGGTGGCTGAAGAACTGGTATATCGGCGGAGAGATCAGGAGTGGAGGCCTTGCATGCGGCATGGTCAGTGAGCAAGTTTGAGAAGCTCATGGCGTCGCGGATAGTTGATTGCAAAGTGGTGTTCGCAGTGGTAGCGGGCGCGGTTTGGGCAGTCATTGTGATCAGCTGGTACTAGATGAAGCAAGCTAGTACAGACGTTGGTGCAGAGCGACAGTGCCAGACTTACAGCAAGTTGAGATCTTGGCGGTGTGGTGTGGCAGAGAGATCTCGAGGGAGCTGAGCGAAGGATTAAATATCTGTCAGAGCAAGCGGAGGCACGGACGGCGTGATGCACTCGAGGTGAAGTTGCTTTGGGTGACAATCAAGTGTTTGGCTTGGTGCCTGACGTTTCTATTGTCACAGGTATTTACCCCACTGCGGACTCGTATGCTAACACCTATAGATCAAGGCTTCCAATAGTATGCTAAAGGTGATAAGAGGGTCCCCGCAATCGGCGTGGACCTGATCGTTATGGTCAGAGATTCCAAAGCGGCACGCCCAGAAGAATGTTGTTTGCACGACAGCTCACAGCTGGCAGCTTCACATCCTCTGGACACGGCTTTACAAGTACTGTAATAGCGCAGAACTTACTCGGCACCGATAGATCACGGGCAGTTGCGACCGTGGGGTAGGCTAGCATGTCAAACAGAAAACTGTAATCACTTGGTCTGAGAGGAGCTTGACGGCGGCGTCGGCCAAGGCATTACGTTTCTGAGGTCTTGGACTGGGTTTGACTTTAGAGTGACCAACAACAAAGTATGAGGACTCTACTCGTAAGGGCTGTGGGGATGACCTGTACGGAAGAGGTGCTGAAGCGTCTCTTGGTCAGATTGTATCGAATACTCCCAGTGTCCTGCCCAGCTCTTATACTACAGAAGGTGGCTGAGAGATCTATGGACGACTCTAACCCTAAAGGACAGGTTTCTACGGCAGGCCGCTGCAAGTCATCGGTTCTGATAGAAAGAGCCATACAAGATAGAGTGGGCAGATAGCTAGAGTGGTAAGGACGTTAGACATTGTCGCCCGTGGAACGTGAAGTGGAAGCATGCCATAAAGACGATGCGCCGTTTTAAATATGCGCAATTGTTGATTCCTAAGAACGAAGTTAATGGCTATTATGCGATGATAGAGTCGCGGTAGTGAGCATGAAGTGGTGAGTGGTACAGGGTCGGCGCCCGGATGCCGACATCGCCGGCAGAAGCCGCGCCCAGGTGATTTCGTCAGGGCGTGGGCTGATGCGCCGAAGCGTGTTGCTCCTCTTCGCTCGCTCCCCAAGGCGTCACCAGCTGCGATACGTGAGCAATCTTGCTGGATACGCACGCAAACCTTGTCACATCGCTTGAAATGTGCCCATTCGTCACACCAGCCACGCCAGTCCACTCTGCCATCTTTGCTCTGCGCTGAGCGCGCCTGCGGCAACTCGTCCTCGGCCGTGCCACCAGTCCTGAGCTCCCACCGCTACAATGCCTCCCACCACAGGCACGCGAACCTCTACCCGGCAGGGTCGCGCCACTGTCCGTCCTACGAACTACTATGCGCGCAGCTTCGCTGGCCGTCTTGCCGCCCACGGGATGGAGCAGACGCCTGAAGCTTCCAACAGCGCGCCTGGCTTCTTCCCCGCCCTCACACACTTCACAGGTGCTGTCGATGCCTTTCCCAGGGAGGTCATCAAGCACTTCTCCATGTTCAAGGAGGTAGAAGCCAAACTTCACGATCCTGAGGTCATGCTGGAAGCGCTGCTCAGAGAGATTGCACAGCAACCCATCACTACGATCGCTCAGCGGCGCGCAATCGAACAGAATGCAGACGCTGCGGAGCAGAACCCTCAAGTAAGATCTGTAAAGTTAAGCCCAACGACATACCAGCTGACGCCCACAAGCAGCCCCCACCGAACTTCGACAGTCTTCCTCCAGACGAGCAGGCCGTGATACGCAAGCGCCAGCTTTTCCTCCGCTTGCGCATGCTCATTCACAACGTTCTCCCGACCCTAGACGAGAAGCTTGTCGTGCTCCAGGGGGCGAAGGCCACCAAGGACAAAGGCATTACGCGCATGACACACTCGTACTCGCAACTCGATACCGAAATTAGCGAAGAGGCACGCTACGGCAGTCTCACACATTGGGCATACGCAGACAAAGAGGAGAAGAAGAAGGGCGCTCCAAACCACGAGCGACAGCGGCGAGAAGTCGCTGCTGCGAACAATCTGGCCGCAGCTGCTCAGCATGTGCACGACGTGGATTCCATCGCTGCGAAGAGTGAGGCCCGCCGCGAGGCGATGCTGGCTAAGCGCAGCCGCCAGCAGCAGGTCGACTCTGACTTCGACGACAGACCGGCAGCGAAGAAGCCGCAGAAGAGGAAAGCTCACGCTCCTGACGCGACTGCGGACCACCGCAGCGTTGGACTGGGCATATCGGGCAACGCTGCTGGGCAGCAAGGCAAGAGGAAGAAGACCGAGAAAGCGCTCGCAGCAGCAGCGCCAACAGCTGCACCCATGGAACGGTCAATGAGTGGTGCGTTGAAGACTGTGGGCAACAATGCACGAGCTGGCTCAAGTCCTCGAGCGACTCCAAGCATTGAGAATGGTGTTGCTGCCAAACGAAAGCCACGCACAGCCCCAGCACCCGCCCCCCGAAAGACTCAGCTGCCTGCTTACTCCCCTCCGCCTGCCTCCTCACCACTTGCCGCGAACTTTGCTATCAACAAGGCCACTGCCGGCGCTGCAGATCGTCCGCTATCGTCCAGAGCGAGGAAGAACTCTACCGCAAACTCTGCGTCGGGTAGCGTGCCTGAACCTGCACCTGTGCGTCGACCTTCAACTTCACACTCCATCCAGCAAGGCCCTAGCAATACTATCACTGAGCTTGAACAGGCCGCAGGCATCGTTCGCGACCACGATCTAGCAAAAGATGCATCAACTCCACAGGAAACGACCGAGGGTCCTGCAACTTTGCCGCCAACTATCCTCAAGCTGGAGGATCAAGAGCATGTACAAGATGAGCCGGGGGGCATGGATATTGATACGCCAGCAACGACGTCATCTGCGGCTAGGGCTGCTCGACCACCCAAGCCCGCTACGCCTGTTGCAGGATCATTCCCAGAGGTCCCCATGGCACGCAGCCGCAGTACCCGCAACGCGCAGAACGGCAACTCGAACTCTAATGGCTCTTCGGAGAACAACAGCACAGCAACAGGAATAGTATCGAAACGCGGCAACAAGAAGGGTGGGCAGTCTGCTACATCCGCCACTGATTCGCCCGCACTCAAACCTATACCGACCGCGAAATCGAACCCTCCTTCCTCAGCAGCGAGCTCTGTCGCCCCCGAACAAGAATATCAGGATGCGGAGACAGACGACGGCGAGGACGAGCCGCGATATTGCTACTGCAACGAGGTGTCGTACGGGCAGATGGTCGCCTGCGACAATGACGCGTGCCCTCGTGAGTGGTTCCATCTTCCTTGCGTGCAACTAGAGAAAGCACCCATGGGTCGAGCCAAATGGTTCTGCAGCGACGAGTGCCAGGAACAGCACGCAAAGTCCAAGGCGAAGGGGAAACGTCCAGGTAGTAGTAGGCAATAGGAATTCGGAAGGAGTTTAAGGCGTTCTGGGACGGGTCCACCGGCGAGTGGCCCGAAGGGAAAGGGCAAGGCTAAGCTAAAGGATATTTGGGTTGGATGGAATGCTCTTTGAAGCTCCCAATCTGCTTTCTGGGATTTGTGGGTTTTGCGGCGTTCAGGTCGGGGGCGTTACAACCTCGCCCATGATTATGGCGCCTAGAACCGACTCCTTTGGATCAGGCATGGGAAGATATTCGGTTTGGGGCGTTCGATTGGCCTGAGCTTTTACGTCAACTCGCAGTTGGGCAGCTCTGCGCGGCTTTCTTGTGTATACGACCATTACATGCACCAGCATCGTACAGGCGGCGGTCTCCATTGATACTTTCCATACTTGGCATTTTCCATGACTTTCGGAAAATGCATGCATAGCGACAGCGACAGCGAGAAGTCACGGCAATCGGCCTGGAATATATAGATGCTGAAGTTAGTCAATGACCATGCGGAACGAATGCGCTCTCAATAACATCCTTGCAAGACTTTGGTAATAGCGAACAGTCATTGGTCACACGACACACGCTCAGCCTCAGCTTGGACCCTGGTTCTGTTTAGCTGCAGCGTAGCCATCACACTCACCGCCACCGTAAGCTCAAGATACAAGTGCCTTGAGCATTTTGCCAGCTGGATCGTCTCTCACCTATCTCCACGTTCTTTCAAATCTTTCCATGGCACCTAGGAACGTTCCGACTGCTGAAGAGCAGCTCATTGCTGAGCCTCAAGGCGGGGCACCGAGCTCTCCGCCAGATCTCCGTTTCCTGCATTACAACGACGTCTACCACATCGAAGCTGGAAGTCAAGAACCTGTCGGTGGCTACCCTCGCTTTCAGACCTTAGTGAACTACTACAAAGACGATGCTCGATTCCAGGGGCAGCCAAAAGCACTGACGTTCTTCTCTGGTGATGCTTTCAATCCAAGCATCGAGAGTAGTGTCACAAAAGGCGAGTTTGGAGCATTAGAACACCGCACCAACCATTTGATATATAACTGTGGTGACTGACTCTTATTTTAGGTAGCCACATGGTACCTGTGCTGAACACCCTAGGCACTGATGTTTCTTGCGTTGGAGTAAGTCCGCAGTCATTCGACGGAGATTCTCAAACGCTGACAACGGCATAGAACCACGATCTCGACTTTGGCGTAAAGCAGTACCGATACTTGACCTCAAAGTGCAAGTTCCCATGGTTGCTCGCCAACGTTCTCGATCCAGCTCTTGGCGAAGATGTGCCTCTTGGTAACGCAAAGAAGACTGTCATACTCACGTCGTCTAATGGCATCAAAGTCGGAGTCATTGGCCTGGCGGAGCGAGAATGGCTGGACACAATCAACTCACTACCTCCCGATATCATATACAAGAGCGCGTCGGCGACTGCCAAGGAGCTCATCCCGGACCTAAAGAAACAAGGTGCTGAGATCATCGTGTGTGTTGCTCATCAAAGAGAGCCCAACGACAACAAGCTCGCGGAGAACTGTGGAAGCGAATATATTGACCTCATACTAGGTGGCCACGACCACTACTACTCTTACAGTCTCATTAACGGTACCCACGTACTGCGATCAGGCACAGATTTCAAACAGCTTTCGCATATTGACCTGTGGCGCAAACCCGAGGGCAAAGGCTGGGATATGAAGATTGTACGACGCGATGTGGTCAGCAGCATTAAAGAGGATACTGAGGCGTTGAAACTGGTCGATGAGCAGACACGAGACATCAAGAAGCGACTGGACAAACCTGTTGGTTACACGGCTGCGCCGCTCGACGCACGATTCACGACTGTCCGAACCAAAGAGTCAAATATCGGCAATTTCGTGTGCGATCTCATGCGCTACTACTACTCGGCGGAATGCTGTATAATGGCCGCCGGGACCATTCGCGGCGATCAGGTGTATCCGCCTGGTGTCCTCAAGCTACGAGATCTGGTCAATTGCTTTCCATTCGAAGATCCTGTGGTTGTCATGAAGGTCACCGGAAAGCAGATTGTTGAAGCTCTGGAGAATGGCGTTAGCAATTATCCGGCGCTGGAGGGCAGATTCCCTCAGGTGTCGAACATAACGTTCGACGCTGATTACTCCAAACCACCTATGTCGAGGGTGTCCAACGTGACGATTGCCGAAGAGCCAGCAGATAACGAGCGCATCTACGTGCTTGCTACGCGCGGCTACATGGGACGTGGCAAAGACGGATACACCTCACTGCTCATTGAGGAGGAAGGCGGCACCGCCGTAGAACTGGTCAGCGAGGAGAATGGTGTTCTTATTTCGACTATCTTGCGACAGTATTTCATGTCATTGAAGGTGCTCGGCAAGTGGAAACGTTGGGGCGCCTCGATGGACAAGCGATTTTCCCACATTCAAACCAGCCTTCAGAAGAACCACAGACACGGCTTCCACGAGGCTTCGCCAACCTCACCTGTCGACAAGCCAAAGCCGCAGTTCCCAAGCATTGATCGAGTCGCTAAGCAGGGCCAAGAAGCACCATCAGCCAGCGAGTCAGAGGATCCTGACGCGGATGAAGACGAAGACGACGGTGCAGAGTATGACTCGAGCATACCCATCAACTTCAACCAGCACGAGCTGGACCTTTTGAGAAAATCGTTGCGCAAGTGGACAAGGCTGGCGAAGTTACAGGGCTCGACTAAGCCTTGCGACGAGCTGGGTGAGCAAGAAATTCAGGTCAACTGGACGAAAGCGATTGCACCCAGGTTGGAGGGAAGGATTAATGATATCACGCCTGCAGCAGCATAGACAATTGCTCAAGTTTGGATAGAAGTAAAACATACCGCAATGATACAAAACGCGCCATCACGTGGACGCTTCAATAGACTGTGGCTTGAATTGACAGGCTGTGACGTGATGCAGGTGGGCGGATACAACCAACCTTTTTCCACACTTTCCCAAAACTTGCCGCTTCGGGCAGTTACACTCAGCCAGTCATTGCCCCACATTCCCCAGCCATCCTTCCACATACACCTCTCATGTCAATCTTCAATCTGCCCAAGGAGATTCGCTTGCAAATCTGGTCGTACGCCTACTTTGATGAACCACCTCGCATCGTGACGTTGAGAAGCAAAGCACACGATGACCAGCACGCCGAAGACATTCTTTGCCCGCGCTATTCACCAACCCCAGCACCCACCGTAGTCAATATCTGCCGTGAGGCACGTGCAGAAGCGGAGTATCTTGCGCGACGCACCAAAGCACTACTTCATCTTCCGTCTCCTCTCGATCCGAAGCCCACAGAGTTCTATTTTCGGCTCGATACGGATCTCTTGTTCATCGATCTCGAAGACGGAAGCAATAAGCATTTCGATGATTCGCCAGATGCCGGCCTTCTTGCTCACTTCCTCGAAGCAGCTGGCTGCGATGCTACATCGCTAAGGAAGATCGTGATCACGCAGGTCGTTCGTGTTGCCTTTGTCGACGGCGCACTAACAAACTGCTTGCGCGATTTCCCCAACATTGAGTATGTCGTCATGATCGTGGATCCCAGAGACATGCGTACGACACAAGAGAAGGAACGCTTCGTTTTCGCTGCACGACGTATTGTCACACAGTACAGACTTGACATGCGCATCAGGGCGAAGGCGCGAGGTGAGGTCTACGTGCATGACGAGCGCAGCCTCGACCTCGATTTCGCAATCAGGCGGGGGACAGCAGTGAACGTCCTCGACAAAAGCGTCTGGGAGAATTGGGGCGACCTGAGTAGCAAGTGGTGGACAGAAGATGTGCCTCAGAGATACATCGATTTTTACTTCTGACCATGCATGCTATTATATTACAATCTATGGACGCCAATGCCGAGCTAGGGAATATCCAAGTATATTCTGTCGCCCTCTTTTGGGCCCTCGAGAAAGTCGTCCGGTGTATCAGTTGGCAACTGGTGCTTCTCGGCCCAGTCGCGTACAGCCTCGAAATTTCTACATGTGTGTATGGTGTTGAAGTCGACGAATGGTTCGATGTCTGAGTCCGGTGGCTGGTACCATACTTGTCCCAGCACACCGATATCGACATTGCACATCAGCTGCTGGCGAATAATATCGAGACAGTGAGCTATTAGGACATTTGTAAGCTTTGATCAACACACGGGGGCCCTGAGATATGACGTACTGACGTGTGCCTTCAGAATTCGCTCTTCATTTGCAAAAGGCCCCATCTTCATGGCTTTGTAGTAGTCGATGTTCCAGGGTAGCGATTTGCGAAGCAGGTTCAAGCAGTGAAGATGGTGCAGGCCCTCCACGTTCGCCGGGAAACCGCCGCCATACTTCTCTTTGATCTTCACCTGATCATATCTGATATTCGACTCGGCAGCTTCGGAAGCTGGGATGCGGACTGCACTGAAGTCGGCCCCAAGGCTTTTCCAGGCTGCATCAACTTCCGGCCCAGCATCCTGTCTGAATGCATTGAGCTTAAGGAAAGATCCATTGAAGCGAACGCGCTCAAAAGTCATATCTGCATCTTTTATGATCGGTGCTGATCTTTGTCAGCGGTGATCTTTTGATTAGTTTGCTGCTCAACGTACAGTACTCCGAGATGTGCCGTATACTGAAAACATCAGCGTCTAGTCCGTGGCGTGTGGCCCAGGCACCGAATAGTGCAGAGAGCACTGCTGTACAGAATAGCACAATGCTTGTTGCTACCCATGATTGGCGCCGGTTGGGAATCTTGGTGGGGAGTCCATCGACTGATGAAGTTTCGCTATGTGCCAGCAAGCCTTCGCTGTCTTCAGACTTTACTGGGCTATACGATTCTCGCTTCTGTGTCCTGCCAAACATTTTGATGGCTCAAATGACAAGAGGTTGCAAGAAAGACAACGGTTGGGAGAAAAATGACGACGAAGAGCATGGAGGTACTGAAGAGCAAGAACACGACTTTGCAATGGCGCCTCGATTTATTTTTGGAATGATACGCGATAGCATTGAACATATGGCTAAGACGGGTAAGCCTGCAGCTACACACCATAATCGTATTCGACAGCTACCCCGCAAAAGCTAACAACAAGAGCATTCGTTAGCCGACAAAATCGAGCTGAACGAGGATCACGCCTCGCAACTAGCCCACGCTTGTGGCGCTACAGCTGATTCCAGATGTCTCCACGATGTTGGGGCACGCAAATATCTCTGACATTGTACGACTTTCTTATCAACACGCTGCAAGCCAGATCTCGACCAAAGATGGTCGCAATGGTGGGCGCTCTTATCGGAACCACGGTCTACAACAACAGTCCTTCTGCGTTGCGTCATGTCAAAAAGTTCGTAATACCATCACGACATTCGCCACTTCAGCCTTGGAGTTGGTCGCATGCATCACCCTGCATGCAACCTGCATACAGACACAAACTGGCAGCATATACGAGAGCTGACGCCCACCCACGTGACATGGTCCAACCACTCACCGTTTGTACTGCGATTAACAACTCACCGAAGATATACCCAAGATTTTGATCCGGTACTTCCATGCGGAGACCCCGTCAAACTTTCACACCTAAGATCTGCACCATACAGCTACCAAGAAACGCTAGCTCGGACTATTTACAGACCACCGACACGTCTTTCACAACCTCACGATGCAACACATGGCGACATACGGCTGGATCGACAGCTAAGACAGTCTCTATCAGGCCAGACATCTTCTTTGAGATGCTATGCGCAAGCCATACGAGCACTACCGTCCCGTAATCGATATTCTCCAGCATTAGTTCTGCATGACGATGAATTCGCCAGTGAGCACGACTGCTCGCCCCAAGACACGGCTTGGACGATCGGTCTAACCGTCTGTAACTGCATGAATATGCTAAGCTGAGATGATGACGGCCTCAATGGATGATCTCGATATTCGTATATGAACCTCTTCCCGCTTCCCAATGGAAACATCAAGCCACAACTTCAAAGGTTGAAGCATCAGCAGCAACCTTCAAGCTTTCGCCCAACCACACATCTTTCAGTTTCGTACCATGAAGTACGCATACGCCCTTTTGGCTCTTGCGGCTGCGGCCGTTGCTGTCCCAGCTGCGTCGCCAGATGCTGCACCTGAGGCTCAGCCTGATGCCGCACCTACCGAGGAGAAGGGCTACGGCAAGTATGCCCACTACGGTATGTCACCTTTCACCAGGCTCAAACAGTCAACACGTCTAACAAGAACAAGGCTCGTATCCCCCTCCCAAGGGCGGCTATGGAAAGTATGCCAACTACGGCAAGTACGGAGGATACAAGCGTGAGGCAGAGCCTGAGGCAGAGCCTGAGGCTGAGGCCGAGGCTGCCCCTACTGAGCAGAAGGGGTATGGAAAGTATGCCCACTATGGTATGTCATCATCCAACAAGCTCAAGCATTCACAAGGCCTAACAGAACAGGCTCTTACCCCCCACCAAAGGGTGGCTATGGACACTACGCGAACTATGGGAAGTACGGAAAGGACAAGCGTGAGGCCGAGCCTGAGGCCGAGCCCGAGGCCGAGGCGGCCCCCACTGAGGAGAAGGGCTACGGAAAGTATGCACACTATGGTATGTTGACGTGACCCGAGCATCTGCTTTGACCAACCACTCACTTCACAAGGCTCATACCCTCCTCCTAAGGGTGGCTACGGCAAGTATGCCAACTATGGCAAATACGGAGGCTACAAGCGCGAGGCCGAGGCCGAGGCGGCACCTACTGAAGAGAAGGGCTACGGCAAGTACGCTCACTACGGTAAGTCTGATCTACTCTGAACCTCTACCTCCACCAAACACTGACCCTTCAAAGGCTCATACCCCCCACCAAAGGGCGGATACGGCAAGTATGCCAACTACGGCAAATACGGCGGCAAGGACAAGCGCGAAGCTGAGCCCGAGGCGGAGCCCGAGGCCGCACCTGAGGCCGCACCCACGGAAGAGAAGGGCTATGGCAAATACGCCCACTACGGCAGCTACCCGCCGCCAAAGGGCGGCTACGGCCACTACGCCAACTACGGCAAGTACGGCGGCAAGCAGTGAAGCAGCCGCGCTGGCAGAGTGAGAACATAGATATAAGAGAGAGAGAAAGAGAGGGAGCATTACACCCGACCGCATCAGCACGGAGTCACGATCCCTACATAACCCAAATAATGTTTCAGACGATATACGACCGAAAGACAGAAACGAAATAACGAATCACACACATTCCTTTTTTTAATGCAATTAATCAATTAATTAACCCCCAACGTCTTCTTGCTTGTTGAGCCTGCCTGAGGGAAAGTCTGTGTCTGCTCTGCTGGTGCTATGTTGACTACGCTGCTTTTTCTGGATATCTTGAGGGGACGCAAAGGGTAGTCTGTGGGCGTCGACTGCGATGCTAGTACGATTTGGTAGATAGGAAGAGAGAGAGAGAGGCGCGTGCTAATCGCCGAAGCGCATGCAGTGGTGATGAAAACCTCGGATGCTCGCAGATGGCGAGTCGTGGAGAGTAATGGAGCGTGCCGCAGCAGCAGTAGCTCGGGGGCTATAATCGTTTATTCATATAATATTGTTTGGTCAGGCTATAAGCTACAGTGGTCATAAGTCGTGATATATCTAATCCATAGACACGCGTCATGGCGATCAGCCACCCATACAGACAGAACGAAGGAAGAAAATAAAAAATAATCAAGTCGTTCATTGGTATCTAGTAAGCGTCGCCGAAGATCTCCTTGGGACTCTGCACCATCTCGTCCAGTGTGCCCAGTCGCTCGCTCCCCTCTTTTCGCCGAACCTTTCGCTCTTTCTTCGTCATCAGGTGTGGCGTTACGGGCGTGATGGGTGTGAATGGCATGTACGGACTGTACGGCGTGAAGGGGACACCTGTGCGTGGAGTCTGGAGTGAGAGCTTATCGGGACGGCGGTCGAGCACCGTGGTTTGGATGCCCGGGGATTTGAGCGGGGAGTCGGTTTGGTAGGAGCGGAAGGGGAGCTGCGCCGTGGGGGTCATGGTAGGGGAGCGCGAGATGTTGATTTTCGGCGCTGGCGGCGGCGAGATGGTCAGGCCTGGGCCGCGTTGAGGTGCTGCGTTGGGCAGTGGGATTCTCAGGCTGTGTGCGCGCTCGATCTCCGCTGGCTCGGTTGGTGAGTAAGGGGTCGACGGCGATGTGGGTTGTGTTGGAGGCGACGGTGGCGCACCGGGGTTCTGGTAGAAGCGTGGTGAGAGTGGTGTGCGAGCCTCGTCATCGGGTGCAGCGCCGCCGTAGCTCTGGATGGGTCCGCTGATACGGAGGTTCTTGAGGTTGAAGCGTGCATTCTTCTCCTGCCTGCTAGCACTTGAGAGGCGGCTAGGTTTTGAGAGGATCGAGCGCGGCGAGGGAGGTGGGTGTTCGGCACGGAGACTGCTGTTACGAGAATGCGGCAGGGGTGCAGCCATGTTATGGCTGAACTCGGGAGGGTAAATGGCCTTGACAGGCGAGGTAGGAGTACTGCCAGCCAGCGCCCGTTGCGTGGTACTGATGGCTGACGGTCTCCTTCTCTCAGATCTGATTGAAGGCGGAGGTTGTGGTTCTTCAACAGTGGCCAGGCTAGCCTGCCGCGAGTGCTTCTTCGCGTCGTGATCCATCACAGCAGCGTACAGCCTCTCCATATCGTCTTGAGCGCGCTGTCTGTCAGCATCGAGAACTTTTTGGTCGAAAGACATTGGGCTCTGGATGACTGGGCTGACAGGTGTGCTGCCTGAGAGCGACTCGCCACCTCTTTTGAACTTCCGCACCCAACTGGTAGCCGAGCGCATCGAACTCGGACTAATTGGTGTCTCCATTGTTGGTCGTATGGGTTTCAGCTCCTGCTCGAATTCCAATGCAGGCGGTGGTTCCAATGCCTTTCGTCTCATCTTTCTCCCGACTGTAAGGAGCAAGATGCCCCAGATCAGAACTGTGAAAACGTAACCTCCAACAAGGCCGCAGATCTCGTACGGCAAGCGGTCTCTATCTCTTGTGGCGTGAAATGAAGCAGGAGGGCCGTCCTCAGGACTGGGTGCGGGGTCGTTGTAATTATCCTTGAAATCGTAGGGCGATGGCGAGGCGGCAGCGCGCGCAGCAGCAAGGAGGAGCGAGAAGAGTGCCGGAGGCAAGGTCCTGCCGAGCATCATCTTTCAGACAGTCGCTGTAGGAGATTGAGGTTAATATGTTCGGCGCACGTCGTTGACGATCCATAGACTGCAGATCCGAGACTGGAGGATCCGGCAGTGAGGGACCAGGGAGAGGTGTGAGACGTAACAGCAGGCACACATGGTGATATCTGGACAGCGGCTGGCCAAGGTGCCTGGGTCGACTGAGGTGTGATATCGAAGGACATGGGTGTTGTGGACGTTGATTGGAGAGACTGTTTCTTGGGCGACATGAGGGCGTCCAGTAGTTGCTCGTTTGGAGACGCTGTGGCGGGGTCGCTAGTATCGGGCTAGTGCAAGTGGAAGTCGGCATCCACGCTTCAACACAAGCTGGTCCAGCGACTCGAGTCGTGAGGCTGTCGAGCAGACGATTTACATTTGTCCATCAGGGATTGAATATCCCGTTGCTTGTGGATGTCAACTCGTGTACAGAGGCTGCAGCAACGAGTCCGGAGATGCGCGACGCCCAAAAATATCCCAACCACCCCGCAGATCATGCATCCTGCGTACTTGCAAACTCACGGCACAGCAGCGGCCCGTATGCACGAAGCCTGTTCCATGCTAACCCCCAGACCGTTCTGCGCTCCCCTGCAGGCTGAAGGAATCAACCTCGAAATGCTCACCATCCCAGCACTCTTATTGGCTGCACATTACTACGCTTTTGGCCTTCTAAGCGCCCGCCTAAGCGAATCAGGTCCCTGTCACCGCATCACACTTACTGAGGCCAGCAAATCGCGCGTCCCATTTGCCAGGGCTTCATATACGTTGTGCGAGTGGAGCGGCGGTCGGTGTGATAGCTGCGATCTCCAAGGAAGGCACGTTGTGGCGTTTGTAATCCTCCCGGTCTGGATTACACATGGCTGGACCGAGGGACGCGGATCCTGGCCTGCATATTCTCCGTGGCCATGTTCCTGATATTGCGTTCATGCAGCGTGCCTATATAACTGATGTGATATGCTCGTGGTAACACGCATTGCCTATTTCTACCTTCACATGTGATGCGGACGAACATTTGTTGACTCGCTCGTTGACGGCGCCCAACGTGGGCGGCGCAGCAGGCCTACTGGCCAGCGCCTACACGTCGTATACGTGTTCCCTGTTTCAGGCGTTGAAGTGGAGCGTGAGAAGATGACAAGTATTAGAAGTGGCTTCGATTGCACCCGCGCACCCGTTGATTCTCTATCATGCCACGATAAGACGATAAGACTACCTAAGGGGGTATCGCATTGATACTGGATTAGCCAATGCAAGCAACATATCTGCCCTGTGAAGGCTGTGGGAGCTTACCCTGCCAGAACTGAGCGAGCGCGTGTAGCTCTTTCCGAATGGTAAGTATGTGTAGACATCTGTTCAGCGCTCGAAGCGCGCAGGCGCTCACTTCCCTTCGGCCTTGGCTATCAGGCTTTCGTCCAGACCAGTAGGCTCCCACAGGGCTTTGTCCTTTTTGTTCTGCACCCACAAGACGTCGCCTTTGAAGTATGCCACGGCACCTCCTCGGCCCGTTGCACTCGCTGTGATTCTGAAAAGTGGCAGGCCAGTGATATCGTGGGCCTCGCGCAATGGCATCATGAGCAGGTTTTCTTCACCGCAAAACTCCTCCACCACATCCTTGAAGGTGGCTTCCTCGACCTGTGCTGCTTGCCGGGGTGGCTCCTTGTTGGTGGATTTGGAGAGGTCAGGCGCCTCGGGTGAGAGTCGAGCGCTCTCAACGCGAGGCGCAGGCAGGTCTGTCAGCCTTGCATCGCCAAGGTCGAGAGCCTGGTTGATCAGTGTGTACGCTTCGTCCCAGCAAGAAGAGACTGAAGGCAGCGCGTTCAAGTCCTCTCCTAATGTCTCGCGCCACCACTTGATCCATTCTTGTACTTCGTTGAAAACCACACCCTCGCTGGACAGCCACTGATGGACAATCTCCAAAAACTTGGGGAAGAACTGGGCCTTGAGTAGCTCCCCAAGCGTCTGGTCTGAAAGAAGTCCTTTCCAAGCAAAAACGGCTTCGAGAGGTGCCATGTCTTGTTCGGCAGGATTGATGTCGAAGTTGTCCCGCAGGTGGCTCGCAAAGCGCGGTACCAGATGATTGGTGAGCATGCGATCGATCTCGGCTTTGCCAAACACCTTTCTCCACTGCTCCATGCCGGCCAGCGTACCGCGAGAAATGTCGATGGATTGCAGGGCGTGGCGTAGCTTGCGCTTGACATCAGCTACCAGACCAGAGCCCTTGGGATCGAGGTCAGACGGCTTCAGATACGGCAGCCATTCTACGATCCAAGTATGCGGGCTTCTTTTGAATTTTCGTGGGTTCCACTCATGCACAGAAATGGAAAGCTTTTGGGTGATTTGTTCCAGTACTCTTTTGGCGACAAAAGGTGGCAAAACTGGCCGCCATGCCTCGATCAGATGGACCATCGGACGAGGATCCTTGACGTCCCACTGTGTGACAGCGGAGCTGACGGATGGTAGCCAAAGCTTCAGCATCATGGTCTCGTAAGAGGACGTTGTGCCGCGCTTGATTGGTGCTTCGTCATCGAGCTGCGTCCGCGCGACCAGTGCGTCTGATGGATGTGTGTATGCGTCTGAGGCGATTCGCCTGCTGCGCGGTTGTATGACGTTGGAAAGCTCAGAGAAGGCGGCCGCTGCCTCTTCGAGAGCGTCCTCGAGCGGCGACCACGACGCGACCATCTGGGAGAAGTGTGGATAGATGACGGCGATGGATTCGCGATGTAGGGGTTTCGAAGGGTAAGCAGCACGCAGGTCCTTGAGCCCGTCGCAGACGTGCTTGAAGGAGCCGGTTCGCACGGACTGCAGTCTTGTGCTCACGTCCCTGATCTCATCCATCTGGCGGTCGAGCGCTTCCAGTTCCTTCTCGAGGGCATACTCCTGCGGTGCTATTGCCTGCGATTCGATCTGCAGCTCCTCAAAGGCTTCTGAGAAGCTGTTCAGGTCTCGGCGCACGCGGGCCTGGAGAGAGTTTTCAAAGGGCACGACGTCGCTGCCGCGCAGAGACACGCCAGATGTGGGAGTGGAGGCGCCGGTGTTGGCGTCGATGATGGACTGCAGCGCAAGCGGCACATGCATGCCGGCGGCCTCGAGCTCGAACAGCGTCTTCTTGGGTCGCGGCGCCGCGGAGCGCGCGTCGCGTGTGGCCTTGACCTTGTTCTTCCTTGCACGACGCTCTTCCTCGTCCGAGTCGACGTATTCCTCGCCGTTGGCCTCTGCCTTTCTGCGCTCTTCCCGCTTCTGCTGCTCGCTCTTCTCCGACACAATGCCCACGCCGCCCTTGCTCCCGCGCAGGACGACCTGGATGGGCTCTGCGATGCCTTCGCCCTCCCTCCCCAGGCCGCCGGTCCCCTTGTAGCCCATCTTGGCCATCATCTTTGCGCCAAAGCCAGTCTTGAGGGCATCGCTGCCCTGGTCGGTCTTGGGCTTCTTCTTGGGCTCCTGGCGGAAGTTGAATTTGCGCTTCGGCGGCGGCGGGTCGTCCATTGCGGCGGGGGTTGGGATTGTGGTGTGTGGGGGGTGGTGGTGACGCAGAGCAGGATTGCGAGCAGCATGGCGGGAGTGGAGCCTCGGGCGCCAAGGCCAGTGCCAAGGCGAGCCGTTGGCTGCAGCAGCCGGGGCGGACATGGTTGCCGCGACGGGTGCTATTCTTGGAATGGGAGGGTTGAGGCATGGGGCATGTCGAGTTAGGCGCAACATGCAACACCAGAACTGAACGTCTCGTCTGGGTCTTTTGGGTCCTCTGGGTGCACTCTGGTCATCGCCCCGCCCTGTGTCTATTCTGGCAGGCTCTCTGGCAGGCTCTCTGGCAGGCTCTCTGGCAGGCTCTCCGCCGCGTCGACTGCAAGTAGAGTCGCGCACCATGGCCGCGCCCCCGTCCGATCAACACGCAGGCCCTCCTTTTGCGCAGCAGCAGCAGCAGCCCCAGCACCAGCACCAGCCGTCCGACGTCGACCTGCACCACCCGCTGCCCGACCTGCAGTCGCTGCAGGGCGCATACGTGGGCAACATCAGCCGGCTCGAGGAGCACGCCGAGCGCATGAGCGAGGCCGGCTCCGACCTCAACGACGAGATCCGCAGGCTGCACTCGGAGCTCAAGGCCACCGACTCGCGCCGCTCGTCGCTGCGCTCTCTGGGCTTCCCCGGCGACGAGCTCGCGCGCGTGCACACGGGCCGCAGCCGCAATGTCTCGACCAGCTCGCACTACTCGCCCGGCGGCCGTCTGACGTCGCCCGTGGGCTCCCTCCGCTCGGGCTCGTGGTCGAACCCGCCGGCCTCGCTGCAGCGCCACCGCTCTGGCAGCAAGGCCTCGCGCCTCGGCCAGGTCGTGCACCCGGCCCAAGTCGACCACGACGACGACAACGACGGCGACGAAAGGGAGCACCGCCTCGAACCCGCCTCGCCCTCCTCCATCATGGCCACGCCCGTCGAGCACCAGCGCCGCCCCTCGCTGCCGCCGCCCCAGCGCCACGTCTCGTCCTTCACCCGCAGGTATGAGGCCATTGCCGACGAAATCCGCGGCGAGCTCCGCAACAGCAGCACCAAGACCAAGACCAACGCCAACGCCAACACCAACACCACCACCACCACCACCCTGGACCGCCCCGCAGAGCCCAACCAACACGGCGCCCACTACGACGACGACGACGGCCACCACGAACCCTACCCTCAATACGACCTGCCCGACCGCCCCCCTACCGCCGCCTCGACCGACACCACCCACCAGGCACGCACGCTATGGCACGACTTCGACGGCACACACGCCCCAGACACGGTCCCCGAAGAGGACGAACCAGAGCCCTCCCACGGCCGCCGTAGCAGGTCCTCGTCTGCCCTGATCAAGGCTGCCCCAGACCTGCCACCGCAGGGCGTGCCGCCGCCAGACGACGGCATGGTCTTCTACCCAGCGCCCGTGCCGCGAATGCTGAACCTGCCGAAACGCCTGTCTCAGTTGCCTGCAAGCGACGTGGCTGCACGACGTCGTACCCAGGTTCTGGACCAGATCCAGGCTGAGAACAGGAAATCCGCCCCCTGGCTCAACGAACAAGACCCCGCCAAGAACAGAAAGAGCTACGCTGGCCTTCCTGCTGCCCTGCGCGCCAGTGCCTTCTTCGACCAGCAGGGCCCGGCCCAGGACTTTGAGGTCAAGGGCGAGTCCGCTGAAGACACTCTCGACAGCATCCTCGAAGCCTCGGCACGTGCACCAGTGTCTGCCTTCACCGATCACCCCTTTAGCGGCCGTGTTGGCAACGAAGTCTACGGCCCGGAACACAAACGCAAGAGCACAAAACTGTCCCTCGTCGACCCTGTCATCGTGGAGCCAACACGACGGAGGAGCTCCTTCAACATTCTCGACACAGATACCAATTCTAGCGGCAAGAAGTTGAACAAGCTCAAGAAGCGCAACAGCTCGGCAGACATGAACATACTCGTCGCGAGGGCCGCAGAGAGCAGGATGAGCTTGGGTGCCGACCTCGATGATCCAGACCAGCATGCACGAGGACCGAACCATCCAGACGAGGCCTCACGGCACAGTTTGTCTGAAGACGGACACGATCGTGACGCGGACGCCGAGTTCGTGGAGCAGGCCTTGACTGATGAGGAGGAAGAGGACGAGCAGCAATACTTTGGCGCCCCGACCACCTTACTTGCTGAATTGCAGTTGCGCAAGGCCAAACAAAAGGAGCGGAACATGAACTACGTCACAATGGTTGAGGAGGGTAAAATCACCTCGCATCGAACCCTGTTGGACCTCAACGATGATGCCGAGAGGGAGCATCAGAGACGACTCAAGAAGAAGGTGCAACTCGCGTGGGAAGCCCAGGAGGAGGACGACTCAGACGACGACATCCCGCTTGGCGTCCTCTACAAACAACCCCAGAAGAACGACTGGGACCGACCCATTGGTCTGATTGCTCAGCGAGAGCTGGAAGATCACGAGCCGTTGAGTCGTCGACGTGAGCGCTTGACCGGAGTACCAAGCAGTCGGAGAACTGCGACTCTTGGAGGCTATGACAGCCAGACAAATCTCGCAGTGCCCCGGGTCATTACACCTCAGCCCGAATCCGAGGAAGAAGAGCACCCCGGCGAGACTTTGGGCGAACGCATGCGCCGCCTCAAGGACAAGCAGATGCTGGACGACGCACTGGGCGGCGATGTGCGCAAGTCGACTGTCAGCGGTGATTTCGCCGCCGAAATGCTCTCCAAACTCGGCGTTGATGAATCACCGAAGCCCTCCAAGGATGCACCCCCTGCATCGCCGGCCCCAGAAGATGGCGAAGAAGAAACCCTAGGTCAGCGCCGCGCCCGCCTCAAAGCAGAAGCAGAAGCTCGCGGAGATATGCTCAATCCTGGCGAGCGCCCTGCACTCAAGTCGAAGATGAGCTTAGCAGACGTGCTGAGTGCCAACCCCTACGACGACCACCACCAGGCCCGCAAAGTCTCCAACGAGCAACTCATGTCGCACCTCCCTGCTGGCTCTCTCCTGCGCCAAAACGCCATCGCCGAAGAGAAACGCAAGGCGCAGCGCATAACGCAAACCATGCGCGCAAGCAGCTACGGCATGCCCGGCGGCTCCGACCCGCTTGTCCGCGGCGTCGGCAGCATCAAGTCCAAAGACGACGAGGACATACCGCTCGCGCTGAAGATCCAAGCCTACAAGGATAGAATGGCCGGCCTCGCGCCGCAGGACCAGCAGCAGCAGCAGCAGCGCGCGCAGAGCATGATGTTCAACCCCATGGGCATGAATCCCGCGCTGAACATGAGCCAGCAGTCCATGCCGATGATGGGCATGCCCATGGGCATGCAGATGGGCATGCAGCCCAACATGATGATGCAGCAGCAACACCAGCAGCAACCTATGATGCCCATGCAGATGGGCATGAACAACATGGGCATGATGAGCCAAATGTCCCTCGCCGCCCCGGCCATGCACCCGGGCATGGGCAATCGCCAGAGCAGCCTGCCCATGTCAATGCCCATGGGCATGATGCAGGGCGCGCAGATTAACCCCATGAACGGCATGCCCATGATGCAGGGCGGCATGCCAATGCTCGGCCCGGACTTTTTGCCCATGAACACGCAGCAGAGGAGCAACATCGAGGGCTGGATGAAGGGCATACGCTAGTCGTCTTGCGCTGTGGGTTTGTCCTGTAGGATTGGATTGGATTGGACTGGATTTGTGTTGTTTTGGTTTTGGAATGTCTTGACTTGACTGATATAGATAGAAGCATCTTTGGTTGGATATACAGCGGGATCGGGGCTAGCATCATCGCATTGCATCGCTGGAGTTGGGGGACTCGTTGCATGGACAATAGGGAGGGGAAACAATCGGGACACTTTGATATTTTTGCGTAATATGACTGACTCTTCATTCTTCTTGCTCTTCTTTTCTTCATAGACGCCCAATCACCCCCACACAACCCGACTCAACTTTGTACACTGCTCAAGCACAGTTCACGGGGCACTCCCTTCTTAAAAACACACACACACACACACACACACACACACATGCACCACAGGACAAGCACGCGCTGGAATCACATCCGAATTGAATTAGCCCGGCGCCGCCAACGCATCCATCCCATGCATCTTATCTGTATCTGGCACGCCGCCGCGCCGGCCCCAACCAGGCCGCGGCGGCCGAATCTATATCTTTCGCGCTCCCGACCGCAGACTACGTACAAAGAAGAAGAAGAGTAAGAAGAATGCGCTCGATTTGAACAGAGCCGCTGAGCCGCCCCCGCCACCAGAATGCAGCGCCCCCGCACACGCGACACGGGGAAAAAGGAGGGAAAAAAGAGAACACACAACGAAACAGTACAGTACAAAGGAGATTCTCTTGCCCCGGCTGTGCCACACTATAGAAGAAGAAGAAGAAAAATAAGAGCCCAAGAACGACGCGTCGAAAGCCCAATCCGCTGATGCAAAATGCCGTGGCCTGGTAGATGATGGGGAGGGGAGCGGCGAAACGCAAAGAGGACAAGAAGCGGGACAAGTGTAGTGGTAGAAGAAGAACAAAAAGAAGAAGAAAAGAAAAAGAAAAAGAAAGAGGACACGGGAGACGAGACAGACGCCAAAACGCCAATCGCTGGATGAGTGGTGCGATGATGCTTGGTAGGAGACGAGGATGTATCTGCGACGGATGATCCAATATGTATACGTTGAAGTGGTGAGGTGGTGGTAACTTTGTGATGGATTTGTGAGACGGTTTTCAGGGTGTATATATGTGTGTGTATGTGTGTGTGAGCCTAGAAGTTCGTCGACAGCAGAGCACGGCACGTCGAGTGTGATGCGGGTTTGGCGCCTTCTAATGTCATGACCATTGCTGGTGCGCGCGGGGCTTGGGGACTGTACTAGAAGTTCGCGAGTCCGTTCTTCGAATGCCGCTTACTGAACCGTTTCCTGCTCTTGACCGAGTCGGCGTCGCCGCGATCCTTGTGGAGATGGCCGTGGCGCGAGGATGGAATGTTCACGCCGTCGAGGGCAGAGTCGCCGCCTAGTGAGCTGGGTGTTGATATCGAGGCGAGTTCAGATAAAGCCAGGTCGTTGGTCGGCGCCTGCGATAAGGCGTATTCTCGTGCCTGTTCTATGCTGTCGATCCACTCCTGGCTAGAGTATTTGCTACCGTCAGGATCGCTGGTGGTGCTCTTTGGGTCCTCAAAGACAAATTGCTTGTCGCGCTAGACAACTGTTAGTAGTCGAACTGGAGTCAACTAACGTCAACATACCGTTTCCACAAGCCAAGCTGTCAGGCCCTTGGAGTCCTGGAAGGATCTCCACGAGCAACCAGCGGCGAGCAGCGACACTTCTTCTTTGAGTTTCTTGTCGTTTGTACCAGCGGCGCACATGAGCACACGAGCGTTGCTAGTGATCATGACCAGGCGCTGTCGCTTCTTAATGGTGTTGCTGCTGAAGAACCTGGAGAACTTCTTGGGCGCTTCGGTGGCCTCAGCTGCACCTCCAACAGGGTGGCCTGCAGGATGCTGTGTGATGAAGAAGTTGCCGAGCTTCAATATGCGCTCGTCTCTCTTGGTTAGAATGGGCGACCAGTCTATATCGAGCTGACTTGGGGGAGGTAATTCCGTGATGAGTCTCGGTTTCGGTCGCACTTGGGCGGGAGCGGCGGCGCCTTGTGCTGAAGGCCCTGTAGACTGTTAGGAGATGATTGATTGATTGGAGGACTGGGTTGGAATTACCGTTGAGCTTGATGGGCTCTTGCGCCGGCGGGGTGTATGCCTTGAGGCGTGGTGCTTTCTGCTTCCACAGCCCCTTGCCCCATGTGATTCCGTCAAAGAAAGGATGCGCCTTGATGTGCTCCATCGGCAAGCGTGTTAGTGGGTCTAGCACCAGCAGTCTCTCGACAAGGTCTCTTGCCAGTGGAGGGAAGCCTTCTGGAAAGCTATACTCCAGGCCAACAATCTTCTGGAACGTCATGTACTCGTTGGCCGCCTTGAATGGAGGTCTTCCCGCAATCAACTGGTAGATGATGCATCCAAATGCCCACAGATCGCTGGCTTTGCAGGCATTCTTGTCTGTCAGCAGTTCTGGGGAAACGTACTCGGCGGTGCCGACAAACGACTGAGCGCGGTCTGATTCCGCGCCCTCCATGGGGTCGCCCGATGTTGAGCCAACGCCATTCGATCTTTTCAAGTCCAGGATCTTGGCTGTTCCAAAGTCTGTGATCTTGACGTGCATTTGGTCGTCTAGGAGGACGTTTTCGGGTTTCAAATCGCGGTGTATGATGCCTTTTGAGTGCATGTAGTCGATTGCGTCCAGTATCTGGGCACCGTAGAAGCGTGTGCATTCGACGTCGAAGGTGCCCATCTTCTTGAGAAAGCCAAGCAGCTCTCCACCAGAAGCCAGGTCGAGGACAAAGTAGAGCGAGCGCTCGTCCTGGAACGTGTAGTATAGGCGTACGACTCCGGGGTGCTCGGTGAGGCGATTCAACGTGTCCTTCTCAATGTTGACGTATTTGACTTTTTTCTCTTTGATGATGTGGCGCTTGTCGAGCACCTTGATAGCGTATTCGCGCAGCGTCTGGCGGTCGGTGGCAGCCAGGACAGTGCTGTAGGAGCCTTCGCCGAGGGTGCGGCCAAAATTAAAGTCCTTGACGCCCTTCTTCACTACTCGCGTGATTGGCCGCCCGTTCTGGTCCATCTCCTGGCGTGTGCTCACGGCAGCGCCCTTGTCTTTCCATTCTTCAGTGCTTGACAGGGGGCCGCCTTCAATGCTGTATGGCGAGCTGGAGAGCTGCGAGGCCATGCCTGGGGCGTGTGCACCGTCCATTGGGATGCGCCGCGAGCTTCTCCGGGGCGGCAGGGGCCCATTGAGGGCAGCCATCTGGGCGGACTGGCGGTAGGGGTCTCTCCTGCTGGGCTCCCTGCCGGGCATGGCGTTGGAGGCGACGCGAGAGCTGCTCGTGCGGCGCATGTCCGAGGTCATGCCCTCGTCGTTGTAGCGGTAGGTGCCCGGGGCGGTGGTGGAGCTGGTGGAGAGGTTGGGGTGGTTGTACATGCTCGTCGAAACGGGACGGTCGCGCATGGCCTGGGACAGGGCGGCCTGCTGTGGGGCGTTGCGCTGCTGCATGAGGGGCGCGGCGGCATAGGGCGGGTACGACACCTGCTGCTGGGCCTGGTGGGCCAGCGGCATGCTCTGGCGGTGGGCGAGGCGCGGCGAGTGGGCGGCCGAGGACGAGGCCGACGACACGGCGACGAGGGGCGAGGCGTGGCCCAGCGGCGACGACGACAGCGGCGGCGAGCTGGGGTGGGAGTGGGGGGCCAGGCCGCGCGACGAGGCGGGCGACGGCAGGGCGTCGGCAGCGGCGTGGTCGTGGGCAGGCAGGTCGAGGGTGTGGCTCGGGCTCTGCTGGGCCGCGAGGGTGGTGGTGGTGGTGCCGGTGGTGGTGCTGCCGCTGCCGCTGCTGGCGGTTGGCGGCGGCGAGTGGGCGGGCGGCGAGGCAGGGCCGTCGTCGTCCGGGTTGGCGATGCGCAGGCCGCCGAGCGTCTGCGACAGGCTCAGGTCGCCATTCATCGTGGCAGCCTGTGGGCAGCGCTGGCGGTGAGCGGGCGACGCTTCAGGGCTCTGGCAGCCTCGGGAACGCCCGCAGCACGTCGGGTGCAGTGGGATCAGCGGGCAGGAGCGGTGCCGGGGTCGAGGGACATGGACATGCGAACGCCCCGCGGCCAGTATACGGGAGAGCTGCGAGGCCTGGAGGTGAGGATGGCAGACCCGTGACGCGGCGCGCTTGACGTCCATGCATGCCCGCCCGGCCACGGCAAAACCCGCCGCTGCAGCCTCGCCAGGTCCAGCACAGCACAGCCAGCACAGCCAGCACCAGCACCAGCACCAGCACCAGCACCAGCACCAGCACCAGCACCAGCACCAGCAACAGCACTTGCTCGCCCACACGCCGTCTCGACAGGCTCGTCGGCCTGTTCCTGTTGGCCAAGCCTGTCGCCCTCGCACCTGTGCGACTGCTGGTGCGTCTGGTGCACCCTGACCGCCAGGTGCTCGCGCCATGTCACGCACAGCCAATACAGCATTGCACAACCACCACCACAACAACAACCACACCCAGATAGGCCGCTATCAAGACATGCAAGTGAACCGCCTCTCTTGAATGCCAGGCGTCTTGATTGCGACAAGTCTTAATTGCAACAAGTCTTAATTGCGACAAGTCTCAAATGCCGTGCGACGTGCCATGTGCGTTGTTGGCTCTTGCCTCACACCCAAGCCAAGGTAGGTATGGGACACTCCTCTCTGTAGCTTCCTTCCATGCACGCCTCTCCAAAACACTGCAATGACAGCAGCAGCAGCCATCCGTCACCATGGCAGGTGTCTGCAGTCTGTTTTCTCTCTGCTGCCAGCCAGGGCACTTTCAGTGTCGCAACATCCTCTCTATGCCTCTTCGTTTTGGACTCGTTGGCTCTGTAGCATTTTCATGTCCGCCTTCTGTCAATCGCTGTGAACGTCGCCATGTTACGCTTAAACCCATCTGAACTTACTGTGACGCCTGACGATGTCGACGAGACGTTCCGACGTTTGGCACAACGCCAGCAGGCCCGGGCCGCTGCGGCATCATCACAACGACGTGCAAGGCACAGTGGACGCCCTCCACCCCCCAGGCTTCAGCCCGGTGCGCAGCGCTTCGTAAGGGACGCCATTACTGATCTCGGCAACATACCTATATTGAGACCTCACCCCCAGCAGGCGACCATTGCACACGTCGATGCCGATTCTGACGGGTCTGGCGAGACGCTGGATTTCTCCCACCAGGCCCAGAGCTCACCAGACTCTACTAGTGTTCCCTCGTATCTCGAACAGCCTGTGTCTACTTCGTCGGTTGATTCTTCGCGCCATGTTATGCGGCTTCCCTTCCGACTAGCACGACCTCGCAGAGACCTGGAGACTGAACAAGATCCCCCATCTTCGCCGACAGGACAGACCTATGATTCAGACGGGACTCTTGTCGAACCAGCGACTTCTTCGGCTGGTCCAGCCACTCCGGCAGGCCTGCGAGGCGGAGCTAGTCGTCCTCAGGAAAACCGCATTCGGTCTGTCGGTCAAGAGTCACTCCGCACATTGTCACCGCTTCACGATACGCTGGTAACTCATCAGCCAGAGCATGATTCAGCCAGCTCGGACGAAGACCAGCCAGTGAGATACCTGCAGGGATACTTCGAAAGGGCCACACACAAATATACCTTTCAGGAACTGATGCCACTTGCTCCGCACACTGAGCCATGTCGCAAGACCAACCAGCCACGGCTCCATTCACGAAGTCAATCTTCCACCGATGCTCCTCCTGCCCGTCTCTTTGCGCCAACATCCAACGCCCCGCATCCTTCTGTCGGCAATGATGTCTTCTGGAGTCCTCCTGCACTCCCCTCTCAGCCTACTCCAAAGATGAGGGACAGCCAGCCAAGAAGGCACAGCAGTGAGATGTCGAACGCAAGCTTGGCTTACTCATACTACGAGCTCCCTGAGACCCGACATTCGAGCGGCGAGCTCCCAGTGCAGGGTTATGACGGAGTCGCACACACGAGGGAGACCAGCCGTGGCACCTATCGTTCAGTCCGGCTCTCAGAAGCGCAAGTTCTCGGTGACCCTACTTCCGGCTTTTCCCCAGGCCCTGCTCTTTCGGGCGCCTCACCTCTGCCGACACAACCATATGCACGCCCGCCTGCAGTCAATGTCGGAGCCCGATACCAGTCAGCAATTCAGCATCGGGCGAGCCACGATAGTGCGGGTCCCCGGATTCATCCGGACGCTGTCGCGGCTGCTATGCAGAATCGTGTCTCGCCTTTGGAAGCGCTGTCTGCTCACATTGGAAGAGAGTCGCAACGCCTTGGAGGCTATCAAGCATTTCATCAGCAAGGTGGACATTTTGGAGCGGGATCTTTGGCGTATAACTACACAGGCTCAGCGACGAGCCCATACAGTCAGTATCGATCTCCGTACGATCCACATTCATCCACGTACGGCTCTCAGTCATTCGCGTACGGGCTGTACCCAGGCGCATTCGGTCAAGCTCCAGCCATGATGCCCTCGCCGTTGGGAGCATCCGCCCTACCTATGGCCATGGCCGACGACCCTTACACGCGCGGAGTGTCTGCCAACGCAGGTCGACCGTACAACACCACTGCACGGTCCTTTTCTGCCCAACCTGGTCCTGCCGCCAATTACGCTGCACCATCATTGCCACGAAGCACACATGGATGGCGAAGCGGCCAACGCTCCAGTGAAAATGGCCCCGTTGGCTCTTCGGCTCAGAGACCACGGACTGGCCAAGCATCGCAAGTGCAGGATCAAGTGTCAGCATTCGAGCAGATGAACAATGTTGCCCAACCCAGGTAGGTCGATCCCATCTTGCCAATGCCGTGGTCAAAGCCTCGCTACTTCCCGTGCAGCCTCAAGTGAAGTGAGTCAGCAGTAAGTGAGAGTGCTGATTAGCCCAGGCAAAGCCGACAGCGAGCAGAAGCACCTCATGTCCCACCAGCTCGGCGCAACAATGGGTTGCTGAGGAGTCCTATGCCGGCAGCGCCAGCCAGAATGCCACCGCGCGCCGGCCCCCGCCAACGTGCCGCGCTGTCTCCGGCTCAAGGTAATGCTGGCCGGCGACCTGCTCGCATGGATCCACAGCTGCAAGATCAGGAAAACTCGGGAGAAGCGGAGATGGACATGATGAGACAAGAGTTTGAGTCTGTGAGGGCGCGGTACGATGAGACGCAGCAGGGCGACACAATGGACGAGACCCCTCCCAGAATTGGCAGAATTGAAAGGCACATGTGAGGTGCGTTGACGGGCTGATGGCCATTATGGGATATAGATATTGTGGTGTAGTCTACAACGCAGCAGTAGTACAGTATACAGTTACCCAGCACTCTACATGCAACAATCTTTCCAAATTCCTGGCTGCATGTCATGTCGATGGTGAGCTCGTGTCGCGTAGCATCATCTGCATGTGGTGGGTACGCCACACTTCGTCCTCATGGTCTACGGATACGATGCGGAACCCTTGTTTCTCCCAGAATCGGATGGCGCCTGGAAGGAAAGGATGCGTATGCAGGTACATGCACTGGGCGCCCAATGCAATGGCATGGGCTCGCAAGGACTTGAACAACGCCGCGGCGAGCCCATGCCGCCGGTACTGAGGGAGAACAAACAAGCGAACGACTTCTACAGTCCTGAAAGGACGCTCCTCTTCTTCCAACCCGGACAAGTGCAACGACGACGACGACGAGCTGGCCGTCGACGGCGCCGTACCCGAAGACCAGCCCAGCGGAAAAGGCAGATGCGCAAACCGGTAGTCAAACGGCGTGTACGCTATCGCGGCCACGATATCCCCGCCGCCGCCGGCGCCGCTCCCGCTCCCGCTTCGCGCAACCAGCACACAGCTCCCCTCGAGGACGCGCGCGTCGTCGAGCAGCGCATCGTGGCCGAGCGAGGGGAACAGCTCGCGGCGCGACGCGTTGACGAACCGCGACGCCTCTGCGAGAGTGGATCCCGTAACGGCTTCTATGGACCATGTGGGCGGCGTGTTTGCGCTTGTGGTGCGGGCATTGGGCCCGAGGCGCAGGGCTGCAGCTGCTGCTGCAGGAGGGTGGGTGTGCAGCGTCGTCATTCGATAGGGGGGCCTGTGGCGCTAACCTGGATGGGGGAATTGTTTTGTTTCTTTTGTTTCTTTTTGCGAGAACGAGGCTGCAGTGCGATGGGGGGTCCGGATTTGGATCTGGATTTGGATTTGGATCTGGATCTGATAAGATATGGATGAGGTGGGTATATGGTTGATGATGGGAGGTCAGATAGGGGGCTTGGAGATTAGGTCCATGACGCGCGCCGTGTTGGCCCGGACGTCCAAGGCAAGGAATGAGCGATGTCGGCGCGGCCCGGATTGATTTGTTCGGCACCCTGAGGCTGTTGGGTTCGTGGTGGCGTTTCTCCGTCATTGAGCTCGTTTCTTTAGAGCGATCAGGATTGACAATTGAACTGTACCTTGGCTATAAATTCCCAACACACTCATGTCGAATTCAACAAATTTGTTTATGCACAGACGTAGCGTATGCGACTCCATTACTATTGGCTATCCAAGTTGGATCTTAATTTGTGTTTTGCACCCATTGTAGCGCGCATAGAAGCAGGAGTTGCGCTGGCATGTAACTCTAATCGGTGAAGAAATGAGGTTTTTCGTACATGTCCAACTTAAAAAAAACTTATTCGATGGGACATGATCACTTCCAGTGCATGGGGCCGCAGCGTTGTTGCTTGGTATGTCACCAATAACAAGGCCTTCTAGTCTCCTTAGTTTAGGTCCGCCTTATGGTAGATGCTGCTGAAACCTTTCCAGGCGCTTTAAGCAGGCTTCTCACCTCAGCTGGCGTTGTTTTCAATCACTGTCAGGATAGTTGGCTTCTTGTTTTTCATTGTCTTCTCTATCTGATATTGTGCCTTCTTTCGTAGGCTTTGTCCTTGCTGTGACAAGCTACTCTTCGGATCCTTGAGCAGGCTCACAATATGACGGAAATCCTTGTCGTTGGCTGCAATTACAGAATCGCGTTTAGCTTCTTGCCATTCGAAAAGCAAGCCTCCGGCGAGCCTGCGTTGTGTTTCTTCCTGCTTTTTGTAAATTTTAAGCGCGAGAAGCACAGTAGCCCTTGTCTCGAGCGTTCGGCTGGCAATGGTGAGCAAGATACAAATCGTGCGGCCAGAACCGAAGCGGCGGGAGGCAAAGTGAGGTGAGTACGGCGGGAGGTTAGGTAAGTCGAGTGCGGTAGGTGCGATTGCCGCATCAGTTACGCGTGACGCACGCGTCGTCAAGTAATATTGAGACATATATGCATGCAGAACAGCTGTTTGATATCATTCTTAGGCAGTTACGTGTGAGCACACGTCAAGCGCGAGATGAACATACACCAGTCATCTTGGTAATGCTCCAACACCGCGGCAAGGGTGTCGCTAGTCAGGCAAAGGTCGAGCAGGACGTGATGCGAGCGACAGCTAACTATCTCGGCCAGGTAGGCTGATGTATACCTAAAAACTGTCTAGTAAGACTATAGTAGCTTAGAGCCAGACTAACAGCTAGAAGAGCTGCAGTATTGGCCATTGCCCCTTGAGACTCCAGCGACCCTTGAAGAACAGAAGATGAGAGCCAGGCAGGGGTGAGTCAAGCAGAATGTAAATGTAAACAGCCCAGGAAATTTTCACATCATAAGCGAGCACGGAGCTCGCCCGCAGCAGCAATCTTGCGCGTATCGTCGCACCTGCCGTCGCCTCGCCCTCCGTCTTCCCATGTCGACTTTCGAGAGAGTCGATTAAAGACTGGATAGTAAGACAAATCCTGACTACAGTAGGTGATAGAGCCGCAAGGTTGCGCCAGCAGTTTGGGTGGACAGATCCCAAGCTTTGCAGGAAGACGCTGACATGCCTGCGCCAGACCATGTTGCCTACACAAGATATGAATAGATCCGTTGTTCTAGAAGGAGACGATGGGAAGTCTACGCAAAAGATAGTGAGGGAGCCACGCAACCAATATAGCGTCAGATGAGGATGGTTCGAGGGTCCCTAAGACCAAGGAGCACTGTGCTTATTCTGGTTGTACACACCCTGAAATATCGTTGCGATGGTAGCGAGGTGGTGCCACATGGTTGAAATGATTTTTTACTTGGGAGCAGAATATCTGAGACCAAGGACTCACCTCATCGCCTGTGCGCTTACCCAAACTATTGTAGCCTTCACTTGTACATATGTGCAGTCGCGCTGTCCTCTTCAACCGCCTCTCCACCAACTTCACGCAACCGGGTAATCGCGCTACATAACCAGCTCAAAACGATAACAATTACAGACCAATATAGTCGACAACTCTACCGTAATAATCATGACCGTCTTCGCAAGCAAAGCCATATTCATGCACCTGGGCGTGGAGCAGGTTGCGCCTTCCACTGCGCACATGTACCAGGACTGCTACATCTGCAAGGATCCTCTCAACATCAATATCCACACGGTCGCCACCGACACACACCATCAAGCAGTCCGAATCAGCGTGTGCGGCCATATGCACGGCCAAGAGTGTCTGGCAGCGTGGCTGGACACCGGCAACTCTTGCCCAACCTGCAAGCGCATACTCTTTGAGGCAAGTGGTCGCTCAATCAGCCACTTCGACATCGAAAAGTTGCTACACGTCTTGAAACGTCAGTTTGGCAAGGCACGCGCTGCGTCGGCAATTGCTCGTCTGATGGAGAAGCAAGAGCGCGAGCGAGTGCAGCTGCGACGCAGTCAAGAGGACGACCTGGAGAAGACGAAGGCAAGGGAGCAGTCGCGTCTAAACGATCTGATGGAGGACGATGAGTGGATGGAGAGCGGAGACGATGAGAATTTCAACATGGACAGTGACGAGGATCTCGAGATGGAGGATGGCGATGCAAAGCCGGCGACCGCTTAGACGCGAAACCGTGCGAGCAAGGTATTGCAGTAATGAAGCAGGTCTGCACACACAATGAGCGGTAGCTGCGATGTGAGGAGCTCACCTTGGTGTGGTGGCTACTGCCTTCTTCCCTCCTGAGGCGCGGGGGCAGGAGCTCAGCTTTCGTCACGCTGGACAAGTAGCAAGCATGTTAGTGATGCTCTCTCTGGAAGTTTCTCATCAATTAAGCCTAGGAGATCGCTGCTGTATTGCCATCGTCGTGTTTCGGTCTTCATGGTGCATGGTCTGAATGTAGACGGTAGTAACACCTTCCCACCGACGTCACGTGGATTGTCCAAGATCCAATGAAGGTATTGTGAGATGAAGCAGCGCGGTAGATCGCTGTAACATGTAATTGGAGCCACAATGACGCGAGCACTATGTTGACAGCAAGGCGAGAGTATGCTATAGGGTTGAAGAAGTCGTGATCAGAGTTGTCAACAAACAAGTCAAGCAAGTACTTAATTAGAAACTTGCTTAACTTGCTTGTAGAGTTAATTTATATATACTTAACTTGCTTATTTACTACTCTAGAGGGGTAACTTGTTATTTATTTAGTACTTACTTAATACTCTATAGATATATATCTATATATTAGCATTCTGCTACTCTATAATATTATACTTCTTATCTACATTATTATTAGTATAGACCTCTACTATAGTACTATCTAGTATCTTAAAACCTACTTAAATCTACGCATAGAGTATTTATAAAGCAGCTAGTAACTTAGGTCTAATCTTCTATTATTTTAGCTTAAGTAGATTACCTAGCTTACTAAATATATACTTATAGTTATAACTAGAAGTAGGTATTATAAGTATATTAATTACTAACTATAATAGGTTAGAGTAACTAGATTAAAGTTATAGCTAGTACTTAATTACTAACTCTAAGCTAGCACTATAATAGTACTCTAATATCTAATAAGTTTTATACCTACGCTAGTAGTTATACTTATTATTAATAGTATTAATACTATTTATATCTAAGTTAATAAGAGTATTTATAGTATTATCTATAGAGTCTTTAGTTACTAGTATTATATAATAATACTGTAGCTATTACAGCTTATACTTGCGCTAAATTTATTAGAACCTACTATAGCTAGCTATAAGCCTATTCTCTTTCTTATACTATATACTATTATAATATAACTTATAGTATAGGTAGAAAAGTATTATAATAAAGTAGTAGAGTAATTTAGCAAGCTTCTTATAGTACTATAAGAGCTTATTATAGCTAGCGTAAATATTTATAGAAAGGTAATCTTCTAGCATATTAAAGAGCTTATAATTAATAGACTTATAAGTTATAGTAATTATCTTATACTTATAGATAAGTAGGCTAGTAAAAAAGGTTAAGGTACCTTATATATAGTTAGAGTTAGGTTAAGGCTGTATAGGCCTTAGAGTAAGGTTAAAGTTAGGTTATACAGGCTATAGGTTAGGGTTAGGTTAGAGTTACCTAGCGTAGGGTTAGGTTAGAGTTAGGTTGCATAGACTATAGGCTAGAGTTAAGTTAAGGTACCTTATTAGGTTCTTAGCCTAAATATATAATACTGTAATATATTAGAGTTACTAGTATATAATATATTAATTTTTATAAAAACCTTATTATATACTAATTAAATATATACCTACTAGGTATAAAAGTAGAAAAAGAGATTAAAAGAGGCTAAAAAGAAGTTTTAGAAGGTAGAATTTATTACAGCTAGTTATTATAGTATCTTGCAGGCCTAACTCTTTTTCTTAGATATTTTTAATAATATAATAGAGTAATAGGCTCTTCTTCTTAGTAAGAATTATTACTTTTAGTTCTACTACTATTAAGTTTATCTATATATATAGGTAACTCTAGCAGATTATCTACCTTATTAAATAGAGTATTATAAAGCTCTTAAGATTACTAGTAAGTAATAGAATTCTTTAGAATTATTATCTACTAAATTACCTAAGATAAAAGCTTATACTAGTAATTACTAAGAATATCTCTAGCAGTATTAAAAACCTATTCTACTCTAACTTAAGAAATTAGTACTGCTAGTATATCTCTAGTAACTCTAGTAAGGTTTAAATATATTACTTTATTTTAACTTTACTAAGTAAGTATATTAAACTTTAGACTTTCTTTTATATAAAGTATATAAAGAAAGTAAGGGGGGGATAGATAAAGAAAGACTACTTTCTTCCCTAGTCTAGAAGACCTAAACTAACTAGACTAGGTAATTTCCTAATAGGGGAAGCGTATAGCCTTATAGAGATAGAAGAATAATATAATAGTATAGTAGAGTTATTATACTAAGAGCTAGGTACAGGATAAAAGTAAGAGGAGTAGAGGTATTTATACTTCTTTTTTCTCTTTAATAGAAAGTACTAGAATAGCTAATTATAAATACTTGCTTAGAAATATATAATAATTTCTAAGCAGCTTATAAAGCTATTATATAGGTAGTTACGTAATCTACTAAGAAAGTTACGTAATCTTCCTACTAAGAATAGAAGAGGCTAGGTGTTCTTAAGCTATCTATAGTAACTAAGCTATTTCTAAATCTAGTAAAGCTATAGCTATAATAAGCATAGCTTTCTACCCCTCTTTAGCTAGAGAATCTTTAGATAGCTATTTCTAAATAGGTACACGCTATACCTAATTAGGAAAGTCCTAATATTTAGGCTATATATAGGTATAAATAGCCTATATAGCTTAAGTTACCTTTTTAGGTAATAGCTATTCTAAAAAAGAAAAGTAGATAGAATAAAGATTATAGAGAAGATAATAATAATCTTTATAAATATAAACTCTAATAGTTATATTTCTACTTACTATATACTAAAGAGTATTTTATATATCTTGCAGTCTCTTATAGAGTCTTATAGAAGGCCTTATAGAAACTATAGAACTTTTATAAGAAGTATAATATATTATATAATATATTTTACACTTATTTTATAGTCTTAGTATAAGGTTCTATATAGAGTTTATAGAATATTATATACCTACTTAGTTATAGGTCTATAGTATATTATTAGTTATAAACCTTCTAACTCTACTTAAACTTATAGAATTATAACAGCATACTACTAGAGCTAAAAACTTACTTAGCAGTATGCTTACCTTTTTCTAGAGAAGCTGTTTTTTTTTTATTACTACTAATCTTACTAAGAGCTACTAAGTAATTTTAGAGGTTAACCTATAGCTTAATATTATTCTATTTTTTATATACTACTTAGATCTTACTATCTAGCTATTTTGCTGTAAAATATTAGTTAAGATATATAATAAATAACTATATTTACTTACTACTCTTATAAGATTAAAAGTAAGTATTAGTAATCTTCTTCTACTCTTTTTTAAAAAAAGCTTCTTATTCTTTAGCTAAGAGAGAATTATAATTTTTATACTTAACTAATTTTTTATAAAGCTAATATTTAGTAGAGTAGTTAGCTAAACTTATAGCTTTAATTACCTTTTACTTTTTACTTAGTAAAGTAGCTTAATTTTACTATATAATAGCCTAATTACTACTACTAAGGTTGCCTTTATAGCTAACTTAAAAATTAGTAGGTTAACCTTTTAAAGAGCTAGATTTTAAATAGCTATAAAGATTAAAAATAGAGTAAATTTTATTATTTCTAGATTAAAAGCCCTGCTAATATTAGTAAAGGAAGTAATAAAATACTATAATAATTATATTAATAAGTATATTCTACTTATACATATTAAAGCTATCTAGAATATATAAGCTAGAAAGTGCAGTATTATTAGATAACTTCTTCTCCTTAATATAACTAGAATTCTATATAGCAGTGCTATATTATAGGTATATAATAATAATAAAAAATAACTCTAGTATAGTAGTATAGTAGTAAGGTGCAGGTAGAGAATTACCTAGTAGGTAGCTTTTAGTAGAGGTAGCCTATGCTAAGTACTCTACTAGCTATAGTATAACTTAAATTACTAGTGCTAAAACCTATATATAGCTATAGTACCTATAATTCTTATTATATTATACTATAAGTAGCTATATTTAAAAACCTATATTATATTAAGTTTGCTAGTAAGTTATTATATTTTATTATTATAGTACTAATAGAGTATTATATTCTAGAGTAGAGTATACTAGTAATTAGGTAAAGCTCTATTATACTAGGTAGTAGCCTTACTTAACTAAATATTACTAGCTAGCAAAATACTCTATTCTACTACTTACTACTATACTACTATTTGCCTTACTAACTACTACTACACCTATTCTCTACTATTTACCTACTTATTACTACTTTACCTCTTTTCTACTACTTTACTACTACTACTATAATAGCTGCTAAAAAAAAAATTTAGCTAAATCTACTAAGCACTTCTTATATAGAACTAGAGGTAAAATACTATATAAGAGCCTAGCTACTAAGGCAGCTAGGAAGCAGCTAGCTGCTACTACTTAAAAGTGCTGCTATAAGGCTAGTAGTAAGTTATTATAGATATTTATTATAACTATAGTTTAATTATATATAGCTATTATACTCTAAGAGATCTGCTACTACTAGAAGAACTTTAACCTGCTACTGCTTAAGCTGCTTTTCTTATATTTATACTATAAAATTCTAGGCTTAGTAGTAGAAAGATTAGAAATTAACTATATATAAGCTATAGTACTTAGCACTCTCTAGAAAGCTACTAAGGTATATATTATTAGCTTTCTTAAAGGTAAAGTTTTTCTTTCTTTTATAAATTTATAAAATACTAAAAATTATAAATTATAATATAAATACTATTTATACTAAAAGAGTTACTATTTAGAAGAAGAATGCTAATCTAGCTATTTACTACTATAAGAGATATAGGTAGTAGTTTTCTCCTTCTTTATACTCTATAAAAAATATAAGAAATTTATAGTAATAACTAGTAATAAAATAAATTAATCTATATTTTAAATAATCTCTATACTACTATAATAAATATCTATAATAAACCTGTATTTTATATAAAAGTAACTAAACTAATTTTAGTTTAAAACAGCTTCTATAATTAAAACCTTTTAACCTAACTCTAACCTAACTCTAACCTACACTATATTAGTTAACCTAACTCTAACTATAACCTAAAGTAGAGTAATCTAACTCTAACTCTCTTAGCAGGTACTAGCTTAGGTTAGAGTTAGGTTAGAGTTAGGTAGTTATATAACAGAACCTAACCCTAACCTAACTCTAACCTTTTTACTAGCCTATAGATAAGGTATTTAAATACTAGAATAACCTTATAAATAGCGCTAAATCTGCTTAACTTACTATAGCCTTTAAGCCTTGTATAGGTAAGCTTAAGTAGATTAAGAACCTATAGGTATTTAGTAATAACCTACTAGTTAGTAGCTATAAGACTATCTAATTATATTTATAAAGGTATACCTAGTATTATAGGCTTACTATAAGCTGCTATAAGGTTATTATCTATTATAATAAAGCAGATATAATAAGAGATATAGAGGCTAAGTAGCTTATATAGGTTAATAGCACGTTAAAGGTAAGCTTTATAGCTATTCTAGCAGGTTACTACTAGCTTAATTAGCTGCTAAATTAGCTATTAGAGCTCTGCTAATAGCCTATTATTTACGCGCCTTTAAAGGTTGTTTAATAGGCTGTACTACTATAGTATTTTAATATAGTTAATAATATTAAATAGTATACTAAGAGGTTTATTATAATACTAGTTATTTATTACTACTACTTTATTTACTACTTCTATTAAAGTATTATATAAGTTCTTATCTCTACTAAATATAACTTACTAGCTAATAAGATTAAGTATATAGTAGCTATAGTATAAATAGCTATTAGTAGTTATAAAGTTAAACCTCTTAGTAAGCTTAGCTATAGCTATATTATTTAAGTGCGTATTATTAAGTATAAAGTAGCTAATTTATTAGCTTATTATACTAAAGGCCTTTAATATCTATCTAATAAGCTTAGTAAGTACTAAGCCTATATAACTACTAGTAAGCTAGAGAAGCATAATTAGAAGGTCTTATACTGCGCTAGACTTATTAGTAAAGTAAGCTATAATACCTAAAAAGCTATATTAGCTGCCTTTAGCAGTCTAGCTATTAAAGCTAATATATATCTTGCTAATAGCTTCTAATAAGGTATAAATAACCTATAGCTAGAGGTATTTATAAACCTTTATTATAAACTTTATAATACTATTATAACTTATCTATAATACTTATACTACTTCTAGGTTAGTAAACTCTATTATTATTCTAAAAGCTAGTATCTTAAACTTATAGAGAAAGTAGTTATTTTTAATAAGCTATAAGACTATAACTATTTAAAAGCTATATATATTAAAGTTACCTATTAAGTTAGCTATACTCTATAGTATTACCTAGCTAGTTATAAATATCTACTATATAGATTACTACCTATCTCTATTAATAGGCTGTTAGCCTTAGAGATAAATGCTATAGTATTACTTTAGGTAGTTTACAGCTATTATAGTTATATTAGAAACCTTATACTTTCTAACTTCTTTATAGTTAATAGTTCTTCTTATATAATAAATATAATAGATAAAGAAGATATAATAAGGTTCTTATATTATTATAATATAATAGCTATAATTAAAGACCTAAGACTTCTTATATATTAGTTATACTAGAGGCTTTATAAAGCCTAGCAGCTATTTAAACTTAATACCTTTAAAGTTATCTATAAAGTAACTAGCCTTATCTAACACGCCTTTAATTATACTACTAGTATTATCTAATACTTCTATAGTAGCTATAGAGCCTTTCTTTAGCACTACTAATATAGTACTTAGTTTATTATTATATACTTATAATCTAAATAGCGCCTTAATAACCTTATAAGGCTAGGTAAACAGTAGGTATAGAAGTATTTAATAATGCAGAGATGCTTAATAAGATAGTATTAATAGTAATACTAATATAGTAGGCAGAGTTAATATATATAGAGTCTATATTAATAGAAGTATTACTAGTTATTAACTTTTAAGAAGTTACTAGGTAGGCTGCTAGTAATACTTTGCTAGTAGTTAACTATCTTAAGAGAGAGTAGTAGTATACTTTTTACTTTATTTAGCTATTATAATAATAATATATATAAGTATAATATTATAAGTAGTTAGAGTATTAATATATTAAAAGGTATATTACAGATAATAATAATACTTAGTAACTTTACCTACTATAATAGTTCTTAATATATAATAGTACTACTCTCTAATAATATAATATTTTTATTTAAAGCTCTTAGAAAGTATAGATATATAGCTAGACTTTAGTTTCTAAGATTATCTAAGGATAATATTTATATTATAGGTAGTAGTATTTTTATATAATAGTTTATTTTCTATATTAAAAGAGCAATACTATACTCTAAACTATTCTAATATTAGTAATAAGTGTTATAATAATAATACTACTTTTTAATAGGTAGTAACCTAGAAGCTACTTCTAATTACTTAAAAGAAGCACTTCTATATACTAAAATAGTTATATAATATTATAGTAATAGTTCTATTAGTATAATTTAAATAAACTTATTAATTAATATATAACTATACTTAGAGTATCTATTAATAATTAACTAGTAGCTATATATATTACTAGCTCTATTATTAACTTATATAAGCCTATTAAGATTACTTAATTAATTACTCTATATTACTACTTATATTTATAAATAATAGTAGCTAACTATATACTATTACTTTAAATAATTTCTATATACCTAGTAGATATATAATAGCTATACTATATTACTTTTATCTATACTATAATAGTTATACTACTATTACTAGTAGTATAGAGGTTTATACTATAAAGCATTTAAATAAACTTAGTTAGTACTACTAGTCTGCAGCTATATAGAGCTAATACAGACATAAGATTAAGCTAGCTAAGAAATACCTTATAGATACTTTTTTTACTTCTTTTTACTTTTTTAGCTAAGGCTTACTTATTTTCTTAATACTATAGGTATAGCTAATAGAGTTAACTAAGTTAACGTATTTTATAATAACTTTATCTTAATTTAACTTATTTACTTACTTATTTTTAGTAGCAGAACTTAATTTACTTAACTTAGTTATTTATAAATAAGTTAAGTAAGTTACTTAAGTTAATTTACTTATTAATAACTATAGTTATAATAGAGAGCAGGTAACGCAGAGCGCTAGCACGTGTCTGGAAACGTGCGTTGCTAGAAATGTATTAGTGCCTTTACTCCTACGCTACCAGCAAAAACTTTAACCGGCTATATCTCGACAGCCTGAAGAGCAAAACAGCTGCTTTCAAGGCAAAAAGAAAGCCCGACGTGGGGCTCGAACCCACAACCTTGAGATTAAGAGTCTCACGCGCTACCGATTGTGCCAGCCGGGCTTGTTGTCACTGACTTGATGAATATGAATGTATTCAGTGCTGTTATCACCTCAATTAAATGCTACATGCTGTCTTCTTCTCTGTCCAGGTTGGGGTAGGTCTCTGCAACTTGTACCTAGCTTCAGGTGGTTGATGCTTATCACCACAGACCAGGAGAGGATACACCACCTCCACCGCTGCGAACATCCTCTTTCATCCTGTCGTCGCACACAGGAACAGTCACCGCCGTAGTCACCGTCGAAGATATCGTCGTGTGGTTCCGTTCTGTCCATGTGCTCTTCAAAAGTCTCTTGTCCGCTTGATATCCAGAGCAGATCCTCCTTGCCGAAGCCGTACTCGATGTGAACGTAGCGTAGTAGCGGTCTGTCCAAGATCTGGAACTCCTTTAGTCGCGTGTATGAACAATCGAAGATTCACGCGGCTTCCTCCAATTACAGGCATCCTGCTCCTTTCTTCTGGTGGGATAGCAAGTTTCGCAGTGCGAAGACAACGACGTAGCAGGCTGGATAGGACATCAGTAACGGTGTCCCTACCAAGGCCTGAGCGAACATTCGTGATCTGGCGTGTGTGCTCTTACTAGTTAGCTGTATGCCCAAGTACCATTGCCGTCGCCCGACAACTTGGTCCGATGACGCTACGAGAGTCAGCCATATCATGCCTTCAGACATGCGCATCCCAGGTGCAGTCCAGCATCATCGACAAGAATTGATAGGACTCACATCCCACCATGACGTACAAGTACCTTTTACTTGAAAAAACGGGATCATTTCCCGCATCGGATTAAGTACAACGATTTGTAGTTCTGGTGCTCCTCGTTGAGATCTAGGAGGTGAGGCACCGCATGAGGCGTTGCCACCGCGTGTATCCTTCCCAGCTACAGCATTTGTCTAGCACATCTTATGTTAGATATGGCTTGTTGGTGAGCCCCAAATGCATTCGTGTACTAGTCTGAAGCCCCAAATCTCAGGAGTTCCGTCGTGAGAGAAAAAGCCACGCAGCATTGAGTACCTGCACTTTGTTGTCCACTGCAGTGCGGATGGATAAGGTAGACTACGCAAGAGGGCAAACAAGTATCAAACCGATAAATCTATGCTTCTGCAATTCATCAAGGTGGAGAGGAGTGATGCTCTGCCTGACACTCGTCTGCGACTACCGTCATCGAAGACGTGGCGCTTGCCGACGTATTGACACTAGCGCACAAGGCAAGAGCGCTAGAGCACCTGCAGTGCCATGCCTCCACCCTCAACTTCCGATACACTCGCGGGCAATGTCCACACTCGAGAATATCGACAAACCCCGTTGCTACGGATCATACGCTGCAGCTGCCGGAACTTCTCGGTTACAGCATTATGCTCTTCACGTGAACACCCTCGAATTAACATATCGAAGTGCACACCTTCTGCAGGCAGCCTCAGCCGAATTTCACGATGGCTCGACTCCTTCCGAGAGCAATAATTAGCAGGACTTTTCCGATGGAAAGGGTCACTATTCAATCAACGTTCGACGTAAGTGCCATGTCGAAATTACCCGGTTCGGCTCCACATGTAACAGGTCCCAGGTCGGGATTTGCACATTTTCACCCGACTGACATCGCGTTACGGCAAACACAGCATGGTGCATGCAAATTACTGCTCGTAAAACCCAATTTCCTATCAGGATACTGGATTCGTACTTGTTTCGAAACATTTACCACTAGACAGAACCTTGCTGAAACGACCGCGCGACCATGAGCTTTGATTACCTCGTAAAGACTTATACATATAGTCAAGGACTTTGATCTCACAGCACGACAGTCAAAGATACATGAGCGTCAATAGTCGAAGACGTTATCTTATCTTTGAATACCGCTACACTCGTTTGACCAGACCATCGCCATGAAGACATCATGGGCAGCCATCGGCGCTTTCGCGTCGTTCGTCTCCGCCAACCTCGACATCATCACGCTTCCAGCCAACGGTAACACATGGATCCAAGAAGCTGTCGCGACGCTTGTACTCGGAGATGTTCCTGATACTATCACCGGAGATGCTGCCCTTTGGAGCGCGATCATGATGGATCAAGAGGACTTCCTCCAGGGATTGACTCAGAGCTCGCCAGGAAGGTAGGACACGTGGAGCGGACACGATGTCTAGCCTAGGTTGCTGACTTATAACAGCACATGGTGCCAGAATCTGGGCAGAAATTGGTGCAATTTTGCCTACACTTTAAAAGGCTCATCCGTCACCAATGGCACACCAGTCAAGGCTTTACCCGGCGATCGGGTCAAAACTCATTGTACGTCGATCTGTCATCACCGAAGCTCTCGTCCTAAATTGCGCACCAGACCAATTAAATAATACCACGAATCTCTGGGATCAGAACCTTTATGTCAACGACGAGCTAGTGTCTCAAGTCTCGACCAGCAAAGGACAGCATGGCAAGATCTTCTACGTGTCGGTTGAGTGTGCAACCCAGCCTTGTACTACTGTACCAGCCCACAGTACGCAAATCGTTCGCCACAGGCAACTGTTCGGCACCTGCTAACGCTTTGGCAGGCTGGGAGGATATCTCCATCACCCTGAACAGGGCAGATCAATCTTTCAGACACGTCGGATCTTGGGAGTACGATTCCACTGGCGGAGAGATGTCAACGGCCGACAACGGAAAGACATGGACTTTCAGCAGGCTAAACATCCCGGCCATGGCTGCCGCGTAACGGGCTGCGGCTCTCCGTTTTTCAGTGCACCTATTGAATTCATACTTGATCTTTCATTGTGCTCATCTGGTTCAATGGCCTTGAAGCGCGTACGCAATAACGGCCGCCTCTGGAGCGCGATGATTACCACGGCATCTGACTACGACGCTTTTCGATGCGAAAGGCGAAAAGCCTTAATGAAATCGTCCCCGGACATGTCGCGCAAACTGCTTGCCATGTATGCAATGCTCGAGTGCAAGCGGGCCCCTTGTTGGCTTAGCTTAATTCAGGTACAGTTGGCTGCATGGCTGCATGACTGCAACCCCTCAACTCACTCTTCAGATGTCCGTCGCTGACTGTCATTTTTTGATTGTTACTAGTCTCTACGAACACATTCCCTCTACAGGTGCGCATAGCGCTGTCGTCAGCACTTTCCTCTTGACATTTGCCAAGACTTTGCAACAAACAAGCAGAATCAGTGCCGGCCAAGTTAACACCACTGTATAAATCAGCTCACCATCTAGTATCAGTCTTTCAAGCCTCACAATCTGAGCCTTGCACTCAGCTTAGGTGAGGAGAAGCTTAATTCTCCAGCGCTGTCGTATACGTGGGCCCGCGTCACCAAGAGGCACACTTTGGCAAGTGAAGAACCAACGACTTTCCCAATGCGTTGTACTAGGAAACAGTATCCCAATCATGCGAGATAGACTCAAAGATGCATGTCTCGGAGTTACTATCGATCCTGCATATCTTGAGGGATTGTTAGCACACCAGTCCTCTCCTTATCATCTCCGTACCAGCATGCTATGCTCCTACGTCCGTTCTGGTACTCTGGTTATGGCTCGCAATGCTTGCGCGAGGTGATTTGATATGAAGTATATCTGGGCGCCGCATAGCCATGGCCCTTCATCGTATCGATGGCAGCAAGCGTTGGCGGATCGTTGGCTGTCTCTACTCACTTGGGTTGGAGGATGGAGCGAGTGCTGAAGTCAACAAGTTGCTATTCGAGGTCACTTGGTAGTTCCGAGGTACGATGACATGACACACGAAGAATGATTCACGACTCATAACTCTCAGCATGTGCATACATGGGGTTCACACATCTTGCATTCGAGCATTAATGCAGGCCTTGTTGTCTATAGCATATTGTGATCGCCGAGCGACGTGTCGCAAGGCTGACAAGGTTCACGGTAGTGAAACATGACGCCAGGACTGCTGCCTGATTGTGCATTGCTGAGCGTCTTCCTGAGCGTCAACTGTACATGGACAGTCAAATGCAGCGCTTGACACGGAAAGAATTCGAGACACAGTTCGAAACCCCGCGATCCCAGTCTCAAGACGCGCAGTGGTGTTCACCGGTGGGGCGATGTGGCCTGCCGGCCAGCGAAGGACGTGAGTCATACTGGCATGGCTGGGGGCGGAAAGTGCATCTGTGCCTCGGCCTAGCAAACCACAGGCAGCGCTTTCGCAAACGCTAATTCCTGGATCGCCGGCGTGCCGCTGCTTTGTTGCCTTGTCTTCTTGTGAAAGCAGCTCCTGTCCCCCTTCCTCCTCTCTGTCACTCCGTTGCGTGCGGTTTGGCCAGGGTGCGTGCAAGGACAAAGGCGGGACGCGCAACCTGTCGCACTTGTCTCAGGAGCTCCGCAGTGCATTCCAAGGGCAGGAGCAAACTGCGCAGCACCTCGCCGCCTGCCAACGCTGAACAGCAGCGTCGCGACAGAATTTTCTCGTCGAGGTTGGCTTCGCCGGAAGGCAAGTGTTGCGGCGAAGGTGAGTGGTCGGCGTTCTTGGCTAGGCCCCAGAGCAGGCGACAGCACAAACGCAGCGCCGGATGCAGGCAGCGTCATGTCCTGGTAATGCGAGCCTCCTGTGCGCGTCTGCATCGCCGTCGCAACAGCGCTGCACCCATGCAGGCGCTGCACGAAGACAGCTGGGACCTTTGGCGGCGCTGCAAAGGGAGCTGGTCATGGGCTGCACCGCCCTGACTGCTGCAGGATGCGAGGCCGAGCAGCGCGCGGTGAAAGAGCGACGCGCTGTGCATGACGCGCAGCCCCTATCCACGCGCAGAGACTTCCAGGCGCAAAAGCGGCGGGTCGCAGTGCCACTAGCGCAGCGCACGGACCGCCCGTCGGCGACTATAAGTACTCGGCCTGCCCCCTTGGTTTATCGCCCTTTTGGTCGCCTTGCACTCCGCTCGCCGCCTCAGTCAGCTCCCCGCACCACCCCACGCCGCAAACCGAAAACCCTGTTTTCCACCTGCGCGCTCTCTAATACGCGACTCGGGACAATCTGTGTGTTTGACTAGCACACATTTTCACTCTCTTCGAGGTTGAGCAGCATACTCGCGACCGGCGCTAGCCTCATTCGCTTGCGACAGCCACCACGAGCAGCCACCGCCTAGTCGCACCACCCGACTTACTTTGCCAAAGGCTTGCTGGCTTCGCTTTTGGTCTCTACTACCTCCACCGTACATCACTAACCCTGCCATCACCGGCAGCGCTGCGCGATCGACGGCACACTCTTGTCAACGTTTGCCCGGGACTCTTTCGATAGTAGCTCTCTCGCCTCCGGTACGGTCTCACCTCTGCCTACCTCTTCCATCTCGCACTTCGGTGTCGATCGATTGTCGCAATACATTCGCGATTCCGTAGTCTCCCTGACTAGACCGCCGCTTCTCCGAGTCACATTCTGACCTGCGCAGTCTGTCAAGAACCCTCTTCAGATACTCTCAGCTCGCACGGTGTTCCGTCGAGCCCATACATCAATCCACAATCATGGATCCTTCCTCCCTTACCTCTCACCCGTCCACCGCCGCTCAGGCCAAGACGGTAAGCTTGTGTGATGTCTATGTTTCAAAGCCTTATTAACATCCTCTCTAGTTCGTCGGACCTGGTTCTCTGTCCTACCCTAACAGCGGAGACCTTACACCCCCGACGTCCGAGAAGAGCGCGCAGCCTGACGGCAACAATGCAAACGGCGTTGCAACCCCAGCGGCTACACCCGATACACAGAATGGCCAAGCGCCTTCTGGAATCGTGCCCACCCTCCAGAATATCGTAGCCACAGTCAACCTCTCCGCTCGTCTAGACCTCAAGACTATCGCTCTGCACGCTCGTAACGCTGAGTACAACCCTAAGCGTTTCGCTGCGGTCATTATGCGTATCCGTGAGCCCAAGACAACGGCTTTGGTCTTCGCGAGTGGAAAGATGGTCGTCACCGGTGCCAAGTCTGAGGATGACAGCCGCCTTGCTTCCCGCAAATACGCGCGGATTATCCAGAAGCTGGGGTTCAACGCAAAGTTCACCGTACGTTGCACCAGCCTTTTTGTCTGGAGCTCCTGCTAACATCCAATAGGACTTCAAGATCCAGAACATTGTCGGTTCTTGCGACATCAAGTTCCCCATTCGCTTGGAGGGTCTTGCATCTCGCCATCACACTTTCTCGTCTTACGAGCCTGAGTTATTCCCCGGTCTCATTTACCGCATGATGAAGCCCAAGATCGTTCTGCTCATCTTCGTCTCTGGCAAGATTGTCTTGACTGGTGCGAAGGTTCGTGAAGAGATCTACCAGGCCTTTGAGCTCATCTACCCTGTCTTGTCGGATTTCCGCAAGTCCTAAATCTCTAAACTATACCCCTGTCATTTTTGCGGCATTGCATGGTGTTTTGGTCGGCGGTTTCTCTTTCAGTCACTCAAATTGCGTACTTCCGGATCGGTTCTAAAATTCAGTAAACACCCTTTCGACGACATAGACATCAGCACTCGGGGAGTTTAGCCTCCAGTAATCATGTTCACGTGGGCGTGGTAGTGCGATTGATTAGTCTTTATTCTGCAGTACGAGTACGATACGCTGGCGACGGTGGTGACGCGGTCACGACATTGAGATTGTTTTGGGGCGCGAAGGCGCAGGTGCAGGTGTAAAAGCTTGTACAGAGAAGCTCAACGAGGCTGCCTGTGTGAGGCCAGAGCTCTCCGCGCATGTGCTATATTGCTGTTTATGGTTCTTTTCCCAGCTCTTCCCGAGTGGAATAGCCTCGGTAGTAAAAGTATCATGATATCCAATTTCGTGTTGCTCCCACTTTCCTGCGTGATCTTTTCCTACCTATCCTGGCCTTTGCGCGTCATCTGCTTTTTCTCACACTTCACCCTATTCGTGGTGGCTGGTGGCTGGTTGTCATCATCTGACTGCTCGCCATCGTCTGACTGCTCGCTCCCCGGTGCACTTGAATACAGCGCACGTCGCAATTCTCTTTCTTCGAGGTCGCCGCTGAAGGTCTCCTTGTGTAATGCATCCGGCACTAGGAACGTGCCTTGCGCCCAATTAGTGTCATGCTTGTAGTCTTTGTATGCGTTTCTCCATCATCTCAGCTTCAACCTGCCTGAATACCATACTGATATGGCAATTCGCCCTCGCTCGGATTGGGATGGAGTCGGATCACGCTCCTCCCCGAGCCCAAAGAGCTTGTGGACGAGTTGGGCAGTATCGTGCTCGGGCTACGTTGAGGCTCTCTCACTATCACCGAGCCCCTGTCAGAGTACGTTCGGAAAGACAACGCAGACTCGGCGGACGTCGTGCGCGGCGTGCCATAGATGCCCGAACTCCTCTGCGCCTGTCGCGAAGGCGCGGTGCGGAGCGTCTGCGGTGAGTGCGGGCTGGCGCCGCTGCTGCCGCTGAGACTACTCGAGAAGGAGGACGCGGACCGCTGGCGCGCGAGATGCGATCTGCGGTGCAGAGGGAGGGACTTCGAGGAGCTGCTAGTGCTGGAGATGGATCTGCCTGAGCTCGACGATTGGGTAGGCGCTAGGCTGTGCGTGTCGCTGTAAACATTTTGTGCACGCAGGTCTTCAACCACGTCTGGGTCGAGCTCTGTCATACCGTTGAGGATGTCGGCGAATATGGCCATGATTTCTTTGAATTGGGCTTCAGATAGACTGGCGGTCGAGAAGCGGGCGTGTTCATACTGTGCAAGAAAGGCAGGGCCGAGAGTCGGTGGATTGAGGAGGCCTAGCTCGGAGAGGCGCGCGAGGTATTCTCGCAGACCCATTGCTCGTGGGCGTTGAAGGAGAGTGACAATCTGCGCATCTGGGAGCAGGGGCGTCTCGTATGGAAATCTCACAGCGCCCATTTCCACGTTTGGATCCGGTGGCGCAAGGGAGACCGCTTTGGCTTCGATGAGATTGGGAAGCTCGCATATAACGCTCCAGTACTGGAGGTTCGGCAGGTCAGGCGACGCTGGTGAGGCCCAGCCTGGGTGGGAGACATGGCCCCACGGCGGCGACTTTGGGTTGATAGGAAGTATTGTCGCATCAGGTACACCATGACCACTCTTGCGCTTCTTTGCCTTTTCCTTCTCTTTGTCTCCATCGGCAGTGCCCGGCGTACCTTCGTCTGGCTCCTCATCTGTGTCTTCTCCAGCACCAGTCTCACCCCTCACGTCTCTTGGTCGCGAGTCCCATGCAACGATCGCACTCCGCCTGAGATGCTTCACGACCATCCTGCGCACCATTTTTCCAACCTCGCCTTCTTCCACCGGCACATATGGCTTAGGGATAGACTGTAGAACGCTGCGATTCGTGTAGATGCGGGTCGAGTAGATGAGTATCACGATGATCGCCGTGAGCAAGTAGACTCCGCCGATAACGAAGAGCTTCGGGATTTCGCGTGTTTTAATGGTCTGGTATATAATATCGCATGGTGACACACATAGCAGGATCAGGAGTATGATGAGCAGCGTCGTGTACGTTGTCGAGTACCATATCCTGAAAAGGGGGATGCGCATCGCGGCGGTCGATGGAGGATGTTGTGCAAGGCAAGGACATGCATCTGCCTGTTCTATTAGATATTAAAGCTATGAGGTTAGTATTACATGGTGGAAGTGAGCGTGGTGTTGAAGGATCGTTGTTGGTGCTGTGGTGGGTGGCGGAGGAAGCCGCCAAGGGCACTGACGCATGCGCGCCTCATTAGCACGACCCACGGGTTCCCTGCATGCTGGCTGCACGCTTCCTCCACCTCACAGCGTAGTCAACAAGGGCGGTGTTAACCGACGGTGCTCGCACCCACACGCACGACTCGACAGAACCCTGGCTTATTGTCTAGGTGATCGACGTCTTACAGACGCCAGAATAGGGTGAAACAGCATGCGAATCTCCACCGAGCACCAAACACGTCTGCCAGGCATTGTATGTCGTCCAAACAATGTGCTCCAAACAGCGCCACCGCACGCCAAACGTCCATCCTGAGTGAGTGTCAGCTTCAACACATGGCAGTCAGTGGACAGCCAATAGCCAAGTGTTCCACATTGCTCTAGTGTGACTTGTAATGCTGCATAGACGCAGTCAGGGTAGGAGATACATCGATCGTTCCTGCCGGAGGGTGAAACGCGCACTGTTCGCGACTTTGGTACACCTCGAGATGTTCATCGAGCCACACAAGGCTTGACTCCCCCTCTTGTTTCTTCCCATATTCGTACTTTTTGCGTTTCTACCTCCCCTCATGCATAGCAGAAAAAGCTCCTATAGTTACTCGCCGTATAGGCCAAAAGTACAAGCAAGATGGGCTAGCCTTGTTCTCGTCGTCTTTGTGACTTTACTCCTCTTCCTTCGCACCAATCTAATCCTGAGCATCCTGCCACACCCGCCACGCTTTCCGTCTTCCCGAACATCTTGTCCAACGACTCCGCCATTTCCAGCGATAATATCACCACCGCATGGCCGATTCAATTGGAAGAACGTTACGCAGCGGTATCCAGTCGAAACATTCGCAGAGCTGCCTGCTGCCAGGAAAGGGGTCGCACCAAAAGTCCAGTTCGACTTCAAGCAGGACGAACCACCTCTTTATCACGAGATTATGCGTAAGCGTCGTCAAGCTGCAGTCAAGATGACCTTCGAACGGTCTTGGAAGGCCTATAAGGAACACGCATGGAAGCAGGATGAGCTGTTACCCATTTCAGGAGGATCGAAGACCACGTTTGGTGGCTGGGGAGCTACACTCGTGGACAGTCTAGACACTCTCTGGATTATGGGCTTGGAAGACGAGTTTCATGAGGCAGTCCAAGCAGTCACTGAGATCGATTTCGCCCCCGGGCAGGGCGAACTGAATATGTTCGAAACAACAATCCGCTATCTGGGAGGGCTGCTTGCCGCATACGATTTGACTGGCTGTGAAGATGGCAGACTACTCGAGAAAGCGATGGAATTGGGTGACATGATCTACATGAGTTTCGACACCCCCAACAGGATGCCAATCACGCGTTGGAATGCGGGGAAAGCAGCAGCTGGTAAGCAACAGTCGGCAGCAGCCAACGGCATCATCGCAGAACTTGCTTCGTTCAGTCTCGAATTCACCCGCCTGTCTCAACTCACTGGAGACATGCGTTACTATGATGCTGTGACACGCGTCACTGCTGTTCTCGCCTCTCAGCAAAACGAGACAAAAATACCTGGTTTATGGCCTGTGGGCGTCAATGTTCAAAAGCCTGACTTGACCCACGACAATCTTTTTAGTCTAGGCACTATGGCCGACTCAGCCTATGAATATCTCGGGAAGACCTACCAGTTACTGCACAATACCGGCGCAACGGCGTCCTCGTACGCAAACATGTACACATCAGCTACTGACGCTGTCATCGAACATCTTCTCTTCCGCCCAAAAACACCCGATAATGCAGACATCCTGGTACCAGCGGCTGCACGCATTGACGACCAAGGTAGAATGACCCTCGACCACACTGCACAACACCTCGTCTGTTTCGCCGGCGGTATGTTTGCTCTCGGTTCCAAATTGCTCGGCAACGCATCTCATCTCGACTACGGCCGCAAGGTCACCGAAGCATGCATCTGGAGCTACATCCACGCGCCCAACGGCATCATGCCCGAGATGTTCCGCATGACGCCGTGCCCCACGACAGAACCCTGCGACTACGACGACAACACCAGTCGAATGCAGCAGTTCCCTGGCTTCGAGCACGTCACCGACGCCCGCTACATGCTCCGCCCCGAGGCCATCGAGAGCGTCTTCTACATGTACCGCATCACGGGCGAGCGGCGCTATCAGGACGTCGCATGGAGCATGTTCGAGGCCATTGAGAAGCGCACGAGGACCAGTATCGCCAACGCGGCTATTGGCGACGTGACGCAGAGAGTCGAGCCGAAGGAAGGGAGTGAGCTGAGGAGAGGCGTGGGTGCGCGGAGCGAGGAGAGCGAGCTGCAGTTGTCGGATAGTATGGAAAGCTTCTGGACAGCCGAGACGCTCAAGTACTTCTATCTCATCTTCAGTGAGCCGGGGCTGATCAGTCTGGATCAGTGGGTGTTGAATACTGAGGCGCATCCTTTTAGATTACACTAGTTGAGATATAAGGGTTTTGGTAGATCAACGAATTCTTAAACGCATGCTCAGTCAGGGATACGAAAGATTGTGAAATTTTTATAGCTCGGGACTCTTGATGCAACGATGTCTCTGATGAAAAGATGGTCACGTTATGAGCGTAATCTTCCGGCAGTCAAGAGGTCTCCACGGTATGGGTAGGTGTGCTCCTTTTATGCCATGCCGGTGCTTGTAAACTGTTGAGATGGGGATTGCAATATATCTGACTTCTTCAGGGGCCAGGTGAGTTCCTACAGTCAAGTCACCCGACGACAGCACGTATTCGTACTTGCAGTAGACACTATCCTGCACGAGTGAAAAGTAGCGTATGGCACAAATAGTGTGAAAAAACGCAGAGACCTGTTTCATTGACAGGGCGTACATGCGTAAGGTTAATCAGTATATAGTAATAGTACAACCACAGCTTACTCGGCAACCCAGACGGCAGCCATGCCCATTCCGGTACCAATGCACATACTCGTCACACCAATCTTTTGCTTTGTCCTCCTCAGCTCAGTAAGCAATGTGCTAACCTGCCTCGCGCCAGTAACACCCAGCGGGTGACCGAACGCAATAGCGCCACCCTTGGGGTTGATCTTCTTCTGATCAAGACCCAGCTCGTTGATGCAGAACAAGCACTGGCTAGCGAATGCCTCGTTGATCTCGTAGATGTCGACATCCTCCTTGTTCAGGCCTGTCTTCTCGAGGACAACGGGGATGGCGGCCGCAGGGCCAACACCCATGAGCAGAGGGGGAACACCGACGATGGACGCCTGCACGAACTTGCCAATGATCTTCTGGCCCAGGCGCTCGGCGGTGCTGCGCTTCATGAGCAGAACGGCGGCGGCGCCGTCAGAGATCTGTGACGCGTTGCCGGCGTGGATGGATCCGTCCTTTGCAAAGGCAGCGCGGATCTTACCGAGAGACTCGGCGGTGATGCCCTCGCGGACACCATCATCCTTGGAGACGGTGATGGTCTTCTCCTCATCAGTCTTGGGGTCAGTCCACTTGACGGTCAGAGGGGCGATTTCCTCATCGAACAGACCCTGCTTCTGTGCCTCGACAGCCTTCTGGAACGACTTGGCAGCAAACGCGTCCTGATCTGCGCGGCTGATCTTCTTGTCCTTGGCCATCGCCTCGGACAGGACGCCCATGGGGACGCTGCAGTTCTTGGCCTCCTTGTTGCTCTTGAGGAGGTCGCTGAGCTCGCTGACGGCGTTGGGGCCGTACTGTGTAGACATACTCTCTGAGCCGGCGCCGATACCAATCTCGATCATGCCACTCTTAATGGCGTTGGCGATGTCGACGCAGGCCTGCAGGCCAGACGAGCATTGCCTGTTCAAGCCCTTGACGGCTGCGGTGACAGGGAAGCCGGCTGCAAGGGCTGCAGCACGGAATTCTGTTGCGCCTCCACCAGGGGCAAGGACGGTGCCGACGGCGATGTCTTCAACAAGGCTGGGGTCGATGCCGGAGCGCTCGATGAGGGCCTTGAGCGCGCCGTGCAACAGGTCGGCGCTTTGTGTGTCTTTGAAGCCACCCTTGCCACCCTTTGTGATGGCAGTGCGGAGAGCGCAGGTGATGACGACCTAGGAGCTGTTAGCGATTTTACTTTTACAGAGGAGGAAAATCTCATCTAACAGCCATAAAAGACTGATGGGGAATAGATGTGATCTTGATAACTTACGTCGTCAGCGTGCTTCTCGAGCAGGCTCGACTTTCCCTTCTTGCTATTGGAGCCAGAGCCGGGTTCACCACCGAGGTGGTTACCGATCTGAGCAAGACGCTCCTGAGCTGCTCAAAAGTCAGCATCGTGATATCAGTATATCACCATCGTCCATGCTGCTGATGTAGCAACGACGTCAAACATACCTTTCTGTGGTGCCTGTGTCATTTTGAATGTGTGTATGAAGTTCGAATGGAGGAGGAGAGAAGAGCGAGAGGGACACGAGATATGAAGAGAAGAGAAGTGCGAGACGCTGGCCTTTCTGCTCCAGGTGAAGTCATCTGGCGTTCCCGAGCCGAGGCATGATGCATGTGGACTAGCTGCTCCGGGGTCTCCACAGTATGGCTAGTTTCACATGCGGAGACCGGCGCAAGCTCATGTTTTCACATGCCGGCCAAAGCTGAACGTGACTTTCTTGCTGCACACGTTACATGTGTTTGTCATGTACCCTGTGGCATGGCATGTTAGCTGTACCTCAAAACGAAGTCGTCTCTAGCGTGCGCTGATATAAGTCGTTGATGCACTTAGATTCCTGATATCGATAATGTATATCCTCCTAAAACGCCTTGCTACTGAATAACCAAGATACCGTACGCACTGCTTCAACTTCGAAGCTCATCGTCCCAGTGGGGGTCTGATAGCCTCCTCTCCAGCTCATCGGCAATACTACGTTGCTGTACCTCCTCATAGCCGGGTGGTGGCTCTGATGGTGGATGAAAGGGCCGTGGGCCTTGCAGCGAGGTCGACCTCTCGGGTGTGTCTGTCTCTGGGACCGCAGGAGCAGCAGAAGGAGCAGAGGCAGAAGCTGCAGCCGCAGCAATAGGCCCGCCAGCACCGACACCGCCCGGCCCTGCGCTCGCCGACGGACTGAGCGGCTCCTCAGGCACCCTTGTGTGTTGTCTCGTATCCTCGTATGCCGGGAGATCCTCCATGTTCACGTTCCCTGCTGCAACAGTCTCGTCGATGCCGCTCTCACGCGCAACGTCGATGGTCTGGCGCAGTCGTTCCTTCAGGCGCTCGAATATGTTGTGGAAATCGAATGCGCCGCCCTCCTTGAACTCCATGACACACTCCAGCTCGCCGTGCTGAGGAGGGATGCCGCCACCAGTGACGGGGTGTACGACGGCCTCCCATTTGTTTGCACCGAACCACGGAGCTGTGACGCGCGAGTCGGCGACGTTGAGGATGGGGACGGCGAAGGATTGGAAGGTGGGCGTGGGGGTGACGGGCAGGTATATTATCTGTGCAGAGTGTTAGTCGGGTCTTCATGTACGTGTGGTGTGCAGGCGTACTCGTCGGTTGGTGAGGTAGACGACGCCTGACTTGCACTGCTGCGAGTAGGCCTCGCTCGGCGGACGGTGGTGGCCCGTCTGCAGGCTCAGTGTCGTCCGCTGCGGAGACTGATATAATGTGGTTTCGCCGGGAAGTGGAGTGTAGCCGCCATTCTCTGCGATCATGACCCAGCTGCGCTTCCGGTCAGTCCTGCTCTTCTTGATGCTCCCCATGCTGCTCGCTCGCGCTCAGTGTCGGCTCGCGGGGTATGACGAGGGGCAAGTGGATGCGGCAACATCAATACCTGCGAAGCACCTTCAAGGCCACCTGCAGCAGCAGCCCAAGGTATATAAGACCGGGAGGAAACTTACTTAACCGACATGCTTGGAACACTCCGCGCAAATCCTGCTCGCGTTTGTGGAGGAACGGTTCGCGCGGTCACTGTCAATGCAAGCCTTCAGTCGCCGCCTGGACGCTAAACCATGTTCCTGTCCGCGACTAAGAGGCGGATCACTCGCCGCGCCGAATCACAGAATTGATTGCGGCTACAGCGCAATATGCAGGGCGATCGTTTAGTGCTGTAGGTGGGGATCCTGCGCGTCGCGATTAAAGCCTTGATGCCGTGAAACAATAGTCGGCACGGCGAGGTTCTTGTCGTCAAGATTTAAGAAGTGAAGCGGGACATTTACTTGAGCATCCAAAAGCGATCTACTGCAGCTTTGCGTGGTCGTGTGAGGGGTTGCGTCACTTGTTTGTCTCTCCACCAAGCGAGCTTGCAAATCAAGGTGCACGTTGACCTAAATTGTTCAGAGGACATCGTTGTGTAAGCTAGACGCGTACCTGCAGCAACCCGACTGCCGAGTCGCCAAATAAGAGTCAAATCAAGTCAAATGGTAGGGTATCGAACACCCTCTGATTGCTAAACGCCCACAGTAGACACACACGCACTCCCTTCGTTACCACAATGCATTATTTGACGCCAAGAATGCTCCCTTGCTCAACCCGATCGGACATAACATCTTACTCATTGATTGTGCTCAGTGATCGTCCACCTCCTCTTAGTCCCGCTGTCACGCTCCGTCACACCCTCGAGCTTTGGAGGTCCCCAGAGTCCTTGCTGAGCAGACGCTGGAGGTGATTTACCCCACAGGCCGCCTCCACCAGCAGGTTTCGACGTACTGTTGGTTCGGTTGAGCGTAGTGGGCAGTGGTGCCACAGAATCTCCGGATTCTCGTTGCTCGTTGGTAGTCATACGTGTTAGCGCATTGTCCGTACTAGTCGCACTGGTATCGGCGGGCTGCGCCTTTGGAGCAACCGGCGGCTGTGGTTTCGGTTTTGGCGCAGGTTGCTGATTTGCAAAATTGAGCACCATGTCGGCACCTGGACTCGACCGTCCATCGCTACCTGCATCCAAAGCTGATATGCGAGGGCTCGACCACAGGCCAGTAGACGGCGATGATATTCCACTGTCATGGAGATTGCTCGATGTGTACCTCGAATTTGATCCTGAGCTTGCGGTCCTACGTACACCACTCGAGTTGCCAAGCCAGCTTCTGTACGAGGCGTCCAGTGCGAATGGCGAATCACTGGGGGTGTTTGCTCCAGACGACCCACCAGTAAACCGTCTTCTGTAGTTTCCAGTTGTTGGGCTGGCGTGAACTGCAGGCGACTGAACTGCAGAATCTGGCTGTAAGATTACTGCCGGATTCACGCCGGGTCGTAGGTGATCTACAGATGCAAGCATTTTCATCTCGTAAGATTCAGACATTCCCGGATCTGCGACAGAGAGGCGTCGTTCGAATACAGTTGGAGCCGAAGGCTTCCTGGGAAGGTCTCGTCGCACAGCCATAGACAACGAAGCAAGACCGACATCGATGAGAACTGGCTGATTCTGAATAGCTCCTAGCAAGGCATTGCAACCTGCACCATGGGTGATAAGGATGAGTACAAGCTCTTCCTCTTCGTCATCTGCTTTCCCGTTCAGGAGTGGGAGAGGGTTGACTGCAAAGTTAGTGACTTGAGGTGCTGATGGCCTCAGCTCCTCTGCGGCCTTCGGTCGATTTGAAAAGGTGAAGCCTGGAAAGTGATCCTTTGGCGGTGTCGCTCCATGCTCTCTGTACCATTCCATCATGCCCGCAAGACCTCGGCGAAATCGCTTGTGCATGGTGCTCCATTCGTCACCGTATTCACCGCCATCTCCCCATTCTTGTGGTGGTCGCATGCTGTCCCACTGGAAATCGACCGTAACGCAAGCCTCGCGTGCATGTGCAACATATCCCCGCGGAATGGGCTCAGCCGGAGACACAGAGTATGAAGGGGCGGGCGAATTGTATTTTTTCTTAACACTCTGACGAGTGGATGAATTGAGTGACAGGAAGCCGCCTCGTGGTTTCGGTGGCTGGACTGCCCCAGTGCTTGCACTGCCAGAACGCTCCCTGGTTGGAGGCAGGGTCTGGGAGAGGCTGCTCATACTTGAAAAAGCCCCGTTATCAACGCTGGATCGAGCTGGAAAGGTTGATACTGCGGCAGCTTTAGAGGGTCCTCCCCATCCGCCAGGAAAGTGGCCCTTGCTACTGTTCGCATCTGGCTGCGCTTGCAAATTGTCTCCCCTGCGAAGCAAGTCTGCTTTTGCGCCTGCGACCATCATGGTCGAGTTTGGCGGGGGTGTAATGTCTTCGTAGTAATCGGGCGACAGCCACTCTCCAAGAAAAGCATCAATGCGAAGGAGGATCTTGTCTTCCCCTTTCAGTGGTTTCGTGTAGACCTCGAGGTTGGGATCTGCGAATGGGCTATGGTTCGCAGGCTGCACAGAGGGCGATCTCGTTTGTGGAGACTGCGATCGCGCTGATCTTGCCAGCGGCGAGCTTGCCAGTGCGCCGCTCCTGTCCGTCGAGGGTGTTGGTACCCCGAGTCTTGGTGCTACCTCTGGCTTGTATTGTGATATTCCTGCTGCGACTGCTGTGCTTGTCTGCACACACCTCAGAAAGGGGCTCGAATGTACCACAATCTTGCGCTTCTTCTTTCTCTTGGGCTGAGCGGTGGGCGTCCTTGGAGCATCGAGCGCGCTGAACTCGAGATGCGCCAGATCTGCGTTGGCTCCATACTTTGCAGCTTCAGTTTCCTCGATGTCTTGTTGGTGCAGCAGTGCGGCGATGCGCAGTCCGAGTGCCTTGGCTTGGGACCAGCCACCGTACGTGAGAGGTGGGTCATAGGGCGTCGGCGATGTGAGATGCCATGATTTGTCTGAGGCGTCAAGACGAGCACCATGTCTGTGCACAAGTCAGTGTCCTCTACGACAGCATAGAGGAATGAGCGCGTCGAACACACCTCGCAATGAAGACGGCTGCAGGGCCCTTGACCATGGCTGCGAAGATGCCTTGGTTGTAGATGCGCTGTGAGATAAGCTAGCTGGAGCTATTGGAGCGATGGTGCCGGGGTCGTTGGACCACCACGGTACAATACTATGATCGCGATGAAACAGGCAAACCTTCCTTCCGTGGGCCTACAAACAGATGGTGCGATGAGCGGACGGATGTCAAGTGTGAAAGGTTGAAAAGCTGCCCCGAGATTCTTCGCGTTGCAGCAATGACACCATGGCGGTCCCTCAGCCAGGGTACTTCTTGTGAGGGGTCGCAATACCTGTCGCGCGACTTGCGTGACCTAACAAGACGCTGCGGTTGTTTACCCCTCGGCAGATTTCGAGGCCTAAGAGCGCTTTCTGCTGCACGTGGCCAGAGAAAGTTGCAATGTGCGTCCGCCCGCAGTCGGAGAGAGCAAGTCAAGCTCTCGCGGTGGGGCCAGAATCAAAGCTCCAAAGCTTGGTACTGGAAGGCAAACATGTGATCATTCTTTATCACCGTCTGCTGGACCCTGTTATCGTTCCTTTCGCGCTGCACGCAATTGCCCGAATCCAACTTCGAGATCTCACGACAAAATGTGTTGTTTAGCCTGAGACGCCAACAAACAAACATGACGGTGGCACGACTGCGGCCTTGGCTGCATTGAAACTTGTCCTGTCATCACTTGTTGCACCAAAGAGGATCCACATTCCTTGCTGAGGGGCAACGAAAATATGCATCATGTGCATTTACTCTAAGTAATCACCTCCTGTTTCCTTGTGGATGACATCGAACAGGGGTTTTGCGCTGAACCAACCAGCGCGTGGTGTCCCCACGGTCTTGTATGTGAAAGCAGCTTCCTCTTCGCCGATCTTGACAGTCTCTCCACCTTTTCCAGCCGCCGCAGCATCAGCTAGCAATTGAGCATGGCAGCATTTATCGAGCGACACGAACCAGAAAATCGCCTCCTCGATCGACTTGCCAACCGTCAAAAGGCCATGGTTGATCAACAACGCAGCCTTCTTATCACCAAGCGTGCGTGCAATGTTCTTCCCCTCTTCTTCCGCGAGCACAACGCCGTTGAAGCTCTCATACAAAACATGGTCGTTGTGGAAGGCACACGAGTCCTGCGTGATCGTGTCGAGCTTGCGACCAAGAGAGCAGAAGGCACGACCGTAGATGGTGTGACTATGTGCTGCTGCGAGAACGTCTGGCCGTGCTGCATGAATCGCTGAGTGAATCATGTAGGCCGCTGAATTGAGGAGACGACATGGGCCGCCGTCAATGACCTCGCCATCATGGTTGACCAGGATCAGATCGGAGGCCTTGATCAAGCTGAACGCAACACCGAACGGATTTACCCAAAACGTTGTGGGATCAACAGGATCCTAGCGACTGTCAGCAGGCAAGCCTTCTTGCAGTACACATCGAATGACATACCCGCATGGTAATGTGTCCGGCAACACCCTCATCATACCCGTACTTGCCAAAAATGCGGAATGCTGCAGCCAGCCTTCCTTTGAGATAGGCTCGCTCCTTGTATGGGTCGTCGAACTTGGGTGGGCTTGGAAATGTGATAGCCTTCATCCTCGACTCTTTCTCGTTCAGACCCGGCTCGAGGGGAGCAACATTACTCGGCTTTGACTCGTTGCCGTTCTGGGGCTCGATTGCGGAGGGAGGCGACATGTCGTGGATGCAAGTGTTTGACAAGATTGTAAGAAGTGCTCTTCACACGGTGAATGTTCAGGGGATCGGGTTGTCGACCAAGTCGAGCGCCGGTATTATATCTCGGCCGTCTGCACCTTGCCTCGGGATTCACCACGCCCTATGCTGCCATGACCGCTGAGCTGACTGTAGCACGCATTATGGTTGGTTGCTAGCTTAGTCGCTGCCCGTAATGCGGGGCATGCGCGGGGTGGACGGTAGTTGCGACCGCCACTCTCGGAAAGCGGCTCTGCTGTTGACCTCGCCTCCGATCGCCTATCTTTGTATCTTCGTATCGTGGCCTCGAGTAGTGCCGATAAAGGTGATTATCTTTGGGCGACACATGGATGGTGCCGTATCTTGATTAACGTCTTTGGATAGACGACGGGTCCTAGCAACACGACCAACGCTGTTGAGCTCAACCAACATGCATGAGCTCGTCACGGTTTGAACTGTCTCATATCAGCACTGACTTTATTGCCAACGTTGGGAGGTATTTGAATACATCTCTTAGTTTACGCAAAAGGACGGCGTGTTGCTTGGTCACAGCAACAAATGTAGACCATGGCGACTTCAGAACCTTACCGAAGAAATGGTCTTGCAAGTCTTGGGTGGTAACCGTCAAGTTCGCATTGAGTCTGGTCCACAACAGTTTTATTGAAAAACTATAGCATGTCTTCGCCATGGCTTTCAGACCCTGGAATATAGCCACCCTTCCAAACCGGCTCTGGGTGCACAATTCGAGAATGCATACGAGCTCCGCTTCTTCAATCACCATGGCTTATGATGTGATTTTCTGGCATCTGGTGCGTTCATGAAACTGATTGGTACTGCCCTCAGGGAATTTGGTGACTCACCGAGGCGAACCATGCGATGAAGGCGGACAACGCCCTTTTCTTCTGAGTCAAGCCTCTCCACCAATAATCGAGCAAGTAGCATCTGGACAGGAAACGACGACAAGTTGTAGGCTGTGAAACTGCTGCGAATACAAAGGCTGTCAGACCTCGAGTCCAATCAACTTTTTGGACGACCATCGACAGACCGTCGACCATAGTCAACATCAAGCCAGCAAACATTTTACCAACCCTACCACAAGTTTGCGCTGCAGTGTCAATCCACCACATATCACTTCAATACCCTACTAACCACTCTCTCATACGAAGACGACAAGATCAATGTCCACTACCAGCAGCACCGAGACGACCACCGCCAACACCACTGCTACTTCAGTAACACCCACAAAGATCAACCCAGAGCAAGCTGTCTCCTTCGCAGCCCTAATCCTTGCCGACGATAATATCGCCATCACGCCGGAGAAACTCCAAGCCCTCCTTAAAGCCGCCGGAATTACTCAAGTCGAACCTATCTGGACCACCCTCTTCGCCAACGCACTCAAGGACAAGGAGTTTAAGGATATCCTCACCGCAATCGACACTTCCAGCCCCGAGGCTGGAGGTGACGTCGCACTCACTTGCCACAACTGTGATGAGAAAGGCGAGGACGCATCCGAGGTCGATAACATCGACATCTGTTCCGATTCTGACGACGCAATGTGCACAATGGGATTTTACGATTAGATTGGAGAAGGCCAGTTGGGAGTGTTGTAAGGACGATGAAGAGATGAGAAGAATGATTGGGAGTTTTGAGATCTTGAATAATTTGTCGAGTAATGAGAAGGTCTTTCTTCCACGTAGCGCGCTTGCATCATCTCGTGCGGTTGACTGCTATCATGACTGAATCTGCTCTGCTACTTCAGGTTATCCTTGTTCAGGACTTCTAACACCAGTATCGACTGCAAGCCTAGCTCCGATATGGTGTTCATACCCGCACCATAACCAACGCCCTCCATCCGTTTCTGTGACTGGATGGTCGGATTGCCTTGCTGTATATGTTTGTCGATTTCTTCGTTGTCACGTTAAACAACAGTGAATATATCACCAACGACACCGCTAAGACTCTCTGCAATCTGAGTAGTAGTCAAAGGCTTAGACCCAAGGGAGAGTTCTTTCCCCTATACCCTTGGAGGCAAACCGAACACAGCTACCGTGTCGGCTCCAATATACGACATATGTATCAAGTCAGGCTTAGTACCGAGATTCAAAGCAACTCGCAACCCGTGCTTGTCTGCAAGCCCAGCGAACATGTAGTCGCAAATAAGAACTGTATTTTGGGTAGGGGTTCAAAAAGACATGAAGGTGTGACGTTGTTAATTTCTCTGGCACGACCGCAAGTATTCTATCACTAACGAAATACTATCGCCAAAAGGAACAGACACTGATCATTCAAGTCTGCGCTGATCCGCAAACTAGTAGGCTGACGTGGCCGCAGGATAAATCGGCGAAGGAAATTCCGGAACGTACGATGTCGTAAGAGGAACGAAGGAGTTTGTATGCGTCGCATTCGCTGGACCAGAGGAGGTCAGATTTCCGGTAACCTTCTCCTCGCCTGTTGCGATGTCGTAGTGGTACAGGGTGCGGTTGAAGTAAGCCAGAGCGGCCTCAGCTGATAGAACACCGTAAGCACAAAAGATCGCTGACAAAGAGATGAACTTGACTTACGCTGATAGTAAGGGACTTCATGTCCAGACTCGTAGATGCGGGCAAAGCTGAAGTTGCCGTACTGGCGCACTTCACCATACTCAGTACCATCCACCACCATTGCCTCGTAGCCAGCAGCCCGGAAGTCCTTGCTGTAGGTGTAGTCAACAGCAAGACTGATGGCCTCACCACCGAACCAATTACCTGAATGTGTGAGCAGATCCTACAAGCAAATACAGATAGTCGACTTACAGATGTAATCAGCATCACCGTACGCCAGACTGACGCGCACGTCCTGATTGAGCAGATGCTCCAGATCGAGTCTAAAGTTTGGATAGATAAAGTCTCCAGAGTTCTGGAAAGCATAGTAAATACTGTTGCTGCCCGAGTAATTAAGAGTGACGCCAAGGGCCTCCTGCACCTCAGGCAGGTTGAGATAGTCAGGATAGTAAGAAGGTGGCGTTGGATCGTTGTACTGTTGCGAATATCGTAGACTCCGCGTCCACTATAGTAGTAGTATGGAGATTCGACGTTATCCCGGCACATGTCGGCGGCCTCGTTGCAGATCTGCAACACCCCAGGCGTCAACTCAGCATTTGTGATAGGCGCATCTACATGATAATAGCTCGCATTGCCTTCAGCTGCGGCTCTGCAGATCTTGATCTGGTCCAAGCATCCGTTGTACATATTGTTTGCAAACTTGGCGTATGAGTAGACGGTGTCGTTGTATGCTTTGATGCCGTAAGTGCTGAAAAATGTTAGCTTATTCATAGCTAGGTGCAGCATATAGGCCAGCTTACTTGTTTACGGCAAATTCAGGATAGTACTCTGCTTGAACGGACCTGAGGAGGTTAGCCAAGATATCGTCGATTGAAAGTCCGTGGATGCATACTCATCAATGATTCCGTTGATTATTCCTAGAGAATTAAAGTTAAGCGGGTAGCCGGGCATGCTGCCATTTTGGATTCGAAGGTTCTGGTTATAGAAGTAATGAAAGAAAGCCGGTCCATAGTGGCCACCATATGACTCTGTGAAAAGGTTGAATTCACGCGGAGTACCAATCTTGGTGTCAAACTTCGGTATAGTGTTCAACAAAGCTTGGAGCACGTGCTATATAATTTAATCGATCAGTTTGCGTTCCTGAACTTTCATAGAACATGTGCTTACCCATGTCGCCATAGCAGCGAGATCAGTCGTATCAATTGTACCGATGTTGAGTGGCTCCAAGATGGGATATCTTCCTGTCGCAGGCCATTCGGTCGAATTGTAATGAAAATCTGAAGACCAGGGATTGACGCTGCCAACGCCTTGCTTCTGGTAGCTAAAACCTGTGCCGACGGGTTGAGAGATGTACAACATATTGGAAACGTTGTTCCAGCTGTAAGGGTTGTAAGAGGTCGTCAGATTCTCAGTCAACATGCAAGGTCCATTTTCTTCGAAGAGACCGATCAGCGAATCTGATCCTGGCCCACCATTGAGCCATAGTGTGAATGGGTCCTCAGACGGCTTGTTGCGAGACTCGAAGAACCAGTAGAAGACGTGAACCTGGAACTGTGTTAGGGAGTTCCCATCAGCTGGCAAGACATACATACATCTGGTGTGAGATCAACATATCCAGAATAACTGTCCACACCTGGGGTGGTTTCGCAGATGCCAGGGTTCTTGTATCGAACGGTGACATTATTAGGAGCTAAGGCAGTCTTGTAGTCGCTTGTCTCCTTCGGTAGGTACACATGGTCGCTACGCTTGTGCCATTGCTTCTTCGAAAGGGCATTGGCTTGCAGCGCAAGCGATGCAATTGCTGCCCAAGTTACTGACTGTGCGAACATGGCGATGAACGGAGAGCGCAGTGGATAGAGGATGGAAGATTGGATGACAAGCTTCCGTGGCGTATTTAAGCAACGGATGAAAAGCTTGTCGCGTCACCTTTCTAAGGCCATTGTCATGAACATCTGCGGGGCTCTGGATATGATCCTGGACTACGCAGACATGATGGTTTGCTCCTTCCTAACTTAGCTTAGGCGCACCATAACCCAAACTCGATGCGGCTCCCGATTTCACCAAACGAACTGGATGACGTTATTCTCAGAGTGCAGATCCAAGCTGATTGACTGAGATCTCTTCAAAGACAGCCAGAGCTTCCTGAATAGTCCAGGGCTATTTGGCCAGCGATAGCAATTCTACGTATGCCTCGTGTAAAAGCATGAAGCTTATCTAGAGTACTTCCGTTATGGTCAGTCCACAACATGGTGGTGGCCCTGACCTAAGAACAGTCATCTCCTGGTGGCCCGAGTACCTCGAAGCTCTGAGTTCCGCTCCGCCCGTTGACTGTCTTGACTCTGTGCGCGACAGCCTTTGTTCTTAGCCTGCGACTTCGCGTCTCCTTCCAGGTCACGACCCAGTCCATAATGGAGCCACCATAGAATGCAAGAAAGAGACTGAAGCCCACAGTCACGACTGTCAGACAGCCAGCAACAAGCCAGAAGAGCCGTTGTGTTCTTTCCATGTCTCTGATATCTGAGAAGTTCATTCCGAAGAAGGAGGAGATGAAGGATAGCGGAAGAAAAATGATCGTAACAATGGTGAAGACTAAGATTGCTTTGCCATGGTCTTCAAGTCGGATGTTGACAAGCTGGATCGTACGATTGATAAGAGCATTGCTATTTTCGCGTAGGTCGATGAGATCGGCATGTTCACGTTCGAGGTTATCCAACAGTTGTGCGGATGGATCAAAAAGATAATTCGAGAAGGAGAGCTGGGGATAAGTGGACGCACCTGCTGGAGGTTTTGGTGCTGTTGGCGTCTTTTGGTTCGGCTGTGAAGGTCGAGTCTTGATCCCCGACTTCAGACCCCCCCGCAAACTACTGACAACCTCCATCTGTTGCTCCATAATAGTGATGATAATGTTTAGCTCTTCCTGTACCTGCAATAAGTCCATGACTAGCTTTGTACTCGGGGCTCGATGCAAACGATACTGCAGGTGGCCGAGGTAGCTGGCGAACCTGTCCGAGAGACAGAGAGTTATGTCTGACCAAAAGCTGCGATGCAACATCCCCAGTGCGCCGCTAAGAGCAGTGACGATGTGTGTGGTGGCTGTATAATCCTGGTCGTCGCCAGAATTCATATATGCATTACGAATGCCACGAAAGGATACTTCTGAAATTCTGGCTGACAGTTGCAGAGGTGGCCAGCGTGCTTTCCAGCTTTGATTACTGGAGAAGGTAACAATATGTCGCGCATCGATCACCAGTATCCATAATTCGTCAACGTTCAGACCAGTTGGATAGTGACCATACCATCGCCGAACTTTCAGATCAAGATTGCGGTCAGTCAGCCAGGGCTTGTGTCTGGTGAAGACCTGCTGGGATTCCCGGTCTGTTGTATCCTCGAGCCGGTAGAAGTGCTGCAAGATTGAGCGCAGCATATGTGATGAGCTTCTTGAAGATTGATAGCCCTCCTTAGGATCTACTTGGAACCTGAGTGGTGGTGGCTCGCCTTCAACAGTCCAGTCTAAGAAAGGTACGCTGAGTAGCATTGGTCCTTCGACGTTTCCAGTTCTAGCGTTGCGGTCATCACTGAGCCTCTTGAAGAACGGCGCAAAGTATCTCCCATGCTTGGAGAAACGCTCTTGCTGGCTAACGCAATGCGCAAGTTGATGAAGCGCCGCCACAATCTGCGCATGGCCTTGAGACCAGTCTGATAAGGCGAGAAGACACCCTGAAAGATAGTCCGAGTACTTGCTGGAGATGTGTATCCATCGACATTTTCGTAATTCAGGCGGGTCAGACGCCGATATTTGCACCTCATTGCTTCTCAAACAATTCATCCATCCAAATTCATAAGCAAGTTTCTGGAGATGCGTGCGCACGCTTTTGGTTGCATCGTCCAGTGGCATACTACTTGCCAATCGGTCTCGGTTCTCTAGTTGAGGCAGCAGCGAGGATGAGAGGGTCTCGTGCATCACCAGCATTGAGCCGGACTCATAAGGTCTGTCATCGAGGCGCACATCATGGATCTGCATCTGAGCAGGGGAAAGGCGGCGATTGCGCCAATACGGATCGCTGTGCCAGTCAGGTGTAGGAGTTGCTGCTTTTGCGGGAGCCATTGTGAACCAAAGAATGCGCGATCCATCCTGACATGGAGAAGCGCGTCGCGCACGCGAACGAGCGAATCACAGATAGTCTATTTGGTGGAGTCAGCCTCCCTTCCTCGGAACGCATGTTCAGTGTTGATGTCCAAACAGCGCTGCAATTGACATTTAACGAACAAGCTCGAAAATGACTGAGCTAAAGGCCGAGCTGATTTGGCTCTCATCGCTCAGAAAAGTTAATTGCATTCTCCATAGACTGTTCATGCCATTGTTGCGCACAAAGGTACTGTTTGTTTGCTCACCCATCGATGACGACAGTAAGCGGTAACGGAAAGTTGTGAATGGGTCAACAGTCCGGTCGTACAGGTCGGCTCTCCGCAGGCTGGAGCTTTCCTCGAAATACTTAATAACATCTATCTGAACCGTTTTCACTAAATCGTATAATACAACCCAGAACGAAACGTCTCCACAACACCTACGATGTCGCAAAAAGGGTAATCATGTTGCATATACACATGGAAAGTGCAAATACATACTCACACTCATTAGCCACCCTAGCCATCCGGCGTTTGTGCATTTTCCCATTACGTTCACAGCTATTACTGGTGCGTTAGACGCTGTCTACTGGGCATCCAAAATCCCGGCTACTGCAGGCCTGGTGAACTCAGTGTGTGAGTGAAGCTCTGTTCCTAGCATGCGACAGCGTCCTAACATATACATAGTCAAATTTCTAGACAGGAGCGTCCAGCCTAACGCTTTCCCTGTGCTATCATATTACAGCACCGTTGTCACGATTCTCACCACTCTCCCAGCTGTCGTAACTGGCGTTGCCCAACTCGCTCCGTTGATTCAGCGCGACGGATTCCAGTCAAAGAAGGCAAAGGTCGGCGCGGTACACGCATTGCTCAACGATATCGCGCTCATCGGCACAATGTACAATTGGTGGACTCGCAGCCAGCAGATTGGCTTCACACCCAGCACCACGAACGTGCTCGTTAGCGCGGGTCTGGCCCTACCCGTCACGATGTACTCGGCATATCTGGGAGGATCACTCGTATATGAGTACGGCATGGGCTTCTCAAAAGGCAGTCCGCTCAAGAAGTCGCAGTAGATATATACGTCAGGGAAATGACGGTGTGCGCACTTATCTGACGGTCCGGAGCACAATGGACGACATTCGTTTGAAATGCGAATTAGTTTCTAGACATTGAGTTGCCATTGAGTTGCGCAAAATTTGCTTGGTTGAAGCATGCCGGGACGAGTCGGGAATCTCCCGCAGAGCAACTGTTAATTAATGACCAAAAATACGGATACTAAGATTGCAAATATCTCGCCCGTTCGCTGCTGCCGGCCAGCATCCTGGCTTATCGTGTTTCGCAGCGATAAGACGCGCTTACTCCAACTTCTGCTGAAGATACGGACTGCCCTTCGGCTTGCTGCTTGCGATGCACGTTGCGCCTGTTACGTAGTGACATGCTCCAACGGGCCGGTTGACACCGACTGACCACTCAACCGTCACTGGGCCCTGCGCTTATCACTTTTGCCAATCCTGCACCGACAGGCACCTAACCTCATAAGTCGAAAGCAGTTGTGCTACACGCTTCTTAATCCCAGCCAAGAGCTTACTACCGGCCACCTAGTAAACGGAATGGATATAATAACGACTCGTGAGATTGGGATGGGCGTGCCCGTGTTGTGAATATCTGGGGTATAAAGGTGCTTCGGACGCTCAACAGTAAGTTCTACAAGACCAGGTCAAGTTTCGCGATCTCGTAGTTCAGGATGGTCTCCTCGTGGTCTTTCAGCATCGCTGTCGTCAGCCTTGCTACCGGTGTTCAGGCAGCTGTTTCGTCTACCGGATTCACGGTCTCGCTTACGGGCATTGACTACTTCCTTCCTCCGAAACCGGTCGCAAGCATCACCGGTGGCCATAAGCTCAAGGCCTCGTTTAAGGATGGGCTATTTGTTCCGTTTACTGTTGTCAAGGGCGACGGCTACGGTGCAGTGGATATAGCAACTGTCACAGCCAAGTACGCAGAGCAGGATGATGTCTGGCAAGAAGGCTTCCTTGATGGTGCGTACTTTGATCAGCGTCTAAAGAAGGCAAATCTGATCAATCTAGCTCTCTATGTAAGCGGCGGTACCGCAGGCAATACCTCAGCCACAGTCATCGCTGGCACAGTGTCCGGCAGCTTGAAGCCCGGTCCGTACTTCATCAGCGCAGCTGGTCAAGTCTACGAGGCATGGCGGCTGTACAGCGACATAACAGGTGCCTTCACCGAATCCGCAATCGCCAACGGGGACGGTTCCTACTCCGTGCTTCCTGCCGGGACTCTAGGTCAGAACCACGCTGTTGCTGTGCCATCTCGTCTCTACTTCGAAAAGACCGCGGAGAAGCCACTGGCCGGTGTCCGAATCGGTATCAAGGACATCTATGATATCAAAGGACTGCGCACCTCCAATGGCAATAGGGCTTGGTATTGGCTGTACCCTCCTGCCAACAACACCGCGAAGCCTGTTCAGAACCTGATCGATGCGGGCGCAGTCATCGTTGGCAAAATGATCACTTCACAGTTTGCCAATGGTGAAACAGCTACTGCTGACTGGGTTTCGTATCACGAATCATTCAACCCGCGCGGCGACGGCTACCAGGATACATCATCTAGTTCAGCTGGCGGCGGTGCTGGAACAGCTGCATACGACTGGCTTGATGTATCTCTTGGATCCGACACCGGCGGCAGTGTTCGTGGTCCATCGCAGGTCCAGGGCATTTACGGCAACCGTCCTTCTCATGGTATCGTCTCGCTTGAACACACTATGCCCTTGGCCCCCGTCCTCGACACTGCCGGCCTACTCGCTCGCGACCCACTGATCTGGATGGCCGCTGCGCAGGCTATGTACGGAAACAACGTTACCCTTAGCAACGACTATCCAACGAGCATCAAGACCCTGGACTGGCCGACCGAAGCGGACGACGTCGCCAATGGCCTGCTCATCGATTTCCTCGCGAACGTGACTGACTTCCTCAACGCCAATGCATCCGCATACAACATTACTGCTTCATGGGAGACCGACAACCCCACCCTCGAGCCCCTCGTAGCAATGATGGACCTTACCTACGCCATTCTGATCACAAAACAGCAAACGCGCCTTGTCCGGGAGCCTTTCCTGGCCGACTACGCCGCCGCACACGACGGTCGCACGCCTTTTATCAACCCCGTGCCCTTGGCTCGATGGGGATGGGGTGATGACCAAACCGCGACACTCGAAGAAGGTATCGCGAACAAAACGACCTTTATGGCTTGGGCAAATAGCTCCTTCCTTGCTCCTTCAGCACAGACCTGCTCCGAGAGCCTTATCATGTATGTTGGCTCCACAGCGCACACCAATTACCGCAACGAATACCTGGGCGAGCCTGGAGTGCCGCTAGGATGGACCAACAGCCGGATATCGATTTTCAGCGAAGCTCCCGATTTCGTCGTTCCCATTGGTGAGGCACCGTACGACTCTATCATCACGGGCCACGTCGAATATCTCCCCGTAACGGCCAATTTCATGGCTGCGAAAGGGTGCGACGGTATGCTATTCAGTCTGATCAGCGACCTGTATGAGGCGGGTATAGTGAAAAAAGCACTGGCAGGCCAGAGTGGGGTCACAGGGGGTGAGATATTGTACAGGAGGTCGCTTTGAGAACTGCGAAATGGTGATTCATAAACATTAATTATTACTATTCTTCATCCAGGCTGCGGATCTCAATGCCCTCCTGCCCCTCACATGCACTGATGCGTCCAAAGTACCACAGATGCGCATTGATGTCAATTCCGAAATCGCCCTCGTTGCCCTTGAGGTTCAACGTGCCAGTCAAGACGTTCACGTCGCCAGTGCCAGGCTGCGCGTCGTTTCCACTAGTAATGTAGTACTCAGGGGAGGTGTGGCGGTAGCCAAGCAACGCTGGGGGCAGCTTAGGCACCGGGTCGTTCTTGTGGGTAACGCGGTAGTTTTGGCCCTTGCTTGTGCCGGAGATGTAGTCGGCGAGGCCTTGCAGTCCGACCTTCGGCGCGCCGTAAGTGTACAAATCGACTGTGATGCCTTGACTACGTAGCACACCGGCTGCAAGGCTGGCAAGGGCTCCGCCTAGCGAGTGGCCGGTGGCTACGACCTTGAAGGATGGGTATTGGGCTTGTGCTGCCTTGATGACGGAGAGAACATTTGTCTGTGCCTCTAGCCAGGACTGCCAGAAGCCAGTAGAGGAACTACAGGTTGCGCATATGGTAGTTGGGATAACAGGGAAGGCGATGTTGGTGAGCCAATTACGGACAGACCTTGAGCCGCGGAAGGAGAGCACAATAAGCTTATTTGTGGTGTCCGTAGCGACGAAGCCAGTGATGTCGGACCTGAGCGAGCTTAAAGACATTAGTATGCGCATGGGACGTAGACTTCAGGAAGGCTTACTTTTCAAACTCTGTCAGTGTATTTGTGTTGGCTGCCTCCACTCGAGCACAATTGCCCTGTGGGCAAGTGACCTTTGTGTTGGGGCTGTTGTTGTTTCCAAGACAGTATGCCGCAGCGGAGTATTGGCTAAAGAACTGGAGTTGGTCGAGGACGTTGGAAGACACCGCTTTGTGGACTTAGTAAAGCATTAAACTGATAAATAGAGTGAGGAATGAACGTACATCTTTTCTCAATTTCAACCGGTACAGCGGTGACAAGACTAATAGCACCAAGGAGCACAGCTCCCAATCTCATGATCGAAGACATTATGTGGATGTTCAGGAGTGCGGATCAACGTAAGATAAAGCAAACACAGCTACACAGGTCCAATTGCCCAAGTAATTGGTAGACGGAACGTTCTTCGCTGCCACAACCATTGTCAAGCAGCGAACGCATCCACTAGATATAGGTGCCTGCCAACACCGACTTTCCGCATCTTCTGGCCGGCAACACACCCCTGCCAATCTGTGCTGGTATTGTATACCCCGATCCATGCTCACCAAAGCGGAAGTCCGTGCTTCACATTCTTGGGCCATACTATGTTTAGACATAAATCCGTACCTGACTTTCAAAGATTACTCAATAGGTGAGGAGGTGGTTCGTCACGGGGTACGAAGGTGCAGATTGCTATTCGGCTACCGATGCCGCGTATGGTAAAGGCGCCAGGGTGACAGCCGAGATCTGCTGTAGGAGCCGGGATGAGGCGTAGTAGGGCTGTGTTGTGCTGCTGTGCGAACCGCGATGGTAGCAACATTGAGCTGTTCAAGGGACCTTCGAGCGAGACCATCGCACATATCACCGATATTGTGTCTGCCATTGGCGCAGGTCTTTAGTGAAATCACATGCGAAAGACTGCAACCATGAGGGTGTTGTTCATAAGACCTGCATGAACGTACACCATCAACACCTGAAGTGCAGCAGCGGCTTGTCTTAGTCTCCGTGAAGCTCGCCAATCAAGGCGTTGACTTTGTTGATCATCTCTCTGTAGTCAGCTGTGTAAGCTTAGCTTCAGCTTGGGTTCAGGCACTTGCTGCCGTGTTCCTGGTAATGCGTTTGCGGAAATAAGTCAGGCTTCAACACCAGCATCAACGGACTTCGAAAGTCATCTCCATCTCGTAGAACCAGTGGCGAATTGTCTGCTCGCTGCACAAAGGGGTTGTCGCGATCAAGACGCACAATGTGATACTTCGCATCGCGCGTAAAGCAGATGCGGGGAAGCGAGATGACGTCGAATGTTCGCAGGTGACCCCGGGCGCGTCGACAATACAGGAAGGCAGCATGACTGCAAGAGCGCGAAAAGGTACACACCGCACAAGTATTGTATAGTGAATACGTGGAGAAGCAGGAATTTCGTCGGTGTACTCACCTATTGCCGTTAGATTCTCGGCACATTTTCTGCGGGGAGGCGATCTTCCAATATCTCGTATCTTGGCTGAGCTATCTCGACGTCGGGCACGCGACCAACACGCTGAATAACTGTCAATGGATGTGGGTCAATGTTGTTAACAACGCTCGGCACAAATCCATTAAATCGCCCGAGATGTTTGACAGCTGTTGGTAGTGCGCGGGCGTTGGCTAGGAACAGGAAAATGTCGCGAACTGCCCGTGGAACTTCGGCGAAACAACAATTTACGCTCGCGCGTGGGCGATGAGGCTACCTGAGTCTCCGCACCGTCCAGAACGGTAGCGAACGTGCCGCGAAGCTTGTCATTCGTGGGAGATGAGGCATTGCTGTGGGGACCACGTGTAGTGTCAAGGATTAAATTGTTCGGAAAATCCCAGAACCAGGGTATTATCGTGTGCAATGAGTCGTGCAGGGTGATATAGAGCTTCGAGATTCAGACCGATATCGCTAAGTTGAGAAAGTGGACAGCTGTGGAAGTGGGCTGTTACAAGGGTGTGAATTGCCTCTAACGGGTATCGCTATATGTACTGAATCGCGCAAGAAATCGAATCGAGAACGGCACTGTGCGCATGGCCAGTTCCTTCTTGCGCATGGCCAGTTCCTCTTTGCGCAAGGGTGACGTGTTCACTGAGGAGGCACGAACGGCTCGACAAGCATTTTGGAGAAGCTGCACAGGTGTCAGCATAACTTCGCACAGTGTGAAGTGGTGGACTTACTTTTCCAACTTTTCTTTACCACGAACCTCTTCGACAAGTAGTGGCATCTTGACCACGTTGAACTCGTCGTAAAGCTCCTCGATCTGGTCGAGATACTTCTTCTGCATCTTTCGGCGAGCATTGCACTGCTCGCACGGGTTGTCTTGCTTTGGGAACAACAGCTGGTTGACCACAATCGAGTGTGTGTCGATCTCGTAGCTGTTCAGTTCCTGAATCATGCGCTCTGTCTCGTAGAGCGACAAGAATTCTGGAATACAGACGCACACGAAGGTCGTCAAGTCTGCGTCCTTGAACTGACCGTTGACCTCAGCGATGGTCTTTTGTAGCGCGTCCATCTTCTCGACCAGCTCATCCATGCTCTGGCCGTTCGGCAGACGTCCACCGCCGCCGAGGAAGCCGTTTAGCATAGGTCCGAACTGACGAGACAGCTGCGAGACCTTACTGAGAGCCTTCTCCATGACGGTGGGAAACTGCAAAAAGCGCAAGGTGTGACCGGTGGGTGCGGTATCGAAGATGATGGTCTCGTAAGACATGGACTTAACCTGCTTAAGAACTTCGGCAAAAGACATGGCCTCGTCAACACCAGGGATCTGTGAAAAGTGTCAGTAGTGTCGTTTCTGTATATTGTAGCCATCCCAAACATACGCTGAACGCAAGATCCTGCATCATGTTGCCCATCCCTCCTAGCCCAGCCATAGGGTCCTGTCCCTCCTCACCACCTGCAGCGAGTAGATCCTGTATGCTACCATTAGGGTCGATCTCCATCGCGCTCAGATTGTCAAAGCCATTCACTAGGCGCGCGTCCTTGCCGAATTTCTGATTGAACGCATCTGACAAGTTGTGGGCGGGGTCGGTCGAGATGAGGAGAACGGATTTGCGATGCTTTGCGAGCTGAATGGCGAGGGAACAGGATGTCGTGGTCTTTCCTACACCACCCTTGCCACCCACAAAGATCCAACGTAGAGACTTTTGGTCAAGGATGGCCTGGAGCGTAGGCTCAAGATCCTCGGGAGGATTCTGGAGCTTCTGAAGTGCTGCGGTGGTCGCCATGGTGGATTTCGATACACGAGCGTGATTCGGGGACGAAGATGTGGTGGTGCCTGGATCACATGCGCTGTCAGTCGAAGTCAAACTGTCTTCTAGGATTGCTTCTGGAATATTCCAGGCGAAGTGTGATGGCCAGCCATTTCATTGCCAGAGAGGAAAGGCATGGTCAAAGGATAGAACAGGGTAGTAGCACTTACTTGCAAAGTCACAATCTGTGCGTGTACGCGGTTGTTATGTGGTTGTTGTAGACATGGGAGGCACCTGCGAAAGTTGATTGCGGGGCGCGTCATAGCTTTTTGGGGCAGGTACAGGCGCGTCATCCTACCATGCGCCACACGCCACGCCTTCATCAAGCTCTCTTAATAACTTTGTTCTGAATCGATTGGACCTATAACATGCTATCGGACAGCTAAATCATAAAGCCACAAACCTTACAATTCTACAAAAGCTCAGCAGACCGTTGTAGTGTTGTACAGAAGAGCCTCACCCATGCTAAACTTGACCCTGAGCTCCCATGTGAATTTCTCCACATTTGTTTACGCCATAACACCACATCAACACCCAAGATTTGGAATTTTGAAAGTCTATTTCTTCTTGCCCTTCGCCTTGCTCTTACCAGCGGAGCCCGTCGATACCACGCTGCTGGCGCGCGATGTCGCAGGAGACGCCTTGCCCTTCACAGTGTCGAGTTGTTTGTTCTGTGGTCTGTCAGCATCATCCTGCCGGGTGTATGGTAATGTACCAACCTTGACACCGTTCTTGACCTTCTTCTTGACGGGCTCCTCCTCTTCCTCCTCCTCCGTCTCTTCTTCCTCAAAGGCACGCTTGCCCTTGCCGTTCTTGCCAGTGTCACCGCCAAGCTCTCGAACAACAGTTTGGATGAGCGTTGTGCAGCGACGTCCAATTTCCTGGGGTGTGCGGCTGAGGAAGAACCAGTCGAAGCGGAATAGAGGTGATTCTCGGATCTCGTCACGGATTTTGTCAAAGATGTCGTCACCTTCGACGCCGTGCTTGTGCAGCATGACAAGCAAAAAGCGATCCTCCTCTTCGGTGTAGACCTTCTTGTTCGTTGTTGAGACGGTATACTTGATGGTCATCTGCTGCATAGGCATTCTGAACATGCCAATCTTCTTCGCAAGCAGGCGCTTCTTGTTCTCTGAATCACGAACACGCTGCTCGCCGTCCTCGACAACAGCGAGGTACTTCTGCCAATTGTCCAGCTGCTTGTACTTCTTCCAGAAAACTTTAGCGTACTCTCTGATTTCGTCAGTGTTCTTTCCATCCACTTCCTCAGAGATGCCTTCGTAATTCGATCGCCCGTACTTAGCAGAGCCGTTCAGGAACTGCTGCAGGTCTCGCTTGTTCCACTCTGGGAAACCTTGCTCGATCAAACGCTCCTTTTCGGCCTTCTCTTCCTCCGTCAGCGGCTCGGCATTGTCGATCTCCTTTTGAGCGAGCTCTTGGTCGGCTTCGCGTGCTTCGAGGTCTTCTTCAGGGCCATCAGGAAGAGGCGCTTTAAGGCTATTCTCCTTGCGGTACCACGCGGTCTCTTTGTCCTGAAGCTCGGCAAGCTTTTCTGGGAAGAATTGGTAGTCGTGGATGATGACCTGTTTGGGCGCTCGTGGAACCCTAGGTTGCTTGCTTTCGGTGCGACCACCAGTTGCTAACGCGTTGCGATAGTATTTGTCGATACCGTAGTTCTGCTCCTTGCGCTCACGCTTCGAGGGGTTGATCCAGTTCAGACCAATGTCCTTCTTTCGTGGTTCGAATGTCTCACCGTTCCACTCGTAAGTGGAATCGGAGGTGAACTTCTGCAGATCGTCCAGACCTAGTTTCTCGTACTTTGAATTGAGCTTTGCGGTCGCCTCTTCGCCTCGCCTCATGACCGCGTCAAAATCATCATCAGCTAACTCCGGGTCCGTGGCTAGCCCGACCGCCCCCTTGCTGTTGAAGACCTTCTCAGCACCGTGTTGAATCATGGTCAGAAGCTCATCCTTGGAAGCAGCGTTCTTCGCGGGCTGTTGACTGCGTCCCTGCTGAATGACCAGTTGGTCAAGACGCAGCTTTTGAGCCGCGCGTTCCAAGACCTTTTCTTCGATGGCACCCTCTGTGACGAAACGGAAAACGTGGACTTGCTTCTTTTGACCGATACGATGAGCACGATCCATAGCCTGAAGATCGGCCTGTGGGTTCCAATCACTATCGAAGAGAACGACGATATCAGCGGAAGTCAAGTTAATACCCAAGCCACCTGCGCGAGTGGTCAAAAGGAACAGGAATTTCTCCGAGTCCTCCTTATTGTAGTCGTCGATAGCTGCGATTCGATCCTCGTGGGCGGTGGAACCGTCTATGCGACAGTACTGGTACCCGCGCATCACCGAGTAATCCTCCATGATGTCCAGAACACGACTCATCTGAGAGAAGATGAGAACTCTGCTGCCCTGAGCTTTCATGCGCTTGAGCAGCTTATCCAGCATAACCATCTTGGCCGCGTTGGTGACTAGGTGCTCGTCGGTTGTGTAAGGAGGACCAGGCTCAGCACCCTCGAAGAGATATGGATGGTTGCAGCACTTGCGCAACTGCATAACAATATTGAGCAGGCGTGTCTTGGACTCCTTGTTGCCAGCGCCACCGTTGACAGCATCGATGTCCTTCTCGAGGATCTTTTTGTACCACTGGACTTGCATATCCGACAGGCCAACATACAGATTGATCTCCTTCTTGGGTAGAAGAGACTTCTCGACATCGGCCTTTACACGTCGAAGCAAGAAAGGCCGCAATACCTTGTGAAGTTGCTGTACAACGGTATCCGAATCCTCGTTCTGCTGAGAGAACCACTCGTCGAACGCAGACGAGTCACCGAAAACGTCTGGCATCAAGAAATTGAGAAGGGCCCAAAGTTCGTGCAGATTGTTCTGAAGCGGTGTACCAGTAATTAGGAGTCGGTTTCGAGAATTGAACATGCGGACCATTTGCGCGAGGGATGATTCCTCGTTTTTGATACGATGCGCCTCGTCGATGATGATGTATTCCCAAGCGAACTTTTTCAGGGCTGTCTTTTCACGCAGAATCATCTCGTAACTCGTGATGCAAACGTCAAAATGCTCGTCCACCAGCTCGTCGCGGATGAGCTCGGCTCGTTCGTCCTTGTTTCCCTGCAAAACAAGGACCTTGATCTCTGGAATCCACTTGGCGAATTCTCGCCTCCAATTGTCGAGAGTCGACTTCGGTACGGCGACAAGGTGGGGACCGTTGATGCCAGCGATGAAACGGAGGTACCCAATGAAGGAGATGGTCTGCAGTGTCTTTCCGAGACCCATCTCGTCGGCCAGAATACCAGAGATACCGTTCTCGTGCAGCGAGATCAACCAGTTGAGACCGGCTACTTGATAATCACGCATGGTTCCACCCTGGATGTAGCCTGGCGACTCTCTGAAGACTGTCTCATTGTGCCCGCCATGCTTCTCCTCCCGTACAAGCTCCGCATCTTCCTCCTGCTCAGTCTTACGGCGACGCTCGGCAGCAGCTCCGCCCTTGCGCACCTTGCTTGCCTTTGACTTCTTGGCCTCCTCCGCGTCTTGTGCGTCAATCTTGGCGATGGTGTCCTTGATGTGAGGGTTCGGATTCGAATCGATGAAGTGGCGGAACAAATCGGTCAGGCCAAGGAGATACCTGAATCGTCGCACAGTATCGTCTTCCTATGAAGGCACGTCATGTCAGCTGGGTCACTTCATGGGACGTGCGTTATGGGCAATCACATACCTTTGATACGCCTAGGCGGTCGTGCTTCTTTCCATAGATCGTCTTGCGCATGTTCATCTCCTCGGCGCGTCGCCTCCGGCCATCGACCGGCGCGTCCCCTGCCACGCTACTGGCTGTGGTGTTGGGTTGTGTGTCCGAGTCCTGTGCGATTGTCAATCTCAATGAAGCGAGGGCGCATTTGACATGATGCATACCGTGTAATCGGGTGTATCCAAATTGTACTGCAATTGTACAGTCAGCTTGCTTGCTCTCATCAACCGTTCTTCATCGTCATGATCATCATCATCATCATCATGACCACTACGTGCTCTGGAGCGACCCTAGGGAAGCACATTGCGCGTGCGCGTCTCACTCACCCCGAATTTTTTGAAGCCGTTCATCTTGTCATCCTGATCCTGCATTTCCACGTCTTCGTGCGCCGAGGCGTCGGCTGTTGAGGGATCAGAGCCGCGTCCGTTGCTCTTGCGCGCCATGTTGCCCTTGTGGGCTGTCCGCCGCGTCTTGATCGCGTAGATGCTCCTCGAACACTGCGCAGAGCCGGCTGAAAAGCTTCCTGAGTATTTCAGACGTGTCGGCGATGGGAGTGGTGGGCGCGTTGGGGTCGCGGTAGCGCAAGGTGGAGTCAAGTGAGCGCGGTGCTCTCTGTCTTGAAGTGCATGGCCAAAAGTTACGCTAGCGTGTCATTACGGCGGGCCATTAAACAACTTGCGTACGTTCATAGTGGCCGTGTTTCCTCCTTTTTGGCCGACCATCAGATCAGCACAGGAACAGCCGTTGCTTACAGTATACCCCAACGCGTCAATCTCCCTGATGATTCCAACAGAATCCCTTCTCATACTGCAGTCACTCTGGAACCACGTCCATCGTACGCGTTTAGGAATTGTGACGTCAGATTCGTGATGTTAGAGGGGCAAGTTCGTCTTGACACTGAAAGAAACTAAAGATTATACACAATATCGTGCGTGTATCGGCATATGTCACTACTCTCGCTATTGACCATGCGTTTGCTGCTCGTTCTTCTGGATCGTCATCGTCACAAATTATTGCCGCTACACCTTCATACCACTCACAGCCAGCGCATCGGGCTCTCCTTCCTCGTTCTCGTACAAAGAATTTATTTGCACTTCTCTTAACCACAATCGCCAACTCTTGTCCACGCACTTCTCATTCATCTTCTTACAACTGCTCGCCTCCTCCTCGTTCAGATAGTGTACTTTCTGCAAGTCTCCACCCGCAAAAGTCAACGCCTTTGTCAAGAGTTCGCAATTTGTCTGTGTGTACATTGCTCGGTAGACTGCCTCTTCGATCGACTTTCCCACGCAAGTGAACCCATGCTTATGCTGAAGCACTACAGGCGTTGATGGGTGGAATTTGCGGGCCAGCGCTTTCCCAAGCGGTTGGTTCTTGATCAGCATGTCCGGTGTTATCTCGACTTTCCCAACAAGATCACTGTACGCATCTTGCGCATCGAACACCGGAATGCCTTTCGCTGAGCTGCCAAGAAACCCGGCCATGTGGAACACTGGCCGCACTGGTACTCCTGCCAGCGTGAACGGTATCACTGTTTCGCTGTGCGAATGGACCACACAGTTGATGTCTGGAAAGCGCCGGAAAATCTCGCCGTGAATGTAGCGCTCCGAGTACCCCTGTGGGGCGTTGGGATCCACGGGCGTGCTATCACGTACTCTGTACGCAACAAAATCCTGCTGCGATTTCACCAGAGCAGGCGCGCCAGGATCGTAGGCTGCGATTAGGTACTGGTCTGGTGCCATTGGGTGTCGCAGCGAAATGTGACCGAATGCATCCACAAGGCGGTGTTGATGTAGAATATGGTTTGCGCGTATAAGAAGTCGGAGCCCCTGCAGGAGCGGCGCAGGTAAGTCTGTCATGGTCTTCGTTGTGGAGGGCCGTGTAATGATTGATGGGGCAATGGACCGAGGTGGATTGCGTGGAGTGGATATCTGCGGTATCGATGTTGGAGTCGTCGATAGCACTGGACGGTGCGAAACTGTGGGAACGTCTATCTCGGTCGAACTGATCAATGGTATTGTACGTATGTAAACCGGAGTCGTTGGTTCTGAATTGTCAAGATTATCGGTCTTTAGAATAGCGTGTAGGGTGCGGTGAATCAAAGGCGCGTTTTGAAAGCCGTGAGTCGTAATATTGTAATCGCGAATGCCTACGCGATCGTCGAGAGCTTCAAAGCTATATGTATATGTCATGTGAAGGTATGGGTCCCACCAGGAGTCCTAGCTCACCTAGGTTCGTAGGTAAGGCGATCTTATAGTCATTGTGCCGTAGTTCCTAGCTCTTTCTAGTGTAACAATCGTTGTCTTGGGGCGTTTCGTTGCAGCTAAAATTGGTAAACGCTTCGTGAGAGATGAAACATGACAACCGATTCTCTCTAGACAGCTTGAACTATAGTCAGGACCAGGTGGCTTGATGTCGCCTCGCAACTGCGATGCATTTGTTTGGCAGGCATGGGAACACCAGCTGCGGGGCATGAGCGGAATGACGTGAGGGGATCCGGAATCAACATACACGCACGTCCCGACCGAACAAACGTCTCAATAATTATCGCATGCATCTCGCATCCTCACGTTGGAGCAGTATCTATGTCGTGGGTTTCCTTCAATTGAATCGGCGAGTCTGTGACGCCGCGCTGCTCTTGTACTTCACGTACATACCTCCTTGAGAACGAGGTGTGCCTACACACGGGACTGGCACAAACAACCTGCCTCAGTCGGGAGCTTCAGAAAAGGCGCAACAATGACCTCAAACTGGTCCAACTGGGCTATCGCAGTGTCTACTGCAGCATTTCTGGCATTCTACTACGATTTCAAGAGTTGGCAAAACTATGGTGCGTCACAAGACATACCAGCGCTCTCTCTGCCACAGCGCTGACGCTCGACAGGGACCGGTGGCACTCCGCCAACACTCCAGGGCTACCTCAAGATCCGGCGATGGGGTCTGTATCTACTTTACAAACGGGAAAATTTACTCGACCCATCGCCAATTCCGGATACAGGCGTAGCATACCTTAAACCAGGCAAAGTACCAAAGCGATCAGGCTCTCCACCGATTACTGTGCGCTGGACACTGCCTCAACGCCAGTTCCCACAGCCGATCACGAAGGCTGCGCTGAACGAACTCACAAATCTCATGCAGACCTATGCCAGCACGGCACCCTACTCTGAGTATATCGAAACGCGACCAAGCAAGACAGAAGGCGGTACAGGGCCTGCAATTTACGTCATGCCTGATGTGAAGACCATCAACCCGGTTGCACACAAGATCTTCTTCGAAGTCGCCCATGTGCATCCAAAGGAGAATTCGCTACATGTCTATGTTAGTCCAAAGGACGCAAAGACGGTTGTGAGCAGAGGCTGGGGCCAACGCTTTCCAGTCACTTGGTTGGCTCCACCAAGCTGGATCATGGTGTATGCTCCAAGGGATGAGAGGGAGTTAGAGGTGGTGAAAGAGATCGTCAGGGCTGCAATATGTCATGCGGTCGGCATAGAGGTCTCTGATGTTAAAGCCTGATTGCACGTTTGTTGGCACTGCAATGAGAGCTTTTACTGGAAATAAAACGTAAACCGCTCGAACCGTTAGATTGTAGCTGTAATTTCTCGGAAAATGCAAGAGAGTACCTCGATTCAACACGGGGATCATGAGGGGAAGCCCGGAGCAAGCCAACCTCGTATTCTCAGTGACACAGCGCAGACATTGCAGCAAACAACGCATCTTACAGTTTACAAAAGACCCAATCAGCACACCGCCGAGAAAATCGAAACACCGCTTCAGGGCGGAGATCCGATGACCTGCAGATCATTAGAGTCACCCGCTAGCTCAGCTCCACCTGTGGTCGACTAATAATCGCTAGAGTACCCTGCGTTTAAGCTGGACGTAATAATCTAGCTCCTTCATACCAGATTCTACTATTCTCACTTGTTTCTGTAATGGAATGGGCAGCATCGACATTTCCATGAAGGTTCTTATCATCGGAGCAGGTACAGTCAATGTTCTTCACGCTCTCACGCGCAACACTCTGACTCCGTCCACAGGCCCAGCAGGTTGTGCCCTGGCTCACGGACTGAAGAAGGCCGGTATATCCTACCGTATATTCGAAAAAGGCGAGGATGTATACCGACACCGCCACTGGGCGTTCACTCTGGGCTGGGCACGACCTTACCTCCTCGGTCTCTTGCCCGATGAAATCGGTTCTAGACTGGATACGTGCGCCGTGGATCCCAGCATCGACTGTGCAGCAATTGGCGAAGACAGGATTGTTCTTTACAATGGCCAGACGCGCGAGGAGGCATTTGCATTTCCCATTCCAAGGGCGAAGGAAATGAACATCAGGAAGTTGCGCATCCTGCTTGCGGAGAGCCTGGATGTGCAGTACGAGAAAAGGTTCAGTCGCTACGAAACAATACAAAATGGAGGAGTAAGGGTGATCTTCGAGGACGGATCGAGCCAAGAAGGAGATATCGTGATTGGCGCTGACGGCGCGGGTTCGCAGGTTCGGCAGTGTCTGATCGATCGCGGCGCTAGGCAAGAGACGCTTCCCTTCGCGCTCATGAACTTCAATGCTTCGTACACGAAGGAGCAGGCGCTGTTCATCAAAAAGAATTTGCATCCACTCGTTGACATTGCGATTCATCCAGCAGGCCACTATATTCGGGCAAATGTGCTCGATATGCCGGACGTTGATGATCCAACAACATGGACGTTCCAGATACTGTCGACCTGGGCCCTGAGAAACGTTGAAGACTACGACAATGATACAGATCGTCTGAAGAGGCTGAAGGCGCATGTCGCGAGGGATGGGTGGGCGGAGCCGTACAAGAGTGCGATTGCATGGATCCCGGAAGATACGCCTGTGCTCAAGGACCAACTGAAGATTTGGAAGACGCAGCCTTGGGACAACCAGGGTGGTAGAGTGACTCTCTGTGGCGACGCAGCGCATGCAATGACATTCCGTACGTTCAAACTCGGATCATCAATTTACATATGCTCACTAAGAACAACAGATCGCGGCCAAGGTGCGAACAATGCCTTTTTCTCCGCGCACAGCCTCGTAGAGGCCCTGAAATCCGTGAAAGATGGAAAGGAGACACTCATAGACGCGATAACCGCCTACGACGAAAGCATCTTAAAGCGTGGGGCACACGAAGTTCAAATATCGAAGTCGCAAAGTTTCTTCACACACGACTGGCCCAACTTCATCAACAGTCCAGTTATGACACTTGGGACAAAGCCAAGCCATGCGGCAAAAAGCGAAGGTTATCAATGAGTCTATTGCTCTATCAATGCAAAGTAAACGTCGTGTCTCCGTAAATCTATCGATGTGTACAAATGCAGTTGACTGAGCCATGCTGATTATGTTGCACTACAAGATGTTGCGTAGCTTGATAAGATCCGCAGCCTTCTCAGCAACAGCGTACAAAGTCGCTTGCAAATGCGTAGCGGGGATCAAGGGAATCATGGAAGCGTCGACAACACTAAGCTTCTTGGTGCCATAGACACGAAGGTCGCTGCCGACACAGCCGCCGTAGAACTCAGGTAACATGGCGCATGTTCCGGACTGGTGGGCAAAGGTAGCAGAGAGTGCTTTCTGTTCAAGCAGGGAGTGAATGATCTCCTCGTCAGTCTGAGCGGCGACACCGGGAACCGCTTCAACGGGCGACCAGCGAGCGAGAACAGGGCTCTTCCAGTGCCGACGCTGCCACTTGACCGCCTCGATCATCGTAGTCCTATCGGCAGGGTTTTGAAAGGTGTTGAACTGGATAATAGGATTGCCAGTGGGGTTTTTGGGATCAAGAGCAACGTAGCCGCGGGAAAGAGGGCGCTGAAGGGCGATCAAGGCAAGACCAAAAGGGCTCATAGGGAACTCGACAGCAGCGGCTTTTGTTCCGGAGAGGAGCTCGGCGGTCACGGCTTTGGCAGCCTCGAATCCACGGAGGAGGTTGGAATTGCTCTTGTATGCAGGAGGTAGGTAGTCAATCGATCTTTGGCGTCTAATAAAAGACACGATGTCCTTGTATTTGGACGTTACACTTTGGAGTGGCAGAAAAGCTAGACTGCTGCCATGGGCTTGGCACACAGGACCCGTGCGGTTGGCATAATACTGAGCCCAGGCTGAGGCGTTCTGAGCAGGGTCGAGAGAGAACAGAGGATTAGGTGTGCTCAAATTTTTGGTTTCAAAGAAAAGTTGGGCGGTTGGGTGGTCTTGTAGATTAGCGCCGACAGAAGCTAGATCCTTTTTGATCTTGACCCCGGCAGCCTTGAGTACGTCTGCGGGACCGATACCACTGAGCTGAAGGATCTTAGGAGTAAAGATTGAGCCCGCAGCAAGGATGACCTCACGCTTGGCATAGACCTTAGACACCGTCTTGTCGGAAATATCAGTGAATTGAACGCCATTGGCAGTAAGACCCTCAAAAAGGACTTCATTGGCCTCAACACCAGTGACGAGTTTCTGGTTAGAACGGGTCTTGACGGAGTCATAGTATGTCCTCCTGGCGTCTGAACGGGTTTGTGTCTTAGGTTCGAGGGATGTAGGTACCCAGAGAGCACCGACGGCATCACCTGAAGCGTGTTCCCTGGGTGTTGGGTACCCTGCAGACCTGAAGGCCTCCCAGACAACCTTGGTGTCGGGGAACTCGAAGTTCGGGAAGGATGCCTGGAGAGGACCGTTGCTACCGTAGGCAGAAGCATCGTAGGTGATATTGAATTCCTCGCCGGTGAGCTTCGGAGGAGTGAAGGTAGTAGACTTCCGGAAATAGGGCAAAAGACCATTCCAACCCCAGCCTGGGTTACCCAACCATTCCCAGGCATTATAGTCAGCAGCAGAGGCACGATCGAAGGCCATACCGTTGACCACTGAGCCTCCACCTACTACTTTTCCAACCAGGACGGGGACAGTCTTGTTCTCAAGCTCGACATCAGGCGCCGAGTCAAGGCTATACTGCATCGCACTGTTGATGTTGTTACCAAGAGTAGGAATGATGGTGTTGATGTCTTCTGTGATAGGGCCCGTTTCCAGAACTAGTACAGAACCTGTGAACCTGGTTAGCTGATCGACGAAAGATCAGAGCTGTGCAGCACTCACGGAACCTGTTTTCACTCAGACGATGAGCGACGACTAACCCGGTAAGTCCGCCACCGACGATCACGTAATCGTACGTCTTTCCCTTGATAGATGATACATCATCGCGCTTCACAGTTGGAATAGCTACAACGAATGGCACGGCCGCCACAAAAGCGATAAAACTCTTCAGGCTAGGTGCCATCGTTATCGAAGATGCGTTGATGGAATGAGCGGCTGAGCTGATGATGATTGATGTCCCGGTAGAACTCTACCGGCCTTTAATAGAAGCTGCCATCGAGTCAGAACTATTGAAGGAATACATCTCTAGAGCGTTCAAGGGAGCGGTGGAGCCCATTGATCATGCAACAACACCAGAGGCGCAGATCTCGGCAAGCAGAGCTAACAGTTCACGTCCCATATGTGCATAGGCCTGCTCTAGGCCAGTCTGACCTGAACGAATATAGCAGTACTAGACACTCAGTGCGCAGAGAGACAGGGTGATTTGACATCCTTGTCGCGGGTGCGAATGCGACAGATACAGTAAACGAGCCAAAGGACCAATACGGTAACTGCTGCAACTTCCATGGTACAGGCGCTTGACATGTTTCCTGCATGGTTTGTCGTTGCGCAAAGTGGGGATGAAGGAGTTGAGTTGGGGGTCCGTGTTCTATGTTGAAGTTAATTGGTCAAAACAATGGTGGAAGGAAGGGCTGCATGCAGCAGGTACATGTACAGCGGAGCTCCCTTGCCATTGCCCCAAACACCTCACCTCGATATATCAGGCCTTTCCGCCCGCACGAAGAACATACCAGGCATGTCGTTGCAGTGTCGCATGCGCGCTTTGTGTCTTCGCAATCGGAAAACTTCCGCAGCTGATCCAGGACCACAACACCACGGGTGTCCCTACCATGGAGACTCATTTGAGGTGCATCCATCGTTTCCATCCGATCCACACTTCTGGTCAAGCTCATGTGAGGTGACCTACATGCCAGTCTACTTCTTGATCTGAATAACCTATTCAACCCCATTCTGGGCTTAGTGTACATCTGCAAGGATGTGGCACAGTTCAGCGTAAAGCATGATACCTGACAACCACCAGTGGGCTAGAATCGGAAGAACCTGCGGGAACCAAACTGACTCCTGTCTCTTATGCTGGAATTGATCATGATCAGAGTCTCAGCGACCATGGCCTTGCCCTCTGAATCAGTGTGGCCGTGTAGGATCTCTGATATACCGTCACTTGTAGCCAGAATGCGAAGAAGCAAACGATTTGATTAGGATGCTATTCTATTACTTGGCGAATGGTGGAAGGAGTGGTTTCACAAGTTCGATACCATTGCCATCTCCTGAGGATACCGTACCCTGCGGAGCACTCCTAATACATAAATTAAATTGAACATTTCTGGACGAGATTCTAATCCTCCGAACCACGTGTACACACATGCAATCTCATGCAAATCAATGCAAGATGAGCTTATATGCTACTCAGCGCAGTCTGCGTACAAGTTCTTTGCCAAAAGACCTTGCATATGTCCTCGCAAGTCACAGTAGTGAATGTACAGTATTCCAGCACCGGCAAAAGAGCTATCTTCTTCCGATCAGGTTGAACACCTTCCGCATCCTACTTGCAATCACATCACTATTGTTTCCGGTTCTATTGTGCCGCTTCCTTAAGATGCGGCACAGCGACCCACGCCTGTCGCTCTCCTGCATGCTCATCACTGAATCCCTGGAGCCTTTTGCTTTATAAGTCTTGCAACTAAGATATATCAGCCCAAACACGCTGCGATCGATTTGTTTGCTTGACTTGTCTTCCAGAACCAAGCATTGCCCAGTCATGTCCAACATGTCCACACCGCGCACCGACCTTCCTTTGGACGACCGATCTCCAGCCATCAAGTTCAGTTACCCTTTTCTCATGTTTATCAGCTCTTCGTTTGTGATACTTCGTATCTGGAACGGTATCAGAACCAAGAAGCATTGGTACCTCAATGTGAGCGATTGGCTGCTTGCACTTGCGCAGGTGAGCTCCCCTGACCTCAAAGATGTGAAGTCAGGGTATGATCTGATGATGTTAGATCTGTGCCTTAACCGGAACATCCTTTGGGTACCTGACAGCATGGTATGGTGCAGGAAAGCATGTCTGGGACCCAGCTGTTACCAAAGCCGATATTGGAATGTTTATGAAGTACCTCTGGTTTGCTCAGTACTTCAACCTCACTGCAATGGCAGCCCTCAAGTTCAGCATCTGTGCATTCATGCTGCAGCTGGACTTCTCCAGAACATACAGAAGAATGATTTGGGCTTCTGTTATCATTCATCTCAGCTTCAATGTCATTTATCCTTACATCGTCCTGTTTGGAGAATGCGACCCGATTGCGAAGCACTGGGAACCAATGCTGCCGGGATTCTGTTGGCCCTCCAAGCCTCGAGTGGTGTCTGGTGAGAAGATGCGACTTCCGTTTGATGCTTTGGCTGACGTACATGCATAGGATATCTTGGTGCTGGCTCCAATATCGCGTCGGACTTCTTTTACGCATGTGCACCTCTTATATATACCAGAAAAGTGCAGCTGCCAAGACGGACACTATGGGGTGTGCGAGTAGTATTCCTGCTTGGTTTCATGTACGTAGGTGCTTTATGTGAATGAGAGACAGTGTCTAACAGCTACAGCACTACTGTCATCTCTGCCTTCAAGCTTTACGAAATCAGAGCTTTAGTCATGTCTCACGACGCAGGCTACGAAAGTGTTAATCTATCTATTCTGTCAGTATCAGAAGTGCTTGTAGGCACGCTCACCGCAAGTCTGCCCCCTCTTCGTCGACTCTTCGAGACCACGCTTAGCAGAATCATGCCCGAGAGCGTAATGGGCACCAAAGAAAGATCGCAGGCGATGCCCAGCTACGTCCTACCGGAGTATCCTTACGCGAGTACAAGGCAGATAAGGCGCGACGATCACGATTGCGATAACAACAGCGAGAAAACGATACTGACTGGCGCTGCGGGTTCTAGCACGCATGTTGTGCAAGGCAAGTCTGGAGATATTATAAGGACTACACATCTCAGTTTGACTATGGATGAAACAAGGCCTTCAAATCACAGAACTGAAGATTGGGCATAGATATTTCTTTTGTCATGTCAAGGGAAAACCAGGAGTTCGAGTCAACTTATGTTCCATTCTTCAATGTATTTTGCGACTTTGCGGGATAATCGGGAAAGCGAAGCTGTTTCCGTGTAAAATAAGAGAAACCCTGTCTAAAAGATACAATACGAGTTGGTTAAAAATCGTGCTCTTCCAAGACACCCTCAAGCAATCGCTTGAGTAGAGCATGTTGCGCTTTGATAACAACACCGCCACCGGGCCCTGGGCCTTGGTAAGGTAGCCCACTGATCATGACACCAGTAAGAGAAGGTCATCAGTAAGGAAGGAATTCGCAGCACTTGAGTACTTGCAACTTTTGCCGCGGCCAACGTGTAGTTCTGCGCAAGGCCGGATATTAGCAGGACGTATGTCCTTGCTAGACCTACCACTCTTGTGCCTCGCACTTCGACGAAGCTGCAATCTGGTCTCGACAGTCATACCCTCTGAATTGCAGCAAATTCTGACACTGTTGTTCGGAAATTCGACTTTTATAGAATTCTTAGCAGTGGCGTACGGTAATTGGCAAAGGCTAGCCGAGTAGCGGGCGTAACGAAACGTCTGGCAGCCCTTCTCCAGGAATGTGGTTCGGGCTAGTCAGAGCTGTCCTGATCAACATCCTGTGAAGATTCGACAGTGACTCGACTACCAGTTGTTGGTTCACGAACATAGTCATCTATTGTCCTTGAGTCTTGCCTGATTTTGTTCTCATCTGTTCTAGCCTGGTGAAGCGGGCTGGGTAGTGAGGGGACGAAATCTTGTAATGCACAACTCTTGTGACGGCTCGATGTCAGGAAACCAGCTGTGACAGGACTGGACGACTTCGCTTCCTGGCTGGAACAGGTCAGTGCATCGTCCCTGAAAGAAGAAGCAAGAATATCAGCCGTTCTGGAGGCTCCCACCAGGCAACATCAACATACCTGACCGGTCTTGTGATGGAATCGACTGCCAGTGCGGGATATCGTGGCTTAGTCCCGATACTCGGATTTTCTAGGTCAATCAGATTTGGGATCCGAGCAGGTATTTTCGTTGATTCAGGTGTTCCTGCCACTCGAGGCCGGCTGTTGATTTGAGTTACAGTCATAGGGCGGAAGCTACGTGAGGTCGACGGCTGACTGGAGAGCTGGTGGTTGTCACGGCCCTCAGTTGAGCAAGGCCGTAGCCAATTGGAGATAGCCATCTTCTTTTTGTACCATTGAGGGACTTCAGGGAATCCGAGCTCCTGGAGCTTTTTAGGTCCGGGCATTTCGTGCTTGTACTTGCATCCTTCTTGCATGAAGTCACATGAGTTATGTCTGATCCAATATGTACAGTATTCCTTCTTTGGCGGATCGCGTTCAGCACCAGGAGGCTCAGGAGGCTTCAAGCTACTAGGAGCTTTCTGTCGAACAGAATGAGATGCTTGCGCGGTAATCACCGCATCATTGCGGACGGAATGATCAGGGGCCCGGAATCTAGTTTTCACCGACGGTACTGACTGGTCGGGGTGGAGAGCAGCAGAGACTTGGAACGAAATCATTGATGCGGGCAAGTGAGTTATTCCGACCGACTTCCATCCTTCTGAGTCACGCCGAGAAAGCTCAAGTCGGTATGGTAGGCCCTGGAGGTGGTCAGGTAGCTGGTCGGTTGGAGAGAATACAACCTCGACGTCGTTGCGAAGAATGGTGTAGCGAGGGAGGGTCATGATTACCCACGGTAGGTCGATACACTAAAGGAAACTGTACTAAGAGTTGAAGAAGTCATATATATCTTAGATTTCCATGACTATACGATTGCTTGAGACACCTATTGCTATTTCTCAAGCATCAGTGGTTTGCTCGCTGCACAAGCCCGCCGCAAGTGTCTCTTGGCACAATGACAAGGCGAGACATCGCAATACTTATGAACACTCTTCTTTGTTTTTCATATATGCACAGCGAAAAAAGAGTGGTCGTGCACAAGAGTCAACAAAGGTTATCTCAAATCGTCGTGCGGTGGCCTGAACCTTGAGTGACTTGCGTGACCCCAATCAGGTCTGTGGCGTGATGCTTGCAAGCGTTTTGTCAGCCAGACAACTTTAGTCAGAGAGAAACATGGGCTGATTCGGGATACAACTGGCAGGGTGTCGCTTTTGCCTCAACAACTCAGTCTGTGTTCAGAAATGTAGCAAGAGCGTACATCAGCCAATTTCGAGCGGATACTGACTCGGCTCTGTTTGAACCAGCGAAAACGCAAGGGCCTGGCGACCATCGCAAAACCCAGGTGCTTTACAAGGGCAACTTTGGCTGTAGCGAAAGGCTGTGAAAATATCACGAACCGGTCGTTGGCTCAGGCGAGCACCATCATTGCATTTTGATGGCTACTCGGAGTGATACCAGTATGCCTCCGCACGGCCGCAAACACGATCAGCAGTAACGTTACAGGCGACAACACGCACCCACTACTGGTGATGCCCTGAAGACCTGCATACCTGATACCTTGAGTGACAACAAAGCCCGCGCTCAAAAAAGAGACCCTTAATTTCTGCTAATTAACATATACCAATAACCAAATTTAGAACTCTCACTAAACATAATTACTATATAGAGCTGCTTCAATTCTATACCTTTGTTATGCATAAAGAATTCTAAACACGCCGTTATTGGCAGCGCACAGATCCCGGGCACTGCCAAAGAAGGTGTACATGTCTTAAAGCACTTGTGGGACACGACGCTAGGGTTGTTGGAAGGTATGTTGGCTGTAGGTAATTCGGCTCAAAATTTGTCTGGGTAGGGTGATTGGGGCTGTATGCCACCCATCCGAAGTAGTGTATGAGGTATTTGAACAACACAAGTATTGACTGCACGAAGCACGTTACTACCAACTATTGACTGACTGGTGCGAAAGAGGGACGAGTTGGTGGTGAGCTTTGAGACAACACCGAGGTACTTGCAAAGGCGAATAGGCAGTATTATATCTGGTGCTGCACAGTTTCAGACAGGAAGAATGGCACCAAATCAGATGGTGGTTTGGATCTGAGGTTACGAAGAAATGGATGATAAAGTTCGGGTCAGAAGATGCAGTGGAGCTTGGGCAGTTGCCATTAGCGAGAGATTTGCGAAGACGCCAATGGCGATAAGTTCCTACCCTATTGAATGGAAATCACTAATGTAAGGCCGTTCATGCTCCAGATAGTAGGCGAAGCGGCAGTGGAAGTCTGATACGGTCATGATCTCTTGAACAAACTCTTTAGATAACCCAAGCTTCAGCTGTAATGGCATTCAATATGCAACCGATCTCAACGATTTCTACGATCCGCCAGCAGAGGGCGTGAAGTCCGTGGTGGTCAAATCAGGGGTGCCGGGCACGATGATGGGTTTGTCTTTCTTCAGCGAAGCCAGGAAGCCATCACTGACCTTTAGGTGGTCCTTCACAATCTGTTTCGGTGTGAGGCCAAGCCACTGATTAACGCTGATGTCGGAGTACTCCTTAGCCTGCAGCACCTCCAGAAAGACCAGAGTCCCGTTACCGGTGTTCTCGAGGTAGTGAGCGTTGGGGACCGGTACGTAACCAACGTCGCCAGCAGTGAAGTCAAAGGTGCGTGAGGAACCAGGTGCCTGGTAGACTGTGAGACGAGCAGAGCCCTGTAGAAAATAGGTCCATTCGTCAGATGTAGTGTGCCAGTGCATCTCGCGCATCGCACCAGGCTCGACTGTGATCAAGGCCGCCGAAAAGGTGTTCGCGATGGGGAACGTGCTGGGGTCAAGAATCTTAATAGACCCTCCAGGAACTCTTAGCGGCTGCTGCTGCGAGAAGTGGTATGTGTACTGAGTTTGCTTGGGAATGATGCCAGCAGATCCTGTGACATTTTGTTCACTGATGTTCTTGGGAGCTGGAGTGCCTGGGAAAATCCAGAGCTGGCCGTCAGGCAGATCGTCCCAAGTCTTGGTTGCAGTACGGAAGTTCTTGGCGAGGACTTCCTTGGGGTTGCGTTCCATGAGCTCGGAGAGGAGGAAAGTGTTGTCCTCGGAGAAATCGCCACTGTCAAAAACGAGCAGGAACTCACACCCGGTGTCGAAAGCCTGAATCGAATGTGGGATACCAGGTGGGAAAAACCACACATCACCCTCCGTCACATCATCGACAAAGGTCTGGCCGGCTTCATTCATGGATTGAACTCGAACACTGCCGTTAAGCCTGTGCTTACAGTCAGCATGTGAAAAATTTGATCACCAAGGATAATACTTACATGAGAGCCCATTCCCCCTGTTTGTGCCAGTGCAGCTCGCGGTACGCGTTGGGACTCAAGCGCATATTGACACCTGCCATTGCTGTCGCAATGGGCAGCTGGTTTACGTTCTGGTTGCGCGCCCACCCAGCACCTGCTAGGCCATGGCGGTTGTGTGACAACCCAAAAGGCCACTTTGCATTTCCTACATCGCCAGAATCAGTGGTAGGTGGCGCAAAGATATCGCTGTTCAGCGCGTCATAGGCGTCGGTTCTGTCAAGCGTAAGTCTTCTCTTAGATATCCAGGTTGCTTGGAGTAGTTCGGCTTACCTTGGTCCCGGGTCTGTGGGCCCAGTCGTACCTCCTCGGATAGGCTGAGGGTTCTTGACGTTCGTAAGGTCAATGTAGAGACCCTCATCAGGGTTTGCGGATTGACCAGTACCCAGCTCAAAACCATCAGGTGGAATGACGGTCGACTCTGTAGAGATAGGATTGGATGCCGCGAATCCAATTAGTGCCTCAGAACCACGCAGTGAACCTGAAACCCCGGTTTGGTCACTGACCACCGCCGAAGGGTCAACAGGACCCCCGACTGTAGTCGCTTGCGGGGCCGGGAAGGCAAAGGCAGAGCCAGCCAAAGAAGACAAGGCGTGAACGAAAGAGTACCTCATATTTGCAGCAAGTAGCTAAGCTATCGATACTGTAGACTGTCGGGCAGACTGAAATTTGCCTGCAGCACAGTCACTGCCATTTGTAGGGTTTGGCCAGGCGAAGTGCCGCACTGAAAAGGTACCTTCGCATTGCCGGGCCATCCAGTCATCGGCCTGTCATCAGCGCTACTCAACGGCAATAGCAGATCAAATTACATAGTTGACGTCAAAGGGCCGATTTGACATCCCCATAGGTGCGTAGACCAGGTAGTGTGGGGATACGGTGAATGAACAAGATGTCCGATATATCCGTAGCGATTTGAGATGGACCCAGGTCCTTGCAATAAAGGGTATACCCGCGAACTGCCGGTGGCGCTAGCGGGTGGCTGAACGGTGATCATTGGACGTAGCCCTTGATGATGCATCATTGCGATGGTTCACCAGATCAATCTGCAAGGAAAGCGCCGCGCGTTCAGCTCGACGCTGGCATAATTAGCGGGGATGTTAGGATGTTCGGCACTACGTTCAGTGGGATTGGATGAAGACCGTCGGGCGCTTATTGCCACCCCACCCACATAGGAGCATCGGGTCCACTTCAAAGCTTGACTTTGAGCTTCGCATTGCTTATTGCGCCTTGGTGAGCTTGTTTAAGATCCACTACGGAAACCAAATTACACCGATCCACCAGACGTGTGCGCCACAGCGGACATGACTGACTTAAGCACCGCCGCAACACGGTCCACGCGCTGCATGACCTTGCCTCTCGCAAGTCAGCTCAAACTGCGAATAATGACCAATTGCCTCACACAGGGGAGAACGGCAATCATTTCTCGGACTGTTGTACGAAGCCAAACTACGAGCAACCCACGCTTCTGGCATACGACACAGCACCGAAGACCTGTGGTGTGAGGTTCATTTTGGAACTCAGCACAAAGTATACGATGCCGAAAGCGCCTGTAACCAAATGTTCACCACCGGTAGGGGCCTCAGCCGGCTATTCGGATATGCACGAGTACAATTTCGGAGAAGATACGCTACTTGGCATACTTACCAGCCAATGTAACTCTCAAGAGATTCGTAACTGTACCAGTAAGCACGCGAAGCTGCAGAGGAGTGAGGTGTGGCTGTCGAACTTCAGCGTCGCAGTCGAATCGTTGAACCTGAAATAGTCGAGTTGAGCATACTCCGTTACGTATACGGCGACACATCTGTCTAGAGCAAAGTTGCTGACTAGCTTCTTACCCTGATCGATCTTGCCACAAGCGAACATTGAAGACTTTTGCTGCCCTTTGTCGTCTAAGGGTCCAATGAGGTGGGATTTCTCTTATGTCATGTCGGCAGCCCAAGATAGAAGGTGGTATGCGCAGTTCTTCCGGCACAAACATGGATATGGATAGACCGAGCGGTCAGCGTTCGGCGGAGATGGCTCGGAAAGATGACCACTTGTGTAAGAAAGGATCGTCTCGGCTACCTCATGTAACCACTTCTACTTCTTCTGCAACAAGGCAAAGGCGGGCTATAAAACGTATTCCGTCAAGTTATGCTGTGTCGGCCTCTAAAGATCGGGCGCTGGTCTTCGTTCATGAAAGATTATGTCATCTCGTTGTGTTCCTTTAAAACCTGCGTGTGCGCTCCTTTGACTTCGGCGTTACATCTTGCTGAGAAAAAGCCTGAGGTGGATGATACGCAGGAGTTGCGTCCCGGGAATCTTGCTCTGAAACTGCCTTACTTCCGGACTCTGACAAGATGGCCGAATCTACTCCAGATCTAGTACTGCCTAGCAGACAGATATGGACTGATACCTTGCAATTAAGGCCTCCGAGTTCACCTTGCGTTGCAAGTCAACATGTTCCCACTGGAAACTCAGTAACAACGCTTAAACTTCTACTCGCAGTTGCCGAAACCGCATTATCTCGGGATTGTGATGTTGTGGATGTGACTTGAGGTGAAAGGGGCGTGATCATACCCATAATCTCTGCCTCACAAGAAGGGCACTCCTCGTGATCGCCGTCGTTTGTTCCAAAGCTTATTCTGGAATAGACTTCAATGTTTTCGCAAAGTCGTCTTAGCGATGTGTCTTCTGCTGGATACTAACGTACCTCAATCAATCACCTATGTAAAGTCCCGACAGGGTGGCACCTCAAGCAAGAGACTGTCTGCTGAGCTATTATGCGTACATGTATCCTGTATAGCGACATATCTTCTCTATTCTTTAAACAGGCAGCCCTTCTGCTGGCTCGCTATTGTTCACTGTCCCCTTTCACTTACACGCCGGCCCCAGAGCCTTTGCGTTTGCTCGTCCAAGCTCCACTCCCACATGCTCACAGAAGCAACCAGTTTGTAACTCTTTACGTCCTCATCAACTCACGCTAAGCAACGCTCTGCTCAATTTTGCCCTTTTCAATAGCGCTCGCACATCACCCGCGCCTTCTCGCACTGTTTCTTCTTGCATCTCGTGAACTCATCACAAATTCTCTGTCTAAGTAGAAGCCACCACATTATGGCCAAGGGAAGCAGTTCCAAGTTCGTAACGAGCTTCATGCCCAAGACCGGCTGGAAAGAGCCACCACGCACAAGTACGTTCGCCGTCACCGCACAACTGAGCTCCTGATCGCTGACCGACGTGGACAGGAGACGAGCTTTTGAGGCTTCCGAAGAGAAGATATCCGTTGACGCCAACCAACGAGTTGCGCATTTCTATGCCTGTCGACGCAGTGCTGAATGCTAGAGTATCGCATGGCGAGGCTCCAGGGGATGAGACGTCCTTTTTAGAGCAGCAACCCACTGCCACGTCTTTCATGTTAGACAGCGAGGCGTCGATGAGCCAGCTCGATGACAGCTCGGAGCTGTCCGAGGAATACGATGGCGATGCTGAAGAAGGTAAGTGGTCGTGACTTGATGTTTGCGACATGGCCCCGCTGAAATAATGTGAGACCTCGAAGCTGGAGTACTGATGGCCGATGAGTTCGACGACGAGGAGCGACCCGTTGACGAAGAGAGTGATGTTGAGGATAGTGAGTGGCGTTCGCACTGGAACATGGTGTGAGGTTTTGTCTGACGATTCTTTGATAGAAGACTTGCCTACTCCTCCACCGTCTAGCCCACGATCTATTCCGACTAGCAAGCATCGCACAAAAGCATTTCGCGGAGTCACTGAGAGCATCCACCCACACCCCACAGATGCATCGAAAGTCGTCATAACGTACAGGTACACGACCCCTGCTGGAGGAGTATATGTCCAGGAGACAGAGATGCCGGGGGAAGTTACCAGTTCAGCAAGCGTGTCGAAGGGGACCGGCGGAGTCATCTTCCCAGACGTTGAGTCGTCAAAGTTGCCGAGGACGAAAAAGGGATTGCCATGGAACCCTGTGCCCGATACCTCAGGGTACGAATGGACCCGCGGCGAAGACGATGACCAAGAGACATGGAAGATCAACATCTTCTTCCGCCGCCTTGATCGAGACACCCATGCATACCAAGACATCTACGTCAACACCAACATCCTAAAAAACGTAAACCCCAACAACAAGAGGTTCCGGACCTCATACAACAAATGGGTCCTACAATTCGCGCGTCGCCGCGACCCATCCTACACAGCGAAAATAGTGCGAGTCCACTGGAACACAGCAGAGCGCCACGCCCTCTACACAGCCATCAACACCTTCTGCGCAAAGCTCGGCCTCCACAGATTCGGCTTCACAGACGACTGCAAGCTCAGCACAGCGCAGATGCAGAGTATGGCCGACGCGGTGAACAACGCACATAACCCCCTCCGAATGGCACCGCGAGGCGTCGACGCAGTCCGTGGCCAGATCGTCTCGGCGCACGATAAATCGCCGCCGAAGAATAAGGCGGTTTTCGAGCTCTTGGCCAGGGCGAACGCGCTGCGTGCGAGGATTGCTAGCGGCGAGGCGGTCGCGCGGGCAGAGCGAAAGCCGGCGTTTGCTATTCCCCTTTCTGACTTCCCGGTGGAGTCTGCCGTTGGGACGCCGCTGCTCGCGTTAGCCCACGGGAGCAAGAAGCGTAAGCGGGCTGTTGTCGTTGAGACGGGTGGTTTGGAGCCGTCCAGCTCGGAGTTGTCGTCGCCACCGGCTTCTGAGATTGGTGAGGCTCCGGGTTCGTCTGCGGAGGACGCAGGGGTGAGCGCCGACGAGGATAACGATGTGGGAGGGGGTGGGGAGGGGAACTGGTCGGATGCCAGTGAGGAGTTGTTGTCGGGCGATGGGTGGGTGGAGGTAGAAGAGGGTTTGGCTTCTCCTCCGGTGAAGAAGGCCCGCGAGACATGAGGGGGATCCAGCACTGGGGGACTCCAAAGTAGCCCGTTGAGAACGCAGATGCAACGCCGTTGTTTGACGTAGTCGCTAGAATGCAACACATTTACCTGAGATGATTGACCTATAGCTCCTGTCAGCACCATACTCGTTTGTTGGCGATCAAGAGGATCCGAGAAATAGTTTGTATCCTTTGAGGGAAGCACGCGACGGGTGAAGTCAGCTCATGAGGTCCATTAGATCCAGCTATGTACCACATTAGAATCCAAAAGCATCCAGCAAACTGTTCGCGTCCGGCTCCTGGAACTGCGTAGGCGGTGGCTTCTTGGGCGCAGGCTTTGCAGGCTCCTCATCTTCGCTTTCCTCATCTTCCTCTTCATCATCCTCTTTACCGGTTCCCTCCTCTTCATTATCGTCATCACTACTCCCCTCCTCAGCAACCGCCCCATCATTCCTCGCCAGCTCATTCCGCACATGCTCCCTCGCCGGCAAATCCGCAACAACCAAACTGCTCCTCCTCCGCAGCAACTTCCTGGGATCGAAGTCAAAGTCCCCACTACCCTGGTGTGGTCCATTCGCGCGGAAGCTATCGCGCGGCATGAGCGGACTCAGCGGCGGCCGCCCGGGAATCGTCTTCGGTGGCGGCGTGAGCAGGAACTCCCAGCTGCGCACCAGATCAAGCGCCAGCACATCACAGCCCATCCGCTCGTACAGATTTGCAGTATGCAGCACAAACTCCCATTCCTCGCGCATACCGATCATGGTTGCGCCACGCAGGGTCTGTAGTGACTTTTCGCGGAGTTGTTTGTAAAGAACTACGAGGGCTGGGTCGTCGGTAAGGTAGGACTTGGACTGAAAATTTGGGGTTTCGGGGGGTGAGAGGAGGCGCGAGAGTGGCGTGACGAGCGAGCGCACGGCAGTGTCGCGGCGGCCGAGCAGCCAATAGGCCCAGGTCGCGAGCCAGCGGTTGCCGTCGCGTGCTGCCTGGGGGAGAATCTTGTCTTTTAGGAACTTCAGCAGGACCGGGTGGTCGTCGCCGCCGTAGACGCGGGCTACGGCGATGGCGAGCTGTGTATCGCCGAGCTGGTTGTGCAATACTTGGACTGCGTCGTGGAGGTGGTCAGCGAGCAGGAAGAATGCTGCCGCGTACTCGAACCTTCTTCTGCCCATGAGGGCATACGCGTTCTTCAGCGCAGCGGTCTTCCATCGCTCTTCCTGGAAGTTGTTTGATAGCAATCGATGGGTTGCACCTTGCTCTCGAGACCAGGTGGCGATGCGCCACAGACTGACGAGGACAGCTTTCTTGTGCAGCGCGAGGTAGTACAGCGAGCAGTCCACCGGGTTTTTCTCATCTGTCTTTGTGTACTCATTGCGAGCAATGACCTCAAACTGTGCACGCTGTGACGAAATCAGCGGGGTTGATCGTGCATACCAAGAAGAAGACTTACTAGTGCATTGTTGTCTGACATCCACATGAACACGCCGCACTGCCGTGCATGCTGCCACATCATCTTGCCGTTGAAATGCCTGCTCACAAGGTCAAGCAAGATGTCTTGGCTTCCCGAGTGAAAAGCCCAGACTATCTCACGCCACGAAAGAGGCGCCTTTTGCGTATCACTCAAGACATGTTGGCGGAAGAACAGCATGAAGCGGCCCGCATTGTCATCGACAGATCGCCGGTGCTTCTCGACCATGCCTATACATTCTATGATGTCTGCAAGACGGAACTGCTCCCGGCTTGACAACAGAGGCATTTGCTTAGTGGTCAGAAGGTCTTTGAGGTTGGCAGCTACTTCCTCGGTTACGGTCTCTGGGTCATCGTTGTCGGAGAAGTCGTTGTAAGAGGATTGCATCTCCTTCCTCGAAGCGGTCATATGTGTCTGTTTTTGTCAGTAATTGAAACGTCATCCTGCGCACCAACTCACCTCATCCTCGGAAAAATCTTCCGCCGCGAAGCCAAGAGAGCTATCGAGCTCCTCGCCCTCTGTCCAAAACTTCAACTTCTGGTAGAGGCGTAGCAGAATGCGTTGGACGAGTAAGATCTTCCCAGACAGAACACACTGAGACAGCAGCTGCGGGTGGTACACAGGCAGCGGACCGTTGAGCCGACTGACCGCTGTGAAAATATCGATCGAAGCAGTCTTGCGGGATATCATGCGCAAGCTAGGAAACAGCTGCTCATCCACCTTGACATGTTCGTCTTGTATGAACAGTTGGTTGCCCGCACCAATCACCAGATTGCCACTGGCTAACCAGACTGAGTCGCCAATGGGATGAGGGGTGATGTCGCGAATGCGCACATCTCGGATTTGGACCCACGACGGACCAGCATTGAGGTAGTCATAACGCAGCTGCGCGTAGATAACAACCCGATGAGGGAAGCCAACAGCTAGGATAGACTGATTGTCCGGAGTCGAAGACCAATCGAGATCTTGGATGATGCCTTGCCCACTGAAAGTCTCTTCGTATTCTAGCTGCGCACTTCGAGTATTCCATATTGTCAGTGTTGTTTTGTGAGCGTCGACCAGCGCTGCCTTTCGGATCGAAGTACCGCTAGCCAGAGATGGGTTCTGCATGTTAGTCTCGACAGTAGAGGTGAGTAGCCAGTCGACCTTGCGGTCTTTAGAATCAACACGAGCTGTCCATGACTTGATAACGCCAGACTTGCTGTATGAGATCGCAATGTCACGTGCAAATGTGTCGAGAAAGCCTGAAGTCACTGGCGCAGAGCCAGCGGGGTCGACTGGCAGGACAAATGCAAGGTCGTCCTCAGAACCCAGGTCAAATGTGCTATATTGCTCCAGACAGATCTCAGTGTCTCCATTGGAGTAGCCGTTGGTGTGAGGTAACACACTCGAGCGTTTGCGACCAGTGATAGGATCTCGGGTGAGCAGTGGCATGGTGATTTCCCAACAGATACCTTTCATCTCCGAGCTGATCGTCGCAATATGCACATACCGACCACCAATTTCGGATTCAGGAATAGCGAGGAGACACAGCGGTTTGCCTTGTAAAGCGTACTCAAGTCGGGTGACTTCCACGGCCAGAGGCCCTCTGGTGTCCCACAAAGCAATGTGGTTGTGGTGCATGAAGACTACAAAGTTTCCATCCTGTAGCAAGGCGGTTCTGTGGATGTGCTCGCTGATCTTGACGGTACTGTGTCGGTGTAGGGTGGTGGCATGCTCAGTCGGCCGCTGGGTCCATACTATGCACTCGTCTGTGACTGTTCGAGATATCAAAGCTCTTCCACTCGCCGTGCGATTGACTTTTTTCACAGCATGTGAGTGCCCCGTCCAAATTGCCTTCCTTTGTATGCGCTGAGTCTGTGGGGACGGGTCAAAGAGGTAATCGATTCGCGACTCGATCCACTCTATTCGCCCATCAAAGTGATGCGATAACAATGTAAACTCAGAATCAGGCTTGTCGCCAATGAAAGCGTAGAACTGAACATTGTCCTCGATGGCTTTCGGCACGTCGGCGAAGTGCAAATGCAGACCATCAACATGCGCAATATTGAAGACGTCGGTGACCTTCTTGACCCTGGCGCCAATGTTCTCAAATCCCCAGGCTGACATGTTCCCATGATCATCCAACACGACACAGATCTCCGGGCTTCGATTGGCGACCTCGATCAAATGGTGCAGCGCAACGCCATGGCTCTTTTCCTCAGCCGAAGCTTGTGCCATTGCCCTTTCAGTCGCGTGTGCAAAGTGCCTGCCGTCGATGAAGAAAGCAAATCGCTTTTGCGACTGCTTGTCCTGCGAGACCAGCCCCTGTTCGATTGAGCCCAGAAGGTCCACCTCTGTCCACAAGTGCATACCGTCGACACCGTGATGCTCCCCTGGCACCCACACTCGCACCTTGTAATCTGCGCATATTGTGTAGAGGACGTTGTCGGTCGTCTGGTCCTTGTATGGGTGCCGCCAGTGTATGCCTGTAATGGCCTGAGGATGTGGTAGGTAGTAGTAGTCGAATTGCAGGTCGGCCGAACCGAACGCGAGTCGTCGCCATATCTTGAGCAATCGATCGTACCTGCCTGTGGAGGCGATGAGTTCGGCGTCGGGTGAGAAGTGGGCGAATTTGACTGGGTTGGCGAGCTGCTTCGTCCAGATGCGCTCGATTGCGCCATGTGTGTTGAAGAGGGTGAGCGCTCCACTACCAACGAGCAGCTCGTCCGGCATCCCCCATGATAGCGTCGTTATCGTGTCGTCCGCGTCTGGGAGGGTCATGCTGCCCTGCAGCGACCACTGCTTCAATCAGCAACCAGTACATGCTGACTTATGCCTGCACCAACCTTGTAGACCCCATACTCTACACTATAAGGCTGGTAGGTGTAGATATTGCGCGTGGAGCTTGCAGCGAGCTTGCCAGTGCCCTCGTCGATTGCGACAGCTTCGAGCTCATCTTCCTCGTCGATGTAGATAGTCTGAAGGACATGGTCTGGCCGGTCGAGTATTATGAGAGCATTGCCAGAAATGTATGCCTAGTCGACTATCCGTCAGTCACTATAGTGTTCGTCGTGTTTGTGCGCAGACGTCGTACAATGATTTGGATCCCTTCCCACAGGCCGTGAGCGACAGCTTGCAGCTTAGCCTGCGGCCGTCCAGGGAGTATGCCGCGCATCGAGGATATGTCAAATTGTTGCTACCAGTACCACATCATCTCGTCTGGCTCTGGACAGCCAAGGAGGAGGAGCAGGGCGTCAGGTGATGTTGCGCGTCGTTGTGGTCGGGGTCCTAAGCTTGATGCGCCGGCGACGGGTGCTCAAGCCCACGCGATGGCCCCACTGTTGTGTCGTCACATCAAGTGCTGCACACCTGCATGAACTAGCGTAGCTGAAGAACATCACTTGACATGTGTATGGAGGAGAGGAAAATATGTGTGAAGGACCCAAAATTCGTACATTCAGCGTTCAAAGTATGCAGCGTCGCCAAATTTGAACGCCGTAAACACACAGAGGCCGTGGCCAGTCTGCTATTCCAATGCAAAAGTACCATATACAACAGCAGTCAGTCGCACATACACGCAACGCTTCATACCGTGCTCATCCCTCTACTCCCCCATCATCGGAGTGAATCATCTTCTGAACGCGCTCTGCACCTCGTTTGTGCCCCAGTCAACCTCGACCTCGCCCTGGTACACATCCTGGTTGATCCTCTGCACTCTCTCCCCAACTCCAGTGTACTTCCTCTCGCATTCTTTCAGCACCTTGAACACCAGATCGCGACTGATGCTCGGGTCATCGGCGTCGCCAAAGTGCTTGTCGACGCGCTTCTTGAGCGCTTCAATGCCTTTGCGGACTTCTTTCGCATCATGCGAGTTCACGAGCTTCTTGAATACAGAGCGTGAGTGTGACGACCGCTGGGCGATCGATTGCGGCGAACCGCCGCGCGCGGCAAGAAGGGTTTCGGTCGATTCTATGAATTCCTGGTCGTGCGTTAGCGATATACGACAGAAGTGGAGTGTGTGAACCTACCAAAAGCTTGCCAAGCGGGCGGCGTATGACCGCGTCGACGTAGAGGTCCATGTGCTCATTGTACTCTTCGTGTGCTTTGCCTTTCCAGTAGTCAAGGACTGTGTCGGGTCGAGCGTCGACCTCTTCCATATAATGATTCATGTTTTCGATGAGCAGGATGTGATAGTTGAGAGCTTCCTTGTCTTCTGGGTCACCCTGACCCTGCGTTCCCATAACAGTCGGTGACTCTTTGGCGATTACTTTCAAGCTCTCAAACATAGCTTTGTTGATGCGTTGGTAGGCGTCGTTAACCATGCGGCGAATCTCAAGCTGATCGCCGCTATCTGACGATGACTGCAACATGTTCTCGATGGCCATCGCGAAATGGGGAAAGGTCTTCATGAAGGCAATCACCCCCTTGCGCTTCTTAATCTTGACCTTGGTGTCCTCAATTGCACGGATCTGCTCGTCCAAGAAGCGGCTGAAGAGGCTCTTCAGTCTCTCGTGGATCTTCTGCAAGGTACGTGTTAGGAAGTCCTGGTTCGAGTCTTCGATGTCAAGCAATTTACGATCGACAGCAGACAAGATACCAACTCCTTGAAGAGGGTCTGACGCGACGGCCCAGTCCACGAGGCTCTGGATTTCAGTTGGCCAGAACGAAAATATGTCCTCCATTACATCAGCAACACGCTTAGCCATCGATCTGTCAGCCTCAAATTGCTTCCTGATCCACAAGTTCGGACCACGACGGGACTGCGGTGGTGCGGCTGCTACTGCGTCTGGGAAATCGATGGCATCGGTGGATGTAGCGTGGAAGAACTCTGTGATGAAGTTTTGCTCGGTGAGCAGGACTGGACCGATGTCGTCCAAAACCCTCCCAAAGACATCGAACGCGTGCAGCTTGCCGTCCTGTGGAGCTCTGACAACCTTGGTTTCTTTGTCGCCCGATGCCGAACGAAGGCCTCGAGCTAGTGTTTGAGAACGCTTGACAGTAAGCTTACGCGCAGTTCCTGCCATGCTCTCCGGCTCTTTGTCTTGGGCAGTGAAGAGTAGATCCTGCTCGTCCCCTGCAGGCTTCCTGGCGAATCGTCGCCAGGCCAAGATGTTATCGCGGACTTCCTGCTGGTATAGCTGAGCTGCTTGGCTTTGATACATGCGAATCAGCGTATCCCATGAATTGCGATCAATCTCTTTGGCGAAAAGAACGATTGGGCTTAACATCCAGAGTTCGCTTCTGCCGGCATCGTGCGCCTCAATGTTCTTCCTTAGAGAGGGCATGGAACCTTGGTCAATCTGCTTCAAAGAGTCTCTTGTTGTCAAGAAGGCAGCACCAAAGGTGATCTCCATATGCTTCTTTAGGCGATCCAAGAATATTGCACCTTCGCCAAGGTAGTTATCGCGCTTCTCCTGCAGGGCTTGCATAGTTGCAAGCTCGCTATTACCAAAACCGGAACTGCCTGTGACTTTTCCCAGGCCAGCGCGGCTGCCTGCGACGAAGGCAGGGTCAATGGTGACGAGGGCCTTGTAGAGTAACACCAGTGCGCCTTCGATCTCGATCAAACCGTTCAATTTACCAATTGGAGCTCGTCGCAAGACCTCCAGTTGGTCAGCCGTAATTGAAATTGTCTCAACCAGTTGCTGTAGCTCATGTTGGAGCAGGCGTTGGTTAGCTGTTTGCACTTGTAGACCTTGACTCTGCGCTTCAATGAACGCGATGTCGTCGTTCAGACTCTGATAGAGCTGTCAGCTGGATCAAGCTTGGGGTTGAGATTGAGCGCAACTTACACTTAGCTCAACATTGTACAGGGTTAGTAGGCCCTCCATCTCATCACACTCTGCTATAGCACGATCCAGCATGCGTTCAACGGCTTCGACTCGGTCGTCTTTTTGTTCGAGATGGTTAAGCCAGCTGCCCGCTTCCACACGCGCAATCTCGCGCTTAATGTCCATCTCGAGGGCCTCGATATGCTTCGTCGCAACGGCACTGCCGCCCCAGCCAAGTTCCGTGAGCAGGCTCTCGAAGCCCAGACCTCGTTCGTCCATGATAGAAGGATCGATGCCAAGCTTGGAGATATTCACAACCTGCTGATTGGAGCGCCTTTTCTTCTTACGTGGCTCTGGATCGGCTACCACGTCAGGAGCCTTGGCTTCCAAAGTCTCTGGTGTAGGAGCTCGAACTGCTTCTTCCACCGCAAGTTCCGACTGGGGTTCCTTGATGGCTGGAATAGTTGACATAGGACCCGAAACAGTGACCGCAGGTACAGGTTCCGTGGCAATCTTTGGCAAATCTCGCGACATGCGACTTGATGATGGTCTTGACCCAGGCTCCTCCGCCTTCTGTTCGACAACATCTTCTTTTGGTGGCTCCACCGGCGCCAGTCGCTTAGGTACAAAGACTCCACTGATGCCGTCAGGTTCATCAGATGTCTTGGTATCCTTTGCAAACATCTTTGCAGCGGCGCCTCCAGCTCGAGGCTTGAAAGCGCCAGCAGCTGCAGCCAATTTACGGAACTTGTTGGCGGTCTCGGCAGTTCCGGCTGCTGGCAGCACGGTCTTTTGCAGCGTTGGAAACCGGCTAGATGCCGCCGGAGACTCCACATCCTCGACAGGGGTTTGGGTCCTCTCTACAGTTTGAGCTGCTGCAACTGGGGCAAGGGGTGTTTGCTGTGGCACAGGAGGCTCCTCAACGGATTGGGGCTCGGGTGCCGGCTCGGGCACAACTGCAGGCGGGGGCGGTGGGAGCGGCGATGTTGGAGGCGGTGTGGGTCGTGGGGGTGGTAAGTCACTCTGTGGAGGCGCTGATCCATCTCGAGACGCAGGCTTGAGGCGTTCCGGAATATCTTGTGGTCTCCTCCGGGGCGGAACCTCCAGAGGAGGCGGCGGGGTAGCCGAGGGGGTCTGAAATTGCGATCCTTCATTATCAGTGCTGGCGACACTACGCTGAGATAGCGATGATGGTTGAGGGTCCATGAATGGTCGTCGGCGCTGTGGAGGTGCTTCCGGAGCCATTTCTTCATTGCGTCCAAGATTTGAACTGGCGCTACTTTGAGCAGTGCCTGGTCTGAGGCCTCTAGGGGAAGGATCCCTCCTAGGCGAGGGAAAACCGTTCTGCCTACGCTGCTCAGGTGGGGGCATGTGTGTGGGCGCGCTCTCGAACGACTGTTCATCGAGCGACCTCTGCGACCGCTGAGAGCGAGCATCCTCGGCCTGTATCCGTCTCCCAGGACTGAGCGCAGGCGGCATGTTTGGAAGGAAATCACCACTCGACTGTGGTGTCTCTGGTCTGCCGCCGAATGCGGATATCGAGGACTGGGGTGTGAGGTTCTGAGACGGCATTGGCGGCGTTGGTGGCACAGGGTCTCGGCCTGGAGGAGGACGTGGTCTCATACTTTCGCCACTAGGTCGCGAGCGAATGCTTTGTTCCATGGATGGCTTCGGTCGTAATGCAGGCATAGGTGGAGTGTTTTGGTTCTGACTGAAAGGTGAGGGTCGGCGATTATCGTCCCCGGTGCTTGGTCTACTGCCACCGCGATCATCCTGCTGCCCAGGCCGTCGAGGCCCGGCATACTCGCCAGGAGGTCTTCTGAAGTTTGGATTTGAGCTCTGGGCGGCGAGTCCCCTTCTTCCTTCGTCGGAAGGACCGGACGGCAACTCGCCTGGTCTCCGTGGTGGTGGTGGTCCTGGAGACTTGGGCGGGAATTGCCGTGGTTCTGGAAGCGGTGCCTGTCGCTGGACGGCAGGATCCTGGATGTCATCACGGCCTCCTGCCTTTGCAGCAGCCTTGCCTTCAGCTGTGGCCAGTTGCGGCCTGCCATTGGTCAAGCTGTTCATCTCGCTGACGCTGAAGCCGGTCAAGATGGGATAGTCGCCCTTTGTGTATTTGTTGTAGATCTTGACCATGCTACCGATGAAGAACTCCTTCTCTTTGGCAGTGCCAGCCTCCCAATAGTATGGCTTGGTGATGGTGACCATGAAGCCCTTTTCGCCAGCCCATTGCTTCTTCTGCTCTTCGTCTTGGGTGCGCGGCTCCAGGTGTACAAAGTTGTCGACGGCGGTGAGATGCTCCATGGGCCACGTCTTGCCGATTGAAAAGGTGCCGTTGGCGTTCTCGCGAGCCTTGTGCAGCTTGACTCTGCCCGTGTTGCGGACTGAGATCATGATGATGCGACCCTTTTTGTTCGACGAGGACGAGGTGGGCGGGGGCGGGGATTGGGGGTAGACGGCATCTTCCTGGACGCGGATGTGGGTAATGTACGACTCCTGCAGCTGGCCCTGCTCGTCGACCTTGGCGAAGCAGCTCTCGGTGATGCGGCGTCGCTCGTCGTCGAAGCGCTCGGCGCGCGACATGCTGGACGAGGCAGCGCCCGAGCTGGCTGTCGAGGGCGGCCCCCGTGGACCTCCTGGCGCGGGGCCTCTGCCCGGTGCGCGCGGGTCTCCCAGGCCGTTTGGGTAGTTGTTGCGCGGCCGGCCGTCCATCTTGGCGGCTGTGTGGGCACGTTACACGGCAGCGGTCGCAGTATCGAGGGTGCGGACGGTGAGGCCAGATTGCTATGCTAGCGCGGCTGTGCGCAAGCGGGCAGTCCCGTAGATGTGGCCATCAAATGTGAGGGGGAGCTCGGGGGACCGTGTGTCGGGCAGGCAGGACGGCAGGCGGAGCTTCACGGCGGGGGTGGAGGCGGTGGAGGCGGCGGCGGCGGCGGCGGCGGCGGCGGCGCGGTCGATGGCGGCACTGGCAGCTCGCACAGCTCTCTGCGGGCAGCTTGCGGGCGTGGGCTGGCAGGGGCGAGCGGTGACGCGCAATGGGCTGCGCTGCGGACGCCTGTCTGGTGCTGTGATGTGGTATCTCCACAGCTCGACGGGGGCCATTGGCGCTAGGCCGCGCCTGGACTAGCTCGACTCGAGGTCTGAACTTTTTCGAGGCCTGTCGCTGGCTCTGCACGCAGCACCAGACACCCACCACGCACTCGACTCGCAATCACAGCCCGCCATGGCCAAGTCCGACAAGAAGAGCGCCACCGCCCCGGCCGACGTGCAGACCGACCTCGACCTTGTCCAGGCCTTCCTCAAGGCAAATGGCCACGCCAGCGCCGCCAGCAGCCTCAAGGGCTTTGCAGCATGGGCCACCCAGCAGGCCTCCAAGTCTGATGCCATGGACGTAGACGAGAAGAGCAGCAGCAGCGACTCCGACAGCGACTCCGACAGCGACTCCGACAGCGACTCCAGCAGCGACTCCAGCTCCGGCTCCAGCTCCGACTCGGACAGCTCTTCAGACGAAGAGGCTGCTCCAGCCCCCAAGAAGGAGAAGAAAGCCAAAAAGGCAACCAAGGCCAAATCCGTGTCCTCGTCGTCTGCCTCCTCGTCCAGCGACTCCAGCGACGACTCCAGCAGCGAATCCGAGGCCGAGGCCGAGGCCGAGCCCGCCGACATAGCCCTCCCCGAGTCTGACGACTCCTCCAGCGCCTCCAGCGACTCGGACAGCGACTCGGACAGCTCCTCAGACAGCGACAGCAGCAGCTCCGAGTCTGAGGACGAGAAGCCCGCAAAGACCAAGAAGGCCAAGAAGGCTGCCTCGGTCGCTTCGTCGTCAGCGTCGAGCTCCTCCGACAGCGACAGCGACTCAAGCTCCGACTCCGACTCCGACTCCTCTGACAGCGACTCTGACGATGAGCCCGCCAAGAAGGCCGCTTCCTCTTCTTCCTCTTCGTCGAGCGACTCGAGCTCTGACAGCTCCTCCGACTCCGACTCCGACTCGGACTCTTCCGACGACGAGAAGGCCCCCGCCTCTGACAGCAAAGGCTCCGAGTCCTCGGCAACCCTCGCAGCCACATCCCCGCCTGCGCCCACCAACAAGCGCAAGCGCAGCAGCGAGGACGAGGAGCCAAACAAGAAGCGCAGCCACGTCGAAAACCGCTTCCAGCGCATCAAGGCCGATGTTGAGGTCCTACCAGAGCTTTCCAGCAACGCTTACGTCTCCTACGACTACGCCGACCGCGCTCACGCAAAGCTGATTGTCACCAAGGGCAAGGGCTTCACAAAGGAGAAGAACAAGGGCAAGAGGGGCTCATACCGCGGTGGCGCCATTGACACCTCCGGCGGCAAGGGCTTCAAGTTTGACGATTAGACGAGGCATCCTTTGGTCTGACCACGTGGATCAATTGGCCGTGAACGGTTACATGCATTTTAGAGGACGTGCAGCTTTTGAGCGTGCACAATTTGGCGAACAGGAGTTTCAAAAGTTATCATACCCTTTTGGCGGCACACGCCGCAGCAATGTTCGTCATGGGCAGACGAATGTTAATAGAGCAGCTATGGTAGCAATATAGACAGTACCACTTGCAATCTCCAAATAACTTTTGCGTTTAAAAATCCTTGAAACGCGCTTTGCGCAAAGAAAGTGCCCAAGTAAGCTCATCTACGAAGGAGCTCGTTTCTTCTGAGCGATCATGCTCTAAAACAACAGAACTGTATGTTGGCTACAACTCGCTATTCTACTATTTAATTAAATAATCCTTTTTCGCAGAAATAAAGGGCATGCTACTCTCTATTATTTTTTCTTATAAGGATTACTTTCTAGCTGTGTTCTGCAGTACTTGTAGCCAACATAGGTTTCTATGATGTTCACGGACGATCACTCAAAAGAAACGAGCACCTTCGTACACCGCGCAAACATACGTCACGCAACCAAACCAAAGCAAAACAGACAAAAAGACAAAAGACGACAAAAATTCGGACACCACGGCCTCCGAGCCCCCCAAACTAATCACCCCGACCGCCGTCTCACGCATGCAAGCAGCAGTCCTGTGCTCGACCCCCGACCCCAGACCCCTGCACGAACCACTTCAGGCGCACAATGACGCGCTCGATCGCGCTCGCGAATCCAGAACACCACACATCACCCGATGCAGCAGCTGTTGACCACCCGCACGGCGCCGGCTCAAGCGCCGGGACCCGAATAAGCTCCATATGGGGTGGTACGCATTGTAGAATAAAAAGGGACCCTTTGTCGTCATCAGACGAGGAATGAAAACGCGCAATTCAGCTTCTTTCCCCCATTGTTGCGCAATTCCCAGCATAATCACATTCAACCACTGCGCCTGCGTCGTAAAGTCCAACCCCATCATGACACTAACCCAGGCGCTCCTGCGGCTGACGGCCTTTAAAAACCCACTGCTGCGCACCCTCGTCCCCAGCGTCGCGCTCGCTTACGGCATCCAGACCGCTGTGGCTGTCCCCTCTATCGCCGCGCAGACAGAACGCTACTACGACCTCAGCGGCAGCCTGACGTATCTGAGCTGCGTCGGGGCGTCGCTGGTGCTGCCGTACTTGCGCGCGCAGCAGGCGGGCGCGGCCGTGGGCGGGCTGGCCGAGTATTTGAGTGCAAAGGGTCTCGGGCAGGGAGGCGCGTGGTGGTGGAGACAGGCGGTTTTGAGTGCGGCCGTGGGGATATGGGCCACGAGATGTATGTCACGCTGTTGTTACCTTTGCTCTGCTTGTGCAAAAAGAGAAATGGAGGCTGTCATGGCGTTGCTAACGACGAAGCAGTGGGCACTTACCTCTTCTCGCGCATCTCAGCCGACGAAGGAAAAGACAGCCGCTTCGACAGCATCCGCGGCTCGCCCTCGAAATTCTACGTCGCCTTCTTCGCCCAGGCAACTTGGGTCTCGCTGTGCACTCTGCCCGTCATCCTCGTCAACAGCCTCCCCCGCAGCGCCTTCGCAGCCACTGGCCTCCTCGGCTCCGCTCTATCCGCAAAACCCTACCTGACTGACATCCTTGGCCTCGCCATTTTCGTCTTCGGCCTCTCGTTCGAGGTCGTCGCCGATAGGCAGAAGAGCAAGTGGGTCGCGGACAAGAAGGCCAAGAAGCACAGTGAGGAGTTCCTCACGCACGGGCTGTGGTCCAAGTCGCGCCATCCCAACTACTTCGGCGAGGCGACGCTGTGGACGGGGATTGCGATTGCGGCGGCGGGGTTGCTGGTGCGGCAGCCGGCGCAGACGGCGCTGGGGCTGAGCGGGTTGGGGACTACAGGCCAGGTGCTGGTGACGGGGCTGTGCGCCGCGAGTCCGGCGTTTGTGACCTTCTTGCTGCTGAAGGTCAGTGGCGTGCCGTTGAGCGAGGACAAGTATGACAAGAGGTACGGGGACAGGAAGGACTATAAGAAGTGGAAGGAGGAGACGCCTATGTTTGTGCCAAAGTTCTGAGCAGACATGTTCCGAGGAACGCATGAGTAAGGGCGGTATTTGGACAGGAGAGCCAGGTGAAGCGTAAAAGGATGTAATCTAATTGACATGTTGCTACAGCTAAATGAGATCAAAATCTTCCGCCATGCGTTCCACTTTCCGCCTTGATCCTCTAACAGCCTCCCCTTCCATAATGCCGTAGACAAAGCAGACTCCCACGAGCTTCCAGCACATACCCGATGAATCATCAACAACAGGACGCAAGACGAACGGCATGTTGCCACCAAAGAAGATAACAAGCTGATCCCCTGGCTCCGCTGGACCCAAGCCCAGCCCCAGGAGCTTCTTATCCGCCTCAAACAGCGTGTATCGACCCAGACTTTGGACACATTTGTCACCAAAACGATCTTCCATGCCAACAATGGCGTCACTTCTGCGCTTGCCAAAATCAAGACGCATGAAATTCCTGTAGTTCTCCAAGTGTTGTTCCTCGGTTTCTGGATCCTCCCAGAGCGCTTGCCGATCAACATCATCTCCGTACGTTATTGTCCAAGCTATGCTGCGCTCGTCGTAGCGATCTTGAAGGCTATGAAGCAAAGCATGGACATCTTTCTGATCTCGCTCACTCGCGGAATGAACTGCGCTCAAAGTGGCTACACGGAGTCCGCGCAGCCGCATGCAATCGACACCGATGTGCTTCTGTTTGGATAGTATTGCTCGATGGCGTCCGCTAGCACGCCAGTGGTTGTAATGCCAGCGTAAGACAGTGCTGATTTTATCATCAAATCTAGGTACCCAGGAAGGGCTGTCTTTGGCAATTTGACTGCGGTGCCGGATCAGAGAAAGAATGCCAATGTCTTCACGTTCAGTCAGCAGTGTTTCCACAGCGGACTTGTAACACTCTAGATGGCTGATAGTATAATCTGGATAGAAGAGGGGACGCTTGAAAGTCATGTCGCGACATATTTTTTGCAAGCCTAGTAGTCCATAGATGTGGTCTCTTGGGTCACTAAACCCCTGATACGCCGCGTGCGTTAAGATTTGAGTAAATGGACATTGCTCCAGAGTATCATGAAGTAGCTTTCGTAAATGCCGAATCTGGTCTAAAGCCCTCATCCCGTGTCGAGCAGGGTAGTGAAACCGCGCACTGTGGTAGTAAAGGAGATTTTGATTGACTGATTCCATCCAGAGATAGTTGATGCTGGCTTGACCCCAGAAAATCTCTACACTTTTGGGAAGCACGATCTCCTGTATGATCCAGCCTCGTCGGAAGTATGGAGACTCGAAAAGATGTTCGAGGGCAGTTTGGGTGGGTTCGTCTGGCGGTGTTCTGGAGATTTCATCTTCGCCACCGAACACGTTTACTTCTCGACTTTGCCATTTGTAATTCGCAAAGGTGCTTTTGTCCTTGCAATTCAGGACAGCGCAAATATACCCAAAAGTCATGCGTATCACGCTAGGCTGACCATGCCCAAGCCAGGCTAGCACCCTGGAGGCTTCTGAGAAGATTCGCGACATCAGCTGAACCTGTGATCCTCGCTCTTTAGGATCCTTCTGATTGATGCAAACAGCATCTGCCCACAATATTCTAAGTCGGTCCGGTCGTCGCAGAACGCGCAGGCCCTCAGCAAGATTGCGAGGTATGGACACAGTACCTTCATTGCATACTATGGTGCTTTTGTCGTCCGGATCCCCCCAAGTATAAGATAGAGCCTGGTACGACGGCCAATCGTCGAGACGAACTTCGAACAGCCAGCAGCTGATCGGCTCATCTTCCCTACCAGGTTTCAGCTGCAAAAGTCGAATGCTTGCAGGAGTTTGCAGAGGTCTGTACTTGAAGGGAGCAGGTCCCTGCAGTCGCTGACGTCGAATTTGCCCTATCGTTGTGTCAGCGCTTTGCATCTCGAGGCCCATCGCGGCTTTCCCACGCAGGTACAAGCTTCTGGAGCAAATTACCCTTATTCTTTGGTTTAGACGACCTCTTCGGCATCTTGAAGGCTGCTCACGACGACTCGAGTGATGGCTGCCTAACGAAGACACAGATTGGCGAGTGGATTATCGCGGATGAGAAGATAGCTCACTAATACAGGTAACACCCTGTAGATGATTTATTCTGTGTGGCGAGCGTGATCCGGTCGACATCGTCGACAAAAGTCCATCCATGTGTAATTGAGAGCATTCAGTTTCTCAATGACGGGGTTACAGAGGTATTTGCGGATTTGCCGCAAGACGCGGCTGAGGTGTTGAGGTGGGCGCCTGATCATGCAGCTGCTGCGCCATGCAGCTCCAACGTTGCAGCCTTGTCAGGCCATCTATTCTGCTCTTCCACACAGAAGTTTTCCGATAGATAAGCACAGCAAGACAATCGGCTGATATACGATCCCCCTAAATAACGTCTTGGTTTGAGTGAAGAACGTGTCCACCGGGGTCACAGTACCGAGCCACGGGCAGGATGCCCATGTCAATCAAACCAGAGATCCTGCATTCATCATCGCCTCTTCCTTGCGCCGTCGAACCTCGCGCCTCGCTTCTCTCCGTGCCTCGTGCGCTGCCTTGGCTGCCTCATGCTCGGCTCTTTTCAATTCGTACTCTCGTACGCGTTTGTCATACTCTTTTGCACGCTTTTTTTCTGCCTTGATCTTGCTCTTAATCCCGCTATGTTGAATGGAAGTAACGCGCCATGGAATAGACAAGACTGCGGTTTTGAAAGCCGCTGTGTCAACCCAAGCTTGCGCCTCTTCCTCTGTGGAAGAAACAATCTGCACTCGCTTCAGCTCCAACTGTTTCGCTCCTCGAAACTCAGAAATTGTTCCCTTTGCTTTTAAGACCGTTCCGATATTGACAATGCGGTCGTCGACAGTGATCTCAAAGACGCCGGACTTGCTCACAACGTTCACGTTGCCGATTGTGGTATTTGAGCGAAACTTCTTTAAGCTCTGCTCTTCGGTACCGGTTCTTACAATCTTGAGCTCGACAGTCATGCCACTTCCATCATCCAACGTAAGGGCCGAGTACATGGAGTTGATGTCATCGATGGCTACAACGACGCCAACGACACGTACAAATCGTATGGGGTGATTTAGATAGAAGTAGATACTTTGACCTAAGGGAGAATCAGGTCGTGCAATCCGCCATTTGAAAGTGCTCTATACCTTGGAAATCCGGCTCGGATCGAAGCGCATGAACATCAGCAGCGGTAAGCTTTACCCAAGCGTCGTAAGTGGGCGACGACTTAAAGCAGTATGCCGGATACAGTCGATACGGACGCGTCGTTTGGTACTTTGACATGTCATATTGCGTTGAGGATGTGTGAGATAAGGAGGTAGCGGCGGCATCGCGTAGAGGAAACACCAAACTGGCGCATGAACACGTGCTCGATCTTAGCAGCTGCCCCACTCTTCCTACCTGCTTTATGCACCTCGCTGCAAGCGCATGCACAGAAGCCTGCAAACCATTCTCATAATACGCATCCGACTGAGCCGCTTCCAAGATCGAGGATCATCTCATGAGGCAGAAAACAAGGTTCTCGCACCCTTTGTCGTTTGTTCGGCCTTGTCGCATCACGAAACGAGCAACAGCAAATTCCTCAGCAGACATAGACAAGCGTTCATCTTCGTTATGCTTTACATAGCAGCCTTGACTTCTACAACCGGAAGTACAGCCCGAAGTTGTAACTGATCGCGGGTGGTAAGCCATCCAGAGATGTAAGATGTATTCGTACCACGCCCAGTCGCGTTATCGATGATGCGCCGTGCCACCGAACGGTGTACCAGCTGCACGTCTAACATGACCTAGTAGGCTGACCATGGAGCTGCACCTTGGAGCTCTAGCTGACCTCAATTCATGCCGTTACAACCAAGGTCATTTGGTAGGTGGGCTGTCTGCCGATTGTAGTCGGCTGCCCTCTCTTTCATGTTCATTTCCCCCCCTCACTGTCACTCTCACTGTCATCGCTGCGCACGCGTCTATCTTGCTGGTTTTTCTTAAAACAGCTATATACTAGAGAGCGTACCCTACGTCGCAAAGCCTTGCACCTGCTCCTGTCACGCCTCTGACTATCATCCCGACAAGTTCCGGCTCTTCTGAGATCATGCGCAAGTTCGCGCCCTGCCATTTGGTCGTTGCTCTGTTTGCTGTGCTATGCGCTGCAAGGCCTGAAGCAAAGCCTGAAGCTGAAGCCGATGCCGCGCCCCAGATCACTAACAATGCACCCTTCTCGGGAGCAATCTACCTTGTCACTCCCGACGGCCAGCAGGTGACGGCACAAGATACCAACTATTGCCCTTCGTCTGCGTCGCAGAGCTGCAGTTCGGTGAACGCGCCTAGTTGGTAAGTCGTTGCATGTCTGGCGTAAGCAAGGCTGATCAGCTACAGGTGCTGCCCTGCTAATTACGCGTGTGTCGTGCCCTCGAACTCGAACGGACTTCTGGGTTGCTGTCCGGCGGGAAGCACATGTGGTGGGGTTATGAATGCTGCTGCTGTATCTACAGTCACAGTTCAAGCTCAACCGCAGACTACATATATTCAGCAACCTACCTCGTTTGTGGTATATAATGCGCCAACGACTGTGCAGGGCGGATTCTGCGCGACAATCACAATGGATGGACCCGGTTTGCCACGGGCCGCGGAAGGGCAATGTGGGACAATCTTGATCGTCGCCGAAGGTGTGTCTCTGAAGGTGTTTGGTGTCGGAGCCGGCATCACGGCGGTACTGCTGCACATCGCTTTCAGTCGCATGTTTCGATGAGATGTGTGGTATTTTTTATAACATTACGATTTACGACTATGGGCGCCATGCGAACATATGCTAGCAATCTAGCTTCCCAATAGTGATCTAATTTCCCCTCTCAGCATCCTCCTTGTCATTCTTTGGCACATTGATCAGCTTCGGTACGGTCACGGCGTTCAGGTGACGAAAAGCCTGGCAAAGAGTTAACACGCATCACTCGATATCGCTTCTTAGAGCGCGAAGGGACAATACTCACGTTCGCGATCGCACCATCTGGCAGCTTCCCATCCCACTTGTCCTGCACCTTTTGAATCTTACCATCTCCATCGAGATAAATAGCCACCACACTGCTCACAATCTGCTCTTTGTTGATGCCCTTGATGACATACCTCGTCTTCATATCCATCAAGATCGGGTTTCCTGCGTCCTTGACGCTGTGGTGTTGTCTCTCGATCTCACTGAAGGCGCTCTGCAGTCCATACCATTGCGCCTGGTACTTTTCGCGGCCTTGAGCGATAGTGATGGGATCCTCGAATGTTGCGTCGTCACGCCAAAGTGCGAGCTTCTGGAGTGATGGACGGCCGGCAAAGAGGTCGAGGATTGAGCCGACAATGGTCTGTTGTTGCGAGGAGAGTGAGACACCGGAAGCGGTCTGGATGTTCGTGCTCTCGATGTTGAGGGAGGAGGAAGAAGATTGGTTAGGGATTCCTGGTACGGCTTCAGCTTTGACATTTCAGCAGAGATATGTGAGAGAACGGGGCATTATTCACCAGTAGACATTCTGCCTGATGTTGTGAATCTAGATATCTGTGAGACTGTGGGCTTGGATAGCTGTCTGAACGAAGTGTTGCAGGTTCGTGTTATTGTAAATGGACGCATTGATTTTAGCTTGAGCAGTATATTTATTCCTGGGAGCAACCCGTCTGTCTGACCACCCTTTATGCGCTGAAATCATTCCCTGTGACGCGTGCGTGAACGCACGCGTCGAGCGTAGAGTCTAAGACGTCATCGGCTATTGGTTCGAGACTTTCCACTGGTAGATCCTGCGGCTCATCGCGGGGTTCTGAGCTTAACAATGCGATTTGTGGGGTTTGCGCATCGCAAGCTTGAACTTTCCTATGATGCAAGATGTCGAGTAATCAGTATCTGGCAGGTCCGCGATCGTGGTTGTGAAAGTCCCATGCGGGCTTCGGTGAGTCGTCGGTTTAACAGCGACATCATCTCATTGGCTCATTGGAGAATCTTCCTTCCTGTGTCTTCGAGCCACCTCCGGACCATCGTCTTGCATATTAACGAAAACTTGTGAAAACAGATTGTGCCTGGAATAAATAGTATCAAGCTTCCCTCGAAATTCAACTTGCCCCCAGAGCTGAGGCCAAGCCTTCTATTTTTGAAAGAGCTGCGCCGCTTCCAGCCACGGCGTTGCTAGAGCTTGGGTGGCACGCAGCGAGCGAAGCGGGTGTCATAATGTCCTGGATCTCTGACAGAACGTAGCTTGCCCTGGCCCGAACTGTATGGCTGAGCAGTGGTGTTGTAGATGCCTCAGGGTGATTGCTAACATTTGCGAGAGTATTAGGCCAAACGAAGCGCTGCTTCGCCGCGCCTGACCAGCGTTACGCCCAAGATGCACAATTGAGGATCCTGCAACAAGCGCTGTACTCTCATTTACCGACCGTGCCGTTTAGCTACGTGATTCGGGGTGAGGCGCGGTTTAGATGTCAGCTCAGCAGCCACTCAGACTTGAGCTGGCTCCTGCAAGTTGCTCTCAGCTTCGGGCACCCCTTTGTGGCGTTCTATTGTAAACAATATCAGATTGGCATATACATATGGTACTGCTTCCGATTGTATTACCTAGCCATACACTGACACTTTCATCAAGATGTTGCGCAGTCGTCAAAAGCGCCACCTCGTGTTTGCAAGCCTACAGGCTAAAGCTTCGAGCAGCAAGTCAGCCGCCAAATCTGCGACAGTACCAGCAGCGACAGCCCCAACAATCAGATTCGACAAGGCAAAATCTGGGCGTTCTCGCAACGGTTCCACTTCCAAAAGCGGAACACAGCAAACCCATAACGCGTCTGTCAAAGTTAGCCATCGCCAGCGGCGATTGGCCTCACTTTTCATGGCACTATTGGCATCAAGCCCACTCCCAGTCGAGGTCGATGCAGAGACACTCGAGGCGGCTCAGAAAGCAAGCATTGCACCAAAAGCAGCAGCAGACACGAAGAGCAAGCAGCGAGTCAGTACCGTGCGAATACAGGAAGTCAGGGCCGGCCGCTGGAAAAGGTTCCGGCACGAGTTGAGCTTGAAAACCAGGAAAGGGAAGGCAAAGCGGCGGGACGGAGTCGAAATGGATGACCTGATTGAGCTTAAAGGCGAGGCGAGGAGTAAAGGCAGTGATATGGTCTGATATGGCGACGGGCATCAGATGCGATTATACGCGGTCATGTGTCCGCATTGATTTAGATCTTAGGTGTTGGATATCTTTCAAGATCCATGTCCAGCAGTTGCAACCTGTAAAATACGCTCTTCCAAGCCAGGTACGTGGATACATTCAACGCCGTGCTCTCGCAGCTTCGCTATGCCCTCATTGGCACCGACAAACTTTTCGGGCTCCTTGACTCCAAGATAAACCTTTTTGATCACCGGTTGACCGTCTAGTCCCTTCGTGCGGATGATACGATCTACGCATGGTACATTGCCGATTGATCTCTTATTGCAGGGCTCCATTGTGGTGTAGAGGACTGTACTGGTTGGCAGTGCCTCTCCCGCGCGCTCCTCGGGCAGACCATGAGCTTTTGCAATCTTGATCAAGCAACATTGCTCTGCGTGCGTATTGCCCTCGCACTCCAATGTGTAGCCTCTTTCGAGGATGGCGCCGGTAACTCCATCGACAAGCAAGGCTCCAACACAAAAGTTGGTTGGCTTTGGTGGTGATTCTTGTGCTTGGTCCAGAGCGAGGCGCATGTACTGCAAGTGATCATTGGGGTCCGGTGCTTGCGCTGGGGGAACTGGACCGTCCCACATCCTGACTGGTCCTTCCCATTCTTCCGGCATTTCGACGTTGGGATAAGAGGTTCAGAAGGAGAGAGTGCCCGGAGGCGATGGTGACACAAGTGTGGGTCCGGTTTAATCGATAACCGCGGCCCACTCTCACGCCGCGACGCGTTCACTACGCGCTCGGGTCCCTCCAAACATCACGCAGCCCCGTACGGACAACAACATGGCGAGGAAACAAGAGAAAGACTACGATGAGCGCAGTTCTGACGATGATGAGATTGGTGAAGAGGAAGCTGGCCCACCCACGATCAACCCTTACGAGGTCCTCGGCTTGGATCATGAAGCGACAGCCGACAATGTGAAAAAGGCGTATAGGAAGTTGGCGCTGAAGCATCACCCAGGTACGGGCTACCCATTACACGCTCTGCATTATGCTCACATTGGCCAGACAAGGCCGCCGATGGTGAGAAAGAGGACGCAAATAAGAAGTTTCAGGAGATCGCATTCGCATACGCCATCCTATCTGACGATCGCCGACGCAAGCGATACGATCTCACGGGCAGTACGGCCGAATCGCTCGAAGACGACGAAGACTTTGACTGGCTAAGCTTCTATCGCGGACAGTTCGAGAACATCATCAACGAGGAGGCTATCAACAAGCTCTCAAACGAGTACAAGGGCAGCGATGAAGAGCGAAGGGATCTGCTGAAGGCTTACAAAAAATACAAGGGCAACTTGGACCATGTGTATGAAGCTGTCATGCTTTCAGACATACTCGTAGACGACGATCGGTTCCGCGAGCTCCTGGACGACGCTATATCAAAAGGCGAGATTGAGTCATTCCCGGCATACGCCAATGAAACAGACGAGACCCGTCTGAAAGCCAAAAAAGCTGCGAAGAAAAGCCGCGAGGAATTCGATAAACGCCAGGCAGCTGAGGAAGCCAAAGGCAAGAAGGTCGGCAAGTCGAACGGCAAGGCCAAGAGCAAGAAGAGCAGTGGTGGGGACATGTCTGAGCTCGCCGCTCTCATTCAGCAGCGCCAGAAGTCAAGGGCTGGCGGTTTCTTCGATCATCTCGAAGCAAAGTACGCACCCAAGTCGAGAGGCAGCAAGCGTGCCACTCCAATGGAAGAGCCACCGGAAGAAGCTTTTCAAGCTGCAGCCGCCCGTGCTAAGAAGCGCAAGCAGAGCAAGAAGGTTGTAGACGAGGATGAGGACGAGGACGAGGAAATGGATCTACACGAAGAGGACATTGGCCGCTCCGAAGACGATGAGGAAGACACGGCTGCGCGCAAGCCAAAGGCACGTGGTAAGGCCAGAGGACGAGGTCGTGTTAGCAGTATCGCTTGATAGCTTCGGTCGGCCCATCCCAACTGATTGCTTCTCATAGCAGTCTTTGCGTTTGCTTTGGACACACATCCTGGAAACTTTGCATAGCATGGCGTCTGGTGACTTCTTAGGCCTGGGTATCTGCTGCGATTACAATCCGCAGTGAAAACTGGACGAATGATTAAAAATGAAAGCTTTCATTATCAGATGTCTTTCTGAGGCTCTCACTTATTTTAGTGGCTTGCACTTGACTCACAGTTGCCAGCTGCTGTGCGGACCCGGCTTATTGTCTACACTCCCCCTTCACCGCGAGTCTCTAGCGCGGATCCAGAACAAACGAGGTATAGACTACTAGGGACCCACAGGAAACTCGATCTCGGACTCGTGTAGCTTATTACTGCTCTGACACACGTCAACCTCTACTTCCACTGCTTAACGCCAGTAGGTTTTCACAGAGCGCAAACGGCTTCGCGCAAACATGGCAGCGACCCCTCCCAGAACACCAATGGTCAGGAAGGTAATATCAACAAAGTCTTGGGCTCCTTTCACATGCTGACAGCGTCGCCACAGTCTGTCTCGGGCTCACCATCTACCATGGTGCCAAGCATCCCAGCTTCTGGCTCACCTGCATCTATGCAAAAGCATAAACGACAGATTGGTGTAGGTGAGATATTTAGCCACCGTACTGACAGCGCTGATGTGTACAGAATGTATCCTTACCTGGGAGCGCAAGCGAGGTCTCGTCGCTCGCAGAACAGACGCCACCAAAGAGACGGAAGCTTAATGGAGAGATGAACAAGCATGTACGTGCTGAGAACATGCGTCGGCTCGCTGTGTCCTGATAGCGAAGCCATGTACGCGAATCGTTCTTGAGCACATAGCGCTGACCATGTTCAAGCAGCCCCAGTACATCTCGATGCCTACATCTGCGGTCCCTAACCAGATAATCTCTCAGATGCCATTGAGCATGCCCCCGAGGCCCCCGCAGCTTCAGCCGCTTCCTCAGAGCAATCCACTGAATCTCCAAGACGTACCTCAGATTATCTTCATTGCCGCTCTTCAGCGCAATGTGGACCTTCGTCAACCAGATCCTACCAAAAGCCCTGTTGCCTCAATGCGCATCGATCACATTACCCATGCTATGTGGGACGTTGCCTTCGAAAACGAGCACTGGATGAAAGAGATCACAACGAAGGCTGCTATGCTCCCGTTGATCAAACTTCGAGGGCTAGCGAAGCTGAACTATCTGCCGAGTTGGTGGGTTCTGCGTGAAATGGCACGGAATCTTATGGCGCGTCAGGGGTGGATTCTGGACGATAGCGACATGCAAACGCTCTGGAGCAATACAATCGAGTGGTGCAAGAAGGTAGAGCTGAAAGTCGGCATGCAGAGCGAAAATGCCATGCCACTGAACTAGGGTGTACCCGGAGAGCTTCCAGTAGAGCAGCAAGCCATGAAAGCGGAATTTAGCAGGATGCCTTACTCAGAGAGGTGGATACCAGCTTTACCTGCTATCTCTCAGGCGAATGCGTGTTCACCAGCAGCAACTGGATGCAGCATTCAGCCGCCTGTGATCAGAGGAGGGCAATTTAGCATTATCAACGTGACCGTGGCTGAATCAAGCGAAGCAGACACGTTCGCATTGCTAGACATGCTAAGAGACAATTGCTTGACGCTATCAATCATGTCAGACGCAAACAGAAGCTTGGATATAAAAGCATGGTATCGTCAGTATCAATTGAATAATCACAGTTTCCATCTGTATTTCTGTAAAAGGTCCAGAAGCATACTGGGAGCCGACTAGAACAAAGATGAGCCAAGCTGCTGATACTACCCCTCGCTCACTCCTTGACTTCACATATGAGGACCTAGTACAGCACTACCCTAGCCTTCCTCAGTGGGCAATTTTCGCCTTCGCCCAACTCCAAAGACCTCAGACAGAGTGGAAACCAGAAGCGCGCGCACTATTGAACATCGCTGGGGACCTGTCTGGCAACTATCGTCGTCATGATCGGCCTGCGTGCGAGGAGGAGCTGGTTAAAGCTAGTGAGGAGAGAGATCTGTGGAGATTAAGCAGGGACTTGATTGCGGCGAAGGACGAGGGCTGGTCTCAGTGGAAGGCGCAGACTACTAGAATTGCTGAAAATCCTCGACATAAGTGAACGGCGTGGGTAATGGTGTCTTACACCTGGTCAGAAAAATATTACTATGTTCATTGATCATGCGCTAGAGGATAGGTCATTTGCTAATACAAGAAACCTTAAATGCTCTATGTACAATTCATGCGTATCTTATATAGTAACTGTACTCCATCGGTTGCGGATTTGAGACGGACGGCTTTTCCTCTCCGAATCGCAGGATAGTTTACTAGGGATGCATGAAACATCATTTCCTAATGTCTGTAGTCTTTGAAAGCAGACATAATGTCTAAAGTTCGACTCAATACATGTATTATGACACGCCATAGATGATAAGTGAATTATAAGAAGGAAGTGTACGTTGGAGATCGTTGAAAGAACAGTGACATCAAGGGTCTACGGAAGGCTCCACCAACCGACCCCGCAGCCCTGCATTTCTTTCGCACAAACTTACACTAGCGGCATAAACTTTCTGGGAGCGGGCAACACCTCTAAACTGCAATTTTGACATCCACTACTCAAATTTCAATCTTAGATAAAACCATATCTAAGAAACATAAAAGCCACACAACATGCCGCGCGACTACTCAGATTCTGAATCCGATTCTGGCAGCTCGGTAGGGAGCATCGTCGAAGAGAGGAGCGAGGCCGATGAGACAACCTTCAAATGCTTGTTCTGCGATAAGCAGTTTGCACGAGTACTAGACATGTCGTCGCATTGCACATCAGAGCACAGCTTTGACTTGAACGCAACAGTCAAAACTCTCGGTTCAAGTCAGCCTTGCCACACCCTTCCTGATTGGATCATGACTAACAATTCACAGATGCAGATGAAATTGACATTATCAAGCTTGTCAACTGCTTAAGATCTGAGGCACAGAAAGGAACAGAGCCCAAGAATATCAAAGTCACACTAGAGGACTTGAGCGACAAGTACCTCCAACCGGTGCTTGAGGACGATGCGTTGCTTTTCGAGCTTGGGGATCTCATGCAAGACATCGAAACCAAAGCTGTCGATTACGAGGAATTTGAGGCAAAACTCCAGAAAGATATGCCAGAGGACTTTTCAAGGATTCAGGTTACCAGCGACCGGGATGAGGACTACTTCGAATCGTACAAAGGCAACGGCATCCACCGTGAGATGATTGAGGACCGCGTACGAACCGAGGGCTATCGTGACTTCATTGAGAAAAACCTTGAAGTTTTCAAAGATAAGGTCGTTCTTGATGTTGGCTGTGGAACCGGCATCCTGTCCCTCTTCAGTGCGCGCGCTGGCGCAAAGAAGGTCTTCGCAGTCGATAACTCGCAAATCGCTGTCCGCGCAAAGGAGAACGTCGAGAAGAACGGGTATGCAGACCGCATCCAAGTTATCCAGGGCCGTATTGAAGACTTCAACACGCAGCGCCAGATTGGCAAGGAGAAAGTCGACATCATCATCTCCGAGTGGATGGGCTATGGTCTGCTGTTCGAGGGCATGCTGGACTCCGTGCTGCGCGCTCGCGACATGTATCTGAAGGAAGACGGCCTCCTAGTACCCAGCCACTGCAATATCCGCCTAGCGCCCATTTCCGACTCCGCCTGGATTGACGACGCCACAGGTGCAAAGTTCTGGAAGGACGTATACGGCTTCGACTTCTCGTCCATGATCCCTGGCGGCCTGCTAAACCATCGCGAGATCGGCGTTTTCGATGTCCCTCCTACAGCGCTGTGTGGATCTGCAAACGCGCACCTGCTCGAGATGAAGACTGCGTCTATTGGCGACCTCAGCTTCAAGATTCCGCTGCGCATGACTCTCGACCGCGATGTTGAGTCCATTCAAGCCATCGCCATCTGGTTCGATACCATCTTCATCCACCCCGGCAGTACGCAGGACATCAAGATGATCGATGATGTTAACTGGCAGAAGAACGGCATTCCCGGCCTGGGCTTCTCTACTGGCCCTGCGAACACACCTACGCATTGGCATCAGGCTATCCTGCTCCTGGACGACGAAGTTGCGCAGAAGCAGATGTTCAAGAAGGGTGATGTTCTAGAGGGCACGTTGCAGTATGCCAAGGAGAAGGGCGATGATAGGGGTATCACTGTCACTGTCGAGTGGAAGGGCAAGGGAGGAAGTGGAGAGGTTGAGGGAAAGGTGAGGCTATCAATGGCTTAGGTCTGATTTGCGGGATGCATACGTTATGCTTGGAGAAGACATCATGTGGAGTTTGTGGTTTTCAGTATGTGAAGCTCAAGAGAGCAGGACGTGGGCTCGTAGCATTGCGGTTCGACATTGTGACTAGCGTGAGAACATTGCTCAAAACAGTTATTGCGGATCTGTTTCATGAATACAGACCTGCTACGTTCCTCTCCAATCCCAATTTCTGCTCCGCAGCTTTGATAGCCCTTCCATTCATTTAGGGCAAGCATGACAGAATCGGCTTTAGCTTATTGTAGATAATCTGCTGCTGCGCAGCTCCCACAGTGGTCTTGTCATTTGCATCGCCAGGCGAGATGGAGACGTAGCAATCGTTGCCCCTAATGACAGTAACATCCGCCTCCCACGGAAGCCTTGCTGAGGTTCCGCATACGGCGATATCGGGAGCACTGCCAATGAGACCAGTGTTGATGCGAGTGAAGATGAACTTGAACTGGTTGACGTTGTTGCACTTTGTGCTTGATACGGCGGGGAAGTTGACGTTGAGCCAGGTGTTGTCGGGAAGGTATGGTTTTCCGGACTTGATGATAGTGTTTGTGACGTTGAGGGCGAGATCAGCATAGATCTTGCTGTATAGCGGAGTAGGCTGGTTCCATGCAGTGGGGTCACCGCTCGAACCAGAGAAAGCAATGGCGGGAATTTTGGCAGTTTTGGCCGCGTAGACGGCTGCTCCAACGGTTCCAGAAAACGGGACTTGCACCGCAATATTGCTACCGACATTGGGACCTGTAAGGGCGAGTTCGGGAGCGGCGCCATTCCAGAGCTTGGGCCCGGTGGTCGAGATTCCAGCTTTAATGGCGGTGACCGGGAAGGAGTTAACGTAGTTTAAGCGGGGATCAGTAGCATTGGCGCCTGTTGCAGGACTTCCACCAGCGCACGAGGAGAACTGGCAGCCATCAGAGTCCACGGTCTTTGGTGCAGCATCAGATGAACCTAGTAACGTCAATGATATGGTCCTTTGGCTGTGTTAGCTAATGAGAACACATACCTGTGCCAGATTGGTTCTCCGCTGGGGCACTCAGCACGACCTGGTTACCGGCAGCAGTTAGAACGTTGAAAAATGTTCTGAGGTTGGCCTCAGCCCAGCCATCGTCGTTGCCCTGGACGATGCGGATACCCTGAGCGAGCGGCAGGGCAGCGGCGATTAGAAGTGTGTAGCGCATACTGTATAACGTGTATTGGACAAAAAGCGAGAGTCACTGAATTGGTGGAATGGAGAGGAACAAGAGTCGCGCACCTGTCAGTCTCCAAGAAGCTCTGAGGGCCGCAAGATGTTTATACCTATAGTGCAGCAATACTAAGCCAAGTAGGTACAGCCGTTCTAGCCTGTCCAAACCGCGCTCCGTAGTCGCAAGTTATGCAGATGCTAATTTGGTCTACCGCATGATGAAGACCGCACGATTAGCTGAACGTGCTGCACATTATGATGTGATTGAACGTATAATAGATTGATCCTGGAGCGAGAAGCGGGTTTGATGCTGTGAATGGCTGCTGATGTCCGAAGCGGAGCCGGGGTGTCGCGTTGTGAAGGACGGTACGACCAATGACGCCCTGACTGCGGCCACTCTCCTGACAGGCATCCCTGACAAGCATCCCTGACAAGCATTCGCACGTGCGTTTTTCAAGCGTTTCGATTCCTTGAACAGCACTGCAATTCGACTCCATGTCAACATGTGAGCGTCAAGGCTGATCTGTACCTGCAGACACCCACTGGATGTCACTCCGAGACCTTCGGCTCCTGCCTAATGCGTCAACGCTTCGGACGCAGAGTGGTGACCTTGGACAACGGCCCGTTCCTGACATCTCGGAGAGCTCGCACGGGACCACTTGTGTGCTAGATCGAGAACACATGTGAAAATGCTCAACATCGCTTGTACACATCCTGCTCAAGAATACCCGCCCTGCTGCAGCCGTCAGTGTTGAGGGATCAGGTTGTCCAACATCTCTCTCGAGTACAGACTACATTGATTTCACTCGGGGCCAAACTGCGCTTAACATTATGCATTTGCAGGGATTTCTATGGAGGTTTCCTCCATTATACCATATGTGCGGGCTTCAGTGGCTGCTGATTGTAATAATCGGTCGTTGCTCCGTGCGCTTGGTATTGGGGGAGATACTGGCTGTGCTGCAGCTCGACAGGTGCAGCAATTTGTGGGGAATGCGCACTGTTGTGTTGGTAAGGAGGAGCGCTTTGATACGGAGGTGCGTAGGCTGTAGGAATGGCAGGATTGTACACGGCTGGATTGTGCGCTGCGGCGTAGTCGCCTCGGTGAGCCTGCTTCTTCGCGCGGCGGTAGCCGACTGCCGAGTAGATGAGGAGGCCGACAAAGGTGAGGCTTGGGCAAGTCAGTCATTATTGTGTCAAATTGGTCACATGGGTTGTGTAGGCTTACAAAATAAAGATGCTGAAGCCGATGCCAGCGGCACTGGTTCCTCGAATGACAGCTACGAGGTCCATGATCAACACCCCTCCAAAGAACCCGGTTTGAAAGCAATTCATCGAAAGGAATGTTCCAGGCCTCAAAGCGTCGCGGAGGAAAAGGACTATAGCCAAAACGTCTATAAGAAGACAGATGCAAATGAACAGCATGAAAACAACGACGCTCCTGTATTCAGTTAGCACATGTGTAAAGAAGGGATCCACATTTACTGACGCAATAGCTGGCTTCGCGAACTCTCCAATGCCATCAACGGCGCGAAGAGCGTAGGCGTATACGCCAATGAGAAAGACCATTATGCATATTCGTACTATCCAGAACGGTACGAGCACGCGCTTCTTCCATAGTCCAGGCTGGTTGGCCATTGCGAGCAGTCCTGTGAATTGTCAAGTTGCAGAGTCGGTGTACTCAAGAAAGCAGAAGTTGACTGGCGACTCGGAGCTTTAAGTGAACTTTGGATCAGACATGTTGAGTAAAAATCCGGAGGTTTTGCAGATCTATGTGCAGGGGTCAGGAGAAGGCGTCCAAGGCGGGCTGTGATGTGGGTGAAACGCGCGTTGGCGCCTGGCGCAGAGCATCCTCATTTCCCAAGTTGGCATTGAAGTGAGGCGCATTCTTCGTCATTGGTCAAATACAGAACATCCATTATGATGAAGCGTGACGGTTCGACTTTTCCAGCCGCGCATCACTGACAACAGTCTCTGGTGGATCTGGGTACTTGTAGCACGCGCCGGACGTTGCACTTGTAGAAAGCAGGATACCCCAAAGCACGATCAGCGGGTGGCTGAATGGCTGAAACACGTCGGTCAAAGAGGACCAAAAAGCGGCCCGTTGCCGGCCACTGCACGAACGTTGGGTGCTGCAAAAGTGCAAAAACAGAATGACCCGAAGGCGATTTGAACGCCTAACCTTCAGGAGACACCTTAACTGGAATCTGACGCGCTACCATTGCGCCATCGGGCCGGGTAAAACCGTGTCATTCGATTTGATAAAGTTTTCACAAAACAACTGTTATATTATCTGCTTTGCAATGAGTACCTCCATCATCTGGTGTGGAGTGGGGTACATCCTGGGTCTTTCTTGGCGCATATCATAGCTCACCGGATACATTACATGATCCAACGCGCCAGTCAGACTCTCTATGATTAGACCCTTACTCCTGTTATAGATGGGTGCGCTACAACTGCCACATGACTAACAGCATGGGAAGGGGTGCCTGGCCATCTGATGATGCATCACATGCGGGGGGCTTGCCACGCGCCATAGCTCCCCGCGATAACGATAAGCAGGCGGCCAACATGGTACCCAGGTACGCCCTATCTACGAAGCAGCCCTTCTCTTCCGCAGCTCTTGTAAATTCTTCACATTGTCTGAATCATGGGTGCGAACCAGTCGACACCATCTGATGCTGTCATAAACGAGAAGCTGCGCGAGCGTCTTCAGGCCCTCAATTTGAACGAGGAACGAGCTTTGAGCGAGAAAGACGGGTTCATGCACGTCGCTGGCGATGCTCGTATGTTGACGGTATCAGTCATATACGGACAGTCTTCTAATTATGTGCCAGCACCCAAATATGCGCCGTTGACGAAACATGAGAAGACCATCTCCACCAGAGATGCGGAGGAATGGGAGAAGAAGATCATGGAGGACCCCAAGGTACGATGGCTGGCTCACTGGCACTCCAAAACAATCAGAATACCTAAATTGGAAATAGAATCGTCTTGCTCTCCTTGCACTCAGCTCGAATCCAGCCACAGCGATTCTCTCCTCCCGCGCGGCCACCATCTCAGACACTCATCAGTTCAACATCAAGATACCCGTGGAAGGATCGCCAATCACGAACCAAGCTTCATCAGGACGATGCTGGCTTTTTGCTTCTACCAACGTCTTCCGCATCGCTATCATGAAGAAATACAAGCTTGACAGCTTCCAGCTGTCGCAGGCTTATCTTTTCCTATGGGATAAGTTGGAGAAGGCGAATTACTTCCTTGAGAACATCCTTGAAACCACTTCCGAGAGCATCGACAGCCGCACGATACAAGTCTTGTTGGCCAGCCCTGTAGGAGACGGTGGACAATGGGACATGGTGGCCAATTTGGTGGAGAAGTATGGACTGGTTCCTCACAGCCTCTACCCGGACTCGTTCAACGCGAGCAATTCAAGAGTAATGGACACTCTCATCACGACGAAGCTGCGAGAGGATGCTGTTCGACTAAGGTCCATTGCGTCCAGTAATGCTTCGTCTGAAGCAATTCGGGCTACCATCGCCGCCGAGAAGGCTACAATGATGCGCGAGATCCACCTTATCCTCACCTTGATGCTCGGGCCTCCCCCAGCGCCAGGAAAAGCTTTCACATGGGAGTTCTATGACCGCGACGGTAACTTTCAGACAGTCAAAATGCGACCAACCGATTTCGCAAAACAATTATCAGACAACAAAGTCGTGCGGTCGCTCTCAGGCACGGACGTCCATCAACTCTTCTCTCTCGTCAATGATCCTCGCAATTCATACAACCGCCTCCTGAGCGTAAATCGACTTGGTAATGTTTGGGAAGGCCGTCCGGTAACGTACGTCAACACAGATATGAAGACCATAAAGGACGCCTGCATCGCTATGCTCAAACGCGGCATGCCAGTCTTCTTTGGCTCCGATGTGGGCAAGTACTCCGATTCAACCAAAGGTATAATGGACACAGATCTCTTTGAATATGAGCTCGGCTTCAACATCAAGCTGGGTATGTCAAAGGCTGAGCGCCTGCAAACCGGAGAGAGCCAGATGACGCACGCCATGGTGCTGACTGCTGTGCATGTCGTGGATGGCAAGCCCGTTAGGTGGAGAGTGGAGAATTCATGGAGCGATCGAGTGGGCGAAAAGGGCTACTTTGTCATGAGTGATAAGTGGATGGATGAATTCGTGTACCAGGCGGTGGTGGATCGAAGCGTGGTTAGCCCGACAATCCGAAAGGTCCTGGAGCAGAAGCCAAAGATGCTAGAGCTTTGGGATCCCATGGGAGCTCTCGCTTGAGGGCATAGATCATGGGTTGTTCTTGTCAGCGTAGCAATCCTGTTTCCTAGATGAATTTGCACCATTCACCCTTTATGGCTTGCTTCCTCCTGGCTGTGACTTTGTGACCTACTCAAATTTTGACCAGATTAAAAGTTTTCCTATTTACATGCCTCAATCGATTCACATACCTCATCCAGATAGCGCTCGTCATTTGGACGATACTAGTGTGATGTCGAGGTCTTTGTAGAGTCATTATGGCGATAAGGAGTGATGACTCCCGACATCGCCGCGGGCCCCGCGGTACTCTTTCAAAAAGTCCCCGCCAGCACCTGCCACAAGATCATAACGCGTTCTTTCTCCCACGACACTCGAAATGGCGCCCAGAAACACATCGTTCGACTTACAGACATGTGCACGACCCAATATAATTGCATTGGAGCCGTACCGTTGCGCGCGCGAGTAGGTGAAGCTTAAGGCACTGTCGTCCTTCACGCAAGCTCACACGGCCAGTGACTACAAGGATGATGGCACCAACATCCTGCTCGATGCAAACGAGAACGCATACGGACCTAGCCTGGCACTGAATGGAGAGGGAAAGCTGCCAGGCGCGAATGCCAACGGCAGATCGGACTCAGTCGATTTAGACCTGCTCGGTCTCAATCGCTATCCAGACCCGTATGCACACCTGCCTCTACATCACAAGCGCCAGCTCACCTTGTACACAGCCACCAAGCAGAACTTAAGCAGCTCCTGTGCAACCTTCGCAACACCCACACTCACACGTCCAAGAGTATTGGCCCCGAGCACCTGTTTGTAGGCGTTGGGTCGGACGAGGCCATCGATGCCTTGATCCGCGCCTTCTGCGCACCAGGCAAGGAGAAGATCCTGACATGTCCGCCTACATATGGCATGTACAGCGTCTCGGCGCAAGTCAATGATGTCTCGCTTGTCAAAGTCCCGCTGCAGCTCCCTACATTCGACCTCGACGTCCCCGCGATTCAAAAAGCACTCGCATCCGATCCCAGCATCAAGCTCGCGTACTTGTGCTCGCCTGGCAACCCAACAGGGACATTGCTTAAAAAGGAGGATGTACAGGCGATATTGGAGACAAATTGGAACGGTGTGGTGGTGCTCGATGAGGCATACATCGACTTCGCACCTGAAGGCGCATCGATGGCCGAATGGGTGGCTGAGTGGCCGAACCTCGTCGTCATGCAGACATTGTCGAAGGCATTCGGTCTCGCTGGCATCAGGCTTGGCGCGGCATTCGCAGACCCTGCGATTGCACAGATTTTAAACAACATTAAGGCGCCATACAATATCTCGAACCCCACATCTCAACTTGCGCAAGCCGCATTGAGTCCAAAACACCTTGGTGTCATGACCAAGAATAAGGATCTGATTGTCAAGCAAAGAAAGCGTTTGATTACGGAGCTATCTAAGGTGCCGGGCGTGGGACAGCTGCACGGCGGAACAGAAAGCAATTTCTTGTTATACCCGATGCTGGATAAGCCAAATGGAAAGCCTAGCAATGAGGTCGCGTTGGCGGTGTACGAGGGATTGGCCGAAGATAAGGGCGTTGTGGCCAGATTCAGAGGCAAAGAATACGGCTGTAAAGGTTGCCTCAGAATCACCGTTGGTACAGAAGACGAGTGCACAAGATTTTTGCAAGAACTCAAGAGTGTGCTGCAGACTATCTATGAGAAGAAGGGAAGTTTGGGCGGCAAGGGCGAGGTACAGAAAGAGCAGGAGGCCAGTGCAATCATTGCATAGCCAAAGATCCTGTATAGAAGAAGAACAGATAGGTGTACATAATCTAAAAACATGTCGAACAATCGCTTTTCCAAATTGGTCCTGATAATGACTAAATGAAGTTTTCCCTCAGCGGAACGCTGACCCGGCCTAAGTTTGTTATTGGTGACTATAGAAGCGTGGTGCCATTTCCAACGATGGGCAAACTTGTGATCGGACGCAACTCTGGGCGAGTCGCCATATTTTTGTAACATACCAATTCAAATCAGCGACAGTATAGACATACTCTGTTCCTTTTGACTCTGCGCATAATGTTCACCCGCTCCTTGTGTTGTTCTCATGTCCATCCTTAGCGCAAAGAGCTCATGCGCTGAGTGGGTCTTGCCAAGATTGCCTGCTAGCGCCTTCCGCCCACCTCGCTTAGCAGGTGCGAAATCTGAGTTCCTTCGATTTTGCAGCACGTCAACCTCCACCGTCAACGACCCTACTAACACCAGGACCAGACAGACAAAGTGAGTCTCTTAAACGAACGAGTCGATCAATCGAGCGCGCAGCATACCGAACGATCGAAACCACCGCACACGCAATACTAACATCCGCTCAGATGGGTGCCCTTAAGTATGTCGAGGAACTTCAGAAGAAGAAGCAGTCGGACATGATGCGCTTCTTGATGCGCGTTCGCGTATGTATACATTGCTGAGACAGTATTTTATATTTGCTAACATCGCGACAGTGCTGGGAGGTATGAATATCCATTTCCTGAGACACCGAGTCTCAGTTGGTGTACTCGTTGAACATTAGCTGAGAGTGCATCGATAGCTTCGCCAACTGAAGGTCATCCACCGCGCCAGCCGCCCCTCGCGCCCCGACAAGGCCCGCCGTCTTGGGTACAAGGCCAAGCAGGGTTACGTTATCTACCGCGTCCGCGTTCGCCGCGGTGGCCGCAAGAGGCCCGCTCCCAAGTACGTTCGGACAATGACAAGGAAAAAGAGGACGATGCTAACAGTTCACTTCTAGGGGTGCCACATACGGTATGCTCTGCTGAGTCGCATACTACACGCATATGAAACTAATACATGTGTAGGCAAGCCCACCAACCAGGGTATCAACCAGCTCAAGTACCAGCGCTCCCTCAAGAGCACCGCTGAGGAGCGTGTCGGCCGCCGCTGCGCCAACTTGCGCGTCCTGAACTCCTACTGGATCAACCAGGACTCGACCTACAAGTACTACGAGGTCATCCTTGTCGACCCCCAGCACAAGGCCATCCGTCGCGATGCCCGCATCAACTGGATCGTCAACCCCGTCCACAAGCACCGCGAGTCTCGTGGTCTTACCGCCACCGGCAAGAAGAGCCGTGGTCTTGGCCGTGGCCACAAGTACAACAACACCACCGCTGGTCGCAGGAAGACCTGGAAGAGGCACAACACCCTCTCCCTCTGGCGCTACAGGTAAATGTAGCGCTGAGGGCGTTGCGTGGTGTCTGGGACGTCTGGTCGAATCTTTCAAGCTTATGGACTGGCGTGCATGGAAACGGATGTTCTGCATTGTGTAGCTTTCTTGAGCACACAATGACGGTCGTTCAGGACTGCTAAAATAAATTTCATGGATTCATGAATGGATGAATTGCATTATACCCCCTTCAACAATCTGAGCCGCGTGACCTGGCTCGGTGACGCTGCACTCACTACAGCACATCCTACCTAGTGACAGCTCGCCAAGTCGAACCATACCACACATCAGCACTGACACGTCTAGGGGATTAACATGATACTTTTTGCCTTTTGCTGTCCTCTATCTACCCTCGGAACAAACCGTCTTTTTCATTATTCACAGCTGATCGGGGCTCACCCTCTGCACGATGATACCGCTCGAGGCACCACCGCCATTGCAGATTGCGGCAGCACCGTACTGCCCAACTTCCAGCTGATGCAACAGTGTGACCAATATCCTGCTACCTGAGCTGCCCAGCGCGTGACCAAGCGCAATAGCACCACCCCTGGGGTTCACGTTGTCCTCTGTGAGTCCAAGGATCTTAGCGTTAGCTTTGATAACAGCAGCAAAGGCCTCGTTGAACTCCCAAATTGAGATATCTTCCTTGCTCAGTCCCGACTGCTTCAGCAGCTTCTGGACAACCGAGGCAGGTGCGATGGGAAAGTCGATAGGGTCGACCGAGGCGTCGGCGTAGGTTACGATCTTAGCAAGAACACGGCTATCTTTGCCATACTGCTGTGCGATCTCCTTGCTTCCAAGGACGAGAGCAGAGGCCCCGTCGCTGAGAGGGGAGCTGTTTGCCGCTGTGACCGAGGCGTCTGCTTCTTTGGAAAAGGCGGGCTTCAGGGTGGCAACCTTCTCAAGCTTGAGCTTATTGTACTGCTCGTCTTCCGAGATGACGATATCGCCCTTTTTGGTCTTGATAGTCACGGGCACAATCTCGTCCTTGAAGAGACCATCCTTGTAGGCTTGCTGGGCCCGCTTGTAAGTCAAGATGGCGTAGTCGTCCTGGTCTTTTCGCGAGATATTGTGGTCTTTGGCGGTCTTCTCGGCGCAGTTGCCCATGTGGATCTGGTTGTAGACATCCCAAAGACCGTCAGCAATCAAACCATCCTGCAGCTTCTGGTGACCGAAGGCCGGTTGTTGGCTGGCACGGTTCATGTAATATGGAACGCGGGTCATATTCTCCATGCCACCAGCGACTTGTGCCTCGGCCTGTCCTAGTTCGATGGTCGAAGCGGCGATGTTGACAGCTTTCAACCCGGATGCGCACACTTTGTTGATTGTAGTTGCCTCGATGTTGGTGGGCAGACCAGCAAAGATAGCAGCTTGTCTAGCTGGTGCTTGTCCGACGCCTGCCGATAGTACGTTGCCCATGTATACCGCATCGATGGACGACACTGGAACTTTCGATTTCTCAAGAGCCGACTTGATGGCTGTGGCACCGAGCTGGGTCGCTGAGACGGTAGTGAAGTTGCCGTTGAACTAGTCGGTGGTTAGCAAGTCAGTACAGCACTGTGATGAGGTTGCCTGTACCACCGCAGTCGGTGTTCGACTGGCACTAATGATGTATGCATCCCGGACCTCCTTTTTCTGTTGCGCTGAGGCACTGAACTGCCTCTGAATGCTTGCCAGGCGCTGCTGCGGCCGGGAGGCCATTCTCATGGATGTGCGAAGGGCAGACGATGACATAGTATTGAGCAAAAACGAAGCGCACTGTCACAATGGAACTACGAGAGAAGAAGATGGCTCTAGCGAGTCGACTGACGACTGTCACATGGCGGCGATTTTCCGCAGTTTTATGCGGAGCACAGGAGCTGGACATCGCGGAACGTGGGGAAGACAGCCGAGGCAACCAGGCTTAAGCCGAACGCGCCGTCCTCTCCAATTGAGCCGACTTAGTCATCCCTCAACTCGTCTTCAGATCACCACGTCGATGTTCACACCCTGATAATGTTTGAGCTGTACGGACTTTCGCGCGCGACTGCTACCCGTGGACTTCTGTGAATGAGCACGCGTCTGGTCACGCCCTTACTCTGGCTCTGAGTATCCCTGTATTGTAACTCTATCCCTCACTCCAGTATACAAGGGACATCACAGTTGTACGGCCCCTCAAGAGCGTGTGTCATACCAGTGGCCACGCGGTCTAGGCCACCTGTCAGCAACGGTATCTCAATGTCTACACGATGTGCTGGGCACGAAGAATGAATCCAACGGTACACGTTGGTGGGTCTGCCCCTTTGTGGAGCCGTGTGAATATTGATGCTGCAACAAGCCGAACACAATCACGTCTATTTGACAGTGGACAGGTGTGTGCAACTCTGCTCGTTCAACACTCGTTGACCAACGATTTCCCACCGCCAAAGTAGCATGTCAGGCTTGATAATATCGCCGCTAGTCTGCTGACCCCAATATTTACATTGGGATGGTTGTCTTGATGGGTACAACTATCGACCCGTACCTGCCTCTGTACTCTGAGCAAGCCCCTGGTACTACAGCATCTTGATCTTGAACGTATCTGTGTCACACTAGAAAATTGCTGCTTGACCTTGCCTCGTCTGTCTCTTGGCTCAAGGTCTCTTGCAGGTCAGTTCTCACCTCGAAACTGGAGATGAGCAAGGTCGGACGGCACGACGCTGTTTTCTTCAGTTCGTGTTATGGAAACTGCGGCACCTTACATGAGGCGGTGCAGGAGTACAGTAGTACGCCAAGAAGAGTCATCGTGGAGATGTGGCCATGTCATGACATTGAGAGGTGCTGGATGCTGAGAAGAGCGATCCCGACAAGTATAAGAGAAGGTGTTTGCTCTAACTTACAGACTTGATATCAAGCTACCAAAGAGTCTTCATCATAGCACCTTCGGACGAAATTAATCCTTCCTGTCGCTATTATCAAGAGCAATGTACTTCTCCACCATCTTAGGCGGTCTCGCTTTCGCGGCCACAGCCCTCGCCGCTCCTTATGTTATCGTCCACAACAACTGCGACTTTGACATCTTCATTACCTCAGTCGGCTCGACTTCAGGCAACACTACCAAAGTACAACCCGACACTCGTTGGACCGAAGAAGAGTACTTCGAGGGAACTGGGACTGCCATCAAGATTGGCCGAAGTGCCGCTGCACTCTGGACTGCCCAGCCTACGCTCCATCTCAGCTACACCTACAACAAAGGCAAAAGTATCTACTACGACCTCAGTACCGCATACGGCTTCGACTTCTGGGGCAAGAAGCTTACACTCAAGGGTGATGAGGAGAAGGACGTACCCTCAATTGAATGGGATGGCGCACCCGGGCCGATTCACACAACATCATATTTCGGCGAGACTGATCTGACGCTTGAGGTTTGCGCCGCGTAGAAGGATCATGCGCAGCAACATTCAGAAGAATGCTGATGGAGAAGCGGCTTGGTCCGAACATGTGATAGGAGTAGTATGGTCATGGTTTCTAGGAGCGGTGGGTGGTTGGCAGATTATGCAGTATTTTTTCGGTTACAAGTTGTTTTCCGCAAAGATGGCCGAGTCGGTTGACTTAAGTTCGATATACAAATGCTAGTGATTTGGAAAACATCAACATGTATGCTGCGCCATGCTACGCTAAATAATCAATCCAAACTCCGTAAATGCTTTTCAGGGCTTCGCTAGCGAGTCGTTTGCATCATGCATCGTCATCTGACCACCCATACTTCAACCACATAAAATCTCTCTCTGCGAGAATCAAGTTATGCCCTTCTCCCCAGATCCGGTCCTCAGTCGCAAACCGCAGACATCCAATTTGGATTCTCGGGAACAACTCCTCGCATTTCCTCGCTTCAAACGCTTGGAATCCCTTGCTCGTCGCTTGTAGCGTGTTGCGCATTGTCGCCCACAACTTGGCGGCTTCACTCTTCTCGACCGGAATCCTGCGAGAACAGCCATGTGGGTTGTGATGAGATCCTCCGGACAGCGTCAGGCGCGTCGGCGTGCGCAGATTCAGAGTCATGGATTCTGTGTACAGGATAGTAGTGGAGGGGTTGCCAGCGAGAAGAAGATTGAATAGCGACTTGAGAAGGATGGCTATGTAATCAAACAATTGCACGGCGAACGACTCTGGGAGGTCTTCAATCAGATGCGCTAGTTCGTGGTCGTGTGGTATGTGCTCAGATAACCCCCCAAGTGGCTCTTGTATGCGCAAATCGACATTTATCAGGAGATGATTAATTATCGGCGAGAGAGCGGCGAAACGCTTCCATGTTAGGGAGAAATAAGGGCGACCATGCGAGAAGGTAATGTCCAGTTCGTAATTTAGCTGTTTAGAAGCTGCAAGATGTTGAATGGCGGTCTTGACCTCCTGGTATGTTTGATGACATACGAGTAGAAGGCCGCGGTACGTTTTGAGAGGTAGATCGCGTTTGACGTAGGCTTCAGAGACCACCATCACGCCGCGGAACGATGGATTGAGATGTTCGTGAAGGAGCAGGTCGTAAACATAATTTCTGAGTTCGAGAGGAAGATCCAAAAAGCCAGTCATATTGTTCCTGGAATATCAGATGGATCGATAAGGGTCCTGGTGGTTTTCAGGGTCTGAAAGGATCTGGTGCGGGGATCAGGGCCGTTGGAAGGAGCCAGAAGACCCTGGGCCCATAAGACGTGTACGCAACAGATTTGTTCGTGGTAAGATGTCCATGGAAGGTCTTTTGAGGGTTCTTTTCGTGACGAGGTTTGGTTGTTTGTCGAGCAGGCTGAAGGTTGAGCTGTGTGTGAGACTGTGAGACGGGTGGGGCCGGAAGGTGAGGCTGGCCTGCCGACTCGCCCAATCATCAAATCATCACGTGGGATTTCTAGGAGTTGTAGCAGCGGCAAGTGACGGACTACGCTCCGTCGCATCATCGATAGCTTAAGTGCCTGCCTCCATCATCCGCAATGGTTGCCTCACTATTCGTTGGTCTCGACAAGGGCCGCTGTGCCTGCTACTGTTTTCACAATTATGGATGACTACGAAGTGGAGCGAATTGACTCCGACAACCCAGCACAGAGTACACCCGCAGCACAGCTTGTGTCACCTAGTCGGCAAAGGCCAAATGGTTATCTCAAGTCCACCACGAAGCATTCTGAAGACAGCCAGAAGGCTGAGACGCAGGATGCAAAGCTCACAAAGTATGACGTATGACGCGCACCCAGTTACCAGAAATAAAACCTATCTAACAACACGCAGGTCGGTTGGCGCAGAGTGGTCAGAAATTTCAGCCCTTCTTGGTTCAGCGTAACGATGGGAAGCGGTGTTGTTTCTCTACTGTTCGCTGCAATCCCCTTCGAGGCGCAATGCCTTTACTGGCTCGCTGTCGTCTTCCTTGGACTCAACGCCGTTCTGTTCACTTGCGCCTTCAGTATCTCGATCTTGCGGTATACGCTGTACCCGGAAATATGGGGTGTCATGATTGCAGATAGTACAAACTCACTTTTCCTTGGGACGATACCTATGGGCTTCGCAACCCTTATTTCCGCCTGGTGCACCTTGTGCATACCTTATTGGGGCCCGTGGGCCGTCACTTTCGCCTGGATTTGCTGGATTATCGACTCAATCGTATCTGTTACAGTGACCATCTCACTGACCATCCTGTTGATATCGGCAACCAATCGACAGAACTTGGATCGAATTACGGCTGTCCAACTACTACCAATAGCTGTGTCGATTGTCGCTGCAGGCACCGGCGCTCGCGTAGCTGAACACCTCCCAGACCCAGAAAACGCGCTGGGGACACTAATTGCATCCTACATTATGTGGGGTATTAGTACGCCTCTTGCGATGACAGTACTTGTCATATACTACACACGTCTTGCGTTACACAAGCTGCCGCCTCGAGAGATCGTCGTGTCCTCTTTTCTTCCACTTGGCCCACTTGGTATGGGAGGCTATGCAATCATGTACCTTGGTCGCGTTGCTCGTCATGTTTTTAGGCAGACTGGGTTTTTGGCCGATATTCCTGTAGCTGGCGACATTTTCTTTGTTGTTGGGATATTCATCGCTCTCATCATGTGGGCTTTTGGCCTGACATGGCTTTGCTTTGCTCTTGCCTCGATCTACAAGTCTCGTCCCTTTCCATTTAACATGGGCTGGTGGGGTTTCACATTTCCACTTGGGGTAATGGCGTTGAGCACAATGGAGTTCGGTCGCATCTTTCCCAGTTTATTCTTCAAGGTCCTTGGAACAATATTTGCAGTCGCAGTTATCGTCCTTTGGTGCGTTGTAGCTGCAGGAACAGCCAAGGGAGCTTGGTCCGGGCGATTGTTCAACGCGCCCTGCCTCAAGAATCTTCCAAGGCGAGAGGATGAGCAAGCGCATACAGAAGCTCAAAAGGAGAAAGGACTTGCTGCGAGAACGACCTAGACGGTTGATCTCCGGCAGAACTAGCATCAGATATCATTATTTCCGAGAAATTGATTCTTACCGTGACTTTCTCTGGCCAGGCGACGCACCCGACAGTGAAAGCACGTGAGCTTCAAGGGATGACTCAGTCACACTACATAAGTCGAGTTCTCCGAAGAGCAAGAAAATCATCAGCAACAACGCCTGCAATCTCTTCTTTGTACGCAAAACACTTGCGGGCGAACGTCCACCTTCCAAAGATGGAACAACTGGCGCCACAGCCGGCTGACAAAGCTCCACCCCTAGCAGCTCGCATGAAGCAATACGAGGCATCTTTTGACTACACGCTCCCGTCGGAAACGCCTATAATCTTACGTCTCGATGGCCACGCGTTCTCGAAGTTTACCTCCCACTTCTGCAGACCATTCGACCAGCGTATACATGATGCAATGATAGGAGCATGCACAGATCTGCTTGCCTACTTCGCATCAGCGACGCTCGCCTATACTCAATCCGATGAAATCACATTGATTTTCCCCGATGGTGTGCAAAGCTTCAACGACCGTGTTCAGAAGCTTTCGAGTCTAGCTGCGAGCTACTGTTCTGTTCGCTTTAATGCGCACCTTGCTACACTCCTAGCAGCAAACCCACAGCCAAAAGTCGAAGACATGGCGTTTGAGCGTTTAGGAACTGCTCATTTCGATGCGCGGTTCTTTGCTGTGCCGAATGTGGAGGAAGCATTGAACTGCGTGTTGTGGAGATGTCGGAACGACGCTATCCGTAATTCAGTCAATGCTTTTGCGCGGACGATGTATACAACTAAAGAGATGCACGGAAAGACAGCCAAGGAATTGGTGGAGATGATGAAGGATGACAAAGGTGTTGTGTTCGAACAAGCCGTGCCGCGATGGGCGATCGAAGGGTGTTTGTTAAAGCGTGAGCGCGTAGATCACGAAGGCTTGAATCTGAAGACTGGCAAGGTGGAGAAGACACTACGAACAAAGACAAGAGTTGAAGAGAGAGGTATACGGGAGTTTTCGGCGGAGAATCTGAAGCTTGTGACGGAGAAGTTCTGGTAAAAACGATCATTTTTCATCTCACAATCAAATAAAGGCAATAATCAGTAGTCGCTACTGCTGAGCCGAGACTTTCTTTGGAGGTTCGTACGGATCACTAATCAAGATCTCGCCTATACTGAATCTGAATAGTACAGCTTTCACACGAGGGTACAGTGAAAAAGTGTGCATACGTTAGGGGTGAAAGTTCCAAACAGGAGGGCCTAACGGTCCGGCTTGTATCTGTGCCGATTGTCTATTTCTTGGTGATTCCTCTAAATCCTTCCGGACCTCCGTATGATGCGAGGCCCTCACCTGCATCGGCCTCTTCAGCCGCAATATTCAGTCGACCAACACTTGTTTGCCACAGCCTCTAAAACGAAGCCATTGCCATTGACTCGTTTTTGACCAACTTACGCACTACTGCTCCACAAGAAGTATCTCGATCTCGTTTTCCTCACAACATATATGAACACAGCCCTGCAGACTGACCTACTGTCATGTTACCTACAAGTCCGCACCGGGACGGGGCGTCACGTCCAAAGCAGCGATGGGCCTGGCCAGCTACAGGAGCTCCACTCGAGGCAAATGCACCATCAAGCTCGTGTTTCTCAAGCGTAGTGCGCCACCAATTCTGCTCTCTGCAGCACACAATACTGTTGTCTCGTACTGCCATGTCGTACGTGCCACTTGGCTATGGCACGACAAGTCCCAAAGTCGAGAGCGTTGAGTTGGACATCAGCAATCGAAAACACCACCTCCAGTGAACGGGAATTCGTTCGTGACTATTGCCAGACACATATTCGATAGAGCTCTCTAATCGGTATTCTCGTTTCCGCGTTGAACAACGAGGCCTACACGTCGGCTCCAATGAACCAATTCGAGTCAATCCATCGGACTCTAGTGGCACTCACATTTGTGACAAAGTCAATCTGTACGAAATTCCAGCAGATGTTCTTGCAGAACAGCTGATCAAATTGTGGATTTCTTTCTTCCAGTCCACCTATGCTGCACGCACACTCTCTGGCAACCTGGACAAGGCCACCTCCACCAACATCACTGGCGGGACGATAATGTCATATCATTCCATACGACTGAGAGACTTACCAGCCAGCGCGGAGACGTTTACCGGGTCAAGTGGAAGTGATTCCGCGTACTCCTGAGCTGTTTGCTAGTCTTGCTCGTTGCTAGGTATGCTGGGCTAGTACTCCAAAACCTATCAGTTGCCCTAGATATCATTGGTTGTGCGAGCAGTTTTACAGTGCTCATTCCCTATATCCCAACACCTACTGGTGGAACGACATTGCACGGATTAGAGAGGTTAGTGTTGCTGCACATCTTCAAGTGCGACTTGAAGACTTATGTCTGAATGGACCTATAGTGGCCATCGCGTTGGCAGCGGATGATGGGAGGGTGGGCGGACTGGACAGGCAGAAGTACTACATATGAACCTTCCTGCACGTTCTGGCGCTCAGTGGTTACATCGGAGCAAAGATACAGAGCAAGAGGATATTGTACTGCTACAACCCGGAAATTTTGTCTTAGCGAGGCACAAAGAAGCAAAAATGTGTATCTTGTGGGGTTTCTGTGAGAGACTGGCGTTCGTGTCGCGGCGACAGTGCTGATTGGATGGAAACGCGAACGCGAAATCAGCGCGACGCGTCGGGTGACAGCCGTAGGACCGCTATCGGTGATGTCGAACAGGAGGGCAGATTACGGTACCCAGCAGTGTCCATGCATACTCGGCTCGTGCAGGACCCATGTCCGTATTGTGTCTTATCAGGGAAACAAGCAGTAGAGAAGATGTCGTGGTCGAGGTTGGCGGCTGCACCTTCTTCTGAACGTCATAACCACTTCACATGCTGTAGTCACCACTGCTGTGACATGCTATACTGTAGCTGTGATGTACTCTGCGTCGCTGAATTTGTTCCCAGGTTGTTCATTTTCACTTCGTCACTCGCAGCTTTTGATAATCACCAGTCGCACTAGTCCGCATCTAGTGGACCCCCAAACAGAAAACAAGCGCCCCAAGTAAACAGAGTAGCGACAACGCCTCCGCGCCGCGCACACCACACCGCGACACTCTTTGCGCGTGCGTCTGCACTTACTAACCCTTCAGTTTTCGCAGTCTTCGCCTTTTTGCGCTTTTCTTTTCTACTTCTTCCCTCCTCGTCCTCCGGGACTCTGTCGACAACGCTTCGCCGCCATGTCCGACTCCGAATCCAACTTCGACGATGGCGCAAGCTCTGACTTTGCGCCACCTGTCAAGGCCGCAAAGGCAGCGCCAAAGACCAAAGCAGCACCCAAGAAGGCAGCGGCCGCTCCCAAACCACGAGCGAAGCCCGCCGGGCCCACCACAGCAAAGCCCAAAGCAAAAGCGGCACCGAAGAAGAAAGCGAAGGACTTCTCAGATGACGAGAACTCAGACATCGATATGATGGACCCCGTTGATGACGATGACGAGTCCCTGCTCAAGGACACACCGCCAAAGGCGAAGAAGGCGGCTGCACCCAAGAAGAGCAGCGGCAAGCCGCTTGCCAGTATCGCAAACGAGAGCTTCGGAATGGACGGTGTCGATGAGGCGCCACCTTCAGCCAAGGGCAAAAAGGCTGGCGGCGCAAGCAGCAAGTACCAAATGGTTCGTATCTTGGCTCGGGGCGACATAGCAGGAGGCTAATTGCACACAGTTGTCTCATTTGGAGCACATCATGAAGCGCCCAGACACATATATCGGATCTGTAGAAAAGACAACAGACAAGATGTGGGTATATAACTCGGCAAACGAGAGCATGGAGTTTCGCGACGTTACCTTTGTACCTGGTCTGTACAAGATCTTTGACGAGATTCTGGTCAACGCGGCAGACAACAAGCAGAACGACAAGAACATGAGCGAGATCCGCGTAACTGTTGACCGAGAGACTGGTGAGGTCTCGATCAAGAACGATGGCAAGGGTATTCCTGTTGAGATACACGCGGTATGTTGTTCCCTTCAAGGGTGAAGTCTTGCGCTGATTTCCCCAAGCAACATGGCATCTACGTCCCAGAGATGATTTTTGGTCACCTTCTCACCTCCTCGAACTACGACGACGATCAGCAGAAGGTCACCGGTGGTCGCAACGGTTACGGAGCCAAGCTCTGCAACGTCTTTTCCAGAGAGTTCACGGTCGAGACCGTCGACTCGAAACAGAAGAAGAAGTACAAGCAGACATGGACGGACAACATGAGCAAAATGGGCAAGGCCAAGATTACGGACTTCAAGGGAGACGACTACACTAAAATCACATGGCGCGCCGATTACAGCAAATTCGGCATGGACGGCATTGACGAGGATTTCGAGGCGCTCATCAAGAGGAGAACTCACGATATGGCTGGTACACTTCGTGGGGTCAAGGTTTACCTCAACGGTGATCGTGTCAAGGTTACAAGCTTCGCCAAGTACATGGAGATGTACACCAAAGCCATTTCACGAGAACAGGGCAAGACGGAGGATGATGAAGACCGTAAAGAAGTCATCATTACAGACCGGCACGACCGCTGGGACATCGGTTTTGCCGTATCAGACGGAGCCTTCAACCAAGTGTCCTTTGTCAACTCGATCGCCACAACTTCAGGTGGTACCCACGTCAACTTCATTGCGGATCAGATCATTGACAAGCTCATGGCGATTGTCAACAAGAAGAACAAGGCGGCTGTCAAGCTCAAGCCTGCGCAGATCAAGAACCACCTGTTCTTGTTCGTCAACTGCTCAATTGTCAATCCCGCGTTCACATCTCAGACAAAAGAGCAATTGACAACCAAAGCTAGTCAATTTGGAAGTAAGCCTGTGCTCAGCGATAAGTTTCTAAAGGCGATCGAGAAGACCGAAGTTATCCAAAACATCATGCATTTTGCGCAGCAGAAGGCGGATCAGATGATGAAGAAGACTGACGGCAACAAGCGCAACCGCATCAACAATGCCAAGCTTACCGACGCCAATAAAGCTGGAACAAAAGACGGCCACCTCTGCACTCTGATTCTGACCGAAGGAGAGTCAGCCAGTGTGCTGGCTCTTGCTGGTCGCGCTGTGGTCAATCAGGACTTGTTTGGTGTCTTCCCACTACGTGGTAAGCTCCTGAACGTCCGCGACGCTTCCATGGACCAGATCATGAAGAACGTGGAGATTCAGAACATCAAGAAGTTCCTCGGCCTTCAGCACAAGAAAGAGTACACCATGGCCGACATGAAAAGCCTGCGATACGGCCATCTGATGATCATGACAGATCAAGACCACGATGGTAGCCATATCAAGGGTCTTCTTATCAACTTCCTTCAATGTCAGTTCCCTAGTCTGCTCAAACTTCCCGGCTTCCTGCTCGAGTTTATCACACCTATTGTTAAGGTGTGGAAGGGCGATCCAAAGAACCCTCGGGGCATGAAGAGCTTTTTCTCCATGCCTGAGTACGAAGAGTGGAAGGAACAGCACAAGAACCAGAAGGGTTGGGATCACAAATACTACAAGGGATTGGGTACCAGTGACATCAAGGATGCCCAGATCTACTTCAAGGATCTTGACACCCACATGAAGCGTTTCCACACCATGCGAGCTGAAGAAGAGAAGCTTATCGAATTGGCGTTCTCGAAGAAGAAGGCCGACGCGCGTAAGGAGTGGCTGCGTGATTTCGTTCCTGGCAACCACTTGGATCTTACCACAAACGAGATCACTTACGACGATTTTGTCAACAAAGAGCTCATTCTCTTCTCCATGGCCGACAACTTGCGTTCCATTCCATCGGTCATTGACGGCTTCAAGCCTGGTCAACGCAAGGTCCTTTACACCTGCTTCAGACGCAATATCCGCAAAGACGTGAAGGTTGTCGAATTAGCCGGTTCAGTCTCTGGCTCCACCGATTACGCTCACGGCGAAGCGTCCATGCAAGGCACGATCGTTGGTATGGCCCAGAACTTCGTTGGGTCTAACAACATAAACTGCTTGGAGCCTAGTGGTAATTTTGGTTCCCGTCTGCAAGGTGGCGGTGATGCTGCCAGCGCTCGTTATATCTACACTCGTCTGTCACCATTTGCACGCAGGATCTTCCATGCTCAAGACGACGCTCTTCTGAAGTACGGAGAGTCAGATGGCAGCAAGATCGAGCCTGAGATGTACGTACCAGTCCTACCCATGATCCTCGTCAACGGCTCAAGTGGAATTGGCACGGGCTGGAGCTCTGAAATACCTAACTTCAACCCCATGGACATTGTTGAGAACATAAGAGCCCGTATGGCAGATGGTGGATCGAAAGAAGATATGAAGCCCATGGTGCCCTGGTACAAAGGTTTCACCGGAACCACCGAGGAACTAGGAGGCGACAAGTTCCGTTTCACTGGAACCATCCGTCAGACCAGCGAAACCGAGATTGAGGTCACCGAGCTGCCTGTCCGCTACTGGACCCAGGATTTCAAGGAGAAGCTCGAAGACATTATCAAGGCTGAGAAGACTCCCTCGATCATCAAGGACTACATCGACTACAACACGCCTGATAGGGTTCACTTTATCATCAAGATGGAAGAGAAGCACATGACTGCTGCAGTCCTTAAGGGTCTTGAGGAGACGTTTAAGCTATACAAGCCTCAGTCCTGCTCCAATCTCGTCGCTTTTGATGCTCAAGGCCGTATCCACAAGTATGCCACCGTTTTGGACATCATCGAAGAGTTCTATCACGTCCGTCTCCGATACTACGAGAAACGAAAAGCCCACCAACTGGATACCATGCAAAAGGAGTTGACCAAGATGAGCAACCAGGCGAAATTCATCAAGATGATCATTGATGGCAAGCTTATTGTATCAAAAAAGAAGAAGGTAGTCCTTGTTCAGGAGCTGAAGAAGCTTGGCTTCACGCCCTTCCCAAAGGTTGAGGATGCCAAGAAGAACGACGAAGTTGAGGAGGCCCAAGATGACGATGAAGAATCTGAAGAAAATGAGCTCGAGGTCAACGCCAACGACTATGACTACCTTTTGGGCGTAAGTAGCATTACCTGACTCTGTATTCGACCCCACTGACAAGCAACAGATGGCTATTTGGTCTTTGACCCAAGAACGTGTGGAGAAGCTCATGAGGCAGATTGGGGACAAGGAGGACGAGGTTGATGCGCTCATCAAGCTCACACCCAAAGACCTCTGGAATATCGACCTCGATGCTTTCGTCGAGGAGTGGAACACTCAGCTCCTCGAAGAGGCCGAGCGCGCGAAAAAGATCCAGCGCATGGGTCGTCGCGCCTCTCACAAGCTTGGTATTGGTGCGTCAAAGGGTGGTAAGACCAAGAAGAAGAGAAAGATGGGTGATAGCGACTCCGACGGTGACTCTGACGATGACTTTGGTCCCGTTAAGAAGAAGGCCAAACCAAAGAAGGAAGGCTTACTGAGCTACTTACGTGAAGCGGATCTTCCTGTCAAGAAAACCTTCACTACGGAGACGACGAAGTCTACTTTTGGTTCGGCGGCTCCACAGAAGCAAGGAAGCCTTTTGTCGCATCTCGTCAAACCAGAAGAGAAGAGAGAATCGCCGGCCCAGCTCGATGGACCTTCAAGCCCGGTTGAATCAGAGGCAGTACCAGCTCCGAAGGCCGCGCCTGCCATCAAACCTCGTGGGCGCACCGCTGCAGCAAAGAAACCCACTCCCGTCATTTCTGACGATGACGAGGACGACTCGGACGTCTTTGCTGTAGTCGCCAAAGAGGAGGCGAAGAAGCCCGCTCCTGCGCCCAAGGCCAACGGCCGGGTCCCACGCACAGCATCCAAGCCGGTCTCTAAGTACACTATGGACAGTGATTCGGACGATGATGACGACCTCGGTGATGTCAGTACCATGGTAAAGACCATTGGCGGCAGCGCCAATGGCATTCCTATGTTCAAAAGTTCGGCCCGCCCTGGCAGCAGCTCTGGTATTCCCAAAGTCGCCAAGAAGGTCAGCCCTTCGGTCATCGATATTGACGAAGGCGACACGACCAACTACGAGGCTCTTTTGGCGTCATCGCCTCAGAAGCCTGCAGCCCGTAACGTGACCGACACAATGCTCTTGTCGGACTCAGGAGATGACTTCAGCCTTGTGAAGCCTACGTCCAAGCTCACCAAGGTCCCCGCAAAAGCCAAGCTTGCTCCGAAATCCAAGGCTCCCGCAGCTCTCGTTACAAAGAAGAGCACGGTGCTGAGCCCCGCAGCTAAGGCCTACGCTGCACGACTTGAGAAAGCATCTGGTGCCTCAAAAGCCAAGGCCGCGCCAACGAAGAAACCCATTGCGATCGAATCGGACGAAGAGATGGATGATGCAGATGCTCTTGCGAACGACATTCTTTCTGACGACGATGATGAGCCAACGCCAAAGCCAAAGACCACGAGTCGTGCTCCCGTCGCTCGACCAGGCCGCAGAGCCGCGGCTAAGCCGACCAAATACGTAGTCAGCGATGACGAGGAGGAGGAGGAGGAGGAGGCAAGCGAGGCCAGCTTCGATGATGATAGCGAGTAGTCGCGTCAGTTCTTGACGATAGTTTATTTAAAGGGATACCCGGTGGCGTTCTTCACGATGGCGGCTTACTCTCAATTTCCTTACCTTCACTCATCGGTCTTATGGACGTTCTTATGGAACCAATGGCGTTGGAGGCTCTCTCATGTAGTATATTAGCTCTACATCTCGTAACGAAATGCGAATCGTTCTTAACAGAATCTTGATGTATTCCCCTGGGTAGTTACACTTCATTGTCGACTCTTCCATGCGTCTGGGACATTTACAAATCAACTTCGCTCCACTGTTGCGAATCTCAACGATGAGAACAAGTTGCGATGCATTGATAACGTCGTTAGTGGAGGAAAACATGTGATATAAACTTGTTGGAGCCCACCACGAACCTATGAAAGAAAAAATGTCTCGCAATGCAAATCAAAGCCCACATCCAGATTTCCAATCAATAGCAGATTTCGCACAATGCCATAGAACAACCGAACGCCACTGGGTATACAACAGAAGAGACAAACGGTTGGATTGAGAGACCCGGCAGCCCGCCCAGCCTTACCCTCGTCCTCTCCCGCGTCCTCTCCCGCTCGCAGTCCTGGCCATCGGAATGCCGCTGCCGTGCCCGCTGCTTGTCTCCCCATATCTGCCAAGAGGCGTGTTTCCGCCAGCATCGCTATACCCGGCCAAACTGCTTTGCGCACTCATGGGCACGCCGCCCATGCCGCCGACTTCAAGATGTGGTACAACGGTGCGAACGTGTGACGTGATCTCATTGACGGGTTCTGTGAACCCTGGAGGTTGGACCTGGTAGTCTCTCATCTTGACTGGCAGACATGCGGCTTGCAACAACCGCTCGTTGAGCTCATCGTCCGGCCGTGCTTCTCTGAGCATGAGCTTCAAGTCCTGGTCCACATCCTGCTGTGCCAGTGGGGGTGGTGTTGGCGCCGATGCGTTGACCTTTTGGAAGATCTTCTGATCAAGAACGAATGGTGGGTTGTATATGAACGGTATTTGACCAATTGTTATCGCGGTTGTCGAGCGCGTGGCACCACGAGTGGCATGGGGGTTCGATGAGACCTGGCGTGCCATGTCTGTAGCGCCGGGAACTTCGTCGGAGTCCTGATCTGCGTCAGGAAGATCCCCGTTCTCAGAGGCATGATCTCCGTTTGTGTGGACATTTCCGTTTGTCGTAGCGTCGGCGTTGGTGGGCTCGTTGGTTTTCATTTTGGCGAAGAAATTCGAGGCTGCATTTGTCGCATTCGTCATGGCCATGTTAAGTTCTTTTTCGGTGAAGAGACGATCGAGCGAGTAGGCAGATGCCTCGAACTGCGTATGCATGGTTCGTGCCTTGGCTTCGCGGAAAGGCGAAGCGTTGCCCATCTCGATGTTCCGACCTGAGGGTCCTGGCGAGTCGATCTCATTCTCGTCGAACAGCTTGCGCTTGCGCGACTTCTCTGCCGCAGCCGCAATTTCCTCGGCCTCGCCGCCAAACTTGTGTCCTGTCCTTCGTGTTTTGCGCGGTGCTTGCGGCCCACCTGGAGAAGCTGGGTGTCCGATACTGAACTGGTTCGGGTGAAGAAGCATCGCGTTGCTGTCAGATATGTCCAGCTGCTCCTTCTCACGCCTCAATCTGTTTGCGCGCTGCTGTATGCTTGCCTTAAGGCGTTCGCGTACTGTGTCCGCCAGCGCCTTGTGTTCCTCCTCGGCAATCTTGACTTTATAATAGTGCGCGTTCTCGATGTCATTCTTAGTGTTCTCGTGCTTGTTCTGCGATACTTGTCAGTTCTATACGCCACCAGAGAGCATGCAGATCGTACGTAGAGCATTGTGAGATTGTAGTCGCGCTCCTCCATGGCGTCATTCACAGCGTCAACAAAGCGTGAGTAGTGCTTTCCGCATTGCGCAACATAGTCGGTACCAGCGCTAGGCGCAGTGGGGATGTTGTTGCCCATGATTTGCGCTATCAGCTCAGAGGCCTCTTGTCCGTTATCTTCCAGTGGTTCGTTCTTGTAGGGATCAGCCTTCATGATGAGGTTGATATCAGCTTGAAGCGCAGCCAACTGAGCCCTGTAGTGACTGTCGCGGTTGTCCGAGAAGGCCGCCATCATTTCTGATAGCTTCTCGGCAAGCATATTGCGTCTCTTGTCGCGCTTTGAGGGCTGTGGCTGCGGTGAAGTCGCAGAGTGACCGAGCGGAAAGTTGTCCGCCGGCGACGGGCTGCCATTGCGAACCATGATGACGGTGAAGGTATGTTGGAGTGACAACAATGGTGCGTTTGGGTTCGACGGCTGCGTCAGGTGGCACAAGCAGCCACAGGCTTCGGCGCAAACGCTCTATTCAAGGAAGTTGCGGAAATGCTGAGAGAATGGAGGTGTCGTTGTGATGCACGTGCGAGCTGCCAGCGCTTGGCTTGTTTGTCGCTACAATGCAGAGAACATATGACGACGACCTCGTAGTAGGAATAACTGTTTGTGAGAATGATTGAACCGAAGCATCACGGCAAGGACGAACGAGCATTCGGTTAGCGCGCGTTCTGATCCAATGACCGACCGCCGACATCGCCTTGGCAAGCCTTATCTAATCAGCACTCCTTCATTTCCACCTTCTCCCTCTCTTTGAACATTGTTTGGACCACAGACCACTCCATGATGTCTATTTCCAGTGACGTCTGGGTATAAAGAGATGCGATAATTTGATGGTGCGGAGATGAGTAGATGAAAGCATCACCAAGGATCGATGTCCTTGCCCCAACCTCCAGGTAAGAGAGAGCAAACCATAGCTCACTGGAAAGCACAGAACACGGCCCCAAAATCAGGGGCAGTGAGACAAGCGCTGTTCCTGCATCATGCCCTAGCAAATGCGACAGGGCTACTACCGCTCCCGTACTGCGGCGTGTGGGGGGACAAGATACGGCACATACGAGATAGGATCAAGGGCTCTGATCACGATCACTTCTCCAGATCAGCACAGGGACCGGGCCAAAGCCCAGTTGCCAGGTGACGGTGCCTGAACCGGGTTGTACGGCGTACTTCACATCCCTATCGTTGGTCGTGATACAGATCGATCATTTGTTTTTCGGCAAGACAGCTATCCATGACGATCTATCTCGCACTCGCTTTCGACGTGCGCGAGGCTACCCTGCGCCGCCGGCGGGTTGGCCAAATTTCTGTAAGGCAAAACTTGTCAAGGCTGCTTGTCTTTCAGATCCGTGAGGCTTATCGGATCTACACCCCGCTAAGAAGTGCCTTCTTTCTGGTTGTCTTGCAGATCAGACCCACAATTTACCATTACCCGTTCAGGCAGGGTATGCTCCTTTGAGGTGACCTCCACATACCTGCTCGACGATCTCACTTGAATGCTGCGGCTCAGAGACGTAGCTTGCGTCGATCCGTGTCGGCCGGCTGGTCGGATGATGGTTCCTTTGCTTGTGAATGATGCACATCATAGCAATCACCTCGGGCGACAGCAACAACGATAGGTGCCTAGAGATAGGAAGACCGGAGCATAGCTGCTCAATACGAAAATGCGTGGGACGTATCGCAGAAACGTGTCGGATTCCACATGCTGAGCGTGGGAATGTAGCGTCGAGTCGAGGTCTTATCCAGATCGTACATGCCTCTTGCAGAATCACTAGAGGTATAAGTACCATCAAGCTTCTGTCGAGAGACTCGTTATCATAACAAACTCCCATCACATCCACTACTTCTCAATCATCGATCTTCAATCAACAATCTTCGGCCCCAACCCTCTTCTTCAATATGCAGTTCAAACTTGCCACCTTCGCCGCTCTCCTGAGCCTGACCTCCGCTGCTGCAATCAACGCACGTTCTCCCATCTCTGGCAAGCTTGTGGCTCGCCAGGCCTCCGTCTGCGGCGCACTTGCCACTCCTCTCTGCTGCCAGCTCGATATTCTGGGCGTCGCCAACTTGAACTGCGCCAACGGTACGTGCTCCTTGTCCATCCGTAGAAGTGTATGGGAGACATAAAACGCTCCATTTTGGGCGGTTTGGGAAGCGGATGTAGATCAGTTGCTGACAACGCGTAGCGGGCCCCGTCGAGACGACCGAAGACTTTACCGCCGTCTGCGCTGAGACTGGTACTAGTGCTCAGTGCTGCGCTGTGCCTCTCGGTGCTGATGGTCTGCTTTGCACATCTGCTTAGATGCTGCGGAGTGGAGCGGAAGTATTGCCAAGCAGCATGCAGCAGTTCTTCACATAAACGACTGTCGTTCACCTCCACTAGATGGCAACGGATTCGAGAGACTGGTAGGGAGATATAATGGACAGTGTTGCGGTTGGTGTACATATCTTGGTAGTTACTAGATTGATGTTTTTCACTCAAAGTCAGATGACAGTTCATGTTCCATGCAGCTACTTGTGAACGCATGAACTGTTATTGTGCCAGTCACTGAGACGCAAGATAGATGTGCGGTGATCGTGCTTCGCACTTTTGGTTGTTAGATAATGCATGAGGATGAACATTGTACATTGGAACCAAGCTTTTTATATGTATTTACCCCATCCATACATCATTCTTACGCTCCGGTGACTGCTTTCCAGACCCACTGTCTCTCCCTTGCAAGATGAACATCTCTGTACTCGCATTACTGATCGTACTCAATTCTTTTGAGGTATTCCTGCTCCTTCGGAGTCCATTTTCACTTGGCCTACGTGCTGCTACTGCGGGCGGTGCCGGTCGCAACGGTAGCGGCTTATTGAGGTCAACACTACTCCATAGAGGTTTGTACCGTGATTTAGAGCGCGAGTGATGCGCCTGGGCCGTTATGGTTGTTGTGAAACTACTTTGTGTCCGGTGCGATGGCGAGCGATGCAAATTAGGTGTTCGCATGCTATTAGTATTGACAGTCCGCGATGTCGTGATCGAGGTTGAGCGTACGAGGGTAGATGAACCGGGACGCACAACAGGGCTGATAGACCCCCGAGTTTGTCGAGAGGACGATTGTTGGAGAGCAGCTGCAGACTGTATCGCTACCTCAGATTGGGTTGTCTTCGGACTGGTCAGCCGCATCAAGTCGCTTCTGATCGATCCAGGATGCAGCGTTGATTCCTCATCATCGACTTGCTTTGCGTGGTTGTGTTGCCATCGGCGAGGGTATTGATCGGAGGAATTGCTGGTCGCGGCAAAGTATGTCGGGAACAGCCTGTTCATCAGCGGTTTACAGCCTGGGAGACAGCCGCAGGCAATACCAATGCCACTCTCCACGCACATAATGATGAACGTCTCTGCCCCATGCCCTATTTCGATGAGCCCATGTTCGAAACTTTATTTCCAGTGTTGAGGAGGGCTTACAGAAGACATCGTACGAGTGTAAATAGACGTGAGTGTAGTAGAGGCGCGCGACACCAGCTACACAAACGCTAATCTATTATCAATATCAATGCGTAATATAGTGCTTAGCAAACTTACATTACGCCAAGGGAGAACATGCAAATTAAGGTTATACGCTGCCGCAACGACATCCTGACGTTGAGGAGATCCCTTGCAGGCCAGAGAAAGATCAAGAAGTCGCTGAGAGTGTTCTGAGCTGAGTGGAAATAGTATATAGCCTTGATATTCAGGCATTTCGTCCGGCCGATATACTTGAAGATGTTCCAGTACGTACTCGCTGGTCTTCGGTTTTGTCAGCGAGATTTAAAACGGTCAACAAAAGGCTATCTTACGCGCATTGGAAGAGCGTGACGAAAAAGCAGGCAATGTTGAGTGATACCGTGTAGAAGAGCATGATGCCGCAGAACCATTTGTTGAGACGAGATGGGAATATTCCTTTGGCGCGGTAAGCACTGAGTAGGCCCCTGCTTGATAGACGACTCACGTAGGTATGTCAACAGTATCGCGACTTTCATTAGTGTGATGATTGCAGTGAAAAGCAATTGTGTTGCCATCCCCATCTAGTGCACTGTCAGCTGAATGTTATTCATTTCCTTCAGGACATTTACCTGGGCAGCCTTCATAGAGGCATAGAGGATGTGCGGGTGGATATCCCCTTAGGGTGAAGTCAGTGGCAGAAACAAAGTCTCGCAAGTCGTATCTCGTACAGAGATGGTAGCCCATTTGATACTGCGGCGACATCGAAATGATGACCATGACATTGTTCCCGACAGAGGCGATCTGCTCGTTCAGCGAACAGTTCTTTGCTTCTGGTGAGTGCACGTAGGACTCACAGCTGCTAGAAGCATGATGCCATCATCCCAACCCAGCGTCTTGGTCAGCACCGTGCGGCTGTAGAAGCGACAAGAGATGAAAGTGACAACTAAGACTGTCATTGGTGTGATGATGCCAATGGCCAGTGGCCTTCGAGTTGTCGGGTCGACATAATTGGGCGCAGGAAAAGATAGGAGTTCCGCCGCTGTGGGAAACCTCGAAGTCATCCTGACACGACACGAGGTCGAAGCTTTGAGCTGCCTGCCGTTACATAGGAAAATATCTGGCGAAGATGCAAGGAACCCCGTGTTTATTGTGATACTCACTTACACATTGTGGCTGCCTCTAACATGCATGCCCAGCTTTCCACGCACGAGCGGGATACGAGTATGCGGGTCGAGCCATTCCTCGCCTTCACCTTCTCGAAATGGAGCCTGGTCCGGGGAAACGCATTTAGGAATATTCCACGAGCGCAACCATCTCGGGAGCAAGCTTGCGCAATCGTCAAACTCATCAGTTTGGTCGCAGTGTTACGACCTGAGCATTGTAACTCTGCACAGCAGTCTCAATGATTGACCAAGTACTTGTGCCCTTAGCACACGGCAGGGTCATTTCTGTGGCGCAACACTCACTTCGGGTAAAGTGATAGAGAAACAGTCGACAAGGTCAGGACCCGGCTAGAACCGAGTGAGTGGGTTTGACATTCAGGCATTTTTCCGACTCGAGATTGACTACCGGCATGTCACGCACATGGCTGCACGGGCGTTTGGCGCGTATCAATGCAGACCTTGCGACGATGCGGGAGTCGGTGCGATGAACATCCTTGCCTCGGTTCCGTCGTTCGCCGAAAGGCCGTCTCTTGGCCATGCTTGCTGCAGCTTGTACTGCAGCGTCGAGTCCTGTGTTGGTATGCGAAACATTGCGTGCCGTTGACCAGCGCAGGAGGTGTCTGTTGACAGCAATGCGAAACGTTCAGCGCAGCGGGCTACTTTCGGACAGACCGACCGGTAGCGAATCAATAACGGAACGTGTGGAGCGTGCAGTCAGCACCATCTCAGGAACGGCTGATTGTAGAGGGTAAGACGGGCTTGCCCGTTCGCCTTATATGACCGACCTTCCTTATTTGAGGCAGTCGAACAGGGGTTCTGTCCCAGCTTCATAGCACCACTTGCCACTTATGATAGCAGGCTTGGTGAATAGTGCTCCCATCGAGCATAACATTCTTTTATAGGATTAAATACCCCGGATTCTGCTCGCTCGATCGGCTTTTCCGCACGTTTTCCACTCTTTATATCCTAATCAGTGTGGTGACTGCTACTGGGTGACATCTGCCAAGGGACTGCCTTAATATATTCGGACTGAGTATCGCGCAAGAGAGGCAAGCGCTCCCGTGTGGGTTAAAAATCTGGGTGACATACCGATCGCCCTATGCGCATCGGAAGACCCGTACGTTGCGTGGCTGGGATCGAAGCCGCAAAAGTTATCTATTGGGAAAAGCGCTGGGCAGCTTTCCATCGGCGCCTGATAAAAAGCACTTGGGTGAGTAAACAAATTGTTCTGATGGAACCAAGCCTGATATAAGACTTGAGAGGCCTCCAAGATCTAAGACTCAAGCTGCAATCGTGTGATGATGTGTGCAATCGCAGGGCATGTCTCAACGATGTGACAATGTGCCTCTCTTTGTAGTGCTGACAAACGGAGGAGGAACCTCGTTCTCTGGCGCATACAAAGCTTTCGCGCACGGCTTGGGTGGGCCCTGCCAGCCAGTAAGCGTGCATTGGTCTTATCGTCGCCCAAACTTCGTTACAGCGCTGAAATGCCCAGATCTTGTTAGAAGTACCTTAGAGCCTTCCCCTGTATTCATCCGCTACCTTCATATCGCCGTTACAGATAGTCTCTTCGACGTCATATCTCCACAGCTGTCTACACATCAAGTTCTTAGCAGATACCCTCTTTCTATGGTGCTCTGCATTCGACTTTTGATCACAGTCATCTTTCGATCTCAATATCTTGCTAGGTGTCAGCATTATCAAATCACATTCTGTTCAACTCTATCTAACTCTTTATATCCTCAATCCCATCTTCAACCACGTCTGCTGATGACCGGTGTTGGGCATCAGCTGGGTCCACACGCAGCGTTTCACATCTCAGCGTTCTCCACCTCCTCGTTCGCGCGCCTGTTCTCCGCCCTCTGTACGCAAATCACCCCCCCCCCCCCCCCCTCCAGAATGAAAATGAAGCCGTAGATGGAGTCTTGTAGACGAAGCAGATTGGTCAAAGATCAGCTCGGAGTTTGGAGAGAAGATGAGTACCACAAGGACGGAAAGATTGATGTATTGGAACGAGCAAGGTCGCAATGGAGGGTCGACTGCGCGAGGCAATTGCGGGCATTGGATACTTGAGCTGCGACCGACGATGTCGGCGGAGGACAGATGATGCTGAGGTGTACCAAGAGAACAACGAGGTAAATGACGACATTCAGAATACCTAGGTTAGTATTCAGGTCATACTCCAAGTCTGACTCGGTGGTGGATAACCGCTTCTGGCAGAGTAGTGTGCAACATCACTTGAACTGAATACCACCCTATGTGCTCCAATTCGAATAAAAGTAATGTTCCTTGCGCCGGATAAAGCCAGAGTTCATCTATTTGTTACTAAACTAGTTGCGAGCAAGCTTCAGTACAGCTCGACCGCGACTAGACCCGCGTCCCACTTTCTGCCACTACACAAATGGTACACGAGACGACCAAAAAGAGGCCATGCATGATGCTCTGAGGGTCTTTCTAGGGCAAAAAGACGACGTTGGCAGGATTCGAACCTACGCTCCCTAGGGAAACAGATTTCAAGTCTGTCGCGATAACCACTCCGCCACAACGCCAGTGATATTTGCCACTCGAAATAAAAAGTATAGATAAGCATCAAAACTTTTGTAACGTCGACGCGAGCGTGGGCTGAGCCAAAAAGTGCCTTCCTAACGTCAACAATGTTGAGAACTAGGCCATGTGGGTCTGCGGGGTTATGCATGAAGGTGCAGAGGGTTATGAGCATGTGCTATTCACTGCACTATTCTAAATCCACATGCCAAGGATCACTTGAGGTCGAGATAACAAAGAATACACAAAGAAAGCATATCGATGCATAAAAATTGATTATTTGTGCTGACTCGATGTCGACATGATACGCCAGTAACCTCCTACAAAAACAACGCCAATATCCTTGAAACCAGAAGAGAGTATCATGATAAACCAACCAACCATCACAATCCAACGTGTCTAACTTTACGTGTATCTTCTACGCGACCACTATCATTGCGTCAACCCAGCATTAGCCATCTCAGTGGCGAAATCCAAATCCATATCCATGTCGAAGCTCAGTTCGTGATCATCCCATGTCATGGCCGGTGCTGTGGCACTGTTCGTGCTCACATCCATGGCACTGGAGACGGCATCCAGCGGTATTGTAGACTCGAAACCCGCACTCACTGCTGGGTTCTGGAACTCACTTGGCAGCTGGTCCCAACTCGGCAGGTGGAAATCACTCATGGCCTTGGTCAGATCGAGGTTGGCGGCGCTCTGCTCGTTGATCGGTGCCATAGTCAGTCCAGATGCACGGCGGGATGAAGTCGTTGTCGGCGAGGCAGATGATGAGCCCGTCAGGCCGGACACTCCAGGCGATTGTGTGGAAGCCAGGTGGCGTGCGCGCTCATATAGCCTTGTGGTACCTGCAAGAGAGCAGTCGAACTGTACAGCACGAGTTGGGTCATCAACGGCTAGGTTCCAAACGGTAAAGTCAGTGACGTTGCGGGCGTTGAAGCTAGGATCGAGTTGGGCAGCGGAACCCAGACCAAGGTCTTCGTAGACTTCGTGTTGGGAGTAGACGCCTGCGACTATTAGCGTTATGTTGTCGAACAAGTCATCAAGTACACGCACCTGGCACTTGGATACTGTGATCAATACCATGCGCCTTCTTGAAAAGATTGAGCCATTCTGGGTTATCGGCAGCAGTCTGGTGCCATGGATCGTCAGGCTCTCCGTAAAGAATGATTCGGGCCTCCTTTTGAAGCATATCATCGGTGACTGTCCCTGCACCATGCTCCTCTACGTGTTGGCGGGCGAATCGTCCCAGGCGCAACGTTAGGATCTCCCAGCAAGTAGCCCGTGAACTGTTGTCGGGCGATTCCGAAGACGAATAGTCCTGAGCTGTAGTGTTCTGGAGTACGATAGGACCAACACTCTGTCCGCCTTCTGCGTACGCATCACAGAGGTTGGTCGTGTTTGGTAGAAGGTACTCAAGGTCTTGACTGCCAAGCATGACTGGCATGCGCTGTATATCAGTTAGCAATGGGTGATTGTTGGCACGAGTTTCCTGTTGGAATCTTACGCTGCAGCTGTTTCCGTTGCTAGCCGAGAATGGGAATGGGGACTTGCTCTCGTTCGCAATCAGGTACGGAGGCATGGCATTGGTGACGTGTACGGCGACTGAAGGGTCAAGCCCACGGCAGCCTTTCCAATCTTTCATGTCGGCACCATTTCGGAACTCTTTTGACAGGTGGTCCATCCGGTCTTGCCACTTGTCAAACTCCATACTGCAGAAGCCACATCTTGACTTGATGTATTGAGCTTCGGACTTCCACGAATCCATGGCCGATGTCATCTTAACGTCGTGCATAAGACGTAAGTGCTGCCGCAAATGATCTTTACGGTAGAATGTGCGGGACTCCAAGCCTTTCTCTTCACAAGCAGAGTGGTTGTGAGTGTCAAGGTGATCCTTGCTTGGTTCAAGCTCACCGCAGTAAACGCATTTGCTTTGGCCGGTCGCGGCATCAGCAACGACCTTGCCCAATGGTGCGCATATCCATTTCTCGAGGGATAAGTGAAGACTCTTCTCGTGCCTCGACCAATCGTACTTTGACTTGAACCTATCGGTACAGAATGTGCACTGAAAAAGCCTAGGAATATCTTTCTCAGTATCCTTGGAAGCTCGAACTGGAAGGCGTCGCCGTCTGCGCCTCTCCTTCGACTTCAGGCTGTTCATCGATCCAAGAGAGTGCTTGGAGCCGTGCGAGTAGGCTGTGTGGTGTGATCCAAGGGAGCCGGACGACATGGTCGTGTGTACAGTTTCAAGCGACGACATTGAAGGCGCTCTGAAGACCGAAAAGCTATCAGTGCTCTTGTTGGAAGACAGATGTTGGTAGCTGTTACTAGCGCTCGTTATATCAGGGAGGTCGAATGTTTCAACAGCTTGAGCGATAGCCGTCAAGGGAGCAGGTTCGTTTTCCGGGGGAGAGTGCTTCCATCTTTCGAAGGGATCTATCGCAAGTTAACCCAGACACTCCTGCTGTTGCAACACTGGCACGATCGACGAAAGGCCGTGTAGAGAGTCTGTTTTGCCAACGCTTGCTTGACCCTTGTCCTGGACTCGGAACTTAAAGAACCGGCCAGCGGTACTCGTCGAAGCTTGCGACTGACTAGACTCGGTAGAAGTATACTTACTAAGAGACTCCCAAGTCCTGCCCGGTGGAATGTTGAGGGCTTCTGTTGATGGTCGGATACTAGGCGAAGAACTTCGCTTAGGCCTTGCCTTCTGCCTTCGGCGCGTGTTGGCCATCCAATTCGATATCTGGCTTGGAGAGAGGCCGGTCTGTTGACCCAGCGTATCTTTTTCTTCCTCGGTTGGGTAAGGGTGATCATGATGTTCGACCATCCAGTCTTTTAGGACCTTGACAGCTGCGCGTGGAAAACGAGCGGCAGCAGCGCCTTTCTTAGGTCCAAGATCCCCGCTCTCGTCATCGATAGGACCGATATGACCTTTGGATCGTAGTTGCTTTCTGCGAGTGAGGCCACCCCACTGTTGGACGTCGTTCTCACCCACCACGTCTAGCGTGTCCAGTGCAGTCCTTTGCGTTCGGTACGGCATCAGCTCTGGGTTAGAGAAGCTGCAAGGCCTGAAGAGATTATTGCAAGGTGAGCAGCCGGATGTTCCATCACCTTTAGCGTTATAGATAAAGCACTCAAGGGACTTTGAACGGCAGTAGTCGCAAGGGTTGGCAGGCTTCTGGTATCCAGGTAACCAACTGGAAAAGTCCGTGTTGAACTCTTCTGCTTGAACATTGTTCGAATCCAGGAAGGCACCTAAGAGTTGACTGCGATACGTCAGTACTGATCAAAGAGGAAGGGTCATCTCGTATGATCGTGATCTCTCTATGATGTCCAGGTACGCCGTAGTTGTCCGGATTGGGCAGAGCTCATGGAAGTGACAAAACCACTTACCTTTCGCTTGTCTGAAGCGACGCAAGATCTTGACCCGGCTCTTGGTGCATATCAGGCATAGTCGCCTCACCAAAGTCGAAGAACTGGGCCATGTCGGCGTTCGGAGCAGCCATGATGCTGGCCGCTCGGAGCTGAGTTGTCACAACGGACCAATTGCCGACGAGGAACTGCAACGAAGTGGTGACAAACACGCCCTCTGGTTGAAGATGGAGATGTCAAAAATGGTTATAAGGCGTGCATGTAGATTTGAGCGACAAGTGCCTTAGAAGAGGCTTGCTCAGAGTCAAATCGGAGCACGCTAAAGTGGTGACTAGACATGTCACATCGTAGGGCGCGCGCAGTTGCCAGCGGACCCATCAAAATTCTGGCGGGATGCACCATCCTGAGGCGCGCTGCAGGATCCGACCGCTGACTCGGGAGTGCGCCCGCCATTACTACCGGTAACTCCAGTCCGCATCGTTACGCTTTTACTCATCCTTAATCCTCTTATGTTATCGCCACAAGTCTGTCTTGTCGCATTGCACATGTGAGTATTGTGAGCTTGCCAACAGTGTTCCGTCGAATCAAGTCAACAAAACTTGCGACTACAATCGCGAACACTGCTCGCTTCCTCACCGACCACTGCTTGTTAGCTTGGCGTCGGCCCACATTCTAGAAGGTCATGGCCCCAACGAATCCGGGGATCGCTGCCGGAATAGAACGCAGGTGAGATGTCTCCGAAGGGCAGCCACATGCGAAGGTGTCGCAGAACATTTGTAAGCTGTACGGTTCTCGTCATAAGACCTGTCGGGTTCGACTGCGACCCAGAGCAAGTGGCAGCACTTTGCGAGCAATGCGACATTGCGACATTGAGCGCTCACTGTGAAATCCGAGGTCGCTTTGGAACGCTGATCACGTGGCTGCCATTTGTGTCAGTGTACGGACACACAGCCAGCTCCCCGAGGCCGATGTCCGGCTGTCATGCGATGCCTTTCAGATGTTGTGGATATCAATGGGCTCGCCGTAATACTTGAAGGTATACATTGCTGCCCTAGACATGGCTCAACTCATTGCTGGGCGTGGTGTGAAGAGAAACTGTCTGTACTGCAACAAATATATGTATCCGAAATTGAAAAGGCGTCGAAACTCACGCTCGCCGAAAGAAAACCCCTCGCTATGCTTTATGTCAATGCAGGAGAGCACTTTCAAATGCAGGAACAAGAAACAGCAATCCATACCAACGCCAACGAATGCAAACATCCTCAGTATAGCCTTCCCGCTCAGCCATAATAGCCCCCAGGCATCTGACCGTAGCCAGGATGCTGCGTCGGAGGACTTGGCACCTGGGGGAGCGGCATTCTCATCATACCCCCAACTGCCGAATGACCCACAGCACCAGCACTATCTCTCCTTTTCTTTCTCCTCGGCTTTTCGCTGCCTACCCCAGACGGCTCGCCTACCATATATCCTCTATCCTGATATCCAGCGGCCGCGAATGGAGGCCGCGTAACTCTCGCATCATCGTCGCTGGGCAATCTTAGCTCAGCGAGGCTGTAGAAATAGTCCAACACTTCCGGATACCGCAGCACGGAAGCTTTCCAGTCAAGGTCGATACCGCGCTTGAACTCGGCGTGAGCCTCAGCGATCTGCGACTGCAGTTGCTGGATGTGCATGGGATGAATGGGCGGTGCGCCAGAGAAGCGCATGTAGACGTCGTAATAAGGGAGCGAGTTGAGATAGGCCGTTTGCGCGTGTTGGCGGATTGTGGTGAGGCGTTGAAAGGCCAGCTGAATGTGATGGCGTGCGTGGTTGATTACCCAATCACTGTCCATTGATCAGCCTATTGCTTGGATGAGACGTGTGAAGGTATAGCATACCGTATGCGTGTCATCTTCTCGTCCATCGCTCGACTTTCAGCCTGTTCGAGGGCGATCTGAAGACGCTCCGACTCGCAGAGACATCCTGAGTGTGGTGGTGCGCTACATATTGCGCAATTCGGCTCGGCATCCATAGTGAACGTCCTCTTTAGAGGAGATGTATATGCATGGCTTTGGGGCAGTTTGGTTAAACAGGCTATAAGGCTGGCTCAGTCGGGCGTGAGGCTGGCGATATAGTGGTCAGGCACAGGCGGTGACAAGATGCATGCTACATGACGACGTTAGGAAGGACAGCTTGGGAGCGGCTAGCTTGGTGCGCTTATGAAAAGGCCCATGTATGGTGATGCGCAATGAGTTGGCATAAGAGCTCCACTGCTGATCCAACCACCTCGGCAGTACCGTGGCGCTAGTCGTGGCGGCTATCGATCTTGATCCGTACACCAGTGACCAATTGCTCTCTTCATCAAGTGGGAGCGTATACTGCGTTTGTTCGAATATAACATGGAACGCGGTGTCGGCCGGGTCGTCGTACAGTACCCCGCATTGTGGTGTTCTGCTAATGCTGCTCGGCTATAGTTGCCTGTCCGTGCTTTGCCATCGTGAACTTTTGGTGCTTGGGGCTCAAAGCAACATACCTCAATCTCGAACACGCACCCCAACCTTCACGTGTACAATCCTGCCGCGAACCCCGCAACTAATAGACCAAAGTAATCCTCGATCATCAAAGTACAACGCTACGACCCGTTCGATCCCCTCTCTTGTAAACACAGGCAATTGCCTACCACCATCAGTATGAGCGGCAAAGCAGGCGCATACGGTACCACTGGCGGCGGCGACACCGACTTCAGGAAAACATGGGACCGCGAAGAGATGGCCAAGAAGGCCAAAGAGCGCGAGGCAAAGGAGCGCGAGGAGGGAAAAGAACGATATGAGGCCAAAGCTGCCGGCAAGACCTACAGGCGGCGCGCATCGACGCCGGAAGATCTACGGCAGACCGAAGCTCGTTCTGAGCGCATAGATTGGAGCAAGATGGTTGGCAAGCAGACTCTCACGTCTGCGGCGGCGGCTGTGGGCAAGCGAGGTCGCGGTGCAGGTGCTTACTGTGAGGCTTGCGACCTTACATTCAAGGACAACATCCAATACATCGAGCACTTGAACAGTAAGCAGCATTTGATTGCAACAGGACAGTCTGGGGAGGTACGACGTGCCACGTTAGAGGAGGTCCGTGATCGCCTGCGATACTTGAAGAGGAAGAGAGACGAGGCTGCAAAGGACGAGGTCGTTGATATTGATACACGACTGGCTACAAACAGAGAGAGGATGGAAGTGGAGGCTGAAGAGCGTAGACGGAAGCGTAACGAGAAACGGAGGGCGAAGAAGCAGGGCGACAGCAACGTTATGGAGTGGAATGTTGAAGGCGACGGTGTCATTGCTTGAAGCAACTATCCTGAAGTCACGACAGCAATGGATGGGCCAGTCGGCAACACATCGAACTCCCCAGGACCCTACCTTGGCTGATCAGGCGACCTATCGTGGCAGCATGCTTAGGATGAGAGACGAGACAAGCGTCTATCATACATCCTTCGATCGGGAAGGCCGGCCACAGCTGCAGTACCAGACCAGCGTCGCGACTCAGCACGCAGGTTGCTGCGTTTGTGCTGAGCCATCGTCCACTCCCCAAAATAGCTTGCCTCTCAAGAGTGTCAAGGAAGCACACCGGTGCCCGATATCACTGTACTATAATGTTCAGTCCTCTGGGCTTGAGGACATGGAGAGGCCGCTCGGCGCGAGTGAAAAGTGTCGGAGGTCGGCGCTAGAACTACCCCGCTGCATGAAGCATGCGATCCTTACCTCCTCTGATGCAATACGTTGATTTCTAAGCTACAATCAGTCTGATGTGGGGAAGCTTCATTATTTACAATCAATAACTGTCCCTAGTATTTATACTACACTACACATACCCTCCGAGAAGTCAAGATAACTGTCAAGATACATCAGCATCACTAGTCATTCCCCACGCCTACCTCCTAGCTTCCTGACTCGTACTCAACATCAGTGTATTCAACATGGGCAGCACCGGCGACAAAATCACCCTCTACACCAACCACCGTTGTCCTTGGGCGCACCGCGCACACATTGCGATCAAGGAACTTGGTCTGAAGTACGAAGAGGTCATCATCGACCTTGACAAGCCGCGCGAGCCATGGTACCTTGAAGTCAACCCTGTACGTCCCTCCCTTACATAATGTTGACAACTACTCGTACTGATAGCCTTCGAGCGCGGTCTAGTTCCCGCAATCAAGTTCAATGACCAAATCATCACCGAGTCTGGTGTCGTCGCACGCTTCCTCGCCGACGCGTACCCCTCTCACCTCGTACCCAACACCGGCACCGTCGAAGCTGCGCTGACACGCGCACGCATCAATTTCTTCGTCGACACTTGGTTTGACAAGGTGGGGAGCTACTGGTTCCAGATCCTGCGTGCCGAGGGTGAAGCCAAGGAGGAGCTCGTGAAAGAGTTCCTAGAGAAGGTGGGCAAGGAGATCGAGCCGCTGCTCGCGGACGCAAAGCCATTTTTTGGCGGAAGCAGCAAGGTGACATTGGCCGAGGCCTTGACTGCACCGTTTATTCTGCGCATCGTTTCGTTCTCGAAGAATGGCGTACTGCCCAAGAGTGTGAGCGAGGGGCTTGAGGCGCTGCCAAACTTCAACAAGTGGTCGCAGGCGGTCATCAAGGAGGACAGTGTCACGTACATTTGGGATGAGGAGTCGGTCATTTCTTCGACAAAGAAAAAGATTGAGAGCTTGAAGGCCTCGTCCAAGTAAGCCCAAAGAGGCATGTACTGTGAACGTACGATGACAACACTAGGTTATGATTTACGAAATTCATGTGCTTGTCTATGTGTTTTGGCCCACTCATCAATAAGGCATGAATTATTCACAATGTGCCAAAGATACACAAAGAGCCGGACTGCATGAATGTTGTCGCAAGGAACCTATACTGCTTACCTGAAACGTTGCATACTCCACGAAGAGCAAGAAACATATAAGAGCCACATTTGCCAACAAGAGCTCTGAGTTGACTGTTCTGAAGGACTAGCAGGGCGAAGCCAAGGTATGAAGATGCACGCTGAAACGAGAGTACCGACGACGCGCCTTGGGTACATGAGCGAAGAGACAGACCAACGATGCGTTATAATGAAGTAAGAGCAATTTTCTGAATATGTTACTGCTGACGCCGCTGAGATAAATGCGAGAAGGAGGGGATCAACGATGCGTGCTAGAGAGAGTTCGCTGACAGTGTGTATCGAAGGCAGAACAACGATAGAGTGCGCCCTATGGCAGTGCTGTTGTTGTTGTTTTGTGACATCGCTGGTCTGAAGTAGGTGGGACAGGATCATAGAGAAAAGAACCTCCGTTCGTGGTGGCTAGTTTGTTGGCGTGCGTCGTCGACCGACTGAAGAGAAGGTGTGGAGCACCTAGTACGTGTAGCCACGACGAGTACGCTTGGGCTCTGGCAGGGCCTTCGAGTCACGTGCGACTATGTTGATAGACAGTAATATCTCGGCCGCTTCCGTCTTGCTAATGGGAGGAACCCCGAACTGAGAAGCGTCTCCCCTACTAGGCCTTCGCTCATCACTAGGTGTATGGGCGCTGACGACAGCACAGTCGGAGCCATCATATACTACCGCGGAAAGCATCCTCTTCGTGCGCAAGCTGCCGAAGTCTACAGTCCCGGGGATTGAAGTCGACATCGATATCGAGGTCGGAGCGCATGCAGCGATTGGAGAGCAGGGGGTCAAGGGGCGCACCGTGCTTGACATAATAGGTGGTCTGTTTTCATCGACAGAAGCGAGATGTGTGGTGTTGTACTGGGTGTGTGGAGAAATCAGGCCCGATAACTCGGTCTTGTAGTGGTCGATGTCAGTGCCGTAACCACTCTCTGGAGGAGAAGCTGGATCATCTCGCTTCCACGCCGGTGGTGTGAACATCGGTACCTGCGATGTCGCGATTGCTGACGTGGACTTTGGTTGCAAGAGTTGGTATGAAATGCCTTCGTCCCTGAAGCGATCTGTCTCTGTTGCGCAGAAGCGCACGGTGTCAGGGTTGACGAGGAATCGGGCGAATGCGCGGTCATGGGGAGCAATGCACATCTGAGGGAAGTCATTGCCAAAAACTGGGGTAAGCGCCCAACGAACATGCCAGCAAAATGTTGCCGCTAGTTCCCTGGCAGCTTGCCACGGAACCCAGTAGCCTAAGACACGATTTCAGTATACTATTCGTGCTTCTGATATTTATGACTGACCTTGGCACACCAGAGCTCCTCCAGTGATGCTGTAGCTAATATCCTTCAAGCCCGGATTCGAACTCAGCGCTTTCAAAGGTACGGTCTGCATTGGTCAGTATCGACATGAGCGACCTGAGATTAGTACATACCTTCGAATACTTGCACGACTTGAAGAACGGTGTCATGCGAACGAGGCCGATGTTGTAGTCCCAGAGGACAGTGTAAGACTGCTGCTCGCCAGGTCTCTTGAATGTGTATTGAAACACTACAGCTTAGTAAGCTCCTAATCATGATGTGGTGACAAGTACACTAACCTTCGAAGGACTTCCTGTTGGTCTTCTCCAGGAAGTCTTTCTTGTCGCTGGCATAAGGTATATGTCGAATCCCCTTCTTCTGGATCTCTCCGAGCGGGAAGACACTGAACGCACGATGTTTGGTCTCCAGGTCGTGATCGTCGCAGGCTTCATGGGGCGGATAGTTGACATGGCCGGCGACTTTGGCACCTTCAACGAATATGGGCGCATCTTTTGCTAACTTCTGTGTCGTTTTAACTGCACGACTAGCCAAGAAGTATTGAGAAGAAGGCAATGCATGTGTTGAGATCTCCTTGCGAGTCGGACGAACGGGGCTCCCTGGGGAGTTGAGAAGAGACTGGATGTTCATAATTTGGACGAGGCGGCAATATGAACTCAGTGCTATGAGAAGTGCTGGACGAAGCAGCGGGAGCCTGAAGAGATCGGCGGCTGGTTCGTTCGTATCGCGTACACGAGGGCGGCAAGCCACCTGTTACAACCAACGTGTATAGCTGAACACGATCGAGCATACACCTGAATACAGTCAACGCCTAGATTGGAATCTAGCCACCGAAGCATACGCACCAGTCTAGTCGAAAGGTGTTGGCAATACCTGCACCTTACCGATAATAATGGCAGTCTGAAGGCGTGGCGACCACGTTGATACCCATGCGAAGCCGACACCGTCCGGCAAACAGCAAGCTTCCGTTGCAAGACAAATCCTCTGTGACTTATGTACTGGACGGTCTCACTCCAGTTGCTGAAGGACAAAGTATTGGCTACGGGCTCTGGACAAGACAAACCAGTCTGTGTCTACTTGGTAATGAAGGGAGTAACGCTGTACACGAAAGCCAGGCTGTAAGAGAGTGCCTCGACAAGCGACCAGTAGATTCGAAAGCTGGGTTCAGAGTTGGTCTAAACGGCGAAGAAAAGAGTTTGGAATGATAACAGTGGTTCTTAAGAAGCGCTCGAGGCTTTGCTAACACTAGCGCGTCTACCTATACGCAGCCAAGCGCTGTGCAGAAGATTTCCGGTGTGGATGTACACAAGATGGGGTCGGTAGCGCACCCCAGCGTGCTCTCCAAGCTTCTACCTGGTAGCTTCCTTCGTTGAATCAAACGCCGGCAGTGGAATTGATTGGTAGGTTACGGCCTGTGCAGCGGTACAAAGTGGCTTCGATGGATCATGTTTCACTGCACCAAACGGACCATGATGCATGAACCCTACACCAATGTTCCTTTCTACCCGCATCACCTTTGTCTGCGGTATTTGGTACTGTCACTATCGAGGCCAGACAAAGGATGCACAAACCGCGTGGGGTCCTTGTTTGACGAACTTTCAGAGCGATTCAAACAGCATGAGCAATCACTTTTTGGTGGAAGTGCTGCTCCAGAGGCCCTAGTGAAATGGAGCTCCATATCTGTCTTGCCCCAAGTTGACGGTGTGGCGGAGACCGGGACATCCCCAGAACAAGGCATCAAACTTCTGTGTCCCGCACAATCGTCTACAACTGGACCGTATCAGTCTACAGCTAGGGACAACCTCGTGCGCAAGGGTACACCAGACATGGCCAGAATCTGCCAGCACGAATGAGTTAACATTGACATCTGCAAGCTTCCGAAGCATGCAAAATCCGCGTTACACTTAGCATAACGTGGGTGACCTTGTCAAAAACCCGCTCTCGACGTTCACTTGGTTAGTTGTGCAAATGCAAAAGAATCGTTCGAGTGATTGGCTCCGTGTCAAATCAGCAGATACCCGCTGTTTCCAGCAGCCAGGAGCGACCGCTCAGTATGTAGCACACTCCTGCCACACATAGCCTTCCTGCAGGATTTTGGATACCCTGGCCTTGATGTCGAGTGCAAATCATGAAGTCAACAAGATTTTTTTGTGATAAGCCTCTTACGGTTGCTCAGGCGAGACAGCACCAACATCAAGTGATTGCACGAGCTATGTTTCACCGGACGTCTGCGAACAAAGTTATATGATACATACGAACGACTGTGCGATGCAGGCGTTTGTCAAGTACCTAAAAGCGGCACGGTCTTGCTGTCAGACTACTCAGGGATGTTGAAGGCCATGCTGCAGACCAATCCGTGGAGCACGGTCATCGACATGAAACCGCATACGCAGACGCTCCTAGAACCACAGCTCATAGACCTGACCCATAAGAGGTCCGCAACTTCGAGCCTACGTCCTCGCGTGTGACCGGCGGTGGGCGACCTAACAGCTCGCACCTTCCGCGCAAGGATATTCACTAGCTGTGTCAGATACAGGGCAAGATGTACTACTGATGAATGCTTTCCAGAAACGATATCTGTATTCCTCTTGATTTGACAGCATGCACAATGCAACAGGAAATGAGGGCGTACGCCTTCGCTACGGCGGACGTTCCCCGTTTGCCGGGGCTACACAGCGCCGGGATCTTGGTATCACGCCCCACTCGTATGCAAGAGCTGACAAAAATCCCTGTAACCGCTTCCAATGTTTGATAGTTAGGCAGGGATAGGAATTGTGATGTACTGATGCTAAACCAGGTATGGCTCAATACAGTTACGCGAATCGTTCCTCGATCTAGGAGCTAGAGCCGGAGACAAGACGATATCAAGGGCTTTGAATGTAATATTCTGTTGTTTCACGTGGTTTTCGCACAGATTCTCTCCGACTCTCGCCCTCAGACGTAAGTAAAGTCTTGATGCGTTCCTCCGCTAGCTATTTGCAACAATTTACTGCGCCACCATGACCGCGGCCACCAAAGATGGACAAGCCTCGAGTCAGGACGCGTTATATCTCTCTACACACGGTCCAACAGCGGTAAGGTCTCTTGTGACCACGCGCAACCCGCTTTCAAACTTGTCTGCCATTGGTGACTTTGCTGAGCAGGCCCACTCTTTATGGCATAATTCGACACAGCAACGACAGCCACCAAGGCATTCGCCAGCGACATTACTCAATAGAGAATAGTATGTCTTAAAAATCAGGGTTCAGTGGCTCCGTTGAAACATAATGAGCAATGGGGTAGCTCATTTCTCAGTCCGAGGTCACACATCTCGGAAAGTGGCTGAGCTCGTCCACTTGCCTCGAGCCTGGCTCAAGACAACCAGCAACTAATTGACAGGGTGAAGCTGTCAAGAACATCGCCTGTGATTGCACAGTCTCTGCTTGAGCCTAGCGGAACAGAACACCAAGCCGCGCACCGAGTCCCTTATGTCTATCTCCTGACAATACCTTGCATCACCCTTACCATATGGTGCAGACGCGTTTCAAATCTGCCTTGCGCACCCATGCAGTTCAATTTCCACATTCAGTTCGAGGTGTGTAGCTCGGATGTCATGTCGGAGTTGGTACCCGCAAAACACAAGATGGGTGCATGGGACAACCTCGTAATAGGAACTGCTGCACGCGATTAGTCCCCAAACTCACTTACTACTGTACTATAGCTTTCTATATACCCAATCGAGCCATCCCAGTATGAAGATGACGTTCAAATGACAGCGGGACCTTACAGGTCATACATCATTCCACTTTCCTCGTAGCACTTTCCTCACGAAATGAACGCAGATATCACCATGGACCACGATACACTCGCACAACATGCCTTTTGGCCAATTGTTGACCACCAAAGTTTGATAACTGGCCCAACATTATACTTGCGGTAAGTTCTGACATACTGCTGGTGTCACCACGTCAAGCTTTGTGGCGTCTTTAACTTCAGGGTATACCAGGTTGGCAGGTTAATCGTGTCTACTACTATATCTCAATGCGGAGGAAAGCATCGTTTTGTTCTAATTGGAAGCATTCCAGAGGGTGGCAACACCTTTGCATTCAGATATTCCAAATCCAACGTGGATGTGTAAGTTCGACAAAGAGCCACCCCACCTTATTAATATTGCAGCATGTACAACCTCGATACAGATTTGCCCAACACTTCTTCAAAACTCCCCGCCATCGCGATCCTCCGTATCAGTATTACAATTCACTTGATCTATTTCCATAATATCTATCTTTCTCATCGAAGCCATTGTAGCGCCCGCCCTCCGGCTGGGTCTGCATTGAGAGTTCGTGGTAGAACAAGGACAGTAGGGTACTGATCTTGGCCATGTTACCCTGACAGAACCATTCGGTCGTTTTACCCGAGCAAGACAGTAGCCGCGACCTGTACAACATGGGCGTTCATCTGACAGCTTGACAGGTGACGCCGTGCCAGGTCTGCACAGCTACAGGTCATACAGGAGGCTTGGAAAATCGAGGGTGTGCAAGCTTCACTTCTTGAATATCGGTACGCCAGCTGGCACTCCATAAAGGGCACTGCTCCGCTCTGCTACTGCGCCTTAAGACTCGGAATCGCTACTTGCCTTATCTATTCCAAATACTTAGTGCTTCGCCCGATCCTGACACATCAGCCAACGCATATAGTCGTGCAAGACTAGAAAGTAGTAAGCTATTACTCTAGTTGAGCTATGATAGGCCTCTCATCTACAGAACAATACATGCAACCCTGCAATTGCGAGTAGATATAGTACAATGAGCGGGTGCGACTACCACTACCGTGACAAATCTGCCTTGGAGAAGAACACAAACTGGACTGTCTGAAACAGTAGCAGCTTAGTTTGAAGAACAAATCGAAAATAGCGATCTCAATGAACTTGCATTGTTTTCCATCTTATGTTAAAGATTGCTATGAAAGTGACATTTCTGAGCTTGTAGTCTGCACGAAGAAACGTACCCGACTAAATGAGTGACCGAGCGTATTTGTATATGTTTTGTGAACTTCTAAATGTCTGCATCCGATACCATAACACTGCGAACCCAAAACAAGCATCCCGCTCGTCGTTGCCAGCTAGTACACACTGTCATTTCCTATTCGGTCGCTAGCGTAGGCAACATCGGGGCGAATGGCGTCACCCCTTCTTGGCTCCTTCCTACAAGTACCATTTAGACGTCCCCAACGCCCTGAGGCACTCGGCAAAATGTCTTCTTCCAGTGCTGAAGCCCATGGCCTTCCTGCAATCGCACCATCCTTTGCCGAAGACCGACCGTTAGGAGAGCCATCCAAGTTCCTCGTCTTTCATACCGTCGCACTCACCCACGCTGCTCTCCAAGAGCTGCTCCTGCGCATCAACACAAGCAGTTCCAGTTCCCAGAACTCAGTACTCGCACCTGCGCCCGACTTTACGGGCCGGCCATTGCGCGATGTGTACGATCATTTTGTCTCTCTCCGCGAGCAGGACGAAACAGTCTACCCGGTTTATTTCATAGTAGCTGACCGCGCTGATTTTCTAGACAAGGGCGTGCTGGGCATCTGCCTTGATTGCAGTCTGGGAGAAGGCGAAGTTGCTGATGTGGGCGTGGCGCGGTGTGAGGTCGACTTGGCGGACAGCTGGGGTGCGAATTTCTACCACAAGATAGCAGATTGGGTCGAGATGAAAGATGATGAGACGATGGTATGGGGAGAAGATGGCGCGGGTGCTGAATCCGAGGATGTCGACCCCGAGCAGAAGCATGCGGATGAGGCGACGAAGTACGGGTGGGATGTGCGTACATCTATCATTCTCAAGAGAAATGTGTACGCATGGTATTCGCTGGTTGAGAAAGGTATGAAATTGTGGATACTTATCTTGGATTCATTGCGCTGACATCCAAAGCCTTACCTATCAACCGCATGCTGGACCCGTCATGGCTCGACAAAACTCCGGATCAATGCAGATTCCAAATGCTAGGCAGCTATCACGCTTCAGACGACCCTTGGGCGGAAGTCTGCGCAAATCATCCTCATCAATCTGCATTCAGGCCGAGAGTTAATAGAAGGATTGTGCTAGTTGCGGAGAAGGAGAACGCTGATGCAGAAGATGGCATAGCGATTGTTCGATTAAAGTCAGGCCGACCCCCTAAGATACTGGCGAGAGTGAGTGCGAGCGAGGCGATTGCAAAGGCAGATGAATTATCATTATAGCCATGAACTTTGTCCTGACGGACTATTCTGCTTGGATTGCAATGCTGAAGTGAAGTGCGTGAGTTGTATTGGAGGTCCCGCCAGGTGGTTTCAAGGATACGCTTCTCTGCAAGCTCTTTCGTGGTGGGATCATTCAATTGTTCGGCAAAGCGGTGGAAGTACTAGGGGTAAATGTCGCTAACTTCATCTCCCAGAGTTGTAAATGTAGAGAAAGAACTTGCCATTGGCGATGCAGGACGATCCATCTGTTGCAGCACTAGCCAGGGACAACATCCCTATTTGACACGATTACTCAAAGACTGAAGTTATCTCTCCCGTATTAGAAGCTTTGTGATCCAGTACTCTTCAAGATTCCATATTTTCAATGGCAGTCACGCAGCTCAGCCTGGGTTAATTGTGCTTCCATGCCGTCTCATATTAGCGTTCGGGCATGCCTTTATTTCTTCAACAGACAAACCATCAATGTCCCAAAAATACGATAGGCAAGACGTCAAGGTATCTGGGCATGCTACAGTGGCGGTCAAGAGCGCTGATCTGCTGCTGAGAGGTAATCGCGCGAATTTCGCCAATATCGCGCAGTGATGGTTGTTGTAGATCAGCGAAGTCGGCGGAAATATGGCCACAGTCCGGACGAGGCGGACGACGAAGTAGAGCCGAGCTCACCGATGACGTTTCTCCTCTTGCACTGCATGCGTGGCTTTTCGCGTAAAGCGATGTTCTGTGGGACTGCGACCACGGCTGCAGTGTCGGTATCTTCCGCTGTGCAGCAGGAAAAGGAGCGACCTCAACTTGGAAAGTAGGTATAGTTCTAACACTGCGAGTCTATTTTGGTGAGTGCTTTTAACAGGTGAGATCGCCCGGTAGGCGATAAGACGTCATTGGAGCAATTGAGAGCGGTGACAACCCTGATGAGTAGAGCGAGTTAAATCTGTAGATGGGACTTCAGATGGGTGTAAGTGACAGACATGTAAAATGCAGCTTTCTCGAGATCGTTGCCAGGTCTGTTTGATCAATTCAATCCAACCATTCTAGGCCGCACAAAAGTCACTGTGCGGGTCTGAATGCCATGTCTCATTCCTGAGTCGGTCGTGGAGGAGAGCTTTGAGACGTGGCGGCTGTCGTCTATTGGACTTAATTTGAACATGTGCCGACCTTTACGCCGTGAGATGGACGAATGTCAATACATTGACAGTCGGCCCCGAAGACGGGATTGCGTGTTCGTAAAGAAGCCGACTATATTGTTGAACTGCAGACGCAGGGTGCGGCAGCGGGAGGGGAGCCAATGCACACCCATGTACCCCGGACCTCTACAACCGCATTGCCCTTCTCTTACAATTTTTCCTGAAGTGGTAATGTGTAGTGGGCTGATTCATGCTGAAGCTAAGATTAATGGCCGTCATGGTTGACCGGCCATACTATGTAACCGAGTCTAGACTGAGACCACAGCGCGACTCAAGATAGTCCCTCCAACGCGTACCTCATACATCGGTGAGGTCAACCAAAGCATCAAGTCGATACGAGACCGCAGCCACAGATGCACGCAGGCGCGCAGCGTAAGGGTGTCGCACTTGACGCACCCCGCCTCAACACATGCAGTCCATAAGCTGTGTAGTGCTCTCACCCAATCAGACGACGATGCTTATCAGTGTGCTCAGCAGCGGGCCAATCAGACAATTGACGCCTATGAGAGAGGCTGCTGCGAGAAAGGATTCCCCGCATGCTGCGCGCGCCTTGCTCGGCTGTGTTGCTGCCGTTTGGCGGCGGTGAACGTGCTCTTATCGCAGTGTATGGGTTGGAATTGTTGGGTGCCACCTGCCAAGGTAGGCAGGTAGGCAGCTGCCAGAGCAGTCCATAACAGGATGCGCAGTAAGCACGTCAATACCACCAGCATTGAAGTGTGCAGACGTCGGCTATCGAGCATTGTGCAGTGAGTTTGTGGAACTGAGTATCACAAACGAGATTCGTGGTGTTTTGTGAATGATCCACATGACGATCTACTGGCGCGATGCAAGGAATGCCATTGTTCCAAGATGGCATTTGGCGGCGGGGCCCACGTGTTCTCGCGCAGACGTGCCGCCCACTTCGCGCATCTTGGAGCGTGAGTGGTGTGGCTTATCGCCGGTTGGTCTGGTGATGCTACGAGGAGCTGCTTTCGAGGCATGATCGCTCAATGAGGACCGACGCAATGTCGCGGTGGTTCCCAGACTGTGCCTGCGTGCAAATTGCGGCTGGCATGTTACGCAGAGCACACAGTGTGACGGTCTGAGGTGTCCATGTGGGCGTGTGGAGTTGCAGAAACCTCTGCGTCTCACGCGACTCGAGAAAAAGAAAGAGAGATTTTTGTAGGACCTTGGAATGGGCGGCAAGGCTGGGGTGCTGCCTGGCTCGATTTTGCGGCCATGGTGGGATCGGAGATGTGCGCGATGTGCGCACGGTTGGCGGGCGCCACAAACAAGCAGCACAACAGTGGAAGGAGCTACGTCGCAGCGCAAGACCATAGACCATGGAGGGCAAGGCCCGAAGTTGGTCACGTTGGCGAGCATGCCCAGCGCGATTAATGTACTCGAGTGCCTCGCGCTACGCGCTATCGCGAGCGCGCAAAACCGTCCGAGCGGTCAGTGGGATGGTGGTGCTGCTAACGCCCTGACCCCCATGCCGTCATGATTTCTGGTCTCCATGGGACCACTGACTAGGTAGCGCAAAACCCAGCTGTGCCGTACCAATACTCAGGCTTTTCCCGCTCCATCCCCGATCTGCCTACATATTGCTCCAGCATGCAACTGCGCGCCTCACCTCTGTAACCTGCACCCTTCCGGCAGGTTCCCAGGCTTCCAGGATTTACAGACACCGCCCCCGGCCCCGAAGCGTCTCGCCCCCCCGCTGCCTTGTGCTTGCCTGCCTTCTGCACAGACGATCGCCGCTATATCCCGAGCAAGCAGTGTGTTTTGCACCAAGACAGCGCCATAATAGTCACGCAGTAGCGCACACCTGTCCTACCACCACCTCCTCCGCATCGAGAGCGCTCCACGCCGCCCATTCTCACCAGGCACACATCGCGACGCATCATGACGCGCAGGGAGGTCTATGCCGTGGGCCTGGTGTTCACGCTGGTCTGCACCGCCATGACTGTCGCCAGCATTGCCTCGCCGCGCTGGATCTCTTACCGCCCTGTAAGCTTCTGTCGTACTTTCCCCCTCCATCACCATGTAACTGACCATGTTTGCAGAATGGCGAACGCGAATATTCGTACGGCCTTCATTCACGCTGCTCGGCCAAGACGGGCCACTGCGTCCCTTTCCCTCGCAGCACCGACTGCGACAAAGATGCCTCCTTCTGCAATATGTGGCGCACTGTTGGTTTCCTCATGAGTTTCGGTGTTGTTGTTGAGCTGTGCACATTGGTCAGCTTTGTGGTCATCGTCGCTGGCGGAGTGCAGAGGAGAGTGCAGGGCTGGGGCGTTGTAGTGGGTGTTTTGATATTCAGCGCCATCATTCAAGGCGCTGGCATGGCTATTGTGGTACGTTGTCCCAGAGCGGTACCACCTCGACAATGGGAGGAAGCTGACACGCCACAGTCTTACGTCTTCGATCACGACTCACGATTCTTCTCTGGATTTGTACTTGATTCTTCCTGGTCCATGTGCACCGCATCCTGGACGCTCCTCGTCCTCACAGCGCTGGGCATAACCGCCTCGGCATACTACCTGCCAACCGAGGGCGACTACGAGCTCATTCCAGAAATGGACATTGAGCCCGATGACCAGTGAGCACGCCACAACAACAACCTACAAAACTTCATCTAACCAGCAACAGACTCCTCTCCCGTGTCGCAGCCTGGGATAACGGCTACAAGCACATTGGCTTCCAGTACCAAAACGAACCCCCAGAACGAGACCCCGACATGATGAGCATTGCCTCGTTCCAGAGCAGACAGAGCATATCGAATTCCGTCCGCTCGCCCTCCATGTCGCGCCCGACACGGTAGTCGATCTACTTTTTTCTCTTTCTCACCGACCTCGCATTTCCGGTCCGTGAGACGACATCACTTGCATGAGATTGTTAAACAGCGGTTTGTTTTGGCATAAACGGCGGCATGACTGCACTGCGATTTGAGCGTTTGTTCGGCGCTGGTGCGTTTTTGTTTTCCACTTTTCCGCGGCGGCGAAGGGGGGAGGGGAGAGGTTGGGGAGGTGGAGGATAATGATGATCAGGCGTTCTCGCTCGCTATTGCTACGTTTACGTACGTGCCATGCCGTGCCGTACAGTCTTTTTTTGCATCTTTCCTTCTTCTTCTTCTTCTCCGCTTTCTAATGAGATACCCCCTCTGCTACTTATCCTGGTGGTTATGGGCACGTACTATGATGATGATTGAGTATGGGATCTGCAATTCAAATTCGAATACATCAGCAAAATTCCGAGTAATTTGGGGGATCTCCCTTCTCCCTTGAGTGAGTGACACGTGTGTCGTGTCGTATGAGAAGAAAGGGGCAGAATACGCTCGCTGCATGCATATATCAAAGCAGGCCTTTTTTTTGCTGTCGTTGTAATCACTCACTACACGTTGAATTGAAGGAGAGCGCGCGGGTAACAACAGCCCCGGTGATAAGTGGTATGTGTGTTGTCTTGCCATTTCGTCTGGGTTACTAGCATGGGGGTTACATTTTCCGGTTGAACGTTTGTGCTTCGTATTGGAGTCATTTCACGGTGTGATGCACGCACGGGGAGATGTTGGCATGTGATATGGATTGATTTGGTATGAATGCATGGTCGTCATCCAAGAAACAGCCCCTTACCACGCACCACGCAGCAGCAGCGCACTCACAGCGCCTACCTCGCATTCCCTGTAGCCAGCTTCCTGTTCCTCTTGATCAACGCGCCCAGCTTGCGCTCCAGCACCTCGTGCTCACGCCGCGCAAGCGCCATGGCGTGCTCGGCCTCCTCCAACCCCAGCACACAGCGGCGGTCGATGAATCGCCCGCCCGCCGAGCCAGCGGAGAGGGGCAACTCGCGAGACGACGGCGGCAAGGCGAATCCAGCCTGGTCGAGGCCCTCGAGCACCTTTCGGATCTCGGCGCGATCGCGCGGGTTTTCGCCCATACCGAGGCCCGCTCCTATGAGGCCTTCGAGACCGCGCACCCACACGCCGCCTGATTTGTCGCCCGTCATGGACGCGAGGCCGTCGATCTCGGTGCTGCCCACTGCGCCGCCCTCGAGCACGGCGCGCGCGACTTTCTCGAAGCCTTCTGCGTGGCGGCCGGGACCGGGCTGGATGCTAATGTGCGTTGTGCCTGAGCCGGGCGCGCCGCCAACAGCAGCCATCTCTGGTCGAGGGTGATTGGGCGGCGGATTATCTGTAGCGGGCAGCACGAACTGGTTCAGATATGCGCCAGCGTCTGCGGGTGTCTGTTGCTGGGTCGGGACCATGGAGTGGGCATTAGTGAACTCCTTGGGGTGAACAGGGGGTAGCTGCTGCGAGAGAGTCTGAGGATCGAACTTGAGGTTGCTGGTTGGCGAGTTGGGGAGCTTCTTAGGCACGGCTGCTTCTCTTATCGCAGTGGCGAGTGCAGGCAGTACGTCTACAGACGAGTTATGATTGGAGGCAGACTTTGAGGTGGGGTGAAAGCGTAGGTATCCTGTCAGCTTTTCAATCTCAGACTCGAGGTGAAGGGCCCGTTCTTCGAGCTCGGCGGTCAGACCCCACAAGAATGTTCCGTTTGGCGTGATGAGTGTGCGGGAATCAGGCTTGCCATCTTGACCGTTGATATGGACGGGCATCTTCTTTGCAAGAGCATCAAGATCGGCTTCTGAGAAGTGAATCTTCAGATCTGGCGGCATCGTTGCATGCCCAGACGAAGAAGTACGGGAGGCGTGTGTCGACGATAGCGGTTTGAAGAACTCGAGAGCTGAGACGAGCAAGTCGCCAGTTTTCTGGAGGTCGTTCAGGACCGATTGCGCACTTGGTTCGTTCCTTTCCTTCACCTCTTCAGGCTGAATCTCAGGCTCTGGGGTCACGCTCACAGAGTTGCGCGCAGACTGTACCTTGACCGAAGCCACGGATGGAGTCTCAAGCGGCTCGTCCTCTACAGTTGCACTCTTCGGCGAAGCAGGCTGGCTCTTGGCCGCTGCCTCCTTCATAGCAGAAGCCATAGCAGCGACCGGCTTTGGCGTTGTGTTTGGCTTTTTAGCCTTCTTCTTACGACCAATAATAGGTGCTTGGACAACTTCAACATCAGACCCAGCCTCAACCTTTTCTTTTTCTTCTTCTTGACGTTTACGCTCCTGTCTGTTCTTCTTTGCTTGCGCCTTGGTGACCTTCCTTACTGGTGCAGAACCTACGATGGTGCTGGTAGGAGGTGGAGAGCTGGCTCTTGATATCATACCAGAGGTCATGGAGGCTGTATCCGAAATCAGCTCACTAGCAGGGGTGCCAGGCTGATTCAGTGAAGCAATGCTCGCTTGCCTCGATCTCAACTTGTCTACTGTAGGTATCTGGGGAAGAGGTGGTGGTGGAGCAGCAACGGCGGGCGGCGTCTCAACCTTGGGTGTCGATACCAGGCGCAGAGTTCGAGGTGCCGCCGCGTGCTTGATAGGCGATGGTGCGGCCACCACAGCAGGGCTCGCTGGTACTGAAGAAGTCGTAGTGAAGGGAATGGTGCGTGCACTCTTTGTCGGTGACTCCGTCTTGCCTTGCATCGCAATAGGCACAAGCTCCTTCTCAGCTGCCTTGGCAGCCGTAATGTCAAGCTTACCGAGATGCTGGCGTTTGTCGGTGGTGGTAGCAGCCGCGGCGGCAGTTGTGACCGCAGCGGGAACCTTTTGACTACTTTCTTCCACCGCTTTTTCTACCTTCTCGACTTTCTTGTTTGCTGCTTTTCCCTTCGCTGCGGTCTTTGCAGGTGTCTCAGGTGTGGGCTTCTTTTCTTTCGGTTCTGTTTTCTTCGTCACTGCATCTACTGGCGTCTTGCTCAGAGGCTCCGTTGTATCTTGTGCTTTCGCACCGGTGCCTTTAGGAGGCTTCGTTGGTGTCGAAGGTACTGCACTCCTGCTAGGTACTGGCGTGACATCAACCGCTTCGGGAGCCTTTACTGGCTGCTTGCCCTTCTTCGTCTTCGCAGGTGTTTCTAGCTTGGCAGGAGTAACTGGTACGACGGGGACAGCGGGCACGATGGTGGAGGACGTAGTCCGCGACATCGGACGTGAGCCTGGGCGGGACCCTGACAGAGAAGACCCTTCTCCAGCAAGACCCCTTGGGATCGCTGGAGCTGTGAAGCCTGGTGGAATTGAAGGTGTTGCTCGTCGAGGCTGTTCGAAGAATTGACCAGCCAATGGTGTGCCTAGAGGACGTATGGGCTCGTTCTCGTCGTCGTTGACGAGCGCATCGACCTCGAGTGTAGCTTGCTCTTCATCTGCAAATGTACCTACTATTCACGATGGTCAGCAATAGTTCCGCACCAAGTACAGAGGGAATGGTGGTCAACAACAACGGCGGCAGCGGCGGCGCAACGGTAAACGTGAGGAACAGCAGGCAACGCTCTAAGCAGTGGAGGTACATCAAGTTACAAAGGCATTACTCTCGAGCATCTTCGTCACTTCAAAGGCAGAAGGATTGTAAGGAAGCCATCTCTCTATTAGAAAGTAAGCATGCCGACTATAAGCGGCAGGAAGGGGACGTTACGTACATGCGATGGCAATGACGAAGATGACGAGAGAAGCTGACCCAGGCATGTGGCAAAGCAGCATGATCCACCCAAGTAAAGAAAGACATGAACAAGATGCAAGGTATTGAAATCCATGAAATCATGCCAGACCCAAAGACCTTGCCCATGGCTGGCCGTTCATTAACGCCGGGCAAACAGTGCCTTTGCACTTTTTGGTATGCCGATGCAGTGTTGCCAAAACCCAAAACGCCGTGCGTCGTTGCCGCATAGAAAAGTACTAAGACAGTATATCTGACCCAGCGGCCGACTAAATATGTGAAAGAAGCGAAATGTTTACCACCTTCCGGCGCCGCCGAAGTTGTTGTTGTTCGCGTAAAGAGAAGAAAAGCCGTTCTGGCCTTGGCCATACGGTCCCTGGCCAGCCATGTTCGCCTGGTGGAGCCTCGCCTGTAAGATGCTCGGGTCTTGCATATCAGCCATACCGCCTCCTCCAGAGGAAGTAGTGTTGGCATGGCGATGTTTCTTGCCCTTCTTCTTAGATTTCTGCGAACCAGACTCCTGGTAAGCGCCAGGCGAGGGTCCATAGGGGAAGTTTAGCAGGCCAGGGGCAGGGGATGTGGAGGTCGAGGGATGTTGATTTAAGAAAGAAGGAAACATTGACTCACGCTTACCAGAATCAGCCGTCCTAGCACCACCATCCATGTTCCTGTTACGGAGCAGATCCTGATACAGCTCATTGGTGTTTCGGTTGGCGTTGGCGCCATAAGGCAGACCACCAGTAGCGAAGCCGTGGCCCTGCGCGAACATGTTGGTGCCGCCGACGGGTGGGGTGCCAGTGGGCTTCAAGCCGGGAGGCGGTCCTTGCACATTGGTGAAGAAGTGTCCGCCCAGGGCTTGCTGCTGGGGCATCTGATTGAACTGGTTCGCGTTTTTGGGCATCATGGAGTTTTGCTGGCTCATGATTTTCTGGCTTGCAACCGGCTGGACGTTTGCCGATGCAGACGCATTGTCGTTGGCGAAGCTGAAGCGAGATGTGTGCCTGGTGTGGCCTGTAGCGTTCGCACCGAGGTTTTGCTGGTTCTGAGTGCCCTGTAGGGTAGAGAGGAGGGCAGCGGACTGTGATCCAGACTTGAAGTTGTTCAAGAGAAGCTGCTGTTGTTGCGCTGGCGTCAAGGCACGGTTCGGGAGACCAAGATTGTTGAAGTCCTCTGCCACCGAGCTGTTGCCGAACAGGTTGCCGCCGAACCCTGGCTGGCCTGGAGGAGCGATGGCGTGTTGGTTTTGGTGGTTGCCTGGGGTTTCGTGGCTCCCCTCGGGCTCTCCGCCAAGTTGGAGACTGCCTCCAGCAGTAGCCTCGTTCTCCTCGGGCTCTGCAGCTGGGGCTGGCTGTGACTGTGTAGCAGCTTTGGCCTCGGCCTCAGCCTCACGCTGCTTTAAAAGTTCCTGCTCCTTCTCCCTCATTGCGCGTCGTTTGGCACCTCCATTAGGGTCCAGAAGAGATGGGAATTCGACAATGGCCTTGAAGTCCTCCTCAGAGAGCGCCGCGCTCGAAAAGACAAACTTGAAGTCGGAGTTGCAGATGGTTCTTAGAAGGCCTTCGAAGCCAGTCGCTTTTGGCTTTACGGGCTTGGGCTCAGGCGATGCGTTTTTAGATTTCTGTGCAGCCTTTTCCTTTGCCTTTTCCTTCTTTCGCTCCTCCTTCTTTTCCTCTTTCCTGGTCTTGGGTTTCGGTGCTGGTTCCTCGACCTTGGGCGGCTCTTCCTTCTTGGGCGCGGGAGTCGATGCTTTCGACAACTGGGCAGGGGTGGCGTTTTGCACCATTGGGCTAGATTGCGATGCAATTGTCGAGCGACTAGCACGACGCTCGAGAGCTGCTTTGCTCGCCCAGCCTGCCGTTGCCGGTAACCCTGGCGCGTCTTGTGTAGGACTCGATCCCTCGTTGCTCTGTTGTCGGCTCATGGGTGCGGCGGCGGCGGCGGCGGTGACGGCGGTGGTGACGGCGGCGGAGACGGGAGGACCAGGATGGGCAGGCGGCGCAGAGCGAGAAGTCGATGATTGCGCGGGCTGCTGCGTCTGGATCGAGTTCATCATGGAAAGATCCTGGCGTGTGAAGCTTTCGTTGTCCTCGCCAGGTTCGTGCAGGAACATGCAGTTGCGGTTGTTGCACTGCTCGCCGCGGAGGTAGGCTGAGCAGTACTTTGTGGTGCCGTACTGCGCTCTAGTGGTGGGGGTTAGCCGGCCAGGCTCAAGGTAAGTGAATCATGTCTGACGTACCTCAAGACCCTGTCGCCGTTCTGTGAGCCATCGACGGCAGTGATGCAGGCCTCGGCGTCCTCCTTGCGGGCAAAGGTGACGTAGACGCCAACCGACTGCTGGTGCTGGGCATTCTCGCGGGCTTTGCTGACGACAATCTTGATGATCTTGCCGTACTGGCCAAAGTAGTCGGGGCCGCGGAGGGTGTCGAGCAGGCGGTCTTCGCGTATGGTGGGAGTCAGGCCGGTGACGTATACGAGGTTCTTCTGGACGACTCGCAGGCCGGCGAGGTGCTTGCGGCTGAGCGAGTCGGCCTCTGCCTTTTGAGCCTCCTTCTGGCGCATCTGGGCGTTCTTCTTGGCCTTTTGGGCAATCTGCTGCTTGTGCTTGGCCATCCTGTGCAATGTTAGGTGCGGTTGGGAGGGCAGGCGCGGGGGACGCCTGGCAGGCAAGGCATGTAGGGCACGCAGGGCACGCACTCTTCGGGGGTGATGTTCTTGAACTCGATGGTCGAGTCGTCGTAGGGGCGGCGACAGGCAGGACACAGGCCGTTCATGGTGGTCTTGATGTTGTTGTAGCAGAACTGACATATCTGGCAGGGCATCAGCAGGGGCGGCGCACAGGGCGACAGAGTGGAGGCTGCAGCTGGCAGACTGCAGCTGGGCTGGGGCGGCGGCGGCGTACTTGGTAGCCGCAGGGACACGGGCGGAAGTTTCTGTCGGACAGGTCGAACTCCTCGACGCAGAGCGGACAGCACTCGTCCTCGTCGTCGTCGACAAACTGGTCATACTGGAGGCGCGACATGGCGTGCGTGTGTGTGTGGAGCGGGCAGACAAGAGGCCACCGGGGGAGCGTGGAGGGTGGAGGGTGGAGCGTGCCGGGCGGCGGGCAGTACAGATGTGTCGCGGGGCGGTGGGCGGGCAGTGGTGCAGTGGGTGCAGGGTGCAGTGGGTGTAGGGTGCAGCGGTGCGATGCAAAGGACGCAAACAAACGCCGGCCGTGTCAAGGAAAGAGATGCACTACTGTTCGGGGGCGATGGGAGGCAGCGTCGAGGCAGGGCACCCGGTGCAGCTGCAAGAGACTTGTCCGCTAGGAGAGAGCACGGGCCGGGCCCACGTCGCTCGCTGCTGGTGCCGCCCGGCAGGCGAGCTTCGTCGAGAACGTCAGTACCAGCGACGCCGCCCTCACCACCCACCCACCAGCCCGCCCTCCGCCTGCGCCGCGCAGCCTCTGCCCCTCCGAACCCACACACCATGGCCATGCGGCTTGCAGTCAGCCGGCCATTGGCCGCCGCCGCCCGCTCGACGGCCGCCCGCGCCTTCTCGACGACGGCCCTGCGCGCAAAGGAGATTGCCGGCGAGAAGACAGAGACGCCCAACATGCGGGTATGCTGGCACCGGCGACGACCACCACCACCTCAGGCCAATGGAGCCGCCCGCTGACTCGCTCGCAGTACGCCCCGCGCAACCCGTCCGAGACGCTCAAGCGCGCCATTGTGAACCCGCTCGACCAGTACAAGACAAAGGGCGAGGCGCTGCACAAGTACGGCAACTACCTCATGTCGTGTCTGCCCAAGTACATCCAGCAGTATGTCCACGTCGTGCCTGTCGTCCCTGTCATCGACGTCTGCCGCTGACCCATCCCCCCAGATTCTCCGTCTGGAAGGACGAGCTCACCATCTACATCCCCCCCGCCGGCGTCCTGCCCGTCTTCACCTTCCTCAAGAACCACACCGCCGCCGAGTACACCCAGATCTCCGACATCACCGCCGTCGACTACCCCACAAAGGACCAGCGCTTCGAGGTCGTCTACAACATGCTCTCCATCCGCCACAACTCGCGCCTGCGCGTCAAGACGTACGCCGACGAGGCCACCCCCGTCCCCTCGCTGTGCGACCTCTACGACGGCGCCAACTGGTACGAGCGCGAGGTCTACGATCTGTTTGGCGTCTTCTTCGTCGGCCACCCGGACCTGAGGCGCATCATGACCGACTACGGCTTCGACGGCCATCCCTTGCGCAAGGACTTTCCCATGACTGGCTACACCGAGATTCGCTACGACGAGGAGAAGAAGAGGATCGTCGTCGAGCCCCTCGAGATGACCCAGGCATTCAGGAACTTCCGCGGCGGCTCAGCAGCATGGGAGCAGGTTGGTCCTGGCGAGACCACCACACCTGAGAGCGTGAGTGCAGCACCCCAGAGAACACCACAATCATCCAAAACTAATTTTCTATATAGTTCAAGCTGCCTACACCCGCGCCCGAGCCGCCAAAGGAGGGCGAGCAGAAGAAGTAGAAAATGAGAGCACATCTAGCATCTTGTAAATACCTGAATCAATCACCTGTACCACCATGTTTGAGGGCGAGGATGAATCAGCGAATCTGAACGTGTCTGATTGGCTCAATGTCAGAAGCCAAGACCTCGCACTTCCCCGCTCCATCGAGTAAGGGCCTGGTTGATCAGTCAGGCACGACGTATAGGAAGGTACTGAAAGACTGCAGCACACGGTAATATTGCGTACAAAATACTAGCACCTCGCACTTTGTTGCCAAGAATAGCCCCTCACTGCATCACTATAACGTACTCGCCGGAATGACTGCCCGTCGCGCCGTTTTGTGGATCTATAAGACGCCTTCCTCGCCATCAGGAAGCTACCATGCCAGAGCTGGCTGGTCTGACCCGTATTGCTAATCCATCGCTGCTCTCTGCGTAGCTCTGCCCACGTATAAGTAGCTCGGACCCCTCCAACGATGCTGAGCCCCCTCACCATCCTCCTCAGCCTTTTCCTAGCCCCAACCCTCGCAACCTCTCCAGCAATGGCGACCAACACAACAACAACCACCACAACCATCAAACCCTTCACCCTCGCCTCTCCCCCCGGCAAGGACATCTGGCGCAAACCCCCCTCGACCAACGTCTTCTCCGCCCCAACCCACCCCTCCACCCTCCCCACCTACCCCTTGTCGTCGTTCAAACGCGCCCGCCTCTCCTTCACCCTCCCGCCCGCGCCCCTCCTGCGCCAATACGACCAAGCCGGCCTGCTGCTCCACATGACCCACCCGGCCGTCCCCGCCCACCAGGCAAAATGGCTCAAGACAGGCATCGAATGGTACTACGGCAAGCCCTACATCAGCACCGTCGGCTGCGACGTCTGGGCCGACTGGAGCATCGTCCCGCTGCCGGGCTATGGTGGGGATGCGCACCAGCGGCCCGGTGCGACGATTGAGGTGGTGCGCGAGAGGGATGCGTTGGGGAGTAGTCTGTGGGTTTATGCGATTGTCCCTGGGGAGGGCGGGAAAGAAGAGGAGCGAATCCCGTTGCGCGAGGTGAATTGGATTTTCGCGGATGAGGAGGGGTGGAGTGTGGGCGTTGGGGGGATGGTGGCGAGGCCGAATGATGAGGGCGAGGAGGAGCTGGTGGCTGAGTTTGGGGAGGGGGTGGAGATTGAGGTTCGGGAGGTGTGTTGAGGGGGGGTTTTGAGGGCATGCAAGCATATGACGCGTCTGTGCTGTTAGGGGTGGATTCATGGCGTGAGATGGTGAACATAAGGGCATGCAACTACATGATACATTTATGCCAACGCTCAAATATCTACAATACAGTCTACAAACGTGCTGCCACAACCCTCACACCCTACCAATCCGTCCGCCGGCTGTAGTAAAAATTGCTAAACACCTTGGTCAGCAAATGCTCTCCATACGTACTCCCGCCATGCATCCTCTCGCGCCCACTGCGCACAACACACCTCTCAAGCGGCCTAACGACGGCATCGAAATTCGGCTCGAAGAAAAAGGGCACGCTGATCCTGCCGCCGCCGCCGCCGCGGTGAATGACGCGGTGCATGGTGCTTTTCCAGATGCCGTTTGTCCAGCGCTCAATCATGTCGCCGATGTTGACGACGAAGGCGCCCGGGAGCGGGTCCGCGGGCAGCCAGGCGCCGTTTTTGAGCTGCACTTGCAGGGCCCCCGGGGTGGGGTCGGTGAGGAGGAGGGTGACGCAGCCGTAGTCTGTGTGTGCGCCGCAGGAGAATTGGCTTGTGTCTTCTTCGTCTTGTTTTTCTGCGGTCGGGGTGGACGAGGAAGGTGTGTGGGACGCAGGAAGAGGCGGATAGTTGATCATTCGCATGACCCAGAAACTGTCGTCGCAATGCCTCACAAACACGTCCTCGTCCTCGTCTTCCCCCTCCCCCTCAGCACCCTCCCCCTCCTGCCCCAGCTCCAGCGCCCGCCCCATCGCCCTCGTCAGCGCCCGTCCCACCTCGACAACCCTCTCCACATACCCCTCGTACACCTCCCTCAGCCGCGCCGGCTCCCTCGGCCACAAATTACTCCCCTGCAGCGTCTTCCTGGTCCCCGGCCCCCCGTCGCCCTCCTGCACCTCGCCCTTCCACTCGGCGTAGAAATCAACCGCCTCCTGCATGTCCTGCAGCCCCCCCGTGACGTTCTCGCCCAGTCCCTGATACCCGCGCGCCGAGTCGCCGCCCTCGGGCCCGCCGGCGTCGAAGCGTTTGATTTCGTTCTTCTGCGCGAGGGGGAGGGCAAAGAATTCTCGTGCCAGGGAGATGACTTGGTCGAGCACGGCCTGGGGGATCCCGTGGCCGGTCAGGTAGAAGAAGCCGTAGGTTGTGCAGGCGGCGTTGATGGCCTGGGCGGTGGTTTGGCGCGCCGCGGGGGACGACGACGGGTCGAGGTAGGAGGCGATGTCGATGATGGGGAGGCCTGTCTGGAGGGCGGTGTCGATGGGGTGGGTGTAGCGGGCGCTTGTGGCGGTGGGATTTGTGGGTTGGGTTGGCGGAGTTTGGAGAGTCGTGTGTCTGTCGCGTGCTGTGCGGAGGGCGTCGTCCATGTCGTAGACGGCCATGTTGGATGGGGGCAGATCCTTTGATTGAGACTGTTGAGATCCTTCTCTTGCTTCAATGCTTCAATGATTGGGGACTGTTGATATTGGAAAGCAGGTGCCGTGTTTAGGTCATGTGATTTATGGGTCACGAGTGGTGAGGGTCATCAAAGTGCTGTCATGTTGCTGCGAGGTGAGTCGAGGCCTCGGCTGCTCTTGCCTAGTCTAGACCCGTATCAAGCCAGCTCTCTCACGCCTACACTCGGTGTTGCTATGCTGTTGCTGTTGCTGGATGTAGTCTTGGGTCTTGAGTGGCAGAAGTGCTGCTCTGGTTCGCTCCTTCACTACGCGTCAAGACAACATGTACGGCCTTTGATACAGACATGTCAGTCATGGAAGCGTGTTCGTCGTGGTGGAAACATGTTCCTTGCAGGCGCGACTTGGACGCAGAACAGATACGTGGATGAGCACGACACATGCAGGTGGGATTTCAGTGTCCAGTGCCTGCGAGGAGGACACGGGACAGCCCACACAACCAAGGGCGTCTTGCTGTGAGGTGGGACAAAGGGAGGCCCTGCACTGGCGCTAGGTGCTTCGCAGCGGTGAGCCCCACCACCGTCGTAAACAAGCGCCAGGGTCCAGCAGGTCGGCCATGGGCAAAGGGGACAGATAGGCAATTGCGCCCGCAACCTCGCCCGTCTCCCTCCCAAACCTCAGCTTGATTCCTGCACGCCGTCAAGATGAGCCTGCAAGCCCCCTCTCTGTCGCTGCGCTCAAAGAGCCCGTCGCGCAGCAGCGGCGCCACCAAGGCGGTGATTCTGGTATGCGCCTTCTGAGCACCGCACAGCTGCGGTACTGCAGCGAACAGCCAACAGCGAACAGCAATGCTCACACGCGCAGGTCGGAGGGCCGTCCCGCGGCACACGCTTCAGGCCGCTGTCCATGGAGCTGCCCAAGGTGCGTCAGTCCTGAGGAGCGCCCGTCCAGAGCCCTCTGAGCGCCAGACTCGCCCACCATCACTGACCCCCCTCCCCAGCCGCTGTTCCCCGTCGCCGGCCACCCCATCATCGAGCACTGCTTCCGCGCCGTCGCCGCCGTCCCCGAGATCAAGGAGGTCTTCATCGTCGGCTACTACGAGGAGGCCGTCTTCCAGCCCTTCATCAACAGCGTCTCCTCGACATGGCCGCAGCTGACGGTCAAGTACCTGCGCGAGTACCAGGCCCTGGGCACCGCCGGCGGCCTGTACCACTTCCGCGACGTCATCCTCAAGGGCAGGCCCGAGAAGCTGTTTGTCCTCAACGCCGACATCTGCTCGTCCTTCCCGCTGGCCGAGATGCTGCGCCTGTTCGACGACAAGGACGCCGAGGCCGTCATGCTCGGCACCCGCGTCGCCAACGAGTCGGCCTCCAACTTTGGCTGCATCGTCTCTGACGCCCACACCAAGCGCGTCCTGCACTACGTCGAGAAGCCCGAGAGCCACATCTCCAACCTCATCAACTGCGGTGTCTACCTCTTCTCCACAGAGTGCATCTTCCCCGCCATCCGCTCCGCCATCAAGCGCCGCACCGAGCGCCCGCGCCTGCTGTCCTACCCCTCGTCCGAGAACCTCGAGTCCTCCTTCTACCAGGGCGACGACGACGACGAGGACAAGGCGAACCTCGTCATCCGTCTCGAGCAGGACGTCCTCTCCGACATTGCCGACTCGCGCCAGTTCTTCGTCCTCGAGACAAAGGACTTTTGGCGCCAGATCAAGACGGCCGGCTCCGCCGTCCCCGCAAACGCCCTCTACCTCCTCAAGGCCTTCCAGTCGCAGTCCGAAGAGCTTGCTGCCCCCTCGGCCAACCTCATCCCACCCGTCTACATCCACCCCTCGGCCCACATCGACCCCACCGCGAAGCTGGGCCCCAATGTGTCCATCGGCCCCCGCGTCACCGTCGGCGCCGGCGTGCGCATCAAGGAGGCCATTGTCCTCGAAGACAGCGAGATCAAGCACGACGCCTGCGTCATGTACACCATCATCGGGTGGCACAGCAAGGTCGGCGCCTGGGCCCGTGTCGAAGGCACCGCCCTGCCCGTCACCAGCCACTCGACCAGCATCATCAAGAACGGCGTCAAGGTCCAGAGCATCACCATTCTGGGCAAGGACTGCGTGGTCGGCGACGAGGTCAGGGTTCAGAACTGCGTCTGCTTGCCGTACAAGGAGCTGAAGCGCGATGTCTCGAATGAGGTCATCATGTAGATTGGCTTTGACAGGGACGCTGTGGAGAACGATCGTAGAGCTTCGTGATATCTAAAAGCATAGTATAGCGACAACATGTTGACAACCAACCCACCCTGCCGTCTCTTTGCAGTGCTTCCTAGATTGTGTGCTTCCTAGATTGTGTAATGCCGACCATCGCAGCTCGACGTGTGACCATGACCATATCTCGGTACCATCTCGCTCATCAACGTCCATGCGCCATCCCAGCAACTCAAGACCTCGCTGACACACACACACTCAACCACGTCCGTAAGACACCAACGCCACGTCGATCCCCGCCCTCCTGGACTGCCATCCCACCCGCCCCCTCCAACTGACCTTGTAAGACGCCGCGCAACACAGCAGCCATCACGGTACCATGCCACAGTACCACGCTCTCATGCCACCCATCCTTTCAGACCCCATGTATATCCACATCCAGATTGCACGCCCGCACCGCCGCACTACGTAACATCAACAAGCCAGTCCGGGTCTGCGTCTTCGTCCTCTGGGTCCTCTAGGGGCAGAGACCCCGCGTCAGACACTGACCGCGACGGCGCGGACATGTGCATATCTCCGTTGTTGTTGTCGTCGTCGTGGTCGTCTGCTTGCCTTTCCCCTTCTGAAGGCTTCGACACCTGCGCGTCTGCTCCTGCTCCTCCGTCTTCGGCAGCGTTGCGACGGAGCTGCGGTTGCGAGGGCGCAAGGGCAGAGTCTGTACTCGTTTCTGTGGGCGGGAGGAAAGACCCAGCGCCTGAGTCTTCTTCGCCGGTGGTGGAGGAGGGCTGTGCGGCGTTGTGGCCGGGGCGGACGAGCTTGGTCGTCGCAGTCGGGGTGGTGGAGTCGAGCAGCGCAAAGGCGGCGGGGTCTTCCCACTCGCTTTGGTCGTCTTCGCTGTCGGACTCGTTGGGGGTTCTGTGTCGAGGGGACGAGGCGGCCGAGGACATGTAGGGCGAGTCGAGGCTTGAGCGGCGTCGGGGCCGCAGTTCTTGCGACTCGAGGATTGCGCTGCCGAAGGATTCTTGGCGGTTGAGGGAGCGGTCTTGGAGGTCGAAGCTGCTTGAAGGTGGAGGGACGAGTTGCATGGCTTCGTTGGTGTCCCCCTCGTCTTCCTCGTCGTCGACATCGTCCGGTACAAAGCCCCCACCGAAGTCGATGTCTGGTTTACTTGGCCGAGGCGGCTCGACATATGCCGTGTCTTCTGGCAGAAAGCCACCCGCCGTCTCATCAGCCTGTCTCCTCTGCTCCTCATAGTTGATAGACGCCTGGACATCGATGACATCGCCCCTCTGCCCATCAATCTCGATGGCATTAACGCGTTGCGCAATTCGCAGCCCGAGAAAGAAGCGGCGCCAGAGCCGCAGCGACTCAGCCCGCCGAGCATCAATCTCAGCCTGCTCTTGCATGTACTCCATGCCGTCGATCGTGGCATGCACGGCATCGCCGTACTCCTGCGCGACCACTACGCCCTGGACAACCGCCGTGCCATGGCGTCCCTTGAAGTTGAAGCCCGTCACTGCGTCGGCGTAGTCAACCTGCAACATCCGCGCGGCTTTGGACGCCAGTTTGTGCCGTATGTGCACGCCGCCCGGCGGACACATGGACGGCACGTAGAGATCGAGGTTTCCATAGACGTTGCGCGGTACGCGGCCGCGCACGACGGGTGGCGGCACGTAGACTTCAGTTTGAAACTCTGCGTACAGCGCTGCGCCGACTTCCTCGCCTTGATCTTCAGCAACATCATCCGGCCCGATGGAAGGTAAACGGCCTTTCTTGGGCTTTGCGTGTTTGAGTGGCTGTTCGCCTGGCAGCACGTCGCGACCCATACGATACCATTTATCTGCGGAACGTACAGTGTGTACGTTTTGTCTTCGGTAGATGGGCTCCATGCGTGGGTTCATGGAGCTACCAACGTTGACTTTGCCCACTACATCAGGTGGGTGGATGACCTCGTTGTGCTTGAGATGCCGCTTTAGGACGTAGACTGGGTGGTTCTTAAAGTCCTGTACGTTCTTGGGGATTCCCTCGGCTGCGACTTTGCGCGCGAGGACTGTCTCTTCAGTAGTGTCGCGATGGAGCGGGGTGGCACGAGCGAAGCATTTCGTGGCCCGCGTCCACCATTGCAGTCCGCGAGAAGTCGATTCGACACGAAACTTGAGGGTCTTTGCGTTGTAGGCTTTTGCATAGCGGCGCGTCACATCGTGTGCTGTATAGTCGTCTTCGAACGCTATGGCGTAGGTCAGACTGTTCTGCATATGGCTGAAGGGAGGTTCAAGCTTTTCGGGAGCATTGATGGTGAATGTCGACAGTGGATCTATTGGCACCCATTTCTGGTGCGCCGAGTTGTATGCTTCGACCCAGTACACTGGATATGGCGTGTGGAACGCCTTCATCTTCTTCGGTCCGGTGCCTGCCTTATTCAGCACCGGATGGCGTTCGCCCATGACTCGCTCTAGACGAGACAGCTTCTTGTTGCGCGCAGGTGCTGGGCTTTTCGCTGGACTTTTGTTGTATGGGTCTACAGTAATCGTCTTCGCGGGTTGGCTTGGCTTTGACGGGGTAGATGGCTGTGCTGCAGATGCGAATGGTAGCTCTTGTAGTGAACAGACGAGCCGAGTCTCTATCCCAATCCCGCGCAGCAAAGCACAGAACAGTTGTCCACCAACATCACACGAGCCTTGCAATGTGCGGGCGGCTGTACGGAAGTCGTCTTTATCCATGGGATTGTCCAGCTCATCAAAGTCAGAGAACGGTCGCACTTCTGCGCCTGGCTCTGCCCACTTCGGCTTTGACATGCCCTGTGCAGTGGCCTTGAATCGTTTCGACCACATGATCTTGAGGTCATTCAGAGCATCCACAAAACGCTTGGATGCCGAGTACTGGGTCAGGTCTGGATTCGGCACGAGGTTGCTCAATGTCTTGGGCTCGACCAACTTGCGCAGGGCAGACTGCACCCTCGCATCGTTGCACCATGCATTCCTACGGTGGACGTGGTAGAGCAGGCACAAGACGTGCATCTTGTGTATGTCCAACCGTCTTTTCCTGTCCACTGATGTGATCGCCCGCCGCCGCACCTTCCTCGACGAGGACACGTCCTCACTCTTCGTGCCGCCTATGGTGATGGAGACGTCACCAATCTCAGGTGCAGCTTTGGAGGCGCCGTCCTCCTCGCTATCGTTGCCATCTCCCAACGCGTCTTCCCACTCCACATCGCTGTCGTCGTCGGATTCGTCCGAGTCCTCGACTGTTTGTCGAACACGCGCCGGCGGCTGTGACGGCGCATTGCGGGGTGGTGGCTCGTATGGGAGCAGCGCGGGCGGAAGTGACCGTGATGCAGGCTTTGGCTCAGGCTGTACCACTGTTTCAACGGCCTCTGGTTGCATCGCTGGACTTGAACTCCTTTGGGTATGCGCTGTCTTGCGCTTCTTCAGCGGCTTCTTGTCTTGGCCATCGGCCGCTCTTTTGGCGGCGCGCTCCTCGTGCAGCATCTCCCGTACCGCCTCAGGCAGGCCATCTTGCTCCTCTTCCTGTGTGTCTCGTTTACGCAACGACCGCCGCGGTGTTGGCGCGTCATTCGTCTTGCGCGACCGACCTCGCGTGCCGGCCATGGTTCCGAGCGGCCGCAACTATATGCGCCGTGAAAGGTCGGTGCCAGCGCAGGGAGAATGCGCCTGGACAAGATCTATGGACATAAAAGCGCATATTGCGCGAGCACAGCTTGGACCTTACAAGGCGTGAGGGTGAAAAGGTCACATCAGAATTGTTTGCGATAGATCGAGGTTGCGCAGGCTTCCGTCGCTGACTGCGTCGAGCGATGACGCAACCCAATCGCGAACTCACGTGTGGGGCTTGCCGACCTCATCCATCACTTCTGGCTTGCTAAGAACTTGAACACCCATATGTCTAGCTTAGGAGCCTATTTGGACTACTCTAAAAAGAGTACAGCTCTGTTCGTTGTTTTAAGGACAAAACTCTAGTACTATCTTCTCAATTGCTGGCTAAGATCTGTAGAGACACTCTTCACAGTGCCTATACCGTGCAACGTTAGCATTTGGCCACCCAGAACTCTGCGATACTCAACACATCACTGTGTGCTCCCGAGACGGATGTTTTGCACGATAATCACGTTCCGTCGCACCTGTCTCTCGTGCAAGGGAAGCTGCAGTTGCCACTGGCGGTTCTGTCCTCAACTATACGTCTATAGATCTAATGGTGAGACAGAAGCATTCTTGAAGCAAGAATTTTAAAGCCGCACTGGTCCTTGATGCGACACAACTCGACACTCCCTACTATACATAGTCACACAACGTTCGGGTAACAACTGTCTCCCATGCGGCTGCCGGCAAGATGGACAGCAACGCTGCTTCCGCTGCGATGTACGGCAACCGCCAGTCTGAGCAGCATGTCGAGCCCAGATCACACCAATACATTTGAGGTTTCATGCACCATGCTCGCTCGCAGTCTGTGAGGTATCGCTAAACTCGACATATATTATCGACCCGCCGCTACTCGCTCAATCATTGAGTAGTCGAAAATGATGGAAATGAGCGAAACCATGCACGAGTCGCCTTCTGCGTCTACAATCTCACCGCCTCCTCCTCCTCGTCTATCTGTGCAAAGATTCTATGGCGTCATCAATCATGGGCCCACCCGCACTGGCATACGCGATTTGCCGGCCCTTCGCCGCGGAAACTTCGCCTCCTGGCTCACTGGCCATTTCCAACGTGGCTCTGCAGTTCACCCGCACTCTTGCTCGCATGCACACTCGCACTCAAACTCCTATGGTAGTTACCCTGCAGAAGTGTCCCACCACAGAGAGATCTTGCTAAAGGATGTAGGTGCCGATATCAGAACCAGCGACGGAGCGAGTGGTGTCGACGTCGAGAAAGGCCCCACAGACTATCAGCGATTCGTGCTCAACATTGATGGACTGAAGTGTGGATGCTGTGAGACTGGTATAACAAAGGCTGTCGACCGTATCCCAGCCATCCGTGACCATCAGGTTAACGTGGTCATGGCCCGGCTTGAGTTCGACTTGGATGTCAATCGCATAACCATCGATGACGTCCTTACAAGGCTCAATGCTGCGACTGGTTATAACTTTAAACAAAACAGCAGACCCAAAGATCAAGTGCTGGAGTTCTTGCATACAAGCGCCCACAACTTCCATCGCGAAGCTCGACCGAAAGGCATTACCGCAATCGAGCTTCCAGATCCACATAAGCAGTTTTGGAATGCTTCTTGGCATTGGACAAGATCAAATCTGGCACTGAATGAATTGCGTGGGAGCGATTCGGAGAAGTTTTCGCCCAAATCCGTCATCGACAAATGCATATTGGCCTCTCGGCAACCTCAATTGGTACGCATCCATTACAATGCGAAAGCCATTGGCGCTCGTGAGATATACGATTTTTATCGCCGCAGGGATGGGCAGTTGGTGTTGGCGCCACCCCCGGCCCACTCGAGCCTTAAGCTCGGTGCGAAGCAGACGAGGCGAGCGCTTTGCCTGTTCTTGCCTGCATCGATGCTCACAATTCCGGTCCTCGTCTTCGCATGGGCTCCAATCGACCATGACAAGATTGTGTACGCTCATGCTTCAATAGCTTTGGCCTCCGTCGTCCAGATCATCGCTTGGGCCGAGTTTCTCCCCAGTGCTTTGCGATCACTCTGGTATTCTCGAGTGCTTGACATGGACTTTCTGATCTCGTTCAGCACAACAACGGCATACGCTTTCAGTGCTGTTTGTTACGCATACCAGATTGTCGGAAAGCCTTTGGAAACACCGTCATTCTTCGAGACGTCTACTCTGCTCGTCAGCCTGATCCTCTTGGGCCGTGTCATCAACGAATTTGCCCGTCACCGAGCTGCAAAAGCTGTATCATTTCGCAATCTCCAAGCCGAAAAGGCACTCCTCGTCGCCGTGGGTCACGAACGCAAGTCAGACCCTCCAACGCGAGAGATTGATGCACGCTTATTACAGTATGGTGATAGCTTCAAGATTCCACCCCACACTCGTATCGTTACAGATGGGACCGTATACTATGGCGGGTCAGAAGTGGATGAATCGATGCTTACTGGAGAGACCGTTCCGGTCGCAAAAGGCGTACATTCTGACGTTTATGCTGGCACCATGAATTGCAGCGGGACACTGATGGTGTTCCTGAAGACGTTACCGCACGAGAACACCGTGCACAGGATCGCGACAATGGTCGAATGCGCTGAATTGACAAAACCCAAAGTACAAGCCATGGCTGACCGCATAGCTGGGTGGTTTGTACCCGTCATTGCTGTGACCGGATCCGTCGTCTTTTTGATCTGGCTATTGATCGATCGTTTCCACAACAAGCGCAACTGGTCCGAGGCCGTTGTCAAAGCCATCACCTATACCATCGCTACACTTATCGTCTCCTGCCCATGTGCTATCGGTCTCGCGGTGCCCATGGTAATTCTCATAGCTGGTGGTGTGGCAGCACGATATGGGATCATATTCCGAGATCCACAGAAGCTCGAAGTTGCGCGCAGTACTACAGATGTAATCTTCGACAAGACAGGTACACTTACCTCTGGCTACTTCTCGGTCGTTGGCGAACACTATCTTGGTGCGATGCAGCCAAATCAGATCAAAGGTATTTTGCTAGGCTTTCTCAAGGACAACAAGCACCCCATCGCTCTTGGAGTGTACAACCACCTTTCCAAGGCATCTCGCATGAGTGCACAGCCTGACCTCGTGCCCGCCGAGATTTGTGACATTTCCAGCATACCTGGCGAAGGAATTGTGGGTTTTACACGCCAGGGCAACCTTGAGGTCCGGGCTGGAAACCCGAATTGGCTGTCCATCCATGTCGAGGGGACTGACTGCAGCCACCTCTGCGTCACAATTGCAGGTCAAGTCTCCGCCGTCTTCAAGTTGCGTGACTCACCTAAGCATGATGCCGGCAGAGTCATTGAGGCACTGCAGAAACGACATATCGCTGTACACATGATCAGTGGTGACTCTCAAGGCTCCGTCGATGCTGTAGCGCACGAGCTGACCATCCCGAAGAGGTACACGAAGTCCAGATGCAAACCCGAAGGAAAACAGGCATACATTCGAGACTTGCAAGGAAAGCAATACAAAGGGAAGAACCGGATCGTTCTCTTCGTTGGTGATGGCACAAACGATTCTGTCGCTTTGAAGCAGGCAGATGTTGGCGCCCACATGCACTCCTCCCAATTTTCATCAGATGTCGCAAAACAAGCCGCGGACGTGGTACTAATGACTGAGCGGCTTGCCGACATACTCGTGTTGCTGGACATATCGACAGGGGCGTTCAGACGCATCATCGCCAATTTCATCTGGAGCGCAACGTACAATCTCGGCGCCATCCTACTAGCCGCTGGCGCGTTTTCGGGGATCAAACAGGGTGGACACGAGGTCAGTATACCACCTCAATGGGCGGGACTGGGTGAATTGGTGAGTGTATTGCCGGTCGTTGGAATTGCATTCCAAATGAGGTGGAAAAGCTATGGAGGCAAGACCACTGCTGCGTAGACCTAGTCTTAACTTAACGTATGTTATTGTCTTGTTTGAGGCGTTGTTCAACACAATCTTGAAATGAGATGGTAGTCCTTGAAAAATTTACAGTACGCCGGCGACGTTGTGACAATGTCTGAACCCCGCCGGTTCCCCTGCACGAAAGAAAACCGTTGATCGTTAATCATGTTCATTACTATGCAAAATATAAACCAAGCAATGTCGAATTAGACCCAATTGTGCCCCCGACTCATCACACTCCCTCGATCATCCCCCGCGACACTAATCTCCGTTGTACACGTGATAGTCCCTACACTTTCCTTCCCCTCTAAGCTCTGCTGTGCCTCCAGCATTGAGTGCTCACTATCGTTATCTAAATCATGCTTCGGTCTCTGCTGAGGCCCCATCGCATTTCCATTCATCACATAGCTGTTCCCAATCTCTTTCATTACATAGCTGTTGCCTGTCCCCTTGCCCGTGCTCTTGCGGCTGCGTGATGTGGAACCAATGATACTCTCCGGCAGCACGCGGCGCAACAGTGTTTCGAACGTCTTGCGGAGGGGAGGGAGAGAGGCGGTGAATGCGCCGACGAAGACTTCGGCGATGGCGAAGATGGAAAGGTTCACGCCGCTCCAGGTGGGGTCCGGGGAGGAATAAAGGGACTTCATTTCGTAGAGCTTGAGTGCGGAGATGGCGGTTGTGCTGGAGGGTGTTAGTGGGTGTGGGATAGGTGCGGTGGAGTAGGGGGGGGACTTACATGAGGCCGAGCAGGAAGACGGCGCGGACGCCCCAGAGTGTGCGCTTGGGGAGTTGGACACGCGAGATGTAGACGAGAGGAGCAACCGTGTAGATGAGATCGGTGAGGATGTTTGTTGCTGCTCCGGAATAGCCTTTGATGTGTGAGATATATTAAGCTTTCACTAAGGAAAGGCGCTCACCTGAAATCACTCTTGGCTTATCGCCCCAACAGCTCCCCGGGCCTGCAAGGTTCCAGTGTTTGGAAATAGGCTGGCACTCGCCCAGCAAGATGACGGAAGGAAAAACAAAATTGATGCCCACGTGGAGAATGATAGAGAGCCAGATGATGACGCGGTATGCCCGTGAGAAATCGAGCATGAGGATGTACGCGCAGATGCTGAGCTTGATCAAGGCCATACCGTAAAGGTTGAAGAGCTGGCCGAACCATAGCCATCGAAGGTACTTCTCCAAATTCTCGGGCGTTTGGATCGGGTCCCAGACATGCCTCCCGCCGCCGACTTCGCAGGTCTTGTAGGCAAATGTGGCACCGACAATTGCAAGTATCTGAAGTCACATGTAAGTAAGTTGGTACGAATTCGTCAACATTGCAAAACCTACATGGCCAGTCCATAAGAAGTGATCTGTTAGCTGGAAGAAATTGCGATTCCTCCAGCTAATGTATAAGCGTAGAATCACGAAAATCGAGCTGAAGACGATCAATGTGATGATGGGAATCTTAAGATCGTTTGAACGGTCTTCCAGAGGCAGACCCTCTGTGGAGCCAGTAGCAGCCATATCGCTGGACCAGTGAAAGAAGAAACGATTGAGAAAGTAACAGAAGAAAAGCGAGGCTGCCGATGCTTTGACCACACCTGGCGGTTAATCTTGCAGCAAGTACAGAAGGCGTCCTTCAGGCGGGAGAGTGCATGGGCCGTGGAGGGTCGGAGCAGGCTCCTATTAGATATGAGATCACATATAGTCACAGCTGAAGGTGGCCGGGACCACGCAGCCGATTCGAGCCAGATCCGCACGGCCAAGCAGGGTCTGTCCTTGGTGCGGGTGGCTTTGCGTAAGCAGCGTCCGTTGCTGGAAACAAATTGCTCCACCAAACCGCCCAAGGTCATATGCTCAGTCCATGACATGTCAGATACTTTGCAGAACCAGATACGAGATGCTAGACCTGCTTCTCTACCATTATGCTGTCAAGTTGGTACCGAGAATGTCGCTGTGAAGGCTTGAGGCGTGTCTCGAGATCTAGTCGACGCAATATCGAGGCTTCTGGATTCAATACCCTAGACGTTCTAGCTGGACAACGTAGCTCTGCCGTAGCTGTGAGGTACCTGTCAGGGTGAACTTTGGAGGAATTAGAGTTCGTTAGCGTCCTAGCGCCGTCGCTTGAATCATATTAGCCCATTAGACCCTTGTCTGCGTTCCATGAATATCTCGACTTTTCTCGTCCCGCGTAACAACCAACGTTTGTGATTCATCTGATCGACCAGTCGTACAACGCCTTACTCAAGATTCTTCTTCGATGATGGGAGTGAAACGCTCGACGGGATGCATCACTCGCAAATTAGACTATCGTTCCCACTGGTTCTGAGGCGCTCGACGGCGTGATCAGACAATCATACGCTATCCACATACGTCTTGCCAGCTGCGCCTTACCTACGCCCATAAAAGTAATTGTATGTAGTCTCGTATCGTTGCCTTGTTAGTTCCTCACAATCTTCAGGACAGGAAGTATCTCGCCACGTGGGAACGTCAACATAGCGCCAAACACGCCGGGCCCGCTGTAAGTCTAAAGCTTACTCGCAAGGTTTTGATGGCAAATCGCGGATGGGCGAGTTCAGCCACGTTTCCGGCGCCGGCGAAGCCGCAATAGTGAGCCACAGCGACGTTGGGCATGGCGTGATTGTTCGGACCTCCCCGTCGTATGATATCGAGAGCAGGGTGTAGAGGTCCATTTCTTCAGATTGTAGTCCCTGTAGGAGAAGTCGTAAAATGTTGAGCCAAGGTGAGTTTTGTGGAGGAAATTATGCTTTTATCAATTGCGTGATGCCTCGCTGCTGATCCAGGAGTGGGCGGAATAACGATATGCATCGGAGATTTCAACCTACATCTGGGGCAGTCCGCGCGCAGCGGAAGTCCTTGAGAGGGAAGGTGTGCAAGTTGGTAGCGAGCTGCACGTGGGATCGCTCGCTTAGCGCCGCTAGAGCCACGCTAGGCACATCGTGCGGGAGCAAACCAGGTTCGTTGATTTGAATTCGCAGATCCAGTTCTTAGCAACCCACCTCGGTTGATCTATGGAAGCGGACGACCAGGATCAACCACGGTACAGATGTAGCGTGAACCTCTATCTCGATAGATGCATGTCATCGATTGCATGCATTTTACTCGTACACGGGCCTGTCGCTCACACACGAAACGCCTATACAGCGCACTTGCGAAAACCTCACTGCCACTTTGGGGCCTCGCCTGCCCACTAGTACGCGCTACCTGCGTCCACAGCAGTAGCTTTCGCTTGTGTTGCTGGCTGGAAGCAGTGACCATCTGCCAGCGCCAGCCACTAGATGCTGCCTGCCGTACCCCTGGATGGCAAAGCTGAAGACCTTTCATCACTATGGGACCGAACAACGAAAGACCGTTTGTCCCTTCCTCGCTTCATGTATACGAATGCGGCCGTTCGGGTGGGTATCGATAGAAAGGCGTGCCAATGACCCGCAAACCGTTCGCTTTCTCAAGGGAACTCGTTCGATAAAACCGACTTTATCTCGTCGCCCACGGACTTTCTATGCCGAGGACCGAATCGATAGCCCAGCTTTGAAAGTCTTGGATTGAGTTCTAGTCCCCGGTTGAATACTTACAGACACTCGACGTCTCGCGCTCGCATCCAGGCAAGTCTTGCGGTTTGCTCATTTCCCGCACCCAGTCCGCGTCAATCAATCAGTTTCACTCTTTTGATCTTCACCATGGGCTCCCTATTCAATGGACTCTGCCTCTTTACTTGTTGGCTGCCGAATATCCTCAATCCACCCATACAGATACTCCCAGGCTCAGAGCCAGAGATCGCCGGGAAAACATTCGACTACATCATTGTTGGCGGTGGACTTACAGGACTTACAGTCGCTAATCGTCTGAGTGAAGACAACGGTCGTAAGGCACTCACTACTTCGAAGTCAAGGACAAAGCTGACAAATTATAGGCTCAGTTCTGGTTATCGAAAATGGCAACCTTGTGAATGATATCTCGACTCAAATCCCCTCTTACGCCAACAGTCTGAACAAGGCGTTGATGTATGACATCACATCGGCCCCTGATGCCAACCTTGGAGGCCAAACCAGGCCAGTTTACGTAGGCAATGTTGTTGGCGGCGGCTCCGTCGTGAACGGCATGGCCTTCGACCGTGCTTCTGCTGCCGATTATGATGCGTGGGAACGTCTCGGTAATACTGGATGGAACTGGAACAGCTTGTTACCCTACTTCAAGAAGTCCACAACGTTCACGCCACCTGTGCCGTTACTCAATGCGTTTGGCGTAACATATGATGCGTCTTATTATGGCACAAATGGGCCAATCCACGCATCGTTCCCCCCTTTCGAATACGCAGACATGACGTCTATATGGGCGGCATACAAAGCTCAAGGTGTCCCTCTGCCAAAGGAGCATGCTTCTGGCAATGCCGTCGGTGCCTACTGGATCCCCACTGCGCTGCGCCCGCTAACACAGACTCGATCTGACGCTCGCAATGGGTACTACGATCCGGTCAAAGGTCGCAGTAACCTCGCCCTCGTCACGGGCAAGACTGTCAACGAGGTGTTGTTTGATTGGGGCCCAATAACTGGCTACAAGGCAAAGGGTGTCCAGTATCGCACTCGGTCGGACAACACCGTCAAGCAGGTCTACGCCAGTAAAGAGGTCATCATGGCAGCCGGAGCTGTTTTCACACCACAGCTGCTCCAGCTGAGCGGTCTCGGTCCAAGGAACGTTCTGACTGCAGCAGGTGTGTTCGTCAAGAAGGACATGCCAGCCGTTGGCGCAAACATGCAAGACCACCCCAACGCCAACATGCAATTTGACCTCAAGAACATGGCTATCCCTAACCCTCTCTCCGGCCTGGATCCCCTCCTGAACGCCTCCTCTTGGGCCCAATACACCGCGGACAAGACTGGCCCCATCACCCAGGCCCACGGAAGCAGCCTTGCCTTCCTCAGCCTCCAAACCATCACCGACAAATACTCCTCTATTGTCTCCTCCATTCGCAGCCAAAACGCTCGCTCCTACCTGCCCGCCGTGTACTCCGACTCAAAGCTACTCGCCGGCTTCACCAAGCAGCGCGAAATCATCGCAGACTTGCATTCTCGCTCCGACGCCGCGGTCGCCGAGTTCCCCATGGTAGCCTTTGGGCTCGCCATCGGCGCGCTGCAGCGCCCACTCAGCCGAGGCACCATCACGCTCGACCCGAAGAACAAATTCGGAGCCCCTGTCGTGCAGTGGAACACATTCCAGAACCCCATTGACCGCCAGATCATTGCCGAGATGGTGCGCTGGCTCCGACAGCACTGGGCGCGCCCCGAGCTTGCAAAGTTCTCCCCTGTGGAGACGGTGCCGGGGGCTGGCGAGACGGACGACGAGATCATCGCGGCGCTGGTGCAGACCAAGGCGCTGGAGGCGAGTTTCGCGCACATGTCCGGGAGCTGCTCGATGATGCCAGAGTCGCTGGGTGGTGTGGTGGGGAGCGATTTACTGGTTCATGGAGTCAAGCAGCTGAGTATCGTGGATGGGAGTATCATCCCCTTGGTGCCTGCGACCCATCTCCAGGCTACCATGTATGCGGTCGCAGAAAAGGCGGCGGACTTGATCAAGGCGAGGAACCCGGTGGCGGCGTCGGCGCCGGTATCAATCTTCAACTTGCTCAACCCCAAGAGCTGGTTTAGGATGTGGAGATAATTGCGTTTACCACCTTCATTGTATATACATTTTCTCTTCTATTTGTAAATACTTTCGTCTATATCTTGCTGGCAACAAATCTGACTGTTCCAATATACATCTTAATCTACAACTTGTTTCTTGCTTCTCAAATGGGGGTTGGAGTAGATAGCGCACGAACTCGGTGCAAACATCTTGACTGTACCGTGAAAACAGAAGCTAGCGCTACCGTAGTGCGATTTTTTTTTTGCATATACATGTGCTCTTCATTTTATGTTCCGCGTGTGGTACCACGTGTGGTTCCACAATAGTAGAGTTTCAGTAGCTGGCAAATTGCTCGTTGGATGCTCCAGTGGTCATGAAACGAGAGCATCAGGCCTGCGTCGACTGATAATGACGCCCCAGGACTGAGACGTCAGCTTGCATGCAGCTATGCTATTTTTGAGATTGGGAATGAAGAATGCTATTGGCAATTTGTCTGTGTGCGAACGGTGGAACGGGAACAGGATTCGTTTGGGAGCATGTGCTGTCTGACCTTGTTCTTTTTCATCTTACCTTTGAGGACCTATTTGTATCTAGACACAACAAGTCTTTCGACGTCCTTCCACACAGAGGCCCAGAACCTCTCATGTCACTGTTTCATGTCTTTGGTGCAAGCAGCATCGTCTTCTGAGGCTGCGACGGCAATAGGCTCCGCTGCGTCCACACTCATCGATGTTGCCGCGTCTATATGATCTAGCCCACACAGACACAGTTGGTCCTCAGGCCATTGTTCCTCACTGCCTCGTCATTCTGACACGGAGATACAGCCCCGGTGTTTGAGATATTCACACAGCCGACTTCATGCTCGGAGTGGTGGCTGTAAATTACCTCCGAGTCTTCCACAGGCCCCAAAACTGGGGATTGCGCCGATACCTCGTTTCTAGGTCAATCAATCCCGGGTAGTGCAGCTCATGCTATCTGTCATCCACAACGCCAGTATGTAGCCCGGGAATCCGCTTCAGCGGCGAAACACCAGCGTTCGTTACATCACACACCAATCTACAATGGGCGTCTACAGGTCAGCAAATCTGGCAGGCGTTGTGCTGTCCCAGGTGAGTGAACTCGATAGAGCCAAAGCGGTGATCCAACGTCTTATTAGCGATATGTCCACTTTGATAGAAACGCAGTGTCGAAAAGACCCCTGAACTGGATTGAACGCCCTGTATGTGGCGGCCCGGCCTTGGGACGAGCCCACGTGGGACGTAACATACACCGCGACGTCGGGAAGCTGGCCCTGGGCCAGGTTTTCGACTGGGATACTATGGGCTGAACCGGTAGTAGTCTACTGGCAGCCCAGCGACTTTGCTCAGTTTCCAACCGCATGTGCTTCAGTCCTCGCTGCGTCAACAAGTGTAGTGCCGGAGACTAGATGAACACTGGCTGCTGCCTCATCATCAAGCAAGATTACCGGCACCAAAAGTCGGGATAACAGTGAGGCTGTCCTCGCGGCAGCACTCGAGTTGGGCCAGGACTTCTACTGTTATGTGCGAAAGCGGAAGGAAGTACGGCACCCACCAAACCGCGGAATGTATGACCGCTCTTCAGGTTGTTGAGAGGGGTCTGGCGATGAGAGATGGGTAGAGATTCGCAGCCTGTAGAGATCGACTCGAGGAAGGCGCGTGTCATACTTGGGCCACCTGCTGAGCTGGAAGCAAGGATGACATCGCGGTAACGTGATTCATATGAGCGATGCATGTAGCCTTAGGTCCATGCCGTTAGTTCGGCCTAGAATGTGCTGGTCCTGGAATGCGTTGGTCCTAGAGGGAAAGAGCGACGTCGTCCTGCAAACCTTTTAGGATCAAACTAAAACCTCGACCATGCTTAAAATTACTCGTGTAATCTAAAACGCTTTGTTACTATACAACCAGTATACATCGGACCGATCTTGCACTTTACGCAGGCTTGACGCCCTTGTGAATCGCCGCAATACCGTCAGTGAGGTTCTCGTACCCCTTCCCTGGAACGAGAAACCCAGCATCCCTGATCATTCCACTGAACTCCTCCTGGCTAGGGAACTTTGCAATCGACTCAACGAGGTACTGGTAGCTCGCCTTGTCACCCGCGACAAGCTGGCCAATGTACGGAATGGCGTTGAAACTCCACTGCTGATAGACGGCGTTGAACAGCGGGTTCTCGACCTTGCTGAATTCCAGACACGCGAAAACACCGCCGGGCTTTAGCACTCGGAATGCCTCCTTCAGGGCGATTTCCTTGTGTGTAAAGTTCCTGATGCCGAATGCGACGGTGTAGAGATCGATGGAGCTGTCTGGGATCATGTCCAGCTTCTCGGCATTGGCCTCGACAAATCTCAGCCTCGGGCTCCGGGCGTACGGTGTCTGCAGACTCCTCTTCTTGCCCTCGGCCAGCATCTCGGGGTTGATGTCAGCTACAGTGACATTGGTGTGCGCGTCGTTGTTGATGTGGCTGGCGTGGTCGAGCATGCGGAAGGCGATGTCGCCGGTGCCGCCGGCAATGTCGAGGATGTTCCAGCCCTTTTGGTCGGCAGAGGCAGCGGTGAGGGGATTGCGGCCGGGGTTCAGGTTGCGCACGAAATGGTCTTTCCACAGGCGGTGGATGCCAAGAGACATGAAATCGTTCATGGAGTCGTAGTTGGAGGCGACCGAGGAGAAGACGCCGCGGACTGTGGAAAGACTGTTAACATTGGCTTTGGCTACAACCGGTAGGATTGTTGCTCACCTCGCTGCTCCTTCAACGCCTCGGCAATCGTCTCAAAGCCAAAATGCGTCGTCCCATCTTGGGCGTCTTTGGTGGGCGGCGGAGGTGGCGGCGGCTCCCTCACGCCCCTGGATGCAGATGCAGAAAAGGCTCTGACTGACTCCCTCTTGACTCTCGTCCTCGCGTCGAGCAGCTGGCGCCCTATCCGAATCCGTGAAGTCTGCATGGCGATGTCGTGACAGGGCGATCTCATCTCTTGGCGCGACTTTTCTTCGATGATGCGCGCGAGTTCCGCCGCGCTAACACGTGCCCGTCGCCTTCGCCTTCGCTTCCGACTCTCCGCTGTCTTGTCCCGCTCGGCCTGACATGACGAATCTGGGGTTCGGCTTAGAGACGCTTCGGCTTAAGCAGAACAACCGACCACCTTCCTCCCCGGACGCCCCAAAACCCCAAACCGGCCCACGAACAGGTAGAATGTACACGACAAAATGTCTTTCCGCTATTCTGCACGCAGACTGCGACTTCAGAGACTGCCCGCACCATACAATGCCTCGCGGACGGTGAGAGCACCTGCATGGCAGTGCCGAGGCGTTGCTTCGACTGCCAATGCTGAAAAGTATGCCATGATTGTTGCTTGCTCGGGCCCCATAGCTGACAAAACAAAGGGTCCTCTTCCCTGGAGCATTGAACAGCGAGTTCACAAACACGCTCGAATTTCTGGAGCCGTCCAAGTCAAAGGGCGCTATATCCACATACCGATGTCTCAACCAGTATGGCGACATCATCGACAAGAGCGTGGGAGCAGACACAACAGACGAGGAAGCTCTTGAATTGTACAAGAACATGGTGAAGCGTATGTCAGAGACATTTGCACCTGGTTTGCGTCACTGATTATCGACAGTTAGCATAATGGACCTGCTCATGTTCGAAGCCCAGCGTCAGGGCCGTCTCTCCTTCTACATGGTATCTGCCGGCGAAGAAGGCATATCCATCGGTTCAGCGTCCGCTCTGCACCCTTCGGACGTAATCTTCACCCAGTACCGCGAGTCAGGTGTATATCTCCAGCGTGGCTTCACGCTCGCACAATTCATGAACCAGCTCTTCGCCAACAGCTCCGACAACGGCCTAGGACGCAACATGCCCGTTCACTACGGCTCCAAGGAACTCAACATCCACACCATCTCCTCGACCCTTGCAACCCAGATCCCCCACGCCGCCGGCGCCGCCTACGCACTCAAACTGCAGAACCAGGGCACCGTGGGCCGCATCGGCGCGCCTACCTCTCCAGCCGACGGCGAGGAAGTCGAACGCGTAGCCGTGTGTTTCTTCGGCGAAGGCGCCGCCTCAGAAGGCGACTTCCACTCCGCGCTCAACATCGCCGCCACCCGCCAAGTCCCCTGCATCTTCATCTGCCGCAACAACGGCTACGCCATCAGCACGCCGACGTCGGACCAATACCGCGGCGACGGCATCGCCTCGCGCGGAGCCGGCTACGGCATGTCCACGCTACGCGTCGACGGCAACGACATCTTCGCCGTGCGGCGAGCAATCAAAGCCGCCCGCGCTCTGGCCCTCGAGGACGGCGGCCGCCCCGTCCTCGTCGAGTGCATGGCCTACCGCGTCGGCCACCACAGCACGTCCGACGACTCGTTTGCATACCGCCAGCGCGTCGAGGTCGAGGACTGGAAGCGCCGCGACAACCCCATCACCCGGCTGCGCAAGTGGCTCGAGAAGCGCGGCATCTGGGGCGACGATGCAGAGAAGGCGTTGCGTGGCGCGACGCGCAAGGAGGTGCTGAGGGCGTTTGAGGACGCCGAGAAGCAGAAGAAACCCAGTATCAAGCATGCGTTTACTGATGTCTGGGAGGGGCTTACCGAGGAGCAGAAGGCGCATATCAGCGAGATGGATGATATCCTCAAGCGGTATCCAAAGGAGTATGATTTAGAGGGGTATGAGGGTGGAGCGAGGGGGCTGGAGGAATTGCTGCCGAAGAAGAAGTAAATAAGATGAGAAGAACGTCAAAACCAATACGACATAACCTGCATTGCAAACAGACTCTTGTGCTCCATGCTGAACATGGTTGTGTGGTCCCCGTATCGGACTTGCACATCTCCACCACGTGCGAATCTTTAGTCTCAAGACATCATCTAGTATTCATTGTTCTTTCTACCTTCAGAACCTAATCCACACACGCCTGTGCCAATCCAGTACCGCAAATTAAACACCAAAGCAACGAAGCTTAAAACCCGCCCAGATATAGACATTCTTATGTAGCGATCCAACCCACATGCGCCGTGACGAAGCGCCGATAACAAGATGATTCGATTCGATTCGGTTCGGTTCGGTTCAGTTCGATTCAGTTCGATTCAGTTCGATTACATTCAGTTCGATTCGCGAAAAAAAAAAGAGCAAAACGCCAGCGGGAGAGTCCGCAGTACAGAAGCATATGCGAACGACAGAGATAATATTCATGTGAGTGTGAGTAAACAAACGCTTGCTGAACGACAAGATTGAAAAGGACGAAGGATGCGCGTCCAACTAATCCAGTGGAGTCAGCGTACCCTATCCAGGTCCGGTTGGTAGGGAGTATGCAAGATGCAGTTTTTTTGTTGGCGGTCAAATGCGAGTATGTGTACTATCATATGTGTTGGTTTATAAGAGGTGCTTAGCGGCCCCAGGGCGACATGCGCTTTCCAGGTGCCCCAGAGCCTGAGCTGCTTGGTGGTTCCTCGAGGCTGCGGCGCGACCCACCGGCTCCAATCTCGCTCATCTGAAAGAGGAGGGGTTCGTCGTCTTCTGCGCCGAGACCGCGGCTCGAGAAGCTATAGCGATTTGGCCGCTCGGTGGAACTAGTGGCGCCGGATGATGAGCCGTGTGAGAAGAAGCTTGTGCGGCCGCGAGAACTGCCAGAGTATGCACCGCGCTTGACAGCCACGTTGGAGGACGACGATCGCTGTGCACCGTGGTCGAGAGGGTCGATCTCCTCGGAGCCCTGGTCGTCCCGCGCTCCGCTATTCCCAGCCTCTGCCAATAAATCGCTTGGAGTCAGCTCTTTGGCCCGCCCAACATCTGTCAAAGGTACGCTGGCCGCGCGTCCATAAATGTCAGGATCATCTTCAGGTAGATTGCGGTCTTGCTGGGCAGCCGAGCTCGAGCGGCGAACGTAGCTCCGCTCCCAGTGTCGTGGAGAGGTCGGAATGTCGATGGCGTTTGTGCTTGGGTCAGCCCCATCATTTGACTCGTGCGATTCACAAGTCTCCTGCTCACGGTTGGGTCGCGACGACCGACTTCGTCGTGGTCGTGGTTCGTATTCGATGATGCTATTCGCACTAAGACGAGATGGGATCGCTGGTGTGTGTGGTGTGTGGGGCGAGATTGGTTTACCTGGGGAGGAGGCTGTGGATACCGATGTACCTGCGATCATTGCAGGAACGCTGGACAGCTGTCGACTGGAGGATGAGGACGACCGGTGCAACATGGTAGAAGAGGAGACGGAGTCGGAGAGCGCCGTATGAGAATCCTTGAGACGTTGATACTTAGACAACTGGGCCGTGGTCCTGCGCATAGCAGATTCCTTGGAAGCATTGTCGATGCGGTTGAAGCTCTTTAGCTCCTTCTTTGCCTCGAGGAGCTTCAAGAAGTCGGAGATGTTGTCATCGTCTGACTTGACCTCACCGGAACTGCCACCTTCTCCTTCGTTTAGCATGTCCGAGCCACGTTGTAGTGAAGACGCTACGCTACCCTTGCCGCTGCTTAGGTTGTCGTCCTCAGTCTTGCTGCCGCCACTGGTGGAAAAGCGGTTCCGTCGATGTCCAAAACTACTGCTATACTTGATGGGAGCAGGTCGTGGTGAACTCGACGCGGAAGATATGATGGCTGTGTCATTGGGTAGCGAAGGGGTCCTTAGTGCTTGTTGAGGAAGTGCAGTCAGGGAGGTCCGGTTGCGAGGCTGAAGTAGTGGGTTGGGAGTGGCGGTACGTCCAAACGAGCTGCTTGGTCGGCCTAGTGAACTGCCTGGTGAAGGGAACGCCGCAGGACCGAGGGCAGGTGACGATGATAGTGAGCCAGCCTTGAATGGTTGAAATGAAACTGATGTGCGTCGCTGCGGATACTGTGGGACATCGCCGGTCCGTAAGGACGATTTCGAACCCTGAACGGTGCGGTGGTTCGGTGGTAACTTTTGTGGGGGCGATTCAGTGGGCGACTCGTTGGGCATGTCTCGCACGGCACGGAGAGCTGAGATTGGACTCGTCCCTGTCGCAGGGCCAACTTGATGGAACGTGGATAGGCTACCGTACGCTTGTCCAACGTCAGGGGTCTCTTGCGTGTGCATCCTGTTGACCGGAAGGGAGCCAGGCACTGCTCCCCGCTGCGGCTGATCGAAGTACGTGTTGTCCAGCCCCATGAATTCAGAGCTTAGCAAAGACTCTGAATCTTCGATACTAAACTCGCAGTTGGTACGGTACTGCACAGATATACTCAAGGGCCCGACTGGCGAATGAGAGGGCCCGAAGTCTTGACGTTCGGTGACAGGCTCTTCAGACTGATAAAGCGGCAGGCTCAACGTGTCAACATGAGGGCTCTTGAAATCGCCGTTTGTAACGCGATAGGCCAGTCTAAGGGCAGGCGAATTTGCAGGTTGCTTGGCAACGCTCTTGTAGTACCTGAAAGCAGGGATGAAGCGTATGTAAGTATACAGTGCTCGAAACAAAACGACAGCTTTCTTGTAGACGTTCGGCAGCGGGTCGTTGAGCTCCGCCGGGTGCACCGAGGATTTGTCGCCAACGTTGATGGTCCAGCGCTCGAGCAGCACCTGTGCTGCCTTGACAGAGCGGCCGGAAGAGGCATTGTCGAGTGCCCGAGACACATCCCACCTCTTCCCGTCCTCGTCACGAATGACCAGCGACTGCTTGTGTCCTAGTGCTTTCAAGTCAAGATACACCTCGATGCACAGAGGAGGGTGCTGGCCAGCCATTGCGTCCATGCTCTTCCACTCGGCGAGTTGGTATTGAACTTCATCACTGTCATCCAACACAACATTGAACTAGAGGTGCTGTTAGCTTGAAATGCGAGATGGGAAGGTGCATGACGACTTGCCCATTTGTTCTGTTTTATGCCGCCGCTGGTAGTGTATGCCGGAGGTAATATGACGCGTGATGATATGATGGTGAGGGCGGCTTTGGTAAAGAAGTTCTGAGAGGCGTGAGTGGGAGGTCACAGACAAAGCTGGGTAGAGAACTGTACCTGAATGACCTGGTTCACCTTCTGGCTGTACCTCTGATCAGCAGGAGCCATATCGCCTTCCTCGTCATCTGGACCTCTGTCGCTGTATGGGTCGGTGTCCGAGTACGGCGAGTCGTACCGTTGGTTGTTGGTTCGGGTAGGGTTCGTTTGGAGATTGCTGGCTGCCGAGGCTATGCGCGGCGAAGGGCGTTGATAAGAGGGCTGCATGGTGCGGGAGGGGTGCTGCAGGAACAGGTGCGGGTGGTATATGAGCGGCGGGTGCTGGGAAGCGTTATGGGCGATGCGGCGAATACAGATGGGCGCCGGCAGCCATCACGAGCGCAGTCGGCTGGGGTCAGCAGCGACAGTCAGAGATGTCGTTCAGGGTACACTGGGGGTGTCGCGCAGGGCTGGGGCAGCTCAGGCAACAGCCATGTCGTTGATCTAAAGGGCGCGGAGATGGATGGAGATAAGGCTGTGGAGCTTGAGCACCTTGGATGCGAGGTACCAGTGCTTGGGAGGGCGACCAGCGTCGATATGCAGTATCCTTTTTGGACGTCAACTAGCGCGCTGCCTGGCCCACGACTGTCCAGCGTGGTCTGACGGGCAAACGGCCTAGGGGCGGTATCAATGTGTGTCGAGTTGGAGGTGTGACAGTTGAGCGTGACTCCGGCTGCGATGACGCCGGCTAGCTCCAAGACAAGGGCCGCTGATAGAGAACTGATCGGGAACGCAGTCGCGAGTCAGGGAAGCTGAGGCAGATGCAGGAGTCAGAGACGTCAGGACGAGCTGGAGAGGGCGAGAGGGCGAGTGTCTCTAGTCTATGGCGTCTTCATCCAAGTCCAGCGATTCCGGGGAAGCTGGTCCTCGTCTTCTTTCGTGATAGCTGCTGGTCGGTGCAGTGCGAGCCTCACCACAATGCGGCCTGCGCGCTACCATCGACTAGCCACGATAAGGGACCTCGATGGACCTACTGCAAGCGCTGCAGTGGTGCTCAACAAAGCCAGCTCGCTGGTCTTGTCCAAGTCGACTCTCCATCTCACCTTCTCAAGGTGCACAATCAACAATGTTGCCGTAGCTGGCTGTCATCTTGCGAAATCGCACGCCATTGGCCGCAGCGGCACCACCCTTCTACGCGCCTCACCTTCCTACGTGCACCACCAACGCCAACCGAACTTGACCGGTAACGTGAGACGCACTTCAAGCTTTCTGTGCAACGTCCAATGCCGGTGAAGACGCACTTTTCGTGCCTAGAAGCTGCCTGGCCCTTATCAGACACTCACTGGTCAATGGCGATATCAGCAGGCAGCTTCATTGTCCTGGGGGACCTAGAGGGAGATTCTTGGCAATAGGCTCATTTTGTTGCGAGGTTGCATCATTGACGTCGAGAGCTGTCAGTGCCCCCGCTGCGGTTGCGGACACGCATGGGCAGATGTGAGGGACATGCTTTACCACGTCCTCGACACCGGGGATGACTCTGCAGTTTGCCATGTACATGCCTGCATCAGGCCAAGGATAGTCGTGCTTGAAGCTCCATGAATCAATAGATGAGATCCGCGTGACTTGCTGGACAGGGCAAATGCGAGAAAGTCTAACTCTCATCTTACGACTTGGAATCTAGAACCCGCCGTCGTATTTTCGACCGTCTCCATGACACTGACCAACCGAAGTCAAGCTCTAGATCTCTCGTGCACGTCTGTCTGCCTGCCGTTCACCGCCTGCGCTGTACTCGGCGCGTATACATGAACAGCTATGCCCCAGACGCGCCAAGGGCCTCACCTCACTGTTGACGCGGTAGACACATCCGAGGTACGGCTCAGTCCTCACTATGGAACACTGTTCATTTCATTACGCCGTCGTAGCGATGTCGACCTCCATGGCGCGAGGAAGGCAGCTCGTGGAGAGCACTGATCGTTGATTGGTCGACTCGCGATGAGCAGTCAAGAACAACCCACGAAAAGCCGCATTGCTCTCTATACCCCGCTGGCAGTGATCGCATATAAGTAATACGTTCCACGCTTCTTCAGTATTCACCAGACGCCGCGGCTGCAAGTTTTACGTTGACTTCAAGACATCGTTGCGGCGGCCAGAAGCTACAGGCTGACCCCACCACATCCTGCATCGTCATAGACCCAGGTAGCACATACCATATACACAACACGGTTACTCCAGAAGCGAAAGCGACAGCTTAGTCAAATATCGGTTCGAAAGATTTCCGACAAGCCCTGCGCAGACTCGATAATCTCGAAGATTCCCACTCCATATCATCCGTTTGCCACCCCACTAGATACTCGCACAATTGACTCGAGCAGCCGCGTTCTGTCAACTTGCCACTCGCCGCGCACAAGTCTTCACATACCTCCACGCACCGAAACTTCGATACGCACACGGTAATCCCTCGATCGTCTACCCACCATCTACGCGATAAATCAGCCAAACAGACGCGTTCGGCGCACCCTTTGGAGCTCCACCCTAGTTTCGCAGCCAGCACCTTTAAACACGCTTTGATCCCAGAGATCATAGCGAGGGGCAGGCACTTGTTGGAACTCCGGTAGACTCCCACCCACATTTGGCACATGAGCGGCTATCTCTGGAAATACTATCTCGAAGATGACGTCGACAATTTCCGGAATGTCGTCGCATCCAGCACACAATCCCGCGCCGGCGCACAGAGAAGCCATGTGGGCTGGCAGAGCGCAGCATCTGGCACCGCGGTGAACAGCAGCCCGGGCAGTTACAATGCATCACCCATGCTGGGCGCGAAGGGGCGCAGAACGGCCCTAGGTGCAGGCCTATCGATGACTCGCCACGACATCAACAGCCGCGATTCGGCAGGCCTTACGATACTGCACCACGCAGCATCGTCGACTTCTGAGAGCGCCATCGAGTTCGCGCAGATCTTACTGGAGCATCAGTGGACGGACCTGTACATTCAAGACGCGGAGAACGGCTGGACGCCACTGCATCGTGCCTTCTATTTTGGCAATATCGCCACCGCCCGCCTTATATTGAATCGTGATGCCCAGGATATACTTGGTCAAGGTCATGGAGGCTTCAACCAGCACGCGCGTGGTTTGGTCAAAATCAAGGACAAGGAAGGTTATGGTCCTCTTGATCTGTTCTCAATGACGATCAAAGATCGCACTTTACGTCCGGAGGAAGCGCCTATGTCTGACTCGGACTCAGATGATGAGATGGCCCATGGCGACAGCGGAGACATGGATGATGAGCTACGCAGACGCCTGATTACCCCTACGACACTCCTCGGTGGTGACGAGGTTTACACCTTTGGCAGCAACAAGAACGTGACTCTTGGTTTTGGTGATCAGGACGATCGCGCATACCCTGAGCGCGTAATCTTGCGCAGACCAGACCACCTTTTGCGCCGATTTTACGCTGAGGACCGAGAGAAGCACAATCAGTTTTGGGCTGCAATGGGGGTACCTGTACAAGATACTGGCACACAAACACCGAAGGGAACTGTCGATCTACCTACACACATTCGAAACACCCCAATTGTCATTCAGGACGTGCAAATGTCGAAATTGCACACCGCAGTCCTTACGACAGACCCTGTCTCGAACTTGTACATGTGTGGACATGGCACTGGAGGACGCTTGGGTATTGGCAGCGAGACTACAAGTTACCAATTCACATGCGTAGAAGGTGGAGGGTTGGGTCAGAAGAAGATCGCTGCGATAGCTCTGGGACAGAATCACACCCTCGCCATCACTGACGAAGGCGAAACCTACTCCTGGGGTAACAACGCCTTCGGTCAACTGGGTTACAGTTTGCCGAAACCGTCACTCAAGGACGATGATCCCATCTCGACACTACCTCTGCAGATTTTCGGCCCTTTGAAGCGCGAAGCAGTAATTGGCATCGCGGCCTCGCGCATCCATTCCGTCGTTCACAGCGCAACATCTTTGTACACTTTTGGCAAGAACGAAGGACAGCTGGGCATCGTCGATTCTGATGCCCGATCGTTAGAAATGCAGATCACCCCTCGCAAGATCGCCGCATCTTTATTTTCATCGCCTATTGCCGCAGTCTCCGCTATTGATGGAGCTTCGATCTGTATGCTCGAGAACCGTGAAGTGTGGGTATTTGCCAACTACGGATACTCAAAACTCAACTTTGCACTTGATGGGTTTACGAGCAGCTTCCTGAAGGAAAGTTGGCTTACCACAAAGTACGACACCGCGCCGAATCGTATTAAGAAGATTACGTCAGGAGGTGACACCATCTGTGCCTTGTCAACGTCCGGTGAGGTGTTTACCGTGGCTGTGAGTCGCCGATCAGATGGCAACCAGGACGCAAATACATCCACAACAAACCCAAAGCAGATTCGCAAGGCACTCTCAGCGCCCTATCGCATTTGGTCCTCAAAGAAAAGCCACATGGCTGCAAGGGATGTGGATGTGGACCAGGATGGCTCCATCATCCTCACTACCGAGGCCGGTACCGTATGGAGACGGACCAAAAGAGCAACAATCAAGAGTGCAAACACAACAGCTGCATCTGAGCTGAAGCCTAAGGACTACAAGTTCCAGCGTGTATCTGGCCTCACGCGCGTCGTCGCTGTTCGAGCATCAGCGTACGGAGCGTACGCCGCCGTACGAAAAGATTGTGATGTGACACGTAATCAGATCGGAGTCGATGAACCTGGTTTATGGGAAGATTTGGCGCCATTGCTTTCCTTCTACGACCTGCACAATTACGAAGAATCATCCGATGATGAGGAGCCGGTTCCGAGGTACTGGAATCGACCTGGCCAATCACAAGCTCTCCATAAACGTGTACTGAAGTCGAAAGATCTCGAGAAAGAGGTTTCAGAAATCTTGGAACAAGCTTCAATGACCTCAGAAAACAAATACGATATGGTGATTGGGAGCACTCTCTCGGATATTCGCCTTCCTGTGCACGAGTTTGTCATCTCGAGTCGTTCTCGCGTTTTCAGGGATGCCATGCTGGATTTTCGATTGAAGAGCTCTCAGCATATCGTTCCTGATCTGCTTACCATCAGCAGAGATGGTGACTCCGTCCTTGTGATGTTCCAGGGTCTAGACTTCTTGACGATATTTGACTTGGTGCTCTACGCCTACACCGACTCCATCGTCGATTTTTGGAATGTTACTCGACAAGCGCCAAACTTGGCCTTCCGCTATCGTTCTATCCGGACAGAGCTCATGAAGGTTGCGTCTCGGCTGGAACTCCGGCAGCTAGAGCCAGCCGTACGGCAGATGGTCCATCCTCGACGCTCGTTGCAGGTGGACATGGAACTCGCTATCAAGGAGCCTTCGTTCTTTGAAAGTGGTGACATTATCGTCGACCTCGCTGATGGAGAGATGTTACTCCACTCTGACATTGTATGCCAGCGATGCCCCTTCTTTGAGGGTCTGTTCAGGGGCCGCGCTGGAGGTCAATGGCTGTCAGGGCGACGAGAGGGCTCAGCACCAGTCCGTATAGATTTGACGAATGTTGAGACCCATCTTTTCAAGCTTGTTGTTCGCCATCTATATACTGATGCTGGCGAGGAGATCTTTGACGAGGTCACGAGCGAGGATCTTAACGATCTCCTTGCACTGGACGAACTCTTGGATCACGTCATGGATGTTATGTCCGTGGCTAATGAGCTGATGCTTGACCGCCTGTCGCAGATTTGTCAGAGGCTCGTCGGTCGTTATGGTACGTTTTGTGACCTCACATCTATGAGCCTTGCTGACAACAATATTAGTAAATGCTCGCAATGTGTGCTCACTGCTCACTGCTGTTGCGCCCAGTTCCGTATCAGAGTTTAAAGATGCAGCCTTAGAGTATGTCTGCCTCAGCTTAGAGGCAGTCATGCAAAACGGGTAAGTGATACGCTGTCCTCACTGTCAACTCATATGTTCTAACTTCATAAAGTTCTTTGGATGAGCTTGATGATGACCTCCTGTACGACTTGAACCAGGTCGCCCGTGAGAATCAGCTTGCTTACTTGCCATTCGCAAGGAGTGGACGCGCTGAAGCTCTACTTTTCGATCAACACCCCGAGCTTGCAGAAAGGATCGAGAGAGGCAAACGTGCCAAGATCGATGCTATCGTGCTTTCCAACAAGTACGCCAACGCTGACACACCATCAGCGTCTTTCAGAGCGCAAAGTTTGGAAGAGGTGGCGGCCTCTCCATTACGCCAACGTAACCGAAGACGAGCATCTAATCATATCAAGAGTGAGGCGAAGAGCCCAGCTTTGACACCACAGCTGAAAGGCAAGAGCTCAGCCGCTGATCTTATGTTTGATATGTCCGATGGTGAAGACGGGGAACTTGGCACATTGGAGAAGATCAAGCCGCCGCAGTTCACGGATGGTCAAGAGAAGTCCAGTGAGCAGGTGGTTGGTACACCCGAATTGTCATGGCCGACCAGAGTCAGGCAACAGCAGACCGCTCTTCAAGACAATATTGAAGACGGCTTCGTATCGCCCAGCTCTCTGCCTCCGAGCGCCATGTCAGGGACGAGATCACCAAGTCAACCATGGGGAACGACTACCCTGGCCAGCACAAAGCTCGACCTCAAGAACATCATGGCACAAGCTTCAAGTGACAAACCTTCTGGTCTTGCCCTTGGTCTTGCCCAAGAGGAAAGGGAACGTGCACGTGCTGCTCAGCCCAAGATGTCACAAAAGGAGCGTAAGCGGCTTCAGCAAGCTCAACAGCAGGGACTCAAGGTCGAAGCTGCGCAGCCAGCGCCGCCAGCTGTATCGCCGTGGCAGGCTGCGTCTTACAGAAAATCAAGTGCGAACCAGATTCTTGCTCCCTCCACAGCAACACCTCCTGCACAACCGCCTTCACCCCAACCAACACCGGAGCCCCTACGAGCTCAGAGTACACCACAATTGACCATGCGTCAAACCATTGCCAAGGGAAAAGGGAAAGGAAAGGGGAAAAATCAAGAGACCAGCACACAAGATGGATCGTCGCCATCTCGATCCGCTGCATCCGAGCGTGGTATGTCCGTCTCAAATACTCCAATTCCTGTACCTATGTCTGTTCGTCACATACCCTTGCCCTCCCACTCGCCCACTTCACCAAGCCAGAACCTCAGCATCATGGAGATCTTGTCCCTGCAGGAAGCCGAGAAGACCTCCATTCGTGACGCGGCTGCCAAGCGTAGTCTCGAGGAGATTCAGCAGGAACAGGAATTTCAGCAGTGGTGGGAGGCGGAGAGCAAGCGTGCGATTGAGCAGGAAGAACATGCCAAGAGGTTTGCAGAGCGCGCGGCGAAAGCGGCTGGAAGGGGGAGAGGGAAGGGTCGCGGCGGCGGCGCACTTGTTGCTGCTGATGCCAAGAAGAAGAGCGGAGAAGGAAAGAAGGAGAAGAAGGGTGAGGCCGCCGACAGTCAGCGGAAAGATAAGGCGGCCAAACCGCGAGGACCCAAGACGCAGGCTCCGGCCCAGCCTCAGACTCAGTCTGCAGCTCCAGCCGCACAATCTGCAGCAGTACAAGCACCAAACCCAGAGGCTCCTGCATTCATGCCCCCAACTGGCCTGGCAGGACCCAGAACAGACAGCGGTGCCAATAGTAGCCGCAATAGAGGCCGTGGAGGACATCGTGGGACAAGGGGTGGTGCTGCTGGTGCCGCAAAGAGCACAAGACCACCAGCGCCACCCCGAAATATCCAGAGTGCGCCTGCTGCACCCGCCCAGCAGGTCTTGTAAATGGACGATTTGCATGTTCACCCTATTGCATTAGACAGCGAATGTATTGATACCCAGCGCACCCTTGCTGGAAAAGGTGACCTGGTCTCTTTCTCCAGCAAAGCCTGTCACGCTGTCTGGCTGAAAAATACGCACCGCATAATAATAAATACACGCGACGGAAGCTCACAAAATGGGTTCCATGGTCAACGCTGATTGCTGCCTGGTGGATAACCCAACTTTACCTTCACTGCATCATCAGCTCTTTTAGCTGGACGTCTCGTTCAAGCTCTCGCCCGCATCTCCAACAGCACCAGAAACTCACAACGCTCTCAACAACTTCAATACACACTAGAGTCCTGCTGTACATCAAGCAGCTTCGCTTTGCACGCCATTCGTAAGATGAGTAGCCGCTTCCCCTGAGTCTCCTTCGTTAACGTGACATTATTCTCTACCAGAGATATTCTCAGTATGGCAAACACCATTTATTATTACCATTCAGTGTAGCCGCCGATAGTGCCAAGTACTGTGTATGACGAATACCTTTAGCGGTACGATCTAGGTTTGTTCAAAGACTATTTTGACGACGGCCACCACCAACAGCACAAGCATAAGCTGGTCAAGCTCTCAAGGAATGCCAGCGAGCATCTTGTTGTTCAACAACATCCCAGAGCTAAGGCACTGTCGGAGCTCGGCATCGGTGGAGGTACCCCGTCTCAGAAGTGCATCTTTTTCTAGTGATGTAAGCTCGCTCTTCACTCTTCAGCGGTCGTACAAAACAAGCGTTTTGAACTTGCTCATTCCCGAGGATGTGCATATGGTTCGAGATCGCCTCGACCACTCTTGCCTGGCACATGCGCTCCAAGATCGCGGTCCCGGTGACACTCTCAGACTGAACTTCATGCCACTTTAAACTTGCTGTCTAGCTGTCCCTCCATCGTTCAACAGCCAACGCGTACATATGAGAGAGGGGACCTTCCATCATGCCCACGGCTCTTGCTTCAGATCAACTGTCACCTTCTTGATCGACACCGATCGTCCTTCATTTGCAAAGGAAAATAGAAGAGATGTCCGTTGGCAATTTGTGAAAAACATAAGGAGAGCATGTGTCCATGGAGACGCGCACATTCTTTCCTGCCGATCAGGAGATGAGACAACGTAGGACATTGCCTGCTACTCTGCGTCCAACAAATGCGAAGAACGTGTAGTGCATGTGTGTGTGTTACCTTCTGACAATCGGCAAGCCTAAGGATTCGTTCCGGATCGATTGACCAAGGCAATTAGCAGCCAACAAGCCGCTGTCCAAACACGTTTTTTTTTTTGTCGAAGACGTAATGCGATGGGGAAGATACTGTTCATCATCCCTCCAACGCAGCACGCACGGTTGTTCCTGCACACAATAGCCATGGGAAACTCACACATCCCTTGGCTAGGTTTCCTGAACTGGAAGTAACGACGTAGTCCATTGATCGAAAATCATTCATGCGACATTCCACGCTCATCTGCGACAAAGAGCTCCACCGAAGAGTAGTATTTGAGAAGACCCCTTACCTAAGTCATCAGCAACGTGAGAGGCCCATTGACTGCTCAAGCAACACGAAAAGTGCAAGTTATGCGGAAGTTTCCATAGTCGGCAGTGGCAAATACATCGATTGCATGTCACGTGACGGGATCCCGCCCCACCGGCTACGCGGCACCACACCCGGAGTCAAGATCGATTGTGGTTACCATTGGAATGCACTTCAAAGATCAAGACAAACACGCAATATTGGTACCGTGATATATTGGTAAGCTATCTGGAAATGGAAAAACACTGACCTATTGTCGCGTTGCAGAAACAAGAGTAGTAACGCACAAGCCTTTCTGAAAATTTATGTCTGACAAACAGACATACCACCCGCAAGCACTCTGATAATACAGAATATCGTCCAGGGGTTTGGTGTGGCTGAAAATACACTTCGGATGAACGCTTAGTCAGGTTCAAGAGAAGCAAGAGTTGATGACTGCTAGACGGACTGAAGCAGACAGTCGTGTAAGACAAATGTCGTTTGCTGCAATCCTCTTCACCAGAGGATCAAGCGGGTTGACTGGGAGAGTGGATGGCTTCGGAATTGGCGGGAGGGAAGGTAGGTTAGGTGATGGGATAGTCGATGGCTTCGGAATTGGCGGGAGGGACGGTAGGTTAGGCGCTGGGATAGTCGATGGCTTCGGAATTGGCGGGAGGGACGGTAGGTTAGGTAATGGGAGACCTGTCCCCGGACTTCCTGGCAGAGGCAAGGAAGGCAAGTTAGGCAACGGGAGCCCACTTCCTCCTGGAAGAGGCAGAGAAGGTAGGTTAGGCAATGGGAGCCCTGTTCCTGGGCCTCCTGGCAGAGGCAGAGAAGGCAGGTTAGGCAACGGGAGCCCTGTTCCTGGGCCTCCTGGCAGAGGCAAGGAAGGCAGGTTGGGTAATGGGAGCCCAGTCCCCGGATTTCCTGGCAGAGGCAGAGAAGGTAGGTTAGGCACCGGGAGCCCGGTTCCAGGGAGAGGCAGAGAAGGTAAATTAGGTAATGGGAGTCCAGTTCCCGGGCTTCCTGGCAGAGGCAGAGAAGGTAGGTTAGGCACCGGAAGGCCAGTCCCTGGAAGAGGCAGAGAAGGTAGATTAGGCAGCGGGAGGCCAGTTCCCGGTAGAGGCAGAGAAGGCAGGTTAGGCAGTGGGAGACCACTTCCTCCTGGAAGAGGCAGAGAAGGTAGATTAGGCACCGGAAGGCCAGTCCCTGGAAGAGGCAGAGAAGGCAAGTTAGGCACAGGGAGACCAGTCCCTGGAAGAGGCAGACTTGGTAGGTTAGGCAGAGGGAGGCCAGTTCCTGGGGTACCGCTTCCTGGCAGAGGCAGAGAAGGTAGGTTAGGGATCGGCAGACCAGTTCCTGGGGTACCGCTTCCTGGCAGAGGCAGAGAAGGTAGGTTAGGGATTGGCAGACCAGTTCCTGGAAGAGGTAGAGAAGGTAAGTTAGGCAGAGGGAGGCCAGTTCCTGGGGTACCGCTTCCTGGGAGAGGTAGGGAAGGTAGGTTAGGCAATGGGAGGCCGGTCCCAGGGAGAGGCAGGGAGGGCAAGTTAGGCAGTGGCAGACCACTTCCTGGGGTACCGCTTCCTGGCAGAGGTAGGGAAGGTAGGTTAGGCAATGGGAGGCCGGTCCCAGGGAGAGGCAGGGAGGGCAAGTTAGGCAGCGGGAGACCACTTCCTGGGGTACCGCTTCCTGGCAGAGGTAGGGAAGGTAGGTTAGGCAATGGGAGGCCGGTCCCAGGGAGAGGCAGGGAGGGCAAGTTAGGCAATGGGAGACCACTTCCTGGGGTACCGCTTCCTGGCAGAGGTAGAGAAGGCAGATTAGGCAATGGAAGACCACCTCCTGGTGGGTTTGGCTGCGGGTTTGGCGTGGGGCGAGTAGATGGGGTAGGTAACGGTATTGGTCGAATTGATATCGAGGGCAAAGGCACTGGGCGGATCGATGAGGAGGGTAATGGCACTGGACGTATCGATGAGGGTAACGTTAAACTGGTCCATGGGCTATTTGGTAGGTTGGGGACAATAATTGGGGGTAACGGCAATTGCCAGTTTGGTAGGCCAGTCGACGGAGGTGCTCCTGTGGGTTGCGACGGGGCACCGGAGATGAGGGGCCTCACGATCTCGAATAGAATCAGTCTGTTGAGGGCACCGCAGCACTCAGCTGTATTGCCTGAACAAGTCAGGCCGCAAATCAGATCAGTAACTGGGTTGGGGGGGAAGGAAAGCAAATTGCCACAACGACAAGTTTTCCCTCCCTCAATTCCGGCGTATTTGTAACCGTTCTGGGCGCAGAAGTTGTTGCAAGTTTGCCAGGTCAGATTAGGTGGGGTCCATACTGGACCCGTCAAGAGCTGTTGAATGCCACCAAGAAGGCCCGACAGCGGCTTGATGCTGATATAAAAGCCAAGGTACACGGAACCTGAAACAGAGTATGTGCCTGGGGCTTTTGGATTCACTGGAGCGGGTGCTGGAATCCCCAGACCCTGAATTGAAGGTCCTGAGACTGGGGGACGTGTTGTCACTGAAGGCACCCGTACTGGGAGCACTGGAAGTGGAGGCGCTGAGACCGGCAGCCGTGTTGAGCGAGGGGGAGCCTGCGGGAGTGCCGCAGCACCAGCCAGAAACGCAAGCCACAAATTGGCTGTATGCATGTTGGCTGCAGCAACAACAAGACGAAAGAGTGGCTGAAGATTGTTTGTGAGCTGTCGGGCAGCTTTTCAAAGAGAGACGATGTCTCTCGGTTTAAATGCAGCTGGTACAGGACGGTTCCGGAAGGGTGCATTCGCCCTTTCTCTCTCCTGCAATGCGTCGAGATTGTTCACCAGGCAAGGAAAACCTCTCAAAGCGGCTACTTTACGATCCTTGGCCACGCAAGCTAAGCATTGCAGCAATTTCGAATAGGCTTGATGTACTACACTCAATTCCTGGAAGTCGCATTCTTCACAACAGTCAGAAGGACTGTTGTGAAGGTGATAATGCACCCCGCACCACCCAATGACGGCAATCATTCATGCAGAGTCTTCCATGGGGCAGCATGGCGACGTATCGCGTGTGCATTCTCTGTCTCCGTGGGTACGATCGTACATTCTTCGGCTTAATTATTCGGTCTCGTGAAGGACAATTGGAGAGCATCGCCGGAATTTAGAAACCCAGAACCTGGAACCTTCCCGTATTGCCATGCGCCTAGCCCTTTCGGTGATTCCAGTCGGAGTTCGCGATCGAAGTTCGAAATGCGAGAAGCTCAACTTCCGACTCTGAAACCTGGTGAATGGGCCATGAGTAGAGAGACGACTCGACCAATGACACCGCTACGGCAATTCCGCCTTCTTTCTGTCTCAAGTCCGACAAGTAAATAAGTGACTCTAAATTTCCCAAAGATTGCGTTGGCGGCGTGCGCAATAGTCGTCCAAACGCACATGCTGATTTTTGCCAAGGATTTGATCGCTTTCGTGTCTATACCAATTTTGCACTGAACATGGCCATATACTCTTACCCGTTCTCTGTCCCAACCACTTTTGGTATCTTGAATTTGCTCTTTATCTAACACCCATGGGCTGGATGCCCTTGCCCCTCTTCTATGGCAAGCAATTGAGGATACAAGCAACCTGCAGCTCGTTCAACTTTGGGTTGCTGCCAGCTGGATTGAAAGAGTTTGGTCCGGCGAAGATAGACAGATCAAGATTATCATGTATCGCGACACCCATGAATACCTCTGCTTTTGATTCTCAATCGTGGTTTGGTCAGCGGCCGTGGTAGCCATGCACCGCCATAGGCCCGAAGAAGTCTGATCCTCTGAAACCTTTGGCGCAGATGGTTATGTCTATTGGCAGAGCATCGCTTCCAGTGATTGTCCAATCTTTGCTTGTTGATTGAACCGGATCTGCGATGAGGGTGAGTTTGAATAAGTTCCCGCAAAATAGAAGCCCTTGTCAAATAAAGTAAGATAAGGTTGCCACGAAAGGAGCCATTGTGGCGTCAGCTTCCGTGCAAGCACGTCTTTATTAACTTGTCTCCAAAAAATAGTGTCTTGCGATCTTTCGACAGTGATGTGCCATGTCAACGAAGAAAGCAGTATGTCTGTGCCGTGATGCAGAGCATTCTGATAGACCTCATGAGCACCGGGTACTCGTGAATTCGCTGTTGCGATGCGACCAACATCTGATACTTATTTAGCAAGCACCCAGAGTGGATTTCGCCAGTACACTGTGACACTGGCTACCGCTGACACAATATTCGGCAACATTTGCGCTACGTAGCATCTCGTGCCGATGACATTCACGTTCTTGAAGTTGAAGTTATTATTTAATTCGGTAGTGTGAACAATAACATCGTTGACTGTATCGATGCCGGGAAAGTTGGAGTAGTCAGCCTGGTGCAGTTGGTGAACAGAGAAGATGACAATCTCGGCGCAGAAGCATTCCTTAGCAGCTGTGACGACCTCCCAGCCATTCCTGACTCCTTGAGACTGTACTTCTGAAACTTCGAGGTTCGACTGAATATCTGATTTTAGTCCCTGCTCGGCAGTAACTCGTTAGATGTGGGCTAGGATCCCAGGTTGCGGTGGAAAGCGTTTGTTGTGTCTCTTTAAGGCCAGCAGTGAAACCATTCTTGAGTATGACAAGATCATCCTCGCCAGCTCTCGTAGGTACTCGCGTTCCGAAACCACAGAGCTTCAGTGATAATGATCTCTGTGCGTAGATAAAGCCATCATGGGAGACCAATCAAGGACAAGATTCCGTCGCAGAGAGGGTTCCTTTCATATAAAAACATCATCTCTTGTAGTTGTCTCCCGGGCCCAAGAGGGATCGAGTCGACCCAAGAGGACGGTGGAGTACCGGAAGCCTCCACGGAAGAGGCTGGTGCAAATCTGGTATCTGCAAAATACACTAGTTGCACTGGCACATATTCGATTTTGTCAAAGTGAGCGTGCATTGAGTAATCTCACCCTTGCCAACAGTATACCTCCGAGCAGACATATACAGCGAGTCTGTATAATGGGAGCATCTCTTCACATACACTCGAGCTGTATGCTAGTTGAGAGATTGTCCTTTGAAAGCAGTGGGTCGTGCCAGAGCTTCGCTGTCGAACCGGTTTCGTAGACTCAACCCAATCTGGACATTTCTGCTTGAGTAGTAAGCGCTTTACCAGTGGCGGGAAGTTGCGTACACCACTTCTCATTGATGCTACCTCCAAAGCAGATTCCACAGTCGGTGTGTAAGTGAATCGACCCATGCCAAACGTAGAATACCCTTGATAAAGGTTGATACTTCCCCATCGCACACATTCTCAACCGCTACCTCTTGCTCTTTGACCTTGTGTCCTCAAATAGTTTATCCTTGCATCACTAAGCTTCTGAGTCAATGATGTATACCTCCGCCGGTCATCGACCGAGCAGTCACCGAAGATTTGCTAGCGCGAAGACGACAGCAACCGCTGCGTGGTCAATCAAGAGCTTGCCGGTTCGAAAACATGAAATAGGACCGCACCCGGTGACTGGCTGTTCCTCTTTGTGGGTGTTGGCTATCATCTTTTGTAAGTGTGTTTTCAATCTTGGGGCGATCTGAGGTGTCTTCGCTATGATTTGCACGTATGGATCGTTGTCAACATGAAGGTGTACAGAGAGACAGACATCGGCAGAAGGTGGGTATTTATTAGGATTGGTATGAATTCCTTTCAACGATCGATGATATAAGGTCGGAACGCATGCTCGCTAAAGCCACGGCTGAAACAAGGAAGGGATGCAAATCTTATGCGCGGTACTATCAATAATGTATCAACTTCCATGGCCATGTCTATGCAACACAGCCTTACAAACTATGCACAGTAGCTGCGAAGACTCGGACGCTTCAAGCGGCAGCTTTGCGCGACTCCAGTTTCCTTGGTGCCCGCTTCGAGGTTGGTCCCGAGTTCGAGTTCGTACTGTCAGATTTAGGTGCCAATTTCCTTGGCTTCCTTCGTTCTCCGTTTACTGACGCAGGGGGGTTGTTCTCCTTGCCCGTTACGGAGGGTGCGGGCTTCGTTTGAGCAGGCGCTGGAGGCTTGCTCTCAGCCTGTGACTTCGAAGCAAGCTTCGGTGGCGACTTCTTCTTCGTAGTGTTTTCCTTTGAGGTCTGCTCTTTTGGCTTTACAGTTTGTGGCTTTGCAACCTGAGATGTTTTCTGCGATTTTTGTGTTGAATCCTTTGCTTCTGTTGGTGTCGGTGCCTCAGTTTGCTTCCGTGGCGCAGAATGCCTCTGTGACTTGCGAGGCGGAGGTTTCGAGTCTTTCGCTGGCTGTGTCTCACCGTTAGGATGATTTTCCATTTTTGGAGCTTCTTTCGGCGTGGGTGCCTGTTCAGGCGCCATAGCTTGTTCCGGCTTGGATGCCTGTCGGACTGCGTGGCCGTCTTGCTGCGATGCCTGCCTAGCCGCTGGATGAGCCTCTTGCTTCTGGCCTTGATCCTGACCACCTCCTAATCCTAGTGAGGCACCCAAGCCTCCAAGGCCCACAGCAGTACCGGCTTGAGACATCGACGGCATGTTTGGCATCTTGGGCATTGACGGCACCGAGGGCCTCCAACTTGTCATATCCGATACTGACTGGGACCAGGACATTGGCATATCATCTGGCATGTCGGTTTTCATCTGCTCTAACTCTTCCTGGCTTGGCGCTTGTGTCTCTTTCGACTGCATGACCATCTTCTCCAAAGCCTTCTTTTGCGAGGGGGTGGACTTCCAGTTGGGAAAATCACCTATGACACCCCGAACCCCGTGACTGGCCATCTGTCCAAGATCCCACATAGGCCCATTCATGGCTCCGTACACAGAACCAATCCCACCACCAAGCAGGCCAGTGATGGTAGACACGGTCCCTCCTACGATTGCTCCTGTGATCTTTCCGAGAGTGACTCCAGGCTGAACGCCAAGTCCTGCACCGGCAGCAAGCCCTTGAAACGCACCAGACTGTGTATATTTGGCTGCCTTGCCAAATGACTCTGCTTCGATCTCTTTGTTGATGGCCTTAGCGAGGATCTCTTCTCTGGCATCTGGGTCTCCCGCAGCATTAGCTGCCTGCCTCAAGTCCCATGCTTTCTGCGCTGCCTGCAGTGCCATACTGGCTGATACTCCGGCATTTTGTTTGATCTCGTGATCAGGAATAGGTTGTTGTGTGTTGGCTCCCATGTTAGTATCGCCCTTCGCGGCCTTCGGTTTTGGCTTTTGTTGTGCTTGTTGTGTAGGCATATTTTCGTATTGTTATTGATCACATAAAGGCTGAAAGATTCGCAGCTGGCAATAGTGAAATGCCGCAGTGCATACGTCATGTTCATGGATGCTGCGGTGGCGCCCCGTGATTAGCGTGTCACCTTCCCGCCTCCAATACCTGTTTTGTGGCGGAGATGTATCGTGAATCTCTACAGATCTGCGCGATCGTGCAGTGCAGAAGGCGCTATTAGATTACACGTACTCTGCCGTGTTATTTGGCGATCTCGGAAAGTGTCCAGGTGCGGTAGTCGTTGGCGAACATTCTTTGTGGGTGACGTACAGGGCGAGCTATGCCAGCGGTCCGCTCATGTCGGCATGCGAAATGCCACCACTAAATACAGTAGTCCACATCGCATTATGCGAGGAGGAGATTGTCTTTATAGCTTTCAGTTTTGGCGTTAGGTATCGAGCCAGCTTCTATACCATCAGTGTATGAAGCGGAGGCGGTAAGCCTGTCAACATGGGTCATCCTTTGGTGTCTATGCAAGACATGGAATCATGCTTGGTATTTGCTGTATGGACTATAGTGTATCCATCTTGAAATATTTACCCTGGCCTCCCTGCTCGCTAGGACCTTCGCTATCCCACCACCCTAGTCTGAAGAAGACACCATCCCAAACCTTCTTCGCTTTCAACTCAGCATCACTATACCACTGCGCACCTTCAGGCAAGACTTTGCTTTGAAGCATCCGCGCATCCCCAGCGATCAGACTGGCTCCGGCGGCAATCGATGCTGGGTTCTTGGGTAGTACTTTGCGCGTGTCCATCAAGAAAAAGGAGAGTGCAATGCATAAAGCGATCGCAATGAGCAAACCGTCAAGTACGCGTGTCGATATTGCGCTCTGCTGAAGGCGGTATATGTTAGGGTTTATTAGCATTGCGTCCACGCTGGCTGGTGGGGCGAGCGGAGAAGAGGTGTTCAACGGCATGCGAATAAGATTGGCAGATTGCGCAGTCATGGTCCGATGGACATGTTGGAGTTGAGCCACGATCTTTTCGAAACCTTCGTTGCTCATGTGTTCCTTCATTGGGAACTTGTCGAGACTGTCATGTGTGCCCAATCCATAGACAGCAGCTTGAAATGCGGGGTCGTAATAGCCCGCTACAGCCTTTTGGAAGTTGGCTGATCCGAAGATACTTGGGATCATGCTGGAAGGAAAGCTGCTGAGATCTCCTCGAGCAACCGTTTGATTGGAGAAGAACCGGACTGTGCTCTCATCCGGTGCAGCTGCGATGATGGTAAGAGTGGAGGCGTCCATTGTCAGCTCTACGTCAAGCTGGTTCACGACACTGGAGCAAATGAAAGCGTTCCAGTTGACTTCTGATGTTCCCAGTGCGCCGCAGTACGTGGGCCCTTTGTCGTTGAGATCCTGATTTCCACATGACTGAAAGAAACCAAATGGGTTCCCACCTGGCCTGGGCCATTTGACATCAGTATACTGGCCGTCGTACACGCCGAAAGACTCCCATGCTGTGACGTTCGCTCTGCGGAAGCTGCCACCAAGAATATCTGTGAAATTTGTTGGAACCGCAGCAGCTACGCTACAATTAAGGTCGGAACGTATACCGGGAAGCGTTACTGTTATGTTACCACCAGTGAGTGTGCTGATATTAACTGTGGGAGGTACCTCAAGGGTCGCCGTCGGAAACGCCAGCTCATCGTAGGTCCACAGTGGGAAGGTGAAATTTTGAGACAAAAGTAGCCCAATATTGTTGGCTGAGACCACGTAACCACCTTCATTCATTACAGGAATGTCTCTTGGAAGAAAAGATGAGTTCAGTTGGTCCTGGATAGACAGTCTGATTGGTATTTGCACACTGGTCACCTGCGCGGTGTAGAGACCGCTTACAGCAATCGTAAGCAGCGGTGCTAGAAGCATGGCGAGCGCCATACAGGCAACAACAACATGTCTGGCGGCAGCAGATTTCCACAAACTTTTGACAGCCGTCTCGGAGGCATAGTTCCGAAGGATGTCGCTGCGCGTGTTCGCCTTTCCCGAGCGAAGGTGAAAGTACGGAAAGATCATAAGGGAAGAGAACGCGATCATTCCAACAAGAATTTGCGCAGCTATCATGACGATTGTCGGAATGTAAACCCAGGCATAGCGCTGGGTTTTTAGCGGATCGACTTCTGTCAACCCGTCTTTCTTCGAAGAGACTGAATATAAGACCTCTAGCAGAATAACAAGGACGAGAAGGGCGATAATGACCAGCAACTTGAAAACAGGTCGAAGTGACATGGGCCGCCAATAAGTAGGTTCGGGATGTGGCGCGGTGTCTGATGTTGTATGTTGCTCCTTAGGTGTGTCGGCAGAGCTCAGATCGATCACGAACTGCCACTGCTCACCCTTTCGAGTGGTCAGTGTCTGACACTCGACGTTTTCCATCTGCCTCTTCATCGTCTTGAGATCGGTATCACCTGAGCTTGAGAGGCGTGAAAGCAGCGCAGGACTTTGAGAGAGGACAAGGGCCAACCCACCTATCGAACTCGGGTCACGGCTAGAGTAGGTCCGCGGCGCTATATACATTAGGGTTATGGTAGATAGCATCAATACTATTAATACTGAACCCATGATGTATAGGGAAAGGCCTCTGACCCTTAATCGGTCTTCAGTGGCGTGGCAAGTCCCAATAGTTGTGTCTGTGGACGGTCGCATCAAGTTTTGCTTGACCATCTGGGCAGTAACCATCGAGAACATCTCATCAGCGCGCGATTGCAGCACGTTCGGGTTCCTGAGATCGCTCGAGGGATATGTTGCATTGACCCACTTCTCGAACAACACATGGAACGAGCCCCATGGGTCCGCAGGCAATGACGAGTAAGCATAGGTGCTGTCAAGCACGACACCCGCAGCATCGCACGCGGTAAGTAGCCCATCCACAAGATTATAAGCGGGAAACTCCTGAGCACGGGCCGGGGTGGAAGCCTTTAGCGGATTATTCTTGAGGTTCCCATGACGGTCCATAATGACATGGGTGTCGGTAATGTTGTACTTCGCTTCGCAGACAATAGCTGTAGTCTTTTCGGTGTCAAGTTCCGTAGGGTCTGTCCCATTTTTGGAAGCTCTGCTCAAATCTTGCTTGAGCTCGCCATACATGAGGACCAGACGAGTCTCGTAACCATCAGTATAGTCATCGCAGCCAACGCCCCAGAGTCGTTCCACGGGGCATGAGGTCGCATTATACGTCATGCCGCAGCCACCAGTGAGATTGAACCCGCGAATCTCACATGTTGGGGTGGTGATGTCAATTGAGGTATTGAAAGAATGACATTGCCAATCAGAACAGCCGCTACGGCCGCTTTTCACGGTTGCAACTTCACATTGGAGCCCGCCATAGAACGTGCTCGTAAGCCCTTCTACCTCAAGGCCTTCGAAGTCTAAAAATTCCCGGTCAGCGCAGGTAGTCATCAACATATGCGGACCTCTTACCGGACAAAAACGTGGGAGTGGCCAGATTCTGGAAGGCTGCGTTGCGAGAGGTACCAGCAGGAAACGGTATCGTACCGTTCTGGATTGCAAGGGCCGCGAGAACCGGAGCGCTGCCTATTGCTGCTACGTCGAAAGAGGGGGCAAAAGCATCGGTGACGTTGAGGCGGCAGTTGTTGTGCACAAACGGAGTGCTTTGCAACACCAATAGGCCAGTAGACGCAACGGTAAGCAATGTTATCAAAAACGAGTTGATTATCGTTATGGCCACAGGCCAATGTGACTGGCGGAGCGAAGTCCACAGAGCTTCTGGTTTCCCCGGTGTGATGTAGTCCATGAACAGGGTTTTGGAAGCGGGCGTTAGAGTTCGTTGCAGAAGTACCCAGGGCTGCGCATGTTTTGTACGGTACTCAACTTGGTTCCAGAAAGCAGCAACGACAACAAGTACTGAGATTGGTTAGATTTCTTTCCAAGCAAGACATGGGCGTGATGTACCAGCTGTAGGACCGTAAGTCCACAAGTAGTGCTCGCTGCTTTTAGCATTTGCAATTCCGTCTTGCTTTGCATCTACGACCGCAAGCGCTATGACCGCCAAAAGAAGGCAGAGAAAGACGATGGCGAAGCCAATAAGAGTCGCATTCTGCAGGTAGGTTGATGTCCATCCAGGTCGTTGCGATGGCACTTCTGTCTTGTTTTCAGGCAAACTGGGAGTCACTGAGGTGGTACCAACGAGCACGATCTTCGATTCGGCGCTGGCCGTGGTTTGCTCTTCGGCTGTTGTTGATAAAGGCACAGCACTATACTCATAGTCCGGAGAGCGTGGGCCGACCATAACGAAAAGCTCGGCGCATCAGCGAACAACTCGAGATGGGGAATTCAGCATTTTTATGACAATCCGACGCAATGCTGATCAGCCTCAAACCCTGCAGCCTACCGCCACGGGTGGTACACGGGAGATTATTGTGCTCCGCCCGATTGGTAAACGTAGCGCCTGCTCACTGCTAGCTGCATGTTGTGGGTCTTGCTGCGTTGGAAGGATTCATGAGCGCCTTAAATTGGACGAACACTCCTACGCCTTTCCGACAAAGTTCTTCTTCTATTCAGCCATATTGGTGGTTTATAATTTTCAAACGAAGACGGGTATTGTGGGTCACAGCACGTAAATTTGGCACGACAAAGTACTGTCCTTTGACGCCGGGTTGTTTTGGCCCCCGCGTGGGCCGCCCCTTGTCAATTCACCAGCTTTTCACAGAAAAGCGTGTAGCTGCCTATTCTAGAGCCAGCGGCTGTGAAGATTGAGCCAGTGATTTGCGCACGGGGGACAGCGCGAAAGGCTGTGCCGTACGCGGCTGGGTTAAAAGGGAAGTGCCGCCACGAAAGAATTGGCTGCCGCTGCCGTTGCGCGGACCGACTCCCGGGCTCCACCATTTTTTTTATCACGCCTTTCGTGGAAAGATTCTCAGCCTCATCGTCGTGCTGCATGATGGGAATGTTGCGGCAGCAACGCTTATTGAATCGTTGATTGATACCAATACGGCACAGCCCAAATTCTTCATAGCATGTGCAAAGGGCACGGCAATGACACAGGCCACCCAACATGCATCCAGATCCCCGCTCAGGCAGTCTCACGGGATATTGAGAAAGAAATACTTGGGGCAGCTTTAGTAGTTTTTGGATGCACAATCTCGATGATTCTTGTATGGCAAGTACAGTATGATTGATCACAGGTAGCCAAGAAATCGGACACACATCTAAAACGAACCTTGTTTCCGATCCCGAAACGACAATGTAACAGAACCATTCAGCCTCGGTTACAGCCCTCTGCTTCAGCTTCAAGATGAAAGAGAAGACGTTGGGCCTCGCTGCCTGAGTCTCTCTGCCAGCCTCTAATCTACCAGGCTTTCATACTACCTTGAAGCCCTCTTGACGTATCGAGATGGTAGTAATGTACATTGATACAGCTGCTGCGAACAGCCGGTCGCGACATCCTCAGGTTATCATTTCGCCGCAATGTGCGGCCCAATTCACACAGGCGCAACGCCCTTTACTAGAAGAACCACTCGGCGATGCTCCGCCTACATATCTCGAAGCAACAACACCAGGACTCTTTTCCGGGAGACCAAGCGGCGACGAGGGTGCGGCTTTATTAAGCCATGAAGAGCAAGGATATAAAGAAGATGCGTACAGTAGACGAAGCTTCAAGCAAAAGCTACGAACGGAATGGACAAGATGGCTGGCAATACTTATGTTACTGATCTTTGTTGTCGCGGCTGGCTTCGCATTCACTACATCGGCCCGTAGAGATCGACAAGTAAGTCGCTCGGTAACTTCGATGGCGTTGAATTGACAATCATAGGCTATATTGGTCACTGTATCTCAGCCTTCAGCTCAAGCTGCCGCGACCGGGGCATTGACATTTCCGCTTTCGACGCAGCCCGCACGACCCAAGGAGTCTGAAGGGGTGATTGCGCCAGACATCGTTGCTATACCGTGGCCTTCGCAGAGTCCAACACCATCCGCATCGGCGCAGTCGAAGCAAATTTTCCCTATCCGGTGGCCAGCAAGATGCGGGAAGAAATACAACGTGAAGACTGAAGAGTACAACTTTGGCTCCACAAGTGGTGTGAGCATCAAAGAGGTCATGCGGCAACTCGATGGACCGTACAAGCGAATTCAAGGTTGGGTCCACATCACAGGGGCGCCAGCAAACCAGGCTGCCGGGACAGTACAAGCGAGGATGTCGTATGCTGTGTCGCCGTCTATTGATGTAGATAGCATCAAGTACGCTTCTACTCCCAACAGTCTTATCATCGGCGATCCGTCCGCGCCCCCAGGCTTCGAAGGTGTACCTGCTGGCTCTGCGTGTATGGGCATGTCGATCGTACTGTACATGGCATCAGGAGCTTCACTCGAGACGCTAAACGTTGAAGCCATGCACCTGGGCATGCAGATCCATGGCAAGGTCGACTTCACGGTCAAGAACACAACAACCATCTCACTTACCTCAGGGACTCTCGATGCTTCGATGTTGAACAGTCACCGGACTTACCTCAAAACTACATCAGGGTCCATAAGTGGCAAGTACGCGCTCTCGGAACATTTAGCCATTGAAACAAAGACTGGATCAGTCAATGTCGATATTGCTCCGCAAACAGCTGGCGGTTCTTCGTCTGCAACTTTCAGAGCAAATACGCACTCCGGAAGCATGCGCATCGACTTCGACCGCAAGCATATCCCTGAGCGAGACTACCAGGTGTACCTTAACTCCACGGTCGGTTCTATAGATGGGTCTTTGATACATGGGTCGCAGACTGTGATCAATTCTGTGGCAGGCTCAATGACCGTAGACATCCTTCCGTTCAAATCTGGAGACTATGCTTCGATCTTGAATACGAGCACGCATTCCGGGCAAATGAATGTTACCTTACGCACACCGTACAAAGCAAAAGGTGTGCCCATGGCGGGATTAACCAGTACACACAGAAGCGTGTCTGGTGGTGTAGGATTGAAGTACCCTAAGGAGTGGCGGGGCCACATTGATGGAACGAGTCTGAGCGGAGAGCTGCATCTGCAGGGCAACGAGCTGGAGCTTCTGAGTCAGAATGACACGCCAGGGAATAACCACGTAGAAGCAAAGAAAGGAGATGGCGGGAGTAAGTTGACCTTCGATACTGTGAGCGGAGGCTGCGACATCAAGATTGGGAAGACGTAGGCTAGTGGAATGAATGCCGTGTTTGCTGGATGATGGGATGGGCAGAATTGCGGCTGCTGTCAAGTGCAAGTCAACAGCTGTTGATTTGTGTGACCGGTCCAGCGTCAGTTGATTGTGACAGCGATTGAGATAGGCCTGCGACACGATGACCTCGGACCCAGTCTTGACACTCAAGCACGAATGGCTCGGTGCACGTTAGAGCGGCCGTCAAACCACCGACAAAACTGCTCAAACGATATTAACCGGCGGGCTCTGAATCATATGTTCGAGGTCGTTCACCGGTAGTTGGCCATGTGACATACACCTGACATGAGCCCCGTCGCCAATTCTGAGCAGCAGATCAGCTTGGCAGACTTGATCTGTTCTCCACGCAATATGCCTGTCACGATCGTTGCCGCGCCTTGCAATTTCGCGATTAGCGAATTTGGTACCAAAGTTTATCTCGACTGTTGCCAATGTCCGCGCGTCCCGGTCCGCCAGCGATATGCCTGTCAAGTCCAGTATCCCGGGACAAGGGTGGCCGGTAATAGGATCGACGTCATTACTAGCATTACCCCAAGTGAGAGGCGGTATGATGTGGCATAGGGCTGACTCGGGCTGCTGCAATCGTGGAGAGATTGCAGTCTCTTCTGTGTCTAGTTAGCAGCTAGCAGATTGGGACCTAGAGTTTGATAGGATGCTTGCTCATAACAGATTCTGTCAGGTCTGGTAGTAGTACTAGCTGTGTTCTGTCGACCAAGATCAGGACCTAAACTCTGCTAGGTAGCCACAAACGCCAGTGCAATTGCGACGTTGAATTCTGAAAGTATACGTGGTCCGTTCGTGCATAAGACTCTACAGGTGTTGACGACTTCTATATTCGACACATCGCTCAACGCTACTTAGAACCCAAACATCTTCACGTGCATATTGTAAGCCTCCGGCTGCCGTCGGGCTATGCGATAATCAGAGACTTGTCTTAGCTGTGGTGGCGACCCGGCTCAACTTCTGGAGCCGAAAGGCAAATTCCAGGGCGCGCCCTGATAGTAGTTGACTGCGGCGTACATAGCACGTCCCTTGCATCGGCTTGCCGAACCGGTCAGCTAGCTCTGGTCAAAACTCGCCCTTCGTTCGCGTCGTGAGATGTGTGGTATTACGTCGTGCCTGACATGGATCTTGTGCATGTTGCGTATACAGATCGCAGTCAGATTCTGCTAGGATCATAGACAATACTGTAGGCGTTCGTACAGGATTGCCAGCATGTAGTCAGCGTCGTCGGAGATCTGCAGCCAGCATGACATTGGATCGGAGTCGTCAACTGGCTTTACCTGGACGGCGATCTTGACCCAGCCGAATCTAGAAAGCTTTGAGCCTCAACCCATGACCACCGTATCTATTCGTAACAAGACAGGCGGGGCATGCATCTGGAGTAAGCAAATAACAACACCAGTAAGGAAATGTGCCTATACCCAAGCCGAAGCCTACTGCAGGCGCCCTGAACTAGAGGACGTTCTTGTACAACAGAACACGTGGATCCGAGGTGGCAGGAAAAGCCTTACGATGGCACGCGCTGCTGTGGTGTGGGGTGAACAAACCAGATTACCAATTCTGGCGCAGCCTGCATGAGCAAAGCAAGGGACATATATCTCTCTGTGATAATTGCAAAGAACTGCTCCGGTACTCATGACGGTCCGTACGTTACATTCATTCAGGGACGAATCTGCAGATTCAGCGCCAATATATCAACTCCATGCGGCTGGTCCGATTTGGAATCATCTTGCTGGGCCACAAGTCTGCGATGACCTATACGCGGCTGCACTTTGATGCTATCATTACTGGATACACGGCATATGTGCTACAGCCCACGATACTGTTTGCAGAGATCGATAGCGGAGAGCATCTATCCGAGAAAGGCACCCCACTCAGAGGTTGCACAAGGACCAGAGCTGAATCTTTCGCGGGGTGGTGAGCAGCATGACGAAAGGCCAACGATGTCGAGTCCACACCACCTTTTGAGTGAAGCTGACGGACACACGGAACTGCCGTTCTTATTTGGAGAGTCGATACACGCAGGCGTCCAGGCAAGCGGCAGGGCGCGGCAGTCCGCAACTGTCAGCTGTCAGCCTGACTCGGTGCTACACAGCACAGAAGCGCTTCAGTCTTGCAGGCTATGACGAAGCAAGTCAGTGATCTCGACTTTGCCAGTGGCGTCAGGCGATAATTGTTCCTCGCAGGCCAGTAGAAAGAGCGAAACAGAAACGTCGGGTTTTGCTCCGCTATACGACAGGGTTGAGTGCGACTGCCGGCGAATCAATTAACTTGGATTCAGAAAACTCATCGTGGTGCGGGTGATGTTGCGAGGAGGGTGAGCTGGCGACCCCTGAAGTTTGAGGAGCGTTTCGGGTTTGTCGCGTCGGCAGAGGCAGGCGCGTTGCTCGGTCCAGCGCGTTTGCCGATGGCTTATGTAACCCAATCTATGTTTTGAACCTGGTCTTCTCACCACTTTTGCTCTTGAACCCTCAGACTGCGGTCCTATAACAGCTAGCATCTTGCCACGTTTGGTGCTCATTACGGAACATCAAGCTCAGCTGCAGAACCTTGGTAACAGCAACGGTTGATACAGCAATAGCACCGATTGCTCTCACCACTTCATCCGTTCCTAAACGATGCTTGGTCTCCTAATCGAGCCCTGAAACTCAGCTTCGGCCAAAGAGGATGCTGCTGTCCCTCATAATCTTGCTGCCGCTGACTGGCAACTTCCCTGCCCGCGACTGCACTAACTACCTTTGGAGCATCTCATCCATGATAGTGTCGGTGGCTCAGCCGCAGGGATCGCCTGTCGCTCTCCAGCAAAGACTTCGTCCGTCTGAGCCGATAGGAGGATGAAAAGATGTGCTGGTGCGGCTGTCCCAGACGTCTCTAATCGCCTTCCAGCATCCCAGCAGCCCTGCGCCTGGCCCACCCTCCACTACACGTCCCCACCACAGACTCCTTTGGGTGAACGCTTCTACTGTCGCCGTTCCAGATTCTCTGCAGCCAAGGCGCCTCCCGACACTGCTTTCAAACCGCGCCCGAGTGGTTCTGTTGCGTCAAGTTCGTAAAGACTATCTGGTCTCGTTGCTGCCCTCGGAACCCTCGATCCCGTGTTCTTGACATATACTACTACTACTAACCGTCACCCTCTCTCGCTCTACCCGGCTCTGTCATTCTTTGAAAATCCCAGCCTATCTTTATCTACATTCATTCTTGTCTGGAGCGGGCTCCTATCCGCGCTGGTTGCAATTGGGAACGTTCGGTCTTCCATTCACTCATTTGTCCAGCCTTACGGTATTTTAGTCACATCACTACACCCACTCAGCTGTGGTGGTACAGCACTATCGCCTAGACACATTCTTCCTGACCGCCAGTAGCTTCTTTGGTTACGAACGTGAGTCTCATACGCCTCTTCCCCCTTGCTTCCTCAGCCAGGTGCCCCGTGACGCGGCGCTGCTAGTCTTGCAAACTGTCGATCGAACTTCGGCGCGGAGGTGTGGCAGACCGAATTCGTCACTAACGCTTCCTTCAGATATATACGCCGAGACCATCGCGTAGTGAGGACGAGGATCTAAAGATGGAATTCAATGCGCCTCAACAGTAAGGCTCTCTTCATTAATCCAGATCGACATATAGATCGCGCACATATACTCATCTCAGATATAGATATCGTCCATCATCAAGCACGTCAAGCAATATGGGCCAATCTTCACCCACATCGGCAACACATATGTATGCGCACGGCAGCTACCCTATCCCAAGGCATCAACCACCTCAATCATTGCAACACATGTCAAGATCCTCGCCGCCTCATCCCATGTGGGCTGTACCACAGTCCCACAACTCATACTATGGTGAGCTTCGAGGGTCCATGGTACCATCTAGGGACGAGCATACGCAATTCTCTCAGCGCCCAGATATCCTTACTTCTAGAGCCCCAACCTATAACACTGTAACTCTGAGTAACAGCATGGCTACGTCAGCAGAGTTCTTCCCAAACGTTGTTGACACGAGTATGTTTCGTTCTCAAATCGCTGAATCCACACGCTGACATAATTAGGCCCTTGGGGAGCGAAAGTCTGCGAGGAACTTGAGTCATTTCCATCTTTGGATGCAGATGCCACAGAATTCAGCCATGGCCTAATGGGTCAAGACGAAAACACTCCCATCATCGACTTGCGACAGTTTCAAGGCATTGGGCATCAGGACACTGACAACCTCACCCATTACAATCCTCAGGGCCCACGTCGCATGTCCGAGTCGTCGTTTTCCATGTCCAGCACAGGTGGTGGAATATTTCCCGACGTGTCGTCGTACGAAGAGATGGGTTCATCAGAGGCAATATCGTACACGAATGAGTGCGATGGGTGGAACACGGTAGAATCTGCTGGTGGACATCTTATGTCTCCAATTGCTTCACCAAGAAAATCTCAGTACGACACTGTCGCTCGTACTGGGGGTCGACCCCGTATGTCCCCGGCGCCCCACAATCATGTTCGATCCTCTCCGTACACGCTCGAAAGCACGCGGTTCAAGCGATGGTCGACAGGCCAAGCACCGACTTCAACGCCCAGCAACTCGCGTGCAGTAGCCCAGGGTCCTGACCATTACGCCTCTTACGGCTCACGCCCGAATTCGCATCATTCGATGCCAGTGTACTCGCCTAGCGCTATGGCCAACTTCGGCATGCCTCCACAAAATGTGCTGTTCTCTCAGAACCATCAGCTCCAATCCAACGGACCACCCCTGTATGCAACTCGCGACCAACAGTTCCCTCTGGAAGTCCCTCGACCCCTACCCTCGCAAGGTCTTTTCCGTCTCCTACAAAGTAACGTCGACCGACATGGAGGCTGTTCATCGCATTTTGCAGATCTCTCGGACCCACCCGACCTGTACTCTTCCCTCCACGAAGAGCCATCAAACCCGCCCGAATCAGACATGAATCCATCGGATCCAGACCTTGTGCCACATGAGCAAGATCTTCGATTTAATGGCGATCTTTACACCCCAAGATGGGTTCGAGGGCATGGCAACAAACGCGAGGGTTGGTGCGGGCTCTGCAAGCCTGGACGTTGGCTCGTCCTGAAGAACAGTGCATTCTGGTACGATAAGTCCTTTACGCACGGTGTCAGCGCAGCAACTGGCGCGGCATTCCAAGGACCTCAAGATACACGCCGCACAGAAGGGAATCTCGATGTCTGGGAAGGTCTTTGTGGAAGCTGTGGCGAGTGGATCGCCTTGGTCAGCAGTAAGAAGAAAGGAACGACATGGTTCAGGCATGCTTACAAGGTTCGTGTGTGCCCTACATTCCTTCCTACCCATGCTCGTTCTTAGCTCCCACATTGTGGTTTGTCCTTAGAGTTACACCGACTCGCTTGCTAATGGTGCACCACAGTGTCACACCCATCCAAAAGTCAAAGACGGCCCCAAACGGCGTCGCGAAACACAAGCGGGTCGTGCCCGCGCTGTTTCCTCTACTTCAACATCTTCTTCCTCTCATCCGGCGAAGCAAGAGTTGACACCTACTCACACAGCTTCTCACCGTCATTCAACTCCGACGCCGATGTTGGGCAATTCCACACTTCACCCATTCAGCATGCCTGTCTCGGACCCCACTGCAACACCATCTTTAAGTACCCCTTCGTACGGTAGCAGTACGTCTTATCCAACCCCGGCAGCTGCAACACCGGTACTATACACACCACAAACGCCCACAACGTCGACTCCGCTGCACGCGCTACACACACCGACCGCCGCAGCCTTCCCAGAGCTTCGTTACGATAGTGCATCTTCCAAAGACGAGCACGTCGCAAGGCTCTTTCCTACACCTTTCCAAGGCTTCCCCAACTTCTCGACGCAATATTCCGCCACACCTCCGATGAATATGGCACACCAGGTTAGTGAGCCAGAGCTTGTTGGTCTGAGAGCAACTGCTGCAAGTCTCAACTCTATAGCGAGCATGATGTAAGGTGCAACAAGCCAAGCCTACCGAATTTGACCTACTCAGCTCCATCAATCAGCGGGTCCAAGGTCCAGGGTTGCTCTACGCTGATTCAATGGAGGCCCGTATCATCGCATTACACCGAGCTAGTATGGTTCTGTTGTATATCTTTCATCTTGGTGTTCATGGTAAAGAGAGCAATACATCACGATGTATTGCATCACATTCTCAGGCGTCCTCGGTTCCAGCACAATTACCTGGCTGCATTGCATGTTCTAGCGTTCCAGCGTTATTTTCCTTATCTCTTTTCATGTTCATGACTTTTCTGTGTTCAGTGTGGGCTCATGCTTGATGATATCCACCCCAGGTAGGCGCGTAGACTTCACCGTCACTACCGGTCAGCACCTTTCACGTAGATAGATTGCCTGTTTGATAGATATTCCCATATATATCGTACAACGTCCTTTAATTTGAAACTGCCAAACACAACACCACTTCCTCGTTGCCCTTGCTCTTTATCTTACATCGGTGCGATGCGACCGGTCATCCTCTACTTCAAAACCTCCCCCTGCCCCCGCCCCTCACCCACGCACCAGCCTCAACTCAGCCTCAGTAGTAGCCTCACATTTGTGCTGGTCGCAAGGCGGATTTCAGACTACCTGATACCTGACACAGCCCCGAAGCTCTGAAACGCCACCTGCGGCATAATAGTGCTTGTACCACTGCGTCGGTAAGAACGGCTGTCTGTGAAGGGGGGATTCGGTGTCTTGATCCTTGTATCAAGTGACAGTGAACAAGTGTGCGTGGGGCAAAAAGTTGCATCCGTGTTTCTTGACACGATGCTACTGGGGTGATTTCTCGGGGCTTGTAGATTCAACATGACCACCGGTGTAGGGCTGCAGCCATCGTCCGGGTATCCTGGTTTCCGTTACTTCATGTGGCCTTGGTGGATATACGCCCCCTTCGCTGGTTGTTTGAGGGCCCGAAAAACTCGGCAAAGTGCTGGTCTTCCATACTCCTAACATGTCGGTGCACTCGACATGACGAACGTTAGGGTGAAAAACACAGGGTCTCGCCCTGTGTCAACAACACTAACCTGGATGAAAACATCATTGATCGCGTATGCCCAAGAAAAAATCAGAATGATCGAGTTCTCGTGACTTAGTTCACACTGTGGCCTTAGTGGTTGCAGCCGACTTTTCACCATGTCAAAACCCTTGCTGACTTCGAAAATTAATACTATATGCATACATACCCAAGACTTTTATCCTTCTTTCGTAGGCTTGTCTGCCCTAAACTTTCGAGTCAAATATTGCATTGACTGCTGAAAAAGAGCATGTCGCATACCTGAACGAAAGAGATCGTATCACTAAAGTACCCAGATCCTCAAGACTCAACTACGCAATTTGGCTTGCGAATACCTGGAAAATGTATATTCAAAGGTTCAGAAAGATGATTCCAGCGCCATTAATAGTAAAGCTGCCTGGGATTTCCCCTCCCATATAGTCTTTGGTTCTTATTCAATCGATCGGAAGCAATAGACCTCGGTCCGACGTTGAAGTAGGTTCTTTCACGCTAGATTTGACAATTATACTGCCATGGTGAGGACCGAGGTGGTCAGAAGCTTCATAGTGAGAAGTTGATGGAAGGTGTATGCGGATTCGGCCTGAAGGGTCGGTTTGGACAGGACTTCAAGTGAATTTGGCGGTGTGAGTTGGAGTGCAGTCAAACGATGCATGAAACCAACAATCAAGTGGCAGACGTCGAGCAAATTTCGCGTTTTGGCAAGTCTTCGCATGATTAGTCATCTCGCTCACAGTGAACGTACGCGAATGGCGTTTCAGGGTATAATTCGTTTTTAGTCTACCGAACAGTTGAACGTACACACAAACACACGCGAACCTAAAAATCTGCAGAACCTCAAAACACGCAGATAGAACCTTTATGGAAACCCTTTACCAGTTAAGATCCTCAACCTGACCCATCTCGAAAATCGATTCAGTGCGCATATATATTGGTCAGACCCAGCCCAGTACCCACACAGCGCACTGAGCTTTGTCAGTGTGAAAATTAGTGACAGAAGGGAAAAATTCCACTCACGGTTCCAAGGTCGATCACAAAACGTCTTCCGCATCTTCACGGTCATCACTGGAGTAGTCATCGTCGTGAGCGAACTCCTCGTCGATTTGATCCTCGTACCGGTCCTGGTCATCCTGCCAGCGGTCACCGAATTCCACGGCTGGGCAAAAACAGGCAGCCGCTTCGAATTGTGGGATATCCGAGTCCCAGACTGGCCATTCTGGGAACATATGCCATCTTGGTGACATGCCGTCGCCGAAGCACAAGTAACATGAAGTGATACATTGCCCGAAGTACGGGCCGTTGCAGTGATGCTCCTTGCAGCTTGTATAGCAGAAGTTCCATATAACATCGATGACAATTGGTGTGGGCTGATCTGTGATGTCGGCCTTCGGCACAGAAGACGCCTTGATGGGTGAGTACTCGCGGCATCGCCTGTGACACTTGCGGCCAAGCTTGCCGGAGTAATCGTTGCAGAAGGTGCAGATGCCGATGGCGTCTGCAGAGAAGCTGTTAAGATCCAAGTAGATAGTCGATGTGGCGTTGGATGCCACGGGGAAGCTAGAGCGCATCACGGAAGTGTTCAACGTGGTGGTGTTGTTGATCACCACGGTATTGTTCACTGCCCAGGCCTTTGTGACCGCTTGACAGTGCGAGTAGCATGACTTGCGGATTATCTGCGGCATGGTCTCGCAGACCACGCAGACTTGCCCAAATGTGAGCGGCATGATGCCAGACTTAAGGTCGCTGAGTGGGACGCCTGCAACGAGCGTCCCGAAGAAGGCAACCACAGGGAGGATGGTGAGGAACTTCATTGTGGTTGGTTAAGAGCTTGGATTTGAAGTGGTGGTTGGCTGTTGTAGTATACTTTGATGGTCGAGTAAGTTGGTATACCGATTGGTGATTGTGGTTCTATGGAGGGAGTTCTGGCCACTATATAGTCATCCAAGGCTAGAACTCGCTGAAGCCAACTTGCTAACTGTGTATGCAAGGGTCTACGAACCAATGTTGAAGCAACCCATTTGCTTGGGCAGCCAAAAACTCGCGTCCCAAAATTAACTACTTGCGTCTTGGACGAACTTATTCTTCTCTTAGAACCGAATCACGAACCGAAGTTCAAGTTGTGACGCCAGCTGGAAAGAGTATCAAGCTTGGTTGAGACCTTACACTCAGGAGCTCCTCTACAAAGTAATCTATGGAATTCCACGAATAATTCATTTCTGAACAGCGGTTCCAGAGCCCCGAATAATTTTCATGGATGTTTCGGTCTAATTATACCAGTGCTGACTATAAGTTTGAAGGTGTCGCAAGCCTGAATGCATATCAGCCAGTCCAGGAAGTTCCTCAACTTTGAAGATTACAGCTCACAAGCCAAACACACACAATGAAGGCCACAGTCCTCTTCGCCGCCGTCTTCGCAGTCCCAACCATCATGGGTGCACCCCTGTCCGGCACTACGCACCACACCGAGAGCATCATCAGCACATCGACGCCCTCCAAGCCCGGCTCACCCTTGCTGAACATAGACACCGCGCTCTCCAAAGCGCTCGTCATGCTCCTCGGTGAGCGTAGCGAGTCCCCTAATGCTACCGCGACTGTCTCTGAGCTGGAGCCGCGCCAATATGGCCCACCTCACGTATACTACCCGCCGCCTGGTGAAGAATGGAGTGACCGAACGCAGTGCGTCATTACAGCCTCGGGTATGCATTTGCCCATCTGGCGCACCCTCGTGCTCTGCGGCATCCGCCACAATGGCAAGCCTTCAGGGAACACACGAATCTATGAGTTGTGTGCCGAGGAGGCGGCTGAAGAAGGTATTTCCGAGAAGGACAAGTACATGCGGTGTAAAAGATTCAAGGGGTTTGGGAGATGATTTGGTAAAAGGACAATGGAGGGGGTTGTGGGTGCGTCTGATGATGCTGTGTGATTAATGAGGTGATATCGAAGGGTCATCGAATTCAATGGTCAAACTTTTCAGATACTGGTCAACTGCTTTCAAGTAAGAACTTCATCTTTTGTTGCTATTGTTCGTGCCATACTTGTTAAAGTGAACATCCTGGCTCTGGAGCTTCGTCGGCGTCGTTTTGCCGAGCATGTGAATTGAAAGATCCATCACAGCAGGAAGATCCAATCTGCCTGATAGTTTCTGGTGGTGCCTATGACAAAATGTGTAGTTGCCTGCTGAAACGTACTGCAGGGACTCGATTTTTACACATTACTCAGTAAGTCGAATGTCAAAGCAAGGCAGCATGCGAGGGAGGAGTTGAATAGCAGCCTCAGCAGTTAGTGCCCCATTGACCTAGTCCGTAATCACTTGCCTTGAGAGTGGTATGCGTGCTGCTGAGTGATGACGATCGACCCTCTGGGCCTTTTGGCTGTTGAAATGAAGATTGCCGTTGCTCGACTGCAGTCAAAAATCAAGCTATGCATGCGCTGCGACCTGCCTACAGTGACCGCATCGTGCTCTAGCCCGTTATCAGTATCTCAAGGTGAATCTGAAGCAGCGGCACAGATGTGTACTACGCTGCCAAGGCATTGTTCTCCGTGTAAGGCCTCATGCCATTCAATTGTCTATGAGCACATGTCGACTATTTGTACACATCTCCACCTCGCTATCTTTCCTTCCGTACAATCCCCGCTTACAACTTGCTGATGAACAGACGGGCGGCGAAGAGGCGGAGGCGCTGGGGCAGGATGTACTTGGAGAAGATGTAGATGAGGGTGGGGAGGAGGACGAAGGCCACGGTGGTCTCGTTGACGAAGAAGAAGGGGATCAGCTGGGGCATGGCCGACTTGAGGATGGTCTGCGCTGATTAGCATTGCCTCCGTTGCGCGATGTATGCGGAGCGTTGTTGTACCATCTGCTGGGGGCCGACCTCGGGGGTCTTCTTCTGCTGCTGACTAGCGAGCGCAGGGCGGGCCATGACGGCAGGGCGGACAGCGGTGGGCGCGCGGAAAGCGGCCCTGGCGAAGGGGCGGAGGAAGCGGGTGGTGTTCATCGTGGGCGGTCTGAGTCTGCGGTCAGCGGTGCGCGGGCGCGGGGGGGCCAATTGCTGCTGGAAAGCTTCTTGGCACAGAATTGACGCACTGGAGAAGAGTATGCGGCCCGTGGAGATGCGCGGTGATGGAGTTGCGGGTGGAGGTCGACGGTGTTGGTGAGCCAAAAGCTCTTGCTGAGCTGCCATCGATGCGGAAAGACCCGCGTTGGCACGTGACCTTGGCACTGAACACCAATTCCCCACACTTCACATCGCCCAAAAATCATGTATTACATTGGACAGTGTCCGGCTCAGTAGTCCGCTGGTTTGAAAATATCCTGCTCTCACTGACTGCCTCGATACCAGTAACGCTGCACTTAGTGAACTTACAGCTCTCAACCACAAAGCTGCACATCGATGCTCCAGCTGAACCTGGTCGTGTGTCTGTTGAAACCTCTTATACATGCATGAGGCATGCAAGTAATTCCTGCTGCATTTCATGCATATCTTGATCGTTGACTGACCCTTCTGTGCTACAACTTGGTCTTCCATTCAGCCGCCGGACGAGGGGCAGGGCTAAAGATACAAAACTCATCACCAGCAGGAGCCAGCAGTCTCTGTATTTAGAGCACACGATGGCGATTCAGAGGATCATGATCATTGGCGTAAGACGCAGTGTGCGCCTGATGACAATTTCTGCTAACACGCGCAGAATTGGGAGCTATGTCTCAGTATCATAAATGCCTTCTTCTCCTCTGACAAGGGTCAAGCGCATCAAAACGTACATGTATCTGTTCTCACGAACAGCTCTCAAGCGCTGCGCTTGCCGCCACATCTGCCTGTGAACGCCGTCAAGCATCAGAAGTCTGACTTCTCGACTTCCTCTCTCAAGACGGCATTTGCAGGGCAAGACTTGGTCATTAGCACCACAGCCGGTGGTGACTCGACTCAGCAAATCGGTATCATAGATGCAGCGATCGCAGCAGGTGTTCAGCGATTTATGCCTCACGAATTTGGTCACGACACCCTTAACAGGAGAATATCAGAACGTGTCTTGAACGTTGCGGGGCGCGCCAAGGTGATCGAGCATCTGCGGACGGTATCGATGGCATCTTCGGATTTTGAGTGGGTTGGTGTTGCAACAGGATATACACTGGACACAGGACTCATCGGCGGCAATTTGGGTTTCGACATGCAATGGCACAGCGCGACCATCCACGGCATCGGCACCGAGATATTCGCTGTCTCAAGCCTGCAGCGAGTCGGACAAGTCGTTGCACGTGTGGTTGATTGCTGGGATAAAGTCAAGAATCAGTACATGTACGCAGCAGGCGCCCTGACTTCTGCCAACGAAGTCCTGCGAAGCGCTGAAAAGGCAACACAACGAGAATTCACAGTCGGCAACTACGACGTGAATGATTGCATCAGGGAAGCCCAAGCACGCATCGAGCGAGGTTATCCAGACTCAGGCATGTTCTTGCTAGAACGCAGCATTCTGTACGATGAAGAGCTGGACGCAGCGGAGCCTTTCAGATCGCGCAGCAGCAATGACGTCTTGCAGCTGGACCCTGAGTCGGTTGAGACAATTGTTGCTAATACTTATCACGACCTCAAGCATCACGGCAAGCCTGGCTGTGGATGCTCGTCCTAGATATGCCTCGCTTACATATAATCCAGCTTGGACACCCACTGCAATCAAGGGCCCCACTGGCAACCTTGCCCTGTCAGGCAGGTCAGCACATCCTACCCTCCATTAATGTTTCAGCGTAGCACATCGAGCACATCGAGCACAGCACAACAAGCACAGCACAAATGTCAATGAGATGATTCCACAAGTTCTCGACTCGGTGCTTAAAAGCCACTAAACCCCTAGGCGGATCTGCTCGGCAATACCAAACTCTGTCCTCGCTGCTTGCGACTTTCTCGTCCGGATGAATAAACACCGCTGACCGATCACCGTCCCAAAGTAATCCTTCTCACCGACTCTCCGTCCGTGCCTACCACTTCATTTCTCTTGTTTCCGACCGACATCCGAGCCAACCCTTACCAGGCCAGAACAGTCGCGCTAGAGACTTTTTTGTCCGCTGGCCTGTGCACTTTTCATCTGCGGCAAGCATTCTCATTGGCCCATGCGACCTCGCTGGCCAGGGGAAGGACGTGTAGGAGGCATCATGCGAACCCACTGCTTATGCTCGACCTACTAGTCGTATAACGTACATCGTACTCTAATGATCTGGCGGCCCATCGAAGGTACCGAGGACACGAGCGTTGAGGTATATACTGAAGCCCGTCCCTTCGCTCTCGCCGAGTGTCAATAGCTGCCACCAACTCGTATAAACCATCTTTCTACATAATACCTAAGCATAACACACAATATCATTCTACATCGTCAACAATAGCGCTCCAGCTTACCTTCACAACTGCACTTCACATCCGCCCGGCAGTCTAAACTTTTCAAGTCACTCACCATGCCCCACCCCAACCGTCACCTCCGGATTAACACCAGATCGCAACCCATCGACCCGCTGGAGCAGCGCTTCTCGTCCCCTAGCCTAGTCCCAGGCATGGGCATAATGAGCCTGCTGTCGATGCTGCTGAACATCGAGGAGAAGAGCTACGACCTGCAGTTTTCGCCACGGCGCGCGAGTTTCCCCCGCTCGAACTATCCGCGCATCGTCGTTACACCCGCGACGGAGAGCGGGATTGCGACTTGAGCGGAGATGCGGATGAAGAAAGGAATAAGACTGAAGAATGTCGACGACAATGTGCTTCAGAATCTCGGCAAACCCTGATATCATCGGCTTCAACGAGACTGCAAAGCACTGTACTCTGGACAGGGGACACGAACAAGCACGCTACCTCACGCCTCGCCCACACCTCAACGATGGGATTCAACTTGGCCGGCGCCGCAACCCAGCATATTCTCCACTGCACGATGCTTAGCATGGCCCATCAATACCCTTTGAAGCAATGGACCAGGCAGACTACGGCTTACGGCTCACGTGTTGCAATCAATACCTGCCCTCTTTCAGGAAGTGACACACTTGGGGAGTTATAGGAGCGCAGAAGAACACACGAACCCTTCAAGGTCGTGGGCGGGATTTGATGGTCGGTTGGTCGATAGGTGGGCTTTTTGTTGCATACAAGCGTGGTGATAGATAGTTGTAGCATTATACTTAGTTGAACATGGACTGGTTAATACTTGCTTTGCTACACATTTACTTTTGTGAAGTAACGCTCGAATCTTATCGCTGCACTTGTCCACATGGAGCGAAGCCAATCGCGGCATGTTCAGCGGCCAGGGTCCAGCATCAAGCAACAGCCAGTCTGACCGTCTGGCTGACCCACGCTGGAGGCAGCAGCTCTACCTTCGACGTCAAACCAGAGCGCGCCGTGCACAAAGAGAAGGTCATGCGATATCGTTGCCCTTGTGATGTCCCCGCCAAAACCGACTAGTCCCATTCCTCTGCAATGGTCCAGCAACACGAGCTCTCCCGCATCTCCGCAACGCGACACACCATGCTGGACAACGACGAAGATGAGCCCCCAAACGCGACTTCGCACCTGCACAAGCGGACGCTGTTGAAGCTCGATACGCTTCTCTTGCCTTTCCTTGCCCTGCTGTTCCTCTTCAACTCCCTCGACAAGTCCAACGTACCGTCTGCTCCTTCCAAGCTTCCGCATGTGTGCTGATTGAAACGACAGATTGGCAACGCCGAGTCTGCACACTTCACGACCGATATTGGGCTCAAAAAGGGCGATCTGAATACTGCCGTAGCGCTCTTCTTCGCTTTCTTCGTGGCTCTCCAGCCTGCCGGCGCGGCGCTGGGACGCAAGTATGGCATGGTGGCTTGGGTGCCAACGTGCATGCTGCTGTGGGGACTGAGCACTATGCTGCACGTGTGGGTCAAGGAACGCTGGCAGCTATACACTCTGAGGATTGTCATAGGATGTCTGGAAGGTATAGTTATCAGGCCCTTGTACTGTCTAGACGGACACTAACATCGAGCAGCCGGCTTCTATCCCGTCACCGTATCGTACCTCTCCCTCTTCTACACACGTTTCGAGTTTGGCCGCCGCCTATCCTTGTTCTACGGCCAAGCAGCTGTCGGTGGTGCGCTCGGAGGCGTCATCAGCTACTTTGTCTTCAAACACTTCCCCGACCACCGCGGCGGCGACGACGACTCAGACCGCGGATCGCAGTGGCACTCGTGGCAGATCCTGTTCCTCCTCGAGGGCAGCCTGACAGTCATAGTCGCGCTGGTGGGATACTTTTGGCTGCCGCACAGCGTCGAGACAGCATGGTTTCTCACGCCTGAAGAACGCCGGTACGCTTCCTCGCGCGTAGTCAAAGACCGTGCAGCACAAGAAGGCTCAGCTACATCCTCCAAACACCGCGACTCGAACTCGTTCTCGGCCATCTCGACTACCGACGAAGAGTCTCGCGGCCTACTGAACCCCGTTACTGCCTCCTCCAGCGATAGAAGAGCGACACTCGATGACCGCGGCATCACACCCCACGATATCCTTTCCGCCCTCTCCTCGCCCTTGGTCTGGCACCTCCTCGCCTGCAACATTCTCTCCGCGATTCCCGTATACGCCTTTTCCGTATTCCTCCCCCTCGTCCTCGCACCCCTCACAGGCAACAAAGCCTCGCCCTCGCTGCTCAACCTCCTCACTGCACCCCCTCACGTCTGCGGCGCAATAACCCTCTACCTGTTCGCATCTTACAGCGACCGGCACCGCACTCGCCTGCGGCCTATCCTCCTCGGCCTCGGCATCATGGTCACAGGCCTGAGCCTTGTCGTAGTCCTACCCACAACCTGGGCGGTGCCCCGGTATCTCAGCCTCAATATCCTCATTAGTGGTGCCTACATCGCCAGTCCACTCACTGTGGCCTGGATCTCAGGCAACACGCCCAGTCCAGGCAAGCGAGCACTCATGCTCGGTATCAACGGGTGGGGCAACCTCGCCGGCGTCATTAGCGCAATGCTGTTCCGCCCCCAGTACGCGGAGACTGGGTACATTGTTCCGTTCTTCTGCACACTGCTCAGCGTTGCTGCTGCAGCGGGCGGGTACGTGCTTTTCCTGCGTAATTTGAGCAAGGAGAATGCAAGACGCCGGACGCTGGTACATGAGTGGGATGCTGAGGAGCGCGAGAGCGAGAGGAGTGAAGGTTCAGGGCCGCTCGTTGTGGAGAGGAGGTGGCTAGCTAAGGTCATTGCGGCGCTGCGGAAGAGCGAGGTGAGCCCGAGGATGGTGGCGTGGTTGGAGGACGCTACGCAGGGTGGGAGGGAAGGCGACGAGAAGATGACATTTGAGTATGGGCTGTGATTGCACAAGGGCCCACATGGATGCAACTCTAGATTAGCCGTACATATAGATACCCGGAGCTGAGCTCCAACGAACTTCTTTCAGTCTATCAGCACACCTTGCTTCAGTCCACTCTGCAATGCATCACCAAGGACGGATCCATTATAGTTGCGCAGGACGTAGCTGGACAGAGGACTCAATCGCGATTTTACGGCATACTCAAATGCCGCCAAAGACCATATCGTTACCCATATCCGTCCATCCATTGGTCTCGAAGAACCATTCCGGATCCTGGAGAAAATCCACATTGAAATCCATCATATCGTCCTGCAAGAACGACTCCGGATCCAGTCCCAACCCCACATCAAACCCATCATGCGCATCTACAGTCTTACCTCCCTCGTTTCCAGTTGCGAGCTCAGCATCAGCACTTGCGCCTGTCTCCCCACTTCGACCCGTGACATCGTCGGCGCCATCACCTCTTCCATGTTCCTTGTCCCTTGTCCTTGACGCGCCGAGATCAATCGGCTCGCCATGCTCCTGTTCAAACACCTCTGCTATGATCTTACGCGCCTCCACGATGCTCGCTTTGGCAGTGGCTAGAACCGTGGTCTCGGCGTCTGCGCCCGCGACTAACGCATCGACGCGGGCTACAGCGCACGCGAGGAACACGACGCCCTTGGCGTTCGTCTCGCCGTTTCTGATACGTAGCATTGATATGTGATGTGCGTTTTCTAGAGCTTTGTACAGGGGCTGCGATTGTGGGGGGAGTGCGAAAGGCTGTTGCTCTGACGCGGTGGAGATCAGGGGAGCAGTGAAAGAGCAGTTCTCTCGGTACTCTTCGATCTGCATATGAAGCTCGTAGTAGATGGTGGACAAAGCATACAGGAAGAGGCTTTTGTAGAACCCCACCGCGCGATAGGTCATGAGTGTCCAGTCGTCGACTGTGCCCGCGACTGGCGTAGTTGCGGGCGCGAAGATGGTCAAGGATGATTCCAGGCAGATTTTGCGTGAAAAGTGGAACAGAGGATCGTCCTTTACTTTTGCGAAATAAGGACGATGCAGCCCGAGGACGAAGCGTCGCACGAGAGAGTCAAGAAGTTTAATTTGAAATGGCGTTATGCCTGCGCTGTTCTTTAGAGCTTCTTTGAAGAAGCGCGTCTTCGAATTACACAGCTCGTTGAGCTGATATCCGAGCCCAAGACATTTGGAGTAAGGCAAGTCAAAGCGCAGATTGTTGATCAAGCGGATGATCTCCAGACGCAGAGGCAGTGACTCCATAATGGCGATCTGGAGGCTGCAATCGGTACATGCACTGAGCGGTTCATTGTTGATGGGCGAATCGTACTCTTCGCAGAGATCGTCGTCGTTGACGTTCGAAGGTGGCTTTGTGTCGTAGTCCTGGACTGATATCATGGGCGGCATGCCTGTGTCCATGCTACTCTGTGCTGTAAGCTCCAGGACTGTTGCCCATAACCTTCTACGCATCTCTGCATGGAATGTGTTGATCTTTCCAAAGTACGATGGATCTCTATGAAGTCCAAGGTACATGGCAGTCCGCAAAAGTGATCCTGCGGGGATCCAAATGTGATCGCCTTCAACGTTACAGACCTGTTTTGCAAGCACGACCAGTATCTGGATCTGCAAGCCAGCCATGTTGAGGCGCGATTTGGCATGTGGCGCAGCCAGCCAGTTCTCTGCCGCTTGAATCCACTTAGCACAGGCCACTCGCAGTTGTGGTTGATCAATGCCGGTGTAAAACGGAACCCCTATCGCGCAGACAAGCATGATCTTGAGCTGCACAGACGGTCTACTTTGAGCTTCGCCCAACCAATAGCCGTCATATTCTCTACGAAAGGACGGGACATGTAGCACTCGAAAAATGCCTTCGAAGGTACGGAAGTACCCGGCAATGAGTACATCGCAGGTGGCTTTACATGGAAGGGAACTCAAAGCTTCTGGTGCAATGGATGGTAGTAACATACGAGCCGTTTTCAGAACACGTGCCATAGTCTTGAGCTCGTTGACAGTTCTGTAGAGCTCAGTCGACTTCTTGACCTCCACTCGGTCTGTAGCTGGGTTCACCATGACGTTTGCATCGCCTAGGGCTTCGTACTGTTGAATGGTCAGTGTTTTGTTCATAGACTGCTGAGTAAAGAAATGGGGCCACCAACAGGTTCCAGAGCTTTCATCCAGTGGCTCTGGCCGAAGAACTTCGACTTTTGAAATGTTCCAGGTATGTCGGTAATGATGTCCACAATCGGTCGAGTGTCATCCTCTGGGGCGGCACCGTGACCAAGTGCCGTGCGAAGACCGTCATCTTCTTTCAGTAGAGAAGCTAAGAAGGATAACTGCCGGTTGTCCGCAGGCGTTGTAGATCCTATGGTAGATGCGATCAGAGGCTTGGGCCTGGGTCGTTGAGGCTTGCCTGCTATTTCGGGAGCATCAGGTTTGCTGGGTGCACTGTTACTTCTCACACTCCCGTGAATCCCATTCCGAGCTTTTCGATAGGTGCAAGTTTTGGACTTCGTCTTAATGCATGCTTCACAAGGCTTTTGGCGGTTGCACTTGACCTTACGCATTCGGCATTCGACGCACGATAGTGCAGGTCTTCTTGTGCGCTTGAGTAGACCATCGCCGTCTGTATTCGCTTGTGATACGCTCGGAAGATGGTCATTCATTCGAGCGGCCGAATGTCGAGTTTGAGGTCGACAGTACGGTGATTGTGAGCTCGGTGTGGCACCATGGGTTGATGTGGGCGGAGGTCGGTGATTTCGGTCTTTACCCTCGGCTTTTCGTGCTGGCAGTCATCGGCGAACCACGAATCTCTGGCGCCCGAGGGTGGCTTGTCTAACAGTCGCATACAACGGTACATACCGACACTTGCCGTTCCGCCGTCAGATTCGAGCGCTGCTAGTGAGGTACGATTAGATAGTTATGCTTGGTCGTGCAAGACAGGAATAGGCCCAGGCGGGGGTGATTTGGATGACACGCGAATCGCGAGGCAGTCACGTCTGTCCCTCGCAGTCAAGCAGACAAAACCGTTGTTAGCACTAGCTGTTTTGATAGCGGCATTTGCAGACATGCAGACGAAGTCGCGTTAGCTAGATAAGCTATGGATGTAGCCTTGAGTTATGAATCGTTCATCTTTTCACAATCACGCTCTTCTTCCTTCCTCAATTACGATACCGTGAAAGTCGTGATTGCAGGCATCTATCGGCCTTGAGCTTTGTTGCTTCCATTGTCCTGTTCGCATTGACAGCTGCGTCGAGGCAATGTACGTCTGTCATGATCAAGTCCGTGGGTGACGTATCTATCATCAACCTTACCTTACCAACCTTGAAGGCATCGTCCGTGAACATCGGGACAATCACTACCAAGAAGTGTGTCGAAGGTTCGGTCCTTCCGTGGAGATCTTCGCTCGGACTGGCAGCACAACCTGCACCTTGAAAACGAAGAATTCTGAATTATGGAGGCCATCCAGAGAGCTACTGACATTGCAATTTCTCAAGAGGCAAAGAGTTTACGAAGGATTTGGGGAGCTTGCGTCGTCTAAATTACGGAGTTGCAAGTTGATGCTCAACACTCAAGGACCATTGCGTGCTACAAGGTCGCGCTGGCGCAACCACAACAGCCGCATCCGCCCGAATAACAGCAGGCTTATCGACTCGTCACCACCAGTCGTGTCGAATCAAAAAGGCAACGACATATTTAGTGCCAGGATCCTTCGCGGACACCGAGAGCCGGCATTTTGAACACCGGCTCACGGTTCGATTTCGCAATTTTAGCAGTGACCGTCGAATCTGGTGGCTTTACAAGAGTCTTGTCTCTGGAAAGCCCTTTGGCAGGAGTTGAAGCTAAGGGCTTGGTCCGGATCGATGCCCAGGGACGTGAAGGACCAACAGCGACGTCCTTTTCGTTCATCATCAACAATTGAGGCAGTGGCCTACGGCTACGGACAAAGTGACTAATCACGACTATCACGACTATCAAGGATGATATGAGATTCACTATAGAGAGCTATATCTTTAAATGACTTTACAAGCCATGATTAACGGGGCTAGACATCCGTTCTTAGTTGATCTTCCGCCCCGAGTAATGATCCCCTCTCCACAGTCTACATAGTACAGGCGATTGAACCGGTCCGATCCGAGCTAAGGCATGAGTCCGCGTGAAACTGCCGAAACGACACAGTTCCGTGGGGCAAACGGCAGGGTTCAGTGTGCAACTGCAATCCTCAGAGTCGCCCCACGAGGCGCAACGATTGTGCCATGAAGGGGCATAATGATGTATGTCGAGTGTTGCACCGTGTGCGGCTGTGAACTTCTGTCAATCGGTCCGGGCTTTAGATATTTAATACTATATATGTTGCGCCGTGTTGATCTTGTTGGTACCAGTGGCGGCTCGCTCTTTGATCTTTAGACAAGAGTAGACCTATCATATCCAGACGCCCACCATGGTCGGAGGGCTCTTTCACAGGAAGAGCTCTCGCGAGGAGGCAGCACCTGTCTACACCGTTGATGATGGAGCAGTATCAGACGGTAGCCTGCAGTATGTTTCCGAGAAAGCGGGCAATACCAACGAGGTATCCTATCAGGAAGCCTCAGGAGCACCAATCGAAACGGAATCTCCTCTTGGCTACTCCGTTGGAGCAGTTACCATCATTTTCCTCAATCTTAGCAAGATGATTGGGACTGGTATTTACTCAACTCGTAAGTTCAAGCAAGTTTGGCCGCACCACACACGTGCTGACTAGCATGACAGCTTCTACCATCCTTCGCTACACCGGATCGATTGGTGCAGCCATGTTCTACTGGACATCTGGATTCTTCATCTCGCTATCCTCTATGGGCGTTTACCTCGAATACGCAGCCTACTTCCCCAGCAGATCTGGATCAGAGGTGGCCTACCTCGAGCAGGCTTATCCCCGACCGAAGTTCTTCTTTCCGGTCGTATTTGCTGTTGTGTCTGTCGTTCTGTCTTTCAGTAGTAGTAACGCGATTGGTCAGTACGGGAGTATGAGATATGGTATCAAAATGTTAACAAATCATAGTGCTGGCCCAATATCTCTTTGCAATCAATGGTTCTAAGCCATCTGCATGGGAGCTGAAAGGCGTTGCAGTAGCGGGATACACAGTAGCTACCTTGCGTAAGTTCAACACTGTTCCCATGTCGTCAACGTGGCTGACTCTTTCACAGTCTTGTCATTCCATACAAAATACTCCTACTGGCTTTCGAACGGCATTGGTATGGTCAAGCTATTGACTCTCGTCTTCATCGCGATCACAGGACTGGTTGTCCTCGGCGGCCACACGTCAGTCACTAATCCTACGGCGAATTTCTCCGAGCCCTTCAAAGGGACGATAACTCCGTACGGAGCTACAACAGCGCTGTATAGAATCATCTTCTCCTACGCAGGCTACGAGAATTCATTCAATGTGACGAACGAGATCAAGGTATATCAAACCCCTTAAGGTAGTACCATGCATTGGATACTGACTACTTTCCAGAACCCCATCAAGACGATCAAGAAGAACGGATTCATCGCTCTTCTCCTTGTCGCCATATTGTACATCTTGGCTAACGTTGCGTACTTCGCGGCCGGTTAGTATATGCTCTTTTCCTCTACATGACCATATACTGACGTTTTTTATAGTTCCAAGGGCCGAATTGGAGAACGCTGAGCAGATCGCAGCCTCTCTTTTCTTCACACATGTTTTCGGTTTGGGCGGTGCCGTCAAGGGTCTGAACTTCCTCATCGCACTAAGCGCTTTCGGCAACCTGCTCGCCGTCTTGATAGGCTCGTCCCGTCAACTTCGGGAGTGCGGAAGGTAATTCCTCAATTATAGCCATATGAGTGCTGTTACTGACGTACATAAGACAAGGTGTCCTTCCTTACCCGCGATTCTGGGCTTCCACGCGCCCTTTTGGCACACCTCTTGGCCCCTACTTCGTCAAATGGATCTTGACTGTCATTATGATCCTTGCTCCACCAGCGGGTGATGCTTTCAACTTCATCGTCGACCTGCAAGTCTACCCGGCCGCATGTTTCAATCTGACCCTTGCTGTGGGTCTCATTCTCGTGCGCTACCGTCGCAAGCGACTCAATCTGCCACGACCCAGCTTCCGAGTCTGGGATCCCGTGCTTGGATTCAACATCATAGTCAATCTGTATCTTATTGTTATGCCATGGTATCCGCCACCTGGCGGAAGAGGCAACGTTTCATTCTGGTATGGAACATACATTGTTACAGGCATTTCTATGTAAGTCGTACACCCAAACTACATGAACAAACTGACCAAATATAGCCTTATTTTCTGCGGATTATACTATATCGGCTGGTTATACGTGCTGCCGAATATCCGCGGTTACCGCATTCGCCCCGGTGTTATAGTATGTCAAACACGGTGCTTTTCACGGACATGACTGACTCGAAGCAGACATTGGACTCCGGTGCCAAAACACACAAGTTGTTCAAGGTACCAGTCGCCGAGCTGGCAGAGTGGGATGCGACGCACGATGCCGTGGGCCGGACTGTGAACGATGCGGGCAGCTCTGAACCGGAGGTGCAAGTCGACGAGAAGATCACAGCCAAAGTCTGAGGCGACAAGGAATTTTTAAGAAAGCCGAAGTATGAATATACAAGACTTCACCTCTCATGAGAGGAGCATGTGTTTGACAGAAGAAAAGGCTGACGTCACTCCTATTCTTGATACCAATCAAGTCGTCAGAAGTCATCTTGTTATATCTTTCAGCCAGACAAAGCGATGTTGTAAATTTCTTTAGTGGAGCATGGCTATAATCAGGTTACATCAAAGGCCTTGTAGATCCTTCAAGTATATTGATTAGTATATAGAACCCGTCTAAACCACGCACTTGGCAAGAGAAGTTGCAACCGTCCATCTAAGCGCTGTTTGAGCGAGCGTGGAGCTGTTAAACCCAAGATTAGCTACAGAAGTGTACAGTCCATCAGTTATAGCTTAATCACGCATTGGCTAAGCTATGCTTTACACTCCTATCGGAGTTCCAGTACTGTACGACCTTTGAAACTAGAAACACTTGATTAGAATTCATTTTGTCCGTTATTAAGTATCATCTCGAACATGCTGTTTCACAGGCATTCGCAGAACTAAATGTACCAGTGGCAACGTTGTCAATGGACGATCTAGCGAAGTGCTGTGATGCTACCAAGCTCGTAGGGATCTTTAAGGGACGGAGGCGGAGGCGGAGTCAGCTGGTCGTTCGTGGTCGGTGTGAGGGGCTACTTATGAACGTGACAATCCTGGGATGGTATAATCGTGCACGGGAATTATGGAGATACAAGGCAGTACTACTAATATCGAGTGTTCAAGTAAGGTTGTGTACACAACCGCAGGCAAACTCCACTCCAACAACACCTCAATGCGGCGCCCCTGCCCCAGTGTCATCTGTGAGCACAACATAGAATCCCAACGGACAAAACTTCCGACTCTGCTTGAACAGAAACGTCGTATCCTTCGAGCACAAACTCCCACTAACCGTTACAGGCCCAATACCCGGCGGAATACCACATGGCGCAGAGTTAACGATATAGCTGTTTCCTGGCTTCATCACCGGGGGCGGGTTCGGCGGACTCGGTCCTGGACGAGGCTGCTTCGCATACGTCGTTTCGCCAGGCACGGCACCAGCGTTGATATCATATCCCGTGAAGGTGAATTTCCCGCTGCCAAGGAACACAAATTCGCCTGGTGCTTGCAGGTAGTCTGGGAAGTCGAAGACTAGGTTACACACTTTGCCTTGCGTGGCATCGGAGTCGACGATGAGGTTAAAGACTGTGCAGAAGTCGCCTGGTGTGATTTTCGCCCACTCGCTGTTGGGGTATGCGGTGTTTGGGTTCTTTGCGCTGATGGGGACCAGAGCTGAGGTTGAGACGCTGTTGGCTGGGAGCTTGCCGTCGGGTTGGGCTTTATTGGCTGGGCACTTAGGTGTGAGGAGCTTGGAGAGCAGACCAAGTGTGCGGGCCTCAAGGGGTGCAGAGGTAACTGGTGTTGTGGGCGCGGCAAGGGCTACCGCTAGGATAGCGGGTAGTATTGTGAATGCTTTCATGATGAGATTTGATAAGGTCGTCTAGTGTTGAGGGATTCTAAGAACCTGAAAAAGGTTTTTAGACACTGGAAGAGTCTAATGGAGGGCACAGGTCAGTATACTTATCCAAGTTACAAACTACAGTGCTTGCAACTAGTATGTCTAGCTTCGACAAACTTTGGCAGCATTACTGCCTTGAAACCACGGCCACTACCGCATCGCCACGGTCTTTGCAAAGCTCAGTGTAATTTAAAGGTACCATCGCCAATGTTTACCTAGCTGTCGGACCTGGTTAGGGATCTTCCAAAGATAGTCGCAAAAGAGGCATGGCTTATTGTAGTGAAACGCATACCTCGAGCTACTGTAGCCGTGTGCGAGGAATCCGACAACGACATTCATACTTGAAAGGTAGGAACATGGACGCAAGTACCAGAAAGCATCTATCCAGCTTTCCGGGCGCACGGCGGCGTCTGGACCGTCTCTGCTCATTGGACACTTGTTTACCTAGACTTTATCGAGTTCGCTAATGGCGAAACAGCGGGAAAAAACATCGGAACAAAGCTGCCCGCTTGCTGACTCGAATGGCGAAGTCTGCCACGTGCGTGCTCCCATTCTCTCTACAAGTTCATGTTTCATCTCAGATGCGGACGCAGACCAACAAAACGACTGAAGATCAGACAGCTGTCATGCAACAAAAGGTTGTTCAAAGCACACAGCGGCTCCCGATTATCACGAAGTCAGCGGAACAATTCTCCGCGAACTAATACCTAAGCTCTGCGTTGCTCTATGTGGCTGCTTTTAGCAGCGAGCGGCGTTTGCATGAAACGAAGCCGCTCCTCTGCACATTTGCGCCTGAACTTTGTTCGCAGCCACCACACTCGCGACGCAATCGGATCTAGAACCAAAGTCGCCGGCGCGTGCGACTCGTAGTCGACGGGAGGTGTCTACGGGAGGGGCAAGACTCGCACAACGGCTTTGTCGCCGCGGCTGGCACTCCCTTGCGCCGTTACTGCCACGACAAGGCGTTATCGTTTCAAAAAGCAACGCTTTTTAGCCCAGGTGCTGTCCATGTGTGACTGAGACAATGCGCGAAGCTTGGTTCGACGTTCGCACTGCATCTGCGGTATTGCTATGAGCAAAAGCCTTGCATCATGCTGTTGAGAGACCTGCAGGCGCTGTTGTACGGGCGGCTATCTACTCTTGCATCTGTTTGAACAGATCAATCTCGGAGGCAATGCCGATGAACCATTGATTTTCCGTACTCAGTAACGAAGTTTGACTACAACTGCGGGGAAGCAACTCAGCCGTGATGTTCACCGTCATGGGTGGACTGTCGGTCGCACATCTCATTTCCTTGCGACGGCTGTGTACCGATACGCAAGGCATGAGTGGGTAGCGTAGATTCGTCAATGTGAGGTTGTTCCAACGTCGGCTGTATAACAGGGGGATTGTAAGGGTGTTAGGCCTGTAGAGTGGAACTCTCGTGGTCTGATGTTTGGCTTGACCGGGATGTCGTGACTGATGCGGATAGGGAAGGAAACAGCGACTTGCAAAAGATGTGAGGAAAGCATCGGGAGAATTCAAGTCATGCACGTCACACAAAAGGCGTAGAGGTTATGTGAAGTTCTCAATTCAGCAACACCATCCCCATAATTACAACTACCCTTTCCGGAAACCAAGGATATCTACTAGAAGAATACGCGCTCGTGTAAAGTCATAGCCTACCCGTGGGCAAGCTCAATTGAAAGATGACATTTACAAGAAGAAAGCAGCGAAAGCACCAATACCAGCGACGAAGCCAGCAGCGTTGAGGGCAGAGGCAGCACCGGTGAACTCAGCAGGGGTGCTGGGCTTGGAGTAGCCACTGAGACTTGTTAGCAGACGGTTCGAGTGATCAGGATGGAGAAAAACTTACCCAGTCTTGGTGGGGTATCCAGTGCCGGCGGGGACGGAAGGCTGAACGCCAGTGCCGGAGGGGATGGGGTAGGGAGCAGGGCCGGAGGGCTTGCTGCTGGGGTAGGGCGCCGGGCCAGAGGGGTGAGGAGCTCCGGGAGCGGAGGGCTTGGGGCCAGCGGGGACCGATGCGGTGCCAACGGGGACCGAAGCGGAACCAGTGGGGTAGGGGACTGTGACAGTAATGGTTGTTGAGCTGGCGCACGAGGCAGTCGAGGGCTTGGAAGGCTTACCGGAGGACGCAGGGTACTCAGGGACCTTCGACGAAGCCTCAGGAACCTCGGGGGTCTTGGAAGAGTGGACCGGGTACTCAGGGACCTTGGAAGAGGCAACTGGGTACTCGGGGTACTCAGGTGCCTTGGAGGTAGGCACAGGAGTCTCGGGAGTCTTGGAGGAGGCTACCGGGTACTCGGGGTACTCAGGTGCCTTGGACGAAGGCACGGGAGTCTCGACAGGGTACTCGGGCTCGGGGACCTTGGAGGAGACAATGGGAGTCTCGACCGGGTACACGGGCTCAGGGACCTTGGAGGAGACGATGGGAGTCTCAACCGGGTAGGAAGGGTACTCAGGCTCGGGGACCTTGGACGAGGCAACGGGAGTCTCGACCGGGTAGGCAGGAGCAGCGGGAGTGGTGGGAACAGCAGGGTAGGCAGGAGTGTCCTGGCCGTAACCGTACTGGGGGACAGCGGCGGCGGTAGCGGCGAGCGCGAAAGCAGCAATGGTGTAACGCATTTTGGCTGATTAGGGTATAGAACTTGGGGAAGTTGAGGTGGTGGTTTGCGGGTGGGTGTTATTAATGATTGTATTAGTTGGTAAGTGAGTGGACGACCGAAGTCAAATTGTTGGACTTGAGCTGAAGATTGGCTGTGAAGTGGGGAAGTGAGTAGCTGCGAGCATGCTGAGGTTTATGTACGCTGGGAGATTGCGAGCGAGGTAGCGCGGGCCGGCCAGTGAAAGGGGGCGACAGCGCTGGCAACAGGAGTGGAGTTTGTCTAGGCGCTGCGAGTGGCCAGACGGGTGTTAGGGCTAATGCAGGAACCAAGCGATGCTGCCGGCCGCTGGGCCATTCAGCGGCCGTGCGTGCCTGATGCTAGACCCTTATCGGAAGGTTGGTTGTTCATGTTTCTCGTGTTGCAGGAAATGAACGGCCGTCCGAGATGCGGCACTGCATGCTGAGTCGAGGCTCTGTGGTGATGGACATGGGCGCAAACGATGCGCGTAAGCACGGCAGGTATTGCTTGATTTGCGTATTGCGGGCGCCAACAAAGGAGGCGCCTGCTGCACAGTAAGGCTGCACACCTACTGGGCTGGAGTAGCAGCTGGGGTTCCATGTTGCATTTGCATGCATCGCCCAAAGCGGACCTGGACGGAGAGTGTGTTCAGGGGCAGCCTTATCTCGCTGGCCCGTTGAACTGCAGGGCCTCCACAAAGAGCGAAGCAGACATGGGGGCCTCTGGAGATCTTTCGCCCGATAGAGCGCAGCAGAGGGTCTTTGCGTGTGTCATTGCCGCAGAATCTGCAAGGTGATCAGCAGGCATTGCGCGTTTCGAGGGGTTCAGCCGCACAGGAGGAAACGAAACATCGCACAGCATCGTTTATTGTTTGCTGTGCTCCATCGCGCACGCGATCCGCGTGCCTACAAGCTACGGTCCGCGAGCTCGAGTGTCAATTGCTGGTGCCGCACAAGCGCTGAATTGATTGTGCGAGGCGCTCTGGCCCACGGGTTGATTGGCAACAGAGAGTCAGTGCTGCGGTGAATTGTGGAGATGAAGCATGGACAAGATTATTTCGAGCAAGCGTCATCATGTGACATGCTTTCTTCCGTTAGCCGTAGCTTGTTCTCCACGCTCATCATTCGACCTTCATTTCGGCAGCAGCCTTTCGCTGGCCTTGCGCGAGTTTGGATCCACACAATTCGCCGCGTCAATTCCGTCATCGGCTCTTCTGCTCCTCTCATCGCGGGCCCATTTGTGTTTCATCCGATGTGGGCAGCGTAGCAACCGCCATGCACGCTCCAGGTCAACAATACACGCTGACCGCCTCGCGTTATGCTTGCATCGATAGGGGGTTAATTTGCACGTGCCGAGTTCCTGCATTCTACCGGATGTCACCATGGCAAGCAGGAATAATACAATTGGCGATTAATCTCCTCCAATCGTGACAGACGCCGCCCGCGTCGATCTGTATTGCACCTTGCCAACGGTTCGCGGAATTAGGCTGAGAATAGAACGCCTTGAAAGCTTGGTGCTGTAGCGAAATGGGATTGCCCAAAGCATTGATATTGGATCCACTCATTGCGCGCGCACGACTCATCATGGTGGTGTCCGCCTCAATCTGCAATTACCTACGAGTCGAGACCAGCACCGAGGACAACAAACAGTGGCGATCGCTCTATCTTCCCACCTTGGACTTTATTGCTGCTCTTATTGTCTTGCGCTTACAGCGCTGTTCCTCTTCCTCACTCTCCTTGCGCCTGGTCTTTCAGTTCAGCGTGCCGCTCCTGGAGGCCAGCAGTTCTCCTCGTGTTCCAGCATGCTTGTATGGCATGCACTTTCTTCAGCCCGCCTGTCATAAGCATGGTACCAGACCAGCAATGTCGTTATTCAAGCAATCGCCTCTCTTTTCTGCAAAGCAATCCCTCAGCTTCGCTTCTCTCTCATTTCGACTCTCATTTCTTGCAACCGCAAAGCCACGGTCTTTCATGAGTTGCCAATAAGCGACAGCATAGAAAACCGAAGGACTGGGCTCAAGATGAAGCTGAGCTCCTGCTACCACGCTACTCAACCACACCAGACGCGGGATCAGACTGGACGCTGTACCGTCTTGGACTTTGAACAATGACGGACACTGTCACGCCTGACATTGATTGACACCGAGCTCAACATGGAGTCTCCCACGGTCTCACGATAGCCACATGACTGACTGATTGTTCGATAATAACGACAGCCACCATTGTTCTCAGCCTTGAAAAGTCTAATCTATCCTACAGTTTACAGTCGACCGACAAACTCTCCTATCTCGATCCAAAACGTGCCGCTCGAAGCACACCGGTGTACACGCTCGTCATACAACTCGCCTGCCATGCCGTAAAATGCGGGTCGTCAGTCTATAAGTCTCGAGCACATCCGCTGTCCGTTCCAGCGCGCCTCGCTACAACTTCTGCGTTCAGCTCCCTCATTCGATCCGTACCACGCCTCCCAGCCATCAGCCCGCTCGCCCGTGTCTACTCAAGCACATCACGACATGTTTCGCACACTCACAATATCATAAACTCCGTACAAGGCAGGGGGTAAAGATGCAGCTAAGCAAGCATATAATACGTCTACATAGGCCCTACACATGTAGTCCAGAAACACTGGCTATCCGGAAAGACGAATATCTCTACAAAGGGCAGAGCTGATATATGCAGGGCCGGCCAGGGACACGTGGTTCCAAGGCAGAAGATTGTAGCACGCGTTGTTGGGGAGAACACGAGCGAGATCTTGCGGCTGCTGAGAAGTGGCTTTTGCGAGGAGGTTCGAGGAATGGGGATCAGCTGAGATGGGGAGGGGGTGGATCTGCCCGCGAAAGAGGGAAAGACTGCGTTGCAGGTTGCTGCATAGTAGATTTGGCTGATTTTCTGGATTCAGTAATTCAACAACGATTGCCAAACTTTGCTTGCCAGGATTGCTTTTTGGGGATTACAAGTGCTTTTCCGAGATTCTTGGTTCACATTGTCGTATTCATGCATATATGCTGACTTGTCTATCTTTTATGCTTGTTGAAAAATCCGAGTCAATCAAGACCCTGTGGCCTTGCATGTAGAATCGATCTCTACAAGAACACCTCCAAGTTGAACTCGACTGTGCTGACGGGGTATGGGAGTTCGAACTTCTGCAGCACGCTGGGGTGCAAGATACCGAAGACGCCGATTGTATGGTTCTTACCACCGAGGTTGATCTTGATGGACGCTGCGTGGCCGGGGAGGAACGTCTTGTCTACGTGCGAGCATTAGTACGTCATATCGTCTACGGTGAATGGGGCCATTTATCTTACCCTCAACTTCCTCGATCCAGTAGCCCTCCAGCGCAGTGTTCTTCAGGCCATCTTCTCTTGTCGTGAACTTTGATCGCAGCATGAGCATCACGCGGTCTAGGAGGCCGTGTACCTGCTCGAAGCCAGAAGTCTTGCCCATGATGGCCGCAGCGAAGTGCCTCTCATTTCGGCTCTTGCGCTCCTGGGTCTCGTCCTTGAAGCCGACATCGCTGACTTCAAAGATCTTCATCGGAACGGAGTGGTGCTTATTCGAATTGATCGTCTTGAGCAGACCTGGCAGGAGAGATGTACGGACAAGCTGGTACTCTGCAGTCTTGGGGTTGGCGAGTTTGATGGCGGTCTTGCCATCGTCGACACGATTCAGCCATTCGAAGTTCTCTTCGTGCGAGCACAAAATGAGCGGCATGACTTCTGTCCAGCCTGCCGATGCGGACTCAAGGCGTACGATGTCGGCAAGCTTGTTGATGGGAAGTGGGGCAGATACGGCAGCGGTCTTGTTGGGGTAAACGCGAGGCAACTTGTTGAAACCGTATGCGATGGAGTAATCCTCCATGATGTCGGCTTGATGGAGGATGTCTGCTCTTGTAATGGGAACGGAGACATCGAGGATGTTCTTGTCTGTCTTCGAGGGTGTTACGTCGTGACCCATCTTGGAGAGGAGTTTGGAAATCTCTTCTGGAGACAGATCGAGGCCTGTGACGTTGTTGAGATAGTCCACTTCGGCCTTCCACTCGCGCGGTGAGAGGTCTGGCGATATCCTGGACTCATTATTGTGAGGTGAGACGATCTTGATCGCCTCTATCGACTCAGCATATCCTGCAAACATTGCAATGAGCATATGGTTCACGATCTCCACCTTTGTCTTGTCTGTCGCTGTGATCTCGATGAAAACGTTCTTCGTATCCAGTGTGATCTTGCTGTGGTTACCGTTGATGATGGGCGGAAGCGACAGAACGGTTCGGTTTGCATCGTAGATTACAGGGTAGACAGGCGAGTCCCTGATGATGTGCAGGAAGCGACCGAGGTGCTTGTCTTTCTGTTTAACCATCAGTCGCACGCTCATTTCGTATAGCCTCTCACAAGACGCACCTCATAAAACTCCATGAGCTCCTTGGCATTCATCTTCTTCGTCTGGTTGAGCGGAATGAATTCAATCTCCTCCGGTTTGAGAGCCTCGTATGTGAAAGGACCCTTGACGGCTGCCGTTGGTTAGATCTGTTCCAAAATCGATTCCCAGGCTACCCACTGTCGAGATCGTGTGTTCCGATAGAGACCAATGTACGCTGGCGAGCCAGGTTCTGGTGCAGCTTGTCCTGCAGTGCAATGAAGGAGTCGTATCGTGCTTGTGTGAAGGTGATGCCTCGCAGAATGACACCAGAGCAGAGTTCGCGGATTTGGGCAGTCTGTCTTGGTTAGGGTGTGCTCGAACAACTCTACACAAGACTCAACCTACCTCGGGCTTGATGTGCAACTCCTGGAGCTGTCCGTCTTTGGGCGGTGTGACTTGCCATTTGGGCAGCTTCTCCTTCTCCAAGAAGACCTTGAGGTTGAGAGCAATGCCCTCGAAGCAGAGCATATCATAGCGGTTTGCCGGAATTTCAATTTTCAGCTGCGGTGGTTGCGCCTGGTCTTCTGGCTTGGTGCTTTGACTTGTATCCTCGTCCAGCTCAATGCCGAACTCGAAGCACAGCTCGTCGAACTCCTCGGTGGTATAATCGCGACCAAGCTCTTTAAAGAGCGCCGCCTTGTCGACCGCAATGGTAGGCATTTTGAGGCTTCAAAGGCTTTTGTTGCGGTTTCTGAGAAATATGGTGGGGTAACGGGCGGGGCTGTCGCGTGCGACAAGCGCGTCGTGATGGGTTTTCGGACACGGGGTCTGGTGTACGAAGTGTGTCGAAATCTAAGCAAGCTTTCGTACCTCGTCAATGTATATGTCGAGAGCTGTTGTGGCGTCGAGGCTGCCGAGTAATTATTTTGATGACTCCGAACTCGAACTTCAAGTTGCTCCCACAGTGTTGCATGTCGCGCGGCCCGAGCGCCTTGGTCTAATCCGAAGTCGGCTGGCTACCCATCCCACTTCACATGCAAGACAGCAGCTGCACAAGATTAGTCACGAGGGGAGGCGGAGACAAAAACTGAAGCTATTCCATGTTGTTTCATGTTGTATGCTGGTATCCAGGTCAGGCGGCTGTACGCCAAAATGAAAGTATAGCTTGAACGCCATCAATGCCGGCTGTCCTCCGCTCCGTGCTGCTATGCGTAATCTGACCGCCCAAAGTGCAATATATCGTTGTTTAGGTCCTCATAAGCTCTGCTGTATCTCCATGCGGGATGATGTGAATAGATGCCAATGACCACTTCCATGCGCGTAATGGCAATCATGATCTCGTCAGCGCTCAGTCAATGTCCAGCACATGACCAAGGTATAGAACCAGAAAGAAAAGGATCGGGTCGTTCAAAGAGCGGTAAAGGCCTCAGTCCTTCCAGTCCCAAACCTGCTTCAAGAAGTGGGCCATGTTGACTTTCTTGGACTTCATCTCAACCATCCAGGGATGCTCAAGCATTCGCCAAGGCGTGGCTCGTCGCGGGCACTCTTTCTCAAGGCTGGTCACGGTTAGCTTAGCGCTCTAGACAGTATGAGAGTCTACTTACCAGCATTCAATGAAGTACTTGAAGTTTTCTGACCACTTGATGCCGGCCTCCGGCTCGTCCTTCAAAGTAGGAATCGGTTGTCGTACAATGTAAGTCAGGAGATCGATAAGACCAGCGCGGGGGTTCATCTCTGTGCCATCTGCGGGGAACGGGAAGCGATGCTGTGCAACTTCGAGGAGCGTCACACCTAAGCTCCACACATCGCTGGTGATTGTGTAGCTCTGCCCAGTGATTCGTTCGGGGGCCATGTAGTACGATGTTCCAATAAATGTGTTGGCGTCTCCCTTTGTCCCGAACTCACCAGACACGCCGAAATCGCAAAGCTTTACCTGCCCGTTTTTGCAGAGTAGGATGTTGCTTGGCTTGATGTCTCGATGAATAATGCGATGGGAGTGCAGGTATGTGAGGCCGTTCAAAACACCCTCTGCAACCTTTCCGAGAACCTTTTCCCCGGTGCGGCCACCCAGCTTTTTGACCTCGCGGTACACCGCGTCCAGGGATCCACCCTCGCAGAACTCCATGGCGATGCTGATGGTACCAGAGCTATCGTCTACAAAGGCGCCCCAGTAACGACATATGTGATCACTTGCGCAGTTCTTGTTGAACGAGAGCTCTCGTACGATCTGTTTCTTGACGTCTGGGTCGGGATTCGTTGTGATGATCTGGTGATGGGAATTAGCGTAGGTGCTGCAAACGAGCTGGTGGACGTACCTTCAAGGCAAACACTGTCTTCCCACCCTTGAGTTTGCATCTGGTGACAGCGCCACCAGCACCTTCCCCAAGACTGCCGAGCTCTTCAATCAAGCCTTTGCTACTGGCTGCCCTCCAACCCATGTCATCGAGGTCCTCGACATCCAAGGGGCGGCCCTTTTCTAACGACAAAGCCTCAAGATCCGGCATTGGTTGGCTGCTTGCGCCCCTTTGCATGGCTGATCCTCCCTCACTCCCACCTTGTGATATAGCTGAAATGGGGTCTGTGGCCTGGGAAGGTTCTTGTAAAGTTGAGAAACCCGAGCCATTTTGATATGATGATGCAGAGCCGTTTGCCTGCATCTCGCCAAAGCTACCTGATCTTGAGTTGGCACTTGCATCGCTCGAATTGGCAGAGAGTCCTGTCGATATCTGCAGTGGCGGCAGCCCTTGTGGTGTCCGACTTGAGCCCATGGGAGTTGCGAGCTGTAACCGTGGGCGACCACCTTCCTGAGGGGTGGTGTTTGAGCCCAGTGGCGTGGCAAGCTGAAGACGGGGTGGCATAGGACGACCCATGCCAGGCTGTCCATCGCTTGTGCCGTTCACGACGGGTCGAGCGTTGGGTGATGGGGGGATCGAGAGGCCGAGGGCAGGTTTGCGAGGCCCACGGCCGCCGGGAACGGGCGCTCGAAGAAGTGGTACGGGAGACGCCATATTGGGCTGCGGACTCGAGGTCCCGTTTGCGTTGAAACCAGGCAGCATCGATAGCAATGTACTTGCAAGAACGTTCTTGCGGTCGCAGCAGCACAGGAGCTCTCGGGATTCTAGATGCAGCAGGTGTTACTACAATGAAGGCGCCTGCTGTGCAAGGGGCACAGCGGGCAGCTTTCTATGTCAGACTCTCCGAGTCGTCCCAGATGTGTCAAGATGGAGGTGTTTGTGGGGAAACGAGTGTTGCACGCAGGTGGTGTGTGTTCCAGCAGGACGGTTCGCTGCCGTCAGCCGAGGAATGCTGACCGACTCTTGCAGGGCGAAGGAAGAAAACGAAAGGTGGAAGGCAGGAGGCAGAGCTGTGGGGAGAGCGGCTTGGAGGACTAGGCCGCGAGTGACGTTGGCGGGCCACGAGTCCTGGGCAGGTGCGGCTCGTAGGCGGCAGGCGCGACTCGGGGCGGGTAGGGCTGCGAAACGATGATGTAGCTGCACAAGCAATGCTGACAGGAAAGCTGCGAGGGGCGCTGCTGTTGGCGTCCGAGGCGTGGCTCGCGGATTGTTTCAGACTGCTGCACTGTCGGAGGGGCTCGCTCACAGTAGCTCTGCATGCAGAGAGATGACCCGACGGGCTTGCCGAGAAGGGCCAAAGCACTCGAATAGCTGGGTAGTCGCTGGTTCCAGGGTCCTCTGACAGCCACTATAAACAGCTCGTCGCGTGGACCAGCGAGTGACAATCACACACGAAAAAGCACATTCAAAGCACGGGTCACAGCGAGCGTATGGATTGGGGAGGGCAGCAAGAGTGTGAACGGCTGCAGGCGGTAAGCCCCACCAACATCGCGGACAGCTTCACCACAAGCGCTGAGACGGCTGCGCGCCGGGGGCCGACTGGCTGAAGACCTTGTTTCAGTATTGCTTTTGCTACGTACGCCCTTGTCATTCGAGGGCCCAATACGGATGTGTTGGAATTGTCTATGCTCACGTTGCAGCTCTCCATGGTCCTGGGCCAGCCGTCCACGGCATCTACTGATGTCGCGCGCAGCACCAGCATCCATCGCGTACATCGCAGGCTGCGGCAAGCATCCGTGTGGTCGAGTAAGTCGACGTGCGAAATTTACCTGGAAATTGACCTGGAGGTTGCCAGTCTCGGACTGTGATTCCTCCATCTCCTGGTGCGTGTGCCGGAGTAATACAAGAAGCCCTGACTTGTAGTTGTTGAATGGGCACAAACCTTGCAGCTGCCTTCCACAGTGGCTGACGTTGGATGCTCTGCGCGCATCGTCGCGCTCGTCAACCAGGCTTTGTTCTGTTCTTCACCTCACGAGCCATTCTTGATGCGAAAAGAAGCTCTCTGCAAGTTGGCCCTGCATTCGAATCGAGGCATGCATTCCCGAACTGAGCACTTGGCATGCATTGTATCCTGACGATCGCTTCTCCTGTCTCAGGAAGCGCTGACGCTCCACTGCGGCAAGCTTTGTCTACGGCTGCCCCCACTCACCGCAAGCGCCCGCCCGCCATAGTCTACGTGCAGCCAATATAATTAACGAGAGGCACATCCCAGCGGACTAATAAGCCTCGTCTTCGCAAATACTTTTGGAGATTCAAAGTAAGGTACAAGATGCCGACAAAGCCTTTAAGAAATTAATTAGAAGCCCCTATCCAACACGCTGCACACATGAAAGAATATGGCACATAGCACATTTAAGCAGATATCACCACGGCCAATGTTGATAACATCACCTGAGGAGGAGCAACATTTATTCTGTTGTGCTGCGCTCCGGACTGGCATTTTGGAGCTCAACAGAAATGACGGCCAACCAAGCTTATGCTAAAACTGTCAGGGTATTTTCAGACCTCAACTTCGGTGATCTCAAGGCTATCCTTCTACTACATGCCACCCAAGCGGCCAACGCAAGGAACAGAAAGAGATGAAGACCCGGCAGCAACAGCACATGGCTATCTCGGCTGCTTCCCGAAGAGAAGCCACCCGTATGTAACAAGGCTTGCGGCTACAGACTCAAATTTTCCATAGCACAGCACCAGACGAACCAAAAAAATTGGTTCTGTCTGTTTGAGGGAATTGCATAGAATTTCGGAACAAATGAACAGGCGACAGACAATAAAATCATCGACTCATTATTGGTAAGTGCAGGAAGTGGACAGTGTGATTGGAATCAACAGCGGAAGCGGAAGCTACCAACAAGGAAAATCTCAACAAATCTAGGGAACTCCATAATCTATACGAAAGACCCGAGGACCGATGGACTGATGGAAGTGACGGTATACAAGCGCTATGTTTCAGAAGCGTAAAGACTATCGTATCATTCTGAACAACATACCAGGGTACTGTAGCATGTCTGTGCTCGAGTATCCTTGATTACGTGAAAAGAGACGACTTCGATTCCGGCAGTGCCCGGGACATGTAGCCTGTTATTATCTTGCTCCTTTAAAAGGATACCGGGCTAACACACTCAAGAGCCCAGGTGAGACTGGTATATGGCTTATGCTGGGCAGACCCTATTCGATGTCATCCCCAATGCCCGAGTCGAAACGTTCTTGACGAAGGTCGTCAACAGTCTTGAAGAATCTATGGCATTTTTACCAACCTAATTACTGTGTATGGTCTGGCGATGCGGGCCAGTGCTGCGATGCAGATGCTTCGAAGACTCGAACCAGACTTGCAACTTCCCTGCTCGCACAAGGATTCAGGTCCGGACGAGGCACTACTAGGACCTGATGATTCTCACCCGTTGATCGGGACCCTGGCATCTGTTGAAGCAGTCCTCGGGACTCGCCGACAGCGAATATCGTAACTGCTTGACTACCGCGATGGACTACTGGCACGATCCTCTTTCGTTCGTCAGGCTTGAAAAGGCACGTCAAGACATTATCAAATCCTTTATCACCTTGTTGGAGACGAGAATCGGTGTATATGGTCGCGGTATCTACGGCGCCACGCCTTCGTTACATGCAAGATTAAGTGGTTGTTGGGATGAATGGTATGAGGCATTGTAACAAAGCGGGCGGTACAATAAAGACCTTCTTGCAAAAGAGAGTACTGAGTGTCTGCTGGACGATGACTGGTTCAAAAGAGCAATCCAAAGCTTTTAACGTGGGCACGATACACTCTAAGGGCTGGTAGCGACAGTGAAACAGCACACCCCGATGTCGAGATCTTATCCTCGCTCACGGTCACAAAGTATACAGGTTCCAGGAGGGGAACGTGGGTCAGTGTAGCGACACAGTATTCGGGTCATAAGGTTATCTGAAAAAAAAAAATAGCATTTGAAGTGCTCGCGAGAGTCACAAGGGCTACCTACGCCTTCCCTCCGAGGTTTTGCCGTCGTACATGAATACGGTAGAATTTGCCAAAATACCTTTTTCGTACATTGTCATCTTCAAGCCTCGCAACAAAGACCAAGTCGAGCTGTAGCGTGACGTACTGGGTCCTGTCCTGGCATGTCGAGGGTCCACTTTGTCGAGGATCATGGTCGTGCGGGAAGGCGCACCCCGCGATTCGCAGGGATGACGTCGTAAACAATTACCATCCGTGTGTTCGTCCATGCACATGCACATGTGTCTGAGTGCCTTGTTCTTCAGGGTGTACTCTCCTTGTTTCTCACTACTCCTATCTTCGTTCTCATTGTATTCTTGTTTGTGCCAGTTGTTCGATACCCCCTGGCGTTTCATCATCGTTTTTGCTGTGACTTCATTGCTCGTCACCTGAATCACCGAGCCGCCGTAGTCAGCTGTCGGCCTCACCACTACGGATACCACGGAACTAGGTCGAGCGCGCCTGGATATATTGTCGTCATAGTCTGAGCCTGTCTTTTCCTTGAGGTTCTGTCAACCTCCCAGACAGACGTATCCCCAAATCTCAGCATGGCCGAGCTGCACAAGGCGCTAGAATGCCTCAGGCCTAAGGACTTTAGCGACGTGCCAACCGACAATCTCAAGAGCTTCCTGCCAGAAATACTGTCCAACGCTGAGCTTATCGCAAACTCGGTCCCTCCGCCTCCAAATGGCACAACCTACGAGTCGGCGCAGCGCACGCGCACATCCACACAGCCTGCTATCAATGCGGCGGATCTCACCATATCAGAAGTCCGGCGACCGCCTCCTGCGAAGGAACATGAAGCGCTGCAGAAATCCTGGGGAAAGCCGGTCAAGCTTGGGAACAAGGAGGCTGCTACGGGCATGAGCGTGTACAAGATGGCGGGGCACGACAGACACGGCGCCTGGTTTGCACGGTCGAGTGTACATGAGGGTCTAGGATTTTCCAAGTGGAAGCGTATGATGCAAAGAGAGTTTCCTGAGAGTCTCGAGATACAAGGCGGGCCTGGTGAGGGCAACATCAGAGGCATTGGTGGAGACCAAAGGCTGGAGGACGTGACAGTGGAAGGCATTGGCAATCTACAAGGTACAAAAATCTCAGTAACAGAGTATCAACCACGAAGACTGACAATGAACAGTCTACCAGCTTTCTGCACAATTCCCGGGCCCAACATCACCGCGAGAGTTCATCACACTACTCATCACCTCCGATAACGCCCTCGGTACCGCCTCGAACGTCGGTTCGATAATACCACGACATTGGATGGTTGTCTCGATACCTGTGACACATCCAGAGGCGCCGCCTCGAGATGGAATGGTGAGGGGCTTTTACGAGTCTATTGAGATGATCCGAGAAATACCACTGGAAGGCAATGCGGACGCAGAAACAAATCCTGTCGAATGGACAATGGTCACGCGCAGTGACCCTGGAGGCGGCATACCACGCTTTATGGTCGAGAGGAATGTCCCGAGCAGTATCGTAAATGACGCTGTCAAGTTTTTGGACTGGGCATGCGCACGAGACGATAACGAATCAGCCGATGCACCAAAAGCCGATCTGGCCGATGCAAATGATGCCTCACAGCATGTACAAGACGCGCAACCGCGATACTCGCTAGAGGACTCGAGAGGCCTGAGCGCAGGAGTCGGCACCAGCATAGCGGACAGGTCGTCTTCGACGCGCCGGCGAGCTTCGCACCGAATAGTCGAAAAGACAGAGCCTGCCCACGAAAGCTACATAGATCAGCTGAAGGACGCGGTAGGCGGTCTCGGTGCATACGTACCTGATGCTTTGAATCCTATGCCGCAACTTCAGCGCACCATATCAAGCAGCTCTTCGTCTACAACATCAAGCGTCGACTCTTTTGCCTCGGCAGAACAGTTCACGAGCGCGCCGCAGGGCCTGCCTATCGATAATTCGATACCTACGCCTTCAACAGCATCCGAGGTATCGCTGCCGGTCGATGATGACAGCCACCATGCGCGCGAGCTGAACAAGATAGAGACCAGGAAAGCCCAGTTACGCGAAAAGCTAGATGCGGATCGCGAGAAGCAGACCGCCGCTGAGGCCAATGAATCACAGAAAAGTCAAAAAGAAATCGACAAAGCCGCCGAGAAGCATGCAAAAGACAAAAAGAAGCAGGAAGAGAAGTACGCAAAAGAGATTAAGAAGCTAGAAGAGCGCCGTGAGAAGGAGACTAAGAAACTCCTTCTCAAACAGCAGAAAGAAGCCGATAAGAACAAGCTCAACGCCGCGCAAAGAGAAAGGGACGAGTTCAAGAAGCAGAAAGAGCTCGTCGAGGAGGAGAACAGACTGCTCAAGGATCAGGTTGCTGAGCTGCAGAGGGAGAATACAGCGCTGGTCGTCAAGCTGGGCAAGTCTGATATTGGGAAGGATATCTTGGCAAGCGTGAGGAGCGAGGCAGGACGCGCGAGGGCAAGCAGTAGGGCAAGTCGCAGTTCGGGGAAGAGTGGAAAGAGTGGGTTGGCGAGGGCTGGCACTGCTCCAGTGTCTTAAAATCGTCGCTGGTGCTCCCCATGTTTTGCGCTCAGTTGACTCTAATGTCAACTTGTTCATAGCAAGCGTTCAGTCTAGCCGTCATTAAGCATATCGTATTATCACAAGCAAGCGTCCGACCTAACACACATCTGCGAGCCCTTGTTCCTTCTTACGTCTAATACGAATATGCCCTTCTATCCCTGTTGAAAGAAAGGAGAGGATAGCACTCACAACACAGCAAAACCCCACCCTCTACACCTCCGCTGCCTTCCCTCCATCAAGAACTCTCAACTGCTCAACAAGCCAATCCTTTATTTGCACCGACTCCTCCGGCTTCTGCGGATAGTGATGACCCATCTGCCACGTCTCGACCACAGTCATTCCGTCCCCGACCTCGAAATGACCATCAATCAACCCCTCCCCCGCCCACTTCCACTCGTCCTGCTCGCCCAACACATGCAGGACCGGCAACCTGATCTTCTCCCTCAACAACCCCTCCTTTTCCTCGTCACTCTTGCCCACAAACTCCGGCAGCTTGAGCACCCCCTGCGGCACCAACGGCGGCGCATAACTCGGACACACATTCAACGCAAACTGGACGCTACCCAGCCAATCCTCGCCCCTCGCGCCCACCTGCCTTCTAATCTGCGCCCCGCGCAGCAACCCCGCAACCACCTTCGTTCCCTGACTGAACCCCACGAGCCCCACCACCCGTCCCCCATTACTGTTGACGCGCTGCACCGCCTCGCGCACCAGCTTCTCGACCTCCTTGCTCAGCTCGCCCGTGCTAGTCCCTTCCTTCATGATTTGGACGCTGACTTTTTCCACGGGCGGCAGCCAGCGCTTGAACGGGCCGCAGCCGTCGAAGAAAGGGAGGATGCCTGGGCCTGCGGGGGAGGAGAAAGGCGCCTCGAGGGGTTCGAGCGTGAAGTGGTCTTTTAGTACGCGGTTGAGGCGCGCGAGTTGCACCGTGTGGATTGTTGCGTTGCTGCCTGAGCCGTGGAAGGCGAGGAGCGTGGGTTTGGGCGACGACATGTTGGGCGGGGTGCGGGGGAGGGTGAAGAAGGATGTTGGTTCTGCTGCTGCTGCCATTCAAGGTGATTGAGGTGTATGAAAGCCTCCTGGCTGTTCCACTGTACGGCTTGTTGATCGGTTGCGGACTGTGGAGTTTGGTGGTGGTTCTGTGGTTGGCAGTAGGCTGAAGATGGTCCAGATGTCGATTGTACCCCTCTTTCTCTTTTTGTTGTATGACAGGCCAGTGATGTTGCGAGTGCTGCAACTCTACCTTCTTCCGTGGTAATACGCTTGGTGGGATCGCACACAAAATGTCAGAGTTTATCGCGGATGTTCAACGCACGTAAGATGAGTAGGTAGTGGGGCGTTATCAGATCAGGGCTACCGAGGTGTCGGCCTGACTCGGCACTACGTTATAGTCTTACATCACATCATCGCTTAAAGCACTGCAAAGCTAGGTCGGTTTCTGATGTTCATTCGTTTATTATGTTATACACAGCAAGTCGTGGTGATCGTCTCATTACATGCAGTTCAAAGTACACCTGCTACGCCCTATTTTGACATGAAGTCGTAACCGTTTCGCCAATCATTATCATCAAATTGGCAAGAGAACTGTAGAGCAAGGAAAAGCAGATGGCTTGGATCATGATCATAGATCGTTCTGATCTCTCCTGAACGCCGACGTACGCCGTCGCGCGGCTGTGCAAATGACAAAGGAAATGGGTGCATGAGGTATGTGTTTGTTCCCTCGGCGGACCAAGGATTATCCAACAGGCAATCTAAGCTCAGCATACAATTTGCATGACTGATCAGGTCTTGGTTCGCTTTGGAGTAGCAAGGAAAGCAAGCCTGGATTTGCTCATGGCGCTGCCAGGGGTGCGGCGAGGTCCTTTGCTTGCGCTGGCGGGAGCCTTCGCTGGTGTTGACGGAGCAGGCGTAGGCTTGATCTTCTTCGCAGAGCGCGGGTTCTCAAGGCGCTCATCGTTCTCCTTGTCCGACGACTCCTGAACGGCCTCGAGCTTGCGCTTCGTGCTCGCGACAATAGAAGGAGCATCACTTTTGCGGACCATGCGAATAGTGCCAGTTGTAGTTGGGCCTGAGTTACAATGTTAGTTCTAGCCCTTGGATTCTCTGCAGAGGCATCTGGACTTACCAAAGTCGACGGGCTTGTTGGATTCGAAAGAGAAGCTACGCAGTTGGTTCACAGTACTATCATCACCAAAGGTGAGACGGCGGGAAGGTGACGCTACAGGAGAGGCGCCTTGTGCTAGTTTCGGGTACTCAACGCCAGATCCGAGGCTAGGATACACAACTGCACCAGAGGGCACCTCACTACCGGCGCGGAACTTCATGGGTGAAGGTGACTTGGTCAAATCATCTGGTGCGGCTCGGGTCATCGTGCTGCTACTAAAGTTCACATGCTTCTTGACAGGTGCGGTAGCCGGGATGACGGGAGGCGCGTTGTCCCAAGCTGATTCTGGCGGCGGGGACATGTGTGTACCTGCGGCAATCTTGCGAGGATCTTCGGAAAACTTGCGACTCGGAGTGCGAAGAATGGAGCGGACTGATTGCAGGTTGCGCCTAGCTTGCTGCATGCTCTCGCGCGCACCGTCTCGCAGAGATCGACTGATCTGGGCTGGCGAGAACATGTTCTTCATAGAGGGAGACTGTGGGATCATCGAAGTGGTCTTCGTTGCCTTGACGGTCTGTGACTGGGTGCGAGCCATTGACGACTTCGTAGGTGTCATAAGTCTGGCCGCAAGACGAGGAAGTGCAGTTTGGGAAGTGATCTTGCGTGGCGGGACAGGAAGCTTAGACGAGGAAGCTTCTATGTTGGCGTCGCGAGATGCTGGACGTGTAGTCGCGGCATCATCTACCTCAGTACGCTTGAGACGCTTGGGTGCCGGATCGTTGGAGCCCTCTTGAGAAGCGACCAGACGAACAGTAGACTGTGAACGCGGCAGGCTTGATCCAACGAGATCAACTTTCGATTGAGTGCGCTTCAGCGGTGTAGGAGGGATCTTGCTGGCAGGCTCCGTTGCACTCGCCTTGGGCTGAGGGCGCTGCACGACAGGCGCTCTCGTGCTCGGCTCTGCAGGGTCGACCTCATTCGACTGTGTACGCTTCAGTACAGCGGCAGGCTTTGTGCTTGACTCGGCCATAGCCATCTTGGACTGCGTGCGCTTGAGCCTGTTCGTCTCGGGCTTGGGCAAGTCAGGCTTTGAGGGCGTTTTCTTCAGCCGCCACGCCGAAGGATGGTTGGCAACAGAGTCCATCTTCTTGAACTGGGCCATGTGAACATCGCTGAAGCGCGACATCTTGCCCTTTGGCTCCACCATTTTCCGCGCTGGTGTAACATCTGCCTTGGACATGAACTCATTCGCACCAAAGATAGCACGCCCTGGAGTGGCACCAATAACCGGTTCTTTCAAGATGTTGCGCGTTGTAGGGCTAAGATCGCCGCGCTTGGTGGTATTGGAGATCTTGGAGAAGGGCGACTTGAATTGGAAGCGGAAGCCACCGGGCGACGAGCCTACCGCAGGCGCATTGCTCGTGGTCGCAGGCGCGGGAGTCTTGGAGGGTGTGCCGGGAGCATGACCTGCAGCCTTTGGTGGTGCGGTGTGCGCTCCGAGAGATTGGAAGCCAAGCCAGCGCGCTTCATCCAGGGGTCTCGCCGTGCTTGCGTGGTGCAGCGCGGGGTGCATCTCGTCACCAGTGGGCTTGATAGGCGTGCGGTTTGTCGGTGTGTGCACTGTAGAGTTAGCAGCGAGTAGCTTAGAAGAAGTGCTCTTGCTGGACGGCGTATGGGCTCCGGCTGCTCGCAGCGATGGCAGCTTGGACACGGAGGGCGCGTCCGTAGTAGGCTTCCGCGGGGTCTTGGTAATAGGCTCTGGGAGCTCGGCGACTGAAGGCAGCTCGAGTACCTGTGACTGCTCTTGCTCGGATTGAGCTGTCTCCCAGCTGTCATTTGATCCGGCCCTCATTGCCCGATCAGGTGTGGGTGCAGGCTGCACATTCAAGGTCAGCTCATGGTTGTTGTTTACTTGGACCAAAGGGCGGCGCGCATAAACACATACCTTTTGCAGCCTCGCTGAGCGTCTTGCCATGGTAGGTAGCAACTGCTGTAAGTTACGAGTCGTGTCAAGGTAGAACTACGGCGGATTTGGGTAGTCCTGTGTGGGTCGAGAAGGTTATATGGCGAGGATGCAAGGCGCCTAACCGATGTAAACAGTCCGAGCGTGCTAGAGTGGGTCTGCGCTACTCCAAGCGAAACGTCATTGGACGGGTCTTTGCAAAGTGCTGTTTCGAGCCGCATCACAGCATCAACGGGGCCGCGGATGTTGTGATTGTAAACACAGCAGTCGAGCAGCTGTCATGTACTGAGCCGTCATACATCGAGCCGCTCCCGCTGCTGCTTGACGCGGTCGTGCAGCCGGCGTGCTCCGACGGTCGTGAGAGGGTGACTGTGAACATGACCGAACGCAGAACATTCAGCCATATGGTAACCTCGAGTTTGCCCATTGCCTGCTGAGGGGACGTGTCTTGATTTCGAGAGTGCAACAGGATAATACTGTTACGGCTGGTCGTTGGCTGCAGCGCACTGTAGGGAACAATGCTGCACTACTTGACATCCTTCCGTCTTGCTGAGCAACTGGAGTGGAAGTCCTGCGTTACCTAGCTTTTGACGGGGCCTTCGCAGCGTTCTGCCGCAAGCTTCCTGCAAACAAGTCGACTAAATGATCACAATACTCTCGTTCGTAGAAACAAAACAATCTAATTTTCTTGATTTACTCCAAGCTACCTGAAGCAGCTACGATGATGTGGTGCTTATGGCATCTTCTCTTCAACATTGGAGACAGCTTGCACCTGACTGGAAGGCTGCTTGCGAATGCATGGAACTTGATCTTCAGATAGCGTACGCCAAGCATACCATACTCAGCTTCAGCTCCCTTGTGGGTATCATCTCCGTTGGTGTATCCGACGGCCCTCCTGTCTACCTCGCATTACCACCCTCTTCCACCCTTCGGTGGCCCGAACACCGCCTTCCCGGGACTCTGCAGTCCCCCAGCCGCCGCTTCGGCATTTCGCTCAATCTCCTCCCTCCTCCTCTGCTCCTCCGCCTTCTCCTTCCTCCACATTTCTTCGCTCTTCCACACCATATTTCCCGCCCCACCTCTGCCCTGTCTCGCAACAGGCAACTCCTGTCCCTCCGGTGTCCATGGCTTGCTCACGTTTGGCGTCGTATTGGTAGGCTGCGCGGTCGACTCGCCAGGCGTCTGCTGAGAGAACGTGCCTTCATTCTGCAACGTCTTGGGCTGGAACCAGTTCCCCGCGCCGCCACGGCCCATGTGTGCGTAATCTTGCGACGCGGTGGACGAGGTCTGCGAGGGTGCTGATGCGGAGGTGGAGGGTGGGTGGGCGGCTTCAACGTCCTGCGCATCTGTCAGACTTCGGCCTCATGTCCTCAATATTGCGATAGCATACCTCTGCGGCTTTCTTGTTTGTCGCAGCCGCCTGCGCAATGTTGCCTGCTCCGCCTCGGCCGTACATGTTGTGCGCGTGAGCTATAACCAACAGTGCTATGGCGGTGTAACTGTCACGTCCAATGGTAACACAAGTACGAGCTTGAAAAGGTGAACGGAAGGTCAGGATGGTTTCAGTGTTGCGAAGACCGCTGTGGTTGCGACCTGGGCTGAGTAATTAGCCTCACATGATCTGAGTATCCGAGAGGTCGGACACGATAACAACGTGGGGAAGGCTTGTCTGGACGATCGGCCTACGGAGCAGGGAATGTGGGGTTTGGAATCATCTGAATTGGTCAAGCAAGGACTTGGCAGTAGATAGGCACCTCAACTCAAACACCACACAAGATCACAGAACAAAACACGTTCGCTGGTGGTATGCTATGAACATGAAAGAATTTCATCTGAACTCTATTATGGCATGTTGAAGAAAACATGAGAATTGAACACGCTAGTCATGGTATAATCCTTGTAGAGACCGTTGAAGACAAGAAGCAACAAATCCCACAATCCTAGTGCGACGACAGATCCGTGCTCTTCTGATATGCCAATCAGGTATCTTTCTGGTAGTACGCCGCAACGCCATTTGAACTCCGACAACGCTAACCTCCCAATTTCAATGATTTACTCCCGACCTTCTTGCACGGCGCGAAGGACAGGGTAGAGGTTGTGCTCATCGTCATCCTCAATGGTGCGGTGCTCCTCCTTGATCTCGTTACCCTCCTCGTCGAGGTAGTCTTGAGAGTCAAGGCGCTCCTTGAGCCAAGCCCGGAGTCTCTCGATTACACGGATGTTCTCAACCCAGACCTGAGAGTCATTGGGTGTTTCTGTAGGTGTATCCGAGACAACGCTGGGTGAGCGAAGGGCAGGATCAACCTTGGGAGAGTGAATAGCCAACTGGTTGACATCGTGGTGCAAGTTGTCCTGCTCGGAGTTGCGGCGAGACTTGGACGAACCGTCAGAGCCGGTGTCCATCTCATCCTCCTGAACTCGACCAGGCGCAGCCTTCTGGAGAAGGTTGCCAGAGAATCTTCGACGACCATCGGCATCAAAAGCAGGAGCAAGACCAGATGAAGGAGCAGCAGCAGACATATCAGACATGGCGCTGACCGATGGAAGGGTGGGGTACATGCTGCCAATGGAAGACCGCGAAGTGGGAGAAACACCGCTGGAAGAATGAGTGGCACCAGGCGAGTGCTGAGAGCTGTATGACAGGACGCTTGAGGCCGGGGTGAGAGCTGGTGTGTCGTTGGCGGCAGCAGTGGCGTGAGAAGACTGAGATTGGCTGCTCGACAGACCAGGAGGCGAGTGACTTGAGCGGTAACCTCCGGCGCCGGTGTGGACGTAGTGAGCTCCGGCTTGCTGAACGCCTGCAGCTGCGGCGTGGTTGGGGTTCTCGTAGACAGTGCTCTGAAGCTGCTCCAAGAACTGGTCAATGTTCAGGAGATCGCTCTTGGTCCTCAAGTTAGGCAGGGGAAGCGAGTAGGGGTGGTGCATCGGGGGGTGCGAGGCTTGGGCAACCATGGTGCCACCGTGGCCGTACTCAGACATGCCAGGCGACTGGTAACCACCGAGGACGGGGAGCTGGACACCCTGGAGACCCATCAAACGCTGGCCGACATCATAGTAGGTAGAAGGGTCAATGGCACGGCGCTTGGCATCGCCGAAGAACTCATTCAGAGCATCGTAAGCTGCACGCTTACGGATCTCGTAGTCGTTGGTCAGCTGCTGAGTCTGGTTGACAGCGTAGTACACAGGGCCATAGGCAGAGTTCTGGGGTGGCCCTCCGTAGAATCCAGCGGGTGCGCCTCCCGGGTGCTGCTGGCCGTATCCACCATTGGCTCCAAGGGCACCATCAGGATACTGATATCCGCTCGCTGTAGCGGCAAGCGCCTGCAAGTCAGCAACGACTGTAACACTGGTTAGAGACAGAAAGAGAAACGTTCAAGAGAAGGTTGCTTACGTTTACCGCTCTGGCCGGGGTAGCCGCCCGCGCCGTGAGGTCCACCTCGGTTGGGCTCGGGTGAGCGAAGCAAAACAGAGTCGTCTGCGTGAGTCTTGACGTGCTTCTTAAGATCCTGGGGGCGCTTGAAGGCCTTGCCACAGAAGTCGCACTTGTGCGGCTTCAAAGGCACGTGAACACGAATGTGAGAGGTGATGTGGTCACGCTTCACAGTCGTTGTTCGGCAGTTACCCCACTGGCAGGTCAAGTTGAGGTTGTTGGTGCTCTTGCGACCAACATGGCGCTCACAGACGTGGTCCTGGTTGATGTTTAGCATTGGTGTAACGATCGAGTGAAGGTACAGGTAGACTTACGTAAAGCTGCTCCGCTGAAGGCAGACGCTCGCCACAAGCCTGCCACTGGCAGACGAGCGAGTCGCCGCTGGAGTTTGCAACAGAGGCAGGCGTGGGCGCGTTCTGTTGTGTGGGAGTGCCCAAAGGCTGCTGCTGTGGTGTGGTGGCCGTAGCCGGCACCGGGGCTTGCTGTTCAACGCTGCTCATGCTTGGCAGCAGAGAGGCTATTTGGGCAGAAAGGTTTAATGAAGACACGATGATTGATGGCGCGAACGTATCTCGTCCAGCGCAAAAGAAAGAGTGAGGTTACAAGAAGAAGCTTGGGTGGGGAGCGAGGCCTTGGGTTGCAGTAATAAGAGAGGGAGGGGAAGATGCCGAGAAGAGCGGAGGGAACGACAAGAGAAAAGTGAGCGGAGGGGGGAAATGGCAGTTGATGTGAGCCGGCGGAGCGCGCGGCCAAGCAGGTGCCTAGCCCGGTCGTAGCGTAACGCTAGCCGCGAAGGGAACATGGCGAGCCGCCCTAGATGGTGAGCGAATAGCGAGACGCGAGTGAAAACCAGGGCCAAGGCTTTAGCTCTTAGCCACTCTGTTCACTTTACCCATTGCAGCGGCGCGACGGTGCTCAATTTGAGTTTGTCCGCTTCCTTCGAGCGCCCATTCGGTGCGTGTGATACGCACGTTTCCACAGTTCAACAGCCGCCTACGAGTGCCCCAAGATTGCAGCAAAGACCTGTGCCGTCATTTCGAGCGGGATTCTCTCTTGGCCTCAGCGGAAGTCTTGTCGCCGACACACAAGATGTCTCGCCTTCTAAACGACGCAGGCCGTGTCGCAATCAGCTCGGCCGTTCCATCGGCTTGAGGATCTGTGGCCACGCTTTCCAGAAGAGGGAGGTGGTCGTTCGCCTCTACTCAACATGAAATGCTTCCTGGCACCCTTTTTGGCCCGGTGTTTCTTCTACCTACTCACCATGTCGTAGCTTGAGTACGCCGCCACTGGCAATCGCTGTCCCTGATTCGCGTCCCCAAACGAGGGAACGCAGTGGTCAGCCATCTTCATCGGCTGCCGACGGATCAAGGAGGTTGCGCAGCCACGATGCTGACGAACACACGCGTATCCTTTTCATTTCAAGTCTCCATCTCCATCAGACAGAAATTGATTGCATGCATTGCGCTTGATTACCCTGAGCATGGCGACCCCGATCACAAACTGCCAGTGCCATGATCCCGCTCGTCTTGGCCTCCTCTGCCAAGTGCCTAGACTCACCAAGACTTGAGCGAATTTCGACCATCGAGGCTGTGCATATCCAGGAGAAGCCGCATGGCCGGTTTGCATGCTGCTATTCGCTTGCTCTCAAGAGTTACGGCATACCAATATATGGATCTGTCTGCTCGCCACCATGTGTGGTTAGCGGACGAACACATTAACAAGATGCTTTCACGCGCAACCAACTTTGTCGCGCCTCCTGTTTGACATCATGTCAGACGTCAGTCTGTTTCGCGACTTGGGACTCTGCCTATGTCAAAATACGCGCAATTGTCCTGACTTACATTTCGTAGTGGCCACACCAGTGACCGACATGACAGGACACCACAAGTCATCGAATCCACAACCCCACATTCAGCAGCGGAGACGAGGTTGGATTCCAGCATGTTGAGCCACATGCTGCTGCTGCTGCACCGCCACAAACGAATGCGAAGAGACAGCTACCGTAGGTACAATGACGGAGACCTTAGGTATGGGGGCTTAACCGATGCATTCCAAGAGCGCGGACGCCTTGGTGCATGCAGTACAACCTTGCGTACCTTTGATCTCTTGTCCCGCATTCTCCGCGACTTCCAAGACTTGACCGGGAAGAGCGGAAGTCTGCCAAGCGTCAACAACATAAGCAGCAACAAGACATGTCTGCACACATGTCGAACTTCTAGAATGGGATGCGCGGGCACCGAGCGTTTCCTTGACTTCGATACATCATCCAAAACCCAAAGTGAACGGGCGCACTACAACGCGACGTGCATGTTCCGCGTTGTTTTCCACGATGGGTTGCGAGACTCGTTAGTTGCTGCGTTATTCTTTTATACTGTTCCTACGACATCATAGCAAGGCTCCTCCTCGGATATCGGCAAGACCTTCAGCTGTGAAACCTGATTCCGTCACCACCAGCACACCCTTTCAACTCATACATTCGCCTGTGGAACTCGAATCTAGTGACCCAAGAAACTCTGCAGTGCACCAGGCTGGTCCAGAACATAAAGACGAAAGATCCCTTCGTAAGAGAACCACTCTACGGAAGCGCGATGACGGCGGAGGCTTGCAACGTGCGTTAGGGAGCCACATGGCATTGTGGCCTAAAGATTGTGACATTCAGCGCCTGTGGCTAACCACAGCTTCAGATCAGGTGAGATGTTGGCACACGTAGCGTCTATTGACTGCCTGCAGTGACCTCGTGTTCGAGCGGATCCTCGAATCCTACCTAGGACGAAGGAGTTTTGTTGATCCCGCGATCCAGTATTCACAACGATACCATCTGGCGATGCTCCTTGCTTTCGGCAGTGTTGAGCTCACGTTCTTGATGTTTGCGTCCCTTGTGTCTCGAGTGGCGATATACCTCCTGCATCATGTCAGAACATCTGTGGCGCGCATTTGTTCATGAGTTATCGTTGGTTCCTTCGTAGAGCCTTAGCGACTGCAGCCTGAGAATGCCATTCAAGCTGGAGCAGTTTAAACCATTGCTCAGCCGTGCTATCTATGAAATCGTGCATGTTGAACATAGGGGATCAGAGTTGTCATGACATCGCCGCAGAGCCATGTGCCGTATGTGTATAGCTTTCCTAAGCAGCTGTCGAGTTGTCAAACCAACCCGATTGCAACTACCGAACATCGAGGCGACGAAGAGTCTACCGGAGAACCACGTCAGCAGACAACATCCAGCGAATCAACGGATCAAACATGGTATTTGGGGCTGGACTACCATACAACTGACTGTATCCACGCACTTGCGAGAAGCGACTGGAATGAGAGTGATGTCTGTTGGCCCGAGACAGAGCGGTCGAGGAAGACTGTGCGATCGCCGCATGGAAAAAAAGAGTTCAAAAACAGACCAGTTACACATTTGCATAATGGCTCAGTTGTGGGATAGCAGTTTGGACGCGGATGTAGAGGGCGACAGAAGGGACTCGAACGCTGCAGTAGTCTGAGAGAACCACGTTGTTTACCACTGCAGCTTTGTTCGTCTGCCCGGTCCCCCTCTCAAACCGAAACCGATGGTGGTTTTTCTAGTTTATAAGATGCGCAGAATAGTTTAGATAGATCTGGTCTGCTGGATGACACGAGATCTCATCCGTAAATCAATAGAATATATCGACCTTGGGCATTCCGCATACATAGTGTAGAGTAGATATGCACTTACTTAAAACTCTTTGCAAAAGTAACGTTCGTGTATTCCGTACCAGCGTCCCACCACCCTATCTAATTACATGTCCTACTTAGCAGCAGCCCTCAAAACATCAGCAACAGCATAGTACGCCGGCTTACGACTGAAATCCTCATTAAACAGCGTCGCCGCGCCCTGTCCAGGGAACGTGCTGGGGACCCACGAGACGGGGTCCCAGAAATCCCAGACCGTGACGCCGACACACCTCTTCTCGTCGACGCACGCCCGGACCGAGTCAGCATAGTTGGTCGCCTGCGTGGCCTGCTTGCTCGTGTCGTCCGGCAGAGCCGTGCGCACGTCCAGCTCCGTCAGCGCCGTCTCCAGCCCCAGGCTCGTGAACAACTGCAGTCCGGCGCGCAGCTGGTCGTAGCTTGGCGACGCGCCCGTGATGAAGTGGCTTTGTAGGCCTACGCCGTCGATGGGGATGCCGCGCTTCTTGAAGTCCCTTGCGAGGGCCTGCACGGCGAGCGACTTGTTCCCCACCGTCTCGATGTTGTAGTCGTTGTAGTACAGTTTTGTGCCGGGCGCGGTGTACTTGCGCGCAAAGCGGAAGGCGTGCTCGATGTAGCTCGGGCCTAGGGTGTCGAGCCAGACGTCGCTGCGGTACGTGCCGTTGTCGTTGAAGGCCTCGTTAACGACGTCCCAGGCGTAGCAGTCGTTGTAGTAGTGGCGCGCTTCGTTCTTGATATGGTTCTCAAGGATGTCAAGCAGCTCGGCTTTGCTCCATTTCTGGCTGGTCAGCCATGTGGGGAGCTGCTGGTGCCAGACGAAGTTGTGGCAGCGGCGGAGTTGGCCCGCTTTCAGCGAGGGCTGTACGATTTGGTCGCCGAGGGTGTAGTTGAAGACGTTGCGGGTGGGCTCGATGTTGACCCATTTCTGGCCATTGGCGGGAGTGACTTGGTTGAATTCGGATTTGTTGAAGGCGATGGTAGTGTATTGTTTGTTGTCCAGCACGACGTTGTCGATGGCTGTGCCGAAGTACTTCAGGCCTGCCTTCTTGGCTAGGTCTGCGAGACCTGGAGCTGGCTTAGGCTTCTGAGAGATTGGGTAGGTTGGCGAGGCCACAGCCAGAGGGATCAGGGAAAGAGCGAGAGTGACCTTCATTTTGGCGGCGAGCGTTGATGGCAATAGAAGAGGTGATCGAGCTGATGCTGGTCCTTCGATTATAGAAGATGCTCGTAGCTTATATACTGACATACGCCACGGCAACCATGCTTGGTCATGACAAGCAATATTCCAAGGCCCGGCAATGCGTCCTCCTGCACGACAAGCAATTCATCCGGGTCGTCAACGTGGAAGCGAACCAACGACCTGGTCAAGCCGCGGCCCTCGTGGCGGCGAGCATGAGATGACCGCCATTAGAGCAAAGCGAAGGAGCTCTAGGTCTAGAAATGACCGATACATGCACTGATCTAGGCCACATGGAGTAAGCTAGACACGGCTGTTCCTGGGTAGAATTTGAAAGAGTATATCCGGGATGTAGACCTCACAATATGGGGGCACACAATTTACCGCAATACGTTCCTAGCAATTCTGCTCATGATAACGATCCGATGCCGCAAGCACAGAATAGTCTTCAAGTAAACTCAGCCGAGCATGTCAAAGCGCGGCATGTCTGGCATCGTCTCTCTTCAGCACTATGAAGTCTGTCAGACTACGAACAAGCACCACAAGCTTTCGGTTAAAGATGGGCGGCAAGGGCTACCCCGCGTTTCTCCGACATTCCGCGCGGAGGTTAGTGGATTATTGAAATGAACATGTCGGTAGATGAAGACGAGCATCGGTGGTATGGATACGTCGGGATACGCGACTAGGGTAAATGGCTAATTACGAACCTTGTCAAACACCTACTGCGGCTCTTCTACATGGCTAAGATCGCAACCGAGGGCGGCGACTGCTGTCCTTGCCGCCTGCGATGACATGAGGATATGGATGAAGGGGTATGTTGGCGTAGCAGCATACAGGAGCTGCTCACTCAATCGATGCCAATGAAAACACCGTCTTTCTCTAGATGCTCGCGGGAGACTTGTGGCATCGGACTGACAGCATCTGCGCGCTTTAGAGCATCTTCTGTAAGCCCCCAGAACTTGTCAAGATCCACACCTCTGGGGATCCTACAGCCACCTTCGCCGGGCGGGAGCGCAGACACCTTTGTTCTGCCAAGCTCTCCAACTTCCGACTGATTGAGAGAGTGGACACCTTCTGTGACTATGTCGACGCGGAAGCGCTCGCCACCCCTGTCGTCGAAGATCTCGGGGTAGATGGCTGCGGCGACGGCGAGAGGGTCGTGCAAGGGCGGGCCCTCGGTGATGGAGAAGACGTCGGCGTATGTGCCGGCGAAGAAAGACATGATCTGCGCGAACAGGGCTCGTAGAGCAGACGGGACTCGTGTCGTGTCGATGTCGAAACCTACTCGCTGCCCATACAGCAGCATCCGTCGAACCGACTGTGTGCCAAGCACCTGATGGCTGAGGTCGAGGGGGACTAGAGTAGTCTTGGCTCGAAGGACTGGATGCGAGAAGATGAAGTGAGATGCTTCAGGGTCACAGTAGATCTGTACGTATTAGCTTTGACGCTCATGCTCTCGCTCTGCGTTTCCCAACTGCTCACGTTAAACTCGGCATATGCGGTCCAGTTGCCAAAGCGCTCTCCCTCGCCCTTGACCTTGCCCATGGGAGCATCAGTGAACTTGTTGCCCACAGCGCCACCCATGATGCTCAGGCCTTTGATGTGGCCCGCCAAGTCTGTGTACTTCTGAAACAGCAGCCCAATGTTTGTCAAGGTGCCAGTGGACACGAGCCATGCGGTGTTGGGCCGAGTCGCAATGAGCGCGCGATACATGGCCTCGAGGTAGTCGACGTCAGTAGCAGCCGGCTCGACAGGCTGTGGCAGCAACGTGACGCCGTCGAGGCCGCTCTCGCCGTGGATGTCGGCGGCATGCACTGCGTCGCGCACAATTGGCTTCGCAGCGCCCGTGTAGACCTTTACATCACGGCGCCCCAGAGCTTCGAGGATGGCTCGCGTGTTGAATGTCGTTTGGTCGAGGGCGGCATTGCCGTGGACGGTGCTGGTGCCTAGCAGTTCGATGCGCGGGTCGTGGGCGCTGAGGAGGAGGGCATAGGCATCCTGGATATACTGTGAGCAGGAGCAGTTGGCGGCAGCGGTCTAGACCTACGTCGTGGCCGGTGTCCTGGTAGTCGTCAATAAGAGCGCTGGCAGAGTCGCAGGCGGGTACGGACACAATCGAGCCAAAGCGGAGTTCTTGAAGACATTGTTTCCGGCTTGTCGTCAGTATCAACACAGATCTAAGCCCAAGACAGCTCAATGGCAGAAGATGCGAATGCAGGGTCCGCCAGCGATTGGCGGGGTTCAGCCTGGGGACAATCGAGGGCAAGAGCCGCGAGCTAGCTGACCAACGTGGAATCGAGCACCCTCAATAGGCTCACTACTACTCATCCAAGTCCCATAGTCCTTTCGATGGCCAATGCAGCCTTGAACAGCCAAACTTAAATTCGTGTCAACTTCCTCTGAGTGTATTTGTTCCTTGATGAGCAAGTTCTGACGGCTTTCGGCGCTATTGTATCCGCCTCTATCCAAGCACGAAGCTATCTGTCAGCTCCATGCACCTTGCACCTTCTCACTAACCGTTGCCCTTGTTCCTATATTTATATATCCGCCGTCCGTCTCCTGCCTGTTGTGCCTCCAGAACTGCCTCTGGCCTCGTGATATCTAGACGTGGAGATAGGTGCCACGCTGCCCTTCTGCTATTGGCCACGTCTCCATCAGCTCAACATGGATCTCTTTCGGCGGCACGAAGGGCACCAAGAGGTGCAGTCGAAATCTAACTGGGCGTTTGGGTACTCGTTTGAGCCCTTGAACGATGAGCAGAAGCATCAGCGTCGCGAGAATCTCGACTATTACGGCTTTGCCGCGCAGTGGTCCGTTTTAGTCATTTTTGCCTTGTTCCAGCTGTCGTTCGGCATCAGATGGATCGTCACCAAAGGAATGCGTTACGAGCAGCCCAAGTCCCCTTCGTTCAACAAAGGCCGAGCAAACACTTTGGGATGGTTAAAGAGTCTGCACAGTCGCTATGCTAGGGTCATGTGGTGGATGCAGAAAGATGTCATCTCTAAATGGGACTGGGGAACGAGAGGCGAATGGATTGGAGGAACTGCCTGGACCGCATGGCTTCTCTATCTCTGCTTCGTGAATACTTCACCTGGTAAGAATACGGGTAGCGTTCTCATCACGCAGTTTTAACTAATGTCTCCAGACTACCTCCACCTCACAAAGCGCTTCGGCCAGATAGGAGCTTCACAGCTACCTCTCCACTATCTACTGGCTATGCGGGCACCCTACTCACCAGTCCAATGGATCACACGCCTGTCACACGAACAGCTCAAAGCCGCCCACCAAGTCCTCGGCCGGATCGTCTATTTCCTCTTCATCCTGCACGCTGTCTTCTACTTTGTCTTCTTCGCCATGTCCGGATTCCTCGCAAAACGCATCAAGGACTGGGATGTCATCTTCGGCATCATAACACTACTCCTTTTTGCCGCCATCAGCACGACAGCCCTCGGCTTCGTCCGCAGGAAGAACTACCGCGTCTTCTACATCTCGCACATTGCCATTGCAAACTTCATCGTCGTCCCCATGTACCTCCACGTCTCGCACATCCGACTCTACGTCTACGAGATCATTGCAGTAGTATGCCTCCACCTCATCTTCCGCGCCATACGCATGAAAATGTACCAGGGCACGCTGCGTCTCCTCCCCGGCACAAACCTTGTGCAAATCCGCATACCGCTCCCCGACAAGCACGCAGCCCTCAACTGGCACCCGGGACAACACGTCTACCTGTCCCGTCCATGGGGCAGTGCGAAAGCACCCTCATACTACCAACAGTGGCTCATGGCCAACAAATCCAACCCCTTCACCATCGCCTCCCTCCCCTCCGTGGACCGCGAACTCCTTCTGATCGCACGCACCCTCAAAGGCAACACCGCGCACCTCGCAACCCTTGCGCACCAGCTCTCCAAAGGCGGGCGAGGCCTCCCCATGCTCCCAACAGCCACAGGCGACATCCCAATCCTGCCCCTCGCACTCGAAGGCCCTTACGGCGCCTCAAACCACCTCCCAGACCTGACAGACTTCGACAACGTGCTGCTCGTCGCCGGCGGCGTCGGCGCCACCTTCGCCATGCCCATCTACCGCGCCATTGCGGAATACCACGACACCACCCCGGGCGCAACACAAGTGCGGTTCATCTGGGCAGTGCAGAAGCTAGCAGACACGCAGTGGGCCTTCCCGGACATGACAGCGGCGGCCGACGACAACGACGCCGACGACGCGCGCCAAGAGGCCATCAGCAACGGCCTGCTAAACAGACCCTGCACCGTCGAAGTCTACGTCACGCGCTCCGGCGGCGCGGGACACGCTCCTCCCCCATCCTCGTCGGACCCGGTCTTCGCCATCGCCGACGACGACGACGACGACGAGGCCGAGCACATCGAGCTGCAGGAGAGCGAGCAGCTGCTCCACAGCAACGGCAACAACGCGGATGACGCGCTTGGGCGCCCGCGCAAGGGCATGACGGTGCGGCATGCACGGCCGCACATGGGGGAGATAGTAGACGAGGTGTTCAGCCGCGGCATGCGCACCGCGGTGCTGTGCTGCGGGCCGAAGCGGTTGACGGCAGAGTTGAAGCGGCGGGTAGAGGTGTATGTGAAGAAGGGGAATGATGTGTATTGGTATGACGAGACGTTTGGGTGGTGAGATGGAGGGGGGGGGGAGTTTGTAGGCAATGCGATATGTTGTCTTTTGTGTATACCTCCTTTGCTGTGATGATGATGTGCTACAAGAATCAAAGGGTGAGATGAGAGGGGTGGGTGCCTGTTTGGGTGAAGAGTCAGTGTACCGATCTGTGACAGATACGCATCTCTTGTAGTGTAGTTGAGGACGAGTATAATAACCACAATCATACTTGTCACACCGAAGCATTGGGAAAGTAGTATTGCACCATACCATGCCCATTCTAAATACACACCCACTCTATACAATCTAAATATTCGACTGCTTGGCCTTCTCATCCAGTTTATTCAACAAGTCCTGCACCTCCTTGACCAGTGCTTTCCTCTGCGCCCTCGCCTCAGAGTCACCCTCGGTCTCCACCCCATCCAGCTTAAAGATGATCTGCGTCAGAATCGACTCGCTGAGCTTCTTGTACTCAAAGTCCCTCTTGCTCTTCTCGGCGGGCGGGTTGTTCATAAACTGCACAGACAGCGGGACAAACTCGGTGTGGAACTTGCTGGCAATGACATCGAGCTTCTGCAAGGGTGTTTGCGGGGCCGCTGCAGGCTTTGGCTGCGGAGGCGCGGAGGAGGGGCGCGGGCCGCCGATGTGCGAGGGGATGGGGAGGTATTCGGCGCCGGCTGGGGCGGCGGAGACGTAGCCTGGGGTCGAGGAGCCGGAGGTGGGCAGAGGACCCTTCTTCTTGCCCTTTCTGCCGCCGCGTTTTCTCGATTTCTTCTTGCCGGAGCTGTTTGCGCCCGAGTCGACGTCGTCAGAGTCGGAGCCATCGTTGTCGCTCCACTGCGGCGCAGCTTCGTCCGCACCAGGGGCGAGTCCGCCAGCAGGCGCTTCGCCGACCGTGACGAGGATCTCGCTGCCTGAGCCGTCACCACGGAGGCCCTCTTCGCGCGCTGTCCGTTCGTCGAACTTGAGGTTGCGGCCCTTGTGAAACATGCGGATTCTGCGGGCGTCGTCGACGTTGAGTTTCTTCGCGGCCGCCTGCCTGATGGTGCCAATCTTCAGGTGCCCATCACGTATGCTGTGCGCAGGGAAGTGGGTAGGGTAATGTGTCCTCTTCTCCTTAAATACCACCACATCCGTCTCGCGCTCGGGATTCTTGTCGTCCCAGTCCACAATCTCTGGTGCCGTCCCGTTGTTCTTTCGCAAGTCTTCATTTGTAATGTAGGAGAAATCCGAGTCGTTGACGACTCCTGAGCTAGGGTTTTGGCTTGGGCGACCGAAAGGCGAGAAACGTCCGCCCCAGCTTCCGCCGGCGCGAGAAAACCACGACATGGTAACGAAGACGGCGGCAAGGCCGATCGCGAGGGTTGTAAGGTACGAAGGGTCGTCGAAACGGGGGTTCGTGACAAAATCTGCAATCTCGGCGACGCGCAGGGTGTGTATAAGTTTGGTGAGCGTATCTGCGTTCTCTTCGTCCACGTGGACAGGCGGGACTGTGGTGGAAAGCGCGGGATGGTTCTTGAGAAAGTCGAACGACTTCTTCACGTCGTCGAGGAAAGTACTGAGAGACGCCACGATGAAAGGTTGGCGAACCAGTCCCGCAATGGAAGCAGGGCTGTTCACGCGATCTCAAGTGACGTATGGGAGCGGGCACAGAGGTACTTGGTGGGGTCGTAAGCCTGCGAATTGCTGATCGGCGGATTGTTCGAGCGAAACTGACGTCGCCGGAGAGCTACCGAGAATGAGGGTCTTTGCCAAATCATGACTAAGCCAAGCTCACATCTTTGTTGGTATTCATCCCAACAACAAGGCAGGCAATACACGTCTTGATAGGATGCAGAGGGTCATCGTTGAAGATTCAGTCAATTGAGTGTCTATGCGTTCTTTCACACTCAAAACGGCTTGTTGTAATACAGCTCTGGGCCAGCCTCGGCTGTCTCTAAACCCGTGACTCGTTTAAAACTGCTGCTACTCCATGCGCCCAAACGCTTCCATGATAGAATAAAAAGAATCTGCTCTCGGCTGCTTCGTTCTGCTCCTACAGACAGTAGCAAAGCGTGTGTGTTCATCGACAGCAAAGCCGTTGAATGCGTACATCTTGCGGGGCTAGATCTAGAAAGGCAAACACCAGTCCATCCCCGAAGACGACAAATACGATAATCTGAATAGGAATCAAGGGAAAACTAACTGGGGTGCTGTATGCTATGCCTGCTGAAACAGAGGTGGGAAATGGGCAAAAAGATGGCCGCCTACGCTCAAACGCCATGTACATGAAAGGAATGATTTTGTCGGTAGTAGATCTTGAAGATAAAAAGAAATTGGGTATACGCAAGAAAGAGGCTACATGACAATGCAGCATTTACCCTTCTTTTCAGGGATCTCTTCTGTTGGTTCCGGGACGCGGGTCGTCTTGAGCTTTTCACTAGGGGCCCGCTTGATCGAAGCAGGTTTTGGCGAAGGCACTCGAGGGCTTTGTGGTATCGTAGGAGTGAGCTTGAACTGGTGCTGTTCAACTGCTGGGGACCTGTCAGACACAGGCTCAGCATTCTTGGCTGAGTTTGAAGGCTGCATGTCCAGGCTTGAGAGTGGCCACTGTTCGTTCTCCCGCTCTTTTTCAAGCGCAATAGGGTCGATCTGTGACAATCGTTGGATTCCCGACTCTTCCGTGTTGAGGAGACGAAAGTCAGTATCGTACATGGAGCCAACACGGCCCTCGTTCTCCCACTGCTCCTGCTGCATGCGCTTAGCATGCGTAGGAATGATTTGCTGGTCAGGCGGGAGTCGCGGGTCGGGCTTGTACATGGTTGCAATCCAGGGCGCTTCTCCCTCGGGTCGATGGCCGGTGGTTGGACGAGACACAGCGTTTCCGCTTGTGCCGGAACGTTTGTTTGTGCTGGACACCTGTCTTGCCTTCGACGTAGTCCTCGAAGTGGTGCTGGTCTTCCTAGAGCCAGCAGCAGCCGTGGTCTTTCCTGGAGTCTTCGCCTTGACTGGTGATCTTGGACGCTGTTTCATGGATGATCCACTCGCCGAAGAGGAGTTATTGCGGGTGTGGCCAAGCTTTTTACCGTCCATTATGTCGTCCAGAAGCACCTGGCTTCCAACACTTCCACTTCGTACTCGCGCACCAGCAGCAGCAATGTCCCCGTTCCAGCTGGCACTGCCTGTTCGTGATCTTGGCAAAGGTGCATCACGGTCTGCAACTGCCGCAGGCACAGGTATGCCGCTCGTTTTGGGCAGAGGGATGCGGGAGGTGCTAGGCCTCACCGAGTGGTTCGACCGCGATGAAGGTGGCTGCATCTCTAGTGCTGGATCCTCGCTACCTGTGGGGCTCCATGCATGGTACTTCTGCTCGTCCCTTGCGTCCTCATCTCCGGCGGGTCCAGGAGATATGCGTCGTCCGGGGCGGTCTTCGTTGGCCTGCAGGCCCTCGGTCAATTCGGAGTTGGTTCGGGCGCGTGTCCTTCGTGAGGCGCTTTGCGATCGGCTGTTGGATCGGCTGGTGCGCCCAACCCTGAAACCAGCCTCCTCCATCTCCCTGATTTCGATCTCCTTCAGCTTATCCCGATGTATCCAATTGTTGTGATCGGCTTCGGGATCTCCCGAGCCGCCAGTAGTCGTCTTCTTTGCACCACGACCCCTGATTGATGCTGGCGGACCCATCTTGCCCTTTGCGTTACTCTTGATGAGTGTGCTCTCTTGTTCAGCGGTGGCGATTACATCTCGACTGGGTTTCTTATGCAGTGAGCCTGCGCGCCCTGAGGCGTGGTTGCCCCTGTCGTCTTCGTAAAAGCCTTGTGATTCCCAGGTTGTCGAGCGAACGGGCTTTGCGAAGCCGTTGGCTTGTGAAGTGTGTGGTTTGCCGTATGCAGGCCCCGAATGGCCGGACATGAAGGCTTCCTGGTCGTATGACTGTCTCTGCAGAACACTATCAGTAAAGTCTCATAGTAATTGAAGTGGGTTGCAAAAGCACGAAATCCCGACTTTGGGCAGCTGTAGATTGAGTTGGCGCTACTGTAGCGCGATCCCAGGCACAAGGTCATGTGTGACCGTCACACAAACAGATGACAAGTAGAGAGCACGCACCGAACCGTCCAGAGGAACAGCAAAGTCCCACGATCCTCCTGCGCCGTGCGAACTGCTCGGCGGCGTTAACTGTTGAACTTGCGCAGGTTGACGTGAAGAGGCCAGCGCAGCCATAGGACGTGCTGCCGGCGGCGACTAAAAGCAGTATTGCGGCGGCCAAAGCTCCTAAGAAGAAGAAGCACAACTCGGCGGTCGAGTCAGGTGCTCGTTGCGATGACGACGTTGTAAAATGTTTCGAGCAAAGGGAAGCGGCGAGGTGCTCAGCCGGGATGATCGTGGTAGTCAACGGCGAGCTGGCGAGGGTGAGCTGGTGAGAGCTGCGGATACGGAAAAGACCCTCGAGAACGTTGACCGAAGCCGCTGCGAAGAAGAGCAGACGGGGACAGGCCTCAGCAAGTGAGAAGGCGCGCGGAGGATTATGAGGGGGGTTGCATGCAGAGGGGCGGAATTGCTAGCCAGTACCCTGCAGCTGTTGGTCGCGCAAATTACAAAAAGCAAACTGCAAGAAGAAAGAGATACAAGTGAATGTTAACGACCGAACGGTTCTGCAGCGCACTCTGCCCGGCGTCCAGTAGCTGAGGATGCCTCGTGAGTCCTGCGAGCGGGCGACGCGAAGGAGTTGTTTTGCGGGTGAGAAGGGAGGCAGTTATTGGGGCCTGGAGCAACGTGATTCGTGCTTGGCCCAGAGATACCCTGCTTAATTTCGGAAGATAGCCCTGCGCATGCACCAAGGCGGTAAGAGCACGAGCTTCACTCCTTGAAGGCAGGCCAGATCGTGGACAGTACTGCAACGAGGATTGAGAAGAACTGTACCTAAAGGGTGTTGTGCGGCGGCGTCTTTCGTGTTCCCTGAGAAGGACAAATGCCCACGGCCGACCTGCTCTCGATTGATGTCTGCCAGAGCGAGAACCACATGAATTCGTTACAATTGCTTCCAGCACCCCATCGATCGTCTTTGATTGTCACGACGCGTCTTGTACACCTGCCGCTCTGTGCAACCCTGCACAACCGTCACGTTAAGCCTCGTTTTCTGGAGCCATACCCAATGTACACGAACCTAAGTTTCGGTAGCTAGGCCATAGCTTTGGCAGCGAACTCGGGTTGCGTTCCCACTCGTCAGCGGGTCGGTCCTTAAGTAACGTTCAAAGGCTGGGCCGGTTCCGCTGGGCTTCCGGCGTTTTCAGAGTGCGGTTTCTGGAGGCCTCTCCTAAACTAACAGACCGCTTTGCATACACAGACTTTTACTTGGATCACACAACCAGCATGACCATGCCTTGGGAGGTCGTGTATGCGCAGCCTGCAATAACGCATTAAAAGCAAACTATTCCTCGGCGACAGGGTAATTGGTCAAGGGTACGTTCAACGGCTTTTTGGGTGCCGGGATGTAACATCAAGCTGGCCGATATTTTGGGTTGATCTGTAGGTCCAGGGTCCTTCGTGCACTCAGGGGCCTCAGTTGCGAGGAGAGACACGTACGTCTATTATCAACGAGCATTTCCTTGCAGTGCTTGTCGAGAAGTTAGTCGGGACGTATTTGCCCAAGTCACATGCATGTTGTGAAGGCAAGTCAAGACATGGATTTTTTTACCAATGTTCACTTGAAAAGTCTGAACGTGTCTACGCTAGTAGCGCTGGAAGGCGGCGAGAGCTGCCTGATAGTCTGCAAGTTGAGAACATGCTCCAAATTGTTCTGAGCGGACCAACCGGTAGACTGCTTTGTACAGAGATATATGGCCCTCATGTTCTGGTTAGGTAGCGTCGCGCTTCCAGCTGCCGCTCGACCACATAACGTGCCATCTTGCAAGACATATTTCCGCAGCAATGTCTCTCGAAGCTGACGTATCGAGCGGGTACGTGAAGACATAAGCATCAAAAGTGCGAAGACGCGCATGTGGTGGGTTCTGCGTGGGTCTGTTTGTGGACCCTCTGATTCGATCTTTGCAAAGATCTGTTACTCTATGATGTCTTCCAACCCCAAATCGCGATAGGCTTCTGTGGATGTTGCAGGATGCTTGTGGACAGCTTAATGTTGGGTAACGCATGTCGTTGCTACAGCATCTCTTACCAGTTCTACTCAAACTACATCGTAGTGAAAGTCAAATCTTGTGTTTTGCATAGCTCTGTACGAAATGTAGAAGCTACGTGTGCGAAGCGTAATTCTGAGGTGCACAGACAAGTGGAGTCTTGTAATGTGTAGAGAAACCTTATGCGACTTTCAAGAATTGCAAGGTGCTGCAGATGATGCGGTGCCTACCAGGTTGCATTGGCGGGAAGGTAGTGTATCTGAGTTATCCGACCTGCATCGCTTGTTCTCGAATGCGCAGATATACTCTAACGCATGAGAAATGAAAAGTCTGGATAAGATGACTGGTCCCTTCTAACTGTGCGCTTGATCGATCTTACCAGGAAGCCATTTGTATGAAGGGACGAGCAAGAATGGGGGACCGGTGCAACGAGAGCTTTCCTTGCCGAGAGATATCATATAACGACCTGCTCTTCGCACGTGTATACGATGATAGCGAACGCAAGGCGGATAGCTCTGGTCCTGCCTCTCGATTTGTTTACGTGTGTATCATGTGCGATTGTGCGATTATGCGGGCTTGAGTAATTGGCCTGTTAACTCTAGGGCCACTATCGAGACGACGAGCATACGACGGTGAACGAAATTCGAAGGGCGGTGGCGTGGTTAAGGGCGACTTGATTGAAGAATACTCGGGTCATACTTCGTGTGCGCAAAAGGTCTAGATAGTTAGTGTTGGCAGTGACAATGTCATCGCGTCAGAAGGCCTTGAAGCTCGATCACAACGTGGAAATCGTAATTCTGAGTCTCAGAATTGTCCTTCAAACCTTGTCGACGTATACACGCGATGACAAGTCTTGAAGGCAAAGAGTCCAAAGTGTGTATTAGCACTTCTTCAGGGTGAAAGATATAGCTGGTAGCGAGTTAAGCGGGGAGAGGTTGGAGGTCTCGAGGTCGTGTCGATGGATGGAACGTACACAGATCTCATAATGCCAGCAGAGGGCAGAGGCAGTGGCTATAGGTTCACCGCTTTCGTATTACTTGTGACGGTTCGCTAGAAGCTAGCTCTGTCCGAGTTGCCGTGGGAATAGCAGCAGGCATCGTGTGATTTGCAGGTCCGCGGCAGATGAAACCGGTCCTGCCTCGAGGAAAAGGGCGGCTTACGATCCAGAGCTCAGCGGCGGCAGCAGCTAGTAAATGAGTCAATGGACTTGGTACTTCTCATCCACGACGTGCATGGAGATGGAGGGGCAAGTTGGACATAAATGGAGAAGGTGAACACGCTGTACAACCTTGGGAAGTGATATGGATGGCATTGTTGTGGAGCATGCACATGAGTGGGGCTGCATGATGTTAACTTTGGATACCCCGCCATCCACCAGAAGTTTTTGAGCTGTGAAGATTAGGAAGCTCCTAGGTGGGAAGCTTGGAGGAAGGATCGTCAGCAAATGACTATTCAATTCACAAGCCGGCTGTGCAGATGGAAGTCTGATTCGCAATGAAATTGCCACAGGCTTTGTTGCTGTATCTGGCTGTGCGCTGTCCCACAATCGCATGAGGAAGCTGCGGCTGTGGCGAGTCTAAGTGCAGGCGGCAACGCAAGGCAGATCGACAGTGGCCAATCACCGCTAAGTGTTTTGCCTCTGCGCGCGTTCCAGTTCAGAGAGGGGCCCTGCAAGGCTTTGGGCGTTGCTCTGGTGGAAAATTTGCTTTGCCCGACGTAGCGACGTAGTTCTTGGCACACCTGCCCCTCATAAATACCCTTCACCACCCAGCCCCAATTCCTTCCCTCGTCTGACATTACCGACAAGCAAGCCTCGTCAACTGTGCGTTCGCCCGCCATCAATTTCTGATTAGCAGCTAACATGCCCAGGTCAAATTAAACTTTCCTCACACCTTCCAACTCTCAACACACAACCGCCAACATGGGGTAAGCACCACCCCGCCTTCAGCATGCGCAGGTCGCGCCTGCTCATCGACTGCAAAGCGTCATCATGCTAACTCCATCTGTAGTAAGGAGAAGACTCACATCAACGTCGTCGTTATCGGCCACGTCGACTCCGGCAAGTCGACCACTACCGGTCGTAAGCATTCCTCTCCGAACGAACGCAGCATACAATGGCTCACAATGGAACAGACTTGATCTACAAGTGCGGTGGTATTGACAAGCGTACCATCGAGAAGTTCGAGAAGGTACGGCACACTTTTTTTCTTTCCCCAGTGGCATCCTTGCAAGCACCTGCAGGCCATTCAGCCCGATGCTATTTCGCGGCTTATCGCTCAAGGAGGGGCATTTTTGGTGGGGTTGTGCGAGCTTTTCGAACGGACGCGCTAGTCCGTTTCGGGCGCTCGCGAACATCAACACCATGCCCCACATCCCATTTTATCGGGAGCCCTTCGAACTTTTGTCGATGGCAACAACAGTTTACATTGTACACTTGAAAGTATACAAAATGCTAACACTCACTCCAGGAAGCCGCTGAACTCGGCAAGGGTTCCTTCAAGTACGCATGGGTTCTTGACAAACTCAAGGCCGAGCGTGAGCGTGGTATCACCATCGATATCGCTCTCTGGAAGTTCGAAACCCCCAAATACTACGTGACTGTAATTGATGCTCCCGGTCACCGTGATTTCATCAAGAACATGATCACTGGTACTTCCCAGGCCGATTGCGCTATTCTCATCATTGCCGCCGGTACTGGTGAGTTCGAGGCTGGTATCTCCAAGGATGGCCAGACTCGTGAGCACGCTCTCCTCGCCTACACCCTTGGTGTCAAGCAGCTCATCGTTGCCATCAACAAGATGGACACCACCAAGTGGTCCGAGGCCCGTTTCTCCGAGATCATCAAGGAGACCTCCAACTTCATCAAGAAGGTCGGATACAACCCCAAGCACGTCCCCTTCGTCCCCATCTCCGGTTTCAACGGTGACAACATGATCGAGGCTTCCCCCAACTGCCCCTGGTACAAGGGTTGGGAGAAGGAGACCAAGGCCAAGGCCACTGGTAAGACCCTCCTCGAGGCCATCGATGCCATCGATGCCCCCAGCCGTCCCACCGACAAGCCCCTCCGCCTTCCCCTTCAGGATGTCTACAAGATTGGCGGTATTGGCACGGTTCCCGTCGGTCGTGTCGAGACTGGTATCATCAAGGCCGGTATGGTCGTCACCTTCGCCCCCGCTGGTGTCACCACTGAGGTCAAGTCCGTCGAGATGCACCACGAGCAGCTTGTCGAGGGTGTTCCCGGTGACAACGTCGGTTTCAACGTCAAGAACGTCTCCGTCAAGGAGATCCGTCGTGGCAACGTTGCCGGTGACTCCAAGCAGGACCCCCCCAAGGGTGCCGAGTCCTTCAACGCCCAGGTCATCGTCCTGAACCACCCTGGTCAGGTTGGTGCTGGTTACGCCCCAGTCCTCGATTGCCACACTGCCCACATTGCTTGCAAGTTCTCCGAGCTCCTCGAGAAGATCGACCGCCGTACCGGAAAGTCTGTTGAGAACAGCCCCAAGTTCATCAAGTCTGGTGACGCTGCCATCGTCAAGATGGTTCCCTCCAAGCCCATGTGCGTTGAGGCTTTCACTGACTACCCTCCTCTCGGTCGTTTCGCCGTCCGTGACATGCGTCAGACCGTTGCCGTCGGTGTCATCAAGTCCGTTGTCAAGGCCGACAAGGCCGGCAAGGTCACCAAGGCTGCCCAGAAGGCTAGCAAGAAATAAGCGATCTCTTCTTGAATCGTTTTTTTCTTTCTCATATTCTCTAGATACCTCGTTCTGGGGATGCGGGTTGGCTTCGGAAAAGCTATGATGACTTTCATGCATTACGGTCGGGTGGAATGAAGGCGAGTCCTACCGTAGGTTCATAATGATTGAAATGAAACATGGATGGACAAATGAATATCTTGAACTCTGATGATGCTGGTATGTCGTGATTCGAACTGTCTACTAGCCTTTGTGCTGTCATGAGCTGCTACGGTGTTGCTCCATTTCGTTGCGAGATGACCTGTCACATCGCTCACAGACGTGGCGCGCAGACAGTATGCCGGGCATTGCCACGACAGAAACCTCTGCTCTTTGGGAAGTGCTCTAGTCCGAGGGCCTCCCAAGGGTCACGTCGCTTCTTGCATTATCAAAATATCGCGTTATTCTGCAACATGTAGAGCCATAGCCAGGTCGCACTGTTTACGCAACTGCAAGGCGGTCAGGTCACCAAATGTCAAGATGATTGAAGTCGATGTGGCGGGTATTCGGTACTTCGGCCTAGTGCGCTCGCAACTTTGAGCAACATCGTCCACTCGCCAATCGCACCCTCACTCACCAACGAGCAATGTCAGCGGACCTGTTCGCAGAGTTCAGCACAAACTCAAGCAAAGATGAAACCCGACAGCCGAGTACTTTCACCGGGCTGCAGCCTGCATCAACTTTCAGCTTCTTCGATGATTTGAACAGCCAGGCACCTGCTCCAGCTTCGCTACAACCGTCTACGTCTGCACAAGGCTTTGGCCTGACCGGTATTTCAGCGGCGCAACCATCAACAGTAGATGATGCTGATGATTGGGGTGACTTTGAGGGAGGCTCAAATCATGCTGATCTGACACCTTCTGTCCAGCATGATCCTTTTGCATTTGTATCAAGCCAGCGATCTCAGCCTCCACAGCAAGCTTTCACAAGGCAGCCTTCCGTACATGATCCGTTTGACTTCCAGCCCACGGGCCAATCACAGATTCCACAGGAGTCGTGGACGAAGGCTCCCATCGTCAAGGCGAAGAAGCCTCTGGATTCTAATGTGCTGTTTGACGCGGAGGATGACCTGGACGATGACGACTTTGGCGACTTCGAAGACTCGCAACCTCAGCCCATTGCTCAAGCACCGTCAGCACCATCAGCGCCTACACCCTCTGTAGGAATGTCCTCAGCTCTGGTTGACCTGCTTGGAGATATAGACTTGTCGCAATCCGCACCTTCCGCTCTTGCCGAGTCGAAACAAAACTTCAAAAGCGCGGCGACTGCGATCAAGCCTGAAAAAACAACAAGAAAGAACCCCATCGTAGTGTCTGGCGCTTCTTCCAAACCGAAACAGACACAACCGAAAGTAAAAGCAAAGCCGGTGCCGGCGATCGAACCTCGTGTGGCTGAAGATGATTGGGATACGTTCGATGACTGGGAAGCTTCGATACCAGCAGCAGCCCCGAAAGACCCTGAAATCACGAAGGACAGATTGACCTCAAATACCTCCACACCTGCACCCATCCTATCTCCGGCGATCGATGATATTACCCCTGGGGAATTACCGCCCACCAATGTTCCACCACCTGGTGTCTTGCTTTCGTTATTCCCTTCCTTTTTTTCAGAAGCACAGGAGCAGCTATTCAAGCCTATGGCTGCACAGACATTGCCGATGAGGAACAAGCTCTTTGCGGAACCAGGCACAATTGCATACTTGCGAGGGTATCTCATGTTAGCGTCCGTCGCAGCACACATTATAGCAGGGCGAAAACTTCGTTGGAAGCGTGATCAGCTTCTTTCCCAGGGCATGAGGATTGGACCAGCATCATCTCGAGCTACATCAGGAATGAAGCTCACTGGCATCGATCGGGGCGAGAATCTGAAGGAAGAGAGAGAAGCTTCAGACGTGGTAAGAGCATGGAAAGACCAACTCGGCCGACTTCGACATGTCATATCTGGCGTCAATCAGATCAAGTCTGGTACCCTAGGTTCTGCGCCCGATTTGCAGGAAACCATGCCAGTCAGGACGCTGAAACAGGCTGAGGGTGGTGTACCAGCGCGACAGCCATGCATGTTGTGTGGCTTGAAGCGAGACGAAAGGGTCACTGCAGCGGATATGGCGGTTGAGGACAGCTTTGGCGAGTGGTGGATTGAGCAGGTGAATATGCATCGAGGTACGTATTTCTTCACCTAGCTCATAACAACACGACTTATGCTCGATACAGGGTGCAGGAACTTTTGGAACGAGCACAAGGACAGGCTTAGACAACGATGACATAGCGGATGGAGCATCGGCACAAGGTTGGCATTTATGGGGTTGAGCACGTGGCAGACTATCGAGGGTAGGCGTGGGCGACCAGGCATACGTCCATGGACGATGCAAACAACGATGTTAGAGTATCGAAGACGCTTTGTTTGCGCAACAAAGTCCATCCACCGACCCTGGAGATGGTGGTTATGGTATCCTGGAATCGCGCTGCTCCGAGGTGCACGGATGGGCCGCTCTGGTGCATGACTACCATGACGGCGTCGGGCAAATTCACGGGCGGCATGTGCTCAGAGCTCACATCAACAATGAATCGCACGAGACGAGGATGCATGGCCGTTCCCAGTATCCCATGAAAACTGCAAGGATGCTGCTCTCCAGTGACTAGAATCCAATTTGTTCACTCGTCGAATGTGACGGGCTGTGGGCCATAATTTCCATGTCATGTCGGCACGCTGGCCGTGTGCTGTGAGGATGCAGAAGTTAGGGTGGGTGGTAGCGCGCAATCTGTCTCTGCTGCCCGCATGCTCTGCCGCGGGACAAGAGGACCAATGCAAACAGATAGTCCGCATTCAAGACGCATCCAAGTCGCACCCAAGTTGCACCCAAGTCAAGCCACGCTCGAATTCTCTCGCCGTACTCGCGTTGCACAGTCGACACTCTGCACAATTACGCAAACAACATCGCGCCACAGCCGCCGCCAGCAACGCAGCCATCGCCGCCGCAACTCTCGGATTGTCCCCGCATTCGCATGTCCACCACTCGTCCAGCCCTGAAGCAAGCACCAGCCCCGCCGCGACGCACCTTCCCCGTGTACGGCGAGCACTTTCTGTTTGGATAGAAGCCGTAATCCTGCCGTAGCAACTTGCAGAGCCCGCGTTGACCGATGAGCAAGCCAGGCTCTCTTCAAGAAGGACTCCACTTCGATACTCTCTCCTCCCACCCCACGGCCGACCATGTATCGCTCACCAAGAACAAGAGCATGTCGAACCTGCTCTCGCACACCGTCTCCGCCCCGCCTATAATCGACACGGCAAAGCGCATGAGCTTCGACGCCGGCCAGCTCGATCGTATGACAAGGTCGCCTATTGTCTCCGAGCACGAGCATGGCTTGGGTGCCTCAGGTCTCCGCCGCATTCGCCAGCAGCCGCCCAGGCAGCTCCCCACCACCCAGCGCAGCGCCTCGCTGAACATTGGCACGCCGCCCGTCTCGCGGCACCCCTCCGACGCCGCTCCCACTGCCCCAGGCTCTCCGACACTCGCCTTTGGCGAGGATCTCACGCGATTCCCCTCCGAGTCGCTGCACTCGTTCTCCTTTGCCACACAATCAGACGACTTCATACACAACCGACAGAATGTCCTGAAGCGGTCCATCGACTTTATGCGAGACAGGCTGGGCTGGGCAGCCACCAACCCGGGCATTGCCAACGCACAGGCGAAGCTCAGCGGAGACCTCGAGGTGCAGAGCATGATGGAGCTGCTGCAAAGGGCGAATTTGATTGGACAGGATGGCACTGGAGCACATGGCCTTGGCGCCCTCGGCCCTGTCACGGGCCCTGCGGACATGTCTGGACAGAATCTGTTTGAGAAGAGCTTCGAGGCACAGCGGTCTGACAGCCCGGAGAGCATGGTTGCGACTGCGAGCCCGTCAGTGCATCCAACTACCACCGAGATTGCGAACACCAATACGGGAGAAGACCAAGCACTCAACAGCCCGACCTCCGACCTGAGCTCCAACGCGCTCAGTCCTACTACCACAAATCTCTCCTTGCCCCCGCAGCGGCCTCAACGAGCTGCGTTGAAGCGCACTTTTACCGATGTTGCGCCGCTGACCATACAAAGTCAGCTTCATGATGCTCTGGCAAAGCCGTACCTGGTTGGTGACCAGGTCCAGACCAACTCAGTCATATCACCGGCGTCCATTCCATCTGTGCCACCAAGCTTTCATAGCGTGCAGGGCCCTCTTTCCGCAGGACCTGCACCCCATGGCCATGGCACTCGACATGTTGCAGCTGCACAAGCCATCTTCACGACCGAAGCACAAGCTCCGTGGACGATCACGTCGGCCAACGATCTAGCATGTCTGGTTTTTGGTGTGACGAGAGCTGAAGTCCGTAAGCTTGGTATTCTGGAAGTCGTCCGCGAGGATCGGCGGTCATGGCTCGAAAGTAAACTCAAAAACCCTGATGTGGGCTCCAAGGCGCAGGCAGCTTTAGCACCAGCAACCAACCTCAAAGTCGGCAACGGGCTAACTGCGAGACTTCTGAGCAAGCCCCCGTCGCGGACGACAGCTGCAAGAAAGGCAAAGACAGATGATGGCAGTGGCTCGTCATACTACAATGCCAAGAAGACCGGGAAGCTCAACCACGAGTCCAAGGGTTCCCGAGGTGTGTTGCTTTGCGGTGATGTTATTCCTATTCAGAAGCGCAATGGCGCTACTGGTGCAGCAAGCTTGTGGGTGAAAGAGAAACGCGGTGGACTCATTTGGGTACTAGAAGAGATAGCTGAGGATGTCGTGTTCATCAATGTTGACGAAGTAGGCTGCGTTTCCAAGGGCTGGGGCGCGATAGAAGCCGTCTTCGGCAGCGACCGGTTACGCAGGGGCATGGACCTCACTCGTTTGATTCCCGGAATACCACGCCTGAAGGGCACAAATACCGGTGTACTTGATTACGAAGAGATTGAAATCGTGCGTAGCTATACAGCTCGTACCTCGAACAGCATCAACATTCCGGTCACAGTTGAGGCATTACCGAACGAGCCTACCTTCCGCGTCTCCAGCTTCCCACACATTGCTGGCATCATTGTACTCTCGTCGTCCAATCTCACAGTCACAAGCTCAAATTCGGTCTTCTCCGAGGCGTTGTTCGGGCAGCCTCGACCGGAAGGTGTTCACGTCAGCAAGCTGATACCCGCATTTGACAGAATCTTGAGCGTCATGACCGACGAGGACAATATCGAGTTGGTCGATGGTATTGTGATACCAGAGCACAGCTTCCGACGTGCACGTGCTTTGCTCGCCATGCGAGAGGGCAGCGCAGACGCAGCTGCAATCTTCCTGAGGCCCAGTGGCCTTCCAGCCCTGCATCGTGACGGGTCCGAAATCATGGTCGACGTTCAAATGAGGGTCGTCAAAAGCGAGAAGACACCTCGTTTTGATGAGCAGGTGATCGAAGAGGAGGCTGACTCAGACCCACAACCAAACAGACCACAGTTGGTGTACGCTCTGTGGGTGACATATTCTAGGCAGCTGCACGCTGCGAACCATGGTATCGGCCCAATCACACCACTTGTATCGCGTCCGGGGACACCGCCCCGTCAACCTTCCCCGAACCAGACGAATCTGATTTTCCCAGAGGAGAGCGAGTCTGACCAGTCGAAAGCAAGCACACCACCCGTTTCGCTACTTACACAGCAGCTGCAAGAAGCTGCAAAGCCCTTGCCTCCAAAGGAAACACCCGCACACGCCATGGCGCCACCCCCTGCGCCGATCTCAGAGGAGCCTCCCCACAAGAAGACGATCAACGACTTCATTGTTCTCGAAGAGATGGGCCAAGGCGCATACGGACAAGTCAAGCTGTGCAGGTACAAGAAAAACAGCAGCAAGAAGGTGGTTATCAAGTATGTTACAAAGCGTCGTATTCTCGTCGACACATGGACTCGCGATCGCAAACTCGGTACCGTGCCTCTGGAGATTCATGTCCTTGATTTTCTCCGTAGAGATGGCTACCAGCATCCAAACATTGTCGAAATGGCGGACTTCTTCGAGGACGACACCAACTATTACATTGAGATGGTGCCACACGGTCTGCCTGGGATGGATCTCTTCGACTATATTGAGCTCCGCGTCAATATGGAAGAGCAGGAGTGCCGCAAGATCTTCGTCCAGGTCGCCGAGGCTGTACATTTTCTGCACACCAAAGCCAAGGTCGTGCATCGCGACATCAAGGACGAAAATGTAGTTTTGGATGGCGATGGCAATATCAAGCTCATCGACTTTGGAAGTGCGGCATACATCAAAAGCGGGCCTTTTGATGTTTTTGTAGGCACTATTGGTATGTTGCACTTTCATTTCTTACATGCTTGAGCAAGACTAACGTTTTACAGACTATGCGGCACCGGAAGTCCTCGCTGGCCGTCCTTACCGCGGCAAAGAGCAAGACGTATGGGCGCTCGGCATCCTGCTGTACACCATCATCTACAAAGAGAACCCCTTCTACTCCATAGATGAGATCATGGATCACGACCTGCGCGTACCGTGGGTCATGAGCGAAGAGAGCATTGATCTGATCAGACTGATGCTAGACCGCGATGTCGAGAAGAGGATCACGATCAGCCAGGTGCTGGAGCATCCATGGTGCGTCGGTGGCAACGGTGATGCGGAGGCAAACTTGAGGTGAAGGAACGACGAAGAGGCGAAGTCACGGTTAGAGCGTGGCAGTCCATCTGCCCACCAGCCTTGTGGCCAATACCTGGCACGGTGCAAGATGACGACGAGGTTCAACAAAGGGTGTGTGTATAGAAAACGACGTCACGAAAAGGGAGGAGCGTTTGGTTTCGGTGGTTCTGCATGGGCGACGAGTTCGTTGCTCCCTGGTACTTTGTCCCTGCTTTGGCAGCCTTGATCTACGCGCTATTCTCTCGTTACTCGCGTTAATCACGGATATGTTGTGCATTAGGCAGAGCGGCAAGGCGATCGATCGTGTGCACAAAATGAATACCCAATATATCATGATTTCGACGGGCTGTTGATGCTCCTCTCGAGATCATCGAAATCTGTGTGAAGTGATCTGTGGCGCCCGCTGCTTCTGCGTGCTGATAGGTCACACAACTCCCATTTTCGCGCCACCCGCAAACCGCATATCCACATCGACGCCCTTTCCATAAGCATAAACACATCATGAGCACCTGACTCACCTCGACTCACGGCCTGTATTTCAAGACTCCACAATTGCAATACCACAGATTCCCCAAAAACCAGCAACAGCACGTTCACAGACAAGCATTCTTTAAAAAAGAAAAATCTCGTCAATCCACACACACACACACTTAAAACAATGGCTCGAGGCGGCAGTCGAGGCGGCGGCTCCCGCAATCCCGCAAACCAACCTCGCGCCGTCCAGGTGTCGCGCAAAGTCAGCTGGCTGCTGCGCCACGGCGCGGGCGCCGAGGGCCTCAAGCTGGGCAAAGGCGGGTATGTGAGTGTGGCGGCTGCGCTGGAGACGCGGGCGCTAAAAAGCTTGCAAGTCACGTTTGAGGAGCTGAGGGACGTGGTGCAGGAGAATGACAAGCAGCGGTTTTCAATGGTGAGGGTGGGTGAGGTGGAGAAAGAGGAGGAGGGGGAGGAGGAGAAGGAGAAGGAGGGCGTGGAAGCAGAGTCGGATGATCCTGCAGACTATCTGATTCGCGCGAACCAGGGCCACAGCATCAAAGTCGATGCCGAGGGCCTGCTCACCCCGATTACAGTCGAGGCTGGGAACCTCCCTGCGGCTGTGGTCCATGGCACCGATGAGCGCGCCTGGCGCCTTATCCTCAAAGGCGGCGGCCTGAGACGCATGACTCGGAATCACATCCATTTCGCGTCCGGCCTGCCTGCGGGCTTTACACCACTCACGTCCTCGGCGCCCAGCGAGGGCGCAGAGACCGCCGCGCCCGTCATCTCAGGTATGCGTATGAGTTCCACAGTGTTGATTTACGTCGACATCCGCGCCGCTTTGGACGCGGGGATCAAGTTCTTCGTCTCTGAGAACGGGGTGATTCTCACCGAGGGAAACGAGGAGGGCGTCTTGTCGTACGAGTTCTTCTCGAGGGTGGAGAGTCGTAAGAAGGAGGGGGGCGTGTTGATGAGCGGGGGAAAGCTGCCGGAGGGCGTGGTGGTAGATGTGGCTGAATGGGAGAAGGAGATGCGGAGTATTGGGGGGAAGAGAGGTGGGAGAGGAGGGCGAGGAGGACGCGGTGGTGGACGGGGAGGTGGGAAGGCAAGGGCAAATGATGATTCGAGGGATGTTCTGGCTGGGGCGGAGTGAACCGTGACTGGAAAAGCTTTATGCACAACGTATTACAGCATAGCATACAACACAAAGCATGCTATTCGGTCTTCGGACCTCTAAATGTCTATCACGGCCCTGGGTATCCTATCTCCTCGCGGTTATCGTCAACGACTCTTCCGTATCTGCATTCTGTCAGCACACGGCTTCAAAAGTTCAGTCAGGGGGAGACTTACTCCAGCAACAACCTAAAAAACCACGTCTCAAAGTCCTCGTTCCTCAGCACCTTGTCATGCCACTCAGTACTTCTCTCCGCAATCTCCTTCGCCTTCTGCTCACCCACACTATCCCCATTCCCCCCCTTATCAGCCTGCTTCTCCTTCCCGCGTCCCCCAACCTCAGCAACATCCGTCTTATCGCCACTAAACCATCTCACGAGATCCAAGTGCTCATCACCTCGCAAACTAAGGGGGATATAATGGACCCATGGCTTGAGCCATTCAGCGTGCCACTCACGGAACACGCTCATTTTGTACGTCAAGCTGCGGCTTTTGAGGAAGGTGTAGAAGCGGCCAGAGAACGCGTTGCCGTCCATATCGAGCAGGTGCTTGTAGTACCAGGCGTCCTGGCCGTCGACGCGCTCGACGACTTCAAAAAACTCCTTTTGCGCGTCGCAGTCGCCAGGGTCGCACTGCCCGATGTGGCTGAATTTGACGTCGACAAGGTGGTGGAGCGCTCTGCGATCGATGTCTTGCACGGCATAAGTAGCAGCAGGCTCAGTCTCCGGGCCGACGAGGATCTGCGCTTTGTCAGGTGCGTTGAGGCGTTGGACGACGTGCTGGCGGTGTTGTCTTCGCCACCCACCATTGCGACTGAAGCCACCGGTCGTAGAACCGCGCCAGTAGAGGCTGTTAGTTTTGTTCTCCCAGGCTGTGTCGTGGCTTTTGTCGTAGCCGACCTTCCCAAACCAGTACCAAGGGCTGGGGTAGAGGATGTCTTGAAAGCTGGAGATCTTGGACTGCGAGAAGACAGGTGTGAGCTCGTGAATGATGCTGAAGGCATTCGGACGCTCAAAGAAGCCAAAAGTCGATGAGAAAGAAGGCGAGTTGCAGATATCCGTGAATGCTGTCGCGTTGTAGACGTGATTCAGCGGACCTGCGGCATATGCGGTCAAGTTGTCGGCGGCAAAATCCTCGAACGTCTGCGCTTGGCTGCTTGCGGGACACGAAAGCCGAGAGTGTGTCCAGGTCTGCTGATGAGCGAAGCGATTAAACTTCGTTGTGCTGACCTCGTCAAAATGCTTGCCATCATTCAGGTCTTTTGGTCGCTTCGAGAAGTAGTTGCGGGGAGTCGGGGTCTTCGCAGCGCGAGGCAGGACCTGATCTTGTGCTTGGGCAATCATTGAGGATAACAGATCGTTTGGTACGACAACACGCGGCTCGTCGTGGACATTGAAGCCTAGATCCATGTCTGGAAGATGTGCGACAAAATCCTTCATCATGCCAGTTGTTGCCTGCTGTTGCCACTCGTCACCATTGCCGATGGATACGACTTCACCGTCTCGAATAGCCACAGCGACCAAGGCACTATCCTCGTGACCAATGGCGTTCTTTATGCGCGACCGGATCGTTTCTGGTTTGAGTGCCCAAAAGGGTAACAACATCTGGTTTATCATGTCGAACTCATCGATCATGACTACGTTACGACGCTGCGCGAACTCGAACCACTTATCGAAGTGAGGTGGTGGAGCGATGCCATTCCTGCGCCGGTACTCACGAACGGCCTGCTCTAGAGACTTTGACTGTCTTTGGAGAGTTTGCTGGAATTGTGTTTCGGCGGCGCTGATGAGTTGAGCCGCTGGATGTCCACGGTTCAGATCGACCGGGATCGAACCAAGAAGCGTCGCTGAAGGCTGAATCTCGAACGTGGATGGTACCTTCGGCGTGAATCTGTGGTATTGCGCCCCAGAGCCATGTCGAACCAGCAGCACGCATGCCGAAAACGCCGTCACTCCAAACAAGATGCGTCTGATGCGTATAGAACTGCGAATGTCCACAAAAGCATTTGAAGATGAGCCGTAGAGGTATAGAAGCGCAGAGATGCCATAAAAGATGGTGAACCAGATGCCAGCAAAGCTAGTACGAAATTTCAGCTGCGCGCAGATGCAAGAAAACAAGGCCCATAAGGACACCGGAACGGCGCCTTGTTGTAGAAGCTGCCCGTCAGTCAGCTCGTGCCCAACGTGCTCACGAAAAGTGTTTCAGGAATCTTGACGAAGTGATTTGCGGATTTGCGTACCCGTGAGTAGAATTCGCGTGTAGTACTGGGCGTAGCATGTTTGTGAGAAGTGCCGGACTTACAATTACGAAGGTAAAGACGTTTAGTGCAACATTAATGATGATCATGAAGAATACCTGGCGCACAGTTCTATAATCATGCACTGTCTTCCAGTCGCGATCGAACTCTCGATACAGAGGTTCCCAGGTAGCGGCGCCTGGGACAACGGAGGGCTCAACCATGTATACCGCGATACCACATACAACCGTCATAATAGCTGCAACGTCTCGAAGGGCTGCGAGTTCCTGGGCTTTCCGTTGGCTGCTCAATGAGCTGCGCCGTGCGAAAGATCCATCTGCGGACATGAGACCTCGTGTGCCGCTCTCATTGTCGTCCTTTGGGCCTCGCACTGCAATCTCGAACAGCACCAGACCTGATGCTGCAAAGATGGCGCTGCTAATTCCAAGCGCGGAGGTCGTCGAGGTGACATAGATTCCCAAGGCAGCGCTGGCAGCAATGGTAAGCGTGACGAGGAGGTCGGACGGCCTCCTGATCGAGGGCTTGTCGGAGAGGATGTTCGAGTCGATTGAGTCGCTGCGGGCGTGCGTGGGCAGGGCGAGGTGCCTCAAGAACAACTCGTTCTCAGATATGAGGACTGCAAAGAAGGGGAGCAACCACTAATGATTGTCAGCAAAGATCCTGCACCGACGATGGCGCTATATACCTTTGTTGCTCTTATGCCATCCTTGTCGCAGGCAGCTCGGTCGCAGACGTGAGAAAGAGCCAGGAATGCGCCGGCCAGCCAGCTTGTGGTCTTCTTCCTTCCTCCACAATTCGAAAACGGCCCAACTCGGCAGACGAGCGGAATCCAAAGAATGGCCCAAGATGCCGAGGTCACGAGCAGCGAATGCTGGACGGGGCTGTTGACGCTGGCAACCGCACCCAGGACGGTGAACAGCAGCGGAGCGAGCAGCAAGTGATGCTTGGCGACATTTTCGGCGATACGAGACACGGCCGGGTGCATTGGAGCAGAGAGCAGACTAGGGCCCGCGGGATGGCATGGGTTCGTCTGTTGTGCGCGTTGGTACAGCTCGAGGCGCGTGTCAACTTGGAGAGAGCGATCGTCAGGGTCGCCAAGCAAGCAGTGACGCCATGTTCGATGTTGCACAACCGCGAACCTCGAAAGTCAGCAAATAACACGACTTGAAACATGTTCCATTTCGAGGTCAATACATTTACTGTGTGAGGTTGGTATATCTCCAAGATTCTTCTTTACACTCAAGAGCCTTAATAAGATCCTTGCCTGCGCATAGCGACGAGCTCATGTATTTCGAGGACGTCTTGAAGCTGACCTACCAATATCTACTGGTAGCTTTTTTGAAGTTCCGTTGGATGGCATCTTCAGAGTACAGACTGTGGTAAATTGTGCCTAAATTGGCTTTTCAATTTCGCAAAGTGACTCGGCGTTTAGCCTGTAAGACGAATTTACAGCCTTGCAAAGGATACCCCTGGTGAGATTCATAAGCACATATCGTACTCAATCATCATGCATCCTTGACGACTGTATCCTTTTGGAATTACTCCCTTGAAGTCAGAACACCTTGTCGAAAGCGATCCCCACGTTCAGCTGACGGATCGCTTTATATCGACAGTTACTGTGGAATCCTGAATATCTGGCATCACTTGCATTGGCTATATACACCATGTCATCTCAACATGGATACCGAAGGCAAATTGAAAGAATTGCGCAGACACAGTCTCGCACTACCTTGATCGTCGCTAATTCGCTCATATTCGAAGCGACAAGACAGACTCTTCATATTGCGAAAGACGAACAACGGCAAGACGAACAACGCACGTCCATCCCGTTCTCTTGACTACGAGTCAGTGTACCCTCCCTAGCTTACAACAGTGTACGTAGTACGCTCGACATGCACTTCTGTAAGCAGTGATCACTTCCATCTGCAGAAGGTCACCAACACCATCTCATCCTACGCTACGCTGGCTTTCCTCCAATTACGCCTTGCCACCAAGAACTCTAAACCCTCTTGCCCGGGCCAAACCGCTGATCACCCACCGTATCTGTCTCTGTATCTGCTATCAAACATGCATCCCCACTTGCATCGTGATCCGCAATCGCCTACCTATGCATCATTGCAACACCATCACGATGAGATGAACTTGATGAACTCAGCACCACCAACCCCCATTGATAACACCGCCAACCGCCCAATAAACCCCACCCATAATCCCAGAACCCCGTACATCCGCCACCTCCTCCCTCCCATGCGCAGCCTTCCCTCCCCCAACCCAACGGCCCGCTCCCCGCTCGTTACACCGACGATCTCAATCTCGCCGGCCCGGGCAGCCTCACAACGATGACGCGCCCCAGCGGGCCTTGAAACGGAGCAAAGAAAAGAAAACCCCCGCCCTCCCTCCCCTCTAACAACGCACCAGTCGTTGGCCGCAGGTATCCCCCCCTAAAACGCAGCCACTACGCGAACCTACCAGATCGGTGGCCATCGGCGACAATCTGGGGATCAGCGCGTTGGCACGCCGCCGCCGCCGCCGCGGACTACGGGACACGGCGGCAGACGGGTGGTTAGATGGGCAGAGGAGGGGAGGGGAGGGAAGGGAAGGGAAGGGTATGTAAGTAACCCTCGCCTCCCGCTCTCTCTCCCTCCCGCCGTCCCTGCCTCCCTCCCTCCCTCCCTCACTCACTCACTCACTCGCCCCGCTGGTTGGTGTCTTCGCAGTACTTTCCCTCTCACGCTCGCTCGCTCACTCACGTGCACTTGCATATATACGTTTCCATCCACGACTTGCTTTTGACTGCTCGCTGGGCAGGAGGAGGTGAGTAAAGGGTTGGGGGGGTGAGTGAGGTGCAGCGGAGACGCGACTACGGCGGGATGATGTATATGATACGTCGTCTTGTCGGGGAGGTATCCGGGCCGTTTTTAGGGAGCTAGTCTGGCGGGGAATGTAGGTCGAGTCGGGTCGAGTACAAAGTAGGTTTGCTTCTCGTTCGGGCCTCGTCTCTCGTTGAGTTGTTCGTTGCTCGTTGCTCGTTGCTACTCTCTCTTCTGCTTGCTCTATCTGGCTTGTTATCAGTGGTGGTGTTAAGAGGTGCATCACGGTTTCATGGCAAAGAGATGGATCTTCGGATGAAGCTGTAGCATTCAGCGCTGTTTCCTACACTCATATCCTATCCTTCACACCACGTCTCCTCGCAGCCAGATATACAAGAGGTGGCGCAGCGGTATCAAATGGGCGGTGCAATCCTGCAGCCCTACTCCAAGCCAGGCGTCCCCGCGTCAGAAGGTGTATTGGTGTTATATCAGTTTCTGGGGTAATATGATTCGAAATGAAGAAAGAGATGGGAATAAATGTCGAAGGGTGAAAATGGGGAAAAGACTCCAAGGTGTGCTAGGCTCTCGACGCAAGACGCAAAACGCGAGGTGTATCTGTCTGGGTCGACCAGTGGAGCTCGCAGCTTTAACCTCAAGAGCTCGAACGCCATACCAGGACGGTATGCGAAGGATGTCCCTCTCATCGGTGCTGCGAAGAAGCCGCGGCGGCCAGGCAGAGTGTCTGCGGAGATGGATCGCTAAACGGCTGATATCGTTGGTACAGGCCAAGAACGTGGGGAAGGCAAAAATAAAGGAACAGGTGGATGGTGATGAAGGGTAGGGGAGGGTCACGATGCGACCAAGATCTACTCCTCCATCCGACCGAAGAAGGCATCGTCGTCTTCATCAGCACGGCCGCGGCTGCGAGAGTGCGACTGGCGGTAGTCTTCCTCGTCGGCGAAGTGGTCGTCGTCCATGTCAATGTCCTTGCTCTCATGATAGCGGTAGCTGTTGCGCATGCTGCTTTGCTGCGGCGTCACGGAGGTATGGCTAGAAAGAGGTTGCGCGTTGCTGAAGTCGAGGAATTTGGCTGGCAACGGCGGCACAGGAGGGATTTCTGGCGAGAAGTTGGCAGCGCCCGACTTTGGAGTGCCGTACGAGCAACTCAGCAGACCCACGGCAGCCGCCATGTCCTGGTCGGTGTTGCCGTCATCGGGGTACGAGCCAGCGACCGAGGTGCCCGAGGTGGTGGGGCGGTCCGAGACGTTGCTCCAGTGGCGGTAGTGGCCATTGCCATTGTCAGAAAAGACGGCGGACTGGTACGACTGGCTGTATGCAGAGCTGTTGGCCGAGTAGCGCTTGATGGAGCGCTGGCCAAAGTGCGAGTGCGACGAGTAGGAGCCGACAGCGTGGTCGTCCATGTGCGGGGGCGGGGTAGTTTCGGTGGAGCTCAAGCCGTCACGCAGATCGGATGAGCCCGAGGCGGCAGGTGATGCCGAGTCGTCGCTGTCGTCACTTATCTTGTTCATGGCCAGAAGGACCGAGGCGGCCTCGAGCAGCTGGACCTGCTGGTGCTTGGAGATGAGCAGCTTGGACGTGTATTGCCATTCCGGAGTGTGTTCCCAACTAGATCAAAAGTCAACGCTATTCACGAAACAAGCAGTGCGGGCGGCCGGCGGGAGGGACAGGTGTGTGTGCGCAGGAGTGCGTGCAGGGCATTCGTCTTGAGCGGTGAAAGTATGTGGGCGGACGGTGCAAGGCTACGGGGTACTAACAGGTGCTTGGTCAGACAACTGCTGTGTTTGTATCCTTTCCCACATTTTTCACATCTCAATTCGCTACCACTTGTGCGCTTGCCGTCGCCCTTTGCCAGGCGGGAGCCCTCGCTGGCGCGGCGGACGCGCGACTTGGAGTTGCCCTGCTCGCTCTCGGGCAGCGAGGCCAGCGCAGGCCCGTCGGCGACAGCTTCGCTCCGGGCGGCGCTGTAGCTGCTGAAGGGCGAGCCGGCGTGGGGCACGCTGGTGGCCATGTGGTGCGAGTGCGAGTGCACCAGGCTGGGGCCGCGGAACTGCATGGCGGGCTTCGAGGGCCTGCGGGCCGGGTTGTGGTGCGGCTGCTCGACCAGCGGGGCGCCGGCGATGCCCTTTGCGACGGCGGCCATGGCGGCGACGTTGCTGCCGGCCGTGGTGCTCATGCTCTTGCGGCGGGTGACGCGGTGGGCCGGGTTGATGCTCGAGGCTGAGAGGGAGTGCGAGTGCGGGCGCGACTTGGGCAGCGAGCCGGCCATGGTGCTCGAATGGCGGTGCTGCGTTGCTGGGCGGACGTTGATGGGCTCCTGGCACAGGCGGGTCGAGTCAGCATGGGCGGCGGCGGGACTGCGGGGAAGGGGGGACAGCGTCGACAGCGACGACAGTGGACAGCGTGGTGCCAGTGCCAGTGCCAGTGCCAGTGCCAGTGCCAGCCACAGCGAGCGCTAGCTATTGCGTACCTTGAGGACAGTCATGGTGGCAGCAGCTCGCAACTTTGTTCGAGCTGGCCTTTGTTGTGTGGATGCGTCAGGGAGGAGCGCTGCAGCGTTGCACAGCCCGGACAGGTCCCGAGTCAGATGCGCGGTGCGGCTGGTGCGAATGCGGCGTTGTCCAATGCGTGCGGTGCAGGGCCAGGCAGGGGAAGGGGGCAGCAGCGAAGGGGGGGTGTAGGGGGTGTAGGGGGTGTAGGGGGTGTAGGGGGTTTGGGAGTGTTGGGGGTCGGAGAGGCTGCGAATGTGCAAACCAACACAGGCGCGGTGTTGTGTATGTGGCCAGGTGCTAGGCACGGCGGCTGTTCCAAAATAAAAATGTTGGCGGGTGCCGGTGCTCGCTGGGCTGTGGTGACAGGCTGGAATGGACCCCACCGCCCGTGATACTACACGCCGGCCGGGGTTGCTTGGTGTCCGAATCGGCTGCCAGTTTCAGGCAATCCCCACCCGCAATGTCACGCTGCAATCAACACCAGATCAGAGCTTGGACAGTGCAGAGTGCATCACACAATCAGACAATCAGACAGACAGACAGACAGACAGACAGACAATCAGACTGGCAGGCTGGCAGCAAACAAGGGAGCTGCCCTCAGCCCTCAACTTTTTTTTGTCCATCATGGCACGCGGCCCTGGGTCAGCCGGCCTTTGACGCAGCCTGCCAACGTGATCAAGCCCGGCCCTACCACGCCGCCTCCTGCTCGTCCCCTCACCACAGGTACCCGGCTCGACGCTGCACACTGGAGAGGCTTAGTCGCGGCCTTGAAGCACCACGCGCTTCTCTCGCCTTCCGTGCTGCAAGACTGGTACGGTACTGCTTTGCGTGCATTACGAGATCAGGCGCCCTGTCTGCTTGGTCGACGGCCGTGCAATTGCCCACTCATGTTGCATGTTCGGCGCATGCTCGAGCTGTCCAGCTGCAGCTGCAGCGGCAGGCACAGCAACCGCATCCTGGCGCACACTCTCGCCAGCATAAATTCTACATTTCATCAGCTGTTTGTGCGGTGCCTGGCGCCATCCCGCGCCCACGTATCCTAGCGTAGCAGTAGCAGTACCAGCCCATGAGTCCCTGGCTTCCAATTGCGTGCTGCGTGCTGCGCGCCGAATCGGGCATCGCACCTGCCGCCGCTTTGGGAACGCCGATCGTCTGGAGAACTGTGGCTAAGATCGCCTGGAGCACCATCGCCTGGAACAGGTGTTTACCACAATAATGCCGTCCGCCGTACGGCGCTTCTCCAGCACAGATGCAGACAAAGCAAATATGCACTTTTCCTACATTTCCAGCCTCTGCCCGAAACGTGACAACAATCCACAGCGAAACCCATCCTTGGCGCCGAATCCCGATCGCGATCGAGCTCGAGCAAAGTGTCTGTGCAGCAATCAATCGCGAGTCTGTGCTGCTCTCCTCTTTTTCAACATACCCGAACTCTTGCCCACCCAATACGCTACGGCCCCTGTGCAAGCCACCTCCTCTTCACCATGCAAGTCACTTGTGGCAATGTGGGGTCCGAGTGCTGGTGTGGCAGCCGGCACAGCAAGAGGCGAGCAATGCGAGGGAAACTCGTCGCTGGTAAATATTAGCCTCAGAACGATCAGCAGGTCGAGATGCGGGCCGCTCGAACATCCAACACCCTGCGCCACCAGTCCAGACACAAAAAAAAAGTTGCCAGCAATGACCATAGGCTCACCATCTTCGCTAGACCCACCTGGCAGCTGTTCTCCGCGGCGCAGGACCGTCTAACCGAAACACTCGCATCAATGCGACGTCATGGCCGTATTTCTAAGAAGCTCTGCCGTCTGACAAAGTGTGGGGTAGCGCCCTCTTCCCAGCTTATCCGGACGGCAGACGGGCAGCTCGGACACGACCTCACAGCCGCCGAAGATCATGCAGGTGCTGAGGGGTCGTTGTTCGCAGCTTCCAGATGCGGCGCCTTCTTCGCATCCAGACCAGTGCGCCACAAACCACGGAATCCCAACTCTCGCTGCCAAGCCGTCATCCAGACCACCTTTCGCACTCACTTGCGCCCGTGGTCGCAGCTACCCGTTCTCTGCTGGTGCCGCGCAGTAAAACGCAATCATCGGACATGGCATGATAACGTGATAACTGCTGCGCTCACGTAACCACGCGCCCCACTGAGATTGTCCCGCGATCCTTTCCAGCCCAATCACCGCCCACCCTTGCCCTTGCCTACAGGCTCACGCGGCTAATCCCAGCACCGTCTAGACCGTCCTTTCGCGGCGCTTATCAGGCTGCGGGACCAACCTCGGCGGAGGGAATAAAAAGTTCGTCTCAAAGAAAAAAAAAGTTGGCCGCAACAAGAAAGCGGTTTCGAACCAGCGGCATGACGTCATGGTATCCTTGGCGTCCGGTCAAAGCATCACGCACGCATGGCTCTTCTTCTCACCGAGAGCCAGATCTCGATGGTAAGAACCCGATCTCGGTGCTGTTATGGCGGATTCACCATGGCTAGATGGGAATTTTGTAGGCGGTATACGTACTGTGGATTAGCGCTAGGGCTACGCGTGGCTAGACGCCCGTCCAAGGCCGACAGTTATTTACAATACTTTTGTCGCTTTTCGCTCTGGTTCTGGCAACAAGCAGCCGCCCCGCCCCGCCTCGTGCCTGGCAGGTCAAGATAGATCGAGGTTTGGGCGGTGCGATCTTGGGCGGCTATGCTTCTAGTAGTAGCGCGATGGGAGCACTGCAGCAAAATTGAGTGATTAATAGCACCATTGCGGAAAAAGAAATCACCGCCGTGCAAGAACATCCTTGTTCGTGTTGAGATGCGGTATACAAAATCCCCTCGCAGGCTCAGCGTCTTCACACAAGCCCTTGCATCTGGCAATGGTAGACGAGAATACATCACGTTAATCACCCAAGCAAGACAGCACAGCACGTACTTCATCAGCGACCTCCTGGCCACAATGTGCGAAAAGATTACCTACCTCGCAGGTTTGCCCTCGGTCATACCGGATAGCTCTTCGACTGCAGACTCGAGTATTTAGATCAATCCTTCCTCTTCAATAAAGGTCTACATGGAAGCCTTCCACTTACATGACTCAACTACACGACGACGCCGAGTCATGTGGTGATGCTGGTGAACACTCTCTAGACGACGATGGCTCGTCGCGCAATATCAGGGGGGTATACGAGTTGCCTGCAGACTACCGTGTGGGTATGCACAGTGGAGTTTGGAGGTATCCAGGTACTTCTTGACTGTCTCCCTTGGGTGACGGTGTAACCTTGTAGATGCATATTGGTCTGCATAGTCTACGCTGCAAAAACCGTTGTAGCTTCCGTCAGGCCCAGGGAGTTGGGGGGCTTGCGACTTGTCTTGTTGGCAACGTGAGAGCTGGCTCCACTGATGTCTTGGACAGCGGTTGATATTTCAGCGGAACGGCTTTGCAACGACTTGTGCCCTGTTGAGCGTGTTTCTGCCCAGATGATTGTAGATTGTGTGTGCTCTATTACTGTTCTTGTCGATGTGAGTAGGCGCCATGTGGGGTTCGCTCGTTCACGGGTATGTTGAGACCTCAAATATTTCTTCCATGTCTAATTTCATTGCAATCGTATGCGGTTCTTTCAATGTGACGGATTCGGCGATAACTTGCTTTGGCATGCAATGGCGAAAGACGGTATCCAGATCCCTGCACGGCGGTCCAGCACGGAGGAATGGATCAAGCGAGCTTATGTAGACGCCTTGACGTTCGTAGAGAAGTCGACTAGTAAAAGGCAGAGAGCGTGATGTTGGCTGTGTCGTTTGCGTGCAAGGGCTACGGCGAGGCTTTGGACCAATGGAGCTTGGGTCATCTTGGCGGTGACGAACACTCGAATCGCGTTGGTGCAGGTGCCATGTGAGGTTGCCATCGACTGCGAGACATTTGCTTGCACTACAGGCTCCAGTCCTATCACAGACTACATCCACTGACTCAGCGCTGCAAAGACTCTACAACCTCACACCTGACCGTACTCCACCCCGGCGACTCAGACTCAAAGGCTCAACACAATGGCGGACGCATCCGCGCAACCCAAGCCCAGCAGCAGCGTCAAGCTGGTGCTGCTCGGCGAAGCTGCCGTTGGAAAGGTGTGGATATGCGAAGGTCACCAGTCTGAATGTACCGTGCTGAATAGTGGCAGTCCTCGCTCGTTATGCGCTTCGTCAACAACGACTTCCAAGAGAACAAGGAGCCGACCATAGGAGGTATGCGGGCCTATCTTCCGCTTGCATATAGACACGACATCTAACCTACGGCAGCTGCCTTCCTCACACAGAAATGCAATTTGCCCACCCGCACAATCAAGTTCGAGATCTGGGATACCGCCGGCCAGGAACGCTTTGCCTCGCTCGCGCCCATGTACTACCGCAACGCCCAAGCCGCCCTCGTCGTTTACGACATCACCAAGCCCTCGTCGCTCACCAAAGCACAGCACTGGGTTGCCGAGCTGCACCGCCAAGCTTCGCCCGGCATTGTCATTGCGCTCGTCGGAAACAAGGCTGATCTGGCCACCGAGGGCGGCGAGGAGAGCTCAGAGGACGCAGACGCAGTACCGGCTGCCGAGGGCGACGAGGCCGCAGAAGAGGACGGCACCGATGCGCGAAGGGTGCCCATCAAGACGGCAAAGGCCTACGCAGACGAGGAGAGCCTGCTCTTCTTCGAGACGAGTGCGAAGACGGGGCAGAACGTTGCAGAAGTATTCACAGCCATCGCAAACGCCATTCCAGAGACAAGCCTCAAGGGCCCCCGTGGAGTCGGTGGCCAGACCAATCTAGGCAGACAAGAGGATGCGCGCGTGAACCTGGGGACTGCAAGGACCGAGGGCGCCAAGGAGGGCTGCGCGTGCTGAGGTTCTCCAGACTTGATGCTGTAGCAATGCACGCATTGTCTTTTTTTGCTGTTTTTGCATGTTTCGTCCGTCGTTGGCGTTGACTGTGTATATTGCTCTATCTCCCCTAGCAATAGTATGCTGAATCTTGCATCAGCCCTGCTTTCACAGCACTTGATTTTCGCCACACGACTGAAGATACAGGTTGGGCTTTGTACTCCATGCACATACTCTCCCGCGTGGTCCAGCGAGTCTGCCTCTCACTCGTTACAACCCAATGGTAGACATGAACGGGCGCCACTTCTCGGCATCGACCCGCTATCGGCCGCTTTACCCGGCTGAACTTAGGGAATTCTGTTTAGTACCTGCCTTGCCTGCAGATATACAATATTGGGTGCTAATTCGAGGGAGAACGCCTTACGCACGAACGCCCTGGAGTATAACGTGACTATCAGTGCGCACGTCACGCTTGTAGTTTACAGGCGCATCCTTTGCTTGTCCCTCGCATTGGGTGCTTGGCCAAGCCTTATCGTCTTGGAAGGCTTGAGACGATGGGCATGCATATAGCTTGGGCTTACGGACGTAGGATGGGTACTTGAGAAGATTGTATAACGACGAACAGTACTCGCTGTGCGCCAATCGTCGAGCCTCCCTGGTTATTTCCCCGTCTCTCTGGTCTTCAAAATGGTATACTTGCCGCCTCGCGCCCTCAACGACAGTATGCCATCTCAAATATCACGAACTTCTTTACAAACACTGCTAACATACCACTAGCTTGCCAGCCGACTTGGGCATTCCCTCTCCCAGACGATGAAGTGTCCCAGTGTCAAAAGGACAACAAACACCCCTACTGCTGGCCGCGTAACGGCACGCGTATATGCGCCAATGGGCTGGTAGACACAATCCTCCTGTACTGGCCGCCCGGCTTCTACCATGAAAACGCCTTCCTCTCCATCGACTTCGGCAACCAGACTACCGAAAGCGCAGACAGCCTCGGCAAGATTCGTGCAGGCGAACAGGTTACCGGGCTGAAAGGCTACGAGAAGTACGCCGAGCCCGTCTCTAATGGCTCCTACGAGAAGATCTTGCGCATCACCATTCGCGAGTGGCATCCTGTTCTCGACTCCATCACTTCGACCAACCATGCGGGTCCGACGCTCACAATTGTTCCTCCAGAGCGGGTCGGTCCCACTGCGACCGCGTTAGCAGGCATGGGGGCGATTGGAGGTCAATCCAAAGGACCTGGCAAGGTCGCCTCCATAGTCATTGGCGCCGCCATGGGAGCTGTCTTCCTCGCGGTAGTATTATGCTGGTGCTGCAAGAGCTGCTGCCTGATGGACTGCTGCGGCGTAGGAAAGAGCGAGGACGACAGAGTGAGACGCCAGCAAGCTCGCCGTATTGCGAGAGAAGTGGCTGCTGCGCAACCGCAGATCGACGCAATCAAGCAGAGTGCAGCGCGCGGAGAGGTGTGGACTGGTCCAGTGCGGCCAGGCGGAATGTGGGTGACGGACATGCCCAGGCGCCCATCGAGAACAGCATCGAGGACGGCATCGAGACCGGCATCGAGAGCGTCGGACGAGATCCGTGCTGTCAATGTTGTGGAAGAGCAGGTAGCTGAGGAGCGCAGAATCGAGGCGCAAAGACAGGAGATTGCTAGAGTCGAGGAGGCCCAGCCGCCGGCTTACAATGAGGTGCCAGCACCCCCGAGATACGCGCCATGAGTTCGTCTTCGACTTTTGGATGGCGGTGAGGCTGTTATCGACATACACCTCGTCGGACCTCGCTACACTGCTGCCTGCTCATCGGTCAACACGCATGTTCTAGAAGATGAGAGTATCGACTACGAGCAGTGCGACCAATACGTTGGCTCTTACAGTTTGAAACAGCTCTCTCACGAGCTTTTCGCCGGCAAGACGTTTGTGTTCTTCTGTTTTGATATACACCTAGGATCGAGCCCATCTGGCGTTCTTCGAAATTCCAGCCATGGCCAGGACAGAGGGCTTGTACAGCATCAGCTGTACGCAAAAGTCGTTTGCAAGACTTTGCCATGTCTCAGCCTACCTTTTCCTACGCATGTGGAAGTCACTCTGCGTGCTTTGATTCCTCACGGTGCAACTGGTCAAGCATCGTTAGTGATATCTGCACTAATCGGCAAGTATGATCTCACGAACATGCGGAGCCGAACTTGGAGCGGCAACTCCTGTGGCGCGTTACATGGGCTCAAGGCTGGGCTATTCATCAAGACAGCGCTGCTTGCTGGACCTTGCTGGCGCCTAAAGGAATCGACACAACGAGGATTTTCGAAGGATCTGTTACTTTGGATGCTTCACACGGCGTGAGCTCTGCACCATCATCTTGTACCTAATAACGTCATCTTGTACTTAGTAATAGACACTATTTTCACGTTGTTAGCTACCACACACCCAGCATTGCGCGACAACAACCAGTGATATTCACCATCTAGCAACTACTCAAGTGAGAACCCTCACACAATGTCTCACACCGTGCAGTCACAGTGCTCTCCTTCACCAATACTGTAGACACTTAGCCAACTAGACTGAATACTGCAAGGAGCATTTCCGCATTATTCCTGTTCCTTGCCCCATCCACACACAACACAAGACACAAGACACAACTCACGCAGCGGGTTTTGCAAAGGTAGGTGCTTCGCATCAACAAATCTAAACAGATACACCGCTGCAACACCAGTGTCCCAACGCAACCCACGCAGCAAACATGGGCTGTGCGTCCTCACGTCCAATGAGCCACAACACCCGCCGCCAACACGGCAGCCGCCGTCCCCAGACCCACCGTGAAGAAGCATGGGTAGGTCCCGACATGCTCTCCTTCGACACCCACTACGGCCGCAGCTTCATGCCCCAAGCCCCGCCGCCAGCAGCGCGCAGCCGCCCACGAGACCCATACCGCTACCAGCCCTCCGTGACACGTAGGAGAGTACCTGTGCGCTCGATGAATCAGTATGGGTCGCGCAACCAGTATGGTAGAAACGGTAGGTCTCGATCCCAGCGTGAGCGCGGTCGCGGGGTCAGCCCGCCGCGGCATCGCAACGAGATGCCGCGTCGTTATCCGAGCCATCGGTATCGCGATGTGAGTCCGCTGGGCTCGTCGCGGTTTGAGCAGCCGTTTGCGCGGGCGTACGTGGGCGGTGCGAGGCGTGGGCCGGCGCCGATGGAGGCCAATTTCCGGAGGGGAGTTGGCGGGTGGGAGATATGGTGAGTGCGTCCGAGGTATGAGTGGGTTATCATTTCGCCTTTTGTAGTGGCACGTAGGTGTAGAGCAGATTGAACGCTGTTATTGCGAAGTGGATGTGCAAGAAAGAAGATATATGAGTTGTGGTGATCGCCTACGATGTAATGTTCCGCTGTGAAAAGAAAGAATATGTGAAAGTGTGCCTTTCAGACGCCATATAGACTCAGAGACCCTCAAAAAAAAAGCACCACGCCTACTTAACCACTGAGTGAGCTCCTATTCCAGGAGCGGTGCCCGAGCTTGTTCAGCAAAGCGGCGCCATTCATGGCCGCGGTCCACGCACGCATGGTGCGCCATACTCTGAGAATACCGTGCACTTGGCCATGTGCGTTGAGTGACCGTTTGCTTCATTGAACACATTGCAACCATAGACTGCTGCGTTGGGTGGGGTATACACTGTTTGCTGTTAGTTTGCATACAAGGTGTCTACCCATGGTGGACTTGCAATGCAGTGAGACAGCGTAATTCTCCTTGTCCGGATTGGAGATGCGGTGCAGTCCCAGCTTGTCGGACATATACGTGACCTGATCGGTCTTGTATGTCTTCTCGGAAATCACTTGCATGTGGCGATCCTCAGAGTTGTTGAGGTCAATGGTCGGCCATGCGTAGCGGGTCTCGGTAAGGCTGCCTTTGAGAATTTTCATGATGCAGTGGGCATTGGCATGGCTATGACATGTCAGTGAGGTTCATATGGGAAGCAACTATGTGAAGTATCCAAGCACGACAAGCACCTTGCTAATCAGAGCTCGGGCTGCACGAAGTATCGAAAGTAGTGTCCTTACCGGCTGTCTCCTGCGCTGTGGACGCATCGATCTCATGATCGGCGAGCAAAGTCGCTTCGTCAGTCAGGAGTACAGAGCCTTTGGAAGCGAGATGCAGTCAAAGGCCAGGTCACGTTGTTCAATCTATCGTTAATTAAATTGAGACAAAGAAAAGCCGACCTACTCGTGAATTGGGCTGGCCCTGTTGGGTGCCCATACTAAGAGAAGCTACACATGTCAGTCAAGGTCCAGTACCGGATTGAGGATTGGATAGGTACCAAGTTGCTTTTGCCGTTGCCTTTGTCGACTAGATTGCGCGTGTACGCTGTACCGGGTTGGGTCATCGAGTACTTTTCCCATTCCGACTCATCCGACACATAGTCTTTCATAAGTTGCTGAAGTTCTTCCTCGTCGACATCGTCACTATTGATGCCACTGCAAGGGCCGAGCTTGTCACTCAAGGCCTCGACGAGTGTCTGGAAGCGATCCGTGGCTTCTGCTGTACGACCAGGCATGATAGGGTGATGAGGATGGCTAGATCTGATGGTGAGAGTGCACTGAAGTATCAAAGACAAATGTCAGAGACAGTTATAGAGGTCAGGACACGATGATAAGGAAGCTACGGAATGTCGAGAGCGATAAGCCGAGCAGGTGTCAGATTTATCGGAATGAGCAAACAATACGGGCGCCACGTGTGAGTCGACAAGGCGTGAAATTATGTAACAACTAGCTCCGGTGATGTGGCCCAGCTAGTCAGGTGCACCATAGATGCACCGGATACGCATGTGCCAGCACAAACCACGAGTATCAGAACGAACGCGCTGAGCAAGACAGCGGCTTCTATCGGTCGTTGGCATTCGTATCATGCAAGCCAGAGCAACCAAGGCTTGAGACGTAGTGAGCAGCAGGATCGATGCTTGAAAGGGCGTAGCGCCGCCGGCAAAACGTATGGCCGAGTGCCCCTCATTCGGCAAGCGCCGTTCGAAGGGCGTCATCGCCGCTGTGGACTTCAAATTTCTGTAACGGCTTGTTTGCGACTTACCACGTCTTTTGAGTTACCTTTGACGACGTAGCAAGGCAAGATGTCGACAACAGTGGATAAGGTTAGTACTGATGTCGCCCACGAAGCCAGACTGTCCGCATACTGACTGGATTTGGGCAGATCAAAGAGGTCGAGGCCGAAGTAAGATTCCCCTTCAGAGCGCAAACGTAACTCGACGACTTACGCCACGTAGATGGCCCGTACCCAAAAGAACAAGGCGACTTCATACCATTTAGGACAATTGAAGGCTAAGCTCGCGAAACTCAAGAGAGAGTTGCTTGAGCCCAGTGGTGGCGGTGGTGGTGCAGGTGTCGGTTTCGATGTCGCGAGAACTGGTGTTGCTAGTGTTGGCTTCATTGGATTTCCCTCTGTCGGCAAGAGTACGCTCATGAGCAAACTGACTGGGCAACACTCCGAGGCCGCCGCATACGAATTCACAACGCTCACGACTGTTCCCGGCCAAGTCATGTACAACGGTGCCAAGATCCAGATTCTCGACCTTCCAGGTATCATCCAGGGAGCAAAGGACGGAAAGGGTCGTGGTCGTCAGGTCATTGCTGTCGCAAAGACTTGCCATTTGATCTTCATCGTACTCGATGTCAACAAGCCCTTGACCGACAAGCGCGTTATTGAGAACGAACTGGAAGGGTTTGGCATCCGAATCAACAAGAGTCCCCCGAACATTGTGCTCAAAAAGAAAGATAAGGGCGGTATCAACATTACCTCCACGGTACCCTTGACACACATCGACCACGAGGAGATCAAGGCTGTCATGAGTGAGTACCGCATGGCGAACGCCGACATTGCCATTCGATGCGACGCGACTGTTGATGATCTTATTGATGTCATCGAGGCAAAGAGCCGCAGCTACATCCCCGTAATCTACGCGCTTAACAAGATTGACGCCATCTCGATCGAGGAGCTGGATCTCATCTACCGGATCCCTAACGCTTGCCCGATCAGTTCTGAGCACGGCTGGAACATTGATGAACTTTTGGAGCAGATGTGGGACGCACTCAACTTGTGCCGTGTCTACACCAAGCCCAAGGGCAGATTGCCTGACTACACTGCACCTGTTGTCCTGAGAGCCAATGCATGCACGGTCGAGGACTTTGTAAGCTCAGTTCGTATGCATGTGTCGAATGCAGCTGACCATGATCCAGTGCCACTCCATTCACAAGACCATTGTAGAGCAGTTTAAGCACGCCATCGTCTATGGCAAATCTGTCAAGCATCAGCCTCAGCGTGTCGGCTTGTCGCACGAGCTGGCTGACGAAGACATTGGTGAGCTATACGTCAACGATAGGTCCACATGGGTCGCCTGCTAACTTGGACTAGTTACCATCGTTAAGAAGTAAATGACAGATTGCGACATGTATCTGCGGCCCAGGCCGTCTACCCCTCGCAGTGTTGTGGGATTGGAACGACAACTGTCTTGTAGACGCTTGATGTCTCACCGCACCGCCACAATTAGGTCTGGACATGGAAGATGACGCGCAGAGCAAGGCTTCAAGCCGACCTCACACTCTGGATTGGCCGAAGTTGCCGTCCCAATAGCTCCGCGCCGACATCAGCACGTTCGCTTAATCGAGACAAAGAGCCTTCGGAGCCGATCGTACCTGTCATTCGCCAGAACATCAGGAACTGGAACGGGACGCAGCCGTTCGCAATTATGATTTAGGGTTGTTCTGCCGAAGAGGCGTAACATAGTAGGTATTTGTCTCAACGAAGCCTCGTGGTGAGAGGGAGCGCTGGCGTTCGAATGGTCTCAGCATAGTTCTTTTTCCGTAAGGACAAATTTCGGAAGCTCAGCGAATACGATCAGCGTTGTCTGGCCCAATTTTTCCAGGTATCGATTTCCCTCATTGGTACTTTCACGGATGTGATTGTCGATTTGGAGACTTCCAGCAGGGATCTCGTCCGTGCTGACGACTCACAGAGCTCGACGGTTTTCGGGCGCTAAATTCATTATCGCTCCTGTTTCTGAGTGGCTGCTTCACAAAACCTAATGTGTCTTTTGTGGCTCCTTTTCTTGTGAGCGCGATTATCGCCATCCCAAAGCGCAGAGGACCGTCTGCGCAAATTGGGAATTATGCACCGCCGATGATTGACGTCTTTCGGCATTGCCTCTTCTTGTACCTGGAAATCCAGCTTGGTTTCAGTTGCGATTGTGCGCCACGAGGGTCAGATTTTGATAAGCAATGTGCACTGCGCACGAAAAATGCCAATACGCCTCCCTCAGACCACGTCTACTTTTGGACTCAGATTAACCGGCCGCGACGATATGTGCGTATGGTGCAACGGCTCTGTGGGATGATCGTACCCGACTGCCTTGACCTCCCTTCTGCCGCGCATAGACATGGTGTGGAGCCGTGCCCTGGGGGTGTCTCGATGAGCTTGCGCCAGGCGGCCGCATATTTCTGGCCCGCGTCAACCTAAGAGCGCATCCCCGACTAGACCCGCACATGCACTAACCCAACGTTGCTGTCGCGTTGCGGCGTCGCTTGGCTTGATGGCGGGCAAGGATGAGGGAGCACAAGCCAACTAAGCCGGCTGGAAACAAACTGGCTGCTGCATCAGCCCGCGTCTGCATCGCACACATCCGGGCTTGTAGCAGCGTCCCCAGACCTTCTTTCAAGTACGCGCCGCAGGCTCCTTGTGTCAGGCATTTCCCTGCAGCTTCTGCTTCCCTCTGAGATCATCCCTCTGCCGCGCCTCTTTTCAATTTTCAGTCTAGAGCTTATCATACGACCGTGCCGTTTTGTCAGCCAGATCCTCGCTCGCTGCAGTACATCCTCGTCGTTACCGTTTCGCTTCAGGATCCTGAACCAACACCTCATGCATGCATGCACGCCTCCATCTTGAGGTCACCTACACCGACCAGTCACAGCACCACCGTCCTGCAAATGCCCGCCGAACCATTTGATCGCCATAGCATTTGACGGACATTTGCCTCCACATCCGCATCACTACAACAATCGACGCCGCACCAACATCGCTCAACATGAGCCAACTACAGATGGACCACGAGCACCATCACCAAGAATCTTTCGAGGACCACACCGCCTGGCATGACAGTGCTCAATACCCGCACCATTCGTCGCCTGTTCAAGACTTCAACGGTTTCCATGCGTTCACACCAATGCCGATGGAGCCCATGTATGGGAACGGCATGCATCCACCACATCCCTCGCACCCTCCGCCCAGGTCCACACATCAGCAGCTCCAGCCCTTGATCATGCCACAGTGGCCTAGCATGTTGACCAGCCAGTCAACATATCAACCATCGATCTTTCCTTCGGCGCCTGTGCCAATAACACCAGCGTCGGCCACTCCTGTCTCGGCCACATCCACACATTCGAGAACATCTTCAACCCCCAGGAAGACCTTGACTGATCAGGATCGTCGTCGAATGTGTCAGTATCACGAGGACAATCCTACTGTCAAGCAGACTGAAATTGGAGGTACGCGACAAATAATCTCTGCTAAATTCGCAAACCATACTGACGTGTCTAGCAATGTTTGGCGTAGAACGAAGGTATTTTGTCATGAACCTTTAATTGTTTGTTTATTGATGAGCGTGTAGCACCGTCTCCAAAGTATTGCGACAGAAGGAGAAGTACCTGTACCAGGACGACGGAAGTCGGTCGCCCATCAGAAAATCTAAGGGGAAGTTCCCTGACATTGAGCGAGCATTATCGAACTGGGCCAGGAACCACCAAAGGCAAGGGTACCAGCTCACCGACGCAATTATCCGCGACAAAGCCCGCTTCTTCGCACAGACTGTGGGGAATTCTGAAAGTCATCTCAAGGCGAACAGCACTAGTTGGTTGGAGAAATTCAAGCAGAAGAACCATTTGATGGGCGCAAAGTCGCGCAAGGGCTCCATCGCAGAAGAGTCTGAAGGTACCTCAAATCCGCCATCGAATGCACAAACCCCTGGGGCACTTTCACCTATATCCCCTGATGATGACTCGCCTGTGGTGCCGAGCTTGACGGTCAAAAAGAGCGAGGACAACTTGAAGACTGAGAGCCCTGACCCTTTCGAGTTTACTGGCCGACGACCCTACAATTCGCAAAGCACTACTTCTCTGTCGACAGTCTTTACTGAACAAGGACCTACCAGTCCTACATCACCCTTCTTTACTCCAGACTCAGCATGCGGATCCAACCCATTCATTGGCAACCGGCAGGCTGGCAATGGGCAGCCAGGAAGCAACGGCTTCCAGCGGCCACGGAGTCAGACATTCCCTCTGTTGGTAGGCGTCGAACAATACGCATCACCGCCAGGATCATCAGACGCACTGACTCCAAAATACATCAGTGGCTCAGCGCTCGATTCACCCATGGCAGAAGTCGGCGACCCATTGACGTCAATCGATGAAGCAATGTCCGTATCACCTTCTCAACTTTCAACATCGATGCAACCTCCACCACTGCCAACCACCTCCCTGGGAGGCATCAAGTCAACAGATTCGCCAGTTTCACCTTCCCAAGAGGAGGCAGCACGCGCTTTGGAGTTGGTCATGAGCTTCTTCAAGTCACAATCGGGTGATTTTGCTGTTGCGCCCGAAGACTACATGACGATCGGCAAGCTAATGGAGAAATTGCGAATCAAGAGCCGGTCCGAGAACGTGCCATCGGGTATTCGACGCGCGTCAGAGCCCGATTACAGCGTCGCGAAGCTGGAGACCATCGACGTCTTGCACTAGCCAACAGTGTCGCTGGAGACAACAATTGTTGCATTACACTAAGCAGCACAACGTACAGACACCATGCACAAGACCACTATTAATAAGTCGAAAAGATGACACCGCACTATTTGAAATGATCAAGAAGGGAAAAGAGGGCATCGGGGGGCATATCTTAGGGAGCACGCATAGTGCTGGGATCTCGCGGTTTTTTCGTCTCTGGTTCTCGCATCAGCATCTCCGGCATCTTTCGATTTACTTTTCCTTCTGGCGCTCATTTCGTTGCTTTTTATTTGATTCCACGTTATACCCTCAGCATGCACAATACCCCCAATTTGCATGGCTATACATTCTTCTTCTACATATGAAAGACTGTACCTGCTCACGCGGAACATTAGCTATTGTACATCTCTTTCCAGCATCATTTGGCGGCACCTTCTGTTTGGTGTTCTGTCTCTCAAACGACCAACGGGCTCGTACGCTTCTGTCACATATATCTGAGCTCATATAGCCTTTCTAGTCTGAGACACCAGTCGAGCTCGACTATTGACTCAATCCACTCCTTTGGTACCGCATGCCTGCAGCACCCCTGACACAGACGAGCAATTTACCGGTCTCGTCCTGCCGTGACCCGCTGTCAACTAGGCCGGCTGCTGCTCGTCAAACACCCAAATGAATTTATGCAACAAAAATCTTGCTTCCAGACGCAACATGATTTTCCGAGCCAAGGCCAAAGTTTGGTTCTCTGAAAAGCTGCGCGGCATTCCAGTGGACTGGTGACTTTCGCATAGCTGAGACATGGCGCTCGCGGCAGGCAACCGAGCCTCCTTACACCTCAACAGTCTCCTCTTGCAGCGTTGATGCCTGGCGCCAGCCACAGCGATATGAGTGAAAGCAAGTAGTCGCGGCTAAGGTGCGCTCCCGGCTCCCCGCCCGACACTGACAGGCTGCTTGCCTGTGCGCAGGCAGGAGACTATTTGTTGTGGCAATTCACCAGGTCCGATGCGCGTCGCTGGTGGCTATCGATCGGCAGATGGTAAGCACGGGGAACGAGCTAGTGCGGGGACGAGCCGAGCACGGTCAAGACCGCGAGCTCGTGGGACTGCACGTCCAAATCTGGCTTCGGGCGCTTGCAACAGATATGATCACCATGTCAAGCTGCCTGCTTCATTGCAACCTACGAACTGATAGAATTTGACGTGCTGCAGACGTCGGCCGAAGCGGAGAGACTTTGTTTCCAGCTCGGTCCGGCCCGTAGCGGTGAAGCCTTTTGTGCCCGTAGGACCCTTCAGCAAGAAAACCGGTGCTCTTCGGACACAGCCGAAGCCCTAACCACCAAGGACACACAGTCCGCAACACAGGTACGCGGGTGCGACACAGCTGTCAAGACCGCAGCGCCTTCCTGCGCAACGACCAGATTCGCTTTCCTCTTCCGCAACACACGATTTGTACACGATCGTCCGCGCCTCACACGACAGTCAGACTCGACTAGCTGCATTGCACGGCGCGTCACGCCCCGCCCTAGGCCAGGAATTACAGCAACACTTGCGTTAGCGACTAGTAATTGCGGCCACTGAGGTGTCGATACGACGGCAGGTTTTTGTGCAATTGCAGTGGCTGCGCTGGCGTCGGGCCTTTGACGGCGCGTCGACTGTAGCGCAAAGACTGTTCCGCTGACGTGCCGCACATAGGCGTCCTGCCGCTGTCGTTGGCTGGCGTGCCTGCGCTAGCGGGTCAGGTGATTACAATCGTATGTGGTGCAACGATGCACGCGGTTGGTGTGGGTGGGACCGATGGCAGGATTTTCGGTGCTCGTCGTGGGGTGCCAAAAGTATGTCAGGGGCTCCCCGCATTTTAAACTTCATGTGCCACGTTGAGAAGAGTATCCGAGATTGTACTCTATTGATGGGGATATAATGCATACGTCGCAGAAGAACGTCATACAAAAGTATAATTGGTCGCTTAGCTCAGTTGGTTAGAGCGTGGTGCTAATAGCTTTCATCCTTGATACGCCAAGGTCGCGAGTTCGACCCTCGTAGTGACCATTCTTTTTGCGGCAGGAGAGTCGTTACGCTGCCTTTGCTTTTGCGCCTGCAGCGGGACGTTGAGGCGGTTTTGTTTTTGGTGCCCGCGAGGAACCAAGAGTTGTGGCGGGCTCCGCTAGCTTGTGAAAGGCTACACGTCGCACAAAACCTGTCACCACTACAGCTCAGCATGACTTAACGAGCTGCGTATTAGGGTTCGAGTTGTCGAGCACTGGGCAGTGGTTCGCAGCACGAACGACACACCCGCTGTCCGCGGACCCGTCCGCAATGTACACCCTGTCAACGCACGAAGCCGTTGCTTCTGATCGTCTGGTGCCCGAGCGCATGTACACAGGCCCACGAAGTTTTGTGAGTATCATGTGGGTACCGTTGAGACCACGATGCCGTCACAGGGGGATGAGGGTTCGGCACCTGAGTTGATGTGCGCATCGCAATGCCGAATTTCGCAACGTGTCAAGCACTATGCGCCTTCTCTTTCAAGACTTTCTCCTGATGCTGTGTCACATAGCGATAGAGGCACCCCCCAAGCAGACCCAGCCCTGCGGGCCTTCAATATGGTTTATTGACGTCAGCCTCATTTTTCGATATCGATTTGACATGGCGTTGTTCCTCCTTGGGCCGCAATTGTCAAGCGTCGGGAGCCGTCTTCTCCACCACGGGATGTCTTGCATTCCAAATTGCGTCTCTTCCTTCCGGAGGGTTCACGGATCGCGTTGCGAGAGTTTGCGGGATGATGCTCGCTACCCCTGGCCATCACCTGAACAGCGCAGGGTGTCATGTATCCTCATCACATACTAATCGTCAAGGTACCGAATCGTGAATTGCAGCTTGTGAAAGAGGCGGTGTCTGGCCAAGCCCCTTGCAAGACGAAGGATTCAAGCGTCAACGGTTGATATGGATATCCAGTCAGGCGGCCATTACACGGGTGCCTGTAGACTAGGGACGTCGGCGACGTGGGGATTTTGAGCTTGAGGTGCTTCCTGTCGTGTCCACAGAGGGCTGTCGAGCCCGCGGCATGCGATAATATCGCGCCGCAAGTAAGCTGACATCAATGAGCCGTAATTGCACGGACGAGGGGACGATATGAGCAACATGGACAATTCAGGTACGCGAGCCTTACGATAACATCAGCTATGGCGTATGGGGGATCTCAACACAACGTCGCTTCTTGAGGTTTGTCAATAACGGGATCTGGCCAAAACCTTTCCGGGTTCTTGTCAGATCGGAAAATACGCTTCGAATGTCAAACATGTTGGTAGCATTTGCAGGTCGTTGCGGGTTCAGGGAAGCCCCTGTTCAGCCCACGCTGATTTACGGTCGTTGTCAGCCGGCAGCGGGACGTCGCGTGGCCTTCAACAATTCAAACTTTGAGGTTCGGATCGCTACACGGCATAACGGTAGCTTAACCCCACCACCTCACTTCTCCTTTGCACCCTTTCTCTATCCTCTGTCTGTTAGGTACCCACAAGGATGCGCACAGCGGAGATGCGCACACTCCTCGCTCGTATTCTATTGTTGATGTTATCATTGGCTGGGAGCGTCGTGCATGGACTGGTTTGTTCCTTGGTGTAGCCAGCTGTTCGTGCCCCAGCCTATATCGCGGTTTGTTGCGCTCGCCGATCGTGACCCATCCTCTCAAGTGCATGCATGCACCGAGGCGCTTCCCTGTTCCTCGAAGTAATGATGATGTTCACCGCCACGTTGCCGCGATCATCGTACGAGGATTAACCACCAGATTCGGGTTTGAAGCATTGAGTGATCCTCGGGTGGCTTGATCAAAGCGCGAGCAGCGGGGCACCCGGTACTTGACGCTGCTTTTTCGTTTCATTGCCTTTCTCCATCTTCTTCGCATCAAGTCAGATGTTCGTTGCTGCATGCACCCGGAGTCCTACGAAAAGTCTGGACTTGCATATCTCTCAACAATCCGTGCCGTCCATTTTCCTGATTGGCTCATTACCCCTCTTTTCGGGTAGAGCGGTGTACCTTTTTCACCGCGGTGCAGGATAAGCTACTTGTACACGAAAATCCATCATGTGTATGATGCACCTAGACTGTTTCAAGTTTGACCTTGAAATGCAGAGCCCAGGCATGGGTGAAGACATTTCACCGATACCGCTTGGATCGACGATAGCTTCAAGTGTGCAGACTGCAGCTACAAACGGCAAGCGAAAACGCACTCGGATCGGTCAGCGAATACATGTATGCCTTTCCGAGGAAAATTCTGCGGTAGCCGAAGGCTACCAGAGACTCAGGGTCCTTTCGAAGTGCGCAACATGCGCTGCCACCCATAAGTCTACCCCGTTCGCTCTTCTATCAGGTCTCGTATTCCTTGCTGCTCTAGCTCAGGTGCCAACCTCAGCACGATCAGTTCGAGAATCTGGAAAATGAGGTGCTTGTTCAGATATGCATCTTCGAGGCATTCAAGAATTGTTTCGACTTGCTGATGCTGTGCGACTTTGCTATCACTTGCAAAGAAAGTAACTGCCACTCTGGGTGGAAGCAACCCGAGCAGTGAATTAGCGCAACGGCGCTTGATCTCCTTCGTCTCGTGTTCGGTTGGGACTTGTCTTGGGGGGCCCATACCGTTGTTCGGAAACAAGGTAGCGCGCACCGTCCGGAGGACAACTGGGAGTAGAGCGGGGTTCAAGATGCGTGTGTGGATGATGTGAGAAAGAAACCTAATGGCTTTGTGGTTAGTAAATTGTATATTGTCATGAAGCATCCCTATGATTGGCACAGATATACAATTAGTATGGACTGCAGCCGAGTGGGCCAATCCGCGGGCCCTGGTCAGTCGATGTCTGAGGACCAGGTTCTGCGAACGGAGCATCCCAAAGTAGTACTGTAAAGCCATGCCTCAATTAAGGTGATGTGGGGTCCCTAAGCCTCACATGAGGCGACAGAGAGTCCTGCTGCGGCTCCTCACGCGCATCAATTTTCGAAGTTGATCCAGGACCGTCTGTCATAAGACCAGACGTGCCGAAGTAATGTCGCCACGGTATACATGGTAAAGAGCCAGGTCTGCCTCGTAGGTCCTGACAGCAGCTATTGATGAGACTCCCAGTCGTGGGCACCGCACGGTAGCGATAATGCCCGTCCGCGAAAGTGTCCTTAGACGAGGCGCAATCGTCTAACAATTTTGGTCGCATGGTCTGGGTCTGCGACAGCCATCGATGTTGTGCTTGTACGTGAGAACGGCCGATCCCGAACTCAACGGACGGCTGACGATGTAGGCAGATCAGCGGGCGCGTAAGCGGGCTGCCTGTGATGGCTACAACCGCGATAAGACGGCTTAGAGTGCAGCTTCCGTGTTACGGGCCCGGCAACATCGCAAATTGCGTCGCAAGCTACCCATACCGAATCATGCGCTGGAATCGGTCCATCCAGTTGCCCGCGTCGGGCGCCATTCTGATGGTGGTGAGGAGAGCAACATCCTTGCCAAGGTATAAGCCTAGGGCGTCGAATTGCCGCCCGGAACGCGTGCAAGGGCTTGCATAAATCGGGGCACCCCCAAACTAGGGTATGGCCGTGTGAGGGTCTGCGGGCCGTCGCATTCGCTGAAGCGAAATCAAGTGACCAAAATCATATGCGGTCCTTCTGCACATTGTGTTGCACTGGGCTTGGGCGCAGATGTTGCTGGCCAACCATAGAATCAAGCAAGGAAAATGTCGCAACTCACCTATCCAATACACCATCGGTGTTGCCCACCCTCCCTGGGCCGAATAGTGCTCCACAGTGCAGCATTGAAATGAAGCCGGTCAGCCAAGGCATGCGGACGTCTAATTCAACAAACTGAGCTGCGCAACTCCACAGCTTCATGCTTACGATGGGTCGTTTGAAAGCCAGTAAACGTGTGGAGGCCTGAGACTCCACTTCTGTTGGACATGATTCGCGAGTCTCATCTATTGTTATCGGTCCGCCCTCGGAAATCCTTGAAGGCGACGATGATGCTGTGGCTAAAGTTAGCACCAGCGCGCGCAGCGCTGTATACGCCAAAAATACGTATTGGATGACCAGCCAGAAAATGGCTGCAGCGGAAATGGTCGTAGAACCGCGTCGATGATTATCAGTGATTGAAAAGTTGGTCGAATCAATCTGCTCTGTTGTCTGCGTAGGCAACAGTCCGAAACGCTCCAGACGACTTAGTTCCTCATCTGCGTTCCCACTATCTGACGAAAGGTGGTCCTCTTCGATAGGGTCCGTTTGAAGGATGTCGGCGATTCTTCCAATAGCTTCCCATAACAGCCAGCCTTCGCAGGCCTTCCCGCTGATGCCATTTCCCAATATCATCTCGGCAAAGATCTCTGCCACTAGGGATCGTAGGCATCCATTCTTCAGATCATCCGTGGGGAGCAATACGGCTAGGATCCCCTGAATGACAAGTTGGCGCCAGGCAGACTCACTCTCCCGCTGCTCGACATATGTCGTTGGCACGGTATCGGTCGGAACAGGGGACAGAGCTGGGTGTGGGCAGAGCGTGTGATAAATGAGACGTGGGTCTGACACTAGCGATTGTGGCGACGAGGCCTGTCGCTTTGCGAGGCGAAATGCTTTAGGATGCGTAATTAGATTTGCTTCTCGCAAGCTCAAGATAGATCAGAACCACCTACTGATCAAATGCTCTTCCACGAGCCCTGGGATCTCATCCAGCAGCAGACCTTCTAAGTCAATCTCTCGCAAACGCTGTTCGAGTGCTCTTGTACAATGCGCAATGACTTGGATGACTTCGCTGGTGAAGACATGATCCGGAGTGATCTTCGAGTACCACGTCTGTACAAATTCTTTAATGATGACTGAGATGATGCCATATAACTGGAGATCGACGTCGTTGGAGCTGGTCAAAGGAGGAAGAAGTTCATCAATTGGACGCGGCGTAGTCCCTCCTTTCTCGCCGTTGCCGAGCAAAACATCGTGGGAGCAGAGTGTCCGGCGGATGAAGGCTGCTGTGGCTTTATCAGATGTCGTGTCGGCCTCCAACTTCGGCGCCTCGACCGCACGCTTCCCGCCGCCTGGGCGAGCATGACTTGGTGCAGAATATCCTGGAGGACCTAAGCTTGTTGATGTTGTTGTAGGTAAGTGGGCTTGTGTCTGAAACCGAGATGGGTCCAGCTCTTGTTGCGTGTTCTCCATGATGGTCACCAAGTGTTAGCGCCCATATCCTGAGATTGATCTCCGCGTCCCACGCTGCGACGCCTTCAAGAGCGCTTTGCAAGATGATAGTTGCAGGACGTCCAGGTCGGTGATGAAGCAAAGGCGGTGACGCAAGTGGTGCACGGATTCTCTTCGGCGCCGGCACTCTTGGCATGTTTGACTGATTGACTGAACATGGAACACGACATCCAAGTTTCACAACACAACAACAACATCAGGCAGGCGCGATCTCAATACCAAAATGAGTGTAGCAGAGACGGATGGTACGCAGATGGCGATCTGAGTGTAGGGATGAACTAACAGCAGTCAACAGCGATCGTCGCAGTCGAGCGGCAGCTGAAAGACATTGTGCAAACGCTGTATAATCTCATAGTTCAGGCATACGATCACCATGGCAGCAAGACACAGGAAGCTATGAAGCGCGAGGTGTAGGTCGCTCGAAGGATTGTCCGATTTTCCAGCCCTAACACGAATGCTAGCCAGTCGCTCATCCAGAACTTGGTGAAGTTGTCAAACGCAGCTCCTTCTGTGCACATAGACATACCACCAGAAGTCACAAACTACGTTGAGAGCTCTCGAAATCCTGACATCTACACTCGAGAGTTTGTCGAACTTGTGCAACGTACAAACCAAATGCTCAAAGGCCGTGAGGAAGCTTACCGTTTCTTGCAAGAACAAATCGCATGGCAGCTTTCGAACGCTGTCCCGGAGCTGCGAAACGACGTTACCAGAGTCGTCGAAGCTACAGGCGGCAAAGTCCCAACCTGATGCAGGAGCTCGCGACCGACAACTTGAAGTCGTTTGATCCAAGCTCTCGGCCCCAGCAGGCGCGCAAATTTATGTACAACACACCTTTGAGACAGCATCAAGCGCAGATGGTCCATGTCCTCCCCCCGTATGGATGCCTTCGAGTTGCCGGCGCTTCTGGAAAACCGACCAACTTGCTTGCGCACAACTCGCCGGTCTGACCTTCTGAATCTATGCAAGATACGCGCCGATTTGAGAACAAACAATATCAGTTATCAACAAATCGGCTGCAAAGACACCTGGACTCACAGCATCTGTTGCACTCATTTCGTGCAGAGCTCTCAACGGAATGGCCAGCGTATACAACATGTGTGACGTTCAAACGCCTTTCGATCGTTGGAGGGGGAAAAGGTTTCCACTGGTAAGGTTATACCCAGATACCACGTGCGCCCGTCACAACTGCTTTCCGGGCGCATTCACTGTGCAGCAAACGGTGCGACCGAGTATTGTGCTTTCACAAGACTTTCACTTTTCAGCCGAGATCGCATGGTTTCTTGTATACCGGGAGCAGTCCATCTCTTTCCGCTCCTCCATACCACAATGCAACCTTTCACAATTGCTGTACACTTATCCGCAGGCAACCCCACCATGCTCAGTTCTCATCGCATTCCCATTACTCAATTCCCACACGGGTTCAGAATCGTTAGAATCAGACTCCGTGTTTTTGTCGCTGAACCTTAAAACCTGAACAAAGCGTTGAAGGCGATAACTTGTGGATCGGTGTTGGCAACGTCCCCACGATAGCACTTACGTCTGAAGATGCCCACGCGCCCTTTGCAAGTACTGGCAAGTTGGAGTATGGCTTACCAACAAACAAGACACAAGTCACAGAGTCACAGACTCTGGATACAGTCACGTTCCCACAGCACGCCGTACGTCTTCTTCCTTGGGAGCGAAACGGTGTGTGGCATACACAAGCTAGGCGTGCCTTCAAAATCCCTAGAGAGCGTGCTTCGACGATTCGGGAAGCCTTGGGCCAGCATGTGTACAAGCTCGACCTACCAAAATTGGTCCGTAAACTGAAGCAGATTGCCCAAGACCGTGAGCAAGACGTCACTACTTGGTTGAATCAGACCCTCGCAGATTACGATCTGGTCGAGATGCATGGTCAGATGCAGCGTCTCGTTCCTGCCATTTCGATGCCCAACATGCGACAAATTGACCATGTCATTGATGCAACTATGGCTGTTGCAGAGTCGATGCGGAAACGCCGTTCAGACTCGCAGCTTCTCCAAGCTCATCCAAACGATCGGTGATTCTTGGCACAAGTGATCGGTCGTAGGACAGAGCGTGCGCTGGCTGAACAAGGGGTTTGCAAAGAATGGCAATTGGTGGGAGACAAACATCAGAAGATGCTACACGCCGTCCATTGATTTCTCATGCATACTTTCGAGCATACACAACGAACATATACATATGTGCCGTTGTACCAAGCTAAACCGCAGTGGATCGCTGACCGAGAGAAGAAAGTGTGGTGTTTGAAGCTCGACGTTGGCCGCGTGGGCGTCGAAGTCGGTCCAGCAAAACATTGATCATTGATAGAGCTGGGCTCGATCCAGACCGGTTATGGGCTGCCGGAGTATTTTGGGTGTCTTTAAGTCAAGAAGTTTGATCACCAGGTACAGGGCGTGGAAGACGAGTGGCAGCTGCTTGAGTCGCAACGATAGCCGAATGTTTCTTTCTCAACGTATCGATAGTCTAAGATTTGTAGGCTTGTCCTTTATAGTACCAGTTTTGCTATGGCACAATACCAAATCATTACACGTTTCTTACCACTCAAGACTTCCGGCACGCTGGCGCACAGCACTGCGACTTCGGCTACCCCTTGACCTAGCACGACTCAAATCATAGCCACTACCTTGCTCGACGTCACCAGATGCCCTTAATGTGTCGTTGAAAGCTTGCTCCAGATCCTTCACCTTGGATGGCGTACCTCCAAAGCTAACCAGCACAGCCGGATTGTTCGCCGTGAGCGCGTCAAGAGCTGAGAGCTCATGTAATGAGAACCACTTGGGCATGAGAAACGTGCGCAAGGGAATCAGGGCGATGATCAAGACTGGAAAGCCGATAGCAGCGACGGTCTGTGAGATGGCCACTGTGCACGCGATACCGAGTGCCTGCAGGCCGATATATAGCCAAATCTTCCTGCGCGGGACAGAGTTGAGGGGGTTTTTGAGGTCGAGGAAACGCTGTTCGGAGTTTAGGTACCAGAACTTGGCAAGAATACCATTACTCTCGATGGAGCCCCACTGTTACATGATCAGTCGGCGAGCCTAATGACTGCGTAGAGAATTCACTTACACCGACTACGAAGAATACGCCAGCAAAGATAGCGGCAGGCATGGTGCTCAGAACGGTCAGGAGTGGCCCAGTCATGGTGCCCCAGATCGCCATGCCCATGAGGAAGTGACTGACTCGCTGTTCAACGACAGCTGTAGCCTCTACAAGCGGTTTGCGAATCTCATTTCCGTCCATACTCTCTACGATCTCGAGGCGAGTCTCGTAAATCGTCAAAGAATCTGTGTGTACTGGTGCTTGAGGAACGAGACCGTTGGGCAAAGGTAGTCCAATGATGCCAGATACAAAGCAAGTGCAGCCAAGTAGGAAGAAATCCCAATGAAATCCAGCAGGTTTCTTGAGAGGGAATTGGCGAGCTTGCGCTGTAAGGGAGGATACGTTCTGAAACAGAAGTCAGTATCCATTTCTGTGATAGCGAGTAAAACCTACATGGTCGTAATAGAAGAGAAGCATCATCAGAAACCCAAAAGGTAGAGCCACGAACACCCACTTGGCATTCAAAGCCCAAAACTCGATAACCCAATCGCGATCCTGTGTAGGTTGGAAGGCACCAACGGTGGGTACTCGGTATTGATCGGTCCTTTCCAAACGTCCAGGGAAGTGCGAAAAGCCTACCCAAAACAATGTTGGAAACACGAATGAATAGTCAGCAAGCACGCCACGGATCCAAGGTTTCCAGATGGTGCTGCCGCCTATTCTTTCGAGACCGATTACAGATCCAAAGAATAGCATTGCAATCACGATGGACAAATAACCACCTTCAAAACCAGAGACCTCGAAGAGGTAGACCAACTCTTCGACTCCCTTGACTGTACATTATCTTCAGCGACGACCAGTTAAATTCAGAGAAGATCACATACCGCAATAGATGATTCCCACGTACATGCCAAAGGATTCACTCGAGAAGTCCGTGACATATGCCATGTAGTCGCAATAGTTGCCGAAGCTCACGATCCAGTGGAAGATTGCAGCCCAGATGCCGACCCATGCTGTGAAAGCTGGGTAGATGGTGGGGTCATATCTCTCTACAATGTCGTATATCGTGTAGTTGAACAGGGCAATTAGACCAGTGACTCCGACAATGGTAAGTGGTTGGCAAGAAAGAAGGCTGAACACCATAGCAGCAAGTGCAGAAGCAAGCAAAGCCTCATTGACACCGAAGAATCCGCCAGTCCGACGGTACATGTCTAGTGTGAACGCGATGGCTGGCAGAACGCTGATCATATTAGCATGAATGGCTGCTGTATGATGGACATGACTTGACTAACTTGATGAAATACATGCGCACTGTGCTCGCAAAGACTCGATAGGTGAAGGCATCGGTGATGTCGCTCCAGTAGTACGGCAGTCGTCGCTTGACGTCGTGGTACATTCCCCGACCTGGTCGCAGAATACGCCATCTTCGCCAACCCTTTTGGTTTTGAAAAGTGTAAGACTCAGTGGTGGCCACCTTCTTCAGAGTGCTCTCCTTTCTCCCGGCATCCGTCGACGCTGGTCCATCCATATTGCAAGGTTATGATAGCGAGCGAAGGAGAGCGCCAGAGTGCAATGTAAAGGGATTGTACGACGAACAAACTCTAATTGACTAAGAGACAAATAGACCTGATAACAATGGTGTATAGCTCAAGAGCTTTCGAGGGCTGACGCTGATGCGCCAACATTGAACCGTAAGGCTTTAGCCATATTTTATACCAACACGAGAGCTATTGAGCGTGATTATAGGTCCCCGCGAAATGGTAAAAAAGGTGTGCACGACTTAGCGGATCTAGCATTGTGGGTCCGAGTCTACACTGACACAAGTGTTCGAGATGCTCATTGCAAGCGACACTGGACACCTCCGACGTATTGTACTAGACTGCGCAAGCATCGCGAGTTCGCAGGAGTGCACACTGCAATCTCTGGACACATGGAATTCGTTTACTGCCTACAAGATGCCCATCTCAAAGGCGTTGTGCATGGGCAGACATGTTGTCATGATACCTACTCGATGAGCTTGGGGCAAAGATGACGTTTGCCAGCGTGCTTTGGCGGCGGGAGCCTTTTGTGACTAGGCCAATTTGGAAGTGATGCTTGCCCAAAGATGATTAGATTTCTTCTGCTCAGGCAGCGCGGTCAGACCTCGGAGGAAAACAGCCGTGGCACAAAAGGCTATTCCAAGGGAGCAATGAGGGCTGTTGGATAACGTGATTAGACCATGAGCAAAATCAGTGTTTGAACAGCTGTCCTGACCGCGCTCAGTCCTGCGCCGATTTCGCTGGCTGTTGTTCTGTGACGGAGAGACCCTGAGTGCTGGTATAGCCTATGGCGATTGTCAGCCCTATCGAGGAAAGCGCGCAAGTCTAGAATTATCGAGCCGAAAACCATCATAAACGTCAAGATCGCCGGCCCACAACGACGACAAGTAACTTGACTATCACGACTGTTAATAGACGAAGCTTGAGACACTGGAAGAGTTTAGCGACCCGAAGCCTTCAGCAACGACTCGGACAGCGTCAGCCTCTACCAATTTGTGTACATCTTCATTCTTTCTTCTTACGATGCGCTCTGGGTGTCCGACGGTCTGAGTTGCTCTTTCGAGTGCGGTCGAATCGCCTGCCAAGCACCACCTGCAGGTCTGTCTTTGGTCATCACACGCCGAGATCTAAGCGACTTGGAGAGATCGTTGATCTCCCGTCCTTTCAACGGCTCTGTTCAGGAAGACGGGTGAAAAGGAACTGCCGAAGACGAGTGATCTGAGGCTGTGAGCAGGTCGCACCGTCATGGGCACGCTCGAAAGTATTGAAGGGCTGTCTGAAGTTATTGGTCGAGCGATTCAAGAACACTTAGAGCGATCCAATATCAACGTCGCATGGCCGCAAATAGACGGTTTGGTCCGTCCTATACTTCGTGTCGAGGCATTCCTTGAAGATGCCGGCCCAGCCAACATCTCGAGCCCACGTTCGGAGAGAGTGGCATCGGTGAGTACACGCGACCACCCTCTTCAATCTCGCCCATGCATTGCGCAGTCAAACAAGATGTACCAAAATTTGCTGCCTGGGTAGTCGGAAGGGACGGTGTGAGCTTATGCGGTTGTGTTGCGTAATCACGACGGCTGACTCAAAGGCAGAGAACACTGGAACTGTCGGATATAATGACCCCGAGTCCCTCAAGAAGCTCAACAGTACCCCGTCAGGACCATGAAAAGACGTTTTCAAACCCCGAGACACAGTCACTCAACTCAAATGCTACTGAAGAGGCCAACGATACTTCCGACTCTCGTCGAAAGGGTACAGGTGGTCTGAGAATATCGCAAAGTCAAAACATTCAGGAGGACCACAGTGAGCATCAAAGACAGATGCAGGTCGATACAAGAAACTTTCCAAAGCGAAAGAAGGTGGCATCTGAAAAGTTTGTTTTCCAGCCCTCTACACTTGACAAGCTGATCATCGGCATTTGGGAACAGCTTCATGGCTCCATCAACCTCGACCCGAAAGCAATATTTGAGCAGTTTCAGATTGCTCCCATCGCAACTTCGGCAGTCATACATCATAGCACGGCCAATGTAACGACGATGGATATGCTGGGCACAACAAACGACAGCACTCATGACTCGTTCAGCCAAATGAACGTGTTCTGTCGCAAAGTCACACAAGCAAGCCGTGTATGCCGGTCCATCGAGATGATCGTGCAGGCACGATGGACAGAGCTGTTCGAAGAGCAGGTCCAACTTCGCACTGCTGCCGCACCAGAAATCTCGGTCACCAAACACAGGAAGTCCGTTTTTATGGAAGCATGTCAGGACTTCGGGTGGTCGGAGAAAGAGTTGCGAAACAAGATGGCGATCTGGCGAGGCTACAAGGAAGTCAAGGATGCAGCAGGTTGGTCCGCTCTTGTCTTTGCCGGCATGGGCATATATCGATTCTGCAAGTACCGCGTCGAGTTCGATAATGATGCGATGAAACGACTGCGGAAGCTTCGCAAGAGACTGGAGGTGGCTGCAGATACTTTGCATCCAAATTGGCGGCAGTTGTTAGCCATTGTTGGCGAGCCGTCATCGCCCCAATACCCAGGCCACCCCCATGAATGGGTAGTCTTCGAGGATGGTACAGATCCGATCCCTCTACGGCAAACTTACCTAGATCGCAACCGCTATTTCGCTTTCGAACACATCGATGAGTCTATCATCGACGAGTCAGCCTGGGGCTGTGAAGACCCACGATGGGTACCACAAAACGACACCGTCGCCCGAATGAACGGTCAATTCATATGTACGTCTTGTGGCGAGCAACAATCAGACAACCCTAAGCAGAACGCCTGCTTCTGCTTTCCGTCGCTATTTGGCTGTGTGAAGCGTAAACCTGCCCCCGTCCAGGTTTTCCGCACCCCAGACGGCAAAAACAACGGCTTGTTGGCTTTAACATCATTTGAACGAGGATCCGCAATCGGAGAACTCGTCGGCCTAGTGACGAAAGGTGTGTGTGGTCGTGATGTTATGGACAGCTCCACTCCGCTGGCCAACTATCAAATTTGGCAAGAGAGAATCGGAAATTACACCCGTTTCGCAAACCACAGCTGCAAGGCGAACGCACAGTCATCAACTTTTACATGGCTTGACACACAGCGAGTAATTATCGTCAGCAAAGGGATTGAGGCTGGGACTGAGATAACGCTGGATTATGGCGACAAGTATTGGGCTGGGTTGGACAAAGCGTGTCTTTGTGGCGAATCGTGCTGTAGATATAGAACTAGAGATCGCCCACTGAACTAGAGAGATAGATACGAGTGATCGATACCTAAGTAACTTGCAACTCAATATCCTAATGATGTGGCGGCGAGCAGGAACCCAGCGTTGCCCCACAAGGTTGATGCGCCAACGCTAAACCAAAACTGTGTTATCGATAACACTAGCGTCAATCCTCAAAATTTCTGGATAGACACCACGGCAGGAATCTGTCGCCAGTAACCAAATTTCCTCCCACATATCACTCTGGAAATACTCAAGATGGCGCGTGATGATTCCGAATTTAGCTCGTCGGATGAGGAGATTCTGGAGCATCAGGTAGGCTCGAGGAAGAGAAGGAGGCTTTCGCCCAGGGCTGGAGACTCTGATCTTTCTTCTGGAGACCACCAGGACGTCGCGCCAGCTCCCGTGCTACCGGTATCAACACTTTCAAGGATCAAGACGAAACCGCAGGCTTCTCAACAGAGCGAAAAGCTTGCCAAGCCACTGCTACCATCAGGACCACCAACGAAGGAGAAGTTGAGCTTTGCATCTATCGATGTAGCCCCGTGGCTTGTTGCCTCGCTCTCGTCTATGGAAATTAGAAGACCCACTGGTATCCAGGCTGCCTGTATTCCCGAAATTCTGAAGGGCCGAGACTGCATTGGAGGCAGCCGAACCGGTACGGGTAAGACCGTAGCGTTCTCTGTGCCCATCATGCAGAAGTGGGCAGAGGATCCTGTGGGCATTTTCGGACTGATCATCACACCAACACGAGAGTTGGCGATCCAGATCTTTGAACAAATCAAGGCAATCTCGGCTCCTCAATCGATGAAGCCAATTTTAATCACAGGTGGAGCAGACCAAAGAGAGCAGGCTATCAATCTGGCATCAAGACCGCACATTGTTGTGGCTACACCAGGTCGTCTCGCAGAACATATCAAGACCTCTGGAGAAGACACCGTGTGCGGGTTGCGTCGTGTCAAGTTCGTTGTCTTTGATGAGGCTGATCGATTGCTCACACCTGGGAAGGGTAGCATGCTTCCGGATCTCGAAACCTGCCTTTCCATTGTACCACCGCCATCGCAACGTCAAACACTTCTCTTCACAGCTACAGTCACACCCGAAGTACTTGCGCTGAAAGGGCAACCACGTCCTGGCCGGCCTCCAATCTTTGTGTGTGAAGTCGACACAGAAGACCTTGCCGTCCCGCCAAAGCTGCAACAGAAGTACATCCAGACGCCTGTCACGCACAAAGAATGTTACTTACACGTCGCGCTTGAGACACCGGAGAATATTAAAAAATCGGTCATCATCTTCTGCAACCGGACGAAAACTGCCACTCTACTGGAACACATGCTTCGACTCCTTGATCACCGGGTGACAGCTCTGCACTCCGGCCTCAAGCAGTCTGATCGTGTCAATAATCTCGCCCGCTTCCGTGCCCAGGCCGCCCGAATCCTTGTGGCGACCGATGTTGCAGCTCGAGGTCTCGATATCCCCGAGGTCGCGCTAGTGATCAACTACGACGTGCCCCGCGATCCAGACGACTACATTCATCGAGTCGGTCGTACGGCTCGTGCTGGACGTGTTGGCACTAGCATTACCCTGATAGGACAGCGCGACGTTGACTTGATCCTTGCTATTGAAAAGCGCGTGGGCAAGAAAATGGAAGAGTACGAGGAGGAGGGAGTCAGCATTGAGGGCAGGGTGGTGCGCGACGCACTAAAGCCGGTCACTGAGAAGAAGCGTGAAGCCATGTTGCAGATCGAGGAAGGCCGCGATGTGCTGGGTAAGAGGAAGACTGGTATGCAGAAGCGCAGGGCGAATTAGCGACAACGGTGTGACTACAGGTCAAAATCTTACGACCAGATACCTGGCATTATCTCAAGTTGCCTTTGCAAGCCTGTAAAAGACTTTTACTCGCACGCAATTTTCTGTCGCAGACTTTGAAGACAGCGAGGCTTACTAGACGCACTTAGGTAGCCGTACACTCAGACTTCCAAAGCAAAGGACAGAGTGCAGGGAGTCAAAATGTGGCCCCTTCACTAGGCTAGTCTAGCTATCTGCCTCGTGTAGGCAGAGTGCATCTGTAAGGAAAGGGGGGTAGATTTGCTCATAAAGGAAAGCCTCTTGGTAGGGCGCTGTTCGTTGCTGTAAGTATATGGGCTGATGTAGAGGTCTGCAAGCCAATCAAACCCAGGTCATCACCTCTGGAAGTAGCCCAGTACTCCCCATTTTCTGCAAAGCTTGCGATACTCCTCATGCTGCTACACGCTACAGACGCTCTTGTGGTGAACTATGACCCTTCCATGGTAGCCAATCAGCAGCCCACGATTACGTGCCCCGCCGTCGAGCTCAAGCAGCTGCCGAATTGAATGGCGTAGTGTGTTGCGCATCCTCGCATAGTATTACCACAATTCCAGAGTAGGGATCACGTGCCAGAAGAGTGACTGTGAGTTGGTTTGATCAGACGTGGTATATAAGTATATCAGCAAGGAACTCCAGGTCGAAGCATAATATCGACAAGTGTTTGTACACAGCAATGGCTTCAACAGAGTACCCCAAGACAGCAGTTAACAAACTCGGTCGACTGGCGAAGAGAGGTACGATGTTACTCACTCAGAACTTGCAAACGTCAATCCTAATGAATCCACCACAGGCACATACGATTATGCAACTATTCATGCCCTCATGGACAATTGCCCCGTTCTCCACGTCTCCTTCAACGACCCTATACATCCCTTTCCCGTCGTCCTCCCCATGCTGGGTTGCACCGGCTCCTTCACGGACCAAGCCGCCGACCCACTAACCAGCACCCAAGACCTATACGTACACGGCTACGTCTCCGGGCGCCTCTTCAAGCAGAGCAAAGAAGCCACCCCTCAGGGTCTCCCAATAACAGTCGCAGCCACTTTCCTTGACGGCCTTGTCCTGGCCCTCTCCCCCTTCCACAACTCCTGCAACTATCGCTCTGCCATCGCCTACGGCTACGCCACGCTCGTCACAGATGGGGCGGAGGCACTGTACGCCATGCAGCGCATCACCAATAACATTATCCCCGGCCGCTGGGAGAAGAGTAGAGGCCCCCCCACCAAGGCTGAGCTGAGCTCGACGTCGATTCTAAAAGTGCGGATTGAGTCTGCGAGCGCGAAGGTGAGGGACGGTGGGCCTTCGGAGGATCGTGCGGATTTGAAGGATGGAGCACTGGTGGGGCGCACGTGGACGGGGGTTGTGCCTTATTGGGGGACGTGGGGCGAGCCGGTTGAGGGAGCGCAGAATGGGTGTCCTGAGGTGGAGGGATACATCGAGGAGTGGAGGCAGAGGGAGACAGCGAAGGCGAGGTGTATTGCGTTTGAGGCTATCGAGAAGTAGGGGGTCTCTTATGTAAGCGCTGCCTTTGATCTATCCGTACTTTATAGGCAGAATGCACATAGGTTATACTAGAATGCTTCTTGTAAGTAGCAGAAGACAACGTGCTCTTATTGAAGGCCTCCTATGTCGCAAAGCTTGCGCAAGTCTGCTCTGTGGGCCTCCCCTAGAGCCAAAAGACTTGGGGATTAAGAGCCATTTTTGCTAAACATAAAAAGGGAGCTTTGTATGTATAGCGTTCTGAGCACTTGTTGAATGCTGGCGAATAATATGAGATCGTTTTCGCTACAAAACGTGTGAACGCTCGATTAATAGAACAATACAAAGATACAATGCTGACTCTTCTACTCAGCCTTCACGACACGCGGCCTGAAACGCGTGTTGAAGTTCTTCTGCGTGACGAACCACGCATTGTGCGTCTTCCACTCGGCACCAGGATACTCCAGCTCAATCTCGAACCTTCTCAAGAAGCTAGGAACTAGCTTGTAGATCTCCAGCAGGCTGATGTTCTTTCCGATACACGTCCTTGCACCCGCGCCAAATTGCAGCATACTCCCCTTCATCTCCTTGAGCTTCTCGGGACTAGCCTCCAGCCATCGCTCAGGCCGGAATGTGTTGACGTCTGATCCGAAGACTTCCGGGCGGCGATGGATCACCCATGCGTTGCAGCCGACGATTGTGCCGCCCGGCACGAAAGTGTCGACAATCTGCATGCCTTGCGCAGGCACGACGCGTTCAAGGATCAGGCCTGGAGCGGGGTGCATACGGAAGGACTCTTGCACGACGGCATCGAGGTAGGGCAGTTTCTGGGCCTCGGGCCAAGACACAGTCTTATCTTCGCGCTCCTCGATGGCCCCATTTGCTGCGGCATCGTCGAGCTCGCGCATCAGCTTCGCGTATACATGTGGGTGCTTGACGAGGAAGTAGAAGACTGCGGATAGCGAGATGGCTGTCGTTTCGGAGCCGGCGAATACCATAGATGTGCACGTCGAGAGGATACGGTTGTCATCCATGAAAGGGTGGTCGTGGGAAGCTTGAGCGAACTTGGAAAGCAGATCGGTACCGCGAGGATTGGCGCGCTCGTCGTCCGAGAGGCCAAACCTTTTGACCTTGGATACTTGTTGGGCGCGCTCATTAGAGCGAGAAAGTGCAAACAGCGTGACAGGATGCACACGCTTGTCGAGCCCAATACGTTGGGCAAAGAGACTAATAGGGTTCTTCCAGAGAAGGCGGTCGAGGACAGGCATTTGGCCGACCTATAGTATTGTAAGAACGCGCCTCGATGTTGAAGAGCACTGGATCACTTACCGGTGCAACATAGTCGAAGAACTTGCCCAGGAAACCGATAATGTTGTCAATGTCCTTGTTGCCCTCGACAAATCCAAGGCGCTTGCTCCAAGTTAACTCCCCGATGACATCAAAAGCAAAGAACTGCAGCCATTGACTGAAGTTGCAGCTTTGACCAGTGCTGGCAAACACCTCCTCGGTCTTGTCGAGCCAGTAAGTGAGCGTCGAGTTCACAAGTGGCTCATAGTTGACCAGCGAGCTCATGGCGAACGCATTGTTCACACAGCGACGGTACTTGGCGTGGAAAGCTTCGTCGGTGGTCGAGAATAGAGAAAGAAGAGGCTTGCCGTTGGCGACAGCACCTTGCACTGGGTAGAAGTCCGACTAACGTAATATCAGTGTCTGTTCATATCTGCAACGATCAATGAACGTACCTTGTAGACACCCTTGTTCAGGCCATAGATAGCTTTGATAGCTTTTGGGTCTGCGAAAGACAGAACGTTCGGCCCCAGTCTTACAATGTCGCCATGCTCACGATGCAAGGCCAAAGTGGTCCAGTGATGGTTCTTCTTCGACACATCTTGTAGTCTCCACCAATTGCTGTATCCTGCTAATGTTGGGCCAGGATACTTGTTCAGTCCTTTCCAGTACTTATTGCTAACAAGATGGCCTGCAACCAGTGACACTAGCACAACAGGCCAGTATCGTACGAGAAGTGGTAGGAGTTCGTCGAGAAGCATAGTTGTGGTAGCCTCAATTCAGGTATCGAGAAACACAAGGTCGAGAATGGTGGCAGACGGTCAGATGGCGGCACATGGGGCTTGGGAGGGGGCATGCTGTTATTTCATGCCATCGAGCGGGCGGCATCTGACAGCAGCGGCACGCCTACTGCGCTTTTACGTTCGGCATCATGTTAGATCATGCAAGTCTGGAGTCGGCAGTTGTAAAATGGTCCTGAGGCTGGTGGCTTTGATGATGCTGTGGGGCACTAGGCTGCCGCGGACTCGAAACATGGGGTTCCTGAGGGGCGGGGACACGGGGGGCATTTCTCAACACCATCGTGTCTATTCTGTATCGTTCATGCAGGCTCTCAATCTATGCCAATGATAACACATCATTTACAATTATGTCGCTCACCTAGAGTCGCCTCGAAGGCTGCTGCGACATACTGCCTGACCAGTGTGCACATAACCTCTTCTATCCTCAACCGTGAATCCTGAGAAGAGCATTCCGAATCTTCCGCAATGTTTCTATTACGAACTGCCGACGACGTTGGTTTCAATAGCGAGGGCTTGTGCCTCGAAGAAAATATCGGCAGTTGTCACTTGCTCGGCAGATGCGCCGTCTTGACTTTTCGTCTGCTGATTAAGATCCGGGATTCCCGCTAGGGTTAGTGTCACACGTGATTTCCCCCGAGGTACTCATAGTACATGGAAGCCTCGACAAAGTGTGAAAGTTGATGTTTTCAGTAGTTTGAAAAGCTTCATGGTACAATACTGATAAGAATGAATTAGTATCCTGTGTAAATGGACTGCTCAGAACAGATCTAGGGACAGAGACTTTATAGGCGCACCAGGCATGTATAAATTCGCTTTGTTCATGTAGTCTGCGTACCTAGGTAATTGTCAGGTCCTATGAGCCGAGCAAGCCTACGATCTGGAATAACTCGGGATGAAAACAAGTACTGTTCCGAGCCTGTACTCACAGTCAGTGAGTACTGATGACCTTTGATGCTTGTCTGGTCCAGCGGCTTGGAGCTGGGTTCTGACAGTAATTGCGCAACAGGGGAAACCTAGCCACAGACGCCAACATGCTATCAAGCTAGCCTCTCTGTGTAAGAGCACATATCTGGCCTGCCTAGAGAAAAAAGAATACTACTTATGCTCCAGTGTTTGAGGTTACGATACGGAGACATCTATGCATAGTGTAAACTCGTGTCAGCAATGCTTGACATTGCTGAGGCGGATTCAGGTCTTGCCGACTGTGCTATTCGCTAGTTCGATCTCAAGGTTGTTGTCTGCTTCGATATGTGTCCCGCTATATCTTCGCGCGGGTTATCATGGACAAGGTATATAACAAATGCACGGTAGAAGACATCACACACAGACCGCAAGTGACGCGGTACCGGTTGATGCATAACGAAGGATCAACAGGATTTGGACGATGGTTGCAAGCGGTACCATGATCCCTGGTGCATGTGGGTGTCAAACAGTGGCATGTTTTGCGAAGCGCCGACATCGAAGAGTGATGGAATGTGCACCGCCGAGCAACATACGGCCGCAATTTGATATGCGGGACGTGTTGCGGTATTGCTTGTTCAATGTTGTCGACCAGGTAAAGCCTAGTCGTCGATTTTGTGACTCTGCCTGCAGCCGCCAAGTAAAAGGAGGTTCGTGAAAGGTTACCGAGCAACCTCACCTTCCGAGCTCCCCGATCGCTTAGCGCATACACTTCATCAGATTCAACACTCGAAGTGGTTGTCTGATGCAAGTGATTGCGAATATGTAGATCTCAGGGTTGTCGGCTCCCGACATCCCCGGACGTCCAGCCCTGCCGTTCAGGGATCCATACAACCGCAATACCAACACACCATCACTATTTCTAGGGTGGCCAGACCTGATCTTGAACCACCATCGGAGGAACCTTACCACAAACATGCTCACCCGAATTTGGAGACCTGATCCCGTCGTTTCTCAACAACTGCCCGATTCTGTTCCAGATGCATCTGTGTTGCAGGGCAGCGACGACCACTATCAGCAAGATCCATGAAGACCGGTCGATGAGAGACAACGACATCCACAACGTCTGAAACACATACGGTTGAGCACAGCTCTGTATCTTTGAACGGTGTGTCCTGCATGTGAAGAGGTGCTTCCGTCCACAAACGTGCCGTCCCGCGGAGTGAGGAACGAGCAATGAGGCTTGCAGCGGCTTGCGCGACTTTCGTGAGCGAACCGCCCCCGCACCGAATGGCTTGCAGAGATGCGCGGTTGTGCACACGGTGTTTACAAGCGTGTAGGTGAAGATGCTGCCTGTGCTTGCTTGATGCAAGTCCTCAGCATAGATGCCTGTGAATGTAGACGAGTTTGAGAGACACCGGAGTCAGCGGGAAGAGAACAAGGTCATCCATGTGACCGCAACAAAACGAATCGTGGACAAGAGAACAAGAAGCGTGCATGACTGCGCTGGAAAAACCTGATAGCCGGTCGACGGGATATTTGGTCCTCTAAGACTTGCTGGCGGCAGGGTGAGTCAGGCAGTCCACGTCGGCCTGCATGCCGCATGCGCCGACAGCAACGCGCGACAGGTTCTGAAACGGCGCCGAAGAGTCTGCAGAAGCGGGCAAATTCTGGCGATAGTGCTGCAGTGGTTGAAGGCCAGACGTCACTTCTAAGATGTGGCAGTGAGGATGAAGCCTGCAATGAGAGATGTGGAGACGCCGCTTGAGGGAGCCGGCTCTAGTGGGACCCCCTGACCCTTGTCAAGCTGAGGATTCGTCCGGAAGGAGCAAAGAGCAACACCAAATTCATGCTTTCCATACACAACTTCTTTTCGCCATGGTGCGCTCATCGAAGTGCCAGCAAAGCAGCATGGCCTGTCCGCCACAACGCTGCCCCACAGTCCACGTCCATCGTGAGGCGCAGAACGCGTGCAGATGTCGGACGTCCATTGCAGCTGTGTGCATGCTTTGAAACATGGCAGAAGTGTGATGCTAACGACGTAAGTAACCAGACGTTTGAACGGGTCTTTTTGACAGGTCAAACTGGGGCTGCTAGCACTTGCGTAATCTTGCTCGGAGTACTTCCGTTGGAGGGCGAAGGTGAGAGCGAGAGTGCCAATGGGAGTCGACGGCTGAGGACAGCAAACGGTTCTTGAAACAATTTCTCCTTTTCGCATGCTCTCCTGCTCACCAATTCCATGGCGACCGTCCATGATCAGCAGTAGCATCGGCTAGGGAGTGCTGGAAGAACAGCTCCGAAGGCTCAAAGTCGGCGCGTCCGAGATCTGCCCTTTACTCCCAGCACAGCCTCGTCGGCTATTCTGGCAGGTGGCGCATGACTGTCGGACGTTCCGCGTGAGCAGCAATGCGTCGTCATGCCGTCTGAATGTTGCTCGAGCACGTTGCTGTCGCCGCGAAAGCTCCTGCTTCAGTACGCGCTCAGAGGTACTCGACGATGGCACCTAGAAACTGGAGTGAATCAGGGCAGCGCCTGGACGTTACGATCACATGAGAGCGGCTTTGCTAGAGTCTTTTGCAGCAGATGTCATCCTTGCTCTGATCCCTGCTGAGCCCGGTGATTGGGTCACTTGGTTGCGCCCATGGCTAGACAAGGCCCACAGCACTGCCCAACGACAACGCCCACCTTCATCAAGCCTTGGAGACTCCACGAGCAACCGGCCTCGTCGTCACCCTCCCTGAAGCGGCGTTGCTGAATGAGGCAGCAACGCCGCTGCAAGTACATGCTTCCTGTGGACGCTCGAGGTAAGCTTCTGGAATTCGGCGCCATCTCGCACCACGCCGACGCTCGAGGCTCAGCAGAGAGCGCAGACTCTACAGGCACCCTCCTCGCGCAAATCGCGTGTAGAGCGGCGCCTGGCTGCTGCCGGCCGTGGGCTGCCAGTGGGCTCCCGCTCTATCTGCAGTACACTGCGGGCATCTCAGCAGGTTCTCGGCGAATACGCAGGCACGGCGAGCGCCTGCTCAGCTGCCATGGTCATGACCCAGGACTACGCGCAACTACATCATTGCTCAATTTTTATGCTTTTGACTACCTCGCGCTCGCGTAGCGAGAGACCGATCGACCACCGCTTTGGTCGTCATCTCCGTCTGCATGGCCTAGAGTAGCATTTCGCGAATATAGGGCACTTGGGGGCTTCGAAATCTCCTGTACGCAGGTATCCGCCTATCCGCGCGTGCGCAACCCGGTGCTGCCGTTCAGGTCAGCTTAGACCCGACTAAACCTGCAGCTTGGCCCTCGCAATATGCACGTTAAAGCGAGCTAGATGCACAGTGCAGCAAAATGGGGCAGTGTGCATATAAGCCTGCCGGGATGCTATGGCCACACCGGCCAACCCATGATCGACGCCAGTAGGTCTTAAGAAAGATCCCATCCTCACCCACTAGTCCTCTACCCTCCACCTCTCACCTCGCTCTTCCCCCCTCCCTATTCGCCCGCCCTCTTGTCTCATCTCTATATCCACGGCGAGCCCTGAAAACACTTTATCCGCCTGAGACAACGGTTTTTTTTTCACTTTCGTTTGACCCCTCGATTTTCCCTAGATTCTTCCGTCCCATCTAATATCGCCGCCTCGCACCATACAACGCACCGACCACTTTACCATGCCGATCCAGCTGCTACCCGCCTCGGCTGCTGCCTTTGCGCCACGCTCAACCGTCAATGTTGTGCTGAACTCAAAAGCCGAACCCTGGTTAACGCAGGCCTTGAAGCGTGTTAACAGGGTAAAGCGCCCATTGAACAGCGTGCAGCAACACACAAGATGCCTGACTGAACTCCTGTCCGGGAAAAATGCCATTTGGTCGCTGAGCTCCATCATCGTCCCCAAGGCCCCAGACTCGGAATTGCGCAAGGATCCCAACCCTCTGGTCGAAGCTCTTTTCAACTACCAGCTCATCCACATCGAGGCATACGTTGTACACGTCGACATGGTTTCACAGCATGAGGTTGCATTCAAGCTTACACAAGACACCATTGATGCACTCATCGAGTACCACAAGGACATTTACTCGGTCGATGTTGCCGCCAGCACATGGGATTGGGCCGAGAAGGAACAGCAGGTGAAGAAGCTCCAGGACGGCTTCGTGCAGGCTGTCAACCGTTACGTGTTCCGCACTGGCGCGCGCGCGCTCGAGGGCATGGAGGAGGATGGTGCCGGCGAACTCCTCGAGGGCCGAGGTGAGGACATCAAGGCCGCCATTATGGGCTTGTTCCAACCTCTCCTGCCTCCTCCACCCAGGATCGTAGACGTTGTCCGTCCCGCTCCTCTCCTTCCCAGTACTCCCAACGCCGTCAACTGGTGGCAGCCCACACAGTATCTGTCGCCACCCCAGATGGACTCTTGGAAGGTCCTCCCTTCGACCCCGAGCCCGACCATTACGACTTGCAGTGAGCACTCGCCCACGTACTGGAGCGCGAACATGGGTTCGCAGAGCATGGAGCCCTTCCAGCTGCCGTCACCCACACCGTCGTTCAGCCAGCCATGCTACATGTCGACGAGTGCGTACTACAGCCCGCCCCAGGCAGTAGCACCGATTCCCTGCCTTCCTCTGCCGAGCGTGCTTGCCCAGCAATGCGGGTCAAGCGCAACGCACGGTGGATACGGAGGGTTCGGGTGGGACACGGGGTTCGCGACACAGTACGCAGCGTTCACATAAGCAGAACACGTCAGTCTGTGATACCCTGTCCTTTGGTCGATGCCTGGAAGCGCGGACCTGGCCAGTCCCATTGAGCGCACCAAACTCTTTCGACAAACTCGGTTCGAGACATCAGCGATATTCAGCACATGTTGTCATTGCACAGCATCCAAGGCATGGGACGGCGTTTCATCGACATTAGCGAGCGTTTTTCCATTTCACTTTTCTCTCCTCTCTTCCCGTACATTTCTGTTGATACCTGTTTGATACCAGCGAGCGTTTCTTTTACTTGTCATACCATGCCTCCCCAGTCGGATGGCTCCTTTCGTTGTTTGCATCTCTGGGAGGTTTGCATTTGCTTTGCATTATCACGGAAGACACGGATACAGACAGCCTCGCGGCTTCCTCGAGTCGGGCACTCGAGTTCTTTTCTTCGAGTTGTTTTTTTGTTTAATGTCGTCACGATTGGAACGTTCTGGGTGCGAGCTCTTCATTGAGTCTGGCTAGACCAGCTTTATGAGTTGACGCACTATGGCAGCGTTCCTGCTTACTCGGCCTGGTATAGACTACCAGCTGGAAGATGCCGAGACAAGGATGTCGACATGAAAAGTTATACACGCATCTTGATGATGCCACTGTAATAGCTCATCTCTGCTGCACTGACCTTGGGGTTTGATGGGGACAGTGACGCGCAAGGGCGTGACAAGGGCACGCTAGTCGTGCTCTTGGCTGAAGGGTGGTCCTCTGCTTGCGGAGCAAACACGCTATCCCCTTGAGTGTTGCTTTTTTTCCAGTCGGATCAAAATGGCAGAGCAGCAGAGACACCAAGTCCAGGCCCTGGCGGCCTCTGGCACCTAAATACCAAACCCAGAAGCTAGCTTCTCTACATTAAGCAGTCTAAATCTAATAAAAAGAAAAGACTATTACATTGAAACAGAATCTTTAAGTACTTGACTCTGCGCTTTCCACTGCGACTGCGGCCGCGCCGCCAGTGATTCCAAACACGGCAAAGGCTGATGTCGGCTCCACGGAGTCGGCCGAAGGGGTCTGCACCGCAGTCTGGGGAAGCACGGGCTCTTGCTAGAATGGACGTCTTGCATGTGCCCACCCAGGGGGAAGGCAAGACAAAAGGCAAGACCAAAGCATGATCAAAGCAAGATCAAGGCCAGATCAAGGCGAGATATAACAAAGGCAACAACAAGGCCAGCCAGCAGACGACAAGGATGGTCGTTGTGTCGTGTGCCTCTGCGTTTGTTTCGCCGGGCGTGGCAGGGTTCGGGGCTCGAGCAGCGGCGGCACATGCTGGCTGCTTGTCTCGTCTCGTCGCAGCACTCGCACCACACCTGCCAGCGCCCCTTGTGCCTTCGCTCACGCTCATGGCGCTTGCCTGGCCCTCGTGAAGACGCACCGAGCCGCAGACGTGCACCGAGCACGATGCCGCCTGCGAACAGTCCAGTGAGCCTCTCGTCGCCCGCCCGCCCGCCCGCCCGCCAGCGGCCCATGTCCGCGCGACTGACGTAGCCTCCCAGAACCGCGCGCCCACGCCGCCCACGCCGCCCACGTTTGTGTCGGCTCTGCGTGGCCTCGAGAGCCCTAACGACGACGTTCTCAACCTCGCCTCGACCCTGACCGCGGGCGACGACGACGACCGGGACATGGAAGAGGCGCATGCCAGCCTGCGCTACCTGCGCACCGCCCAGGAACAACACGACCAGCGGCTGCAGCAGTCGCGCCAACGCCTGCTCGAGCTCGCCCGCACTCGAGACGACCTCGACCACCGCGACCGCCTGCGACGCAGCATGGAGCGCCTCAACCGCCTGCACGAGGCCTCGGCCCAGGCCTCTGCCTCTACCGCCGCTGCCGCCGCACAATCCAGCAACATGGCCGCCAGCGCCCAGTATGGAGAGCGTGTCCCCGCCCAGAACTCCCTCTATGACTGGGCCCCGAGCATCGACCTGGACGACGACGACGCGCGCAGCCTGAGGACGCTGCAGTCGCGCCTGGGCTTGACGTCACATCCAGACTCGCTGCGCTCCACGGCCATCTTGCAGGCAGTCCGACGCCACCCACGCTTCTCTGCCCGCACAAGAGAGTACCTGCAGCGCTACAGCCACGACAGAGACCGAGACCGAGACCGAGCCACAGGCGACCAGCCGCCCTCCAGAGACAGCCCGAGCCAGCGTCGCAGTGCTGTCCCCTGGGCCGAGTCCAGAGACCGCTACCAGGCCAGTCGCAACCAAGCAGCCTATACACGAGAAGCCCTGTCTCAGTCCCAGTCCCAGCTGCAGCCACAGCCACAGCTACAACCGCAGCCGCAACCGCCAACCGTGGCGCCCATGCTCGAGCACACGGTCAAGTACCTGTCGCAGATACGGCACGCTAGCACAGTCGACGAGAGCCTGAACTGCGCCCTGGAGGCTGGATTCCTCAGCAAAGACTACTTCTGCATCCAGTATGCCGACTTCCTCACCGACACCTCCACCATATCCCCACCGCGAGAGACGTCCTGGCTTGCACCAGGCGCAGTTCTGTCGGGCTGCCAGCACGCTACTACCTCTACTTCCATACCGAGCCTCGCGGCGAATCAACTACCGCCCCCTCCTCGACCCTGGCTCAGCACCAGCTACTCCACTCCCCGGAGTTTGACCTCATACCTTTCGCCCAACGCCCCAGGACGAACAGACCCACCGCCGCCTCTACCACCACCACCACCTCATCAGGATCGGTGGCCCGTAAAAGTCACCATCCATGCGGTCGACTGGGCTGAAATGTCCCTCTCAGCCACGATGGAGGCCTACAACGTACCCTCCCATCCACACCAGCACTCGCTCAGCAATCCCAACCCATCCGCCGCACCGTACACGCGAACGAGCAGCATAACCACATATCTCGAAGGCGAGATTCTTGACTTCAACACGCATACGCTTTTGACCGAGAGCTTCAAGAGCAATGCAGCAAACGATGCGCTGTACTGGCGCAAATTGCCGCCTTTCAGAGACATGGAAGACGAGGACGTCGTCCGGGCACTCACATCAAGGCGGTGGTGGGAGAGCCTGAACCAGGAATGGGTTCTCATGCGCTGGAAAGAACGGTGTTTCGTCAAATCCCTGCGCCCCAGCAGCAAACGCTCGAGCCAGTCCCCAGCACCAGGGCCACCAGTCGACGGCTTCGTCCGTGCAGATGCGGCCCCCGACGCCATGGCACAAAATGGGGACAGGGAATACTACGTCTACGACGCGCACACTTTTGCGCGCCACGTCGTCCCGTCGAATGAGATCCACGAGCTCGATCCCCAGTTTGTGGATCCTGAACACGCCGCCTTTGATGACAGCGGATGCGGCCTTACCATCTCGGGGTTTTACTACGTTTGTCTCCGCAGGAGCGACGGCCGCATCGAGGGGCTGTATTACGATCCCATGAGCAGCCCGTATCAATGCCTCATGCTGGAGAGCCAGGCGACAGGCAGGTTCGGCAGCTGGGGCTTCGCATAACATGGCACAAACCGGAGACGGAGTCGTAGGGGTAGAAGACGATAACCAGAAGTGGAATAAGTGCATACATGCACGGCGTATTTGGTACCTTGGGAGAACGGCGTTTGGCATCGCCCACTGCGGCTTGGACTCTTGTTTTTTTTGTTGTGCTTGTGGTTGTCCACTGGTCGTTACCACTCTGCCCGTGTATGTGGCTACGCAATCATCGTTTTATCCTCTCATGACGTGTTCTTTTCCTCCGCTTTTCCACCAAGCTTGCACCCGGCCATCGTTTCGGTGACGACCAACCCAACCCAACCCGCGAAGGAACGTGGACAGTACTTACTGCAACACCCGATATATCTTTTACCATGCCCGCAGCCGACTTATCGTTGATTTATCCTAAGACTTTGGAGGCTACGCTGAAGCTCATGTCCGTCGATGAGGAATTGGAGTAGTGAGTTGGAATGCGTGACAAGTACTCGATCAATCACTTGATGCGCAACTTATTGTATTCCAGAGACAGGCCAACTATTTATCAGTCTCGGGCTGTCTCCTGGATAATTGTTCACTCAATCAACGGCCTGGAACTGTTGGTATTATTGAAACTTTTTGTTGTATATACTGCATCAGGGCTATATGCCTCTGATAACTGACCCAAACATCAACTGTCATTACGCCCAAAACGCCGTTGCTCTAAACCCAGCCCCAAGGACAGACTATAATGTTGCCGCCGCCTCGATAGCTCCTGCCGCCTTGAAAGCCGTCTTGTTGGTGATGACAATCTCAACCGGGTACTTCCACTCCATGAACTTTGCCCAGCCTGATGACAGTCAAGTCAGTCGCTGGTCGTGGTATAGCTACCCCTGCATGACGTACCGTAGTATGCGAACTTGCGCCCAAAGTATTTCCCAATGTAGGGCACCATGACCATGGTCAGCAGGAGCTCCATTTGCTGTAATGACTCTCGCCATTCTCGTTCGGCGTCTGATATGTATTCGTCATCGTCGGTTGAGGAGCTGGCGGAGGAGGACGAGGACGCGGATGAGGGGAGGGAGTCGATGTCGGCCTCGGAGGAGCTCACATGCGGCTCGATGAAGCTGTGGCTATTGCTCAGGGACATGGCGGCGGGTTGTGATATTGGCTTTGTAGATGCGGGTTCGGCGACGGCTGCGAGCTACCCCAACGGCATCAACGAAGCGGAGTACCTGATAGTATGGGGTCGATGTTGCTACGAGTACATCCCCGGCGCGCGTTGGTGATGATGCGAAGCCGAGCGGAGGGAGCCAATGAGCGAAGGTGGGGCTTAGGTGTTGTGGCTGATTTGTCTTGGCGTTTGGAGTCACAGTAATTGCGGCAAAAAGAACACTCAAGGTCAAGCTCCGTCTCCGCGACTCCGCACCCACCTTTCGAACCTATCGCTACCGAGTACAGGGAGCATACTGCCGAGATCCACATCTTCACTGTCGAAAGCATCAAGAACGAGTTCAACCGCAATCATGGCTGATACTGTACGTCATCTCGAGCCCCACGTTTGCGATGGAAATCCATTGTTGCCCCGACAAACATCGCTATGAACACAGACTCTTGCTGCGTACTCGCTGCCAGTCGACTTACCACTGTTATGGTTCTGACATGCTGTACAGGAAGCCGAGCGCAAGCCTCGCAAGTCCGTCGCATTCTCCGAGAGCGACACAATCGTCGACAGCGATGGCCAGGTCACCGAGTCCAAGGAGACCAACGGCGGTAAGTCATCCGCTGAGAAGCATAGCACCGGTTCTCCTGCGCTTGAGGGTAGTGCCCCTGGCAGAGACACATTGGACAAAGGCTGACAAGTGGGGTTACAGGCGACGACAAGGACGTCGAGGAAGTGACCGATATGTTTGCCGACCTCGCCAAGAAGGTGCGAACACTCTGCTCAACACGGAATAGGGACGAGGGCTGACAGACAATAGAAGAAGAAGAAGTCTACCAAGGAGAAGAAGAGCGAAGAGGGCGATGAAGCTGCCGATGGCGACTTCGCTGCGCTTAAGAAGAAGAAGAAGTCTAGCAAGAAGAAGGTAGAGGACGATTTCGAGGCCAAGCTCGCTGCCGCTGGTGGCGAAGGTGCCGAGGAAGAGGCCCCCGTTGCCGAAGAGGAGGAGGTCCAGGAAGGCGATATGATGAAGGGCACCGGCATCTGGTCGCACGAGAACACAACCCCCATCAAGTACGACATGCTCCTGAACCGATTCTTCACACTGCTCCACTCGCAACATCCCGATCTCGCCGGCAACAGCGTCAAGAGCTACAAGATCCCCCCACCACAGTGTCTCCGTGAAGGAAACAAGAAGACCATCTTCGCCAACATCGCCGAGATTTGCAAGAGGATGAAGCGTACCGACGAGCACGTCACCCAGTTCTTGTTCGCTGAATTGGGTACCAGCGGTTCCGTCGACGGTTCGCGCCGTCTGGTCATCAAGGGTCGTTTCCAGCAGAAGCAGATCGAGAACGTTCTGAGGCGGTACATTGTCGAATACGTCACCTGCAAGACCTGCCGCTCCCCAGACACAGAGTATGCTAATCCTGAAGTTCTGTCCGTTATACACAAGCTAATATTGGCATAGTCTTTCCAAGGGTGAGAACCGTCTCAGCTTCGTCACCTGCAACAGCTGCGGATCCAGGCGTTCGGTCCAGGCCATCAAGACTGGTTTCTCTGCGCAGATCGGAAAGAGAAGGAGGATGATCAAGACCTAATGAGTTCACGTTTGCGCTTTACGAGTATCGACATGCATTTGCTTGGCTGGGTTGGCGGGCGCTACGGATGTCATGGCGGTTTGCTCGTTCGGATGACGATATGGCAATGGGGTGCCATACGTATGGCCTGGTGTACGAGAATACATATGCGTGGTTTATGTATATTCAAATCACGACGCAATCAAAAGTCCACCTTTCAGGTGTTTCTTGTACACACGAGATCCGAGAAAGCTGGGTATTGACACAGTGTGCGCACATGGCAGCGATCCTTGTGCAGTCTCGAAGCGTCTTACAGAACTGGACCCAAGCAAATTGCATAGTTTGTAGGCGCCAGCAAATCACATCCAGACTCCTGGAGCGGGAGACAAGTGGGCGCTTGCAGGCGGGACGCCAACGCTTAGACGTGGACCCTGATCCCGGCCTCGAACTCCTTGAAGCTTCAATGTTCCAACCCAGATCTTTAGAGACGATTCCATCTTGTCTACTGATTGCGTGTGATCGGCTTTAAATAGCAACGTGATTAAGGTGATGATCCGAACCATGTAGTGCAACTCTGGTAAGCTGCAGCAGAGGTCAGGGTAACAATGCGGGGCCTTCCTATTCGGCGGCTGCAGGTTGCATACCCCGCTAGGCCAACAGCTATGGTAGGAGGCTGAGCTTGACACGAAAAGGTAACGAGGCGCGCGGCGTGCGGGTATTTGTACTGACCATGCGCCTGAGTTCTGTCTTGTTTGGCCTTCTTGCCTCTTCTTCCTCTCGAGCCTCTGAAATACCTCTGTTTGGGCTGTTCACGCGCTGGCCGTCTTGATACATACAACTCGACTACGAACCGATCAAGCGTCAGTAATACACAATGTCAGGATACGGCAGCCCACCACCGGGCGGTAACTTTTACCCTCGTGAGCTTTGCGTGCATTTTTCGCTTGACATTAACTAACTGGCTGTAGCACCACCAGACAAAGGTGGATATGGTACGCCGTTCACATCGACCATCGCGAACCACCACTGATACGCGATAGATCAGCATCAAGGCCAGCAGCAGTACTTTGCGCCTCCTCCAGGCGGCCAATCCTACCCCCCGCCACCCTCGTCTCCGCCTGCGCAACAGCAGCAGCCACAGCACTACCCTCCACCACCGGGTGGCCAGCAACAACACTATGCGCCGCCTCCTGAACACGCGCAGCAACAACAACAGCAGCAGCAGCACTTCCCGCCACCTGGCAGTGTGCCTCCCCAGCACCAAGTACAGCAGTCGCAACAGCACCAGCACCAGCCTCCGCAGCAAGCATTCTCTGAAAAGGGGCCTCAGAGCCCATATGGAGCACCGGCGCCTACCCAAAGCCCTCTCCAACACCCCGGCATGCCGCAACAGCAGTTCAGCCAGCAGTCGATCCAGCCGCAGCAGCAAGTCCAAGCTTCCCAGCCAGCATTTGCAGGCGCCGGAAGCACACAAGCCGACGACGTGGGCACTTTCAACGGCGGCAGCTACCGCGTGAGCCACCGAGACACAAACACTATCTTGACAGTGCAGTTAGCAATTGGATGTCCTTTCACCGCAAAGCCTGGTAAGATTTAACCCACGTCTCAATGCCATACAACTGGGACCCTTATACTGACAACCCGCCAGGCGCCATGATTGCAATGACTCCAACCATAACACTCAAAGGCACAATGAAGTTCTCCCTCAAGAAAGCGCTCACCGGCGGCGACATGTCAAAGTCCACCTACACCGGCCCCGGCGAGCTGCTCCTAGCGCCCTCCTCCATCGGCGACATCACCATCATCAAGCTGGGCGGTCACGAGCAGTGGAGCGTAGGCAAAGACGCGTTTTTGGCATGCACACAGGGCATTGTGACAGAGTACAAGAGCCAGGGCGTCACCAAAGCAATGTTCTCGGGCGAGGGCCTGTTCGTGTACAAGGTTAGTGGGCAGGGTATCCTGTGGTGCACGAGCTTTGGCGCAATTATCAGGAAAGATGTGAGTATTGGTGTCGATTTGTGTGGTGTTTATTACTGACCCTGGCAACAGCTCCAAAAAGACGAAAAGTATATCATCGACAACGGCCATCTTGTCGCGTGGAACTGCAAGTACGTCCTTGAACGCGTCGCGTCCGGCGGTATCGTGTCGAATATGATGGCAGGCGAGGGTCTGGTCTGCAAGTTCACCGGCCCAGGGACAGTGTTCATGCAGACTAGGAGTGCCCAGGCTTTTGCGGCATGGTTGGGGGCTAACTCTGCCAATGCCACCATGTGAGGGAAGCAGATGGTGCAGAGGTTTTTTTTTCTTTTCATCTTGCGATATACCAGAGTTCTAAACATGTAATATTGTTCATAACAGGTCATGTCCTTTTGCTTGCCATACTACATACACACGTGTCCTTCTATCATACAGATTTATCGTTTCCTGTCTTAAAACATCATACAGCGACATCACCGCGGCAAATAGCTCTTCATAGCCATTACAACCACCTAGTTCCTGCTCTTCCCCAGCTCGCTCTGCGCCTGCGACGTAGGCCCGCCCTTCACCCTCTCACCCCCCGTAATCTCCTTCTCGCCCGCGGTAACATCACGCAGCGCCTCGCTAGTGATAGGCTGACCAGCATGCTGCTGGGCCTTTGCCGTGGGTCCGCCCTTCACGGGTCGCTGCTGGCCCGTAATCGCCTTCTCGGCCTCGGTGATGCGGTGCAGCGTCGACGCGTCGAGCGTGCCGGTGTGCTGTCCCGCCGTGTTGTTCGAGGTGGAGTTGCTTGCGCTCCCGCTCCCGCTGTTGGTCAGGATGCTCTGGGCTACGGCTGTGGGGCCGCCTTTGGTGGGTTGCTCCGAGCCTGTGATGGCCTTCTCGGCTTCGGTGATGTCGTGGATGACTTGCCTGGTGAGCTGCTGGCCGACGTGCTTTTGGGCTTGTGCTGTGGGGCCGTTGGGGATGGGGCCGTCTTTGTTGGTGAGAGTCTTTTCTGCGGCGGTGATTTGCGAGAGGATGTTTGAGTCGATGGCGATGGGTAGTTTGAGGGTGGTGCTGAATGCTCGGCGAGATGTTGGTGCTGTGAGGCGTGCGATTGCTGGTGCTGTGAGGCGGGTGGAAGAGCGTAAGAGGAACGACATTGTGAAAATTGCTTTCGTGAAGACTTTGAAAGAGGGTTTACTATTAAGAATATCTAAATATGGTGTGATATTTGGGGAGGTTGCAGTTGATAAAAGATAAATAGTGGAGATGCTAGGTGAGCGCACAGGGTCAGCGACGATATGGTGATGTTATACGGTATCAAAGTCTTCGATATGCAGGTACAAATGCCGATGCGCGTAACACAATGCGATACGGCTTGCAAGTTGTCGATGATGGGATGATATTATGGTGGAGCTGATGATGTCAGGACCCTGAGAACTGCGCTCGGAACGCTTTGATCAGCTCTAAACCTCCTACGCAATTACAGGGTCCCACGGCATTGATCTCTCGAGCCGTAAGCTCTGCCATAGTTCGGGCCTGGTAAGTGAAACTGTTGGTTGGGAAATAGTCTATTCTTCGAAGAAGTAACTTGACAGTTGATTGAGCACAAGCGCACCTTCCCGTATACTATAGCTTTTGTGCTCTGCGAGCCGTCTCTAAGACTGTATATCAAGTCGCCCTCCATTGAAGCTGCTCCTGGCAAAGGAAGCAACAACTGTTCGTATACCTTTCTGTTAGTGGAGGCCATGGCCAAACTCTGCTTCGGTGCCGAGCGATGATGCGGAGCGTCGCTCCTTTGTACCCTCCCTACACTTCTCCGCCTTCAGCGTAATTGGGGGGATAACAAAGGAACTCAGCCTGGAATTTTGCCGCATGTTCTTGCGTGTCCGCCAATGTCCACTTTTCACGACCCCCCGCGACACCATCTCCATTCACCGGCCAGGTACCATCATCGACAAGATCGAACCACGATGACAGAACAGCCGCCAGAGGCGTTCCATGAGGGGGAAGCGATGGATTACAAATACCGTGCTGATATAGGATGTCGTGGGCGGCTTTGCTATTGGTCTCACCATCAGATCGCAGTACAAACCTGCTCCGTCCGATAGGGAATGGCAGCAGCATCTTGATAGTGTTTGCCATGATCTCGTCGGGCATCAGATAAAGGCCCGCTCTTTCGTCCAGTAGTCTGCGGTTGCGTACCCATCTGTCTTCATCGTCGAGAGACACAAATGGCACACCGGGCGTTTCCCATGGGAATAGAAGGAAATTTGCAGTGGGGCACCTCAACTGTTCGCAAGCCATTGCTGGCTCATAACGCTGATCCAGTTGAGCTCCCAGGCGTTGAACGAACCCTCCATCTGGTACAAGTAGTTCTGGAGCGATCATCCTGAACGGCGGTTTCTTTGCTCTGGAAAGGAATGCCCTGGCGAAGAGAGGTATCGATGGATGTTGCTCGAGAACCGATACGGGTATCAACACTTCATCAGTTTCTGTTGATGGTGAGTCCGGCATCTTAGACGCGATCAGATCGACCAGATTGCTCCAGAGCTCTATCGTCATGTCCAGTTCGACTGGCAAGTACCCCTCGTATCTCCAGCCTTCGCACGCAGATCCATCACCGTACCCTGACCGCTCATATCTTGCATCTACGACGAACTTGCCCGCGTCGATGTAGTCTAGATAGCTCTTCAACGTACCCTCAAGATCCACGTATAACGCTTCCGTTGGTTCGTCCTCGCAGGTCTCTATGAAGCTGACCGTGTGGTCATCAAGGTACATACTTAGGCCACCGGGATCCTCGCCAACGTTTTTATACAGCAGAAGGAACTCTCCGTAACCAGGAGACATCTCCCAGATGTACGGTACCATCTCTGAAGGACTACAAATGCCGACTAAGAACGGCGTGAAGGCCAAGCGCCGGGAATTATCGCGAGGCTTGACAATGTCGACACCAGACAAGAACTCTTTCAGTGGAATTGTCATTTCAAACTCAAGACCCGGATTCAACGGATCGACATCGTACGCGGTGAACCAGTTTCGCACGACTGTGGGATGAAGATCTGCAGGGAGTTGTGCGATTCCTCGCGCAACGATTGTGTTGTGCAAGTCGATGCACTTTTGGACGTTGAAAGACATGTTGAGAGTTAGGGGTAAAGCTGTCGCATCGGGCACGAGTCGAACGTGATTGTCCTCCTCGCCTAACGTGACAGGTGTGGATCCTCGGGCGAACCAAACCTGCGCACTAGTGTTGCAAGTAATGTCAAACGACAACCAGGATTCTAGACACAGTTCTGTATATGCAGAATGCTGTCAAGCCCAAGGCTATGAGCATGACCTGCACTCATATGAACTCAACTTCAATACAACTACGGAAGCATTACTGCTCGTTGCGTCAATTCTTATGCTCCTTCAACTCTTTGAAGTGTTTATCCAACGGCCCCTGATGCGGTGGTATCGGTTTGGAACCTGACACGAAATCCATATAGGAGACGTTGTTGATGATCCAGCCATCCTCAGGGCCCAGCACCGCTGTATTCCCCGTTCCGAGGAAATTGTGCGGAAAGCCTATCTCAAATCCATACGCATTGTCGATTCTATCCAGCTCTTCCTCATCAAGCCTGAGGCCAAGTGCCTCGATGTTGCTTTTGAGGTGGTCGACCTTTCTTCCGCCGACAATTGGGAAGACATACGGAGATCTCCAATTGTTAGCTGGGGTATCTGCTAATCGCCGATGCTTTGCTTACTTGTGCATGACGTACGCCAGTGCAACGCTCGTCAGAAGCGTCCCTTTCGTGTTGGCGATCTCCTCTAGCACAATCGACACTTCCTCTTCTTTCCCAGTAAAGGCAACTCTGACAAAATTCTTGCGGCCCTCGCCACTCTCCCTCTGCTCTTTGGTCTTGAACCCTCCGCCGCCCAAAGCACCCCAAGGCGCCAGTGCCATCCCTTCACTAAGACACATGGGTATGATCTCGCGTTCGAAGTCGCGTGCAGCTGCAGACCAGCGCCCTTGGTAGATGCAAAACTGGCGCAGACCATGCTGACGAGCGTACTCGTTCGCTTTGACAACCAGCCAGGCTGGAGTATCGCTGACACCGAGGTAGATCACCTTTCTGGCGGTGCAGAGGTCGTTCAGGGTCTGCATCAGCTCTGGTATGGATGTGGTAAAATCCCAGTAGTGGACATAGTACTACAAATCTTTGAGTCCATGACCAATAACGGAGCGAGCAGGTGAACTTACGATGTCAAGATACGTTGTACGCAAGTTCTTGAGCGAACGTTCAATGGACGTATGAATATTTTTCGCACTGTTTCCGCCGTAATTACCCTTTATCACCCCTTGCTGCTCGAACTTACCCTCTTTCTGCCTCTGGTCTGCAGCACTCTGCATGCCACTGAATTTGGTCGCAATCACCATCTCGTCACGGCGCCCTCGATCCTCCATCCACTCGCCCAACCACTGCTCGCTCTCGCCTAGCTGGTAGTTGACGGCTGTGTCAATGAAGTTTCCGCCCTGTTCGTAGAAGTAATCCAATATGGCGAATGCGGTCTCTTTGGTGCATTCACCGAGCGCTCCCTTCCATGACTCGCCGAAGTTCATGGCACCAAGACATAGCGGGGAGACTCGAACTCCGGCGGTTGAGGATAGGATGCGATGACGGCCGAGTAGAGATTTGGGAGTTTCGAGTGAGTTGAATGACATCTTGAACAGTGAAGCAATCTTATGTCGATATACCTACAAATCATTATCGCGTTATGGCGTCGACCTTTTATACTGCATACGTTTTCACAACAAAGCTATCACTGTAATAGTTAGGTCCGGCAATTTGGGAATGCATTTCCAACCCTATCTTAACTCCATATTGCGGGGTCAAGACTGTCAGAGGACGTCAGAAAAGAATAATTCCCAGTCTTGACAGCATCATTTCTGACAGAGGCTAAGCGTCATAAGGCTAGGCCGCCCTACGTGAGTTCTGATAGGTCTCTCTACAGCTCAGGCGCGGATTTAATACCGCAATCTCCGCATAAAATAATTGTTGCAGGGTAGTGTTTTGATACCGAACATACAGCTCGGTGCGTTACCTTGAGCCGAGTATGATTGAGAAAGATGATTGTAGTTCGGTCTAATGGCACATCAGCTGATGTAGCATCGGCACGTATGTATAGTAATCGTTAACATAACACCATTAGGAAGTGGACACGCGACGAGACTCTTGCGCCCGTTTGTATGATACAAGCTCTTCCATAACCCTTTACGCCGAGGTTGTGAGGTACAAACGGGACGCGGACGAGACGAAATCAATGACTAAGCTCGGAAACGAAGTATTGCGAGGTATTGGTGTAAGACGTTGAGGTATACTGTCATGATATAAGGTACAAGGCAACAGAACACGTGCATATGAGTAAAGCACATCGAATATTGCAAGGTTTCCTTGTGCCGTACCATGCAGTTGCATTTCATTTTCGTCGGAGTCTTGATTGCTAGTGTTACTGTATGGATGTGTTAAGATTGCTCATGTAAAACCAATTTTTGGTCAAGCGAGCAAGTGCTAGCCACATTGCTCAAAAGCTCGATTTGAAATATGATGATGGTTAATAGTCAAGGCTCACAGCTCGCTCTTCAAAGATGTATTACTGCCAAGAGCTTCTGCCTCGCTACGAACTAAGTCGGGAATCGTGGCCTCAAGTGAAGTCCCGGTAGGTCTCCATCCGAGCTTCTCCTGGCCAATCGATGATCGTGTGCGAGCATTAGTACCCCATAGGACCGATGCGTGGCTGCTCAGGGTATCTGCCTTTTCTGCGTCAATGGTCTCGAGGTCATCTCCAGATTCTACGAGGCCTTGCGTGTGGGCTTCCTTTGCAATTAAAGCGCTCAGATCTCCAAAGGCCTTTCTTGGTCAGTAACTAGACCTGCAGTAACAGTAGGAGAACTTACAAGCTCGCCGTTTTCGACGTTGTAAACACCACCGTGATTCCAGAAGCCGTCTTTGCCTTCCCTAGCCGCCTGAACTAGCAGAGCGACTAAATCAGATAAATCGTGGACATGAATATTACTCCAAACATTCTTGCCTTCGTTTAGTTTGAAGCCGTGGCCAAGCTGCAAAGTTGCCTTTGTAATCTCCGGAGCTTGCACACTTCTTTGATTGACTGGACCTCGACCCGCTCCGTAGATCAATGGTCCTACGATTATTGCTGTCTTGATTGAGGATGACTCCTGCGATAATACGAGGTTCTCGACCACTCGTTTGGGGTTACTCTGGATGGCTGATAACACCTTCTCTTGGTCTTTGATGTCGTCGTAGGTGTCATTAGTCGCTTTGCCAAACCGGCCAGAGCCAATCTCGTCAGCTGCGTAGATTGTTGCACCTGAGATCTGGATCCAGTATCCAGGCTTCTTTGTCTCCTTCTGTCGCGCTTGTAAGCCTTCTGCAATAGCCTTCGCACTTGCTGCGTGTGCAGTGGCGGCAAAGTCTTATCGAATCGTCAGCAGAAGACAGACATGTGTGGACAAAACGTACTTAGAACAATATCTGCCGCCTTTGATTGCTCTTTGATCAATTCGGTGTCGTCTAAATCACCCAAGACGGTCTCGACGTTTGGGTAGGCCAACTGCACTCGCTGTGCCTTGCTCGGGTCACGCACAAGCGAGGTTATCGAATACCCTGCGTGCGCTAGAGTATGGAGAACATCTCCGCCGATGTAGCTACCACCTATTATTTAGGAACCCAGACGGCAGTTTTTAGTTTACCCAGTAGCTCCTGTGAGCAAAATCTTTGCCATGTCGGAGATGTGTCTTCTGTAGATGAGGTGCTTGATCTGTGGGGGGTGATATGTTGATGTATCGCCTGTTGTCTTTACTATATGGTAACCAGTTGAATACTTTATAATTCATCGAAATAAACAAGTCTTGCTTGATAATCTTCCAGTAGTCTCTTGCTGATCAATCACGAATGTTGGGAGGGCGTGTCTTGAGGAGGCTCGGAGTCTCCTGCTTCATACGGCCTAGCTTGACCCCGCAGGAATGACCCTCACCAATGAACGATACGTAAGGTGAGCCACGCCAGTGACTACTCAAAATTTCGTGATATCTCTCCATATGATGAAGTAAATAGTAGCACAAGACATGTCCAAATCGCACAATCTGCTCCTTCCTCATTGAGACGTTACTCACAGATGACGTCAAAACGCTCAGGCCGCTAACAACACCATGCCGGCCAGCAAAGGTCGCGGGACAGCTAAGAAACGTACACATAACCTAGGAGGCTGCGCAACATGCCGACGTCGTCACGTCAAATGCGATCATGCTCGCCCCACCTGTGCAACATGTCGTAAAGCAGGACTCGATTGCGGCGGCTATCCCTCGCAGATTCGATGGGCGTCTATGTCTTACGCGCCGTCTAGACCACCAGATGAGGGCAGATCGTCATCTTGTTCGAATCAACGTACATCAATTATACCCCGGTTATTGATGGATTGTCGCGCTGACTATACTGTAGAGGTAACAAGAAGAAACCATGCCGAAGTAGCTGCTCAAGACCAACTTCTTCCTCCGCTTGAGCTGGCACAATCGAATGACAGCCAATACGCTGTACAGCAGGATGGGTCCAACAATGTAGCTATCGAAGAAGTGGCTTTGAACCATACTCCAGCTTCAATGAGCGTGGGGATTAGCAACACAACAAGGACAGCAACTGGCTCTGAGAGCACATCACTTTTGCCTCAGGAGTCAGACCTGTTCAATCATTCTTCGGTCGGGTCCATGTCTGATCTCGAGTCACTGTTTGAGTCTTCCAACGGTCTTATCTGGAACGACTTGTTCGACACGACTTTTGACATGTCGATGCCTCTGGTTCAGGACCAGCTCTATGACCCGTCTTACAATGACCCATTAAGCCTCCTTGCGCACGTTGCGCATCAGCCACAAAACCATGGCATCAATACACAGTCCTTTGACTGTCTTATCACCGCGAGTCAATCTCATGAGAAACAGAACATGTCCGCAATAAACGCATCATCGTTTGATGCACAGCCTCCGCCATATGCTCCAACAGAGCTTGATGAAGCACAAGTATTGCGGGACGCTCAATATCTGCTCAAGCACTTCAGAAGCTATCTCGTTCCGCAATTTGGCCCTTTGCCCATGAGCTGCAAGTCGCCTTGGGAGACACTCAACTGGAGCAACGCTGTGGCGACTCACGCCGAGTTGACGTGGCTTCAGGGTTCAAATGTCAAGCATGCGAATAAGGCAAATTTGTTCGCACTTTTGGGTTGTTCTGCTCACATGATAGCAAAGGCACCGCCTTTTCCAAACGAACTTGATCATATCAAAAGTATGCAGATCCTCGAGTATGTTTCCAAGCGCGCGAAGAAACATATGCAGGAATCTCTGCGGCTCGAGACTTCTGGTGATGGAAAAGCGAAGTACAAGGATCAGTTGATGGCTATTTTCAGCCTGGTGGCTCTCGCTGTAAGTTGTCTTGGACAGCTGTCGACTCATACACTAGGCTGATTTTACTCAGACTGAGACTGGGAATGCCGCTGATGCTAGATGCTACTTGATCGATGCCGAACGTCTCGTGCGGCTAAGAGGTATCACCAAACAGAAGACCTCCCGCAGAGCCCGTCTCTTACACCATGTGTACACCTGGCAACGCATTATTGGAGAAAGTACGTTTGTTCTACATGACCATAAGAATGCTTCGCTACAAGGAAAAATTGAAAGGACATTTCGGAACCAAGCTCCTGCTCCTATTATCGGCTCATGTGGCACAACAGATCGTGTCAGCACAACGCCCGAACTCTCCCAACTAGATGATTTCCTTCGCATACAATCTCACGGTACCGATAGCGACGATGAAGCGGAGGCTCACAAAGACAATGAGACAGGACTTCGCGACATTCATCTAGAGGACGGTCGTGTCTGGTCCAATACCCTATACATGGACGTGTATGGCATCCCTGAGATCTGGCTCAGCTACGTATCACAGACTACCAGGGTAGCTAACATCATGGACTATCTCGATGAGACATCGGTGCAGCCAACGAGGACATTCCAGGAATGCTTACAGAGGAAGACAACCCAGCTCGAAAACCGGATCTGCTCTTTGTCGGCACAATATAGCACTTCCGGAGAACTGTCACCGCCGCGCGACAACCAGAACAGATGTACGACGTCAAAGCCGACGATGGCGAGCCGAGCAATGATGCGCGCAATGGCCTCGGCGTTGCTCATTCTATTCTATCGCCGGATTCGAAAAGTACATCCGTTCATACTACAAGCACATGTCAATGACGTTATTGTAGCCTTGAAGGAATTTGACCTCGCTCAAGACGTCTGCGACATCAAGAATCCTGGCACTCCATGGCCAGCTTTCATTGCGGGAGCGGAAGCCATGTCGACAACATCCCGAGATTGGTTAATGGGCTGGATGCAGAAGGGCGCAATGTGTTCCGCCTTTAATGGCTTCACCGCTTCACAGCAGGTTATGCGTGAGGTATGGGAACAGCGTGATAGATTTGAAAAGAGCATGGAGAAAGATGCCAGGAGCCCACCTGAGCAACGGTTGACCGGCAAAAGAAGGAAAGACGCTTACTCATGGGTTGACGTATCGCGAGAGGGCAATTTCTGGCTTATGCTGTACTGATTAGCATTCGAAACTCACTACGCGAGACCATATCATTAGCTCACTGTTCTTCTGTTGCGTTATTCAGAAAGAAGACCTAGAACATCCCAAAGTTCGATGGCGTATACATTATTTTCACAGCTTCGCTAGAATGCCGTTGTTCTCCAGAACGCTCAAATGGTTACGAGTAATTTCCGCCACCGACCGGCACCCAGCCAATGCCATAGTGGATTTAAATTCTTCAAGTAAGATCTGGAGAGCAAGCTCGACGCCCTCTTGTCCTTTGTACTGCGCACGATAAGTGATTTGCTAGGGCCATGAGGCGATTGGTCACTTACCGCAAGTCCCCAGATGGCGATTCTTCCTAGGAAGCAGAAGTCAGCACCAAGCGCGATGGCTTTGAATATGTCAGACCCTCTTCTTATACCCCCATCTACCGCAATTCGGATGTGGCCTTTTGCAATTGGTGCGCATTGCCGCAAAGCATCAAGGGTAGCTGGAACACCGTCAAGCTGACGTCCGCCATGGTTTGAGATGACGAGACCGTCTACGCCTGCCGCTATCGCTTGCTCAACATCCTCCGGCGAGGAAATCCCTTTGAGCCATAACTGCATCTTGGTATTCGCCTTAAGCCAAGGAATAATCTCCTCCCACTCCAAGGTATCATCGAAGGCCTGTGGCCCGTTGTTCTTGCCATCTGGTGCTCCAAACTCATCTTGACCTTCAGATAGCAAGTTGGGAAAAGACATCCCCTGGGGCAATGTGAAATTTGATCGCATTTCGCCCAAACGACGACCAAGAACCGGTACATCTACCGAAAGGAAGAGTGCCCGATAGCCGGCACCTGAGGTCGAGTCAGTAACGCCGTGAAACACTTGGGTCACCGTACGACTCACTTTCTGCCCTCTTGAGTAGCTGCATGGTTATGTCTCTGTCCTTCACAATGCACATCTGCATCATGTAAGGGTTTCCGGTTCCCTGCGCAATAACGTCCTCCAGTGACGTTGTAGAGTAGGACGACAAAGCCATTGGTATTTTAATCTTTGCTGCTGCCCTCGATGTGGCCACTTCTCCGTCCTTGTGGGCGAGGCAGTGCATCGCGCTTGGGCTGAAACCGCAGGGGAACGTGACCTTTTTTCCAAATATCTCAGTGCTTGTGTCTATGTTCGATACGTTTCTTAGTATTCGAGGACGGATTTTATATCTGTCGTACGCCGTAACGTTCTCGCGGAGTCTGACGAGGCTAACATTAGCTGTTGAATGTGTTGAGAACAGCCTTTTGGGCTCACGTTATCAGATCCATGGCGCCGCCATTGTAGTATTCTCGAAAGCCGTCAGATAGCTTTTCTGATCCATAACGCTCAAGATCGCGAATCGAGAAGACGAGAGGATCAAGTGCTGGTGGACGGTTGGCCATTCTTGGTCTTCCTGAACGCGGTGGCAACTTCGCAAATAAAACGTAAGTAGATGAAGACCAGAAAACGTACAGGACCCGGAAGATTCGAGATTTCAGCTCGTTCTGATATCACACGCTGGCAGCCGCGGCCGCCACGATCGCTTTAGTAAGCTACACATGTGTGGAGTCAAAGACCAGAAGCGTGACCAGATGAATCGCTTCCCTTCGGAGAAGAATACTGTTTAAAGTGTGTCTATGTTGACGGCATGTCTCCCCGCACTCTCTGTCTCCAGAGATTGGGGTTTCGGAAGTCGAAGCACATGCGCGTTGTGAACGTCTTACACCACACTTACCCAACTTGGAAAGCCATTCCTATACCGAACAACCGTCATCGGAGAGACCCATGCATCTTCATGACCCCCTCAAAACACAAAAGAGCCCTTCAAAATGCTGCAAGTAAGCAGTGCAATTTGTTCATCCAGCATTTCAACAACCAGTCTTCCAACGTCCTGTCTGACACCCCAAAACTACACGCCTCCAACTTCACAATGGCTCCTCAAGAGCTGAAAGGCATCCTCGTAGCCCTGATCACACCGTTCACAGACGATGGCACCAAAGTCCACGAGGGGCGCCTCGAGCAACACATCAACCGCATGATCGACGCAGGCGTCCACGGCCTCGTACCTGGTGGCACAACAGGAGAATTCACAGCCATGACGCTCGAGGAGCGGAAACAAGTCACCGAGCTATGCGTCAAGTACGCCGCAGGCCGCATCCCCGTCGTCGCAGGCGCAGGCGCGCTTTCGACAAAAGACTGTATCGAGCTAGCCGTCCATGCAGCGCAGGTCGGCGCCGCAGCGACCATGATCGTGCCGCCGTTCTACGACCCAGTCAACTACGAGCAATTCCGCGAGCTGTGCAGGGACATTTACGAGGCGTCCAGGATCCCCATCGTGTACTACAACATCCCCTCCGCCAGTGGCCTGACACTGTCGCCTGCGGAGATGGCCTCGCTCAGGGACGTCGGCGTGCACTACCTGAAAGATACATCTGGCAACGCCCCCGCACTCACGGAGCTCCTTTTCGAACTCGACGACCAGATCACAGCCTTCAACGGCTGGGATACATTGACGTTCTACGGCCTTGCCGCCGGCGCCAAGGGCTCCGTCTGGGGTGCGACCAACGTGATCCCCGAGCTTTCCGTCGAGCTGTGGAACGCTATTGCGGTTGAGGGCGATATCCAGAAGGGGCGGGAGCTGTGGAGGAAAATCTTCCCCGTGTGCAAGTTCTTGGAGTCGTACAACTACCCTTCTGCGATTAAGACGGGGATGGAGCTCAGAGGGTGGGAGACTGGGGGTTTGAGGAAGCCGTTTAAGCTGCTGGGGCAGCAGCAGACGGATGAGCTTGCACGGATTATCAAGGCGTCTGGTTCGCAGGTCCAGAAGGCGAGATGGCTGTCGAATGGTGCGTAGATGTGTGGTCTGGGTGGTGGGAAAAGTTAGATCAATGCATGCTGGATATATGTGGCTTCGCCAGGTTGATCTTACCTGAATGTGAACGTATAATATGACACACATGTTATGGAACGACTGCTCTTAGTCCCTCAGGCTTATGCTATGCACCAGCGTCTTAGGATGATCGAACACCACCACCAATCTCATGAAGGCACATGCCGTTAGGTGTGATGTCCTCAGAGGTGTGACAGAACGTTTGATTTATCCACGTGCGTAAACAAGAAATCTAGTCGTGACAAGGCGGAACAGTGACCACGCATATGTCCCAGAAACAATTCCTTATCTGATTTGTCTTATGACGCACTTCTACAGCCTATTCCCCATATTGATATGCACGGCCTTTACCTGAGAGTAGGCCTCCAGACCAGCCTCGCCCAACTCCCGCCCAATCCCCGACTGCTTGACACCACCAAACGGCACTCTATAATCGCAGTCCTGGCTGCTATTGACCCAGACCATGCCCGAGTCAATCTCGGACGCCACTCTATGCGCCCTCTCCAGGTCTTTTGTGAAGACAGCAGCGCCCAGGCCGTAGATGGAGTCGTTGGCCATCTCGATAGCCTCGTCTTCGGTCTTGAACGTGGCAATGACGACGAATGGCCCGAATACTTCTTCGCGGTAGATGCGCATGTTGGATGAAACGCCCGTGAAAACGGTGGGCTTGATGTAGTATCCGTCGCCGCTGCGGGCTTCTCCGCCCTCGACTAGAGTGGCGCCCTCTTGCTTGCCGATGTCAACGTATGAGAGGATGCGCTCGTACTGCTGCTTGGTGACCTGCGGGCCTTGGAAGGTGTCTGCGCTCCACTGATCACCTATGACGGAGACTTCGGAGACTTGCTTGCGGAAGTTGTCGACGAAGGTGTCGAAGATGGACTCCTGCACCAGGATGCGGGAGGTCGCTGTGCAGATCTGGCCCTGGTTGGACATGATGCCATAGTGCGACCACTTGACCGCTTGCTCCATGTCCGCGTCGTCGAAGACCAGTAGTGGTGACTTTCCGCCGGTTTCGAGCGTGATGTTTTTCAGCCCCACGGCGGCCATCTTCATGATCTGGGTAGCCGTGGCAGTGGAGCCTGTGAAGGCTACCTTGTCAACTAGCGGGTGCTGGACCAGGGCGGCGCCTGCCTCGCGCCCAAAGCCGTTGACAATGTTGACCACACCAGGAGGAAAGCCGGCTTCCTTGATAAGCGTTGCAAACACTAGAATTGACAGCGGTGTCTGCTCTGCTGGCTTCAGGACGATTGTGTTGCCGCAAGCCAACGCAGGCCCAAGCTTCCAGCAGGCCATTGAAAGAGGGTAGTTCCACGGGATGATCTGCGCGACTACGCCAATTGGCTGACGTACGGTATAGGCGAACTTCTGGGGTGTTGTGCCAATAGTCTGGCCATGTATTTTGTCTGCCCACCCTCCGTAGTACCGGATTGTATTGAATGCTTCAGGAAGATCATCGTTGTATGCCACACTGTATGGCTTGCCTGGCAGAGTTAGCATCAACCTTTAGAAACCCAGAAGCACACTCGCCATTGTCCCAGGCATCTATTGTTGCCAAAAGTTCGTGATTCTGCTCCATCAAGTCTGCAAGCTTCACCATCAGTCGCCCGCGATCGGTATTGGGCAACAACTTCCATCCCGGGCTCTTCAGCGCCTTCTTAGCAGCTTTCACAGCACAATCAATGTCATCCGATGTCGCGGCCTGGACTACGGCTATCTCCTTCTCCGTCGCAGGATCGACCGAAGAGATTGTGTTTTCGGGCTTCGTCGAATCAACAAACTCATTGTTGATGAAGAGACCGGTCGGCTGCTCCCATGTCTTGCCATTGGGGGCCGTCAGTTTGATAGTCTTGGGCGCCATGCTTTCAGTATTCTCACTAGACTCGCAAGCAACGTGAAGGTAAAGGAAATTGGACAAACTAGACTTGGATGCTGTGCACGACGACTATCTGGTATTGGGGGAGACTTTGAGCGGGGCAAAGAGCTTTCCGCAGCTTCTAATAGCCTGGTGGGGTACTCATCACTTCCTGCGACGTCGCTTCTGATCTGATCACCGAGGAGGCATCAAGCCCGCAATCACCCTCTGCAAGCCGAGCGACCGCAGTGCATACGACGTTGATCTAAGCACGATTGTCGGGTCGACTGCTGTGAAGGTGGGGATAACGGCGTTAGTGCTCGGAAAGTGCCTCCGGAAAGCTACTGCCGTTTTCGGCAACCCACTCCATCCATCTTTCAGAGTGATTCGTGATGCTTTGTTTCACTGGCCAGCTCGTGGCAGAATGATGCCGGGCTGTGGCCATCAACAGTTGCCCCACGTATATGGAGCAGTGTACGTGCTGCTCTGGAGAATTAGCGTATGGCTGCTACTTTGGCTTCGAACTGCGGTATTGAGACACTGATGCCAGTCCACAGCTCGACCACTCTCCAATGTCGTGAAATTAGCCCCTGAGGGTCTTCTGTATCTTGTCACCTTTCGAATCAGTATTGACTGAATTGGCAACATGAACAACCTTGCAAGAATAGGCGCTTGAGAACTCACCACCCGTTCTGCATTAGGGACTGCTTGGTCTGCACGCGATAGTACAGCACATGCCCTGTAAATGGAACATAGAGGTCTTTTGTAGTTCGTTTCAAATCAATTCCGGCACGTGCAGCATGGACAAATGTGCAAGAAAAGCTCGTAATCATTATATACAAACATAATACACAGACTTACAAAGGCTACACAGACGCCCTCTACGCGGCTTGGTCGAAGTTGCGAATCGGCGGCATCATACCCAGCCCCTTGCCCTTGCCCTCCGACTCCTTGGCCACACCCTCAGCCTCTGTGACGCCACCGGCGCTCCTCTCCTTTACGTGGCGCCTCAGAAGCGACAAGATCTCACTGCCCTTCCACCGCTGCGGCACAGGCCTGTACGCGGGCTTGAAGGTGCCGACAGTCTGCGCCCACTCGCCGGTACCGGGCTCGCGCTTCCACTCGTCCTTCTGCTGGATGTCCTTGCCCTGCGCGTTCTTTGTGGCGAGGGTGTCGTGGCCGCCCTCGGCGGTCTCGTGGGAGGTCGGGGTGGGCTCTTGCGTCGCCCAGTAGTAGATGTCCCAGTCGTTTTCGTCGAGGAAGAGGTCGTACTGCTGGAGGAGCTGGGGTGGCATGGTGCCGAGCTTTGCGTCGGCAAAGGTACTGAGAAGGAGGTCGCTCTCCAGGGTTCCTCGCTTACGGCTCTGGTCTGGCAATCGTCAGCATCGGGCGCGCGGAAAGAGTGGCTTTTGGGGAGATTGGGCAAGAAGTGACAGCGCTGGGGCAGTGGAACGGACATAGTAATCGTGCACGCATGGTATTCGCATCTTCTCCAGTCCGCCTCAGAGGCTCAACCTTGAACCTGATTAAGGTACAAAGTGAGCAAGTATCCTAGCTTGGCTACCAAATACAAGAAGCTGCTTACTTGGCGCCCTCCAGCTCTCCTACACCAAGCTCAGCGTTGTTTCCACTGACTTCCGAGCCCTCGCTGCTCTGTGTTCCTCCAGTCATGCGGTGCGTGTTCTCCGGGACGGAATCCTTGGGGGTGAAGTTGGGTTCGACGTTCTTGATGAGCTCAGGCGGGGGTGCATCCTTGCCAACCGAGGGCATCTCGTTCGCGATGGTGGAGGTTGTGTTGGTCATGTGAGGGTTGAGGTTCTTCTCCATCTGGAACTTGCGGTATTGCTCCGAGGTGTCGTTGGTGCGCTTGTTCAGAGCATCGAACTGGTTGCTGCGCGCCGCCGAGACGCTGAACGAGCGCTGGGCAGCAAAGAAAGCGCGCGACGAGCGCATGGCAAGCCTTGAAGAAGCCATTGTGATGTTTGAGATTCGGGGGGATTCCAATTGGGCGATGGGCTGTTATTAGGGAAGATTTGGTGCAGCCGAGGGAGTCGAAAACGTCACTATGCTGACTAACAGGACCCCTGCGATCGGTTGTCCAAGTCAATTACTCGACGTCGATCTGCCATCAAAACATGTACATGTAATATGCTGCAAATGAACCAGATTTATATATTTTAGCTGTAAATACGCTGGATCACGGTCTGAGCGTGGATTAGCATCGCGAGGATGTTGCTTTTATTTTTTCTCATGCATCAGTCCCAGATTGTGGGTAAAGTTTACATTAAAACAGCACTTGTATATGTGTAATATGCAGATACAGCAACGAGTCTACGGAACCACCCTCCAGCACCAAGCAGCCATCGCCTCACCCTCTCCTCCTCGTACTCGTGCGGTTCCTAACCTCGCGACCCTCAACTTCCAGATGAGTGGATTGCTTCTCGACCTTGACAACCTCGCCGTCCCCGTTGATACCGTAATGTTCTGGAACTAGAACTCTTCCATCTGCTCCGACGCCCGGCGTCGTGACGTGAATACCCTCGATCAACACTTTTTCGTTCTCGGGAATGTCGATGTGTTTTGGCTTCTCGGCGCGTTTGGTGCCTAGTGGGGGATCAAAGCGCTTGCGCAGCGTCTCGATCATCTTGGCAAACCAGAACCAGTTCAAGCCGTTGAGTACCAGATTGGAGGCGAGATATGCAAATGCAATCCAGAGGGGGACGGTGTGTCCGTCCGCGAACTGGAGGGTAGGTGCGTGTTCTACTGTGCCTGCGTCAACCGCGGTTGCATTGTCGAATGATTTGATAGCGGGGTCGAGGAACGTGACAGGGCCAGCGTGGTAGACGGTCCAGATGTCACCGAAAACGCGAATGGACTGATATGTACCCCAGAAGAGGCGACATGACATAAAAGTGATGAGCAACAAGACGCCATTAATGAGTTGCAGGGTGGAGCCGGTAAGCGAAAGCTTGTCGCAGAACCAGTGGATGTTCAAGAAAGGGGAGGAGAGTTCGTAGAGGATGAACGTTGGGGCGTAGAAGTTCACAAAAGGTCGCTGCGGCGCGTTAGCCCTCGATGCTGCATCTTGAAAGGCAAAGAAAGACAGAGAAGACTTACGAATCCCAGCGAGAAAACGCATAAAGCGCTGATGGCATGGAAAAGCATGCCGACGCCGAACACTCCAACGTTCTGCATCGTGATGACCAGATCCCACAAGAAGTATCCTCCGGCGAAGGCCTGCACTAGTCCTGTACCACCATCATAACCATGCACTCGCTCGATCTGGTTCATCTGATTTCTCTCTTCATCTGCAAACATGACCCATAGTGCCACGCCGCAGATGACAGTGCTCTGCACAAACGACACAATATGCACGTCCCAGTTGAGCTTCGTACGCGCGTTGAGCTGCGGGTAGATATTGGGGAAGAAGTAGCGGCTGAAGGCAGGCGAGATGTACCTGTGGGTGATGTGGTAGAGGGCGTAGGCGAAGGCTACTTCGTGGAAGTGCAAAGGCAGCGTGCGCAGGTGGAGGGCGTCTGCCACAGGCTGGATATATTTGACGAGGTACTCGGGGCGCTGAAAGGGAAACGGGTCGAGCATGGCGGCGGTTGTGCGCGCTGATTGTGACTGTTGTTCTATTCGAGCGGTGACGAGGGGTGCGGTGAGCGGAGGTGTCGTGTGGAGCTTGGAGCTATGCGCCGACAGCTCAAGTACGTCGAGACGGCTGTTAAAGAGGATCCTCGGAGCCCGACAGATGCAGAAGCGAGGGCGAGGCAACAAAGGAGATGTAGAGGGAGGATGACCGGACGGCGGTGGGACTAGGTTGCCTGGTGATGTCGGAGTGCATGTGCCTTGGCCCAGACGAGGCGGAGGTCCGCCATGGATCAACCCCGAGGCTTTAGCGAGATCTGAGCAGGCTGCGCCTGGAAGCTACATCAGCGCGGTCGCGTGCAGCATGTCTTACGGCGCTGTCAAGTTGCAAAGCCACGGGAACACGTCATGTTCAAGACCTTTGATGCGTGAGAGAGAGAGAGCATTTTGCAAGTCGTCAGTGTGACAGGTGTTATACGAGACGTGTTTGTACCGTCAGGTGAATTGTTTCACGACTCGACGTCAGACTCCGTTCAAGCATGCGTGTTGACAGCAGAGTTCCCAGAACAACCATGGCTTCAGCGTAGGGATAGGCTAAGCTGACTGTTCTTCGTATCGTCAGTCCCTTCTCGTCATCTCAGCGAAACAATGCCGGTACAGCACTTGAAGCTCGCTCGTTGGCCAGCCTATGAGACTATGAGCGTGTCTGTGAGCGTCCTACAGTTGTTCTTCTAGCCACGATATCCACCTTGTCGTCGTCGAGGGCGGGTTTCTTGGTTACGTTCGATCTGTCTAGCTGTGCCTGACATCCACGGTGCACCTTTTCTTAATAGCACTCCTATCTATAACGCTCTGTTGGAACACATCTCTCACTACAGACTGGCCTCAGTCTCAGTCAGAGCATGGATAAATAAAGATGGTGGGGGTGAAGGAAACGCGCCCATGACGCGCTGGGTGACAGGGATCAGGCTGCCGCTAGTGAAGAAAGTTCCGAGGCGGAAGCTACAGCGGAACCATGCATCGCCTGCTCGTTTGTCTCCATCACAGCGCGATGAAAGCTATAGGGAGGTCCTTCGTGGGCCGCCACCTTCCCACCAGCATACCTCCCCGCACACCTCTCCGCACATGCTACGCCACGTCTCGCTCATTCACAAAGCCCGCGTTCGCACCGAAGCCGATCATAGACATCAAACACATTCGGCAAGCGCCCGGCCTGTACGAGCAGAACTGCATAGACCGCAACTATGCCGCACACAGCAAGAATTCGTGGCGCATCATTGAGCTACACGAGCAATGGCTGGCCCTCCAGCAAAGTGCGCGCGACCTGCGATCACGGAACAAGCAGCTGCGCGATCAGATAGCAAAAGGCGGGGCCGAGAAAGAGAGGGCCCTGGGTGAGGCAAAGGCAATGAAGGCAGAGCTCAGCGAGATCGAGGCAAAAGAGACACATCTGCAGGAGGAGATTGAAGGTCTTGCGCAGGACCTTCCCAACCTCAGCAGCACGCACACACCAGTCGGCACCGAGGCGACGTTGGTTGACTACATCGGCGAACACCCCGATCCGTCCAAAACCAAACCTTGGAAGTCGCACGTAGACATTGGCCAGCAGTTGGGGATATTAGACTTTGCAGGTGCATCGCAGACCTCGGGCTGGGGATGGTACTTCCTCGTAGGTGACGGCGCTATGATGGAGCAGGCGCTGGTCCAGTATGCCCTCAGTGTAGCCAGGAAGAAGAGCTGGAAAGTGGTTGCCCCGCCATCGCTCGTATACTCGCACATTGCATCAGCATGTGGCTTCCAGCCAAGGGACCAGAACGGCGAGCAGCAGGTTTATGCTATCGAGCAGTCCGAGAAGGACAAGGCGAAGCCGCAGTTGGCTCTTGCTGGCACGGCGGAAATCCCTTTGGCTGGAATGAAGGCCAACACGGTCCTGAACGAGGCAGATCTGCCACTAAAGGCGGTCGGCGTGAGCAGATGCTACAGAGCGGAGGCCGGTGCACGCGGCGCAGACACGAAAGGCTTGTATCGTGTACACGAGTTCACAAAAGTCGAGATGTTTGCCTGGACAGCACCTGACCAGAGCGGAGAAGACCACTTCACGGCGACTGATGCATCGAGCTCAGAAGCTGTCTTTGAAGAGATGCTTGGCATGCAGCACGAGATCCTCAGTGCGCTCGGCCTCCACTGCCGCGTTTTGGAGATGCCTACCACGGACCTTGGTGCGAGCGCGATTCGGAAGCGTGACATTGAGGCCTTCTTCCCGTCTCGAAGGTCGATAGATGATGGTTGGGGTGAAGTGACCTCTACGTCCATGTGCACAGACTACCAGAGTCGTCGCCTGCATACTCGAGTGCGCACTGCCAACGCCAACAAGCTCGAGTTTCCGTTTACTTTGAACGGCACCGCTCTGGCCGTGCCGAGAGTGCTGGCAGCCATCTTGGAGAATCATTGGGACGAGGCTAGCGGGACTGTAAGAATTCCAGAAGTCTTGCAGCCATTCATGGGCGGACTGAAGGAGATTGCAAAGCAAACATAGCACGGCGTTTGTCGACGAGCGCACATGTACGATACTGTCCATACCCCTGTATACTACCGAAAAAGCGGCGACGGCAATGGCGAGCATTTGATGGCAGCAACTGGTTCGTCTCGTGGCCCACCCTCTCTACACCAGCCCTGCATGTGGTGGCTTGTCGTCCAGTCGCGTGGGGCGGCTGTGCTTTCGCCTCCAAGGCTGATTCAAGTGGTGGCTGAGCGATTGGCTGCAAACAGTCGAGCCTGCTGCACGCAGCAAAGCAAGACTGGTGCGCGCGCCTCGGCCAGTGCTGGGCGACGCAGCAAGTCTGCAGCAGGTCTGCTGAAACACTCCCGCACCGTCTCCTCAAAAGCGTCTGTCTCGTCATCTTGCGCGCGTTCCCGCTGGAGTGTCTGGCAAGGTGCTGCACACGCGGGTGGGGTCACTTGAGTCTTGATGCTTGAGCGGGCCTAGGCTAGCCGACCAGCCTTCCCTCGCGAGTATCAACACGACATCCTTGAAGCCTCGAGCCGCACCGGGAGCGCAGCCACCTGCTTTGGACGCGCCTCTCCTTGCTGTCGAGGTGTGACAGGCTCCAGCCATCTCGGTCGCAGTGTGCGGGCGCATCGACGGCCGCTCTCCTCCCACACCACCACACCCCCAGCGCTTCGCAGCCAGGCGCATGGTTTCCTATCCAGACTCCCAGGTTGGGAGCAATGTCAGCGCCGAGCGCGCCAGCTCGCTCACCATCCGCCGTCCGCCCTCGGTCGCCTCGCACTCGTCGCGCACTTCGACCATCAGGCGACACCGCCCGCACCGCTCGGGCGGCTCGAGCTATGGAGGCAGCAGCGTCGGCACGCAGAACGAGTTCCCCGTCTTCACCCACACGGGCGACGTCGAGATTGTGATTAGCAATGGCCGCAAGGAGAACCGCTACCTGCTGCACCGCCTGATCCTGACGCAGTGCTCGGGCTTCTTCGAGGCTGGCACGAGCGACGAGTGGTCAGGCGCTGCGGCCGACGGGAGCGTTGCGCAGAACATGAGCGCCGCCGCGTTAGCCAGAAACCCTTCAAGCTCGCGCCACGACAGGAAGAGATGGCGCTACGAGCTCGACTGGGGCAGCGACGACGACGTTCCCATGCTGGTGCAAAAGGTACGTCAGAGCACTGTCACGCAACGGCGACAGCATGCTGACGAGACACAGCGCGCGCAACCCACCCTGGCACCCATGTTCGGCGACGGCGCTCACCCGCCGCCCGCCCGCAACAAGCCTGTCGCGCCGTCCTCGGGCTTCCTCCGCAGCATGACCAACTTCTCCACCGCACAGCTCTCGACGAGCACGCCCGCACCCGTCACTGCAGATCCGGACGACAACACCTTCCGCGACTACGATAACCTCTTTCGCATATTCTACAACCACCCGCCTACTCTCGACACCCTCAACATCGCAAACGCATACGTCGAATGCAAGGCCTTGCTCCAGCTCGCCGACATGTACGACGCCATCGGCGTAATCGGCCCAAGAGTCGACCACCACCTGCTGAGGTTCCAAGGCCGACTCTGGAAGCAGATTGCGAAATATCCGCCGAGCTATCTGAAGCTCGGTTACATGGCGCGCTCCAAGGCCATCTTCGCCGAGGCCATGGTGCATGTTGTGGGCCAGTGGCCAGCGGCGATGCCACAGCTCAGGAACCAGGTCCCAGACGCCGTGCTGGACCTGATCGAAGACAAAGTGGAAGACATGGACGAGCTGAAGGGCAAGATCGAGGTCAAGCTGTTCCGGCTCTCGCTCACCACTAGCCGCGGCGAGCGCGTGAGCCCGAGCTCAAACTGGCTGGACTGGATGGCCGTATCGCTATTTAGACAGTGGCTCGCCGAGAACACGACTCCACCGCCTGCGCCCATTCTCAAGAGCCCGCGCAACACATCTACCACGCCCCTCCCCCCCAACAGCCAGAGCTTCAACACGGGGCGCATCTTCCGACTGATCGGCGCCGGCGGGCCAGGCTACCTGGGCCACGACGAATGCAAGCGCTTCCTGCGCCTGCAGCACGACCAGTACAACCGCGAGAACCTGAAGCGGTTCGAGCGCCGGATAGAAGAAGTCAAGAACAAGGCCAAAGACGCCGTCAAGCCGCTGATGCGCAATTTCCTCGAGCTCGACCTGAGGGAAGGCGGACTCCCGTATCTGACGTGCACAAGAACAGACCCGCAGGACTTTCCGTGGGACGATGTGGAGGGGGGATGGGTTGGGTGAGCAACGACTCACGTTACCCTGCTGCTGCTGCTGCTGCTGCTGCTGCTGCCAGTGAAGAAGAGCACGAAAAGATGATGATGACGACGACGACGATGACAACGACGACGAGACCCCGACTTTGAAGAACCGTTTTCATGTAGGCGCCAGAGATACCCTTGGATGTTCATATTTTTCTTCTTCTATTATTCCAATGCAATGCACATATTAGGTAGCTATTTAGCTATTTAGCCCCCCTTGCCATGTTTTACCTGACGAGTTGGACGAGTGATGGATTGCGACGACCGTGGAGGAGTGGGCTCAGAGAGAGAGAGAGAGTATGCAGACCGTAGTAATCCCACCGTTTGTGCGCTGGCCGTGCATTTCTTTTCTTTCTTTCGTTCGTTCGTTCGTTCGTTCGTTCCTTCCCTCGTTCCTTCCTTCCCTCCCTGCCTTCCCTCTTTCCTTCCTTCCTTCCTTCCTTCCTTGCAACTCACGTGTACCCCCCAGACGTGACGCGTGTGGATTACGTCATACAGCCTTTCTTCTTCTTCTCCTTCTTGGGGCAGCGCCTCGAGATCCGTACCTCATATCTCGCTCACGCACAGACCGAGGGTGAGATTGGCAATGGGGTTTTTTTTGTTCAAGGCACTGACAAGCAGGAAAGTGAGCGTGAGTTTTACAGCTGGTAATTTTTGTCATCATTTCTACCATGGCCACTCGAAGCCGGCGTATAAATACATGTATTCGACTCTATCCTACAATATTCTAACCCCCTGGCGACACGAATCAAAAGACGACGTTCTCAGGGTCGCGCTGCGCGACGGGCCGGCGCTTCAGCATGTCCAGACACAGTAGGCCCGCTGCGACGCTGACGTTGAGCGAGTCGACGCCGACGTCGTCGGCTTGGGGGGCCTGGCGGATGCCGACGTTGTAGTGGGCAATGTTGAGGAGGCTGGACTTGAGGCCTGCGCCCTCGGCGCCCAGCATCAGGATGGTGGGGTGGTCGGCGAGGGGGCTGTGGTCGGGGAGGCGCCTGGTGGAGCGGGCGAGGGTGTAGATGATGTCGCTTGTGGGGTCGGCGTCGGCGGCGGCAGCAGCAGCAGCAGCAGCAGGGGAGATCGCGTCGGCCGCGTAGCAGCGCCAGCCGTTGCGGCTTGCCTTGCCTAGAAAGTCGGCGGGCTCGGCGACCTTGAACAGCGGGATTGCTTCAGCGGCGCCGGCGCTCGCTTTCACGGCGATGTGCGACCATGGCGCCGACTGCCGTGTCGGGGTGACGATGGCGTCGACGCCGAGGAAGTAGGCGGAGCGGGCGATGGCGCCGAGGTTGCCCTCGTCGAGGATGCCGTCGAGGTAGAGGACGAAGGGGTGGCGCCAGGATGCAGACTTGTAGGTGAAGGAGGTGCGGGTGCCGTTGACGGCGAGCTCTTCTTTGGTCTGTGGGGCGAGGGCGACTTCGAATCTGCCTTGTTCGCGGACGCATTCCTTCAGCTCGGTGATGGGCTGCACGGGCAGGGGCGAGGCCTCGAGGATGAAGCCGTTGTGGGGACGGCCAGAGGAGGCCTTGTCGAAGGCGCGGTCGTACGTGTCGCCGACCTCGCGGGTGATCTGGCGCAGGTTGGCGGCTTTTGCGCGGGCGAGCAGGACATCGCGGTTGAGGCCGCGCGAGTTGACGTAGAGCTTGTAGAACTGGCGGCGGTTGGCGCGGATGGCGGCGAGCACGGACGAGTAGCCGTAGATGAACTCGGAGGCAGCGGTGGTGTAGGGGAGCGAGTCGGGGGCGCGGTCGCGGGGGGAGGCTCGAGAGGGGATGGAGGAGCGGTCTGAGCGGTCTGGACGGTCTGGACGGTCTGCGCGGTCTGCGCGGTCTGACTGCGAGGTCCTGCTGTCGCGGTCGGTGCGAGGGGAGCGTCTGTCGTGTCTGTCGTGTCTGTCGTCGTGGTCGGACGCTCTCCCCTCTCTGCGCTGCGGCCTGTCGTCACGGTCGAAGGGCCTCTCTGCCCCGCGCTGGCGTCTGTCGTCTTGTTCAAACCGCCGCTGTGGCTTCTCACCACGGTCAAAGGCCCTCTCTGATCGATGCGGCGGCCGGTCGCTGTGCCCGCCAGAGTCTTCGCGGCTGCGTCGAGGCGCGTCTCTCCGCTCCGGCCTGGCCTCTCTGTCTCGTCCAGACCGGCCCGGGCGCTCGCCGCGGTCGCCGAACCGCCTTGGAGCCTCGCGGTCCTGCTCCCTCACGCGGCGGTCGACAGCCGACTCGTTTGACCGCCCGCCGCTCTTCCTCAGCTCCTTGCGCCGCGGCGGCGCATCCTCGTCGTCCCATCTTCTCTTCCGGGCGCCGAGCGAAGACTTACTTCGTGACGGCCGCGTCCTGGCCCCCTCGTCGCCGTCGTAGCGAGACGACGTCACCGCGCCATCTCGCGGGCGTGTGCGACCGCCTGCTCGCACTGGCGAGAACCTGTCGGGCCCGCTGCCTCGGCCCTTTTCGATGGCGGCGGTGATGGACTTGTAGCGGCAGAAGGCGCGGGGCAGGCGTGTTGGTTGTGTCCGGAGCAGCGCACTACCGAGCGCAAACGAGGACAGCATGGGGACGTATGGTGCTGCAAAAAGAGACGGTGCGGGCAGTGCTTGCCCTGTGCCGTGACAAAGCACAAAGCCACCGTCACCTTCGTCTGAGCTGAGCCTTTGCCAACTTTTTGCGACAAACGGCCCGCCGTACTTAGTGCAATCGCGTTATCACGCGTCGCGGACCACCGCGACCCTCCGAGGGCCAGCGACCGCCGACGAGCCCGTTTGAGCGCGACTGGTGCTGTCGCCCTCACATTGCGCCATCATCACCGCTGGGATACGGAGTGCTGCACTGAGTGGAGGCTGCCCCACGAACAACCGCCCCACTCGACCTCGTCCGCATCATAGACCGCGTACTGCATAGCTGTGAGCTTGCAGCGTAAACCAACGAGAGCTTTCGACCGCACTCGCATGCCCGCCAAATCGCACGCGGAGAGCCGGCGACATGAGTTCCGACGACGACGCCACACTGCTCATGGCAGCTTTTAGAAAGGGAGTCACATCGAAAGCCGGTGCAGCAACCCAGCCAAAGTCTACTACCAGCGCGGCCCCTTCATCGTCGCCTCTCCCGTCGCGCCGCTCGCTGTCCCGAACCTCGCCTGCAAAGAAGCGCACGCCAATTGCAGTGGGAAACGTGCTCTCCAGTTCGAGCTCTGACGAGCATGTCACCAACGCCGCGTCGCCACCCAAGGTCCAGAGGTTGCACCATGTTCGAACAAGTCCCGTGCGCAACAGGAGTGAATACACATACTACGAACCCCAGGATGAGGTGGACAAGATTATACAGGAGCGTACGAGAAGGGGAGGCCAAATCACATACAAGGTCACGCTTGTTGGAGGCCGGACGAAGGAGGTAAGTGAGGCAACCTCCTCCACCCTGCAATTGAGCGAAGACGCGACGCATGGGTGAGAGCGTCGGGTGAGAGAGCGATTGCTCCAAGACTGCAGCTCGTGCTCGTACGTAGACGCCCTCCCCAAGCTTCGTCTGACCCTCCAACAAACAATCAATCACAACTCAGCGCCTCTGACACAGCACCAGGTCGACTTTGAGGAACTTCTCGAGCTTCCTGGCGGTCCAGCCGCACTGAACACCCACCAGCAAAACGACGACGCCTCATCCTCGAGCGACGACGACAACATGAAACTACTTCGTGCGAGGACTTCAAGAACGAACAATAATGGCTTTGTGGACATCACCACAATCGACATCTCCTCGTCCGAAGACGAGGATATGGACGACGACGAGCTTGCACACACCAGTAGACGACGCAACTGTCGAGTCGACAGACCGGTAAAGGGCGGCAAGAGCGGCCGGCGCTCTATGCCGAGTCGATCACACACCAGCGACCTCATCGAGCTTACCAGCAGTGATGAAGATAGCGAGGAGACAGGCACGAAGCGTAGGAGACGTGAAAAGATTCCAGAACCCACACGACGCTCCACACGACAGACACTCCCTGTGCAGACCTTGGATGAAGAAGAGACCGACGATGACGATGAAGAGACGGGCGATTCTGACAACATACTGCGTTCAGATGTGCTTCTCGGTCGCAAGAGAAAGGGGCGAGGTCTGCGCGCCTCTAGGCCAGACAAGGTACAGCGTGTTGGTGCCCGGCAATCTGCACGATCGACACGTGCAACCAACAACATGGAGGAAGCGGGCGAGAACGACACGTACCGCGCAGACTCGGAGCCAAAGATCTCCGCTCCACAATTCAAGGCAATTCGAGAAGTATTTGAGACGCGTCCTCGAGGAGACTTTTTCCGCTCTCGCCACGTTGAAGGTTGCGAAGTGTGCTACAATGGACCCAACATTGCACCTCTCATATACTGTCAGGGCTGCTCTCTCGCATATCACAAGAACTGCTTGGGCGCACGGAGCTCCCGCGAGCACCTCGTCACGAAAGTGGGTGACGAGCGATTCATTCTGCAGTGCAAGCGATGCGTCAACGTCTACCAAAAGAGAGATCGCTTTGCGCCCAACTTGGCTAAATGTCAGGACTGTGGCAAGTGTGGCGAATCTTGCAACCCGTTCAGGCAACGCAAAACAACCTTGCAGGAAATGAAAGAGCGCGAGGAAAACAACGGCGACGATCCCGTTATCGATGTCCCTTCCGAACTTATCAACAACGCACACAACGTCCTGTTCCGCTGTACCAAGTGCTCGCGAGCATGGCATTACCACCATCTCCCCCCTCTATCGCCCTACGCCATGGACGTCAACCGTGACGATGAGGAGCTGGCTGACGAACGCTTTCGGGAATACTCGAACAAGTGGATGTGCAAGGAATGCGACGACACCGACGGTAACAAGGTTGGAGCTCTAGTTGCTTGGCGTCCTTCCGATGTCGAGACGTACCAGCCCGGCCTTGCTTGTGAGCTCGTCCCTGAGGACGACAAGCAGTACCTCATCAAATGGGAGAACCAATCCTATTTCCGTGCTGCCTGGTTCTCAGGAGCTTGGACGTGGGGTGTGACTGCGCCTGCAATGCGCAGAGCCTTCCTCAAGAAGGAAGAGGGGCCCAAGATGCGCACTGAAGATGCAATCCCTGAAGAATACCTGCGCATTGACATTGTCTTGGACATCAAATTCACTAGCTACGTCGACATTCGCTCCGAGGAGATTGACAAGGCAAGAATCAAAGAGGTGGACAAAGCACTGATCAAGTACAAGGGTCTCGGTTATGAAGATGCTGTCTGGGAGACGGTACCGACGTCAGAGGACGGAGATAGGTGGCTCGATTTCGTCACCGCATACAACGACTGGGTCGCTGGACGCTACGTAAAGATCCCCAAGCAGGGTCCACTTAAAGCTCGTCTGGACAAAGTACGCAGCACTGCATTCTCCAAGCTGGAGAGACAGACTCAGCCAGAGAACCTCGTTGGCGGCGAACTGATGAAGTACCAAATGGAGGGCCTCAACTGGCTTTACTACCAATGGTATAACCAGAAGAACGGTATTCTGGCCGATGAAATGGGTCTTGGCAAGACCATCCAGGTCATCGGCTTCATGGCAACTTTGGTCCAGGAACACAACTGTTTTCCCTTTGTAATCGTTGTACCCAACTCTACCTGCGCCAACTGGCGTCGTGAGATCAAGCAGTGGGCGCCTTCGCTACGAGTCGTCGCATACTTTGGATCCTCGCAAGCTCGTGAGATGGCGTATAAATACGAGATGTATCCCGAGGGTACCAAGGACCTGAGATGCCATGTTGTGGTGGTTTCGTATGAATCCGCCTCCGACGATAGCAGCAGGAGATTCTTAAGAGGCGTTAATTGGGCCGGTCTCATCATTGACGAAGGCCAACGCTTGAAGAACGATAAGAGCCAGTTATACACGGCGCTGTCGGCCGTCAAAGCGCCCTTCAGGCTGCTCATGACGGGCACGCCCTTGCAGAACAACGCTCGAGAGCTCTTCAACCTGCTTCAATTCCTCGACGAAAACATAAACGCCGCTGAGCTCGAGGAGAAGTATGCTGAGATGACTTCTGAAAACATCAAGGAACTGCACGAGCAGATACGTCCTTATATTCTTCGCCGCACAAAGGCTCAAGTGCTGACCTTTCTGCCACCACTTGGTCAGATCATTCTGCCCATCTCCATGAGCCATCTACAGAAGCAGGTGTACAAGTCGATCCTCTCCAAAAGCCCTGATCTGCTAAAGGCTCTTTTCACATCTGACAAGAGCCTCAAGCAGCAAGAGCGCGCCAGCCTGAGCAATATCTTGATGCAGCTGAGAAAGTGCCTCTGTCATCCGTTCGTGTACAGCCGCGAGATCGAAGAGCGAACTGATATTGCTGCTGTCTCACATCGCAACCTCGTCGAAGCCTCTGCCAAGCTGCACCTTCTTGAGACCCTCTTGCCGAAGCTGAAGGAGCGCGGCCATCGGGTACTGATCTTCAGTCAGTTCCTCGACATGCTCAACATCATTGAGGATTTCCTTGACGGCATGGAGATGACATACCAACGTCTCGATGGGACGATGGGCTCGCTCGAGAAGCAGAAGCGTATTGATCAATTCAACGCACCTGACTCGCCTCTGTTTGCTTTCTTGCTCTCGACCCGTGCAGGTGGTGTCGGCATCAACCTTGCAACCGCCGACACTGTCATTATCCTCGATCCTGACTTCAATCCGCATCAAGATCTGCAGGCCATAGCACGAGCTCACCGCATTGGTCAGAAGAACAAGGTGCTCTGCTTCCAGCTTCTGACACGAGCCACTGTTGAGGAGAAGATCGTGCAGATGGGCCGCAAGAAGATGGCTCTTGATCACGTCGTTGTAGAGCAACTAGATGCGGACGAGGATGAGGAGCACGACGTTGAGTCGATTCTCAAGTACGGCGCCGCCGAGCTTTTCAAAGACGACACTGCAGACCATGACATTCGTTATGACGATGCATCGATCGAGAAGCTGCTTGATCGCAGTCAGATTGAGAACACTCGCACGGCCGCCGGTGACGACTCAGCCGAGTCGCAGTTCAGTTTTGCACGTGTGTGGGCCAACGACAAAGGCTCGCTGCAAGACAATCTCGACATTGTTGAAGAAGAGACAGCTCCCGACCCAGGTGTTTGGGACAAGATCTTGAAGGAACGACAGGCTCAAGCTGCCGCTGAGGCTCTCGCACGAGCGCATGCTCTTGGTAGGGGCAAGCGCGCTCGAGCGGTAAGCAAACAATGTAAAACCACACCTACTTGCACTAACGTGTCACAGAATGTCGGTTACATGACAGAACAAGAGAAGTCAGGAGCTGCTGCAGGCGACAGTGATAATGAAGAAGCAGCTGTACCTCCGTTGCGCGTGGGGATCGACAAACAGAAGAAAAAGAAGCGATCTGACTCTGAGAGTGACACTGACTTCCAGATCGACACAGACGAAGACACCGATGTCGAGCCCGAGGCAGAGGAAAGCACTGTGCAGCAGGAGCTTGCAAGTCTGGAGCTACAGCGCACTGTCAGCGGTGCCGCACTGCAGTCCTCAGAGCGGCCGAAGGGCGGAGATCTGCTTCGCCTTCCTGGCCGGTCTGCAGTACCTGCAGCACCTGCGGCACCTGCTCCTATGCAACGCAGTCCAATCAAGCCTCCGAAGGCCAATAGCAGCGGTAAGCTCACAACTTCACTATCAAAGTCAACAGTCAAACCACCTCAAGTCACTTCTACTCCAAAGAAAGACGCGAAGGAGCCAGTCTTCATCTCATTGCTCTCACCACCAGCATCGCCAGCACTGACACCAGTATCATCAGTCAAACCTTTCGCCCGCGCAAACATACCGATTCGAAATCCATTCGGTCCAACTCAATCGCAGACAACCCGCATCTGCCCTGCATGCCACAAGCCTCACCCGGTCGGTGCGTGTGAGCTGAAGGCAGCAGGCGTCGAGTACTGCGGACTGTGCGGCATGGCGCATTTTGGCTACAGCCGCACCTGCCCACACATCAGATCCGAGACCCAGGTTAGCGAAATGCTGCGGGCGCTGAAGAACTCGCCCGAGAAGAAAGAACTCATCGAGCTCGCCGTCAAGTACCTTCGTGGTGTAAAAGGCGCACTGGTCCAGCAGAAGAAGCGTGATCGCGAGAAAGCCGCCAGTCTGGGCCAAAACATGGCTGCCACCAACGCCGCAATCGCTGCTGCGACTGGCAGACCGAACCAGCCGGCCGTCGGGCCACCTGCTGATGGTGTGCAGAGGCCCTGGCAGTTCGTTCAGAAGTCATATGTCCCCCCTCCGCAACAGGCTGGACCCGTGAGGACGTATCCGCAGCAGCCACAGGGTGGGAGGCCGGTGCAGGTAGGTCAAACAGAGGAGCAGTTCAACGAGAGAGACGTAGAAAATGCATTGGTGGGCTACTTGGGAGCTCAGTAAGCATAAAGACAGAACGATGCAGGCAGAGCTGCACCAGGGACGGGAATAGGAAGCGCAGATCCGCAGATCAATTAGCAGTCTCGGCAATCACAGCTTGCTCAAAAAGAGAAACTACCAAACCAAACTCTCTCTCTCTCTCTCCCAAACCTAAAACCTACATACCTATTAGATGCCTGTACCCCCGCCTACCACAACTCCACACACCGCGTCATTCCAACCAGCCAGGTACGTAGCCCACGACCCAAACTCCAACGGCGGGGCGGCTCGGTAGTCCGACCCGACAGGTCGGTGGTGACACAGCTCCCTTTTAGCGGGAGGGAAGCGCGGTCGCGCGCGCCGATCTATTGCCATCCCCCCAAGTAAGTGGCAGGGGTGCCACATGCCACAAGCATGTTGTTTAGCGTGGACAGAACCCCGCAAGCGGACCTATCAGCGAATCACACATCAGCGGCCTACGCCGTCACCGCCACAATGTTGTTGTTGTGCGTTTGGTCGTCGTCGAGGTCATTTCTCATCTCATCTCATCTCATCTTGGCTAGCTAGCTGAGGTTTTGTTTTCCTTTTCAGCTTTTGGGACGCTCACTTCCTCGCTTTCTTCTCCTCCTCCCTTGGTCGGTGTTGCTGAGAACCTCTCCCTCTTTTTTTTAGTTCTTTCTCGATACTTACTCGCGAGACTCGACTTTGTATCGGTGCTCCGCTCTTGTGGTTTTGTCGACAGCCGTATTGTATTTGGGGCTGGCTCGCTTTTGCTGCGTGGTAATCGATATTCTCTGACGCGTCGCAATATGCTTGTTTGGCGTAGACGGCCTGAGGATATTCATTTCGACTACGGATAGCGAGCGAGATACGGGGTGTGGCCCTGCGAGCGGTGCGGAGAAAGTCCTGGCATCATGTCGATGCCATTTAGCCGCGAGACTTGGATATGGTACATCTGTGCTGTTGGGATGATTATTGCGAGACTGTGAGCTTTTTGTCCCTTGGCTTTTGTTGGGAGTTGGGTGTGCTGACATACGTGTGTGGCAGTGTCGCGCGTCGGATCCTGTTCCGCTCGGTCAAAGGCCTTCAGCTCGACGACTGGATTATGGGGTCCTTGGTCTTTGCCTGCTATACCGCGCTCATGGTCGTGTCGAATAAGTGGTACAAGGCTGGATCTAATCTCGAGCCTCCGGACTTTAACTTCGGCGCGCTGAGTGATGAGGATTTGTCGCAGCGCCGCTACGGGAGCAAGATGATGATTGCTACAGAGCAGATGCAGATCTCTGTCATTTGGGCCTGCAAGGCCTGTCTGCTGATTATGTATCATCGCCTCACGCGCACGGCGCTGCGTAGCGAGAACATTGCGATTAGACTGCTCTCCGTATACGTCGCGCTCGGCTACGTCGTCATGCAGATTCTGTACTTTGCAGTCTGGTGCCGCCCATTTCCAGAATACTACGCCGTCCCAACAAACTCGACACAGTGCAACACGCTTCTCCACCACCGCATCACCAAAGCCGTAGTCAACATCTCCTCGGACATCGTCATGCTCTCCATTGCCCTGCAGATGCTGATCCGCTCCAAGCTGCCCTGGAAACGCAAGCTAATCCTGATCTTCATCTTCTCGCTGGGCATCTTCGTCATCGCCGCCGCAGCGCTGAACAGCTACTTCTCCTTTGCCCACCCCTACGGCACGACCTGGATGTTCTGGTACATCCGCGAGTCGTCCACGGCCATTATCGTCGCCAACATGCCGTTCACATGGACGCTGCTGCGCGAGCTGTTCGAGGTTGGCGACTTCGACGAGAACGCGCAGCCCTGGACATTCCATCCGCATGCGCGTACCACGAGCATTACGACGCATAGGACGCAGGGGACAGCATCGTCGGGCGCGAGGGTCCGGACAAGAGATGAGACGGTCGATAGTCGGGGCAGCAAGGGCGCGCAGTCGATGACGCTGGTGGGCTCGCCAGAGCCGGGGCGAGAGAACGGAGAGTCTCCCAAGAAGAGTCTGGCGCATGACGACAGCGATCGCGATATGGAGATAATGGCTGTGCGGTCTCATGACTTTGCGCCGGCGCTGTCACACTCGCAGCCAATTGAAGGTCGGGTTTGAGACTTGGAGATTGGGATGGAAATGGTACAGGCTGGTCATTTTAAGCCGTCTATTGTGCACAGCCAGAAAAAAAAGTTGACAAGGAAAAGGACCCAGAAAGGAGAAGGAAACTCGCACATAAGCACCCAACACATCGCCCCTCAACACCACCACTCAGAACAACACCAACCACAACCACGTAACCGCGACCAACCCACTATAAATCCCCGCCCCCGCAAGAAGACTCGGTCCCCCGCCCGTTGCATCCGGAACATCAACCGTCCGCCCCGCCTGGCTCTCAACCAGCTTCAAACACGTCAGCTTGACCTCTGCCTCGCTAGCCTTGCCCAGCACCGTCATCACAGGCGTGACAGCTTGGAGAATCGGGGCCAGCTGGTTGTACTCCCGGCTCGCAGCTGTTTTGCGGCTGCTGGAGATGAGCGAGAGGGCGTAGTCCTTGCCAGTCGTGGCGTGGCATTTTGGGCTGGATATGGGGATATTGGACAGGGCTGGGGCGAGTTAGATTCTTGCTCGGGGATTTGGAGCGGTGGGGGGGACGTACGTTGAGTTGCGATTGCGCCCCATGAGCCTCTCACGCCGTTGCATGTCGATGGGGCCTGGTTGGCGAGGGAGTCGCGCAGCTGGTTGCACAGCGCGGGGCCTGTGGCTGTACCGTTGTTGAGGGCCTTGAAGGTCGACTGCGCCTGTGCGGTTAGGTCGGTAATGCAGGACTCAGCGAGGGAGTCGGAGCAAGTGAACTTGTCGAGCTGGTCGGCGTTGGGTGCAGTGAGGTTCGCGGACACGCCCTCGAAAAACAGCGCGCAGCCCGTTATGTCGTCGAGCTTCAGAGACGGCGGAGTGCCCAGGTAGTAGTTCCGGTCGAACGAGGGCGCGGTGCCGTTGTTGTCGAGCTCCTGCAGGCCGAGCGTCCAGGTCAGCGGCTCGCGCGACAGAGACGTCGTCACGTTTGCAATGCCCACGGCGTTCAGCGTGGCGTTTCCCACCTCGCAGTTTGCGCGCCGGTATTCGTCGACGGGACAGCCCACCGCGTCGCAGCCGAGGAGTTGCGCTGATGCGGTGGAGCGGCTTGACAGCAGTAGGGCTGTCAGTGCCAAGGCAGACGAGCCTGCAATGGTGGAGGAAGGCATTTTGTTATAGTCGAAGTAAGTGTACAAACCACTTGCAAAATCCAAATACCCAAACATCTTATATCCCGCCCTCTCAAGAGCGCGATGCGCGGCCTACAGCATTCCCCGAAAGCACACCACCAACCGCCCAGCAACCCCTCCGAAACCCCATTGCAGGACACTATGAAACCCCTCGGCATCTCTACACCCCATTTAATAATCTACAAGCCCAGCGCCGTACTCACTCCCCATTGGGCCCTCAAACCCCGTGTTCGTCGCGCCCGTCATCTACAACCCCGAAGTCCGCTCCCCTCCACCGCCACACACCATCTCCTCCACCCACACCCCGTCGCCTCAAACACTTGGTACGTGAGGTGGCGCACGCCCTCGTCAGCGCAATGTCGTGAGTCCCGGCGCGGATACGAAGGTATCGCAGCCTTTCCTCGGATGCAGCGGCCGCGAAGTCATAACAAGGAGCTTGGCTGCTGCTTTCTCGTCGCAGGTGGGATTTCCGGCGATGAGAAGGATGGTCCGTTGTGGTCTTTTTGGTGTGAGCTGGGGGTGTTTGTCCGGTTGGAGTAGGAGGTGGGAGGGTTTGGGAGATTGAGTGTGAGATGAGATAAAGTGAGTGCGTGCCTGTGCCGTAGAGCTTCACCAGTCTTTTTTGCAAACACGTTCTTTACTTACAAACTAGTACGGTCTTTTCAGGTAGACTTACGTATTGCTTCCTTCCTGTCCATACCAATCCACTCTTTTAAGATTCGAAATCATGGCCGGCGCTGCTCTCAAGGTTATTGGGCTCGTGTTTGGTATCATTTCTGAGGCGCCTATGTTGGGCTCCATGTTGCCGGATAAAACTGATAGGGAGACGAATATTAGGATTGGTGTAGGGACGAGCCTCACTAAGGAGGGCAACACTGGTACTGCACCCTCGCACCCTATCCAATCCCAACTTCTAACTCAAACGCAGGCGGCGATACCCCAGGAATCCGCATCTTCGACGTGATGGGCCGCGACATTGGCGAGAAGCGTGGCAGCAAGTCCAACATCGCCGACGGGGGCTACAAAGACATCCGGGTGACCGCCTCCTCGGAGCAGCAAGGCCGACAAGCCCAATACATCTCCGTTTCCAAAGGCGGCAACGACGCCCTCTGCATCTCCTACATCGCCGTGACCTGGCCCGACGGTCAGCAAAAAGCCTGGTACGGCGACGTCGGCTACACGTGCGGCGCATTCTGGTACAACAGCCAGACCATCATCGGCGACAACAACTACCAGCCAAAATGCGTCTGGATCGACGGCGACAAGAGCAACGGCATCACCACCCAAGGCATGGGGATCCACATCACCGACTTCGTCGCGACCGAAGAGCGCGCCCAAGCGTACAAAGACCACCCCGAGACAATGTGCAAGAGCAAGCCGCGCTTCTGGCTCTACGACGATCTAACAAGCGACATGTACCTCCCCTTCTTCGACCCGCCGCTCGAATACGACACCAACAACGTCGACAAAGACCGCAGCAAGGTGCTCGTCGAGGGCTCCTCCACGGGTCCATTGCCGCCCAGGAAACGCTCCCACAAGGCCCGCAGCACCGTGCACAAGCGCCACCACTTCCCCGGCAAGCTGGTGACGAGCTCCAAGCCGGCGCACAGCGCGCGCGAGCTGTGCGAGAGCGACCACTCGCTGGGCCCCGATTTCGTGTCCCTCCCCGAGGGCCTGTTCTGCGATATGTCGGAGAAAGAACTGTGGCCGCTGTGTGATGAGGCGCATACGACGGGCTGCTTTGATGTCGCGAGGAATGAGATGGTGGCGGGGAGCTTGGGGCGCAGGGATGAGGCGTCTGGGAGGCATATTCCTGAGAAGGAGTATAGCAATGTGCAGGCGTGGTAGAGGGGTGTGGTTTATCAGATCCTGCGTGTCTGGGGGGTTTTGGAGTGGGTGTTTGTACATCGCTTGGAGGGGTTTCTTTGGCGTTTTTGATTATTTTGCTGCTTTCGAATCGTTGCGATTGCTCTTTTGTGCGTTCTACGGGTACATTTTGTTTTTGTAGTCTTGACTATATTAGCTGAGCCTCTATAGATATGTTCCCAAGTATCCTTATACTGTGGTCAGCCCGATATTATAGGCACATAAACATCGTTCCTTGTTACCAGACTACTCCACCCAAAGCCATGGGCTGATGACGCGTAAGATGGAGCCTACATTCCCATCCCGCATCATCTTTTCCGGGTCATGGTGGGTACGAGAAACATAGAGAGAGTCGATGACAGCTGGAAAGAGTTGAGGGCAGATCCTCATCATCCTGAAGAGCTGTACATTCTCCTTTTATATTCCCCGCAGTTCTATCAACATCAACATGAAATCAGATGCTGACAGAAACTAGTCAGGTTGATCGGCTGCGACAGGCAAAAGGGAGTTCTCAATTATCCTTGTAATAAGAAAAAACACTGAACAGCAGAATCATGAAGGCATTTGTATGCCATTCTGGTCCAGCACCCACCGACACGGGCCGACCAGTGTCGAGCTCGGCTTGAGAATATGTACCACTGAAGAGATATCGTAGTGTTGTAAAAGATCTCAACAGGAGATTCAAAAGGAGATTTGGCCTCTGTGGTAAGAACAGGAAGCAGATTATGGGAACTGAGAGATAGACGGTGGCGCCAAAACCTATTCCAACATCAAACCGTGCTTTCTGATGCGTTGGTCTTAGAGACGTGACACGGTTTCGGTAACGAGACTTTAAATTGGAGTTTAGACGGTTGCAGACGCAGACACAAACTTCCATTCGGTATTCGCCAGACAAAATGCAGGTCTCGAGCAGAGACATCACGCGGTGCTTGTTTGGTTTCGGAATCTGAAGGACTGAATGTATGGACAGGTTGGTGTTCAAACCGATGCATGGGTCTTTTGAACGGACTTACTGCTTTTAGAGTGTCATCCAGAGAAGAAGACATCGGTTTTCTGGCTGGTCTTCTTGATGTTGACGGTTTTCTCACCACTTCAGAAGGAGAGAGGGCATGGTGGGAAGAGACTAAGACCGATAGGCGAGTTGCCGTCAAAACATATGCTATATAGCCAGACAGTTCATTCAAACAGTGTATTAGCACCTTTACCATATGAGGATATATGGAGCCATACCTACCATTGCAGAAATAAATGAGAGGACAGTTCACTCTAGATTTGAGACGGAAGAATCTGAAATCCGAAGAAGGTGTTAGACGTAAAGCTCTTTTCGATTGGCTTAGGAGAAGAAGCCCAATGAAAACATATTGTCAAGTGCCTAATTTGTTTTGAACATAAAGATACCACACGGAATCGTTTGTAACATTGGCAATAGGCTTTTCATTCATCACACAGGAAGTACAAGACAGTTTCCATCAAGAGTGTACATCCGTGGTCGCCGACTTGCGAAGCCGCTGTTGAGAATAGAGCATAGACAAGCCTCGGCAGCGTCTTGAGGAGCAAAGGGAGCAGGATATTTCTGAACAGCTTTGCGGATCGATGGGTCAACAGAGAGGTGACAGCAGAGCAGTCATATATCGATTGCGAGTAAGTTTTAGACCAAAGACCTTTGGCTCGGATTGTGCGATATGAAATAGAGACACCAGACATCGCTCTTGAATAGGGATTTCTGAGATGTTCGTATTGTCCTATTCCCAATTGGAGTAACGCAGCCAAATACACTTTAGAAACATTATCTGTAACTGCATCAATATTGTAGAAATGGCATCAATCATAGATAAGCAAACGTAACCGACCGTCGTGAGATTTTCGAGCAAAAAGAGGTAGAACATGTCATTTTCGTTGCAGCCTTTTGAACTTGAGAATGATGGGGTTACAGATGATTGCACAAGAAGAAGACACACGTTCAACAGGGCGAGTGAAGTCGAATACTGCGCATTTAAAATAATAGAGAGGGAGTAAAACATTTGGCAAGAAAGGTTGTTGTTTTCACCAAAAGAGCTGAGAACAGAGGAAAGTCAAATTAACAAATCATGGGTTGCTTGTCACCCCGTTTCGGTATTGTCCACTTCAGCAACCATACTTTAGGTTCGGAGACCCTGACAGATGTAATGACTCTTCGACATCGGTTTTTTGGTTTGGAAGTACCAAACAGAATACATGCTGAGAGTGAAATTGATCTCACATTAGTACATACTCAGGAAAGTCATTCACACATTATACAACTTAGGCATCTTGCTTCGATATTAGCATTAGGTATAGTAGTAAGGCTATAGACTTTTGTCGCTACACCTTGCTCGCCAGTCACTGAGCTTTTCAAGCGATAATCGCGTATCAGGGTGTTGCTCGCCAAGAACCTGCGCATACAGCTGACAGCATCTTTTCATCAACGCCAAAGCCTCCTCGTAACAAGCTCGTGAACGCAGCGTGAAGGCAAGATTGTACATGCTATGCAGCGTGCCGGGATGCTCGTTACCAAGCACTCTCTTCCTTGTCTGCATTACTTGCATCCCTAGCTCTTCAGCCTCCTTCCAACGCCCTTGGTCGTTGTATGTTGTCGCTAAGTTAGCCATGCTGGTCAGCGTTTGAGGATGCTCGTCACCGAGCACTCTCTTCCTTATCTGTATTACTTGCTTATATAGCTCTTCAGCCTCCTTCCACCGCCCTTGGTCGTTGTATGTTGTCGCTAGGTTGGCTATGCTGGTCAGCGTTTGAGGATGCTCGTCACCGAGCACTCTCTTCCTTATCTGTATCACTTGCAACGCTAGTTCTTCAGCCTCCTCCCACCGCCCTTGGCCTGAGTACACCGTCGCCAGGTTAGCTATACAGGTCAACGTGTACTGATGCTCGATGCTAAGCGTTCTCGTTGCTGTCTGCATCACTTTCACTAACAGCTCTTCGGCCTCCGTGTTCCGTCCCTCACGGCAAAGGGTGCTAAAATACCTCGCTGCAAGCAACAATCCCTTGAAGACTACCTCGTCCTCATCACTTTTATCATCCGTCACACTATACAAAAGAGCGTACTGGGCATGCGGAAGCAGTCGTCTCCACTTGTTCCTATCACTGTGATTGCCGTCTGGATATACCCGGAGCAGCTGCGTTACAACGCGCTGAGTCCAAATTTTAAGCTGTCTTTGCTCTTGAAGCCGCTTGCGTAGAGCTTGATGGACTAACTGATGAAGATCGAGTGCTGACTGAGCAGGTCGTCTGGTGATGAGCGCATACTTTGCAAGCATCCTGACAGCACCTTCTTTTTCTTGCAGCGATGGTGCCTTTAAAAGATCGAGCGAGATATCTCTTCGATCTACGCATGCAGCAAATGAAAGATAGTCTGCGGCGAGCGGATTATCATGACTAATCTGATCAATAGAGAGAGACAGCGTAGTAGCTACAGGATCTTTCACGTCGGAGTCCTGCAACTTATCCTTTGACAAGTCACCGCTATTCTCGAGAGCTGGTTTGGCGTGCTCGTCTAGTTGCGATCGATAGTCCTGCACCGTCATGCCACTGGTATTCATGCAGGCTGCTGCTTGTGCAATTGCTAGGGGCAGAAACAGTAGCTCTTTGAGCAAGTCCTCGGCCTCCTGTCGCTCCGTGTTCGAGAGTGGCCTGACCAGGCTATTTCGCAGCATCCTCAGCGCCGTGGCTGGCGTCAGCTCATGCAATGCTGTGACGTTCTGTGGAGCAAGCGCTTCAGCCACATAGCTCTCTGTTGTTGTAAATATGACAGAACACAGCTTGGAGCGCGGCAGATAGTCCTCCAAGTCTACAGCTTGTATCGTAGACGAGCTGCTAGGGCGTATAGCGGTGCCTTCAATGTTGTCGTAGATCAGCAGACACTGTCGCGCACTTAATGCTGCTACACAGCGCTTCACGATCTGCTTTGTGTCCGCTCGGTCATCGTCACAACCAGGAATACCAAGCTTTCGTGCAACGCTTGTATAAGACTGGTAGAGGCTGTCTCTATCGCTCGCGTCCATCCAGAAAACTGAGCAGCTTCTGCGGTTCTGCTTTGTCCTGTAGGCAGCCTCGAGCGCGAGCTGCGTTTTGCCTGTTCCACCAGAGCCAACAATCGCTAGCGTAGTGGTCGTCTGCTCATTGCTGAAGAGCTTCGCTTCTAGCTCGTTAAGCTGTGATTTGTGGCCCACGAAATACTGATTTCGTGCGAATGGAATGATCGACGGTGCGCTGTCAGCTCCTTCAATTTCAGCCTGCAGTCTTCTCAATGCGTTTTCCACTCCCTCTCCATACGTTGTAGGCATAGAGAGGCCTAGAACACCAAGCAAGCAGTATACGATGTCTTCGTCTTCAGTGGTTCTGCGGTTTTCAACCCATCGCCTTCGCTCAGATGTGCTAAACTGGTCCAAAGGACAGTTGCGCAGCGCGGCGAGTGGGATATCAGTGACATCGTGTAGTAGTCGATCAAGCGACGCTTTGTCGCCTACGCGCTGTCCTTCACGCGAGAAAAACTCGACTGACACTGGCGCGACTAACTCTTGGAGCGTCCATCCTCGCGTAAACCATTCGCTCTTTCTGAACGACGCCTCCCAGTCGCTGCGTGCGACCGTCCCCACCACAGCTGACAGCGACACGTCTGACAAGAAGACGTAGCATCGGGCCGCATTCTGGTACCATTGGAACATTGAGTTGATAGCCTTAGAGCGCTCGTTGTTGTCCCACCTGTCGATGCAGCACGTATCGATCCAGGAGTACTGCAGCCCGTCCCGAGCTGCTTGTTCGGTGCAGAACCTGAGCTTACAGTAGCTTTCCTCTTTCTCTTCGTAGTTTCCGTGCAGTATATCTTCGATAAGAATCTCAGAATCGCCCCATCGGTGCGATAAAATAGCGTAGGGCGGGATCGGCTTGCTACGAAAGTCTGTCAAGACCAGTTCACCCAGGGTGTCGATATGGAGAAGCCGCATGACGCTTTCAGCTTCGAGTTTAGTCTGAAGAAATGGAGGCGTGGATAGCTCTTGTGGAAGTGAGAGTAATGTGTTAGAGACATGTTTGCGACAAGGTATAGAGGGCAGCCTGACGAGGCAGTGCATGCAACCGCCTGAAAGTGCTGTTGGCTACATCAAGCATCCAGCGTCATGGGCTGGCTCGCCTCACCGTCCGCGCTGAGGCTGTGTTTCCCTTGTGAACTCATTGCCTTATGAACACATTGTCTTACGAACTCATTGCCCCATGAACTCAGATTAGAACAGTGCAAAAGTAGGTAAGATGGCACTGAATAGAGCAGACTACCAAGGTCGTCGTTGCAGCGCCTTGCCTAGCTATATGCCAGCCACAGCGCGCAGCACCTTTCAGACATCTCAGCACGCTAGTGCAGAGAAGCAGCCGGGATGCGCACTCCTCACCTCAAACTGCCTTTCTAAGGGTACGATCTTGAACTTTGCACTCTCAATCTCGTTCCCAACCTACAAAGTACTAAGCTCCTTGCTAATATAGGTGATCGGCAGAATGTGTAGAACCCCCTTGATCTGGTAGACTGCACTGTTGCATACAACCAATCAGAAGCAAGCTACAGCCCTATCATTACCAGACACAAGGGGTCCTATACATTCCGTCAACGACTATATCTATTATTGCCAGCAAAGGGGGGTTTAGTAGAGGAAAGTAGTTAGTAGCACTAATAGCACCAGCAACAACATAGTTAATAATGTGGTTTTCGGCCGCAGAGGCGAATGTGTTAGGGGAATGAACGAACAGAATCGCGCGTCTGCCTATATTTAAAGACGTTGAAGGCAATCTAACCGTCTAGAAGAAAAGGTGTCTCGTTACACTGTGCGTCCTAGCAAAAGCATTCCTTCAAACATACACGTTGAGCCTAGGGGAGAGGCAGAGCACAGCAGAGCACAGCAGAGCAAAGCAGCAGACATTCACATCAGCACTTCCCTTGAAACCCGAATGAAGACACAGCATCAGCCCCACACAGCAAAGACTCATAACGAAGCAACAACTTTACAAAGCCAACAAGAAGGCAGCATTGATATATCCACTACAAAAACAGCCCCACCAAATCAAAAATTAAGGGAAGCGTGTTTCCCAATTCAAACATCAAACATGCCCAGTAAGAAAGGCGCATCGAGCCTCCTTCTATGTATGTGCCCATTTTCCTTTTCCAGCCCGTCAAACGCCGGGAACATGCAAGTAGAAAGACGCTCAAAGCGAGGGTATACCGATATCGCGAGACGACAAAAGCAGACGCAGCGCAAAAGATAGACAAAAGGCCGCAACGACAAAATGTCGACGCCTACGTCGGCGCCTCCACAACAGGCGACCCCCTCCACCACCTGCGCTTCTCCCCCGCCCCAGGCGTCGGGGCCTCAACCTCCACCGGCGCTATCCCCGGCGCGACCCAGTGTCCGGTCTTGGTCTTCTCGGGCGCTTCGACTTCCACTGCGCGGTCGTGGCCGTGCACCTCTGCGATGCCTAGGTACGGCTGCCCTGCGCTGGTTAAGGGGTTGTTCCCGCCCGCGCCGGTCTGCCAGGTCTTGGAGTCCTGCTGCGCGGCCCATGCGGAGGTGGGAAAGCCGTTGGGATGGAATTCCGGGGCGTTGTGCGGGGAGGAGGCAGGGGGGTGTGGGTGGAGGGAGCGTGCGGCGCGGCGGCGGCGGTGGATGAGGAAGGCGGAGAGGGCGACGAGGGAGAGGATCGTGCAGCCGCCTATTGTGCCACCGATGATGGGAGCGAGGGATTGTTTCTTTTGTGGTTTCGCTGCGGTGCTAGTTCCTGTGGCGCCGGAGAAAGAGGAGGACGTGGTGGGAGACAACATCGGCGACTCTGCGGCCTGCGTCGATGAAGACTCCATCGCGCCGTAGTCGCGCAGCGCAGTCGACGTGAATCCCTTGGCTGCGCAACCGTGCTGCGTCATGATCGTGCTCTCGTACTTGAACAGCCACCTGTAGCACTCCTGCGCATCGCTGGCCGTGCACTTCGCGACCGCGTTGTCAGACGAGCACGCGGCGTCTGTGCACAGGCTGCTCATGGCGGAGGAGGGGATGCATGTCGTTGCTATTGTGCAGGCGGAGAGGGATGCCGGGTCGCAGCAGCCGTGCACGCCGAAGTAGGTGTTTGTTGCGCATATTGCTTTTGTGTTTGGGCAGCTGACTGGGGATGCTGGAGGGTGAGTAGTTAGTATCAATGCGGGTGGTGAAGGGTCAGGCTGAGAATATACGTACCTGATGACCCAGAGACGTAGCCGCAGGTGTTGTCCTCGTTTGCTTGCAGGGCTACGCGGCCCAGGATGTGGAATTGCGGTGCGGCTGTTGGAGCGGGAGTCCAGTTGTCTGCTGCGACGGCGAAGCGCTGGGTGGGTTCTGGCATGTGGAGTGTTGCCGCTGACACCAGAGCCGAGGCCAGGATGGCGTACCCTGAGTTTGAGAGCTTCATGGCTGTTGTGTTTCCATGCGGGCAGCCGAAGCTCGAGCTTCAACAAGTACCGGGGCCCAGGGAGTGTTGTTACACGGTGGATGCAGCAGAGCGGGGAGAAGGGTATGTGCTGTATTAGGCGCGCAGCTCTTAACATAGGCTGGCAGACCGCGGCTGAGCATCATCGCGAGTCTGCGAACAAAAGACAGGGTAAGCTTAGAGCTCCCTTGCTATGATGGGGCCAAGGCCCTGGCGATCCGCTGTCACTGTGGTGAATCGTGGATCATGCGGATACGCCAACGTGTTCCAGGCAAAGCGTCAACAGCACCCTGGGAGCGGACTGCCAATTGTAACCATCGATGTCAGCCGTAATGCGCAGTCTCGTTAGCACCCAATTGTTATTGGGACAAGAGGAGAAGTAAGCAGCCGGGGCTGAGTACATGCGGCAAGGCGGGGTGGTTGGTAGGCGGTGGTGATGGTCTGAGCGTGCATGCATCCCTGCACGAAGTCGAGGCGAGCACGCCAGGGTATGACTGCGCGCAAGAATAGACTGCTCCAATCGGTCAGCGAGGGGGGATGACGATGTGGTAAGCCCTTTGAGTGTGTTAGTGTGACCGATCTAGTGCAGCTGTTTGACGCCCGGCATTCTGGAGTCGAGGGAGGGTGGAACAGGATTTCCACGTGGAGGACAAAGGAAGCAATGTCAGTGCTGATCGTTCGCCTTGTTGCAGCGGTGTTGGTGCAAGGCCAGAATGACCTGGTCCGCCCGTGCTGCGAACAATGAAAGAGACGGCAAAAGCGCAAGAAAGGTCTGTGTGTTGTTGCATTGAGGACCGTGGAAAGCGACCTGGTCTTGTACAGCATGTTAGTCGGTCGCACATGATGGCATTGTCGGAGGTGATGAGCAGGGCTGGCCTCTCTGATTTCGCCGCCATGGCGAAAGCAGGATTCGTGGCTGACATGTCGCCTCGTGTACTGCACAGATCTGCGATGCATAGGAGATCAAGGTAGATCTATTCCTTCTCTTGGATTGCGTATATACAACAGTACCAACCTCACCTGAACGCCGTCCCAATGTTGTGATCGCTGATAAGACACGTCCCGTGTGCGCGCTGGCGCATGGTCCGTCTCGCCGTGCCGTGGGTATACAAGTAGTTTACAAGTTCGCTGCTCCCGCCTACTTCCGCTTGTGGGGACCGATGATGTTGGGGTACATTCTCGACAGGTGGTAGTTGATGTTGTTCTTCTTCTCGTTCTTGTCGCGCTGGGAGGTGTTAGAGCGTGGTAGATGGCGAGTCTTGCGCCAGCACATACCGGCTGATCCATGCACTGCCGCAGCTTCTGCTCCAAAGCCGCGCAGCCCTGCACGCTATATCCCGACGATGCCCAGCAACCTGCGACGTTGGGTTAACCTCTGGTCTGGATGATGCTGTTGTCTCGATGCTCTTGCTGTCTTGGCGTCACGATATGACGCGATGCATTGCAGACTGCACAATTAGAAATGCGCACATACCCAACACTGAGGACATTGCGCCCAGACACGGGTTCGTCTCTGGCTTGTTCGGACGGCGCACGCGCAGCTTGGGCAGCGGGGGCAGCGGGCGATGCGTGACCGACTGCACGGCCGAACCCTGTGGCTTTGGGACCATTTCGGCGCTCGCTGGATGGCTTCGATGTGGTTGAGATGGCGGGCGACGGCTGACGGGTTGCGCGGCGGGTGCGTGGGAGTCGATATGGGCGGTGCGGTGCGGTGTGGTCGTGAATCGTCAATCGTGAAATCGAAGCTCGGCCGGCCAAAAAGTGGGAGCGGCAAGCGCCGAAACGGGGGCAGAGGCCCGCTGACCATTCCCGCCTTAGCGCCGTCCGTCGCCGTGTTATCGTAAACAAACACACTTTTGGCGCGTCAAACATCATTACGTCGGTGCGGAACAGGAAAAGCGTGCGGATTTGGAGTCTTCGGTCGGGCAGCGCTCGCATACTAACCAGCAGCCCTCTTGTGTCTCCTGTCGCCATGGCTTCCACCCCGCGCAGACGTCTGGCGTCGCCGCGCAAACGCCTGCCGCCTGCGCCCTTCAACCAGACCTGGCACGAGACCGACACGGCACACCTCGACCCCGGCGCCCTGCCCGTCGGCCGCATCCCTCGAGGCTGGGAGCGCAGGCGTGAAGTGAAGCAGGCCAGCGAGGGCAAGCCAAAGAGCATCTGGCGCAGATTCAGCCTGCGCTCCAGCACCACCGCCGCGCAGCAAGAAGACGAGACGGAAGAGGAGGACCACGAAGCGCATGCACGTGCTGTGAAGCGCCGGCAGCGTATGAGCCCACAGGCTATGGAGAAGGTGCAGGGCAGCAAGCGCGCCTTCCAGGGGACACGCTGGGAACGGAGCAAGAGCGTCCTGCCCCGTATGTGCCTTCCTGATGCTGAACAAAGACCGCATTGCTGACAGTGCACCCAGGCAAGAGAGCTGCGCATACCAGTGGCGAGAGCGACCAAGACCAGAGCCAGAGTGAGAGCGACGCCCCCGCAGACGCAGACTTGAGCCACGACACAATAGACGCAGACATGGGCCATGACAACACAGCACAAGTACCGCACACTCAAGACGGTCTCTCGTCCTTCACATTTGCCATAGATGCAGCTCAAACGGGAAATGAGTTGCCCGACCACGAAAGCCTGGACGAGCAGGACCGAGACCACGAGCTGGCCCACCTTGCAGCAGAAGACTCGACCTTCGCACTCATCTTCAAATCACCCGTCAAAAACACCTCATCACCAGCAAAGGTCGACTACCCTGCCTTACCAAATGGTGACATGGAGCAAGATGAGTCCGAATCGCCGTCTGGGCGTCCTGTAGGAGGGACCATCACCGTCGAGAGCGCCGTTGCTGGGGTCGTTGCCAACGTATCGTCCTCCACAACATACCTGCCAGAGAACGGTACAGAGGATGAATTGAACACCTCAATTGCTACACAGATCGAGGCTGCAGCACCAAGTCTTGTAGACGCAGACAATCAGCTTCAAGACGCAGACGAAGTTGTATATCCCGCCTTGTCAATCGAAGCCGCTTCAGACGAACGCGCTGCCGATGCAACCGAGATGCACGACGACGTCGCAGGGAGTGACGGCGAGGACGAAGACGCTGAAATGTCCGAGGTTGATCTGGCTGGCTTCACGACCTCCCTCAACCAATTAGAAGACACCATAGCTGAGGCGGATGCTGACGAGGACATCACCGAGGCCTCGCTGCAATTGGATATCCAGGAAGAGTACGAAAAGGAAGGCGAGCTCGCATCCCAGCCGCCTACACCAAAATCTTCTGCGAACGTCTCGCGCGACATCGCAGAAGGTCTGTCGCTCTCTCTCTCGCCAACACAAACCACCTCGAGACAGCACACACCCAAAAAACTGCACTCTCCACCTCCACCACTGCGTATCAACCCTAGACCTGATGACACAATCACGAATCTCGCTATTGATGACGACACTGCGATCCTCAAGAGCTTCCTCAGTCGAGCTGCCGCTAGCAAGGCCGAAAGGTCTGCAATAATCACACGGCGATCATCGCTCGAGAACCGACGAGACTCGGATATTGTGCGCCACGCTCTGGCGTCACCGCGCAAGGCGCTTGAGGAGAAGGACCCCAACTCTCCGGCCAAGGTCGATAGCGAAGCCACTCTCGACATGATTGAGACCCCGACAGCCTACTCTGAGGTCGAGGCCACAACCTCTCCGACCCAAGGACAGGCCGAAGACGACGACGACAGCGCAGAACCCAAGGCCGGACGGGGCTCGCGACGCTCCTCTCGCGCAAAGAAGTCCCGTCTCCCAGGTCCAGCCACAACCACACAACCTCAGACCAACAAGATCGCCATTCGCCGTGCTGACGGCTCTGACCCTGTAGTGCTCAAAAAGACTGATGCTCAGGAGCTGGCTCTCATCACGCGAAACAACACGCGAAAGAATAAGCAGGGTGCCTTCATGGTCAGTCTGCGCCTGCTTAAGCTGCAGGCTGAGGCAATTCTCTCTCCGACTGTCGACGTCGATGCAGACGCAGAGAGACCACCAGTTCCGGGTAGGAGAGGGATTCGATGGGATGAGACGCTGGCGTACTACCAAGAGCACGCCGATACCATCGCCGCGCAAAAGGCAGAGGCAGAAAGTCTTGCAACCCCGGACGAACTGAGCATGCCAGTTCCATCGGCGACGAAACCCAAGGCGAAGACTGTCACGGACAAAGGCTCGACGCCAAAGATTCGTCGTGTACGCGGACTGGGCACAGCAAACGGCACCCCAGGGAAAGGCCTTCTAGCCACCGGCTCCCTCCTACCAGACGCCGTCCAAGAAGAAAAAGCCGCGGCGCAGTCCGCACCCGCACCCCCAGCGAAAAGCATCCCCAAACCCAAGACCACCAGAAAACTACCCGTCCCTGCTGTCGCCACAGAGAAGCCCGCTCCCCTCGACCTCGCACCCGTTGGCCTCGAGCCGCCTAAGGAACGCAAGAGCCGCATCGCGCCGCCCAAGAACGTGAGGCTGCCCAAACCCGTCACCTTCACTTCTACTGTGCCTGTCGCCCCGGCAGAGAAGGAGAATGCTAGGAGCATCATCAGTGCTGCGACGCCGCGAAAGGGCATTCCGGCTCCACGCGTGGTGGCGCCGAGGGCGGTGGCCACACCTGTGCCGCTGCCGGCCGCGGGTGTTGAGAGTGGTTTGCCTAGGAGGAGGGGAAGGAAGATGTAGCATGATCATCGGTCCATCGTGAATAGACGGTGTGGTGTGTTGTATTCTGTAATGAGTGACGAATTGCTTGCTTGCGAGCAAGCGGGTTAGCAGTATTTTGGGCTTGGGCGTTTTATACCTTGCGTGCATTTAGCGGATACCGTAGAGGCCTGGGAACTGTTTTTCTCTATAAAGCGTTGGGCTGAACGGCATCAAAGGGCATAGTGGGCGTTTAGTTTTTCACAATTCAGCGTCATTTGCAAACTTATCAAACTACATCATCCTTACTCCAATCTCACTGTCGGCGACTATACACTTTGACGATTTTGATGTTGGTTGAGCAGTCGTTGGTTGAGAGTCAAATGGTGTATTCGAGGTAGGTAACTGCAGTGTCCACGGCTTAAATGTGTGTGAAATGACGTTCATCAGAGATAGGGAGTAAGGAGTGCAGAGAAGAGTAACAAGAGTGTCTGGGTTTGTGTGTGGCATATAATAAATAAAAGAAAACACACATGCGTAAAACGTAGCTACGGTTGCGTCTAAAGATCGGACGTCTAGTTTGAGTGACTGTAGACTGTACAGCTTGGAACCTGCATCAGCAGCCCTTCACTCCACCCCCTTAATCCGCACCTTAACCTCCATGCCATCCACAGGCTTCGCAGTAACGGCATGCATCGAGAACATGGTCCCCTTTGTCCTCGCCTTCCCATACTCATCCAGCACCACCTCCCCCTCGCCCTTCTCGCCCAAATCCAACTCCCCGAGCCCTTGCTTCACAAACTCAAAATGCCGCGCCGCACACGCCACCACAATCTTGGCCTCGAGATTCGCCAGCTCAGACCCCGTGCAGCGTCTGGGCCCGCGCTCGTACGGCCGGAAGCTGCTCTCGGGGATGAGCTTGCCCTTTTCGCCCAGCCAGCGGTGGGGATCGAAGGCGTCGCGCGAGGGGCCGAAGACGGACGGGTGGCGCTGGATCACGTAGCTGCGGGGAGTGACGTACAGGCCGTCGACGCACAGCGAGGTGCCGTCTGGGAGCGTGAGGTTGGTGTTTGAGCCTGCGGGGGCGACGCGCGCGGTTGTGCCGGGCGGGTGGAGGCGCAGGGTTTCTTTGACCACGGCGTCGGTGAAGGGAAGTCGGGCGAGCAGGGCGCTGGCTTCGGGGCTGCGCAGCTGCGTCAAGACCGAGGTGGGGGATGTGGAGGCGCCGAAGACAGATGTCAGCTCTGCGGCGAGCGTTGCTGCTGCGGACGGGTGCGTGTGCAGTTCGTAGAAGGCCCACTGGAGAAGAATGGACGTTGTGTCGTGGCCTGCAAAGAGGAAGCCGCGGAGGGTGTCGCTGGTTTGCTGCAGGATCTGGGGCGTGAGCTTGTCGATTCCGTGGAGACTGAGCGTAGCTACGCTTTTGTTCTTGGTCTTGGTGTCGGTGCCGCCAGTGAGCAGGGTCTTGTGTTGTTTCTTGATCTCCGTTTTGAGGATCTTGTCGAGCTTCTTGTCTTGATACCTGATGTTGCGTTCGTTGGCGGAGAAGTAGTCGCGCCACCCTACACTTCCAAAGGGCCGCTTGTTGTAGGCTTCAGAGAGGGCGCGGTACGTCAGGAGAACGTCGCTTTGCTTCCCGTCGATCTGCGCGTTGAGGTCCATGTCGAATGTCACGATCCCAATGATGTCGAACACCAGATTGGTTGTGTACGAATCGAGGCGGAAAGTCTCGTCGCTGGCAGCTTTTTGCGTCATGAGCTCGATGAACGTTTCCGTCTTGTCAAGAATGACATTGACAAGACCCAGGAGATGTTGATGTTGGAAGCCCGGCCGGATTCTTTTGTACAGTGCGTTCCATTCATCGCCCTAGGATTGTTTATCAGCCTCTTACAATCATCGTTTTCTTTACTGGACAAGTCTAACTCACGTCAGTGGTGACCAGTGACCTAGCACCAACCAAAGGGGCCAACCGCTGGATAGAAGGATGCTTAGGCATACTAGTCCTGTACAGTTTGCTCGGTTTGGTAACTTGCTCGGCGACATCGTTGTCCAAGATGAACAAGATCGGAAACTTCTCAATCGGACGCCAGTCGACCAGTAGAACTGGAGGGAACCCAAGCTTTTCAGCTTGCTCGTACAGCATTTCGTCGAATGCGCGCCGAGGGTCGCCCGCAGCAGCAGCCTTCTCGATCCATGGCCAATGAGCTCTCACAGGATCAGCTGGCTCTGGCTGAGGGAAATGAGAGTACTGCTTGAGATCGAGAGGCTTCGACTTTGACTTTCGCAGGTAGTATACTACGGCAAGCGGTATCGCAGCTAGCACGAGAAGCTTCCATTGGAAGATTGCAACCAGTTTCTCGAGATTCCCACCAAGAGCCCAGTCGAATAGAGCCATGTTTGCTGCCTGTTCAGCGCCAGGCCTCCTTGAATGTAGTCGAAGGATTTCTTCTTTAAATCTACCTAAGTCTTACGAACAAACATCCTGTTTTATCAGAGCGGGCGCATCAAGCCATCGGCGCCTTTGGCCTATGACGGCAGGTGAAGTAGTCTCGGGGTGATGTCGGACATGGTTGCAGCATTAATGAAGTGATGATCATCGATAAGATGCATCAGATTAGATTAGACAAGGGTGATTCGTTGAGCACCTCGTAAGTCCTGCAGCTCGAGCAAAACTCTGCAGCTTGGCGTCGCGGAGTGCAAGCCGTGTCCAGCTAGCAAAATCATCTTGTTATTGCTCTGCATGTGATCGTGACTAGTCGCGGAGCCTGGTGTATAGATGTTGGTCGGCGAAGAGGCGTTGTGGCAGCAAGTTTCACGTGGACCCCGCGGCGTGCCGGGCTTGAACTCCCGAATCGCTCCTACCCAGCTCTTACTAAGTATGTAGTGAGATGAATCAAAGCTCGATCGCGGCAAAAAGCACTTCGCTCGTGTTTATCTATGACCTCTTTAGTATAGTCTGCCTCAAGCATAGCGCTCTTGCTTGAATGTATGCGTTCCGTGTGCGTGCCGTCCTTGGGCCCTGCCTTTACTCAAACAAAGCAAACACGTAATTGCAAGGATTTATGTTCTGAAGCTTTATTCGCAAGGATAGGCGTACTAGGAGATGCCTTGATAACGTGGTTGCAACATCGGAAGTGCATTGTATGATGTCCGCTCAAATACTAAATGTTGTTCTACACTAGCCTACAGACGCCGTAGTCACTTACTTGAGGCGCTTCTCGGCGGCCTTCCAGTTGACAACATTCCAAATGGCTTTGAAGTATTCGGCCTTACGGTTTTGGTAGTCAAGGTAATAGGCGTGCTCCCATGCATCGATACCCAGGATAGGCCTGAACTGTCCAACAACGGGGTCCTGGTTCGCGTATGTCTTGATCTGGATGCTGCCGGTCTGGGTGTCCTGCACCAGCCATGCCCAGCCAGAGCCCTGAATACCGGCTAGAGCAGTGTTGAACTTCTCCTTGAACTGATCTAGTCCACCGTAGGAGTCGTTGATGGCAGCAGCGAGCGCGCCAGAGGGAGGCTCACCGCCGCCCTGCGAGGTGGGGGCCAGGTTCTCCCAGAAGAGGGTGTGGTTGATGTGGCCACCACCGTGGAAGTTGATCAGGGGCTGCAGAGCAATCTGGGCCTGGATGTCGTTCTTGGCCTTGGCCTCGGCGATCTGCTCGCTGAAGTTGTTGTATGATGTTACGTAGGTGTTGTGGTGGTTCTTGTGGTGCAACTCCATGATCTTGCCAGAAATGGAGGGCTCAAGGGCGCCATAGTCATCTGCGTGTGTATATCAGCTAAGACGATCTCTATCAAGGTCGCAGCACGACGTACAGGCAAGGTCGGGCAGAGTGGCCTTTCCACGCACAAAGGTGGTTGCAACACCAGCACGAGCAGAGCTCTTGGTGGCAGCGCGGAGCGCAGAGCGCGTGGCTGTAGAGCGGAGGATGGTCGAGTTCATGGTGGTCTCAATTGATGTGGATGTGTTCAATTGGGTGTAACGAGACTGTTGTGATGGAGGCTTCTGTTGTCCAGGTCGATTGCTCACTTAATCAAAGCTCTGTCGTCATTTCAGATGCCCGAGCTCCGAAAAGTCCAAGCTCCTCGCGCTTCGGCAGTACACCGCCAGCCAATGGCAGCTCGCAGGTGTATGCTTACCCAGGAAAATCACTGCGAAGATGCAGTGATGCGAATGTGACTGGTGAGAGGGAAGTAAGCATATGGTCTAGACAGCAGAGGCATTTAGCTGCACCAGCTCTCGTCGTCTGGAGAGCAGTCGCGATGAATGCCACCACTGCTCCCGAGCGCCCCGCCTTCGCCCGAAGCGGCTGCCCTCGAACAGTTGAGCATCTGGTCAGCAATTTTTGACGGCTCGCGTGGCGTGTCACTCGTGTAGACAATATCTCACGCGATGGGCCGCTAATTGTAATCTACTCCACGTTATCGAGAGCATATATCTCTTAGTTGCGGGCGCCTACTCATCCTCTGCGTTCGACCCCACCCACGTCATCACCATGGCTCCAGCAAATATCGTCCACCTACCCAATGGCCAAAACCTCACGGTTGCGCCAGTATTTGGGGGGCTCTTCTTCAAGGCCAATGACCTACTCAACTCGCATTCGCCTTTCCCTCCAGGCTGGACGGTCGTACTCAACACTGAGGACGAGACTGACCCCGCACAGGCAGAGCAGGACGAGAAGGCCGAACAGACAGGACTGCCCCGGAATGTACACCGTTACAAGCGACCGACCTTGACTGGAGATCACCTCTACATCTCCTCGGTATCAAATCCTAGTAGCAGCGACTTCAAGGCTGCTGCTTCGCCGACGCGTCACATCGCCATGATGCTGTGGGCAACCTTGTATTGGTACTTCCACCAGCCAGAGCCTGCATTGCAGGTCACGAACGCACTCTCGAAGAACACAGCAGACGCAGGAAAGCCCAAGGGGGAGTGGAGGATCAGCATCAACCGTGAGGGCATCTTCAAGGGCAAGGTTGTGCTGCCGAAGCTCGAGCGCATGGGATTGATTGCCAGTGAGGATTCGACAGTAGGCTGCGCTCAGGATGAGTGTGCGCACGAAGGCTGGACACAGATGTTTGTTAGTCGGCGGAGCTTCTGGCAGCTAGATCCTCGCATCTACCTGTTCACGCTCTCCCCTATGGCAAATTCACCTTTCCCGACCGGTTCGCCGTACCCTTCGCGCCCTTCATCGCCAGTAGGAAAGAGCGAAGACAAGAAGGAGCACCAACTCGAGCAGACATCGCCAGGACTGTGGTCGCCATCGGCCCCAGGTCCCTTTCACTCCAGCTCGCACCTTCCGACCTACTACCCTCCTCCGCCGACTCAGTACACCATCTCGAACTACGTCCGTCACCCTATCCGTCCCAAGCCACCTCGACAGGGCGAAGTCCTTTACACGCGCTATATCCCTAGCGTTGGCCAATACCTTTCGTTCCGGGTGGCTTCCATCTCTTCGAAGCCGCTGCGACACCGCGGCCCCGTATCGTCTCATGAGAACGCATCCTACCGTCTCAGCGGCCATTCACAAGTCGACTCGATCGCTTCCACGATGAGCGCCCTTAGCGTCGACATGTGTGACAGTGAATACCTACACAAGTGGATGAATGATCCCCGTGTTTCGCATTTTTGGGGTGAAGCCGGCCCACAGGAACACCAAGAGGAGTTTTTGAGGAATGGTCTAAAGTCAAAGAACTCATTTCCTGTTATAGGCTGCTGGGATGGCAAGCCTTTTGGGTACTTCGAGATATACTGGGTCAAGGAGGACAACCTGGGCAAATACGTACCAACCGTGGGCGATTACGATCGAGGATTTCACTGTCTGATCGGTGAACAAGAATTCAGAGGTGCTCACAGAGTCAAGTTGTGGATCAGCGCACTTGTACACTACTGTTGGTTGGCGGACAACCGAACAGAGAGAGTGATGCTCGAGCCACGAGTGGACAACGAGAAGTGAGTCGTGAAATCTCAACAATTACGCCAAACTAACAGTGACAGACTGGCAAACTATCTCCAAGAATCCGGGTTTTACAAAGAGCGCGAAATTAGCCTGCCACACAAGCAGAGCAACCTTTTCAAGATCAATAGGGATGTGTGGAGAGGCCCGGCCTTATGAATTCGTAATCATTTATTTGGGGCTCCGCGCTGTAGACTCGGAGACGGGTGTGGAGCTGGCACGGCCGCGGGATGTTGGGTGTTCACGCATATTTTGTGGAGGAAAAGCGGGTCTTGAGATACCACAGGTTCCGGCCTTCGAGACTATACCGTGTAGTCGCATCCTGATATGCACAACTCGCTCTGTTTGGCAGTGGGTTAGTTGTTGATTTTACGCGTGCTATAGAGATGCGCCAGACATCCCACCGAACCTGACCGAAGTCGGCGCGATGCGGTTAGATGGAGGCACACCGTGGGATTTAGATACTTAGGCACCCCGATCGGTCGTTTCGAGACGCGTTCTCGATCGCAGACGTGAAATATATCATGCGGCGGAAGAATATGGACCGGCTGGGGTGCGATAGCCCAACGTACGTTTGAATTCAAGTCTTCAATGCTGATGGAGGGGTCACCCCGCCAATTCAGCTTCAAGGCGAAGTGCAACCAACAAGACGGCACCGCGGAGAAATTTCTGCAGATTAGTATTGAGACCGAATGATCGGCCAGCAATTGACAATGCAAAATCAGTTGTCGAAACGCTCTCTGCGCCGATTTGTGGCGCAAACAGAAATGTGGGGTCTTGGCCACAAAATTATCGGAGTCCTGTGACGCAAGATGTTAGTTCGGGTAGAAAAGGAATTGGTTGACCCAGTCAACAACAGCTCGAAGCTCGTGATAGCCTGAACCTTTACATTACTTTGACTTACTTGCTACGAGAGGCAAGCAGACATAACACAACACACACCCTATTACAGTCGCCACAGGTTGATCGCCGACAATGTCTGTCCCTTCAATTCCTTCCACGGAGCCGAAGCTTGCATATGATCAGGACGCAGCCCTCGACCTCCAACGCCAGATCAGCAGCATGAAGAAGCAAATTGGCAACTCAATCTTCGACACCTACCAGACATCTCTGACGGGGCGCTACTGCTCGAAGGAGATGTCGCAACTTTTCAGCCAGCGCAGCCGTCACAGCACGTGGAGGTCGCTATGGCTGTACCTTGCCGAATCTGAAAAAGAGCTTGGAATCGAGACTATCAGTGATGAGGCACTCCAGCAGATGCGCGATCACCTTGTCGTTTCTGACCAAGATTTCGAGGTCGCTCGTGTTGAGGAGAAGAGGAGGAGACACGATGTCATGGCCCACGTACACGCCTTCGGCGAGGTTGCACCCAAGGCGGCCGGCATCATCCACTACGGCGTGAGATTTTTCTTTCAAGCATGCAAATGTTAAAACTAACAAACTCTGTAGGCGACAAGCTGTTACGTGACTGACAACGCAGAGCTCATTCTGATGCGTGATGCTATGAACCTGCTTCTCCCTAAGCTCGCCAAAGTTATCGACAACCTCTCCAAGTTCGCCTTGCAGTGGAAGACCGAGCCAACTCTGGCCTACACCCACCTGCAGCCTGCCCAGCTCATCACAGTCGGCAAGCGAGCAGCTCAGTGGGCTCAGGATTTGCTCATGGATCTTCAGGCTATTGAGCACGTCAAAGAAGAACTTCTATTCCGTGGCGCCCAAGGCACAACTGGAACCCAGGCCTCTTTCCTTGAGATTTTCGACGGCGACTCGCAAAAGTGCGACCAGCTCAACGAGAAGCTCTGCCAGAAGGCCGGCTTCAAGGGCTGCTACGCTGTCTCCACACAAACTTACACTCGCAAGGTTGATCAGCTGATTGCCAACGCCATCTCTGGGCTCGGTTCTTCCGCACAAAAGATCACCGGTGACATCCGTCACTTGGCTGCATGGAAGGAGCTCGAGGAGCCTTTCGAGAAGGACCAGATTGGTTCTTCCGCTATGGCCTACAAGCGCAACCCTATGCGCTCGGAGCGCGTCTACGCTCTATCGCGCGAGCTGATGTCTAAGCCCGCATCTTTCGCCAACACTCTGTCCGACCAATGGATGGAGCGCACGCTCGATGACAGCGCGATCCGTCGCATCGACATCCCCGAGATGTTCCTCCTGGCTGATGCTATCCTCCTATCCCTGGACAACGTCACCTCGGGACTGGTTGTGTACCCCAAGCGCGTCAACGCTCGTGTGCAGGAGGAGCTGCCTTTCATGATCACCGAGAGCATCATCATGAAGCTCGTTGCCAAGGGCGAAAGCCGCCAGGAAGCACACGAACAGATTCGCGTCCTGTCTCACCAGGCTGGCTACAACGTCAAGAACGAGGGCGGGCAAAACGATCTCGTCGACAGGATCCGCAAGACCGAGTTCTTCAAGCCTATCTGGGGCGATCTTGACAACATGTTGGATGCGACGCTGTACACTGGACGCAGTGCTGAGATCGTGGACAAGTTCTGCGGTCAGGGCGGTGTCATTGAGCAGGTGCTGCAGCCGTACAAGGAGTACATCAACAAGGCCGGCGTTGCTGAGCTCAGCGTATAGTTGAGGAGCTGTATCTGGGAAAAGCGATAAGTGGCTGTAGCCATAGTTTGCCGACTACAGTTTGCTGTATTAGATGTATTCAAAAGTATTGATCGTTCACTACCAGCTCCTATGCCTCGCTTCCGAAAAGAATTCCTACCGCTAGCACTATCTGTGTAATCGCCATCTCGAAGTTGACGTTGGACCCTAGAGGACTGAGACCCCCGAACCCTTGCATTGCAGCATTCGATGGTTCAGAGCAGCTGAACCAAAGTTGAGTCTACAAATTATCTACAAAGGCTTTACAAAACCACGAAGCCTGTCGACAAACCACTTCCAACCCTCATCTTCAATCTCTTTCACACACCCATCCCACCTAATCAAATCTTCACAAACCCAATCCTTCTCTCTCGCACAATGATCTCCTCCCGCCGCAGCACCCGCAAGCGGTACGCTCCAGGCAGCAAACCAAAACGCGCCCCTCCGCTTCCCAAACTCCCCTCCGAAGAAGCACCCGAGCCATGGCCGCCCAAAAATCTCCCAGCAGGACTGGTCTACCATCCTCTTGCACGTGAAGCAAAGTGCGCGAAAAGAAGCAAGCTCGCACCTTCATGTCCTTCATCTTCATCTTCCTTGCGTGGCAGCAGCGAGGAAACACTCGTGAACATTGACGATGTGGCGTCGGGGTCTACGATCTCTGCAAGGAGTAGTCCTGGTATCTCTGAACCTGCACTGAAGTACGAGCATGGGATTCGGGGAGACGGAGATGGAGAAGAGGTATCTACTTGGGGTTCTGAGTTCGCGCAGGGGCGATGTAGGAGGGTGTGGGATCAGAGGAGGATTGACCGCGAGAGTGAAGTTTATGAGAAGGGGGAGCCGAGGTGTGAGTGGCCGGTTAGTGTGATGAGGACATCGCTGGGAGAGGGGGGAAGAAAGGAAATTGGTGGAGGGTTGAAAAGGTGGGATGAAGGGTCAAGGAGTCGTTCTGGAGATACGTGTTCTAGTACATCCACGTGCACACAATGAAGGTCTTTTGGTTTCAATTGGTGTTCAGTTTACAGAAATTCGTTTACGAATATGATCAACCACCACACTTTAAGAAACACCTCGCGCTTCAGTCAATCATCATGAAGTAATTTGTTCATCATGCTTGATGTTGTGAAAAGTCATGTTGCAGCCAATACACTACAAAAGCATCAACTCCTTACCGCCTACAGCCTATGCAGCTTCGAATGCGCCATACGATACAGTATCGTCGCTGCCTGATACAATTCGTCCTCCTCAAAGACTTCCTTCTCACTGTCGCTGGCCACTGCTGAGAGCGTGTTGGAGGAAGCCGGACTGTCAACGCGGCTCAGTTTGCCATTACTACCAACTTTCTCTTCCTTGAAACCGTTAGGCGATGCTTCTTGGTGAGATACTTTTGGGACATCAGTGTTTAGGCGTGGTTTGGAGATCTTAGATGGTGCTTTTGGCTTTGGCGAATCGATTTTGAGGCGAGAACTGGCAAGCTCTTGGGGCAGAGTGTCTTTGGTAGAAGCCGTCATTGTAGTTGTGTAGTTTGAGTAGGGGTTGGAGATGAATGGAAAATTTAAAGTGTTAGGGCAGGGAATTTGAGTGAAGTGCTCGGAAGTAAGTGAAAATCAAATGTGCAACCTTCTCGATATCATATAGCACTGTTCGAGTAAGCTATGAAGGTAAGAGTGTTCAAGTGAAATGCTGAACCAGCCTTAGTTGTCCAACAATGTGCACTGAATTCACGGTGGTAAGGTAAATAGTGGGTTTTCGGAGTTTGCTTTGACTAAGGATCCTAGATCCCCCATCCTCCAACGAACCAATCCACGACTAACAATACTGACGAGGAGGGCAGCATTCTGGATTAATCAAAGACCCTGATCTGGTGATTGGCATATTGTCATAATGGTTCGCTGTTCGAGTCCCGTGGTTCAGTCAGGAATTTCCATCCGGACTCAAATTATCATGTAACAGGACAATACAGCTACGCATTTGCAACCTTCCTCAGATAATGCCCACGTTCCTCCTGACCCCTTTGCGACTGGAGCATGTTCTTACAAACATGTCCTCTTCACTACAACCATTCACACAGTCTACAACATTGTCACAGAAGCAACATATGCTTGGAGACCGTCCGTACTCAAGCATAGCATATCTTCTGTTGACATGCCAATACCGCCGAATAATATGAAAGCTGTCAGCTTTCCGCTGAAATTTTCAAGATCAAATCCCACCCTCTTACTCTGTTTGTCTGGCAAGCATTCTCGAAAAGCAGAAAGGGTGCTATGCTGACGTAGAAGCTCCACAGCGCCGACACAAGATTTTGAGCAGGGAGGCAGTAGGCATGGACACTAATGCCTTTTCGCGCAGAGGCAGATTTCAGCGACCGACTATTTGCTAAAGGGATTTAAAGCTGAGGGACGGGTTCTCAAAAGTTTGATTTCCAGTTCTTGTGATCCTGGGCCACACCAAGGCACATTGGAAGATCGTCCAGTGCCGCGGCCAGACGAAATAATGTACTTCCGAACAGTATCAGCGAAGACAAGCTTCAGCATCATTGGCTTGAGATGAAGCGCAACAAAGGAACAGCTGCCCTCGGTATGGAGCTTGCGGAAGAAAAGCTTGGCTAGCCAGAGTGAGGAAGCAGCGCATGAGAAGAGGGTTCAATCGGCCGTGAAGAGCATGAAGAGAAAGAGGGAGACAATGCAGATTCGGAAGAAGCCATGAATCAATCTAAGCAAATTTAAATCGAGCAAGAAATCCAAGCTGTGATCCAAGTAAAGTCGAGGTTGGTAGGGAGCACCGACTACTCGAAGTAGTAGTTGCTCTTCCTGGTCAGCTTTGATGCAAACGAAAGCACCGCCGGTCGACGCATCAAGCCAACGATGGCTCGAGCACGATGCAGCTCCAGTTTCGGTCTTGACAGAAGGAATTGTCGGTACTGTCTTCGCCCACGCTCTGGAAGCGATGGTTCTCCGCCGCCCCGGTTGTCATCAGTCCGAATTGTGGAGCGGAAGAATTGCCGGCTAAAGAAGCCCGCTACCACACTCAAGAGTTCATCCTCCACGGCACGCTCGACTGATCTCACTTCAGCAGCAATGCGGCCGTCATAAGCCCCACAAACTGACTTGGCTCCTGCTTCACCGTGCCGGCGGCTAATCAGGGCAACTGGTCCGCCATGCGTGCAGTACCCCTCCACATAAGTACGCACGGTGCCTACGCGTAGAGGAACAGACGCGACAACTCTCTACCCCAAAAGCAATATACCCCGCAACTATGGCCGACAAAGAACCCATCGTGACCCATGTCTACACCGCTGACCCTTCCGCTCATGTCTTTAACGGCAAACTGTACATCTACCCCTCGCACGACCGCGAGACAGACATCAAGGATAACGACAATGGCGACCAATACGACATGGCCGACTATCATGTCTTCAGCATGGACACCGTCGGCGGCCCTGTAACAGATCACGGTGTAGTCCTCAAGCAGGAAGACGTTCCCTGGGTCTCAAAACAGCTTTGGGCACCTGATGCAGCCACCAAGAACGGGAAATATTACCTCTATTTCCCTGCGCGAGACAAGGAAGGCATCTTCCGTGTCGGCGTTGCAGTCGGCGACAAGCCTGAAGGTCCTTTCAAGCCAGAGCCCGACTATATCCAGGGCAGCTTCAGTATCGACCCTGCGACTTTCGTGGACGACGATGGCTCCGCGTACCTGTTTTTTGGTGGTATCTGGGGTGGCCAGCTGCAATGCTGGACGACAGGCAAATTCGACAAGTCAGGCGAGGAGCCAACAAGCGGCGACGCCCTCAGCGCAAAAGTTGGCAAGCTCACAGACGACATGACACAATTCGCGTCCCCAGTCACAGATGTCCTGATCCTGGACCCTGAGACACAAAAGCCCATCCAAGCTGAAGACCACGACAGGCGATTCTTCGAGGCTGCATGGCTGCACAAGTACAACGGCAAGTACTACTTTAGCTACAGCACAGGCGACTCGCACTTCCTGTGCTATGCAACTGGTGATAGCCCTGTAGGACCCTTCACATATGGCGGCAGGATCCTGGAGCCAGTTGTAGGGTGGACCACGCATCACAGTATTGCGGAGTTCAAGGGGAAGTGGTACCTGTTCTACCATGATAGCACTCTCAGTGGAGGCAGGAACCATCTGAGGTGTGTGAAGATTAGGGAAATTGTGTATGACGAGCAGGGCAGAATTAGGCTTGCGGACCCGCAGCCGAAGCTGTCAGAGAACGAAGCACCTCCTGCAAAGCTTGAGGGATGAGTTGTAGGTAGAGACAATAAACGTATCATATGTAATTCATCTATATACATTCATAGACCTGTGTCGTCTGGGAAGACTGGGCTTAAGCAGCTAAATTGCCTCTTCTTATGTTTCACACACGTTGTCGCCTAAGGCAGCTCATGATCACTGCCCCTAGAAGCCAGCAATGTACCGATGCTGATCGGTGACCGCCGACACTTCCAGCGTCATCCCCACGCTCAGCTCCCCAGTCTCGCGCGGCACACACAACATGCCATAACAAGGCTTGTAAGTGATGCCCTTATCGACCCTACGGTACTTCATCAACGTATCCCACGGCTGCCGCTTATGCTCCTCCCCCGTTTCTGGATCCACATTCGGCACATGGCACCTCGCGCAGCGCTGAGTAACATCCAGATTCGTCACCGTCTTGCCGGACGACGTAATACGCAGTGTCTTCCAGCGGTCCTCATCCCAAGGCGCAGAAGCCTGCCCGCGCACCACGATATTAGGGCGGAAGCGCGATACGTCGAGTGTCAGGTCGCCGTTCTCGGCAGCTTTGATGCGGCTGTTCAGCTCGTCGATGCTTGATTGAGTGCCTATGAGGATAGGCATCAAGTCGGGGAAACAGGTCGATGCTTCTCGGCCCAGTACGTCTGCTGCGCCGTTTGAACGGAGGGGCCGTGGCTCGCTAGATTGAGGCGCTTTGTACACAAGACGGACGTCTTTGCCGAAGAAGTCGTGGAAGGATGCGGTCAGCTCGGTTGAGTAGACTTGTGCGGGTGTCCACTGATTCCAGATCTTGGCCTCGTGGCGTTCGGTGTTGGATGAAAGCCACTCCGCGGATGGGTGTGCGGGGATGCTGAACTCGAGTTTCTCGTCAATAGAGTTTGGCGCAGGCGCTGTGACAGTGAGAGTATCGGTTTTGGCATCATAGGTTGGGCGGATGAGAGTCATTCTCGCATTTTGGCGGATGGTCAGGAATTCATATTTGTCTGCTGTTACCCACATCCATTGCCTATCTGTATGGAAGGTCAGATCAAAGTTTGTTATGCTACCAGTCAGTAAGCTTACCAAGGTCGAGTCCTGTTGGAAGTAACTTCGCTGACTGCACTTTGATGCCGTGACATGACTTGATTGGATGTATGTAAAGAGCCGTGATCTCGGTGGGTGGGGGTAGTGGTCCGGCACTGCTGTTCTTCGTTTGTGACCTTGTGAAGTACAGGTAAGTCAAGATTGGCAGGAAGAAGGCCGAGAGGACGATGGCTAATTGCGTGGCTTGCGACTGCGCCATTCTGGCGGTACTCTGCTGACGGCACTATCGAATATACTGTGGAAGTCGTACGGCAGAGTCTTCGATACACGCTTCTAGAGTCCTCAGGAATGCAAACAGCCGAAGGCGCTGCAATGCACGGAGATCAAGGTCCAGAGCTTCAATCGATATTATCAGGTAGTATTTGTACTCCGAATTTCTCTTGCCTTGCTGACAAAGTATGCGTGATTCCAGATCACGAATATCGATAGTGTTCTCTTGAGGAATTTGTGACTCCATGAGCTCTGGAGGATGACGCATGGGCCAGGCGCGGGGAAGCATAGCGTAGTGCCGCGCGCCTTACCAATTGAGCAGTTCGAGACGGCGATAGCTCCGCGGAAACAGTAGAGACAGTGCACCAGATTAGTCAACCTCTGTTCTTAATGTCAGCATGAAAAGGGGAGGCGTTTAATGTTGCTGAGTGTCAATAATGTTACATTATCTAAAAGACGTATAGAGCGCTATTTGACCATCTATAGGCTTCGCCTCCGAACTCCAAGCCATCTTGCCTCATTACTTCAATTGCTCCGGACGCTGCGTGAAAAATTCAGGACAATGCGGTCTTCGGGATATGTGGTGAAGACACTAGAATAACATGAAGGAGAATATCTTTTGAGGGAACCGAAACATGATAAGAAAGCCGTAAATAACGCTACATTATGGGTATACCTTGCTTCCAAACTCAGAGACGATAGGAAATGTGAAGAGTACAGCTCCGTGGTGGTGTCGTGTAGCTCGTTCAGCTCGGCGCGGCACTGTGGTCGGTGAGCCATCGCTGAAGCGAGGTTCGGAATCACTTTTGACAGTGAGGTGTGTTGGGCCGTGGGAGGCGAATGCGCATGAAAAGATTCGATGCTAGACTTTGAGTCATCTCATCCCCAGTTCATTTCGTTGTTCCAGCTCATGGTGTCTCTCTGGGCACTGTGCTGTGAAATGTTGCTTGGTTTCCTTCGCATAATCATCCTTGAGAAACGATTGCCTTGTGATTCATCCTTGGGCGGAGGCGCAGGCGGATGTTGTTGTTGTTGCTGCTGTTGCTGTTGCTGCTGTTGCTGTTGCTGCTGTTGCTGCTGCTGCTGCTGCTGCTGCTGCTGCTGCTGCTGGGGATGCATAGCCCGATGACTCGAGTTCGAGATGTTGACCAGCTTCGGAACATATTTTCGAGAAGACGGTGGGTTGCTAGTCATAAAATCTGGAGGAACACTTTGCCTTTGCTGGGGTTGTTGCTGGGGGTAGTGCGCGAAGTTTGCGTATTGCGAGGTCGGGACAGACACAACTTCCTTTGGTTGCTGGTAGCTCATGTACGGGGCCGGTTGTTGGAAGTTGATCAGGTCTGGTGTCGATACGAAGTCCGTGCTGGGCCATGTCTGTTGCTGTTGAAAGCTTTGCTGTGGAAGCGGTTGCGTAAAAGACGCCGACATGGTTGCCATACTTGTGTTGTAGCCTCCATAAGCGCCCATACTTGCATCGGCAGCCAAGTGGGCCTGTGACATGTCGGCGCTGACAGGCCACTGGCTTTGTTGAAATGACTGTTGGTGATGCATAACTTGAGGAGGGTCGACGGGATCGAGGTCCATCATCTGATGATCTTGTGGAATGCCGTGGGAGCTCTGTACCCTCGAATCACCCCCAAAATCAGCAGTCTCCAATTTGAATTCAACGATCTCGCTGTGAGCTGAGTCGTTGGGCTCAGAGGCGTCAGGTGTCATCTCTGGTGCAGAGTCGACAGCATCCTTAGGCTCGATTTCGGCTAGATCGTAGGTATCTTGCACCAGCTTCTCGATATCGAATGCACTGGTGTGCCACTTTGTCTCCAATTTGTACCGTAGGCGGTTGCATTTTTTTGATTCCCAAGTCAGCTTGGGCCAATTTTGTTCGTCCCCGTGGCGCTGCGTAAGCAATGTATTCCATGCGTGCGCAGCATCAGTCTGCTTCAACAGGCCAAGGATAACATTGGTGAAGTTCCATTTGACCCCTCCCTTCTCTTCGAAGTGCAGTGCGATGTGTTCGCACCTCTCTTCCCAGGTAGTCAGTAGAGTCGCACAGAAGCCGCAACCCCACGCATCCTTGTCGTGCATCACAATCTCATACTTCTTCACGCAGGGCGAAGCTTTCCTGCTGGTGGGCTGCCCACTCTCCCTTGGCTGTTTGCAGTGCTCGCAGCCCTGTACATAATTAGTATAAAGCAATCAGAAGGCAGGAACGTGTGACATACGTGGAGTTTGGTGTGATGCTCACGGAAGCGCTTGCCCGCGTGGAATATCTGCTCGCAGTCCGGACAGCGCCATGTAAGTCTTTGCTCGTGGAATTCCTCCTCGTGAGACTTCCAATATGGCTTCGATTTCAGAGCCTTGTCGCAGAATGTGCAAGCAAAATTTTTCGGTGCTGGTGTCGATGCAGTGGAGATTGTCGAAAGACGAGAAGATGCTGTGGACATGCGCGAAGAGGCGGCGCTGTAGTGGGTAAAAGACGAGTCGGTGGAAGCGATCGACGAGCGAGGGTCGGACAACATGCTCGGTACTCTGCTGGAGGGGACGCTTAGGTAGGACGAAGCGCGGCTGCTCATTGTCGACGTCGACATCATTGAGGACCTGTCCGGTATTCGCATTCCATCTGTATGCGAATGAGACGATGCAAAGGCAGGGGTGCGTTGTTGACACGAACCTCCATTACGTGCCGCCTGCAGCAACATTAGGATCTGCTGGTCGTCCAAGTGCTTCAAGCCATGTATGTGGTCGATGACGGTAGGGTTCAGTGAGCCGTGGGCAGAAATCTGGGGTGACGAAGTCGCGCTCTCGGCCACGCTACTCAAGGGCATTGAGCTTTGAAGACTGCGGCGCGGGCGCTTGAAGGAATTGCTGGACTGCGGCGTGCCATATTGGTAGAGTTGAGGGTCTTCGTTCTCCATGTTATCCAGATTCGCGCGTAAAAGCCGAAATCACGCCCGAATCTGGTTCGGACGAGTCGTCGCGAGGTCGTGGTGTTGGTGTCGCAGCGAAAGGGGTCGGCGGGACGCGAAATGGCGTTCGAGAAGGTGCGGCGCTTTTGTCAGAGCGGTTGGACAAGGACAGGTTCGGAAGTTAGGCCGTCAGGAAGACATTGATCGTCTAATCTCCCGAGCGGAGGAGGCGGATGGCTCTTGTTTAGAGGAGAGATCGTTTCAACAAGCCCTAGAGGGTCCGGATGAAACCACTTGGCGCTGCAGGCATGCAGGCAGTCATCAATACCGCGCAGGGTTTTGTAAATATAGTACGCAGATCTCGCCAGGAAGCCTGTGCCGCTCTGACGAACGCTACAATTGCTCAAAAACTTCGACTTCCCTCCTGTGAATCCACCGGACCCGTCACGCGCAACGGCGAACGCGAGCAATGTACCTGAGCGATCGCCAGGACGGCCGTGGTAGCGCCGCTGGGCTCTGGTTCTTCGAATGCTACCCCTGAGCGAGCATTGTGAAACGACACTAAACTTGTAAGAGACGTTCTGTTCTTGTCGCCCTTCGTATTGGGCGACTAGGCCCATCGTACCACACTCTCAGCTTCCTCACAGCCTTGCGGGTTGCGGATCAACTTGCTTGCTGCTGAATTCTGGAGCCTTGCGTCGTTTTCGCGAACCAGGGGCGCTGGTTGCAGCCCCCCACATTGTGGCGCAACAACGCCTCGCAAGTCGACAATTGGCTCAACGCCCGTCTCAGGACGCGTGCCTGTGGTTGAGGACGCAACTCAGGTGCGGCTCAGACCTGCATGACAGGCCCTTGACCTGGAGCTGTGGCCAAAGATTCCTGGATGTAGATACTCCAGGGGTCCTGAACAGCATGTTCCTTCAAGCAAACCAGTCAACAGACGATCGTTATTTAAATACTGTATCTGCCTTGGACGGATCTTGAATGTGTTGTCACATTTGCAGGTCGGCCCCTGCTCGCGACCGTGAGGCGTCGTCATTCGAGGCGTGGAGCGGAAGTAAGTTTCTGCACTCCACACAAGATGGATGGAGCAAGTCGTTGAGGATCTGCTTCCGGTCCCGCTTCCCTGCACTATCGATATAACGTTAAGAGGGCGCTCTTGGCGGCCGTCTTTGGCCTCCGGTGTTCTGTGTAATTTGAGATGGTTCCCTGATCAGGTGCTATTTCGAGACCGACATGGGGAGCTGCATCAGCTGTAAACAGTAACGACGATTCCTTCCAGAAGTCGTTGCTGCACCCAGATTAGAGGCCGCAAACATGAAACATCGTTCAGTGAAGCGAGAACAAGCAAATGACGATGTCAGCATGCAGGACCGAGGTATCCGGAGATTCCATGCCGCGGAGCTACTCCGTTCGTACGAACAGACATTTGCAAGAGTTGAATATGGTGTCTGAGACACGGTGCGGATTGCGAAAATATAGTTTCCGATACGAGCGATGTACACATGGGAGCGCTCGAAGGTTTGGCTTATCTCGAAAGGTTGGGCTCGCTTGCTCGCTTCCTAGCACCACTACAAGCATTTTCAATAGAAAGCTGTTGAACTTAAAACAAAGAGAAAACCATGATATTCTTGGTGGCGTCAGAGCCAGCACAGCCTTAGAGTTTACCCGCAAAGCCGCATCGTGGGTCAGGTGAGTTGACTCTGTCAGGTGCCAGAAGAACCAGGGAAAGTAGCATCTCACAGATAGTTAATCAGCGGGAAGCATGAACTTCGACGACATATGTCATTTCCGGACCCAATATCAGCGGGCTATCAGTGAGCGGTAGTTGCTTCAGATAAGACTTGCCGTAACGGCACTGAAGTGGCAAGAGTGCAACTGAAGAATGATTATTGTCTCGACGTGGACCATCTAGTTCTTGAGCGCGTCGACGTGTTGCGACAAACTGCAGCCCCGCCGAAGGCCGTGCATGGAAGATGTGGCTTCACAGGCATGTCCAGGTAGCAGACCTGTAGACTCACAGTGCAGCACATGATCATTGTACTATCTGATAAGCTCCTGCATCTCCTGAATTGTCCTGCACTGATGATACGTCGTTATGCTTCTTGCATCTTCAACTGGATATGCATCAAAAAGGAAAGGAGGCGCGGCGGCGCTTGGCTGAATTTGGCTAGCCTGTCGCGTCGCGCCGCGTCGCGTTCGCGCAGCACTTTGATATCTATGTTTGCTCGAGCTCTCCCCGCCACGGACATTTGCACCTCGAACAGTTTTCAATGGTTGTTGTTCTTACTATTAGTGTTTGATTTGAGCGAGCGCAGAGTGTTCATATAAACTTTTATTATCATCAATTCCTGCTCCTACTTCCACCCCCAGCACGCGTCCGGAAACACCACCTCACTCAGTCTAAACCGCATCCACACACGGACGTATACGATATGGCGACGAAATCACCAAGCGCATCCATTGCGTCCTTAGCACCCCGGACGAAGCTGTTGGCTGCTCTGCGCAAATCAGACTCCAGTGATTCCTCGGAAAGCAGCGCGGATACTGCAAGCGAAGCTTCAGATTCTGAAGATGCACCACCTAAGATTATAAGACCCTTATACAAACCAAGGAATCAGCCTCGAACCCAGTCGCCTGATGATGACGTCGAAGTGGACGCAGAGAGTGCGTATCAACGAATGAAGCAGCGATTGGCGGCAGAGAAGGAGTTACAGGAGCAACCGGCACAGGAAATGGCACTTGATCTTGCTGCCACTATCGAGAGCGATGAGGACGATTCGATGCCAGTACAGAAACCAGTCCGTAGGACTAAAGTCGAGATGCAGAAGTCACCAAGCCAGCACGCGTCTTCGTCACCACACGTGCGATCACGCCAGCCGTCTCCCGGACTATTCGTATCGCCAGGGCCATCTCCAATAAGGAAGCGATCGCAATTCCGACCATCAGCAGGCTCCGACTCGGATAAATCGTCACCACGCGCATCTGCAGCCGATTTGCAAGAACGCGTCAAGCGCATTAGAGCAGAGAGGCTGGCCAAGCAGCAGGAGCAAGCTGCTCAACTGGCACGTCAGAGTCTCTCTACGCAAGCACCAGGCCAAGACGCAGGCAGTGACAGCGATGGCGAAGTCGACAGGCGATTGACACAACAGGCTAAGCCCACCCGAAGGGCTGGCAAGAAGGCCATGGAGGCCATGGCTCGCGACCAGCAACGAATCAGCCGTAACATGCAGCTCACTCATCAGGCCAAGACAAAGAAGAAATACTCAACGAAAGACCTGTTCACCAGATTCGGCTTCCATGGACCAGACGAAAAAATGACCACAGAAGCATCCACCCTAGACAAAACCACAACGCTCGTATCATCCGATGTAGAAGCACATCTGGCGCATGATACACCACCCACGAGCCCATCGTGTCAGGACGTTGATACTGAGAAGGCCGAGGTCGAGATCAGCAACCTCACACCAAAAGCTGTACGCAAACCAAGCACAGATGACACCACGCCCGTACCCACGAAAGTGGATAAAGGGAAAGGTCGTGCTCCGGAGTTCGCCCACCTCCCCACTCGCTCTTGGCCATTGAATGGACAGCGACTGGTCGTACAACGTGCGCAAGCTTCAGACGTTACTATGGTAGAGCTTTCCGACTCCGAAGAAGACGCGAAAGCTTTGCCGAAAAGCCGATTTGCTGTATTTGATCGGCTGCAGACGAAGGGGCAAGACGAGTCAAAGTCCTTTGTGACTCTCCGTCACCTCGCACACCTCACGTCTCCGAAGAACACACGCAAGGGACCAAACCCCATCAGTCGCAGCGAGATGAACTTTTCTCTAGCCCAAAAAGCTCGTCAGCAGGCACAAAGAGTGCGTGAAGAAAGGGTCGAAGAGCTCAAGCGACGTGGAATCCACATCGAGACTGCGGAAGAGCGAGAGAAGCATCAGATGGAGGTTGAGGACATGGTGGCTCAGTTTGAGAAGCAACGACAGGAAGATTTGAAGCTCGCCAAGCAAGAGAAGAAGCAAGCAAAAGCCAATGGTGAGCTGGCAGACGAGCTTCCTTCTAGTGATGAATCAGATGAAGACTTTGTTGGCAGTGATGAGGAGAACGCGGCAGAGGGTGATGATGAGGATCAGGATGAGGACGAGGACGAGGACGACGAACTCGAGCTTTCTGGCTCTGAAGATGAGCCAATGGAGGCTGAGGAAAAAGAAGACTTAGTTCCAGCTGATGGCTCGATCGAGCGAGTTGCCAAAGAGAACACGCCTATGCCTCGGGCGGAAAAGGTGGTCGATGACGAAGATGAGCCCAGTGTGCTTCCACGCAGGTATGCTACTAAGCGAGCTCGACGAGTAATCGACGACGAAGAGGAAAGCGACAGCGAGGATCTGAAGCTCGGTTCTCCTACCCAAGAAGCGACACAAGATAAGGCAAAAGCCGCGTTTGGCTTCAGCGAATCGAGCACGGAGATTGGGCTTACACAAATGTTTGCTGGAACCATGGCGAACCTCGACGACACGCAAGCCACCTACCAGGAACCCGAGCAAGACTCCCTGGACTTTCTGCGCAGCTTGCCGGATACCCAACCGGGTGTCAGATTCAGCCAGGCCCACGACACACTCGTACCGAACAGTCAACTGTTTGTGTCTCCGCGCAAAGAGTCTCAAGCTGAGGCCGAATCTCAGTTCAGCTTGGGCATAGATCAGCTTGTTGGCCCAAGCCCCTCGCGGACCCAATTTTCTGAAGCTCCAGAACCGACACAAGATGCTGGCTTCTCATTTACTCGCTCACCAGCTGGCTTTATGGTACCAAACTCCACCGTCGAGACCGTTATGATGTCTGTGGCAGAGTCACCCTTGAAGCGACGGACTGGCAAATTGCAGCGTGGTCGTCGTGAGGCCATGGATGAGTTGTCTGACGTTGAGGAAGATCTCGTCCATGCTGTTTCTGACCTGAGTGATGTCGATGATATCCAAAGGCCACCAAAGCACAAAGATGCCTTCCGCACCATGCAGAAGGGCGCGAAGAAACAAAGAGCTATTGACGATTTCAACAAGAAGAACAGTGCTGCCAAGGACGTGGTTCAGGAGCAGGCCGACGAATCTGAAGACGAGTACGCCGGTATTGGTGGAGCAAGTGACGACGACAGTGGCGAAGAGGACGAGGAACTGAAGAACATGATCGACCACAACGACATCAAAGTTGATGAGCGTCAGATCGCTGCCTTTTATGCGTAAGTCTCTTCAACCATCTCAGTTTTACACTGCTAACTTATCTTTAGTGACAAGGACAAGAAGGACGATGAAAAAAATGTCAATCAACTCTACAAGGATCTCATGAACGGGGGTCTGCGCAAGCGCGCCGGCCGCGATGCTTTTGACATGTCTGACAGCGAGGACGAAGCCGAGATGAAGCAACGCCGGAAGCGCGCCGCCTTTGCACGCATGCAAAAGGCACTTATGAGTGACGAGAATATTGGCAAGATAGCCGAGAATCCCAAGCAGCAAGCCTTCTTCAAGACACTCGCCGATTTTGCGGACGACGCAGACTACGACTTCCTCGAGATGCCAGAGCCAAGGAGCATATATGCTGAAGATTCCCAATCGCAACCACAGCAGCCACAGGAGGGGTCGGAAGCAGAAGCTGAGATGGTCATCCCTGACTCCCAGACCGACTCTCACAACATGACTTCCCCCAACCCCCTGAAGCGCAAGTCTCCTCCCACCTCCCAAAAGGAGAACCGGCCCCCTCCAAACTTTCGCCGCACAGACAACGGCCTCGCACGACGACCGATCACGCTGGCCGACGTACAGAACTCCGTCTCGGAGCTGCTGGAAGACTCCCGCATCATAATCCCAGATAGCCAGTACGCGTCCGACTCGGACTCAGAGCTCGAAATTGTCGACAAGCCGGTGCGCAAAGCCGTCGTCGATCGCCTTACACTGAGTCGACAGTCAACATTCGAGGAGTCGCAGGACAGCGCAGGCGGCCTGGCATTCCACGCCCCGTCTCGCGCAACCGCGGTGCCGGGCTTCAGGATACCGAGCTTGATACGGCAGGCGACTAGTAATCTGTCTGCCGTGAGTGAGAGGAGCGAGAGCCAGCGTACGAGCCAGAGTAGTGAGGGGACTGTCCGGAGGGGTGGCACGGGCAGGAGCAACATTCATGCCCAGGCGAGAGAGGCGGAGAGGAGGGCGTTGCTGGAGAAGAAGGAGAAGCGCAGGAAGGAGGTTCTCAAGAAGAAGGTCGACGGTGCGAGGATGAAGGGTGGCATGAGGAGTGTTTTGGGCGCTCTGAGTGGTGGGTTCGAGTAGCTGCGGTTACAAGTGAATGGCGGCGTTACAGCGTGGCGTATGGTTCTCTGGATATTATTTGGTATGTGTGGATATATCAACAGTTGTTATCTCTTTTACCGTACAGCACGACTATCGTACACGCCTACACCCGCTCGCTGACCCAAATCGCCCCCCGACACCCCGCCCTAATCCCCTCAGTGAGCAACTCATATGGCCTCGCCTCCTTGGCATCATTCTCCACCGCATGATCCAAATGCTCCAACTCCTCATCCCTTATTCTCCTCAACTCCCCAACCAAGGCCTCCAGCTCGGGCCCCAGACTTTCCCCCCTCTCCTCGCACTTGTTCGACCAGTCAAGCAGCACCCTTACCTGCTCATTGTAATGCGTCCCAATCTCCGTCTCCACAGCCTCTGTGCACGCCATCGCCGCCTCGCGCCCCAAGAAGGCAGTGCCCCACCCCAGCACGCTTGCTGCTGCGGTCCAAACCGGCGTCATAGCAGTCGGCCGGATGCGGTGCTTCGATATCACCTCGTTGAAGAACTTGTAATGCCCGGCTTCTTGGTCGTACATGTGCTTCATCAGCGGACGTAGGTGCGGATGCGAGCGCACGAGCAGCGGGGATTGCGCGGCGTAGATGAGGATTGCGGCCAGTTCACCGGTCTGGTTCACGCGCAGTGCAGAGGCGAGGAAGGCGCGTTGGTCGGGGGTGAGTTCGTGGATGGGCTTTGAGGTTTTGGGTGGAGTGGAGGAGACGGTTGCGTTGTTGAGTGGGGGGTTGAGGTTTGAGGCCGAGGCCGAGGATGGTGTGGGTGCATGGGCGTTGCTGGCTGTGTGGAGTGCGGTGCTCTGGTGTCGCCGCCGCAGGCGTGATGGCGTTGTCGATGTGCATGCTGTGATGGTTCGCGGCGCGAGGAAGTCGAGTACCGGCGGGTGGCTGCAGGCCAATGTGCGAGGTGAGAGGATTCGGGCAGACATGGCGTGTGCTACTGTGGTGATATTGTTGCGGCGTTAGCAGTAGCAAGGTGAAGGCCAGTGAATACGTCAAAGTCAAGGTGAGCTCAATCGATGAGCTCACCACGCTCGGGCCCACTTTTCGCGTCGTTGGACTTGACTTGACTTGACGCGCCCGACGCCAAGAGCTCTTTCGTCCTCGTTTCCCCGACTTTTGAGCTACAACGTCTCTTCCACACCCCTGATTCTGGACGCCTGCCCGCCTGCCATCCTCGGTTGCGCCACTTTTCCCACGATTAGATTCGTGCGAACCACCCTCAGCTCGCCGCAAATTCGAACACATCCTCTTCACCATGTCTGATATCGACGACGAGCTCTTCGCCCTCGCTGGCGGCGACGAGGAGGCAGACGTCGAAGAAGGCGAGGCGTGAGTGACTGTCTTTTCTCTGTTTTCATCATCGCCATCATCATGCCGTTTCCAAGATGGCGCCCAGCGACCGCCCTGGACTTGACACAGCCTGCCCACCTCCTGAACGACGCTGACTCTCGCCAGCTCTTCGCCAGCAGCCTCTTCGCCAAATTCACTAGGCTCAGATGCTATGGAAGAGTCCGACTCAGACCGCGACGATGAGCCCCCTGCACGGGCGACCGACGTGCCCTATCCTCTCGAGGGCAAGTACATTGACGAGGCGGACAAGCGAAGAATCATGAGCATGTCGCAGCTCGACCGCGAGGAGATTCTCGGCCAGCGTGCCGAGGAGATGAGCAGGGCCAACTTCACGGCTGAGCTGGCTCGGCGTGCAGCGAACCTGAATAACGACAGGAAACGCAAAGTCGACTCGGAGGAGCCTGAGGAAAACAGGCGGCCAAAGGTCAAGGCTAGGGTGAACGACAAGCTCGAGGAATACAAGCGTAACCGGGAACAACGCGGTCAGCAGAGAGACCGAGATATCGATCGTCGCAACAACCGCCGGAGGTCGAGCTCGGCGGATCGTGACGGCCCATCAGACCTCGATGCTGACGGCGAGAGCGATGTTGAGTGGGACGACCGTGCGCCTGCGAAAGTTCGCGAAGAGACGCCGGCCACTCTTCGTGATTTCGATTCTGTACGAGTCGGCCGTGGGTTCTTCTCTGAGGTCTGCTTCTACCCAGGCTTCGAGGATGCTGTCACGGGTACTTTCGGACGTGTTGGTGTTGGACAGGACGCGCAACGTCGAACAATGTACAAGATGGCGCAGATCAAGGGTATGTACAGTTCTCAATCTTGGAGAGCTTCACTAATCCAAGTTCGCAGGCATCAACACGGGCAAACCGTACGTCTTCGAAGGCAAGAATGGAGCGAAGATTGCGACCGACCAATACGTCGTTGCGCAACACGGCTCGACCAAGAAGGACTATCAGTTCCAGTTCTTGTCGAACCAGCGCTTCGACGATCGAGACCTTGACGTATATAAGCAGTCTCTCACTGAGGCAAACGCAAAAGTCCCCACCAAATCATTCCTCGAGCGGAAGTACAACGACCTTAAGAGTCTCCAGAACCACCACTGGACCGAGCCTGAAATCAACGCGCGCATTGCAAAGGCAAAGCAGTACCAACATCTTCTCCACCGCAACTCGATCGACGCTCAGCCAAGAATACAAACACAATCAGAAGCTGCCGCAGCCAAGACCGCAGAACTCAACCGCATCAACCGCATTAAGGAGGCGGAGCGTGTACGGAAAGTTCAGCTGGAGCAGCAGCGCCAGAAGAAGGTGGAGCAGAAGAAGGAAGCAGCACGCAAGCGCGCAGAAGAAGAAGCCAAGAAGGCGCGGGAGGAGGCCGTGCTGAAGAGCGAGACAGACGCGCTGTTCGGGGACGACGACGCATCGTCGAGAGCCACTACACCAAAGCCGCAGGACAAGAAAAAGACCGAGCGTAAAGGTCTGCCGACGTTCAGGAAACCGAAGACCGACGACGACTTCATTGCAAACATGGATCTGGACATCGACATTGCGATCTAGACACCTTGGCCCAACTGTCTTAACTCACCATCGGGGCACCCGTGTCCTACTGAACAGGCTGTCGATAGCCACCACATTTTGTTTCGGTTCTTGCATACTGGCGTTCAAGCGCACTGGGACGACTCCACCACCAAAAGAATCTCCCGCCGCTCGGCATTGTTATATAGAGACGTTTGCAGAGTCATCCCCATTTGCATTATCTACGTAGCAGCATCAATATACCCATTTTGATCCAGCACCCTCAGTCGTCACTACGCGCTGCGGTATACAGTCCATGTCGAAGTTGGCCTAGCGTCTACATCCGCCACAAGAGGTTTCGCAGCCTGGCAATCTCGTCCTCAAGCAAAAGCGCAAAGCAACATGAGAGGACACTCGTCACGGACGGCATAGATGTGAAAACATGGCATTGAAATAGGGTGGGGAAAAATCCTGTCTGTTTGGCTTCGCGGTTCCAGGGTACAACGTCTCTTCTGATTCTCTACAACACATAGTCCACCACCGCCACCACACGCTCTTGGTCTGCAATCGACGCCAGCAGAGCTCGTCGCTTACTTAGCACTTCTGCTTCCCCAGGAACTGGGCAATGCTCGCCGCGGTAGCGTTGTGCACGGGGTACGTCGGATGCAGGTTGTTGAGCCACAGGTACTCGTTGACTGCATACTGGCAGCTGGGATCTTTGGTGGTCCAGGTCGGTGTGCCACTGCGGTGCCGCGTTAGTCTAGCTTCAACAAGGCAATTTCTCTCTGTGTCTCTCTCTCTCTCTCTCTCTCTCTCTCTCTCTCTCTCTGGGGACCGCGACTCAAACAAGAGCAAGCTAGGTATACATACTTTGCGTACGCGGCGCAGAAGCCCGTCACGTTCTTCAGGCCGCTCGTCTGCGGGAAGGCCTTTGGGTTCTTGATCACGTCGTCAAAGACCTTGTACGTGTCGTGGACGAACAAGTTGGCGTTGGCGTGCTTCTTCTTCACCGCCTTGGTCAGCGCGACCACGCGCTTGTTCCAGTCGGCAATCACTTTGCCCTCGTGCTCGACGGCGTAGCCGCCGTCGTTCTGCTCCAGCGTCAGCGGCGCAAGCTGCACGGGCGGCACGCTGAGGAACAAAAAGTTGCGCGCCCCCGTTGCGTATACTTGCTCGACCAGGCCGCTGTAGCGCGCGAAAATGGCATCGTACAGCGTGCTGTTGTTCAGCCACCACGAGTTGCCGACGTCGTTGATGCCGATGAAGAAGGCGAAGAGCGAGTCCGAAGAGGTCCAGGGGGCGTCGGCCGGGTGCGAGCCGTAGCGGGGGACGAACTGCTGTTCGACTTGGTTTGCGAGCGAGAGGACGGTGGGTGCGTAGGGGGTGACGAGGGCGGAGTCGACGGTTGCGCCACCGTAGGCCAGGTTGTAGGCTTTGACGAAGGAAGCGTTGTAGGTTGTGGCGAGGAAGCCGGCCCAGTTGGGGCCATTCGCGGAGGTCCAGCCGCTGGGGACGTGTTAGGGGATTGAGATGGGGGATTGGTAGGGTGGTGGAGTTACGGGAATGGGGGGTTTCCAAAGGGGTTTGCGGCGTTGGGCTGGACGCCCTTGATGTCGAAGCCAGTCTGGGTGTAGCTGTCACCGCTGGGTTGTTGTTGTTAGTATCAATTGTAATGGCGAGGGACTGCTTGTTTCTCACAAGATGAAGAGGTTTTTAACATTCTTCCACGAGGACCATGTGCATGTTGGAGCTGCAGCAGCAGAAGCCGCCAACGGCAGCAGGAGAGACGTTGACCTGACCATGGTGTCGAAAGCAATTGTAAATTTCAGAGAAGCCTTTGTAGATCTTTGCAAGCCGGGGAGACCAGGTCGTCTCTATATATCGTCTCGCCCCAATAATAGTACCTGATGACCATAAATCACCTTTGCGCACGGGTACGGTCCCGGCGCGAGCCAGGTAAATTAATTAAGTTTGATCTCCATAGATTACTCCACATATTGAGGTACCGTTTCGAAACAGGTCAATAGGTTCGCGGAGAGATTGCAAATGGCAAGGCCGACATTGTTGCCCGGAGGCTGTAGTGACGGGGATAGGTTGAGCTAGGTTAAACTGCTGGGCCGTAGCTTCTCTCCGCATCTGAAGAGGTATGGCTCGGTGCGGACCGAGCACGCGGCGACCATGTTGTTAGAGTGCGTCGACGCCTTTGGGGTTCACGAGATCAGGCTGGGCCTAGAAGATGGGACCGCGCACCGGGGGAAGGGATATGCATCGTACATGTTCGTGGTGTTGAGGCTGAAGTGGGAGTGGCTAACCACTTGAGACGCCTTGCTGTGACAAACCAATCAGACCGCGCAGAGTCCACGGCGACTGGAGGAAAGCAGTCGGTTGAGACTGGCGAGTATCCCTGGACATGGCGTGGACGTCTTTTAGGGACTCGTACGAAGCGCGAGTGCTCATGACCAATGTTCCTGTGCGATCAGTCATCGTGTCGGCTGTCACATGAGGCTGATTCGGAACTCGGGCAGTGGACATGTCCTAGCTTGCACTGTCGACACGGCGAGATACATCAGCGAGATCTCGGAAGAATCGGAAGTCGCAAAAACCATGGCTACAGGATTTCACGGCTGTCTGGAATGTTCGAACGTCATTAGATACGGGAATGCAAGGACTGGTGTCTTATGAGTGGGCCGTGACGTGGGGTTGGCAGGCACGGTGAGCGGCACCGGGCGCCTGCAGCTGCGTCCCGGACATGAAGATGGTGCTGAGCATGATGGCAACATGGCGATTGGAGACGGTGGACGTTTGCGCGCTGAAGGGTTAGAGCGGGCGCAGCAATGGAGGTGGCTGAGACTGAACCAGAGACGGTGTAGGGCTGAGCAAACGTCAGGGTCCCTTGGGTACGCACCCAGCCATCGTATACCGTGGCGTATAGGCACGCAGAATACGTACAAGCCCGACACCTGTCTGCAACACGCACACGGCCGTTGCTCGTGTACGAGAACCTGAATAGATAAGGCGTATCCTTGAAAAAAAGCGCGTTTAGTGAGCCGCGACAGCGTGCAAGACAGTTTCACCGTTCCTCGTCCATCGGCCGTACGACCCTCCGAACGTGACCAGCGTCCAGGTTCCTAGCAGCGTGCGGTGAAGCTGACGTTGCGATCCCCGAGAGCCCGCGCCCATACATTAGCTCGCTCCTGCCATGTTTGCCTGCTAAAGCACCGTTCGCCATACGTGATTGTCCTCGGGTCCTGCCCCAGGCGCTCAGTTCAGTTGAGTTCAGTTCAGTTCAGTTCAGGTACCGAGCGTCAGCGCGGACACCTGAATAGCGCGGCAGAGGGATAGAGCGCCGACTATCGCAGAGCGCAGGCTCACTGCACACACACCTTGTCCATACAAGATGGCGGGAATGGAGAACATTGAGGTGCACAGCAAGGTGAGTGTACCGTGCTAGCTCATTGATCGAGGCTGATCTAGCTGCTAGTCGTACCTTGTTCGCTGGGTCAATGTCTCTGCCGGCCACACCATCTCATGGAGCATACAGCCGCACAAGAAGTCGCTGAACTTTGGCATATTCAAGCACCCCGGCAACGCCACTGGCACCGCCCCAAATCTGCCCTCGGGCACCACGCTCGACAATGGCCCCTCCACGCCCGCGCTGGAGGTGCCCGCCGGCCACACACGAGCACGAGGCGCGTCGACGTCACGCAACGAGAGGACCTTCGTGCTGGAGAAACTGGCTGCCATTGGCCTGAAGCAGGTCCATTGGCAGGGGAAATGTGAGGCTGATCTGGTATCCATGGGCACCTACGATGTGCCACAAGGCGAGGGTGGCATGTACGGCCTGGTCTTCGACAACACCTTCTCCAAGACCGTGTCCAAGACCGCCACGTTTGTCCTCATGACGTATCCAACCAGCGCGCCGCCCAAATCTGGTCACCACATGCACTACGCCCAGGCAATGGCAGGAGCCAGCACCACCAGCCTGAACAAGTCGAGCCCGTCCATGGGCCCTGTCGAATCGTCCGAGTCGCTGCCACAGCAGCTTGCAGAGCGACCGCGCTCCATGCATGAGAGGCCAAAGCAAGCCAGCATCTCCAGCTCCTCCTTCATGACCGGCGTCCTGCTAAAGAAGAGGAGGAAGAAGAACCAGGGGCATGCTCGGCGCTTCTTCTCGCTCGACTTCACTACCTCGACCCTCTCCTACTACCGCAACAACCACTCGTCAGCTCTGCGCGGAGCTATACCGCTTTCCCTCGCAGCAATCGGTGCCAACGAGGAGACACGGGAGATCTCGGTGGATTCCGGAGCTGAGATTTGGCACCTGAAAGCGAACAATGCGGCCGACTTCTCCAAGTGGAGAGACGCGCTCGACAAGGCTTCACGATCGGCAGTCGCTACAGCGTCGCCTACCCTGCAAATCGGAAACAATCCATTCCAAGCCTCGACATACACTCCAAACCCTATCGAAGACAATGACTGGGCTAGAGTCGAGGCATTGGTCGGCAGGGTGGCAGGATCGCGCGATGCGGTGCGAAGGCTAGCACAGGATACAGACCCCAAGTATGGTACAGCGTCAGGTGTTTCTTCAGGCGCATCAACAGGCAAGCTGAACGAAACTATGTCTCCTGCGCCCTCTGAAGAGTCCAATGACTACTTCCCCGAGACCCAAGCCCCGGAACGTAAGGCTTTCTGGAAGCGCAAGGCTAGTAGCTCTGGACAAAGCCCATCTGGTGGTTTGGCTAGGAGAAGCACATCTGGACAAGTCGGTGTTCCTTCGCCTGGCGCCGTTCCCCCGGTGCCTCCTCTGCCAGCAAACATCAACGGCGCTCTTGCAGTACCGAAACTCCATAGTCATGTGAGCAACAGCTCATCCTCAAAAGAGGAAAGTGTCCACGATCACTGTATGGCTTTGCTGCGAGATCTCGATTCTGTTGTAAAGGAATTCTCCGATCTGATCAACCAGAGTAAGGAGAGGCGGAGACCAGCACCCCTTTCTGCCGCGCCCTCTCGTCTCAGCATCGATTCACACGAGTCTGCGGACGAATTCTTCGATGCGGAGGGCGGCGACGGCTCCAAGTCGAACTTGCTTGCCATCAGGCGAGACAGCGAGGAGGTGCAAAGACAAGACGATGAAAGCTCAGACGATGGATCCGAGTCTTCGTCAGAGCATGAGGCAGCAGGCGTCATAAATCGAGCGCGCTTTTCCATGGACAAGGCGCCCACACTGTTTCCTACGAAGCCAGCTTCACTTACTCCACTTCCTCTGTCGCCTGTGAAGCGCAGGAACATGGTTCAAGCACCCAAGGTGCAACCACCAAGTTTGATCGCGTTCTTACGAAAGAACGTTGGCAAGGACTTGTCCACCATTGCTATGCCTGTCTCCTCGAACGAGCCCACATCAGCTTTGCAGCGTCTAGCTGAGCAGCTTGAATACAGCGAACTGCTCGACGCAGCTGCAGCCGCTCCCTCTGACAATGGCGAACGCCTCGTCTACATGGCCGCCTTTGCGATCTCTGCATTCAGCAACAACCGCGTCAAAGAGCGTGCCATTCGCAAGCCATTTAACCCTATGCTCGGTGAGACGTACGAGCTCGTTCGGGAAGACAAGGGCTTCCGCTTCATTGCTGAGAAAGTTGTCCATCGCCCCGTTCGCATGGCCTGCCAAGCTGAAGCGAAGGAATGGACGTTCATGCAGTCTCCCACGCCCGTCCAGAAGTTCTGGGGCAAGAGTGCCGAACTCAACACCGACGGTCGCGTGCGCATCTTTCTCCACAACAGCAACGAGCACTACTCATGGAGTATCGCTACTTCGTACCTCCGCAACGTCATCGCAGGCGAGAAGTACCTTGAACCCACAGGCACAATGACTATCGTCAGCGAAAACACCGGCGTAAAGGCAGTCTGCACCTTCAAAGCCGGCGGCATGTTCGCTGGCCGCTCCGAGGACGTTAGTGTCCAAGTCTTCGACAACAGCGGCTCTGTGCTACCAATGGGTGCAGTAGGAAAGTGGACTACGGATCTGCAATTTACAGTCAACGGCCAGCCCAACGGTAAAAGCGTATGGAAAGCCGGTCCGCTCGTCGACAAGCCCGAGAAGCACTATGGCTTCACTTCGTTCGCCGCCGCGCTCAACCAGATCACGTCTATCGAGGACAAGCATATCCCTGCCACGGACTCGCGCCTCCGACCCGACCAGAGGGCGTGGGAGGACGGCGATTTGGACAAAGCCGAGGGCCTGAAAGCCAGGCTTGAGGAGCGCCAGCGCGCAAGGAGGCGCGTCATGGAGGAGCACGGCGAGGAGTGGAAGCCCAAGTGGTTTACCATGGTGAAAGGGGAAGAGGCGGCTGCGCTAGGCGATGAAGAGCTTTGGAGACTGAAGGAAGGCAAGGATGGGTACTGGGAGAGTAGGGAGGCGGGCCGGTGGGATGGAGTCGTTGATGTTTTCCAGCACTGAAGGTCTGAAGCGGTGGATGTGTTGTCGTGTTGGAAGTGCGTAGAAGTAGACATGAGAATCGATCACGCGATCGTCTACATCTCAACGTCTCAGCCCATGCGTGGTGATGTTCGTTGTACTTCTGAATCCACGCATCCGAGTGTCCGGCGTTGCTTTTTCCCGCCACCAAGGTATCCCCCAGTACAGACAGACCCTCACTCACCATCTCCTCAAACTCTATCCACGGAAACCACCACCATCGTCGCCAAGCATCCTCCGCGGCTAGGTCTCACCAAGAGATCCTTTCGCCAGCCATTCAGGAGCGATTCGCTCAACCGTTGCACCTGATCTCCAGATCGCAAGACAATACCGCTCCAGCGACCTAGCAACACTCGCTTCACTCTACCCGCCGAACGAGCATTCCCAAGCACCAGAGCAGACATGACCATGCAGCCCACAAACCCAACACACCCATCTCGCGGCTCAAACAGCAAGCCAAGAAGAAACCCAAAAGTTCGCCATCTACACAACTCATCCCATCTACCCACCCGACGCTAATCCACGAACAACCTCCTCATCTCCTCAAACGCAACACCTCCGTCCCCTTGGCTCCTCACTCCCCCCCCCCCCCCCCCCCCCCTTCTCCGCACAATACAGAACCCACTTACCCCTGGTCCAGGTCCATCTAAAAAACTACCGACCGGCATATCCGACGTCCCGCCCTTGTCGCCCCATCCCGTCAGCCAGCCCCGGGCAAGCCCCCTCAGCTAGCCCTCACAAGCCACCCGTCTGCAGCCCGCCCGTTGTGTGCTCCACGCGCGTGCATGTGCGCGGGGGGGAGGCTGCGTCGCGAGGCAAGACGTGCGTGTGCTGTACGGGGGTGGGTGCACGGGTCCGCTGTCTACGGGTTGTGCTGTGAGGAGGGGGGGCGGGGGTTTGTGGATGTGGTTCAGAGGGAGCTTGGGATGGTGGGTGCAGGGTGAGGTGCAAGGGAGTGGGGTGGGATGAGCTGAGTTGAGGTGGGAAAGGAGTGCGTGTGCAGGGATGGTTGTGGACTGGGGTTTGTGCAAGACGATGTAGGATTTGCTATTTGGTGCGCACGACACGTGGGCATGCGACAATTTGAAGGGGGGGCTGTGCAGATGGTCGGGGGAAGCGTGAACGGTACGCATGCACGCCGAGCGGTATGTAAGACCCTGCGTTTGTAAGGTAGACAGATGTGTGTGTATTATGTTTGCGGTATCTGGTAGGTCGGAAACGTTTGGAGCTAGGCGAGCCTGTGTATATGGTGAGGAGATTAGATCTTGAGAGGTGTGCCGTGGAGTGTGGTCGAGAAGACTTTGATTGGCTACAGTAGTATTTGTGCAGCTGTGAACCTCAAATCTTGGGCTGCGAAGATGCATGAGTTGTGGAGCCGCATTACATGGGTGAGATTGGCCGACACGCGCAAATCAGGCTGTCAATCATGCAGCTACCTTGAGAGTATGGAGTGGACAGTATGCACAGACTCATGCGAGCTGTGGGGTGTTCGATAGAAGCTGGCTGCGCCGTCACTGGTGAGGGTAGCGCTATAAGTTTGTGCTACATGTCTTGTCGGTCGTGCCGAGTGCTTGTGTTCCTCTAGCATCTGAGGTAGAAGTCACGGAACATGATGTCGCACACATTGATCCTACAGGTGTGGCAATATCTGCTCGCATAAAACCGAGGAAAGAATCAATCCAGCGGCTGCTGGCGCGCAGTAGATGCTGTAGAGCCCTCTATAGCTGCCTTTATTCCGACAATAGCAGCATCTGTACCTGGCAGCACAGGTCACTCACGTGAGAGTCCCACCCAGAGGCTGCTGCAAGTCACGAAATGTCACAATACGCCAATGTTGTATCATACTTGCTCGTCAATGAGATTGTCACGTCGGTGTTGGACGTCTGGTTTCGTGGGCTTGCGAGGCTCGCCCTGTTGAAGAGCGTGCAGGGAGGCATGTGATGCCGGGCATTATATTGACTGATACGCCTGTTGAAGCTGCAGTACGAGTACGGGAGCCCGAGTGTTCTCAGATGATTCGCTGTAATTGGATGGGAATTTCTGTCCGTTTGTGGCTGCCTGAAATGCAGACGAATGAGGTTTTGGAAACAGCAGCACAAGCTGGTCACCGACCGAAGGCCCGTAGATCGAAATTCGGGCTTGAAGATCACTCCACTTTCAGCAGGAATAGCGTGGATACCAGGCTCAGTTCCAACAGGTTGATCGGTATATCTCATCGAGACTGACCGAGATCATGCAGCCTGTAGCTGTGCAACTTCGACAACGAGATCCGTGAGCTGTCAGTGTCCGCCAAAGCCACTAATAAGCGGATTCACCATACAGCAACAACTATCTTCCGAAAGCATGACGCGGATTGTTTGGTACTGTGGGGTTGGGAGGGTATTAGTGACAATCGCTGGACAGGTGGAGAACGGTCCGGCCTGTAGCTCTTTGCTTGTTCTGTCTAAGTTAGGGACCGGAAGGCTTCGGGCGGAGCGAAGTGTCGGTGCAGGCCGAGAGAACCAAGGATCGTATTCGTGCAGTAACAAATGAAATCGACGGTTGCCAGTGGGCTGGGAGAAATGTGGAGTTTAGTAAGATCTGCAGAACCCCCTCCGGGATGAGCCATTGCCGCAACTCCGCCAGCCGCTTTGCTTGGCTTCCCACTTGCGAGTGAGCTAGACCCGCGAAGCATCCCTTCCGCATCTCTGGGCTTGCGCATGCCGCACGCCTTGGAGGACTCGACGCTCTGTGCACCATGTACTGAATTGTGATTTGAACTTGCGAAATTCTTGCAACGTGACGAGCGTCGAATCCTTACATCAGATTAGCCAAGCCTGTTGTATGGCGAAGCATCGACACCTTAATCGCGATCATGACGGTGAAGAGAGAAGTTGGACGCAGATCGAGCGTAAATCAGGATGAGATCTCGACCAGGATGAGGCGCGATCGCTTTGCCGAAATCACAAGAGGACATAACCCAGGCTCTCGGTGGATGCAGCACTGAACCCATAGACAAATTTCCTAATGGGGACCTGTCATGCAGTAGTTCATCTCAAAAGATCGCGGCGTCATGCCCCGTCGTCTAGATTGGACTCATGGGGAGACCGAGCTCCAGTTTTACTCTGCATGAGCCTGCATAAGGTTGTAGAGTAGCTGAGTTCGGCGGCCGTCGAACGATCTGATGACGTGGACCGATTTGCTTGCGGTGCAGAGGCATGACGAAGTCCTTGTTCTCGGGAGTCTTCCGGGTGCATTGCTTTCAGTGTTTTGATGAGAGGTTGCCGGCTCAATTTTGGGATACAAAGTGATCTGTTTTGATCGTCTGTAGGGTTAATTTCAAGGGTCTTCGGCCCTTGCCTTCCGCATTCTTTAAGCGAGGCAACTTTAACCATACCTTCATGTATTCTCTCGGCCAACCAACCATAACAGATCATCGGCGTCCGTCAAGCCCGCAGCTTGGCTTGCACCCAAACTTTCATTGGTTACTTCTACCTCATTGCCATGACCGCCATTGACTCTATTACCTATCTGCTATTACCTATCTGGTCGAGCGGTGGATGTGATGGGCTGGGTTGCTCAGCGAATCCAACCGCCACCGGTTGTGCGAAAACAAGACTGTTACCGATGTTCGGCTACAGTAGAACTGAAAGTTCGATATCAAAGCTCCTAAGCGAAACGATTGCCGAAAATGGACCCTCTGCTTGCTTGCTAGCACGCAGGTTTACGCCAGGCTAGATGGGACGGCTCTCGACAGCTTACAGAGGTGATCATCATTGCACCTGCATGCTAGCTACTTCAGCTATCAGCGAGCTCACTGCATCATCGACCATCTCCAATACGGTCTAATCGGCGATCTCATTACGCACCAATTGCTCCGAGATACCTCATTCTCAAGACTCATAGCTGACTTTCGTACACCCCGAGGCTCCTGCTGAAGGTTTCCTACAGGTCATCATTCAGCAAATCCTTGGCGATGTAATTGCAGCGGTAACTTTCAGCTGAGCCGCTGATGCAAACCTGAAGCGGAGCCTCGCATCAGCTGTTCTGGCAGCACTCACTCGCCAAGTAGGAAACAGCTGTCAACAAGGCCGGTTTGACGCACATGAATGGCCCTTGAAAATTGCTACGTCACACCTACCACCTACCACCTAATCGGGGTTGGCCATGCTTGATATGCAAACACCCAGCCACAATGCTCTGCTTGTTGAAGGGGCTAGGTTTCTTAATCTCCCCGCTTTTGTCCTACAATTTCTGTGGAAAGGTTCAATCTTGGACAAGTTAATCTGAGGGACCAGGTAGCTGTCAACCAATGACACCGGGATACACGACATATCCGCAAGGTCTTCCGCACATCGCTGCCTACTGGGAAGACCCCTGCCTGAAGCCGGACCGCCTTAATGCATGCTCAGTGAGCTCCGTGCATGGCTAGCTCAAAGCTCAGCAGAAGCTCATCCCTGCTCGCCCGCAGCATCGTGAAGCTACCTTGAGAGCTCGTCCCAGCTTAGCAGTGGCAGGCACAAGCTACGGATGAACTGAGCAAGCGGGACCGATGATGTGACAATGGAGACCGATACATTAGATCGTAACGCCCCGCTTTTGATGCTCATGGTGCTGCCTCAACCAACCTTAGCTTGGTCAGAAAAAAGGATTTATTCAGGGCTTCTGCAGCTCAAGTAGCTCATGCTGTTCATTTGATCTCCACATGCTTGGACTTCGATGTTTCAGTACGACAACCCCGCCCCAAGCTTGTGACGTATCTTGTTGACAGTTTTCTTAGAAAAACATAAGAAACGACAATCTCTAGAAGAACGGAACGAGACTGCTTCTAAATCCCCCCCAATCGCAATTGCAGCATCTACAGACCAAAAAGCGGCCACCTCATCGCCAGCAAAACAGTCCACTGTACGCGCGGAAAGCTCAAAGTCCAAACGGTCCAGTTTTGCTTCACGTTTCAGACGATCTTCTTCAATTGAGATTGCTACGACGGCTTCTGATACTCCGAATTTGAAGCTGCATCCGATCTCGGGTACTTTGCCAGATTCCACTACCGACCACAACGCAAGCTCAGAGCCGATTTCCGCCGCCTCTTCTGCACAGACACACTCTAGTTCTAAAGCGTCAGTACTCTCTCGACTTGAGCCGATACCAGCTCCAGTGACTTCAGCGAGTATCGAACAAGCTCTGGAACCTCCCAAGCTTGAATCAGATCCAGCTACGGACACTGTTTCTAGGTCAGTCCGCATAACGCAAATCGCTCCTCAGAGCCGATTCCCAATTTCGACCGATCTATTGGGCCACGTATCTGTTGCATCCCATACAAACTCGGCCACAGCCAAAGTTCCTGTTCAAGCATCCATCATGATGTCCCCAAGATTGTCGTCGCCGAACGGGTTCGGTGGACCTAACGGCACAAGTGGTATACTCAGCCCACCTATGTCACCCAAGGGAGCCTTTCGTTCCAAGGGCCGTCTCGGCTCTTTCACGTCATCGCGTGCAACAAGCGGCAACTTCGGATTGAAATCTCTTAGTAAGCGTGGCGCGTCAGGTGGAGGATACAAGATAGGGTTCGTGCAAGAGTCAGCTATCGCTCTGAGAAAGCGGAGTATTGCTGAGCTTGGTGCCGCATCTGCGTCATCTCTGGAGAATGTCTCTTACGTGAACTTTCTTGAGTGGATCAGGGCTGAACGCCTCACCACGCTTCCACACAAAGGAAGCCGGTGGGATAAGGTGCTGATTCGAGCTCTTTACTTTGCTGAGCAACTGAACGACTTTGACCACGCTATTCAGGGCTTTGCCCTTGATAGCCAAGCTGCGGCTGCCGTAGGCTATGGTCATGCCCGTCTGCTTCTCGAGGTATGATATTTCCTTCTTTACCTCGTTCGTTTACTGATCTCAATAAGCTCGGCCACGAGAACTCTGCGGCTTTGGACAAAGCATTTTCTGTACTTTACAAGTTCTCCTTGTCATTCTCGTCAGTTCTGCGTCGATCAGAGCTTCTCGCAGCTACTGCCGAAATCCGCGAGCAGCTATGTCTTCTCTACACCGACCTAATCTCATTGGTGGTGGATGTGGCTATAAGGTTCTACAAAACTGCCAATGGTACGTGTTCTTTCACAATCAAGAAATTGACTTCTAACAGTAAAATCAGGCATGACTTCAGGTTCAACGAACCTTGACATCTTCGAGCTCTTCGGTGAGACCATTGAAGGGTTCCGCGCACGCCAAGACTCCGTTGTCGAGCTTATTTGGGATTCCCAGATCGAGAACGAAGAATTCGAAGATGGCGAGGCTCTAGACGTAAAAGTCTTGAGCCGATGGCTGTCTCCACAAGATCGAGTTCTGGCAACCTTGAACCGCGACCACTCGTTTTTCGTGGACCAGCAGGTCGAAATGACATGTATTTGGTTCCAGAAACATCTAAACCGATTTCTACAGAGCGACAAAAGCTTCTTGTTGGTCACTGGGCAGCCTGGCTCCGGCAAGACCACCCTCGCTGGCTCAATAGTCGAACGTCTGCAGCGACCAGTCAACCGCAAGCAAGTGGACACTCTATTCTGTTCCCTGTCACCAGACGTACCGACTACTGCGACCTCCCTTGCAGTCGTCAAGTCCTTGCTCTCACAGCTACTGAATCAGCGAGTGGGCAACATGGGAACGTATCATGCCCTGTTCCGAGCGTATCACGACTGCAGAACGTCGGGAGATCTCAAAACCTACGAGGATCACCTTTGGCAAGCACTTGAAGATGCCCTCAAACATCCTCTCGACGGTGGCAATGACCTGGTCATGGTAGTGGATGGTCTTGACGAGATTGAATCTTCTCAATCTGCCTCCATCCAGGCAGCTGGAGGCATCAGCTCCACTGCCTTGTTGGAGAAGCTAGTCAATGTAACAAATAAGGGTCAAAGGGTTCGCCTGATTACCTTGTCCTCGACAGCCAAGTTGCCAGCCCAGGCCAACGGAATGCTTCATGAAGTTACACGCGACGATATTCGCGATGACCTTCATGCAGTTGCCTTGCGAGCGCTTGTCCACAACCACAACTTTCATAGCAAGCCCGGCAACGAGCAGGAAACCATGCTTGATCGCATAATACAGGCTGCTAATGGATCGTTCTTGTGGACTATCCTTGCCTGTGAGCTTTTGAACGCTCAGAAAAGCTCAGATGGTGTTACATCGTTCTTACGGGACCTGGAGTCAAGCAAACCATCTGTTCAGAGCTTGGTCCACAAGCTCTTTACGTCGTTCGAGCCTACCAGCAACGCGAAGACCTTATTGTCTTGGATCCTTGCTGCAGAGCGGCCTTTGACTACCGAGGAGATCCACATACTCTTCACTGTAGACGTCAAAACTGGAACCTTGGTCGACAAGGGCGTGAACGTTCATGAAACACTGAAGACCCTACAGCCGTTCCTGTCTTTGAACGAGCACATCGTTCGGTTTAGGCATCCGATAGTGCACTCTGCCCTTCACGAACTGGCGCACAAAGACCAGATCTCAATTCCTCTCAAGGACAGCGAGACCGATCTGTTGCTACGCGTGCTAGCGTACGCGAAGTTCACCCTCCGCGATAAGGGAGAGCCCACAATTGACAACGACGATCCCACCATTGCCGATCGTTTGTTCCGTCAGCATCGTTTCCTGGAGTACACTGTCAGGTATTGGGTTTTGCACCTCCAGCAATCTCCATTGATGCCCAAGAACTCTCAAGACTTCAAGCCTACTGCAGATCTACAGAAGCTGCTTCCAGAAACGGCCACTCTGCCTATACTAGAACAGCTTGTTTGGGGTACCCAGCTCCCACTACCGCAAGCCATTGATCTCCATTTGTTGGCTGGAAGTGTACGCCGAGCAGTGTTCACTGAGAATCATCTCACTGTTCTCCAGACCTACCTTGCAATCGCAACGTCTTACCTGCTATTGTCGGACAACAATCACGCTTCTTCGTATTTTTTCAGCTGTACCAAGATCTGCCGTACTGTGCTCAGCGATATTCATCCCCTGACACTGGACTGCGCAAACTACTTCCTGAAGATTTCAGAGTCCATGGTCACTACTACACGCACAGAAATTATGACTCGTCGCGAAGAGATATTGATTGTGCTCATCACTGCTTACGAGCGCCAATATGGTAGTACTTCCGAGCTCGTCATACAGACTCGCAAGCTCTTGGTGGAATTCTACGCTTCGCTGAAGGAAGAAGACAAGGCACTCGATGTGTTTCGTCTGATTCAAGAGGCTACCATCCAGCACTATGGACGCAACAGCCACCAGGCGCAAGACATTGAGGGTCATCTTCGTGTTGTCCTGGGCAAAGGTCGAACAGAGCGCCGTATCGACAGCTACAAGGAGTCCTTTTTCAACGATCATGATGATGATGATGATCACAATGAAGTATTCGACTTTGGTTCGATCGCCGCCTATCTTCGTAGGGCTGAGTCTTACTCCTCTCGTAAGGAGCTTTTACTCGCCGAGAAGACCTATGTCGAGCTTTGGCAGCAGATCTCCTCCAAATGCCATACAACTCAATCTCTTGAATGGCACGAGAAAAATATCGAGGTCGCAACCGCTTACTCACAGTATCTGAAGACTCAGAGACGTACGACCGAATCGTCGGCGGTGCTGACTGTCATCTGGGAGCAATACCAGCACCATCAGTTGTCGTACTCCGAGAGTATCGTCTCTCGCCTGACCAGCGTCGCAAAGGAGATGAAGTCGATGGGGTCCTATACTATGGCTCTGTCGATTTTCAAGCATGCCAGTTCCTTCTATAAGAATGTTCGTCAAGAGGAGTCAAGCGCCTCGCGCGAAATCAGCAAGGAAGTGTCCGAGACCTCGACAGAACTTGTGCGACAGAGCTTGTCGGCTTCGAGTTCTTCCAGCGAGACTACAACGACCGTCTCGGAGTCCGTGTACAAAGACGTCTTCTTCTCTGTCATTCAGTCTTCCAAAACCGTTGATTCCAGTACAGTTGCTCTCTCGAAGAAGCTGTCCACCAAGTACATGGAGGAACGAAACTACTCGCAAGCCATCAGTGTCATTCAGGCCACTCTGCAGAGAACCTGGTCGACATTCCTCGCTAGCTCGATACAGAATGTGACTCTCACTTCTACCTTCACACAAGAGTCAATTGAGCTGGTGGAGCGCCTTGCTGAATGCTACTTGCAGCTCAAGCAGATGGAGAGGGTTGAGGATACGTACAGTCGCTTCTTCCGAGCCACATTGGTGACCAAGGAAGTCGACACGAAACTTTTTGATAAGGCCCGCAGTCTTCTCATCAACTTCTACGACAAGCACGGCTATCAGGATAATGCCATCAGCGTCTATCAGGATATACTCGTGTCTTACCGTGCAAGATTTGGACCGACTCATGAGCTTACTATTCAAACGCTTTATATCTTGGCTCGCCGATGTCAGCAACACCCAAGAAATCACCCATACTGGATTGAATACTACCTTCAGATCATCACCAGTCTCAACAAAGACTCTGATACTTGCCACAAGGACGCCCTGGACGCCACAATTGTTGTCACTACCACATATTGGCAGGATCGCCGCTATGCTGAGGCTGTCACGACTTACCGGACTTTGTGGAACACCTTCGTACGCCAGACAAAGCAGCACAAGATTTTTAGCGAAGAGAAGTTCGTGCAAACCCTTTACGAGCGTTACCACCAGTGCCTTGAGGAGACCAAAGCCAGCTTCGAGTCCTTGTATCAGGTATCCAAGGAGTATCGCGAGACAGCCATCGTCACTTTCGGCGCACAATCTTCGATTGCAGTGGAGGCCACTTTGGCGCTCGCACAAGTATCGCAGCGCAGTGAGGAACACATATCCCAAGCGATCTTGCTTTACGAAGAGGCTTCAAGGTCCACGAAGACGACTACGACCACTACTAGGTCGAGCGAGATGAAGCAAGCTCTTTCATCGCTTTACGTTCGCCAAATGAAGTCCCAGTCCTCCTCCAGCTACAAGGCTGAACACGTTGAGCGCGCTCTTACCATTACGCAAGAACAGCTGACCGAGTCTACGAGAAAGCACGGTTACTCACATGAGTCGTCTTTGACTCACGTCAGGGAGCTAGCGACATTGTATCAGCGTCAACAGAAGACAGACCTTGCTGTCAAGACCTTGACAAGCGCGGTGTCACAAATTATCGCCAACGAGACTTCGTCGCAGAAGCAAATCGAGTCTGCAGCGTCTATCGCAGCAAGCTTTCACGCCTGCCAGCAGACAGTTGTTGCGCACAACTTGATACAGGAGCTGCATCGCCAGATCTGCGCAAAAGACACACGATTTGCCTCCAAGTGGTCCTTCGACCTGACCAAAGCCAGTCGAACTTCGCTAGCATTCCTTGCTTCTCTGCAATACAACCTCCGCAAAGACCTCAACATTACCTTTGCCGAGATCATGGCAAGCCTTCAACTCGAGTGTATCTACTTTGAGCAATTCAGGCAAACCTTACTTAACAACGAGTCCTTGACCAACATCCTTCTTGCGGCCGCTCCCCTCCGCTTTTTCTTGCGCCAGAACGGGCAAGATGATATGATTACTGTAGTTGAGGATCAAGCAGTTGGTCTCTTCGAGAAGCGAGACGCACAGGATCTGCATTGCCTCAGCAAGGAGACGCCTCGCATTTTCATCGTTGGGATTCTAGACCACTTGGGCTCTGGTAGGAACAAGGACTTCAATCGCTCGGTCATTCTGGCCAGCAACGAGAGCGTCGCGAAGTTGACTAAGGCAAAGAAGTTCCCAGAAGCTTATGACATTGCCAATCTCGGCTTTCTGTACGCCAGCAAGCACGATGGTTATAACGGACCAAGGTCGATTGGCTTGGGCTTCAAGCTTGCATCTCTGCTTGTTGGTCGAGGTAGCGAGAAGGCCACGGATGCTGCCTTGCGAAAGAAGATGCTCGATCTGTCGAACAAGATCGTTCGAAAGATCCTCGACATCTGCAAGAACCTCAAAATCAACTTCGCCCAGATCCAATTATTCGAGCTCAGCCACTTGTCTGTGCTCCTGGGCGAACAGCACGACTACGAGACATTGGAGGTAAGCCGTAATCCCTTAATAAGCGTTGAAGTTGTGCTGACCATATACACAGTGGCTTCTCACTACCCTTTGGAACACCCGCGATGCGCAGCGCTCTTGGCCTCCAGAAATCCTTCTCAACCTTGGCCGCCGCCTCATCTGCGCTCGATACCTCGCCGGTTCGCCCATCAAGGCTATTCGCCTGGCCGAAGACATTGCATACAACATGCGCCGCGCTCATGGCCCCCGGGCGCCCGTCACAATCGAAACCTACGAGCTCCTCGCACAACTATACACAAGCATGGGACAGACATATCAGTCGAAGGCGGCATCTGAGAAGACAGGCCCGTTGGCGCAGGAGTACTTCAAGAAGGCTCTCGGCGTTCACGAGGATATCCTCCGCCTAGTCGTTCACGAACATGGATCTGGTGACGACTCGGATGACGAGTTAGACACAACGGCCTACCTGCTTGCCAAGGAAGGGGTTAATGTGAAGAAGCAAGAGGGTCAACCCACTGCTGCACTCGACGCAGAGAACATCGACAGGTCTGCTATTGCTCTTCGCCACTTGCAGCTCTTGAAGCTCGCTTACCAGCGCCTTGGTGGCTGGCCTAAGGCTTATGACGAGTATGAGCGCTTGAACGCGCAAGTGTTCCGCACTTTTGGCGCCGAAGCAAAGTGGAAGGGCGTGCAGGGCACTGAGAAGTGGACCGCAAAGGAGTTTGGTAATGGTAAGGCTGAATCCCAGCATGGTGGGTTCAATGGCATCGAGGACTGGGCTCTTGGTACCGATAAGATGATTTTACAGGCACAGAACAGGCCCCAGAATGTTGCATCCAACGGTATGCAGGTATCGAAGTTGCGCACAGAGTCTGAGCAGGCTGTCACTTACGCTTAATTCGAGTATCGCTTTGGAGTTAGTATAGTCAAAACGTAGTTTTCATATTTCATAGTCGTCTTGTAATGTATCAGCAGTTATCAGCCTTCCAGTATCATTTTCTCAATCTAAAGGTGCTTACAATTGTGTATAGCGGGTGACGAATTAGTGATAAACTAGTTGATAACACATCAACGAAGCAATCTCGAGGACATCAATGGAAGGCCTGAATGTCAAGGCAATAACAGAAGAACGGAAGCAGTTTGCATTGCACTTACGAACACGAAGATTGGCAATTACTGACATGAATGACAGAGCCAGTGGTACTATGGACAGAAGTGCTATGAACCAAGCCTGTCTTCAACCCACAGTTCAAACAAGGAACATCTCAAACAAATACTCGCTTCACGCCAACCTTCACACACGATGGATTCTCCGGCTCCTTCTCACCAAGACCCCACACCAGATTTCGGTAGCTATACCCACTAAAGTAGGTCTGACAAGCATACCACCTGTAGTACGCCTCTGTTGTTCCTGTCGAATTGGGTGGATTTGCATTCCAATCAATATAACCTTGAACATTCAGCCTATCCCGATTGTCGAATGCCAATAGCTGAGGTCTTTCTTGTCCAGGTTGGAGTATGGGAACCGCCAAGTCAGTGGTTGGGTCATAGTTGAAATAGACGCTGGAAGGAACATCGATGCTGCTGGTTTCCAGAGTCCACGTCAAGATGCCAGGGGTACCGAGTGAGGCATTAGGAGTGAATGGGTCGGTGGAGGTGTTGAAATTAAATGTGGCTGCGGCGATGCCAGAAGGGTTTGAAACACCACCTCCTGATGAGAGGCAGAGCGACTCGAGTGCTGCGCCGGTATGGCATGCAGAGAGTGTGGTGCCGTTGATCGTGGAGTTGTCGGAGGTCAAGACTAGATTGAACGGGCTGGACGTCTCGTTGTAGTACGATTGAGCATGCACTGAGGCTACAAGAATCAATGCAAGGGTAGAAGTCATGGTCTTCATAATTGCGAATGCTTCAAAGCGGTCTTGGTGATGATTCGTCTGGTGAATTCGAGATCCTCTCATTTCAGCTTTGTAACTTTATTTGTAGTCTCCAAAGTCGGTCACTCGCACTCCGGACTTTCCGTCCATGTGATGTAGGTCTGCAGGTGGCCCGGTGTGCAGTCTGTCGATCGCAGAACTATGACGTTGCACTAGCTCAAAGCTTCCCAAGGTCTGACAACGCTCGTATTCGTGCTACTGTTTTCTCTCACGGGTTACCTCAAACAGGTAGGCAGCGTTCCAAAAGTACAGAAAGGGTAGATAATAAGTTTGGCCTTGTGTGGCAAGAAGTGAGATGACGCGATAGTTGACTAGGTAGCCAGATAAGCTCACCCAAGCTTCTCAAGCCTACGTTGCACTGCACGCCTCCACTGGTTTGCAACATAACACAAATACACTAACTACGAATTGGTAGTCTCTAATTACATACGGAGGCCGAGGACAAAGTGTGGCGGGAATGGATCCGCAAGTCTTGACCATTTGATCAATACAAGCTTTCGTATACTCTGTCTGGTCCAAGGAACAGAAGCATTTGAATGCAACATAGGGCGATGAATCAGGATGAAGCGACATGATCGTGCAACATCAGTAAATACCCAGCACTTAGCTGCAGCACAATGCTCCTGGTTCCGTTTGCGCCTTGCAGCGCATACAACATACTGCTTAGCGCCAAGGGTTTGCTTATGAGTGTCTTCACTCGCTTTGTGTTTGCCACCAGCAAAGCCAGCTGATCCAGCAAAATATGACATCAAATCCAACGCTGCTTACTGCGGGATGTTCGAAAAGAGTGTTACTGATGTCTCCCAAAGTGCCAGCCAGGTAAGCTCTGTGGGTAGTCCAAGCCAATCGTCCGACGAAATGGAAGTTCAAGATCCACAGAAACTTATAGATCGTGTCTACAGTCTCTATATTGCCTAGCGGAAAAACTGATGCTGGAAAGATTGCTCGTAGAGTGGGCAGAATGAGGAGAACAGCATGAGGCAGCAGCAACAAAGGCAAGAAGCTCGGTGCCCCGTTCCAATACTCTTCCCTAGAGAGACGATCCGCTGCCGCAGAGGTCAGAATCACCGACAGCCCATCGAAGAGCCAAGTTCCAAGCCAGTTCGGGAGTCTTGAGGCTTTTGCTGACTTGGTGGCTTCTGGATCATGCTTCTGCGAAGAGAGTGGCACTGCGGGCTGTTGCTGTAATGGAGACAGGAGCAATGTCAAGAAGTATAGGTTCGTGGCGAAACTAATAGCCACAATCTGTCCAAGAAGCATAAATGCCCACGTGTATGTTATCCCACGTCGGATCCCTATTCCCATCAGCATTCGCACAGCAAGCCAGGTGCGTCGACGGACCTTTCCATTCTGAATGGAGCCCGAGCGCACATGCAAAGAAGAAGATCTGGTGTGACCACCAGTATCTGTTATGCCCCACGATAACACTCTCCCATGCTTCTTTGAACAAAGAAGTTTCCTTCAGCCAAAGGCCCCAATGCTTGACGGATGGATCAAGATCATGCTGCGACCGGACCATAAGCCAATTGTCATAAGACCACTGGAAATACTGGAACATGAAGCCCCAAGTGCTGAGGAGACTGAATGCAGCTAGCATTGTGAACAATACAACATGTTTCTTCCACGGCAGATGCGACGGTCGATCAGCGAGTAAGTTCCCTATTTTCTCAAACAGCATGCTAACGATGAAAACCGCGACCGCCAAACAGGTGCTCAAATAGGTGACGAAGATACTGTATGGTCGAAAATTGCTGTCATGGCTGCTGTGTTGAGTATCTTTGTCCATGACTGAATGTGGCAATCGCGAACTGTACTTTGGACGAGCTGCACCTGGTGTTCGTGCTGAGGCTTTTGTGGCACAGCTTGTCGTGCACAAGGCGCAGATCTCGATGGCAAAGAGAGGTCGTAGACTGCAATTACAGATGAAAGAACTGGCGATGACGCGTGGCGGTGATGGCCGATGTCGCTCCAAACTACCCGAACGTATCGGTTGAGGTTCTGTTGTTGTTTTCGCCGCGGCGGCTCTTCCAAGGTTCCCCACACATGTGGTCATGCGCCAAGAATCGTGACAATGAGTAGCATCGAACCGTTCTCTGCAGTTGCATCCAATCCTCTTTAAAGTGGCGCATCTTTGCGATAGGATAGTGCGCCTCTTCGCATTCGATTGCTGGATCAAGGTCTAGACTGGTGTCGTCTTCCGCGGTGAAACAAACGGCGGTGATGTCAGTGGGCCCGTGTGCACACCTGAACTTTTCACTCGCCCCTGTCATTGGCCCACCATTCAACATCTCACCGCTTCGCCTGAACGTGAATCTTGCTTCCAGAAAGACTCTGTATCATACATCCTTTATACAGGCCCTGCATACTTGTGCAGCGTCTCGCAACAATGACTGACACGCCACAAACGACTGCAGGCGAAGATCCCAACGGAGCCGAGGTTCTCCAACAACATCTGGATCCGGGATACGAGTTTGCTTTTGATGCCGCAACCCCAGGGACAGAAAGCGCAAAAAGATCATCAAGTTCCGTTCGAGATGGACCGGAATCGTCCTTAAGGTTGCAGGGTGGCGATGTCCATCGTGACCTCTACAAGATCGCCGCCAAAAGCAAGCGCCAGCAGCTACACAAGCGAGCTGCAACCTTCTCCAACACGCTTGAGTACGCACCATCGATCATATCAGACATCGAGCATGACGAGCTGCCTGTTCAAGAGCAGATGGCACCCGGAGGGTTGAGGCGCCAGTTCCTTCAGAAGCAAGCCAGAAGTGTCAGTTACATCGCAGAGCCTGTCACCAGGAACTTCATCTCTTTCTTGGAGCTTTACGGCAACTTCGCTGGCGAAGATCTTGAAGAATCAGACGATGAGACTGCTATCGAGGATGACGATGAAGAAGAGCAAGGCGAGCGTCGACCGCTGCTTGGCAGAAGGCAGAGCTCTAAGAGGCTTAGGCAACAAGGTGATGCTTCTAACATGAAGTCATTCTTCACTCTCTTGAAAGCTTTTGTCGGTACTGGCATCATGTTCTTGCCAAAGGCATTTAAGAATGGTGGCATGCTCTTCTCTGCTATCACCCTAGTCGTTGTTTCGGCTGTTACAATGATCTGTTTCGAGCTGCTCCTCTCCTGCAGGAAGCAATACGGTGGAGGTGGTTACGGCGATCTTGGCCAATTGATTGTTGGAAAGAGGCTACGCCAGCTCATCCTTATTTCTATCACACTTTCTCAGTTCGGCTTTGTGTGTGCCGGTCTCATCTTCACCGCAGAGAACCTGGCTTCTTTCTTCGATGCGGTCACACCAAACTCAGCACCACTTGGCACAAATGCTCTCATCGGCATCCAGCTCATACTTCTTATTCCTTTGTCCTTCATCCGTAATATTTCCAAGTTGGGCCCCGCTGCTCTGCTCGCGGACGTCTTCATCCTGATCGGCCTGACCTACATTTACTGGTACGACATTTCCTGGATTAGTAAGATGGGCGGATTCCACCCCAGTGTTGAGCTCTTCAATCCTCGCGACTGGACCATGACGATTGGCTCTGCAATCTTCACCTTCGAAGGTATTGGTCTGATCCTTCCTATTCAGTCAAGCATGAAGGAGCCTGAACACTTCAGCAAGCTGTTATTGATCGTCATGAGCATCATTACGGTCATCTTCACATCAGTTGGCGTCCTATGCTATGGCACTTTTGGAGAGAACGTGTCTGTCGAAGTCATCACCAACTTCCCGCAATCCAGCAAGCTCGTCAATGCTGTCCAGTTCTTATATGCTATGGCTGTCCTGGTGGGAACTCCTGTGCAGCTGTTCCCTGCTATGCGTACCATCGAGCTGAAGCTTTTCGGCCGTGCTTCTGGCAAGAAAGACAGTCTCACCAAGTGGAAGAAGAACGCCTTTCGGACAGTATTGGTCATGTTCGCTGGAGTTGTTGCTGCTCTTGGAGCCAGCGATCTTGATAAGTTTGTTGCCTTGATCGGCAGCTTTGCTTGCGTGCCGCTGGTATATATCTACCCGGCGTATCTACACTACAAGGGTGTTGCTGAGCGTCCATGGGCCAAGCTTGGTGACATCGCAATGATGGTGCTTGGTCTTGTCGCTATGGTTTACACCACTAGTATCACCCTCGCTAGATGGGCAGAGACGTGATCGTGGACGCGATCAAATGTTTGGGTGCAAGCCAGTTTTTAGCATCCGCACAATGGTAGGAACATGCATTGTTACTTCGTGCGGCGCTGCGACACATTATTGCTTTAGTCCTTTTCGTAAAGATGTACACGTACAAAAGCTGTGATTCAAATACAAATGTAAAGACCTTTCCAATCGACTAAAGACAAAATCTTATTTGCTCCGCGCGCTAAGAGAAACATGTGCAACAAGGTGTCGCATTGTTGTCTTCTTTACAAGGTCTTTTCTCGTGATCAGACACACCAAGATGGTACAGAAGTACGTTGGATGCGAACTCTCGTGCGGTGATAGTTTGGCTGGTGACAACTCTCTGATCACTGTCTTGAACTCGAGTAAATATCATGTATTGGCTAGAGCTCCTGCTGATTGTAGTGTTATTCTAGGAAGCAATGAATATCTGTAACGAAATGGCAAATGAGAGGGCCAACACCATATCCTAATAAGCGACAACAATGCTGGCATTCAGTCGCGACCTAAGCTTTATACGACAAGGAATGTTATGTATCAGATAAGCTGCGAATGATTACTCATAAGCACGTAATCGAAAGGAAGAGCTGCCACTGGTCGTGAGTTTCTAGTGCTGCCCTTTTGCCCTGCCAAAAAACGGTTCGTAAGCCATTCTTGTAGCTTTACTCGACTAATCGACCACTGACTTATTCAGCTTGCGCTCTAAAGGAAAAGATTTCGAGCGAGGACTGCAGGTAGCAAAGCGGGTACCAAGCGCTTCACAACATAGAAAACCTCTACACAAGGGCTTATAGTCTTGAGATTGTATAGACGAGTTGCTCTTGTGACATATTTCACAAGTGCACACTGTATTGTTAGCTCCGTCTCTAATTAGGCTGATACACCGTCCGGAACGGCAACAACACGAGTCAAACATGTCACGAGCTGTAAAAGATCCTAGCCAGTCGGTGTTGACCCGCAGACCGAGCTGTCACTGTGTCGGGTGACACTGCTCCGAGTCGGTGTCAAATAAGCCGAAGTGCGATTGAGGCTGAGTGGGACTCCCGAAAACTCGTTCAAGGGAGTCTTGTGGAGCTGTTTGAGGCACTCAGCCCTGAGCAGGGATTGTCTTACCGATATACTGGGTCTTCCACTAAGATCTGTCTGCCACCCGCATGGCACAGGCTCAGACCGGGTTCGTTTTGTGCTCGTGCACCGTTTGCCCGACAAGGTTGCACGACGAAGCATGGAGAAAGACCGATGCCAACCCTGCATGAAGCGGAGTGGCGCCGTCGATCCGGGCACGAGGTCTAGCGTGGGGGCAGTTGTTAGGTTGACAGTGCTTGTTGACATGACGTCGGTCAGGTACAGGGGTAGGTAGTGTTTTATTGCAATTGTTAATACTCGCTAAGTTGACATGCTTACTTCAACGACCAGACACCGTTCTCCTCGATGATCTCGATGGGTCGATTCTCGTCCAGCGATCTCCGCCCTGCCTCAAGGATGGCAGTTGTGGCAATAGTGTTCTTGAGTGTAGGCAGTGGGCGCGCATCGAGCTGGTCAAGTGTGACTTTGCCATCATTGAGGAGGTTAACGGCGTCGATGAACTTTTCGAATGAGATGTATCCGTAACCGATCTGGCCAGCGAAGTTGCCCTCCTCGTCAGGAGCATACTTCATGTAAAAGCTGACATGCGTTAGTGAATGAACTGAATGTCTACAGTATATCGACTTACGGGTTGTACCAGAGCAGGCCAGTCTCGTCGTCGGTGACGTCGTAGCCGCGCTTGGCCTGGTTGACACGAATCTCTCCGGAGGAAGACATGTAGTGGAAGTACTGATTCGAGTGGACACCAGCCTTCTGCGGTGCTGCCCAACCAGCTGTGTAGACACCCGTGGCGCGCTTGCTGGGGTCATCTTTCTTCACCCAGTCGGTGAGCAGGGTGATTGTGTCCTCAGTAGCCGGGTCGCAACCAAGTGTTGTCGCAATACCCTTCGCCGCGCTTCCCATGACACGTACGGGCTTGTAGTCAGGGACCATAGACTCGTTGATGTCGATGTGGTGGGAGTTGAGGTAGTAGGAGATGTCGCTATCTTTGCCAGCCCATGCCTTGAATGTCTCAAGCTGGCTCTTCGGCTGGCTCATGTAGGAGTAAAAGTAGTTGAAGTCACCGAGCTTCTGGGCCCTGAATCGTGCGTCGGCATAGGCGGGGTCGTAGCGCTTGTGATGCTCGATGTATACAAAGACATTGTTCTCCTTAGCCTTTTTGAGGAGCTCCTGGTGGTGCTCGAGCAGCTTGACGGCTGGTTTTGTGATAAGAACGTGAATGCCGCGCTCAATGGCGTACAGAGCGATCGGGTAGTGGGTGGTGTCAGGAGTGAAGATAGTAACTTTGGCTGATTAGTCGTTTGTCTGTAGATCCCGGGATTGCCCAACTCACTTGCGCTGCCCTTAGGGAGAGCATCAATCGCTGTCTTGTACGCGTCGGGATCGGTCTTTCCCTCCTTAGGGAACTCGTCAAAAGAAACATCCAGCCCATTGTATGCCTCCGAGATGTTCTTCTGAAGGTGCTCGCCTGTCACGTGTCAACAAAATAGCTTCCTCACGCTTTCTAAAGTATCGACTTACGAATGGCGGGGAATTTGCCGCCAGAAACACCGACCATGGACAAATCACCGACCTTGCCACGCCTTCGCAGATCAAAGAGAGTCAGTCCTACAACACCGACTTTCTTGTCTGACTTGGAAGCGCCGCCGCCAACAAAACCGGTTGTGTACTCTCCAGTACCAACCTGTTCGACTGTCAGCTCTCTCTTCTGTCTCGTAACTCCCACTTGCATAGCAAGTGGCTCTTCAGTGCCCCCCAATGTCTTATGAGGCTACGACTAGCTGCTGCGCCAGTGAGGGGTAACTTACCATCAAAACCGCTGGAGGAGCCATGTTGATGATACTCGCTGTTTTTTCTTCGAGAAGGAACAGATCGGTTGAGGCTTTCTTCAGCTTCACTTGGAATTCTGGAAGGGAAGGATGCAAGTTGGACCAGCTTTCTGGGGAAGGCTCTCAGGCAATGCATCGGCTCCGTCGGCGTTTGAACGGAATAATTTTGCCATCTCCTAGCACGATCGAGTGCATGGAGGGGCACAAGGCGGCTTCCTGGACGGCTGACAGACGCGCAGCATTTTACCGTTTCCCGCGGCCGGCATGACGTTTGACTGGACCATGGTGTGGTAGCGGGGCGCACCTAGTATTGTGTTGGTGCCAGGGAGCCTGCCGAGGCGGGGGAAGCTGCCACTTTCGATGTCCAGCGCGTCAAAGGCTCTGTAAGGCGCGTCGAACGTCGTGCGAACGTCCTGCTATGACACGCGGAAAGTTGCATATCCATCTCGTCGCGAAGATGACGCCAATGCTCTTCCCCAGGCCAAGAGAATTGAAAGGCCGCGCATGATGCACCCCACGCAGGCAAGCCCACTTTCATTGGTGGAGAAATCGCTGGAGATTCTCCGGACCCCGAATCTCGAGATACCCCCATGCTGAGCCACCATCCAGGCCCCTGCCACACACGGCAATCCTTGCACACAACTGGCGACCAGTTAGTCAACCCACAGTAAACCGTTCCGTATTTCGCGCAGATGTCGCCCGAAACCGCCAGGCGGCCCCAGATCCGGCACACGATTCGCTCTTCGCCCTGCGGTCTCCATAGCATTGGTCTACCTAGCGAATGAAAGGCCTGTATTTGACGAGCCTCTAGAACAGTGGAGAGGCGCGACCTGAGGTGGGCTGTCCTTGGGCTCTGCCGGGCTACCTCCGCCGACCATCTCGCTGATATATTAATGCTGACCGAGCCCTTGTTTGTCCATTAATACTAATCCTCTTCACTCTCCTCTGTGCGAACGCCTTAACACATTTCACTACCTCACATCACACATCAAGCATCAAAAATGTCTTCCAACGGCAATGGTGTCAAGAAGGAGCGCACGCCTCTGCGTGCTGGTGTTTACTCACCCACAATGACCTTCTTCGACCCTGAGACAGAAGAGCTCGACGTGCCTACAATCAAGAAGCACGCTGTTCGCCTCGCCGAAGCCGGCCTCGTCGGCCTAGTCACCATGGGATCCAACGGTGAAGCTGTCCACCTTTCCCGCGCAGAGAAGCAGACTGTCACACGAGCAACCCGCGAAGCTCTTGACGAAGCTGGTTACCAGAATGTTCCCGTCATTGTTGGTGCTTCAGAACACGGCATCAAGCTTACCATCGAGCTTGCCAAGGAGGCTGAGGCAGCTGGTGGTGAATACATCCTGACCGTTCCCCCTTCTTACTACCGTTACGCTATTGATGAGGAGGCTATTGAGGAGTACTTTACAAAGGTCGCCGACGCGTCGCCTCTGCCCATCATCATTTACAACTACCCTGGCGCCGTCTCTGGGATCGACATTGACTCAGACCTGCTTATCAAGCTTGGAAAGCACCCCAACATTGTCGGCACCAAATTCACCTGCGGCAGTACAGGAAAGCTGACCCGTGTTGCTTACGCTCTCGACGCTGTGTCCACCAAGAGCGAGGGCAGCGGGTACATGGCACTTGGTGGCATCGCCGACTTCACAGCTCAGACAGCCATCTCTGGTGGCTCTGGTATCATCGCTGGTGGCGCCAATGTCCTCCCCAAGACATGCGTCAAGGTCTGGAATTTATGCACAGAGGGCAAGTACGAGGAGGCATTTGAACTGCAAAAGAAGCTTAGCAAGGGTGACTGGGTGCTTACCAAGGCCGCCATTCCTGGTACAAAGTCAGCCATTCAGAGTTATTTCGGCTACGGTGGGTACCCAAGGAAGCCTCTCAAGAGGCTCTCGAAGGAGAGGACCCAAGCTGTTGCCGATGGCATCAAGGAGATCATAGATATTGAGAACAGCCTGTAAGCATATGTTGTCAGGCCATGACATTTTGGCTCAAAACTTTATCTTACATTTACGAACTTCATCATGTATATAGTCATCCAATAATGAAAGCAAATTCATGAAAGTCGAGACTCAAGCTGACCGTTGCTGCCTATCAAACTTACGTGAGGCTAAGAAAATGTACGCTAAGCAGGTTTTCGGGCAGAATGTTATGCGTCAACGATACATATAAGGTACAATGCTGTCTGAGCTATTGTATATAAGCACCGTTGTGGCACACTTATCTAGGCTCAACATGGGTTGGCGTACAGTTGCAGGTCTAGCGTTGAACGATTCACATAACATACGTTGTCAGTTCAAACACCAGACCACTCGTTACCTCCGCAACCTAGACAGCACGACAAAAGCACTACTTATTGGTAGGGCTCATGCTGGCGGTTGGGTATATCTTAACGGTGAGACAGTCATTGCCATGCATACCTACTGAACACAGTTGTGGCGCGCACGCCCACGTTGATCATCAATACTGGGTATGCCGACAGCCTGACGATCCTACAGCATTCAATCACAGCAGATCAACACTGCACAATGCTATTGGGAAAGTAGTTACAGCACACGTTGGGAATCGTATTCCTTCAATACGCGACTACTTCAGCAAAGCTCTGACAACATGAGTGCGTGAATATCGATCAAGCCTCAACAGCTGGCGCAAGTGCCTCGTATTCTGAATTTTAACATCCTTCAGCGAAGGTCTCACGCTATGAGTGCGCACACCACGCTGCTGCAATATGTACCACAAGGTACAATCGCTTGCGTATCCTTGTGAGGCTCCCCTATGGGCTTGCAGGAAAACTTTACGTTACTTCAGGCCGCATATACGTCCTCAGTTGTGTTTGCTAGTTGTAGAGACCCCTCTTCCTCCCCTGCAGCTGCCCTCTTTCGTGAGCTCGCAGACATGCTACAACATAACAGTATATCGGAGGTTATGTATCACGGGCGCATTACTGACACACTGTCACTCTAAGAGATGTCATTGAATCGACCCCCTATCATCAATTCTCGGGTGTGCGGTAAAGAATATTCTCTGTAAGAGTGCCGGACTCCTCGGAGTCAGGTCGTACCAAGCCCCTTCAATAATTCTTCCTCGATCTTGCAGCAAGCCACAAGTCAGCCAGTTGCTCTCAGTGGTTAGGGCGCGTGTCTCATTGATCATTTTCGAAGAACGTTGAGGACACCGTCGCACCAAAAGGTGGGGATAAATGCGCAGTCACTTACAGGGGCTGGAGATCGAGGGCCACCGGCACAACTGAGCCTGTTCCACACGGCCAACATCAGTGTCGTCGAAGATCTGTATCTTTGGATGAGCTGAACTGATGCCTTATGCTGGTTCGTCACAGCCACCGCTCCAGGACCAGAATCTCACGTGTCGGTCTCTTTCGCCGTACAGTGATTCGGCAATGTCTCCGCTGTTGTTCTTTGATGGCTGAACTGCCTCCATGCGATTGAGCGCAGCCCCCTTCTGACTGGCAGAATCCCCGCTAATCTTGCCAATTTCGATGTGCAAAGCACCACACAGCTGTGCGGCATCCAATCTCCACCCAGTCTCACATTCATTATACCTTGCACATCTACGGTCGTGGCCTAAGGTGTATGTGGTCCAGACCTCATGTTGTCCACTCTACAATGTGGGTCATCAAAAGTGCCAGCTCACAACGATGTCTCCGATCTCTACACCCAATCCTCCATGGTGGGACATCGGCAGGCAGCGATTGAGGTCATGAAGGTCCCGAGGCGAGGTCACGAAGGTCCCGAGGCAAGGCCATGTGGGTGGTCTGTGAGCGAGAAGTATAGTCTCGCGCACATTGCCCCATACGCACACAAGATGCGGTAAAGTTCGGCCTCACACTCGGCGAGAGCTTGAGATGAAGTAAAAGTGAGTGAAATCTACGAAGTGAACAAAGCTTGAAAAGTCCCCACGAGGAAGAGCCCGTTCGGATGGTTTAGTCGGCGCCTGTACCTGCTAAAAGAGGAACTAGCATATGGTTCTGCGACGGCACCAACCGGCGCGCGCACTTGGACCTCCTTGATGATGCACATGGATTGCCTGCTTTCTTCTCTGCTAAGACCACATGTCTGAGGTTCAAGTGTAATAAGTGGCCTCCGTTGTGGATCCGATCCCGAGAACCTGAAACATATCTCGCTCGAATGCTCCACATTGTGTAGTAGCTCTTCCCGTGCCGATCGTGCTTTCTGTGCCGACTCTACTTGCTCATGCTATCCGTTTCCGTGCCGTCATATCCACTTCCGTTGACCGATCCTGCATCTACATAGGTTCTGTCATGGCTACCCCTGAGAACGTGTTGGTTGTTAAGTGCGCTGTCAGCCCTAGAGTAGCTGAGACGCTTCAGTGGGGGATCTAGAAGCTTGCTTCGGAAGCAAGCAGGCGATACATGGACTGCACACCACAAATGTCGTTTTTGAAGGCAGGTTATCCTCCTAAAAGAGGCTATCAAGTAATTGTGTCATTGCGTTCCCTCCCTATTGACCCGCTTTTTGAATATGGTATCTCAAACATCAGAACTAGGCTCGACAAATCATGTACCCATCCTAAAAATGCGCCACATTGCTCGTAGGTTGTGTATGCAAATCGTCATCAATACGTATCTTACACCCTTGCTCCCATTTCACCTGCGGTATCCGAGCTTGCCAAGCTTATATTGCAAGGCCGTTGCCTAGGCTGGTCCACCGATACAGTGAAAGCACTTCTCGGCGCTTTGCAGGCGTCATCTCTCGTGCGTGTCCGTGACCCTTGATTTGTGCAAGGGTCGAGATCATAACCTTCCGGAAGTTTCTCTAGAACTCGAGTCAGTATTTGTTCAGTGACCCAAGCAAGCCTCTCAACTAACCTGATACTCAGTATTGAGTGTAACGACCGCGGCTTCATGCGCTCGGACGATGATCTCACAAGCACGGATCACTCCCTCGTTGGTCTCGGTGGATAGCTTGTCTGCGAGCAGGAGGAGGATCAGGCTCCCCTGCAACAGATACTGTGGCAATGTCAGATGCTAGAATAGCTGTGAGGCAAGGGGGGTCTTACCATGCCAAAGAGATACGGCATGAACGAGAGATCAGGATCAAGATCGAGTATCTCCTCGACTGCGTGTGCTGCAGAAATAGCGTTCGAGGTAGCGGCGAGAAAAGATGGCGAGCAAATCCACATATTGTCGTCTTCAAGCAGTGCAACGGGATCCCACTTGCCGTGCAAGAGAATGTGCAGAACATGCATGATATGGGTTGCGTATGCGGCGACTTTCCGTGTTTGATGAACCCATTCCATGCGCACCGCGTCGGGTGTACCGTTTGTTTGGGTGACATCGTCGGTGGCTCCGCAGCCATGTTGAGCTTTGAATTCTTCGATGCTGTATGCGTAGCTTTCTAGCTGCCGCGTGATCTCTGCTTCGTGAAGCTCCCATGATGTCCTCTGTCCGAACCGTGGGTGGTTCTTCTGCGCATTTAGGTCCACGATGTCACCTAAAATCGTCATGAGAGGCAGAAAGAAGCCAAACACATCGTGCGACGTGCATTGGAAGTTGAGGCCCTTGCTTCTTGGTCCCTGGTGACCGGTGTAGAACTCGCCGGCTTGCCAGACAGTGTCCGGAACAGGTTGGAAGAGATCCTCACACTCGTTGTCGAGCATTGCCAAAGGTCGATTGTAACAGAGTCCCAAATGGCGATCGATCATGTACAACAACCACCACAATCTCCGTCTCTCTTCTTTCATCTCTTCAACGAGGGCTGCGGCCGGTGTGCCTACGTCCATCTCACCGTTCTCGTTCGTATGCCCGTTGCGCTCCTTTGTCGAGTCTGTTCGTATTTCTCTTCCAAGCTTTAGCTCTCGGGCAAGTGACCATGCTGCATTCCACCATCGCAGCGACGCTGCCTTGTACTCGCTTGCCGAAGTCACAACACCTAGATTGAGATACGTAGCCACGTCGTCGAGGTTGCTGGTGGGTGGCATGGCGCCATCCATCCGTCCATCATATCTTCCTATTGTCCTCTCTACGTTGAATTGACCATGTGGCACAGGTGCGACCCCGCCGCGACCAGGGGTAAAACCATGTGAGGAGGGAGAATGGACCAGAGGCTTGAGCAGGTCTACTGTCAGTTTCCATAGCTTTTGGCATATGATCGCTCTTGCGGACGGTGAAGAAGTCAAATAGGTGGCCTCGCTCGTCTGTGCAGCTACCCAGAGCATGCTGGCCAGCAAAGCAGGGCCACATTTTCTCGGTTTGTGCTGTCGTAAGAAGGATCGTTTTCTGAAGACAGTCCCCAGTATGTATGGCGATACCGGCTCCATGAAGACTGACGATGAGCTTTGGAAATAGTACTCGAGAAGGTCGCATGCTGTCGATATATTCATGATGGCACCTAGATGTGGGAATAGGGGCTTTAGAACCGGATATCTGCAGGTCATCGCACCGGCCTGTGATGAGTTGACGCTTATTCCGGACTGTGGTGAACCAGTATCTGCCGAGCCATAACTATGCGGTGGTGACGACTGCCGGGGGGCTTGGAACGGAATAGGATACCCTACATTGGCGTACTCTGCTGGCATTGGCGCAAGACCATTCATGGCATACAGAAGCTCCTCGTTACGTGGCATCTCGGCGTGCATGGAGCCTAGCAGCAGGGGATCGATCATCATGTGTGTCACAGGTGGGTTGAAGGGCGCGCCTGTTCACCTTGTCAGTATTGAGATACAGAACCTTAGTATTTTGATATTACCAGGGTTGAAGCTTTGCCATGCTGTAGGAGGAGGGTTGTGGAGGCTGGACTTGCCGCCAGCGACAAAGTGTTGCGTTACTGGCGTAGGCTCGGACTGCGACCAGCGTTCATCATCAATTTCAGATACGACGGCCTGCTTTTCGAAGAGATTATTTGACGCGATCTGAAGTTCGTTTGGTGTTGGCGGACTCCGTGACGCAGCTGCCTCTGCTTCTCTTTGTTTCTGGATGTGCCTTGGTACCTGAGTCAGTCAGAATTGCAATTCCAACAACTGGCAATGGGAACGCCAACCTTTCCACGGCGTTTCTTCTCTCTGTTGTACTGGCAGACATATTCGAGTTCTACAAGTTGTCAGTCTGGCTCTAATAGGAAGGTGGACCATGAAGTACCTATGCATCGGGAGCATGGTGCCTGTCCTACAAAGGACGGTACAGTCAGCGCCTGTCTTCAATGTAGAAGTGACCGAGTTACCATTACAACGAGTACGCATGCGATGGCAATGATCGCAAGCTCTGCTAACCCTCCTCTTAACAGCCGCGGAACCTCTACGTTCCATCTTGGACAGGTCAAGTGCCGCAGGCTCCATTGTAGCTATGTCAACCGGTGGAACGTGGATTCGATAAGAGGTAAGGGAGCAACAGTCTGGGGAAAAGACCGGTCATGCGATGGTAGAAAGCATATGTGGGCCTCCGATCATAGGTCTGCCGAGGAGCATCTCCGAATATGGACACTAGTCGGGAAGATGGCCGTGCTTTGAGGGCCAGTGTCACCTGCGCTCTGACAGTTCCATGCGTTCGAGAAGCGAGGTCAACCTATGCGCGAAAACACTACAGGCGTGACCACTAATTCCAGCAGCAAACTCATAACATGTGGCTCGTCGATCCTAGGGCATTCGCTGTCGGCACAAGTCAGGATTCATTTCACCCGGTCATTTAGCCTAAACTCCAAGAGCCCCGCAAGACGGATCACGTTCGGCTAGCGCCATCCCGCGTCGCTTCTACGTATCACCTCGCCACGGTGCCTGGCTGCACCCCAGGTTGTGGCTTTTTCGTTGATCATGACTGCGACAATCCCCAATATCTGCCTGTCCTTCCATTGATCCGTTGGCTTGGTCACAAGCTGGGTGGTGAGTTGTGTAGGGTGGTGCAGTCGCCACCCTGAAACCGCTCTTTCCCGTTTTCAGATTCCAGAAACGCTCACCTATGGAAGTGGCAGACGTCAGGGCGTCAGAATAACGCGGGCAATGAAACAGAGCTCACCAAACGATCGTTCCCGCCCTAGCACAGTATTGTATACAGGACCCGTATTTCTTCAACCAATCGCATATGCTACTCGCCGTCCTGCCGTTCGAGAATGATGAAAGTATTTTCGCCTGAATCACCTCCACTTCGGCAGTCGTCCCACAGGAAAACTCCCACGAGCATACCGGTACATTTGCCAAAATCCGTTGTAGACTACCGCTTTCGCCGCCACGCAATGATGTGCCAGTTGCGTTGATGAGCTGCCATTCTCCAAAGCTTCCCTCAACTCCAACGCGTACTCTGCGTGGCGCCAACAGCCTGAGGAAGCATCCTCGTCGAGAGAGGGCCCTTGGGGTTCCGCATGACAACAACCCCTTCAGCGGGCACTTTATGATAATGCATCGTTCTATAACTATCTGCGCCAGCTTGTGCCCTGATCACTGGCAACGGGAAGCATACACCCGTATCGTTGAAATTTCTATACTGTAAAGCTCACCCCTCAGGCTTGAGCCGCAGGTGGGCGGCGTTCTTGCAGGACCCAGGTGAAACGTCCCGTAGCAGGGACATGCATCCTGCACTCCATGCTCTGATCGGCGCGCCACTCTTGAAATTCGAATTGCATCTCATCAATAATAGAATCTTAAAACGTCGCATATATGCAATCAAATGGGCCTTGACTGCCCCAGCGGGCCGTGAACGGGTTCGTGCTTCGACATCCTCACACCTGGAACAGTTGGTATGTGGATCTTTATGGGCGTTTAGGGGCGAGGCTGAAGCTGCTATTCAATCCTGCAAGCCTCAAGTATGTTGATGCGTTACACACCTGCACGCCTCAGCACGAGGGCATGCGCGGCTAGCATACGTACCGACCGACATCCCTACGTCCCTGCTCGCAACACCGATGCAACTCGCATGCAGGAGATGCGGCCCGGAGCTCTTGCATTGGTCAGCTCCTAACGCCTCCCTTGGGCATGGCAGCGGCGAGCTTGCGGCATCCAAGGTCGGTCTGTGTCATCACACGGCTCTAGGAGGACGCTCCCTATCGAGATACGCGAACCCGGGGTGTTGCCCATATACAGTTAGTCTTATGTATACTGGTAGCGTGCAAAAACTCCCCACCGCTGATCTATCATTCCCCACAGACGCTAGGGCGTAACCCAACCGGCTCACCACCACCATCTTCGCTATACAGTGGGGCTGACGCTGCCCCAACCACCTGCATTGCCTGCCTCAACGGATATCCGCAGCCTGCAGCATTGTCCGTGTTGCTCTATTGCTGGTTCGCATGTCGAGCAGGTCATGATGCAGTGCAGTCTACAGCCACCAATTTACTGGCCCGCCCTAAACATTGCAGCGCGTACTCAGATTTCGATTGCAGCGAAACGGTATGGCAACGTATGGCAACACGATCGTGTATGTGCTGCAGTTAAAGGCACGCGAAAGGAAGGACTATATACGTATGTCGCTGCAGCAACTATTGCGCCTGAACACTCTAGAACGACAAAACTATACCTGACAGGTCGATTCGGTTGAGCGGATACATCCTGGATCGCACTCGTGGTGGACAGGGCTATGCAAGCACACCTTACAGCATCTGCTATACCCTGCACGGTATGTGAAAGGCCATGTACTCGCCCAGCGCACGAGATGTTATTGGCACAAGCTTCCTTCTTACTGGTGCGACCCCGGCCAGCTTCATGGTTCGAGATCGTGAATCTTGATGAACCTCTATGGCTGACGGATAGAGCCTTGGAGCGAGAATTGGACGGCGCGAAGTGTCGCAATCGAAACGGGACACGCCCCTGTTGGTTGGCTAAGGTCATGCACCCCGGTTCTCATCGTATATGTGCAGGGACGGTGGCTATAGTGCAGCTATTAAGACTCATGTGATACTCTGGAAAGCTCAGACTTTGATGAAGGCGTCTCTACAAAGGCCTCGATGCGGCATAGATCAGTACTGGCAACGCGTCAGAACAGAATAGTCATAAGCTGCGGATGTATCTAGCATATGAGGGTACAATATATGCAGTATGAGAACGGTGCAAGCACTGACGATCATCTTCGAGATGCGCAAGAACACCACAGTGTCATGTAAGACACCGACTCAGACTCGGCTTGGGAATACCGAGACAGCCGCACGCCACAAAGACCGGTGATGTGCTCCAAGGTTTACCACGTTGTCTACACGAGCGAATCTGACAGGGTATGGCACTGCCGCAGCGGCCAACCTCCAATTAATTTTATTGGTTGTACAGTCTCACTTGGTAACTCGATGTTTCTCGAACGTCTCAGATACACGGAACGGCAAGCATGTCTTGACGGAAGAGGTACCGCCTGCCCCTAGCTGGACATGTGTTTTACGACCTTCTGGTATCACGGTGAGGGCTTTCAACCACACCGAACAATCATATCGGTTTCCGGAAATAATCTCTTGTAACCGGTAGTCGACCTCAGGCGACGCTAGAGTTGCTGCATCTTGAATTAAAAATCGAATCTAACTTCGTTTTTACGCACGTAGCGCTATCGCTTGAGCAGATCAGTGTTGCAAACAGCGGTGGCAAAGATGGCACGGGTTGCAATGTTCCATTGCTCGGTGCTCCGAACATTGCTAGACAGTCGCCAGATTGCGGTTGGCTTGATTTACAGTCTGATGGTACACCTTGTCAGCCAAGACAAGAAATCCATCACCACCATCGTCCGATCAGCATGTCCTCCATGATCGTGCACAAGCACCAAAAAAAATACAGCCTTCTGTCAACGCTCTCGCGAATGTCTGCTCTCCGAACACAAGCTCCGAACACAAGCTCCGAACACAGATTCACCACCCTGCCGAGACTATCAAATCACGGAACAAAGCACTCACTTGCCAGACTTCTCGGCATCTGCCTTCATGCCAGCCTGTACCCACTTGCGAGCCTCTGCAGCCTGCTGCTCCATCTTGGCCTTGTCCTTGAGCAGCTCTTTGATCGTGTGTGGGTCAGGTACGTGGCGTCCCTTCTCGACGCCGGAACGCTCGGCCATGCGCTCCTCCCATGCCTTCAGATTTGGGAAGTCTTCGATCTCGACACCCGCCCAGCCTGCTGATGCGACCCAGCCCCAGTGTGCGATGTCTTTGAACTGTTAGTGTACCGTCACGTAAGATCATCGTGACGAAGTAGCAAGACGACATCGAGGATTGTACAAATCCGAGAGAAGCGACCAGACGCAATCAAGGACCGTAGAACATACCAGCGATAGTGCACTTGTCGCCCACCAGGTATTGTCGCTTGTCAGATCCAAGATGTGTATCGAGCACAGAGTACAGGCGGCGAGTCTCGTTCACATATCGGTTGACTCCGTACTCGATGCGCTCCGGTGCGTAGCGAGAGAAGTGGTCTAGAGTTTGGTCAGTTACCCATCTCAGACCAACGTGAGTCAGAAACTGTGGAAAGGAGTCCACAGTTCCTTTTCTGGAAACTATGCCCAACTCTAGTACCCGCGTACTAGCAGCCATCAGAGATTGTATTGCCGTGTACAGACTGGATACTGACTACTAGCACACAGGCATCTTGGAGAGGTCGTGGTCAGTCTGCTCTTGGTACCTTCACTGCATACCCCCGGCTACGGAATAACGATCGCTCGGGACACATCACAATCAGACGGGTGTCACTTACTAGCTTGGCCTTGCATAGGGCCCAGACCAGCGTTCTGGAAGAATAGCCAATTGTTTGTCTCATACCATTCCCGGCTACCCTTAGGGTACGAGATCTTGTTATCGGGATCGTAGCGCTCAACTAGGTATTGCATGATACTTCCAGACTCGAACAAGTTGATGGTCTGACCATCGCTGAACTTATCGGTCAATGCTGGAATACGGCCATTGGGGTTGATTGCAAGGAACCAGTCCTCTTTCTGGGTGTTTTTGCTCATGTCGATCTTCTCGACCTTATAGGGGAGGCTGTGAGTGTTATTACCAGGATGCAGAACAAAACAGTATATGTGTTTTGACACTCACCCAAGTTCCTCTAGCGTGATCGAGATCTTGATACCATTAGGTGTCTGTGCTGTGTAGAGAACGATGTCTGATCCTTGCGACATGATGGCAATTTACAATGTTGGAGTTGTATGTTTGTGTGTCGTGTCTATCATACAAGGGCATTCGTACATTTTGTACTGAGATGAAGTGGGGTTGCACAGATCGGCTATGACGAACTCGGAGCTTGCTTAGAAATTGTGCTGAAATAGCGCAGAGCGTGCTTCCCGCACAACATCGTGTTTGGTTACCGGAGGCGCAGGTGTGCCCTATTGCTTACGATTCCAACACGTTGGAAGATGCTGTGACTGGGTGCGGCAGCGGCTTACATATCCCCAGAGTGATATGCTCCATGCTCATCAATTTGACCTAGAAGCATAAAGCAAAGCGTATCGGTCTCCGAGCAGCGGTCTCTGCATCGACAAGCAAACGTCGTAAGGAGCCTGAGGCAAGTGCTGAGCGCGTTGCAAGACTCCCTACTATTAAAAGGCCAGCATTTTGACAGTCCTCGAGCCAGCTCGTGGAGGCGATTTGCTCAACGAGCGTTGGTAACTGCCTAAAGACGAATGTGCGCACACAAGTTTTACTAAACAGGCAATGTAATTGCTTGCCAGTGGTCTCGCTGCCTGGTGAAGGCTACGGCTGCTGACACGTGACTGCCGATTTAGAACTAGTGTGTAGCTCACCTAGGCAAGTTTCCTTTTGCCGCGCCGCAACACTTTCGCGCGACACCCCATCGATCTTCGACACCATTCAGCAAACATGTCGTGGCGCAATCAAGGCATCACCGGCTCGAACAATATACCGCTTGGCAACCGCAGAAGATTTGGCGGCGGTGACGATGATGCGGGAGGCTACAATCCTTCTGCGCCGGCCGAAGGTTTGTCTGAGCTGAAGCGTGGGCGCAGCCCCGAGCGAGGTAAGCCACCCAAAGTCCACGCACAGATTTATGCTCACAAACTGTTCCCAGCTCCCGACGGCCCAAGGCAGCGCAAGAAGCGCAATCGATGGGGAGATGCCAGCGAGAACAAGGCTGCTGGTCTGATGGGCTTGCCTACAGCCATCTACTCAGCCATGACTACGGAGCAGCTTGATGCCTATACCTTGCATTTGCGCATTGAGGAGATCACGCAGAAACTGAAAATCAACGACGTGGTGCCAGCAGACGGCGATAGGTATGTATTCACATCTTCAGCTCGCAGCCCTCAAGATACTAACGGCAACAGGTCTCCCTCGCCGCCTCCTCAGTACGATAACTTCGGTCGTCGTGTCAACACGCGCGAGTTTCGTTACCGCAAGCGTCTTGAAGACGAGCGCCACAAGCTTGTTGAGAAGGCTATGAAGACGCTGCCTAACTACCACCCGCCCGCGGACTACAGGAGGCCTACTAAGACACAGGAGAAGGTCTATGTTCCAGTCAATGACTATCCGGAGATTAACTTCAGTACGAAACTAACCCCTCTAACTTTCCTTTCCCAGTCCCCCATCACCCTAGCCTTTGTCTTGACCAGCGTGCTCAGTCTGCTTGGTGCATATGCGCATCCAGTCAAGCCTGTAGTACAGCTCTGTCACTAACCCTACCAACCCTTTGCTCACATAAATTTTTGATCCTATACTAACCACAGCTTTTTGCACTAACAGTTGGATTACTTATTGGACCTCGTGGAAACACTCTGAAGAAGATGGAATCCGAGTCTGGAGCAAAGATTGCGATTCGTGGCAAAGGCTCCGTCAAGGAGGGTAAAGGACGATCTGACGCCGCCCATACTAGCAACCAGGAGGAGGATCTGCACTGCCTGATCATGGCGGACACTGAGGAGAAGGTGAACAAAGCCAAGAAGCTTATCCACAACGTCATTGAGACCGTAAGTCATACCCTTAATCCCTCTCGAGCAATATGTCCTAACAGGTTACAGGCTGCTTCCATCCCTGAAGGCCAGAACGAACTCAAGCGCAATCAGCTCCGTGAGCTTGCTGCCCTCAACGGTACCCTCCGCGACGACGAGAACCAAGCCTGCCAGAACTGTGGTGAGATTGGTCACCGCAAGTACGACTGCCCGCAGAAGCAAAACTTCACAGCCAGCATCATCTGCCGTGTTTGCGGTCAAGCGGGTCATATGGCTCGTGATTGCCCAGATCGCAAGGTCGGACAGCCATGGCGCAATGACAACCGCTTCGGCGATCGCCCCCCTCAAGGTCAAGGCCGCATTGGAGGTGCTCCCGAGAACGAATTGGATGCCTTTCTGTCAGAGATGGGTGGCGGTGGTGGTCAGCCCCGAGGCGCTATCGAATACAACGGCGGCGGCGCTGGCGGCGATGCCTATGGAGGTGGCGGAGCCAAGCCATGGGAGCGTGGCCCGACTGGTGGTGCTGCCCCATGGGCGCGCAGCGACAGCCGTGGCGACCGCGTCGACAGCAACTCAGCTGCTCCCCCACCCTGGGCTGGAGGTGCTGGAGCTGGTAGCTCTTACGACCAGAGCGGCGCTTACGGCAATAGCGGCGCCGCACCATGGGCCTCTGCTACGCCAGCTGCAGGAGCTTCGTATGGCTACGGCAATTATGGAGCTGGCTATGACCAGAACGCTGCAGCGGGTTATGGTGCTCCAGGTTACGGTGCCCCTGGCTACGGAGCTCCTGCGGCTGCTACTGGTCCTCCTCCTGGCTTGGGCCCTCTTTTCCAGAACTACGGAACAGCAGGAAGCCCTCCTCCCCCACCTCCTCCACCTTCGGGTTCAGCGCCTCCCCCGCCTCCACCAGGCGACATCCCTCCTCCACCTCCGCCTGGCGATGCGCCTCCTCCACCTCCTCCCCCAGCGTAAATGTTACACGAGCTCTAGTTCATACGTAGTAGCACCTGCGAATTAGGCCATCGGATCTCTATGGTACAAAAGCAATACTCACAGTCTAACTTTCAGAGCGTAGCTTATTCCGTGAGCTAACCAGCAACGGATCATCTTGATCTATATCCATATTCTTAAGCCTACAGGTAAGCGCCTCCTGGGTAGAATGAATATGAATACTATCTCTACTTCTGCCATATAGCTCATGCAAAATTCAAGACTTGCGCCGTGACAGTGTGATAAAATGCTCGTCAATACCAAAGCTTGTATCCAACCCAATTAAAGTGTTGCCGGTACCAGCACGTGTTTCCGGCCTTGTGACGTTATGTTGTCGATGCCAAGACATACCTACCCTGCGTCTGAACGCCTGGCATCTGCAGATGCTCCCCACAAACCCAAATATGACGACCTTCATGTAAACTCGCTGGAGACCCTTGCGCGCTATCTTCTTTCACTGCTTAAACCACACCTGTAATCTTGTAATACCCTCCAGAGCGGCGCTCCAAGGTGCTCAGGGCTTGCTTTGACCCCCACCTTGCAGACAGTCGCTCAGACGCCTGCAACACGCGAGCTTATCAGCCATGGAAAGGATACGCGTCAGCAAAGTCAGTGGGAAGATCTCTACGTACTAGTTGCATATAGCTAATGAGAACCAGGTAGAAGATGTCTACCTCTTGCGCAGAGGCATACGCTTCGATGGCACCCTCCACCTAATGCCCCACCACGTCGTCTTTAGCTACCTTCCCAGCAAACCCGCAGATGCTCCGCCAGACGCGAAGCCGCTGCGACAGAAAGAAGTATGGATTACGTATCCTATGATCAACTACTGTTGCCTCAAATCATGTCCACCAGTCATGCGCCAGCAGCCGTCTATCCGCATACGCTGTCGCGATTTCACCTATTTTGCGTTCTTCTTCCCAGACGAGAAGAAGGCTCGCGATGTATACGACAGCATACGTGCATTATCATGCAAGTTGGGCCGCCTTGACAAGCTGTTGGCCTTCAGCTATCAACCAAAACCACCAGAAGATCAGTTCAACAGCTGGGACATATACGATGCGCGTCGAGAGTTCAAGCGCCTGGGAATAAGTCCCAAGGATACGGAGAAGGGCTGGCGGATCTCTGAGATCAACATTGAATACAAAGTGAGCAAGCTCAGTGGCAGTCGACACGCAAACGCAGCATCCTAATAGACCGCAGTACTCAAAAACGTACCCTGCTCTCATTGCGGTTCCCTCGAAAGTATCAGATAGTGTTCTCCGATACGCCGGCGCATACCGTTCGAGACAGCGCATACCTGCACTCGTCTACCGCCATCCAGTCAACAACTGTTCCATAACACGAAGCTCACAACCCACACCCGGCATCACAGGAAACCGCAACCCTCAAGATGAGAGGCTTGTCGCAGCTATATGGGCTACGAATCGTGGCTGGAACCCTGCGCCAACGCCGGACGCTGCTGGATCTACGCCAGATCTGACTATTGAGAATGGCTCCAGTGCTGATAGCTCCTTTGTGGGCATTGCGGACTCTGAGGCTCCAACTCCCGGAAGGACGATTGCCGATGATCTAAGTGGTTCGACTGAGTCTGATGAGAATGTACCAAAAGTCTATGGCGCGCAGCAACGAAACCTTATTGTCGATGCCAGGCCGACCGTGAACGCATATGCCATGCAGGCCGTAGGACTTGGATCAGAAAAAATGGACCATTACCCAGGGGCAGAGAAAGCATACCTCGGAATCGACAACATCCACGTCATGCGAAAGTCCTTGAATATAGTAATTGATGCACTGAAGGAGTCAGATCTGACTTCGTTCCCACCAAACCAACAACTACTGGCAAAGAGCGGCTGGGTCAAACACACTGCTAACATCCTCGATGGCGTCGCCCTGATTGCTCGCAGAGTAGGCATCATGCATTCCCACGCTCTGATTCACTGTTCGGATGGATGGGACCGGACTAGCCAACTCAGCGCACTCAGTCAGATTTTGCTAGACCCATACTACCGGACAATGGAAGGCTTCATCGTTCTTGTTGAGAAAGACTGGCTCTCGTACGGTCATATGTTTAGACATCGGAGCGGATTTTTAAGCCACGAGAAGTGGTTTACAATTGAGAACGAACGGATAGAACGTAAGAACGACGGCCAAGGTGGCGGAAATCCTTTCGAGAATGCTCTTCGTGGGGCGAAAGGCTTTTTCAACCGGCAGAATGAGTCGAATGAGTCACTCAACCAACTGCCAGAAACGAACAGTACAGAAAACGTCGGAGACGTATCAGATGCCGCGCCTACAAAACCTTCCAGCAAGATCGGCGCTGCTGAAGAGCATCGTATCACGAAGGTCAACGAGTTGTCACCAGTGTTCCACCAATTTCTTGACTGCGTATACCAACTTCAATACCAACATCCCACGCGGTTCGAATTTAGTGAGCGCTTCCTACGAAGACTGCTGTACCACCTCTACTCGTGCCAGTATGGCACGTTTCTTTTCGACAATGAGAAGGAACGTATGGAGGCTAGGGCGAAGGAGCGAACAAGAAGCGTGTGGGACTATTTCCTTTGCCGGAAGCAGGAGTTTCTCAATCCAAAGTACGACCCTGAGATTGACGACTCGGTCCGGGGGAGAGAACGCATGATCTTCCCACGCAAAGGTGAGGCTAGATGGTGGGCCGAGTGCTTCGGACGTACAGATGATGAGATGAACTTGTTTGGCCCACAACTACCGCCAAGTCTTACACCTCAGACAAGCAACGTATCGAGTGGCCGGAGCGGAGCAAACACACCACTACGGAACGAGTCTATAGTGACTGGTACTGAGACTGCAGACAGCGCAACGGGCGCAGGTACAACCGCTGATCTGCCACCTACGCACGCAGTTGGAGAGCGCCCAAGTAGCACTTCTGCTACTTCTCCAACGCCATTCGACGCTGCTGCAGCACTGGGGCAGGACTTGAGGCAGGGTCTAGTGGCCGGCATTGGAAGGTTGGGCATTGGCAGCATCAGCCCTCGACCAAGTATAGATTCGAGTAGACAATCGCCTGGGCCCAGTACTGATGCAAGTGCACAGAGTGAGATGCAGAGGAGTAGGAGTAGGAGTAGGAGCAAAGAGACAAGAGGGGGGGTGGAGGTGGAGTTGCAATAATCGCAAGAGCGTGCATCAATCTCAAGTACACGCCTATTTAGTGTAGTTGAGATGGATTGAGCCTACTTCATGGCTTGGAAGACGAAGAAATGATACCCATGACTTTAAGATTTGCTACGATTCGCCAGTTATGCGGTTATGGGAATACGCCCGCTGTGAGTAACGTGCTGTTCATCGCTCTGTTCGGAGGCCGGTCGGCCCCACTTGTCGCTGCCCTGGAGTTTCTGTACGTGAGCTTACTTTTTCCAGCAACCCCCTCAGGAGCCTCAAGTCTCTTGCCAGTCTCTTGCCAGTCTCTTGCCAGTCTCTTGCCAGTCTCTTGCCAGTCTCTTGCCAGTCTCTTGCCAGTCTCTTGCCAGTCTCTTGCCAGTCTCTTGCCAGTCTCTTGCCAGTCTCTTGCCAGTCTCTTGCCAGTCTCTTGCCAGTCTCTTGCCAGTCTCTTGCCAGTCTCTTGCGCTGCGCACATTTTGCGGCCTCTAACAATTCTGCTGCGCGGTCCAGATCGTTTACTTCGCGAATAACGCGCCCATGACGTCTCTGTGCGGTAGCTGCGTGCGAAGCAACCGTCTCGACTCTCACAACATGACGTCGGCGGTGGAACGAGTCGTCTCGGTTCCAGAACGTATTGAACTATTCGCAACTCGCAGAAAGCATGCAAACACCGCCAGAACGCATGACCAGTGCGCCGCAATGAGCACTGCCTCGCACACCGCATTTCATGATGTCGATTCGCTAGGAATAAGCCACAATCGTGCCATACTGGGAATAGTCTTGGACCCCACGTTGCCGCGCCCAATGCGCATTGTGATGGCCTGAGGCGCAGCTCAGGAACTGCAGTTTGAATTGACCGCTTCTTTGCAGCTACGGACCAATGACTGACACCAGCCACAGTCGTGAACATGGGCACTCACTGTGCCTGCGGGAACAGCCACACATCCGCTGCCCTTGTGGGTCGCATTGCGGCGCGTAGCGGACATAATTGCTGAATATATGTCACGATGGGGGTTCCTCAAAGGCTGCGCTGCATTGCAACATTCGTACTTGACAAAGTTTAAAGTTTTAGTATCAACGATCGATCCATCAACATCTTGACCGCACTCCAGCACAATGCTGCCATCAAACAGCATTCCGTCGAAGAGATCTGGTCGACACCGAAGCACCTGCTCCGTTGACTCGGGCTATGGCTCTGGCCTTCATGGAGATGCAAATCTTCATTCCTTGGTGAGTGTGGTTCATCAAAGTCGTTTATCTGCTGTTCTGACAGATGACTTTCAGCTCAATGCACGTGACGTCGCACATGGCTGCACCACACAGCAGTCACAACCACAATCTCTTGCTCCGGGACTTGACATATCAATCAAGTTGCACGTTGGAGGTGATGTCTTGATCAAGAAAGAAGAACAAACTTCTGCGCCTAGCACACCACGACTCACGGTTTGCACGGCCATTTCGAATCTGTCCTCGCCAGACCCTGTCTCTCCAGCATCTCCATCAGAGGTCAGACGTTCCCACGCAAAAAAGTCTGTCAGCAAGCTTCCCCCACAGGCTGTGAAGCAGCTCCATGCTTGGCTTAGCACAAATCGCCATCACCCTTACCCGAACGCCGAGACGAAGCAGGCGCTAGCAGAGGCATGCAGTATCACTATGAAGCAGGTCACAACATGGTTTACAAATATGCGTCAAAGACAACTCAAGTCTCAGGAAGACGAATCAGGAAACTCGGGCGATACACAAGGCCATACTATACACCAAGCTTCGAGGAAGGGCAAGAAGAAGGATTACAGTCGCAGCAACGGAGCCTCCCCCATCGAGGGATTTCTGTCTCCACCACGACTCTCGCCTTCTGCTTCGATATCGGACTACTCTTCTGGCGAAGGAGACAACTGGCAGTGCACGTTTTGCAGGACCTCATTGACAGCGAAATCTTGGCGACGCCACGAGGAAACACAGCACCACCCCAAACACCAGTGGACGTGCCTAGCTCACGGCCCAAGGATTCGACTTCCGTCTTCCTCCATGTCAATTTGCGCATTCTGTGAACTTCAGAACCCAGACGACAACCACTTTCTGTCCTTTCACCGCATTGGAGATTGCTTATGCAAGGCTGAGCACGAGCGGACATTCGGAAGGCCAGACCACCTCAACCAGCACGCAAGGAATTTCCACAAATGTGAACAGCCATTGTCGGAATTGGTGCGAGACATCTGGCGCAGGGATGGCCCTGGAATGGTTGACAACATGAGCTGGACCTGTGGATTCTGTCAGAAAGTCCTCCCTACTTGGGATGCCAGAGCCACGCACATCGCCTCACACTTCAAAGCCGGTCTCACGATGGCGCAGTGGTGCGCCGATCTTGTGCCGCAGGCTACACTGCCAAGAGACCATACCGAAACCACTGGACCAGTAGCTTTGGATGCTCTTGCCAGCTTGGGAGTGACGCTTGCAGGACCTTCCGTACCAAGTTCGAACTCGGCGAATTATAGTCACCCTCATCCAATGCGACACTTACAGACACTGCATACCACGACGGCCGCAATCATGCCAGTTACGACCACCATCCCAGATCTCGACCTTGATCCTTTCTGCTTTTACGGCAACCAAATCGACACGTTCGATCCTTCGCTCTCTACCTCCAACTCCTACTACCCGGCCGTAAGCAATATGCCAGTTGCAACTCATAACACTGGGCCTTCTCTCATGGACTTTGCCGTTATTGACTTTGACGAGTTTGGGAACCCTGTATATGACATGAGTAGCATGCACTCATGGTAGCATGATTTCTTTTTATCTCGGCGCTCGATATACCCTGGGCATAAACACTATAGACGGGCACAGCTGGCTTAGAACGGATAGATTGGCATTCTCTCACGTACATCTTGTAGCAAGACTACATCTACCAATTCAATATCCCAAGACAAATATTTAATGACCACGCATCTATGTTCCACAGAGCGACGCCTTCGGGAGCCGGCCGCAGGCCCTCTTGCGCACTTGGTAAAGTGACCTTGCACGACAGCCGCAGCCGTGCCTTATCCGCTAGCGCCGGTAGTGAATACACGCTACTCGTCGAACACGGTAAGCGACGCAAGCATCGGAACGGCATTTCATCCTACCACAGCTGCAGACGGACCACACTCGCATCCGCCAACATACCAGCGGTGTGGTACTTCCAGCATGGCATGTAGTCGGCAGTTGTCCTTAACGTAAGATTGTGTGCGCAGCGGCAGGCGACTCGCGAGCACGTAGCACAGCGAGGTGCAATTCACCAGGGCATCTTTCTCCTGCCGAAGGAGGCGCTGGGCAAGCGAGAACCGCTAGGAAGCGTTGTCACGATGAGGACTTAGAAGCCCATCTCGACAAGGAGAGTATCGGAAGATGCACTTGACCCTCTGATCCAGACTGTGGGGAATGTGGGGCAGTTGACTCGTATTACGGAGCCGTTCACGCTGCAGACTTAGACTGAGATTTGACGCAATGGCTGAGTCGGAGATGGCGAGATACAGAGGGGGTGAGGATCTTGGGTTCAATGCTATGTGGTCATGGTATCGTGATGTATGAAATATGTTGAGCGGATGAAGACTGGAGAGCTATGGCTGTCATGGCTTCAGCATGTCCTCGTCGACTTCCCAGTCGTCCCAGGTGGGTTTGTCGTAGCCGTTTGGTCGTGAACTGCGCAAAAACCCATTCCAGTATCCTTCGATGTCAACGACTGGCTTGATTGTTCTGACCTCTGCGTTGAAGCCTTTGCTAAAGCATGCTTGCATGTGTCGTGGCTCGAACAATTCGGGGTGGGTTCTTCTCATTGTCTTCAAAGCCCGCTTGCCAACCTCGTCAACAGAGTCGTGGTGTCGCAGTTCGAAGAAATTAGAATCGTGCTCCTTCCGTAGCGCCGCCATCATCTCACCTTCGTACAGCCCTAGCTGTAATAGGTATATGTCATATTGAACGAGCGAGGTGGTACCAATGTAACTGCCACCTGTCTTTGCTCGCCTGTAGAGTCCAACAAGCGCTGCAATCGTACCCATGCATCCTGTTCCGTAGTCACTCATGGGGAAAGGTGGCACAACAGGTTCTTCCAGACCCATGGCATGACCTTGGGCCCACGCGACGCCAGACACGCAGTCTGCAATCTGTTGCCAGCCGGGCCTGTGCGCCCAAGGGCCAACGTGCCCGAAACAATTTTCGGCGACATACACGAAGCCGCGTCCCCGCTCTTTGGCAAGTTCCTGTAATTGCTTAGGTCCGTAGCCGAGACGATTGAGGCTGCCAGGACGGTAGCCGTCCAGAACAACATCGGCTGATCGAAGTAGCTTCTCAAATGTTTCGCGATCTGCCTTCTCTTTGAGGTTCATCTCTGCAGCATGTTTGCCAATATTTGCATCGACCTGGAAAAACGGAACATCCGAGAGATGAGGTGCTGTGACTTTGATGACTTCAGCTCCATACTCAGCGAGTCCACGGCCCATCGCCGGACCTGCAATGATCCTGCAAAGTTCGAGCACTCGAATTCCAGCGAGGATCTGAGGCTTCGGCGCAGAAGAAGGCGCGAACGGGAATGGTGTGGGCGGCGTCTCAGTCTCCAGCGACTCAACCCTCCATGGCGGCTGCTGCAAAAGGACCTGTCCGTGCTCTGTTGATTTGAAGTCGTCCCACTTCAGGCATGTTACGCCTGCTTGCTTAATTTGCGCATTCATCTCCTCGAGTTGGTCAAGCGTAAATTGCTTAACATGATCTTCAATGACCTGAATACATTCATGGTAATCGGTGAGGTCAGGACGGTGTCCCTCAAGACCAATCATGTTCAGCGCCTTCGTAGCTTCTAAAGAGCCATGGAGATGGAAGTACTCTCCAGGGTTCTTGGTCTCGTAGAGATTGGCTGATAGTCTGCGGTATTGGATAGATTGTGCTTGCAGGAGATCGGTATCTGGCGGAGTCAGCTAGCCATAACAAAGGCGCTACTCAAACAAAAGCGTACCTTTCAAGAGCTTCTTCACCTTAGGATGCGCCTTGTCCATACCGCCAACAGTAGCTAGGTATGTCGAGAACAGGAAAGCGGTAGCTCTTTCCAGATCGACATCGATGCTGCGGGTTGTGGAGCCATCCTTGAGATCGGCTATAGCAGAGGCAACGCCGGCCTCCACCGCCTTCAGCGCTGTGATAGCCTCAGTCTGCTTGAGCGGGCTGGGGAAGTATGGACTGCCTGTATTCGCTGTCGAAAAATGTATTCTAGAGATGTGAGGCAGGGCTTCTTGTGGGAGGTTGTCCTTTGCCTTTGCTAGCAATTGCTCAAGAGCGGCCTTTGTACCATCCAGGAGGCTATAGAGATCAGAAGTCCCATTGGTCCCGTTGGACTCAGATCCCAGATAAGGTGTCATGTTGTCAACCAGGCAAAGTGCAAGAGCAGGAAAGTCAAGTCAAGAGAACAAATGCTTAAGGCTCAAGGGAAGGGACCGTGACTTGATCAGATGTGCGGGATGTCGTTGTGAGCTTCCCGACACTGCTGCTTAGCGTCATGATCAACAAGCATCCCGTGGCGAAGATTTCGGATGCTAGCAGCACCCTGCGTGCAACGGCTGCGCACAAGCGTCCGGTCAGGCTGGCCCATAACGGTGTGAGGTGGTGCTGGGTCAGCTACCCGACCTCGGCAGGTCTGTGGGCACGTGCTCGCCAGCCCAGAACAAGAGCTTCCCGGGTTGCTGGTTCAGAACCACTCAGACGCCTGCCTGCGTTTGTGTTTGGAATCGACGATTCGCCGGACTCAGCAAGCTCGGGCAGGGCCGCAGCACCCCTCTATCGTCATCCTTGAGGGGCAGGCGAGGTACTGTGCGATCCTACTGCCCAACTCAATTCGTCGTCCCTCATCCGACACTCACTTCACCCATCCGAAGCATCGTCCCAGCAACAAACGTTGCACGTGATGATCGTGTAATGTCCATAGCCGCAGACCATGACACGTCCAAAAGTACCTCCTGGTTAGTCTGCGCGTCTTCGGCATAATTGCTCGATGGGTACTGATTTGATTGTTCACAGAACAGCGGCAGCGTACGGCCCAGGCATGCGAGAGCTGTAAGAGACGAAAACAGAAGGCGAGTCGCATTGTCACCCCTGCACAGCAGCTACACCTCTGAGTGCATTCGCTCTACATATGGCTGTCAATTGATCGTCAATTGATCGTCAATTGGGTCGTGAATCGCGGTCTTCGCTCTTGATCGTTCGCATTGCAGCAAAAATGTGGTGTTGAGGCGCACGCCAGCCCTCGCGTCAGAAGCTCGTCAAGAGTGGATCCTGGCTAACACTACAACAAGTGTAATGGCCTTTGCCCGTGCAACACATGTGAAAAGGTACTTACTCTCCGTACTGCATGCATTCCTCGAGATCAGCATGTCTACACAATCATTTGTTGACTACAATTGTGGAATGTCACCAGCTTGACGCAAACTGTCGTCACGTTATAACACATCTTGGTTGTGCACTATCAAGAGCGCTGCTAACAATGATAGCGGAATTTCAGTTGCATATACGCGGACCGCGAGCCTGGATCTCCTTCCGATAGCGGTCCCCCTGCCAAACGGCGAGCGGTCCAGGATGCGGATGCTGAAAGTCCGTACGCAGACGACAACTCGAATTCAAAGACACCTAGCAATGGCAACCCTCAACCCTCACCACTGGCATCAGCCAGGCGAAGGTCCTCGGCTGCCAATCGGCCGGTCGGTAAGAGTCACGAGGGTCGTCCGAATCCGCTGAGGCAAGAGACACCTTACAAATCACCTGGAGCCAGACCAAGTATTGAAGGGGTCGGCGCGTTTCAACACATACTTACAAGCAATGTGAACGGAGAACATCTACAAACACGGTCACGTGGCACTACTGTTGGTAGCGGTCCAGATGAGGAGGCCATCATATACAGCCAAAGCCGCATGCTTCAAGACCCAACAGGGCGTGTCCTCTATATAGGAGACTCCGCAACTTTGTCGTTTCTTCAATTATTGCGCATGATGGTCGAAACGGTCGCGGGAGCGTCATCCTTCACCAATGATCCCCGACGACACAAGATAGTTGAAGGGCAGTACTCCCTCCCTTCGGGCTTTAGGCACACGCATCTGCTTCCTGACATGCAGACTGCGCGTGTGCTTGCGGATGCTTTCTTCATCAACACCCATGGAATGCTTCAAGTATTCGAGCGCGATCGCTTCCTTGAAGAGATGGAAGCTTGCTACGCGGACCCTTTCCAAGTACAACCGCCATGGCTTTGCCTCTTGAACATGGTTTTCGCCATTGGTCTGACCATGGCCACCCCACTTTCAGGCAGTCCGGAGGCGCTCATCATTGACAAGCTTCGTAGCGAGCATCTTGACCGAGCAGAGGTGTTCTATTTGAACGCCAAGTCTTTGAATGATCCCATGAATGGCCTAGAAGACCAGGACTTTTGGTCTGTGCAAGCATTGTTGCTCATGTCTGTCTACATGCTTGCTAAGTCCAAACGAAACACAGCATTCGCCCTTCTTGGAATGGCAGCCCGATCCGCACACGCACTGGGTCTGCACAGAGAAGAAACTATGGTGATCTTCAGTCCTGAAGAGCAGACACAGCGCAAGAACCTTTGGAGATCCATATTCGTGATGGACCGCCTGCTTTCTTGCTCACTTGGTCGACCCACCGCCATATCCGAAGATGACTGTTCAGGAGATGCACTTCATCCATCTGAGGGGTCACCTGAACAGCCGTATTTGATCAACCCATCACCAGGCTTCAACGAAACCGGACCTTGCGCGCTGGAGGCTGCTGTGCGTAGCTGCTCTGTGATCGGTATCATCTTGCGAAAAGTGTATCAACAGCGTAAGATCAGCACACGCCTTGCGCAGGAGATTGCCGATATATGCAAATCATGGCCCCGTGCACTTCCATCTGTGTTACACTGGAGACAGGCAGCGAACGCGTCACCAAGCCAAGGCGTTGCGATTCTGCATGTCAACTTATTCTACTGCCATTCGATCATTCTATTGACGCGGCCTTTCTTCTTGTACATCCTGAATCTGGAAACACAACGGCATGTCAACCAATCGCAGCCTGGAGTCAGAGGGCCAAGGCCATACCTGCGCATGGAGAAGTTCAGCGAAGCGTGCGTCATTGCCTCAACACACACCATCCTTCTAGTCCAGAATGCGTTTGATGCAGGCTACCTGTCACGAAGGAATCCCGCCGTCATCTACTTTCTCTTCGCGGCCACGCTAGTAATACTTGCCAATGAGTTCGCTGGATTGTATCGGGTCGATGCTGCAGATACTTGCATCCTCAACGCTGTTACGATCATGAATTATTGCGCCGAGAGTGACCAACAGGCCAGTCGCCTTGTCTACATTCTCAGTACCTTCCGTGATGTCGTATCTCAGCAACGTATGCAGCGGAAGCAAAGCCAATCCGACAATGCGAACCTTCCTAGCATCTCATCGCAACTATATGGCGTCGCAGCGCCGAACCAGCAACATACGCAGGCTTCCAGTGCAGGTCTTGCCAGCTCTACAGACCTTATGAGTGCGACACCTCGACTACACCAAGTACCCATTCACATCTACCCTGGCCTGCAGACTGCACCCCTTGATGCAACCTCACCTACATTCCAACCACCTCACCTTACGCATTCGAATTCGCTGCCCACTCAGCTCCCCCCACCGCCGACGGACTTTTCCGTGCACCTGTCGCCCATTCATGACCCGCCTGCTACTGCACCTGGCTCAGACACGTATAACCTTGGTACATCCGGGCTGAATTCACCGTCAAAACCACCGAGTCTTAGTACGATGCTGGATCTGAGTGCTCTGGACAACACACGAGTACCGAGCCTGCACAGTGAAGAGAGCGGGTTGGATGAGCATATCGACTTTGATGCGTTGTGGGCATGGCCGAGCAACACGCCCGCGATGGGCAGTCCGAGGCAGGGTGGAGAGAGTAATGCAAATATTGGCGGAGGGCAGGCTGGGTGGAGTGGTTCGGGAGAAGGAGTGCCGGTGCCGCTTTTTGGAATCAGCCACGAGGGGCCAGTGATTAGGGAGTAGCTTGGGGTACTTGTTGAGGAGAACTTGAGCTGAGGAGAGGATTACGAGGGCACCGCCAGGCAAATGAGGTTCTGCCATCGGCTTGAGAAAGCAGAGGAGTGTTTTACACCACACAGTGAGTGGGAAACAGATCAAGTAAAAGTAGGTCTGATATTGTAAGAGTAAGAACACCGGGGTATTTCCAACGCAAATGCGACAATTTTTTTGCTCCAAACTCCTGATATGTATGCTCTGGCGTCTCGTCTGCATCACAAGTAGCCCGGACTATTCGCGCCACTCCTTGGCGCATTTGGTGCACTTGTAAAAGGCCGTCATGGGCTCGTCGGCACTGCGGATCTGCAGCTGGTACCAGTACGCCTGATCGTTGCGGCACTTTTCGTTTGGACATTGCACTGTACACATTGTGGTCAGCATGCCCATGCGCTTGTGAGGGGAAGAAACCAACGTACCTTCGGTCTTGTCGACGTTATCCCACGCTCCCTTGCCGCCCAGGATATCCTCGACCTCCTTCTTCTTCAGGTACTTGCGCTCGTAGTACCGCTTGTTAATGACGAAGTGGTATGGGCACGTCAGGCACTCGAAGCGGTTCTGCCCCACGTACTGCTCGATTGTCGGATCGCCTGGTGGAACGCGGCTTACACGCAGCATATTGCTGCAGGTCGGGCAGACTGGAGGGGTGTTAGTGGGGCGGGGTTCAAGGGAGGAAGGGTCCTTACAGAGCAGCATGGCGGCGGTGTGAATCCGAGGCGTGAATGCTGAAGCACCAGCTCGGTCGCGGAGTGAGTGTGACGACGATGCGCGACGAGAAAGTTACTGTGGACCCTGGGGCTAGGCCGGAAGGGGGAGCGCGGGGCGGCGGGCGGAGTTTGGGCACTGCTTGCCAGTGAGACCAAGTGCGTCTGAAACATTCGGGGCTGTCTCACCGCAAGTGCAGGCCAGCTTGAACACAGCCTCAGTCCTCTATTGTCGTGCTCTTACACTCACAGTCTACGCCCTGTTGTGCTCGCGTTGAGCCACACTCGCTCGATTCACCGTCGTCTGCCCCGCCAACCGCCAACCGCCAACCGCCAACGACCTCAGCTCACCATGGCCGACGAAGATGTATGGACCCAGCAGCGTCTATCACGTGTGCACGTGGGTTGAATTGCATGACTGACAGTCGCAGGGCGCGTCTCCCCGCGAGCTGATCCTTGAAGCGTGTCGCCGCAACAACACCGACCTGCTCGAAGAAACACTTGCCGACCTTGCGGCCGCGGCCTCAAAACACAAGAAGCAGCCTGCAGAGCACGTGGCAAAGGTGCTCAACGAGGCGAAGGACGGCGTGGGGAACGGGTGTCTGCACGTTGCCGCTACGTATGGGAGCTGTACGTCTGATCCCTGAGCCCACAACGTCCATCTACACCGCCCATGGACTGCGTGGGTGCCTGATGACATGGGTGGTCGCTAATGCGAGATACTACAGACGAGATCCTCGACATCCTGCTCGACCAGGAAGGCATCGAGATCGAGCTCACCGACCGCATCGAAGGCGACCTGCCCCTCCACAAAGCCGTGCGCTACGCAAACTCGCTCGCCCAATCCGACTGGCCGGCCGGCACCCCGATTGTCGAGATCCTGCTCGACGCTGGCTGCGATCCTAGGGTACGGAACAAGGCGAAGCTGAAGCCTGTCGAGCTGGTGGATCCGCGGAACACGGCGCTGAGGGAGGTCCTGAGGAAGGGTGAGGTGGCTATGATGATGGGTGGGGATGTGGTGGAGGAGGATGATGGGCCGACGGGGAGCGGGAGTGATAGTGATTAACTGCGCGACTGGAAGTGGAGAGTTGGTATTGGAGGGGCCCTGCTGCATGGACGGGCGTTGGATTTTCTAGAGCGTATGCATAGCTATACATGAACCGTAGACTTGGTCACACATGCAATTCTGCGTCATGTGCAGCAGCTACACTGCAACATTGCTTTCCTCTAAACTCTCGGTGTTTTTCTTTTCTGTTGCTCGTGCTTTGCAAGTTCATGTGGGCTGAGTGGTCTCTCCTCATGCTCCTTCTCTCTTCTCTCTCGCTGCTGCAACGCCGCGTCCGCTCGTGGGTATCATCATTTAATCTGCAGGATCCTTGCTTCCTCATGCACATGTTTCTCAGCACTCCATCGACACTCTATCGACACTCAATCCTGATTCTGTCCCCTATTAGCCACAGCCTTGAATTCATTCTCTTCCTTCAACTCACCTCAGGCGGCGGCCCGACCGGCCTGACCATTCTCTCCAGCAGCTGCACCCTCGTCTTCTCCCTTGGCTGGCCCAGCCCAATGCTCATGTACTGCAGCAGCGGCGGGTGGCCGACGTACGAGGAGAGCGAGTCGCGCGCAATGTTGGAGGTCCACTCGTGCTTGTTCGTGTCTGCGGATCCGATACCGATGTAGCGCGCCTGCAGCGCTTCGAGCTGTTGCTGGGCACGGAGTTTGTCGGCCATGGTGTAGTGGGACTGTGTGTTGGCGGTAGAATGGTGGAAAGGGCGAAGTTGGTGAGAGAAAGGCGCGCCAACACTTATCGATAAGAGCCGACCGCGACCACGACCGTTGCGACCGCGCGATCTGCTCGTCGCAACACTCACAACACACACCCTTCGACTTCTCACGCACATTAAATTTCACAAACACCGTCGCATTACCCCTATTTATCACACAAACGCCAACATGGCTGACGCCGACATGTCCAGCCGCCCACGCCTCCCCACGCCCGGCCTCTCGTCCTCACCCACCTCGCCCGTCATCGACTACTCGCCGCACACAGTCCCTTACAATGAAGACTTTGAGAACGACCTGATGCGCGCCATCCTCCATGGCACGCCACATCCCTCACCAAAACGCAAACAAGACGACCAACCCATGATTTCCGCTTCCGACCTGCCCGTCCCCATCACATCGCACCTGCGCACACACGCCTCGCCAATCCCGGGCCTTTTCTTGACGCACGAGAATGGCTATCACACTGGTGGGATCGGGCCGAGCGCGCACGTGGTCAGTGATTTCGCAAGGCGGTTTGTCGAGGAGAGGGGGCTGGGGCCGGGCGATGTGGAGGGCTTGGAGAGGGCGGTGAGGGGCGAGGTGGAGGGGAGGCTAGAGGAGGTTCGGAGTAGGATGCGCAGGAGAGAGGGGGTGGTGAGAGAGAATGAGAAGGTGTTGAAGGAGCTAGAGAGTCTGAGGCTGGAGCGGCAGGCTGAGTTGAGGGTGCTGGAGAAGATGAAAGGGAAGCGGTGAAGGGCTGAGATTGTGCCCATGGGCAATCCAAGCTTTGATGGGGGGTATTGAGACGGCGAGAGCTGAGGGGTTGGTGTTCTTCAGAGGCTGGCTGGAGGCACGGTAAAGATAAAATGGAGACTTGAAGGTGCAGGTGGACAGAAGGTGCCCGAGACTGTATGTTCAAGAGCTGAACCAAGTCTATGTCACGGCACATTTGGATTATCCAAGTATTAGAAAGATTCGAGCCATACCCGGTTCTGGGCGGCGAACGGTCGCACGCCCAGCAATAACCAATACCAAGTAAACAATTTTGACATGAATTAATACAGGCAAGACCTATGCAAGAACTGTCAGGCCTTGTGAGTGCTGTACTAATATGTGTGCATATCGGCTGATTCTACGCTCGATTACAGGCCAAGGGTCGAACTGCGGCTGGAAGCTATGGCCAACAACGTCATACTACAAAGATCGCCGCTGAATGTTACCTCTGACGCGCAATGCTCTACAGGCCTTGGGCGCAAGGGAATATCATTGCTAGTTCTAGAGTCTCTCCTGTCAGGCCGCGATAGAGATGGGTCTACGAACACGGTGGCCGCCCAAAGCGGTGCTTGCTTGCTGGACGTGATTGCCTTGTTACGAGCACCCCACACCGCACGTCTCCTGGGAAATCTCTCCTCACAACAACACAACACACCGCATGACACCAACCACTGAACATGCCTCATTCGCCCGCACTTACGACTAAGAAGTCGAGCAGCAAGCTTGAAAGCTTGGCTTGGTCTGGGTTCAAGCTTGGCTTTGGCCTTTTTAGCCTCGCGGTCACATGGGTTACCATTGTGTTTAAGAACGGCATCTTTCAGGCCAAAGACACAGATGAGGAGAAGCAGGAGCTAGCAGCTGGTACCTTCAACATGAACAAAAGACTGGATGAGTACTGACGACCTCCAGCTCAGCAGCAGTACTGGAGCCTCGATCGCGAACCACTCCCGGGCTTCAGACACGCCTTTTTCACGACATCCACCGGGACCAAGCTTCACTACGTCGTCAATGCGGACGCTGACGCTCCGCCTTCGCGCAATGTTGCTTTCTTCCTGCATGGCTTCCCCGACTCGTTCCTGCTATGGCGGCACATTCTGCAGGCTCCTGCACTGCAGCAAGAGCACACTCTCATCGCTGTCGATCTACCTGGGTATGGTGGCAGTGATAGTCTTCCAAATTATGGACCTAACGAGGTGCTCGAGGCCATGGCTGAATTCTTGATCGGTGTGAGGAAGCAGTTCCTGCAGGAGGACAGGAAGTGTGTTGTCGTCAGTCACGATTGGGGAGCGCTTATTTGCGCCAGGCTCGCGGCTGAGGCTGGGGAGCTAGCTGATCGCTGGGTGACAACGAGTGGAATCATTGTGAGTAAATCTGCAGGGTTTCAGAGCGTTATACTAACCTCCATAGCCTCACGCGACTGCTCACAACGCTTTCGCACAGTTGACTTTGGCACGCCAGATGCTGCGCACGTGGAGTCACAATCCCTTAAACACTGGGCTTCTCAAGAACGCTCTCCGAGCGCTCAAGCCAGTCATGTCGCAATTCAGAAAGTCGTTCTACATCTTCTGCTTTCACTTACCAAAGCCTCTGGACGCTTTCTTCACCACATGCGGTAACTACTGGTTCATACGCGCTTTGCACTGCCTTGGAAATGGCCCACAGGAGAAGGATGAAGACCTTCTGGCTAGACTTGATCCGAAGGCAGCGGCGGAATCCATGTGCATGTCTACTGGCCCTGCATTGCCGCAATTGGTAGACCAGCCGGTTGGTGAGCCTACGGGTCGATATGGTGAATCGGTGCGACGGAGGATAAAAGATCGGGGGATGTCGGAGAAGATCAGGATCTATCGCGAGGGTCTGTTCGTTGGGCGCTGGGAGAAGTCCCTCGAAACCACGGCTGCGCTTTTCGAGCTCCGATCAGGTGACGGTCGAGCTTCCACCAATGCTCCCAAAGGTGCCCTTAAAGCACCCGTCACATTCGTGCTTGGGCAGCGTGATCCAGCGTTTGACTTGAGACTGGCGCTTGACAACGTGAAGGAGTACCTAGTGGAGGGCAGCCAGGTCCTGGTCGTGAAGGGTGCAGGCCACTGGATGCCTACAGAACCTACTGCTCGGGTGGTCTTGGAGCAAATCGTGCTGTGGGCTTTGAGCGAGGACGTTAGCAACAAGTCGACGCCATTCGCTGGCATGCTGAACCTAAAGATCGTTGAGGAGGTCTGAGTGTATGGGGACTTTCACAGGTCATTTGCAGAGGCTTTCCTTATCAGCCGATTCATATAAGACTACCCAGTAGTCTAGCATTGGAGACCCAGGGTCTAATTTTAGCTGTATGCATCCTAAACTACGATAAGTATATACAACATCGAGCAGTGCCAACAACCCGCTTTTGCTGCATCTCATCAGCAAAACGTACCCCTAATGGATCCTTGCACTCATCATATTTTGCTATTTCGCTAACGCACAGCTCAGACGCTCCGACAGAAAACGTCGTCCCGTAACCTTATAAGGCAAGCCGTTCGATGACTAGTGCCCGGTAAATGGCGGTTAATTGAGCAATTCATCAAAGTCCCACTCGAAAAGCGCAAAGAGCGAATCATAACACGCCGCACACGGCTCCCGGCCTGCATCACGACCAGAAGAGAACGTCAAGCTGCATGATTGACTCTCTTGGTACTTTCGTACCCCTCACTGCCCCACCATCACCAACTTGCAGATGAGTGATTTGTTGAGTCGTAGCGAAAGCTCGGCGATCACGGGGAATAGAAGTATAAAGTGAGGATTCTGGCATTCCTACACGAAGTCCTTCACTCGACAGCCTATTGATCGAATTTACCATTTCAACTTTTACAATCCACAGCAACCACCGGTACGATGCCGTGAAAGAAGCACGCGGGGGTATCGCACCCCTCCTCTTCGCCCTTCGGGGTTATCAGGGTCAAGCAATGTCGACATGACATCGACAGGTATTTTCTCGAATCTGAAGCATGCATGGCGGGTGTTCAAGCCTTGTCTCCAATCCGCCGTATCCGTGTCGAGACTTCAACCCTCTCATCACAGTCACGGCGGGCTGGTGACAGGCTTGTTCTGAGATTATACCGTTTAAACTTGATCTGGATAATTCCAGCGAAAGGACTAGCTGCTTCTTGATCCCTTCCCCCACGCCTCTGGCGTACTGACTTTCGTAGCTTTGTCTCTCGTGTGAACAAGCCATCATGTCTACTGATAAGATTACCTTTTTGACCAACTGGTCTGTCTAGCACACTATGCCTGGGATTGGGATGCAGAGCTGATGGCCACAGGCACGCCACCCCGTACCATGCCCCCCTTTACCTCGCCCAGAGCAAGGGCTACTTCAAAGACGAAGGCATCAAAGTCGCGCTCCTCGAGCCTAACGACCCCAGCGTAAGCCCCCCTCCCTCCTTCCCTCCCGCACCCGATTAACCCATTGCTCAGGATGTCACCGAGATCATCGGATCTGGCAAAGTCGATCTCGGCTTCAAAGCCATGATCCATACGCTCGCGGCCGCCGCGCGCGGCTTCCCCGTAACCAGCATCGGCTCGCTGCTCAATGAGCCCTTCACCGGCGTTGTCTACCTGACCTCCTCAGGCATCACTCCGGACTTCACCACCCTACGCGGCAAGAAAATCGGCTACGTGGGCGAGTTCGGCAAGATCCAGCTCGACGAGCTGACGGCTCACTATGGCATGTCCCCCGCCGACTACTCCGCTGTGCGCGTCGGCATGAACGTGACCAAAAGCATCATCTCCGGCGACATCGACGCGGGCATCGGCCTCGAGAACGTCCAAATGGTCGAGCTGGAAGAGTGGCTTGTGTCGCAGGGCCGCGACCGCAGCGAAGTCCGCATGCTACGCATCGACGAGCTAGCGCAGCTGGGCTGCTGCTGCTTCTGCAGCATCCTGTACATTGGCAACGACGCCTTCCTCGCCGCCAACCCTGACAAGGTCCGCGCCTTCCTGCGCGCCTGCAAGCGCGCCACAGACTTTGTCCTCGCCCACCCCCACCAGGCCTGGAAGGAATTCACAGACTTCAAGTCCGCAATGGATACCCCCACCAACCGCAAGATCTTCGAGCGCAGCTTCGCCTACTTCTCGCCTGATCTGCAGAACGTCCGCCGTGACTGGGAGAAAGTGACGCGGTATGGCAAGCGGCTGGGCGTGCTGGACGACGGGTTCGAGCCAAACTACACGAATGACTATCTGCAGTGGGGACTGGAGGCCGATAGCCAGGATCCCACGGGTGACCAGAAGAAGATGGTGGAGTTGCAGGAGGGAGTCAAGCAGCATGGCGGTTTTGTGCGGCTCGAGTCTGTAGCGGCTAAGACGGTTGTCGGTGCTGCTGCTATGAAGGAGGATTAGGTCGACGTGGACATGCTTACCTGAGGGTGTAGGCGGCAGAAGGATTAAAGAAATAAACCAGTCACTCGTTTATGTTGTTGTCAGCCTAAGGCTCCCGTCTTTTGATATGATGTACTTGTGATAGTCTCCAGGCATGCTAGTTCATGACGTCCCAGACATCGAACAGCACTCACGAGCAAAGACAGGGAAGCTTGAGTAAGGGTTCGAACAAATGTGGCGATCAGTATTTACAGACAGGCAACTACAGTTGAAGTGCGACCAATAACGCCAAGTTTGAACTCTACTCAAAAGTGAAATGCCATGCAAAACTCCGCCGCTTATGCTGATGCAGTAAGGCTTCTAGAAAAGAGGGTATATCTCGCTCGCTCGCTTCATCGAAAGAATGCTGTGCTGATCCACACCAGGAATGTATCTCCGATCGAGTGTTGAGTACATTCCGTGTTTGCGACAACATCAGAACTCAAACTTTTTTACGTCCTCTGCTCCTTCTTTGTCTCTTTCTTCTGCAAAGATGACTCATGAAAGAGGAGGAACAGTGTTCAGTAGCCTTGCCACATCATTTGGTGCCATCTGGCTGTTCTGCAAGCTACGGACCTGGCTGCCCTTACGCAGCTTTTGTAGGCCAAGGGCGACTTTCCAACTCTCGGAGTCATCAATGAGAAAGACGTACTTCTTTCCATCCCCATCGCGGATTGACGCGCGGAGGATGTGTAGGTTCTTGGAAGGTTGAGTTCCGGTCTAAAAAGAAGTCAGTATGTAATCTCGCAACCTAACACAAACTGAAGAAGACCGACTTACCTCAACAAGCTTCAGAGTCCAAGCCTTCACGTCCCATTCGCGCTGTGGTATGCCGCGTACATCATCGTCAATAAACAGACCCTCGGATTGGATCCTCAGAATCAATCCGTCAGTCACCTTACCAACACTGGCCACCAGCTGCGCCACGGGCTTTGGGAAGAGGTCGTTAAACAGATAGACAGCTTTGATGACGATCTTGTTTGGATCAGCTGTGGAGTATGGTCCTCGTTGCGAAGCCGGAGGTGACGTCCGCGCGGTAGAGATTGACTCTGCGTATGACGATTCGGAGTATGCAGAAGACACATGTGAACGTGATGCGCTCGATCGTGCGTCTGTACCAAAGTAAGACTTTGCGTTGGGCTTCTCATAGGCCTTCTTGGGGGAGACAGTGGCTTTGATTGGCGAAGAATGGGTGGAGGTCACCGAGGGCGAAGGGACGGGAGGGCTTCGAGCTCCTGCGTACGGGTCGAGACGCTCGCCACCACCAGTGCCACCATATGTTGTAGATCTCCGGCCTGTACTGGGATCTGGTACCGCTGCAGCCGCCGCTTCTGCCTTGATCTTCTCGGCTTCTGCCTTGAGTCGGGCTTCTCGGTCGCGCTGGGCACGTTCTCGGGCAGCCTTAAGTCTTTCGGCTCTTTCAGCGTCAGCTTTTGCTTTGAGAGCGGCAGCTTCGGCAGCAGCCTTCTCCTTTGCTGCTGCAGCTTCCGCGGCAGCCTTTTCGTCTTGTGCCTTCCTCGCTGCCTCTTCGGCTGCCTTGGCTTTCTGTTCAGCCTCCAGCTTCTCTCTGATCTCCTTCTCGATGGCTGCTCTTGCTGCAGCCTCACGAGCCTCCCTTTCGGCGTCTTCTTTCTCGCGCTGCTCTTGAAGCTTCTTGGCTTTCTCTTTGGCGAGTCTCTCGCGGGCTTCGCGCTCGCGTTGTTCTCGTTCACGCTGTCTCATCTTTTCCCACTTCTCTTTCTCAGCCTTGGCTCGAGCTTGCTTCGCTGCTTCTTCTTTCGCCTTCTCCTCTTCTTCGCGCTTCTTTCTTGCTTCCTCAGCCTTCTTGAGCTCCTCCCAGGCGGCCTTTCTGGCCACTTCCTCTGCTATTTTCTTCGCTTCCTCCGCAAGTCTCCGTGCCTCCTCTTGCCTTCTTCTAGCCTCCTCTTCTTGCCTTCGTTTCGCCTCGTCTGCTTGCTTTCGTTTAGCCTCGTCCGCTTGCTTTCGTTTAACCTCGTCCGCTTGTTTGCGTTGCGCCTCTGCTTGCCTGCGCTCTTCTTCGGCTCGTTTGCGGTCTGCCTCTTCTTTACCGCGTCTTGCCTCGTCTTCTTTCCTCTTTGCCTCTGCCTTCTTCTTCTGCTCTTCATCAGCGCGCTTGCGCTCCTCCTCAGCTTTGGCCTGTTCTTTTTTAAATGTCGACTCGGCGTCGTCTGGAGGTGGTGATGACGCACCATATTGTTGATAACCTCCCCATCCTCCTTGAGCACCATGTGGTGGAGGACCGCCAGCACCAGGGAAACCACCATTCGGCGGTGGCGATGAGTGCTGGTAACCAGCTCCTGCGCCCGATGTACCTGCTCCAGCTCCAGCACCTGTGTTGCTTTGAGGCCCGCCGCCTGATCCGAAAGCACCAAACTTGCCGCTTTGTGTCTGACCGAAGGCCCAACCTGCGACGCCCACGAGCACCACCAACAGTATCACACCACTACCGCCAGACGACACGCCCTGGGTGACCATCTGACAATACTGCTTGACGTGCGGCTCGATGGTCTTCCATACCGCAATGCTAGCAAGCGTACTAGCTATGCCTGCTATGAAGCTATTTCGCTGGACCTGCAGACTAGGAAGGTACACGAACCCACCTCCCGAGGAATGCGGCGGTATTATGAAGATGTCGTAGTTCCCCGGAGGCAACCCACTGCCACCCCCCGGGGGTGCATGAGTACCTCCTGTAGTTTTGGGATTCTCGCCATGTTTGGGCGGTGGTGGTGGAGGGCCACTCATGACGGTACGTGCCCGTCGGGGCAAGGACGAGCGGTACGACGGGCGTTGTGTGGAGAAGTTGGTATAGCCGGGTAAAAGTGAGAGTACTCAGGGCGTCGGGCGGTGTGTGCGAGTGTGGAGGAGCTGCGTTGGCAGCTTCGCGCTTTGCGGAGAGAAAGCGGCTGGTCAGAGCGCGCAGGTGTTGGTGGAACCAAACGATGTCAACTGTCAGAACCCCATCAAAAGCAATGGCAATGTGTTCAGACGTTGAACTGTGTTCAGAATAGGGTCAGGCATGGGTACAGATTTTGTGGTGCGAGCTGCTCTTTCCTCGGCGTCGCTGTGTTTACTTTTGTCCACACCCGCTCTAGCGCAAGCGGCCCGCCCGTGCAGCGTCATCCCCATACGTTTCCCATAGCCAATCATAGTGTACCGCCCTGGCTTTTGTCGAACAGCGCGCCTTATTCGCTGCATTTCCCTCCTTTTCATTCGAACTGCTAGAGGCTCGCACAGCATCTGTCGACACTTGCACAGCAGCGCCGTTGTATTCAACCACTCGACACGCCAAAAACACACGTCGCGCCCAAGCTGAGCTGCAGCACTTAGAAGCACTGCCTCGCAGTTTGACCGAACGGAGAAGCTCTTCACGATGTGATTCGCCTCAGCACACTGCATGAGTACGCGGCAATGCTTCATTCGCTCGAGGGCGGTGAATAGTGGGGAGCGAAACGCATGCTCGCCCCACTAGAGCACTGTTTTGGTCTTCGCTGCTGCGCGGTCCGTAGCGCTGTCAACCGGATGTCGAGTTGCTATGGTGCAACGTGGGCGGTTCGATTGCTCGTTCTTCTTTGACCTATCCTAGCAGGCGAGGGAATCGAATGTGCTGGAAAACAGACCTCATCAACACATAGTGTCGATCAAGCTTTTCCATGCTATTGAACAAATGGAACCGAGTCTGGCCATTCATGCCTTTGGCGCCAGTCAAGTGCCCATCAAATCCATGACAGACCGAATGACAAGAAGAGTGCGACTCACCTGTCAAAATGTGCTTTTGCGCCCTGCTACAATGAAAGTGACTTTATGGTCTCGTTCTCCAATCGCGTATTGCGATTCGCGATTCAGTCTCATGCTTTGTGTTTAAGCGCTCACTACTAGCTCTGTGTAACGTTCTTGCCGTGTCTCCACTTTGTGGTCACAATTAATCGGAACTTTCCTACGAAAGTGTTCAATTAATGCGGATCAGGCCCGGTTCTCTGATGACTTTGCCTTTCTAATTCTTCGGGAGGGACGTTGATCAATCACTGGCCTGATGTGTAGTGGCTGATGTCCGTAGTTAACATACAGGGGTGACTTCCACATCGGAAGCACGTCTTTGCCTCATCTCAAGTTGTAGAATAGTCTAAATACATTTCACCACTCGTAGTTGCCTGCTCCGAAGATCTCTTACTTCGCCTTACTCTTGAGGCGGCATCTGTTCCTCATCTTTTGAGCTCACATTATTGTGTGCAGTTTCTCTCTTCCTCTGAACAGAACCATAATCGCTCTTCACTCACAAATACTGGTTGCGGAAACACCATTAGTATGGATGGCATATAGAATACCCTCAATTGTACCCCGTCCCAGCTCCGAAGGATCTGCCTACCACTATTGCTACCCACCGTCACATAACAGCACAACAACAACTCCGTCCGCCCTTGCCTGCATTTCCATCAAAAGCCATATCCGGATAAACACTCATAACCTGCTCCTTATATTCTTCCACCTCCTTCTTCATCTTCTCCCTGCCAAAGCTATCCGTCGATCCCAGCGTCGTAGCCTCACTAAGCGTGGCGGCCCGGAACTGCTTCACCTGGCGTCGCTCTCGCGCATCAACACGTCTTTCTCGCCGCTCCTCGAGGTTTCCGAGTGAGCCCCAGGGAGGCTGGCGAGGACCTATTTGGGGATCGGCTACGCGCAGAGAGTCAGGCAGTGGCCGGGGCAGAGTGGCGAGGCCGCGATACTGCGCTTTGGAAGTGCTGAGGCGTGGGTTGTAGTTCGAGTTGTTCGTTCGCCCGAGAGTTGGAGGAGGGGCCAGGCGTGATATGGGACGTTGACCAAATGCGTATCTGTGATTGAAATCTTTGGGCGCTGTCCGTCTAGAGGCATGCATGCTGCTAGAAACATCGTCTTCAGGCAAGATGCCGGCGCCCAGAAGGCTGTCATATGATCGGTATAGACGCAAGGAGGAGTGGGTCTGGGGTCCGATGGACAAGCTTTTGCTCTGCCGTAGAGTGCGGTCATGGACGTGGTTGTGGTGATCTGGCGATGAGCTCCGCGAAGACTGAGTGGCATCATCTGCGAAGGTGACCGTGCGCCTGGAGACTTTAGACTGTGGTCGTTCATGTCCGGCCGTAGTGTTTTCAAGGTTCACGTCGTGATGGTTGCCAGTAGACAGCACTGGGATTGGGCTGTAGAGGTTAGCGCGAGGCTGATGCCGCACCTTCACCTGCATCTGTTGGAGCGCTGACTTCTTCTTGATTTCTCCCCGACTGAAATTGATGGTTTGCTCACCCAAGTCTTGCTTGTCGGATGGAGCATAGAGAGGTGTGACTGGTGGCGGCGGAGGTAGTGGCGGTAAAGGATGGCAGTTCATTCTTCCATATCTCTTCTGTCGCAGTGGAGTTCGCTTGGTGATGGTCGGAGTTGTCGGTGCTGGGTAAATGTTTGCTTGTTGAACTTGTGATAGTGACGGTGTACGGTTACGCGAAGTTGATTCAGCAGTGCCTCCTGAGTGACTCCCGCGTGGTAGTGTTGACCGTGATACCGTGTGATATCTGCTTGCCGCTGCTGTATCTCCTTGCAAAGGCACCTGGCAGGCTGGAGTACTTTGATCGCAAATTTTACTCGAAGTGGGCAATGTAGTAGGTGCAGCATTCTCTTCGGAGCCTATCGCCTCTGAAGAACTGGTGACCACACTTGACACGGTCGCTCTGCGAGTGGTAATTCGAGCAATATATGTGAGCTTCTTAGGGCTTTGAGCCGGCTGAAAGGGCTCTGAATGTGTGGGAGGTGTCGTGAATACATCAGGACTTTGCGGCCTTGAGGACGATACTGTCTCGCAATAAGCTTGGTATGGCGTTTTGGTTTCCACTGCAAAAACTGCAGGTTCCTGGTCGCCCTGGATCTTGATGCGCGCTTTGATTCTGACGCAGTGGCGCTTGTTACTGGGACTGAGCGTAGTCACTGGAGTTGAGTGAGTCGCATCCATTGGTATTAATCGTCGTTGGTATCCAGACTCAATTGCATAGCTGGGGGCAGCCGTCCAGCGTGCAGGTTCTGTCGAAGACAGTGATCAACATCTGCAATCCTAATGCCTTATCACACAGATCACGGTTGTTGATTTTCGAGGGTACAATCATTGCTGGCGATGAATGAGGTGAGGTCATTTCGTATACATTCCAGTTGAGGAATTTGGTTACGGTCGTCTTGGAGATCAACCTAAACAGGTCAGGCGAGGTATCAGAGAGTTATCAGATATCGGCTGCGCCATAAAAGTCGATGATGCCTTTTCGAAGTCCTTGCTCAAACAGCCACGTGAAGCCGCCCCTATATCCGCTCTCCCTCAGTCGCTTCAGCACCCACAGTTCCGACATGCCAATTCGATCGCCATGTGTGCCACAACCATCGAAGAAGGCCATAGCATCCGAGTAGCCTACATCCCAGCCGTATCTGTATTTTTCGTGCTCATACGTCCCATTCGGGTCGACTTGCTTCCAATAGTCTACATGTTGCTGATACGCTTGTTGCTGACGCGTGCCCTGTTCTGACCTCGCCTTTTCCAGGCGTCTAGCTTTCTCGTCTGGGGCTAGTAGTGTTTGCTGGGGAGGCACAATGTTCTTCCCGTCAGTTTGTGCTTTGAAACCCCACTCTCCGCCAGGCATCCAATCCATTTTCCAGGTCCAGAAGTAGCTCCCACCAGCACGCTGTTGGTAACGTTGGCTCTGCGCTATCCCAAACTTCTTTACAAGCTCTTCCTTTGGCACGCCATCGCTCTTAGCCCAGGAGTCTTCGGTCAAAACGCAGGAGTACTCTCCAACGATAGTCTGCACTGCGCCACGATCGATGACAGACCCCTCTTTTCCGTCAAGCTGACCTAACTTTGTGCCAACCTCTTGGATGATCTGCTGAGGTGATTTTTGTTTATCTGAGTCTGTGAAGGCCCAGTAGAAGTGTGTGTCAACGATGACCGGAGTTGTTGGATGCTCAGCGTATACTGAGTTTGTCTGGAGTGAGTAATCGACAGCCCTGTCGAGATTCCAACCATCCGAGATAATGACAGGAATACTTGGGTCGATAGCTGATACAGCAGCGATAGCCTCGTTATACCACTCATACATACGGTGAGACTCCCATTCAGCCTCGTTGACAAGCTGTATGCCAACTATATCAAGTCCGTTTCTGGCTTCTTGGGCAATAAACTCAGCACAACGAGTGCCTAGAGCACGATTGAAATCCGAGTGCCAGAATTCTGCGCGACCACTGTTCGTACCAGAGTGCTCTTGTGCGTTCGCACCACCTGGAAGAGCATGGAGATCAAGCATAACTCCGATCGATCGCTCGCGTAGGCGTTGAATGAGGGTACGTATACTGTTCCATGCCTCACGATACACTTGGGCGTAGGGTTCAAAAGGCGTGCCGCGAGTGAAGTCGGGACCAGGCAAGTCGTAGTAGCCAATGGGCAGGCGGATAGTCGTGCACTTTGCCTCGTTGAGCAGCCATCCTATTGCTGCATCTGTCACGATGCTAGACCAATGGTGTTCAAACTTCTGCTTGGCGCAGTCAACGCCTTCTCTGTCAACCCACGCTTTAACTGCGGCAAGCTCGCTCGAGCCTTCAGCGCCGTCAGGGAATCGAGACGGCTGCAGCCATTTCTCGATCACATAGACGGAACCGAGATTGGTCCCGTGATGATAGCGGTACCGCAAGATGTCGAGAGGTGTAGGCTCGCTAATACCTCCTTGGCTGTGATGTCCTGCAGGAGGACCATGACTAGGCGGTCCGTGTGGACGATGTTGTTGCTGATGTTGCTGGCCCGGCCCTGATTGAGAGTCTCGCTGTGAGAAATCCTTCCACTCGGCCTTTGCCTTCTGCAAGAAGCCTTTCATGATGGCGTCGATGTGCGTGAAGGAACCCGATGCACCGAGTCAGTAGGAACGTGAGGAATGTGTCCTGTACGACAGTGCCTCTCACAGGGACTACGAACTGTAGGTGTGACGAGTAGATAACGTGAACATGTAAGGGATGCCAAGTTCGAGGTCTCGCAGGTGACGTAAACAAACAAGGTCCTTGGATATCGGCAAGAGTGTCCTAGCCAGAGATCATCACGATCCGCGCGCTTGTGCGGCTCTTCAGTTGTTGGGCACACTGTGAATGGGGCCGAAGCAGGGAGCGAGGAGCATGCGAATTGGTAGCCATTTGTTGCGCACGGTGCGACCTTGTAGCTTCTCCAGATGCGATAATCGAGCGGCTGACTTGGTTGCTGTATTGTCGACGAGTAAAACTCATGATGCAGTTTGATACGATGAGCTTTAGAGATTAGACACTGCTGAACGACCTATCCATTGTCAACACCGAACAACACTACTTTTGCATGTAGCCGTGGTATCGATAAGAGCGCGAGCGAGCGAGAACGGGCTGGAGATGACTGAGGAGAGAGGTGGGGCTCAGAAGCCAAGGGACCCTGAACGCGACTGGCACCCAATCGCGTCAGTGGTCCAGTATCCATGGTCTCCCAGCCTCAAGACGCGACTATCCTTTCACCACAACATTGGGGTTTGATTCTTCCTTCAGACTGTCTCTAGTCTTACATATCTCAAGAGCTCTAGACAGAGGATTCTCAGAATTATCGTCGATCGCTGCTCGAAACCGCAACCTCGGCGCGCGTCATTGCTCGTCCCACGCGTCCTGAGACAGTTCACCAATATCACAACAAAAACAACAACAAATACTATATACGACTATGTCTACTCGACATAACTTACCTGGAACACCCTCACGTCGCGTTCTAGGTGATCTTACTCCCAGAGCTATGAATACGCCTTCGAAAGCTAAGAGCCTCGAGTCGTCTGAACTCACTCGAGCGCAAAGCCCTCTTAAGCAAACCCAAGCTCCCAGCCACAGTCCACGAGTCTCTGCAGACAAGGAGAACCTTACTAGTATTGACGCGTTCCCTCACGGAAAGAAACGGAGCATCGACGAGGTGGATGACGCAGAGAAGGTGCCGGCCGCGAAGATGGTCGCATTTGAGCGCGATACGCCCCAACAAGGCGCGGTAGCCCAGCTCACCAGCGCCGCAGTACAACGTCACACGGTCCGTAACCCCGCACATAGCTGTCTATTTAATACTGACCATTCCCGTCCAGTCCAACAACCCAGCAGGTCTCGCCGATCCTGGGTCTCCAACAGAACGCGCGACTCCCACCCCCTCACCTCCCTCGCCTGAGTTACAATCGCAGCCCTTCCCAGACTCGCAAAAGTCCTTCTCAGAATTCCTGGACTACGGCCTTTGCGCATCTCAGCAGAGTGAACACGGCGTCGCTATCTCCGTACCCAAGTCAGCACCCAACGCCGTGCCCAAGACACCCACAAGCGCACCCGCACCCAAGTCGCGCGCACAACTCCTCCGCACGCGTTTGACCTTCGCTAGATACAAGGTCTGCACAAACCAAGTCTCGAAGCCTTCACGCGAAGTCCTGTCCGACTACGAGCTCTCCTCGTCACCCGACGCGCTGCGCACATCGGAATCTCTGACCACCAACGCCTACATGACGTCTGCCGAGGACCTCGCAACGGCAGCGGCAACGCAACGCGTGCCCGACATCACCATATCTTCGCCGTCGCGCAACCCGGTCTTCGTGAAAGCGAATCTCGACCCCTTCCGTCCGATTGGCGCGCTGGGGCAGCCGCCCGTAAGCTTCGCGCCGCCGGCGCAGAGCGGTGCCGTCGAGACTAGAGTCGTGGAGGGCTACGAGGTGGGCAGCTCGCCACCGGTGCAGAGCGTGAGTCCAGCTACGCTGATGAGTCCTATGAGCGGTGGGGAAAGTAAGCACGAGAAGCTACAGCGGCTGAAGGAGCAGCAGTGGCGAGAGAGCAGCAGTGCGCAGGGGAACGCGGGGAAAGCAGCGAAGGGGTTGATGGAGCTAATGAGTGGGAGACGATAGAGGGGAGGGAGTAGATTAGTAATAACTCGTTGTGACCTTCGCACGCGAATATGACTTCACGTGCATGTGTGAGCAAGGCGGGCAGCGATGTGTGTGTATGTGTGTGTAATGATTGATCGACGTCTGCTATTCGCACTTAAAGATTGATCCGAATCATAGCTTCCTGCAGCCTAGTGCCGTCAGGTGGCCTCATAACTTGAAAAGGAATGCGATGTTGTTGTGTCGACAGACAGAATCGAGAGTTTCTAACACATTTCACGTCAGCCCACTAACCCCCACTATTGCTAGGAGTCAAGATAAGCTCACATTTTCCGCAGTTGCAGGCACCCTGAGCGCAGCCGCAGTCGGCGCAAGTGCAACCAGCAGTTCCGCAGCCAGGCATGATGAAGATGGGTTTATTGGGGTTTTGGTGGTAGAGTTTGGTGGGAGAAGTTGTAGTGGACGTTTGCAGGAGGAAAGAGTCGTGGAGGGGCAGTGCGGGGCTTTATATCACGAGTTCGATAGTCGAGTCCCACACTGCGCGCGAGCGCGAGCGAAGCAGACAGCGTAGATCACCGGGTTGTCATCGCGTCGGCATGTGGTACGCTGATAGCCGCTTTTGCCTGTATAGCGGCGCAAGGTCGCCAAGGTCACGGCTGCTGAGACGGCAGAAAGCGAATGGATTGCCGTTAGGCGTGGTCCTGAAGCCGTGGGTGTGTGGACTAGTGAGCAAGTTTCGTGGGACCGTATGCAGGGTGACGGGAGCCAAACCGCTTTGGGGCATGGGCGCATAGTGAGCAGCCTCTGTGTAGGTCATAGCTTGATAAATGTCGTGGGATTTGATGCTGCACTTAGGCCTGCATGTACAGATGTCGTCGAAGGCTGAGATCCAAGAACTTGCTGTTGTAGAGTGTGACGTGAGCCGTGGATTTGGTGTCATCGCAGCTGCCCAATCTAGATCACACCTCTTCTGCCAACATCCTCCAGGTCGATGACCTCCTCTTCGACTTCAAGCTCTGGTACATGTTTCCCCTTGCTCTTGCCGCCTTTTGCTGTATTCTTCCCGCTGACACTCCCTCTCTTGCCCTTGCCCTCTTTTGCACTACTGTCCTCGGCGTCTTCGTCACCAAACAAGAACCCTTTGCCCTTCATACGCCGCTTCTCATCTGAGGCAAAAGTAGAGTGCGCAGCCCCCGAAGCAAAGTTTGAAGATGCAGACTCCTCCCCTAGCATCCACGAAAAGTTGGATGAAGTGAGTTGTGGGCGCGAACGTGGAGCCAGGCGCGAAACAGCTGAGAGCTTGCTTGGTGATGCTGTAGGTGGAGAAGCAGCTTGTGGGCTGAGTGGTGAAGGCTTCTGTGATGTTTCTGTGGCAACGGGAATAGTGAGACTGACGGTCGGCGACGCATCCAACGTAATTGCAGGCTGCAGAGGGGATGGAGGGGCTAGGCTTGCGGCTGCATCTGCAGTTGCTGCTTGATCGGTAGATTCATCGATTGGCAGCGGGATTGACGAGTCCTCGAGATAGACTTGGACGAATTGCACTTTCGCAATGGCAAGACTAAGCGCCTCCATTGCGGCCTTGTTGCTGTATTCTTCGTCCTTTGACTTCTGACTTTCGGTCTGTCGTCTGTGGTGCTCCCACAGCTCGGCTACAGCACCCTCCAGCATGCTTCCCAAATCCTTGCTTCTCTTTTCCAACTCTGCGATCCGTTTGAAGGCATTGGCGGAGGGTGTTCGATAGAGATCAGGCCGTTGATTGGATCCAACCAAACTCATGTTAGGTCCTCGAAACTCTCTTCCTCCAGACCTTGGTGTAGATTGACCTGACACTGCACCGTTCTGGTAAGCCTCTACGTTCTTTCGTACCTCCCCAACAGCATCTCGAAGTGCTTTCCCAACACCCCACTGTGAGCCCTTTTCAAGCACATTCTTTGCAGCGCCTTGCAACACCGCTTCCAACCCAGCTCCCTGCGGACCGAGGAAGCTCTTCGGAGAGCCTAATCTTTGTCTTGCGCGACTTGATGCAAAAGACAACGCAGGCGATGGCGCGCGATCGGCTGCAACAAGTTCGGTCTCGATCGATGGTGCCTGCTTGCCGTGCCGTGTGATGATCTCGGCACCGCCTTGCGGAGTAAGGTGATCGCGCAGGTATAATGCATCCTTGATGAAGGTGTAAGCAGGCGCACTCGGTTCGGGATATCGAAGCAGTAGAGCAAAGGCCTCATTAGTTTCAGCTGCGACTAATTCCCAACGTATCCGGAGCAGCATCGCTATTGAAATCATGTCGACCAATTCCAACGATGAATCGATGGCAAAAAGAGCATCCCACATGTCGAAGACGGAATCGAGATTGAATTCTCGACCAAACAAAAGACGAATCCAACGTCTAAGCCGTGTTAGTCTGGCCACAAGATAAGTGTGGAGAGCTTACAGTAAGAATATCTGTGGAACAACATCCAGCTTCGTCAGGTGTGCGTGTAATTCGGGGTCGACTTTTGGTAAATATGTATCGAAGATTCTTGCGCTTCGAGCAAGCATCGGGGTCTCTTTGGACGTGGACTGAGGGTCTGCAGGCGCAAAGAAAGACTTTGCAGTATGCATGATCAGGGCGAACAGAGTATGTGTGTCGTGCTCGATATAGGTAGAGTCGAGCATGTCTGCAAGGTTGGGATCTACAGAACCCTTTGCGCTCACATCCACAGCATCTCTTTCGACCACCCAGAGCAAGGGTGCTAGCACCTCGTGCATGCCTTGCCTGTAGCCAATGCTCGGATGCATCTTACACCATACGAATAGTATGTCCAGCATCATGTTCTGTGTCGCAGGCTGACGGAAGTAGACGTTGTCTGGCATGCATCGCTCGATGTCCTGGAAAATTTCGGCACGTAGGGCTTCGTCTGCTCGCAGAGCTGACCATGGGGACTTTCAAGACTTAGTATAAGTCAACACTCGTTGTACTCAGATAAGTAGGGCCGAGCTGAGGATTGAAATACCTCATCGTTGTCGCTCAAAGGATCTACTGATGTTTCAAGCTCGTCGGGGTGTTCGATGGCGCGCAGGTAGTGCGTACGGAGCGAGTCGTAGGTCCTGCGCGAATCGGCGAGATGGTTGGGCCATGATGAGCGATCGAGTGTCTTGAAGAGAAGGAAGATCTGCCACAATGGTAAGGTTGAGCTGGCACTCTTTGAGAAGCGCTCGTACCTTCCAGCAGACCGAGCGAAGGCCTGTCGTTATTTGCGGCTCCTGGTGCGAAGAGACATGGATCTTGAGGTCGGTGAGAGAGTGGAAGTCGTCAAGTTGACGCCAGTGCTTCCTGTCGCATGTTAGGCCAATATGCAGGTGCAAGGACTGTAGCAAACGCACTCAGCCTCGGCGACAGGTCTCATGGCGGATAGCACTCGCAAGGTGGGGTTTGAGTGTTGAGAGGCAGCAAGTACCTTGATGGTAGCTCGCGCTTCGTCATGCTACGCAGCTGTTCCGCCGCGTGGGGCAGACAACAAACGCGCATCACGTGCGACAGCAACAGACATGGATGACACGGATAAGCATGAGTGCTCGTCCGTCCCCCAAAACCTTGAAGTTATCTTGACAGCAATCATTAGAGCACGAATGCGACGTTGGTATTTTTATTATTTACAAGTCTGGCAGCCGCGCATAGTTTGCAATGGTGGTCTTGTTTACGAGATGGCTTTGTTGAGCCGCATTTGCAGCCGTGTCACCCTGATTGATATGCGCACGCTCTGCATGTGTCCCTAGGACCTCTGTTTGCCAAACGGAGACGGCTCCTATCGAGTTTGTGACTAGACGGGGCGGCGCGTGCATAACAACATGGTATCTTCTGAGAAAGTCTCCGCGACGGCCTCGACAATGAATCAAGTTGTGACACCTGCCTCTCCTGGAGTAGACTTACACAGACATAACTCGCATATAACCTTAATGCAACTTGGGGCCATAGCAACAAGTGACCAAGCATAGCTCGTGTAGTTACTGAGAGAGAGTCGAACCCTCGGCGTTAAGACCTTGGCTTTCTAAGAATGCAGTCTAGGAGCTGCATCATGCGTCTTGCGAGCCTGGCACCGCATTCCTTTGGCCCTCAACGATAAGTTTGTCCCTAAGACCGGGGTTCAGAATCTCACGGCGAAAACGCTCCTGCTGCAGCATCTCCAACGCCCAGAGCGTTGGCCCGGGGTGGCTGCAAACACATCATCAGTCAGCAACTCCTTCGATGCGTAGAGGCCCCGCCAGTGTGGACTCACTGTAGGGACTTTGCGTATTTGGGGTCCTTGAAGTACTGCAGGTAGCCGAGATAGGCCACAAACTCAGGCTTCTCGTACATCTTCTGGGTAGCCAGAAAATTGAGATAGGCAGGATTCGCAAGACACTGCACAAACTAGGGGCGTGTTAATCGAGACGGGCCAGGGGCTCATGACGTCGCCGACATAGGGAACGGACCTCGAGTTCAAGCTCGAAACGCGTGTAACCGCCGGTCCGCGGTACGTCAGCGGTCTCTTGTGCTGGGCCTGGCGTCGCCATGGTGAAGTCTGGGTGTGGGCGAGGCTGGAGGCAGTGAGGGCTGTTCAGGCACAGGCACAGGCACAGGCACAAGGCACGTTGAGATCGGCGCTGAGGCTCTCGGGCAAGCAAATTCAGGGTCCCAAGGAGTTCCCCGCAGTTGTGAGTGGCCGGCAGCTAGCGCTGTGGGGCGTCTGAGCGATTCAGCGGTCAGCGTTGCGCAGCAGCGGTGATTGCAGATGGGGCGCTGGGGTGCAGGTGAAATTAGGTGGACGGGTCTCGTTGAGCACTGTGGTGGGTGTGCGTGTGTGCGTGTGTGCGCATACTATGGTATATGTGTGTGTGTGTGTGTGTGTTTGTGTGGCAGCTGGCTGCGGTGGGGAGATGCCGCGGCCGCAATGCAGTGCTTGAGGAATTCAGCAGAGGCGCTGGGAAACAAGCACAATGAGATTCAGTGCCCTGCAGCCGCCTCCTGGCACCCCACAGCGACGTGCAGCCGGCAGCGCAGGGCCGGCGAGGCCAGTCCTCGCCGCGACTTGTTTGCACGGAACGGGCGTCCAGCTGGGCCTCTAGCCCTCCGGCAGCAGCTCGCTCGTGACCACTGCGCGAATCAGCAGCCCTCCTTCGCAGTCCAGCTCGCCGCAAAGAGGCCCAAGAAGGCCTGGTGAACGGCAGCCACGCTTCCAGGGACCGACTACCTTAGCATGCGCTCCTGCCCCATCGCCGCTTAACTCGATCTCCCGGCGCCCGTAGCCCATTGCCCATTTCCCAGCTCCCATTTCCCTCCCTTTCTTAAGCCCAGCGCTGCCCTGTCCGCTATTCCTCGGCGCCCCTCTACTCTCCCACGTTGCTGTTGTTGTCGCTGTCACTCCCTCCTGACAGCCCGGCCTTGCTTGCATATTCACTAAGCGCGGCATACACTAATAGCAGCCCTCAAACGCGGCCATTAAAGACGCCCCGCTTGCCATCCTTCCGCGGCGAACAAAACACGTCCATTTCCTGGGCGAAACACGCCAGCATCAGTATCGCCAGTCTTACGCCGCCCCTTTCTACTTTGGTTGTGCTCCCCGGCCCTGCGATTGCATTGCACCTGGACTGAGCTGGCCGTCGTATCATTCCGCTGCAGCAGGATTTGCGATTGTTTGCGCGTCACCAGCCCGCCGTCATCTGCAGACGCCCGGCCTCCCGTGTTTGATTGGGCCTTATCTTGCAGGGTTTCTGAGCAACGGCAGCAACAATGCTTGCGGAGCCGTCAATGCCTGGTGAGGCCCCTTTTGGTGCCCGTTTCACTACTCGTGCTGCTCTGCGCTCGGTGACGAAATTGGGCGCTCGCTGATCGCAGCCCTGGTTGCTAACCTTATCTACTGCAGAGCGACGTCCTTCGCCGGGGCTCTCCCTCAACCTGTCCTCCAACAACCCCTTCCGCAACAGAGCGACCTCGCCTGGCTTCCCCTCACCCGCAAACCAGTCGGACCGCTCGAGTTCCGCCAGCAGGCCCATGTCGCGCAATCCCTTTTTGTCCACCTTCGAAGCCGAGTTCAACAAGGAGGCTAGGAGGACTGATCTCATCGACATGTCGGCCTCCATGAACGCGTCTCCCAAGAAGGAGACCTTCAGCAACGGCTCCGCCGCCGAAGAGCTTTTTGTACGTCCTCCCTCCCGCAATTGCCGTCGGTCGCACACGGCAGTCTGTGTCTTGCAAGACTGCAAACAAAACCTTGTGTCCTGCCGCTTCAGATGCTACGTACCTTTGGACGCGCCATGGACCGATTTACGTACTTCGTGACCATGTTTGCTGACTATCCCCGTCTTGTACAGAAGAACCTCACAATCGAAGACGATGACAGGCGGCGTGCACCTCCGAGGCCAATGCCCAACCGCAGCGGCACTGAACCCCGCGCTGGCCATCGCCCCTCCCGCTCAGACGAAGAAGAGAGAGACAGGCGGCGTGCACCAGGTCGCGGCCCACCACGACCTCGAGACGCTCCGGAGGCGCGTCGCCGTATGGAGAGCAGCCCTGATCGCCGAGAGCGTCGCCCACGCCGCAACTCTGATTCCTCTATCATCGACAAGGCAGCCCAGGATAAGGAAGATCGCCGGCGTCGTGAGCGTCGCAAGGAGAGGGAAGAGAAAGACCGGGATGGCAAGTCCAGCACCACACGGAAAGTGCGCAAGCCTCAAGGTCTGGATCTGATTGACAAACTCGACGTCACCGGTATCTACGGACCCAGTATGATCCATCACGACGGGCCTTACGATGCAGTCCAGCCACATCGCAACCGCAAGAAGGACCAACGTGCTCCAATGTCCGCATTTCCTGTCGGATCTGCCAACAACTCACTTGGTGGCTCTGGTCCTCTGAACACGAAGATCGATCTCGACAGAATCCACGGCCGAGGCGCAGAGGGCTTCACAGACTTTGGTAGCAACGCTGAATGGAAGAAGGCGCCTGCGGTTGCGGGCGAGTTCAGCGCTAAGGGCCGCGAAGACATTGTTCACGGGCAACAGACGCACGGCCTAGGTACCTCTACTTTCCTGGAAGGCGCGCCTGCATCCCGCACCGCGGTTGAGCAGGATTTCGAACAAAAGAGAGCGGCCGAGATTAATGGCCTCGGACGCAAGAAGTCGATTGCTCAACGCTTCCGTGGCATCTCTCAGCCGAGACGTCAATATGGCGACGGTCCTCGAATCCAATCCCCCGAAGCTCGATATGGTGGCCAGACCAGCCCGCAAGGCCCTTACAGTGCTGGTGCTTTGTCTCAGAACAAGACCACAGAGTTTAACCCGTTTTTCGATGAGTACAACCAGGCTTACGACAACAAAGGCGCAACAATTCAGGCCAAAGATACTCGCTACAAGGATGATTCCCCGCCACGTGCTCCCCTTCAGCGCGCCATTACCACAGATAGCACAGGCTCTTTGAATGAGTCCAAGCCCACCGGATTTCTGGGACGCATGAAGAGCATCAAAGGTGGACGTAGACGGCAAGCTTGAAAGAGTGTCAAGAACGTGGCAATGCACCACTACATTATCGACGTTTGGCAGCTACCGTTCTTTGGTTGCGGCCTACACATTCTTCCACTTCCATTGTCACACATCTTCACCGGAAGCATATTTTCTCATGTGTGTATCAGGCGTACAGGACAATGAAATTGGGATAAGAGTCTGGATACTACTCCCGTGTATATTGGTCGATTCGTCTGGGCTACAGCTGGCATCCCAAAGGGAATTTTTCTTTTTTCTTATTGCGCGCTATCTAGAGCGAACGTTTAATGCATCGTTGAGAAGACAGCAAGCTCGATCAATCTGTGATACTGGTACTGAGGTGTCGAAAATTATAGCTTATTTGAAAACGCACAATAACGTCTTCTTCGATGCAAGCCCAATACCCCTGTGTTCTATCATCAACTAGTGTCTCTGCGAATGATCTCCTATTTAATCACCAGGCGTAACAAGCAATCACTATCGCTGCCCGCTGCAGCCACGATTTCCTAGTCCTGCCACCTCATTCGCTCGGCCGCCAGCCCGGCACTTTGTACCTGGTTCCTTGCTTCTCATCACGGCAACCCTACGCCATTCCTCGAAGCCAAGCGCACCACTCTCCTGGACGACGATCATTCGATAGCTCCCTTTCGGCTGCGATCCGGATCCTCAGCCACGATCCTCCAGAGTCTGCGCTGCTGCTCCCGCGTTGTGATTGCCCGATTGGGCTCGCGCTAGTGAAGGCGACGCGCCACGTTGGAGTATTGAATCAACGACATCAAAGGCCACCGCGCTGCAAGAGTCGGGGTCAAGAGAGTGAGCAGGAGATGGCAGCTGTTCAGAGTTCACGTCAACGTGCAGGCTCAACAACCGCAAGACCTGCAGAACCGCTTCTCGCGTCTTCGATTATCGATTCTTGGTCGCTTGATGCCATATTTGAGGACCTGAGTGTCTCTTCCGCCTCTGCTGCGCCATCTTTCACACCGCAGGTTTTGCGAACAGGCATCAAGAGCCTCGATGATGCTCTCGGCAATATCCTACAAAGTCGTAGGGTCGTAGCTCTCAGTAGCGAAACAAGCAGCCAGCGGGATGACCTAGCTAAGACCCTACTCGTCGACTGTCTTGTCCGGGAGCCTGAGGGTCTTGTTGCTGTTATCGATACGACGGGCAACTTTGATGTTGTGGAATTGTACACGCGAATTCTGACACGTCTGCGAAGAGAGGACCTGGCTGTGGATGACATGGGAGGACAGATGGATGGTAATGAGGCAAAGGCGAGCGAGGATGTTGCGGTGAAGGTGCTGGATAGAGTGAAGATTATGCGCGTCTTTGATTTCGTCGGGGTGAAGGAAGCGGTGGGTGAGTTGAGAGACGGGCTTGAAGGGCTAGTGGTGGAAAAGGAGAACGTTGAGAATGTTATCACGCCAGTAGATATGGTTGAGGAGAAGGAGGAGAAGGAGGAGCTGATACCGAACAAGAGAATGGAGGTTGCGGACAGCGAAGGCGAGGAAGAAAGTATAGGGGCGTCAGATGACGAGATGCTGTTCGACACGAAGGCACCTCCAACACACCAAGATCCAGGACCATCCGAACACGAAGCAATACTTCCGAAGGACTTGCACCCAACGCAGTCCAACCCGTCGACCTCTCACTCCACCTCAAAATTCAAACTAATCCTCATCGACAACCTCGCCTACGTCCTCAATCCCCTCCTCAAAAAAGATACCCTCTCAGCCAACACCCTAGCAACAACCTTTCTCACCACCCTCTCGCACCTAACACGCACCCACGCCCTCCACACTATCCTACTGAACCCTTGTACAACTCAACCCACAGCCTCTCCAACACACCAAGCCCCCTCTCACACGGCTCCACACAAGCAAACCGCGCCTACACCTCAGCAATTTCATACACACCAGCACCCACCACCGACCTCAATCTTCTCCTCTAATGCCGCGGTGCCCGCGCTGCTTGGATTGTTGGGCCGGTATGCAGATGCGCATGTGCTGGTGACGCGGATGCCGAGGCGGAAGATGGACGCGAGGGTGTTCTATGCGGATACAGGGGGAAGGGAGCGGGGAAAGAGGAGAGGTGTAGAGATGGTGGGGGTGTTGGAGATTGTTGCGGACCGGTGGGGGGACAGTGTGGGAGCTTGGGGGGTGTTTGGGGAGAAGATATAGTAATGTTTGGTGGTGGTATTGAGTTGGCTACGATAGAGGCTTGTCGAGGCTGAATTCCGAATCACCTACATTCTTTACCCATCCTCCCAGGCCCTGTTTCTGGGTGTCTTTCTTGACCATCCTCCTTGCATCCAACGCGGCGCTGTATTTGATATCGTGATACGTGGCTTTTGACAGCGCTTCGAGCACGACCGGCGCCCCGGCGATGCCCGCGATTTGTATCGCTAGCATCCACGCACTCCTCCTACAGATCTTGCTGGCACCTCCGGGATCTAGCTGTTTCCTGCCTTGCAAGACACCGCCGATAAGTGTCTCCTGCCATGAAGGAGTCCAGACTGCACTGAGGTTACTTGCGACGGCTTTCTCATTCGCTGCAACGCTTCGACGGCTCCAAAGGAACTCTCTATTTGTAGGTCTGACGTCAAAAGGCTGCCATTTGTAGCCTCCGTGCCACTGTCCTAGGAACTTGTCGGTCAATCCTCGTAGCCTACCTGTGCGTGAGAACGCTCGCTCGAACGCGGAAGGCACATGTTGCGAGACTGGAAGAATGAGCGAGTGTATGTACGCGTTTCGTGGAGAAATCAAAGTTGATGTGACCGATGAAAGGATTGAGGTCGATTGTTTCAACGCAAGCTTATCAGTGCAGGACTTGCTCAGCGTGGGCGGGGCATCCAGACGGGAAGGTTTGCAGCGGACAGCGCCGAGGAGGGAGAAGTTGGAGCGGCCACGAAGTGCTCCTTCACTGTCTGGTAGTGCGTCAGATGATACCGTAGGCGGTGCGCTGGTCCATGGTGTTGCATCGTCTTGAGCGCTCATGGTCAGCTCCATGCTGGCGTCACCGCAGGGTGCTTCCGAGCAGTACATGTGGATTTGCACATCGTCGCGAATACTGAAGGGTTGAGGCTCTCCATCCGTCCTCTCCTGGCTAGAACGTTGATGAATGTAAGCCGAATCCGAGTCCGAGCCCGAAACTTGCATACATTCATCTAGCAGGAAGCGGTTAAATGTGCGAATGGCAACTACTTCCGCATGCCAGTCGTGCAGAATGTTGCCGTGAGCTGCCGCAAGTTTGTTCTGCGGTAAGCATTTCATGCCAGTTCTATGCGCACGGTTAGCGCTAGTTGTAGGAAGACGCAACGGACGACGACGCAATGAGCTATCTCAAATCTAGGACAGCCGGGCGCAGTAGGCGGGGCAGCACCCTGGCGATTGCATGTAGTTGCAGACCAAATGCGGATGGTACATACCCCAAAGAAACGCACGCGAGCTTGCCTTCTTTGCTGTACGATAAGCATAAGCCACAAGTCTTGTTCGGTGGTTGGTGGGATGGTTACGATAGGACGATGCCGCTCAAAGGAACCCATTCTTTCGAGCCATCGTTGCGCGGTCGGGGCTTGCGTTTGTCTGGCAGCTGCTCAAAGGCAGCCAGCACGCAATCGGCAACAGCGTCTGCACTGGGTGTCATTGTGCAAAGAGCGCAACCATTGCTCTACTGACGTTGTGATGGTTTCTGTGGAGCCGAGGCCGCCGGAAACGGCTGTTGTCAGTGTTCGGCGGGGGCGGATCTCACATCGCACCTTCTCCGGTCCAGGTCGCGCCTGCAACTCCATTCATGGCTCGCACAACCCTGTCGTACACTCAGCGCCGCCTAAGCAGCTGAAAGCATTGATAATCCTCAACGTGTCCCCACTTCTCTTTCACCATGCAGGCCTTCGGTGAGCAATGTCAACGCTGCGGCTTCGCTCGGTCGCTTTTGCGGCGCAAACGCTCACGATACCAGTGCCCAAGAATCGCCGCGTAGGAATGCCCTGGCAGACTGTTTGTGACCTGTATGCTAACAACTACGTAGCCAAAGTTCGACCTGCAGCTGAGGGTAAGCGCCTGTACGATAAGTGGCACGAGACACTTGCACTGACAGCACCCAGATCGTTGATCTTAACAATGTGCCTCTCACATCAGGCAAGTCCTTTGTGAAATGGCACCTTCCACACTCAACAGCCGCTGAGCACCGCGGCAAGACGGACCATTGCCCCATAATAGAGCACAAGGTGCAGTACAACTATGACGCCACACTGCCCGTCCGGCTCACCGTCGATAAGAACGGGATGCTGCAGGAAAGCTTCATAGAGTTCGAGGTCGTTCAAGAGTATGCCAATTCCGGCAGGGGCGAACGGATTACGCTGGGCAACGTGAAGCTCAACCTGGCCGAGTATGTGGAGCAGAGCGAGTTTGCTGCAGCAGAAGGCGACGACTTGGGCGTGACACGGCGGTATCTTATGCAAGACAGCAAGATCAACAGCACGCTCAAGCTCGGGATATACATGCGGCAGACGGAGGGCGACAAGAACTTTGTTGCGCCGGCTTTGAAGACAGCACAGGTGTTCAGCGGCATTGCGGGCATCATGGCTGGTGAGCAGGCAGAGCTCGAGGAAAGCGGTGCTGCGCCGTCACTCACAAGCAAGTCGAGAGACGCGAGCGAATTGCAAGACATGTACCGGCGTACACTGGCAGCATATTGGTCTGCGCAACCCGGCGAGCTCAAAGCGGATGAATGCATAGAAGACATCTTCGCTGGCGGGGACGGCTGGGGTGACCGTGCGAAGCCATACTCCCCACAGCGTAATACCATACGGTTTACAACGACAGCTACTGGCGATAGCAGTACGTCCGTTAGCGGAGACGAGCGCCACATGCTAGGAAGCCGGCGGGCGATGCGTAAATCACAAGATACGCTGCGGCCTGGTAGCACATATTCAGGCTCACCCAAGCAGCACGTCCGTGGTAGAGGCAGCTTAGAGCAGCAGGCGCACCACATGAAAGCCGAGGCGGAGAGGAAACGACATCGTCCACACCACGAGGTCGATGAGTTTGAGTTGCGTCAGGACTTGTGCAGCTGGAAGCGGCCCATATAGAGCATCTTATCAACGAGCCAAAACAAACAGTAGCGTTTCGATGTATACTTCAGATAGTGATGACGCGCCATGCACGTGAATTCGTGTGAGAAGCCGCAGGCAGAATTGTCTAGGCGGTGAGCACCGACAACGAAAGTTCACCCCCAGAGCGGCCCGCATGGGAACCTCCGTTGTCATTGTATATTGTTGGCTCTGTCCGTCCGCTCCCTATGCTTGCGCCCCGTGCTTCCAGTGCATTTGTATGCCTCCGATGTGAGCTCAAGCTTGCGCGGCCTCGAACCTCTGCGCACCCCCGACTGCCCTCGCACGCCAACTTCTCCTCCTCCGCACGTCGCCACGATGCTGCAGACGAAGCTCAGGCGCCTACACCGAGCAAATCTCTTGCCCGCGAAGACGGCGCGGCACGATCTCTGCGCATTTCCCAGGAGTACGTTCGGAAGGGCAAGATCGTCAGGCAAAGAAAGGCTAAGCTGGGCATGAGGCGCATGGACGAAGACGCCGATGTTCTCGTCTTGAATACAGCACCTGTGCGTAAGGAACGTGAAGAGACAGAGCCGGAGGTGATTGAGCCTATCTCAGTTCCAGACATTCTTTCCTCGCTCCAGCAGGACAGCGCACCAGCTACCCAAGAGGACGTTGAGAAGCAGCTTGAGAGTCTGCGTCCTATTCGTGGCAACCTAGATGAGCCGCAATACGTTACAACTGCCGACTTTGTCAAGTTAGTGGCTGCTTTGACTCGCGGCTTCACGACACTACAGCTATCAGGCTACTATTCGACCGCAACGAAGATCAAGAAGAACAGCGTGAGGAACGTTCTGCATGCCACAACGCTGGCCACGATCCGAAGCAACTGGCATCCGACTACAACAGACATCCAGACACGGTTGCCAGGTGTCGAGGCTTCGATTGGAAAGAAAAAGCGCAAGGGCATACGCAAGGCAACGCTGGTGGACAAGATTCTTCGAGACGTGTGGAAGCTTGAGCTACTTGAGGAACTCGAAGCCCCGGGAGAACTTGAGCTGCGATTAAAAGAGTGGCAGCTCAAGCTTTTGCAGACTGGAGGCACGTACCTACGCCAGCAAGGTTTATACATGTACTAACCGTGGGACAGGCAATGACAGCGTCCTTGCTCGAATCGCCCGAGTCAGGAATGCCAAAGCTGAGATACACTGGCCTACAGGAGTCCTGCGCATCACGGCGGAGAAAACAACGGCCGAGTATACAGCGAACGATATTGAGGCAGCCTTGAGTAAGGCACGTACAAAAACCCTCAAGCTCAGTCGATGGACTCAGCAGCTTGACAATACTAGGCTGGCGAGGTACAAAAGCCTTGTGGAGTCTCTTCCGACAGATTTTGTGTCTTCCTTGACAGCCACAAACATCGTTGTCGACGAGCATAGTGTACGTTCGCCAAAGATGATACTTATGAAGTATACTCACGAATATAGTTGATGATTCATGGGCTGGACGAGACTTCGGTCGCAGAGGCCAAAAGGACACTTGAAAGATTGTTGCCCTTCAAGGAGTCTGCCACCCGCACAATCGATACTCAGAGGTTGGATGCAGCCAAGAACGGCAGCTTCCTGATGCCCATATTCCATGAATCAACTTCGCTGGACTTCCAGTACCGGAATCTTAGCCTGGGTCGTTGGACTCTGCCAGTTTCTCGCTTAACTGATAAAGTCAAGTCTGGAGAACTGTCAAACTCTCAAGCAGAGGTTGGATCGGGGTCGGTTCTCGAACAAAACTCGCATGCTATTGTCAATCGAGTTGCGACTCTCATGAAACCACCCATCGATGGTGCTTTCACCGGCCCTGAATTGAAACCTCGGAACAGACAGACTGGATACTGGGCTCTAGAGCCACAGTATAAAATCTCAGCTGATTTCGGCCAAGCTCTCTTTCCTCTCGAGCTGTCAGATCCAAACAAGGTGGTAGAAGCTGCTGCAGACCCATCATGCTCGCCTTTTCAACCTGCTATCCCGGGCTTAGGGAGCCTATTGGCCTCGTCTGATATTCAGAATCTGTCTCGTACGGAGACACCATCTCTTCTGTACGATTTCTTACCTTGCCCTGAGCAGGATCTTCGCATACCTGCAATTGGACCGAACTTTCCGAAACTCTTCATCCAAGTCCGTACAGGCCGTGATGGCAACAAACCTACCATCCACAAGCTCAGTCTTGGTTTTCATCAGCGCATACATGATGTGCTCTTACCGGATCAGGCTACTGATATCCGCTTCTTCCGTTACGGGCGCCTGAGATTTAGCAGCAAGAGCCATCATGACAGCAATGTCGAGAGCTGGTTGGAAGCTGTATGCCGAAACATCGAAAGTGGTGGGCGGCTTTCCGCACCGTCGCTCACAATCGACATACCTACATGGACCATTCCGGGCTTTCCTTCCGACGCAATAGGCATGCTACCTGTCAAGTACCTTTTCTCCGGCATCCAATTTCGACAAAGCGTCACAGGTACATTACTGGACACACAGGTCTCCTACAGTACCATACAGTCCGGCAAGCTTGGAGCCAAGGGTGGCTCGTTGAGTGCATACAGTGAGGCCTTAGAGAGCGCAAAGGCCGAGTCTCAGATCCGTGACTTTGCATCGAAGTGCGTGCAGATGGTGGATTACATCACCCAGGCGGGCTCTCGAACACAACCTCCCAGACAGGCCGTACTTCCGAGGAACGAGCATAGTGCAAGGAAACAGCGCCGAGTCGCCCTGCGAGAAAGTGAGACAGGAGTGCCGAATAAGGGGCATATCCTGCCTGAAGAATTGGATGCGCGAGTGACACCTGCGGATAACCTTGCAGACACTGCAGGGGAAAACAGCGAAGTCGTGTCTTACAACGACCCACAGTTGCTCATTAATCGTCAAGAAGCCGACACTCATCTCGCATCTAGACTCGACAACGCAGCACCAACTACCGAAGCAGAGGATGCCTTCAACCAAGCAGAGGTTGAGGCTGACGAAGACAAGAGAGATGCAATGAGTAAAGTGCAGAGGCAGGAGGCCGATTCACTCTTAGAAGATTTGTTTGGCGACAATTCAACAAAGGAGTCGACGGGAGCGCATCAAGATGATAACCGCTCCAAGAGTGAGAGCGAGAAGGCTTAGGTTCTCGCTGCTTCATACCTCAGTATACATACAGTTTTCAGCATTGCAGAGCGTTTTTAGCATCTATTGTAAATCAATGTAAGATTATGTCTTCTCGCATCTCCGCATCGACGGCGTCGTTGTTTCGCTCCTCTGTCCCCAGTATATATCCTGTCTACTGCTCAAATCAACTTCATCACCTCCATATCGCACATGTTTCTCTTGCTACGTTACCAGCATTTCCCACAATAGCGTAAGTTGTGACAGCGTAGTTTTTGTAGTTGAAGAGTCGTAGTGCAATTTCATGCTGTTGCAGCTTCATCTACAACGCTGCAGAGCCACAAAGCAAGCAGGGCTGCAGTCTCTCAGCCTTCTCTCAGCTGCACCAACGATTCCACTCCTTGTCGCATGCACACAACGTAGCACAATGGCTCCCTTCAACCATCATCCACTAAGCCTTCGCGACAAAGAAAGGTAATACGCCTCCTTCACACCGAGACAAACAACAATGACAGCGAGCCAACGCACGTGTCCTTTGTCACGTCAGACTTCACAAAATTCTTCGACATTTTCGCACTCTCTTACGCCGAATTGTCCTCATACAACATCATTGTACACGAGAGAGACAGAATTTTGGCCACATTTGCTGTGCGTCAGAATCTACACGAGTTCTTTGTGGCAGCCCGCAAGTATGGAGCAAGTGACAACTTGACAGCAACTCGATCGTCTGCTTGGAAAGCCGTCGCTACTATTGCATGGCCAGGCGCCATGCCCTCGATCCGCTACGTGGATGAGAACATGCTACGTGTTCCCGACCCTTATCTCTCTGTGAGTTAGAGCTCATCCCCAATCAGAAGAAGAAAGGAGAGGTATGTTGTACTGCTAGGTCACCGCTCGAAAGACCGCTTGGATCGTCACTGCCAGCATGGTCCGCAAACCTTTATGGACGCAGCTCTGGTTGTTCCAAGATACCATACTGGCAGAATGTGTGTCCATATTCTTGAGCAACGATTAGGAGATGTAGAACGGCTAGTTTCTCACGATCTATTTCGTTCCTTGGTCTATTAGTGGTGTAAGATGGTTTACCGTGGCCCTGAGCTTCATCAGCTGGGAGGTGCAGGAGAAAAATGTGAAAGTGGGTCATGGCAGCTAACATATGATCTTGACCGTACTGGAAGCCAAAAGGCTTCAAGCACCCTCCTAGCGAACTGCATATCAATATTTTGGGCTACGATGATACTACCCGCTTGTACAAACGCTTCCTTGGAGACTACGAAGAATGATAAAACATCAAAACAACATTCCTTCCACATACGACCATAGGACGTTGAAAACAAGGCTTCCCGTTCGCTCAGCCCTATTTAAGCAACGTACCGGTGGATTAGTAGTTAGGTGGGTGACCACTAGCGAATACCCACTGTTGTATGTATTTTTTCTTTTTTGCAAAGTATCGTTTTGCGGTAGTCACAGGAGGTTGCAGAAGTAGGGAAAGAAACTCCACACTGATCCGCGCCCTTAAATCTGGGCTGTTTCAAGCACATTATTGAATCATATGCAGCCATATCCTCTGAGACTGCTAGTCTTCGTGTTTTACTTTTGTCATGTGAGGTCAGGCAACATAATGTGCTTTCCAAACATGCATATCATCAGATCCTACGGTGTGGTGAGGCTTCGAATAAAGAATCATTATGCAGAATCTCAAGCTTCGGCAACGTTGAGAAGTTGCTGCACCGACATTGTGCACGTTTAGAATGGACCATATAAGCACTACATCAGCGCTCTCCCACCTGTTCATTCTACACACACAGATACAAGACACGCAAACACTGAAGAACTAAGAACGAACTCATAAACTCTTTAATATATCCAAGATGTCAAACACAGGAAGCTCTACACGTCTCAGCACTCCAACAACCGCGAAGACCGTCATCCACTGGCCCAAGACGCCTGGGGCGCCAAAGAAGCCAACGACAAGGATCCTCGAATACCTGCAACCGACAACCTACAAGCCTAATATTGAGGCTGAGAAACCTGCCATGTCCCAAAAGGCAACCCTAGAGGCGCCCCCTCGAGTAGGCCTACGCAAGACCTCTCCCAAAAGGAAGAGCACAAAGGTACAGTATCCCGTGCCGAAAAAGCCAATCCTCAGCATCATCGACGGCAAGACCTCGTGCATCATCCACAAGTACGTACCCACGTACCACTTCATGCACGTCTGCCCTAAAGCCGCCGCAATCCTCGGGTCCCGACCTTGGATCAGCCAGTACAAGATCAACAAACCCTACGACGCCGCCGCGGTATCCAGCGTGCTTCACGCCATTACCTTATCCAAACCCTTCCCCGTCACCGCAGATCTGACCAAGAACCTGCTCACCTACGAAGCCGCATTGCGTCTGGGCATCACACCCTCACAGCCTGTGCTTAAGCCGCTGATGGCTGCCATCAACGCCCTCATCTCGCGTACGCCCAACACGAATGTAGTACTGGGCTTTATTGAGCATCGGCTTGGATACAATGACCCGGTGTTCAAGCACACAGCGAATGTGCTGTGCTACCGGCGGTTCAAGGGTGAGATACAAAATGTCAAGGGCTTTGAACGCATGGTGGCGAAGAGGCCGCAATTGCAGAGCGCAATGATGCAAATTGATCGTACGCACAAGGAAAATAGGGAAAAGAGGGCGTCGCTGCTTGAGGCTAACGAAAAGAAGCATGTGTTGGGAGAGAAAGTTGCAGGTGGGTTGGAAGCGGCGCTTGGGCCCAAGCGGAGAGTAAGCAATGAGCACAAGGAAAAGTTGCTGGGGATCCTTATGGACAAAACGGAAGTGATGATCCTAGAGAAGACGGAGAAGACGGGGTAGAGGCAGGAAAGCTAAGTGGAGGTAAGTATGGGACAAGTGAGTCCTGTTATTCAGCAATGTAGGTAGTCTCGTTTAGTATTTTCGTAAACCAGCTGATACCCGTAGACCGCAGATGTGATCAAGGTGGCGTACTGGACACCTAAAAAGCACCAGAATGATGCTGCAACGGAAACCACGGGTTAAGTTGATGGTGACCAGAGACAGGATGGTAGGCAGCCGTTGAGGCCCATGGCTAGCGTGACGCACGTGGCGCCCTATTGCCTTGACTACGGATGATGTCAAGCAACGAGACCCTGGATGTGGACCCAAGCTTCAACCTCGCTGTGCATATGAACAAATTGACTCGACTCCACAGGCAGCAACTGAAATTTAGTCCGGTCCGTTTGCGCTCTATCCAAGCGCCTCGTATCGTCAGACAAAACAGCGCGGTGATCAAGTCACACGACAGTCCCAGGCGACACCACCAACAATAGCTCGGCAGTGGACACCGCTGCAGAGCCGCCCAGCATGGCACCCCTCAAGATTTCGATACCAGATGCCCACACAGAGACGCCAGAAAGTGGGAAACCCTACACAGAATACACTGTCAAAATTGACCACCCCTTCCCGCGCGCAACATCATCCGTCTCGAAACGCTACACCGACTTCGCCAACCTCGACTCCGCGCTGCGCTCTGCAGTCGCCGCACCACCAGTCTCCCTCCCACCCAAATCATGGTCGCTATTCGGCATCGGAAGCTCCCTCGGCTCGCCAGAACAAGTCGAGAAGCGGCGGCAGGGACTCGAGGAGTACCTGCGCGCAATTGAGAACAGCGAGGACGCGCGATGGAAGACATGCAAAGCATACAGGGAATTTCTGGGTCTAGACGACAAGGACAGCAAAAAGACTGCAGGCTTCCCAGGGAGCCAGTTCGGCAAGGACCGTGTGAGGGACAGCTCAGATTGGCTGGACAAGCATGCAGAAGTCAAGTCAAGTCTGCAGGATGCACGGCGGTGGCTCACAGCGCGCGAACAAGCCACCGCAGCGAGCGCCCAGCATGACGCAGCCGCGAACGCGAAACGCTCGCTCTTGCGCGCTGAATCCCTCCTCGCCGCACTCGAAGAGGGACTGAGGCGACTAAGCAGCTCCAGCGGCGACGAATGGAGTGGCGAGAAACTCGGCGACGGCGAAGTACGACGCCGCAAAGATATGATCAGCAGCTCTCGCAAGGAGCGCGATGGCCTGGAAAGCGTTCTCAACACCATGGCCGCCAAGGCCGCTTTGTCTGGCTCCGGCACTCTCTCCACGCCCTCAACGTCCAGCGCTGCCGTCACCGCCGAGCAGAAAGCCGGGCTCTTCAAGGGTGCATCAAAGCCCTCCGGCCGCCGCGTGCTGGGCGGTGCACCTGTCGAAACGGAACGTACACGCGAACTCGATAATGACGGGGTGTTGCAGCTGCAGAAGCAGATTATCCAGGAGCAGGATCAAGATCTTGTCGATTTGACGACAGTGGTTCAGCGTATGAGGCAGATGGGGGTTGCTATCAACGAGGAGATTGTGGAGCAGAACGCAATGTTGGGGCTGTTGGAGGAGGATGTTCAGAGGGTGGATGGAAAGATTCGGATTGCGAAGAAGCGGATCGCCAAGTTTTAGGATCTTCAAGATGAACGTGGTGGCGTGAGTGAGTTTTAGCATACATAGCGGGCGTTTTCCGGGGCTTGGTAGAATGCAGTCAATTTGATACCCTTTATTTGAACTTCGTGCTATGTTGGAAAAAGATGTATTTATGTAACCCCCAAGCTATGAAAAGCTAGTGGAGACTAAAGATAGCTACTATGAGCATCCATGGATCAATATCTACGCAGAACATCTTCAGCTAGTCGAGCTCACCACAGCATAGCTTCCTTTGAGCAGCTACAACAGTAGCTCTCAACATTTGACAAACGAGAAGCTCTGCCTCCTTACCGCCAAAAATGTCAGACTCCAAAGTTGGCGAATGTTACTCTCAGTCGCCACAAAACTACCCAGCGGCGTCGCCTGGAATCCGTTGTTGTAGTTCCAGCTCCACACCTCGCTGCTGAGCTGGCTCTCGTTGGCCTCGATTACATCCCAAAGGCGGGTGTACGCGTCCTGAACCTTGTCCAGCAATGACTCGTCATCACAGAAGTCTATTTTGCGTTAGTCAGGGGATGTCTAAGGAAGGAGGTGAACCATACCAGGAGCATCATCACCGCCAGCACACCGTCCGAGTTGGCGTCCGAGACCGGCACCCATCATCGCCAGTTGCCAGCCCCAGACCACCGTGCCGTGGTAGTCGCCACGTGAGAAGCCTGCAGCGAATCCGGCGTTGCCAGCATACGCAGGGCTGGCAACAAAGAGACCAACGTCGCTGGCTAGGCCAACGGGGAAGGGGCGCAGGATGTGGTCAGCCGCTTGGCTGAGAAACGCACTGAGCTGCCCCTGGTTCGTCGTGTTGAGGAAGAAGAGCCTAAAGCAGTCGTCTGTGTTCATTACAGGGACTACACGGGGTGAGGTAGACGCTGCAGCGTTGCCATCAAGCGCGACGCCGTAGTAAGTCACGTCGCCGGTAATATTATCAGTGTTAGCTGGGATGGAGAGATTGACGTCCGCCACGTAGCTCTGCACGAGCGAAACAGCCTCAGACTGCGGAATAGACACCTCAAAGAACTGCAGCGTCGAGTCCTCCCACACCTGCGCGTACTGATCTGCTGTCTCGGCCCATTCGGGATGTTTTGCGAAGAAGCCTGCGCGGCTGAGAGCAGCAATAGCGCGCAGACCTGCTGGAACCAGAGCGGCGTTGACATCATAGGGAATGCGTCCGCCGCCCAGACCATTGCCTGAGTCGCGCCATTCGCCGACGCCTTCGCCTTCGCGCAGGCGGATGAGGTTGTCAATGACCTGCCCGCCATCTGCTGCGAAAGATGCGGTGGCGGTGAGAATCTTCTGCATGGTGAGCTCAGCGAGTTCTTCGTAGGTGAGGCCCTCATTCTGGACCAGGAAGGTGGCAGTAGAGTTGAAGAAGGCATTAGAACGCTGCTGGCCAGTTTCTGTGTCGACGAAGTAATTCTGCAAGGCGATGGGGAGGAAGTAGTCGGTGTCAACCATCTTGTAGTCGCAGCGGGGCTCCGTCGATTCGAGACCGTCTTTGAGGTTCAAGTAGGTTGCGTAGTCGCCAATGACTTCCTCGTGGCATACTGTACCGTCTGTGCGGTCAATACGCTCAAGTACCGCGCTGATGACAGCCTCGATGGCTCCGTTTTCGCCCTCACTCAGCACTGATTGCATGAGTAGCAGCGAGATCATACTGTCTCGGCCAAAGTAGGTGTTGAAGCGCCATGTGCCGGCCAAGAGCTTGTCTTCGTAAGACAAGAAGGCCAGAGATGTTGTTTGATCTGGCTGCTGCTCTATCAAAACAGCTGACTGGGAATTGAGAACTTCTGTCTGGCTCAGCTGTTCGAGTTGAGGGTAGTTGAATGAGGCATTAACTGAAACATTAACCATCGTTCGGATGTTCGAGGGTCACAAGCACTTACACTGATATGTGCCTACACCAAATAGTAGGTGATTATTGGCTGAATCAATACTCACTGTCTGAGCGCCATCGATGGGAGTGAAAGTTAGCGCCGTTAATGTAACGTTGTCGAACCATGTGCGAGAGATTGTGGCGCCATCGCTATCCGACAGTGCAAACTGAAGGCCACCCTGTACATCGGGATCGAGTACGCTGCCTCCTTCAGAGAAATCACGAATTGTGCGAACACTACCGAGAATGGGTATTGTTAGATTAGCTGCCACGTTAAAGTTGATGGAGCCAGAGACTCCAACTCGAGGACTAGCGCCCTTGCTGGTATCGTAGATGGGATCTAATACCTCGCCTGAGGATGTGGAATTCGTGAGAGATGGAGTGAGTGATCCGTTGACGCCATCCGAGGGTTCGAAGTACGCGACGATCCCGCTATTTCCCGCGGGCCATGCAACGAGCAGGCGCGCGCCGATAACATCGAGGTTACTGTCAGGCAGAGGGCTTGTGACAACCACATGAGAGCTCGAGTGGCAGTCAAAGTAGATGTAGTTGCTGTAGGGTGGATCTGGAAGGTAGAGACGTGAAGCGGGCTCAGTGCAGATCTCCTGCGCCGCTGAGATGGCAGTCAGGAGAGCTAGAATGTTAGAAGAAAATCGCATCTTGCACAGTAATGTGGAGCTCAAGGGAGAAGCAAATTAACCATGAGAAATACGGACTTCATATACCGCCCATTATTATTTATACTACAGCAGTAGTGGCACGTCATTCACCCGTCTGTGTCCTGAATGAAAGGCAAAGTGAAACGGCGTCGCGCTCGCCAGCATCTCGAGCCAGTGAAATAATCCATGTCCTGTAGATCTTCTGGTGAGGTCACGATGGCTACCTGGGGTATTGTGGGCCTGCTAGAAGTAGTTCTGTTGTTATGGGTTGTGGTTGGTGAATAGTATGATCGACCTCATCCGATGACCGAGCCGCGCTTTCCTATTTTGGACTAATAAGCTGCACGTCTGGAAGGTCGTCATGACCACGTTCCTCGTGGAACCTCCTCCGGCATCATCGCACTGATACCGCTATTTTGCCTGCTCGTTCCCTGACTTGATCACCCGCGATGTTCATGCCTACCCCATGGCGCGCGCGATCGGCCTGCGCATAGCTCTGGACGACTGGATGGTCTTGTGTTTACTACACAAACCACGAGATGGACTCCATATATTGAGGTGTCAGTCTCTGCAATTGTAACGCTGGCGACAGGCTCACAAGAACCTCATGGTATGTTATCAAGTCGATGGTAATGCATGTGCGGAGTCAGCGCTTCTAACAGGATCTGCAAGATGACCTCGATTCGATTACTTTCGCTCACCAACCGACTAGTCCCGACATTTGCTACGGCAGCACGACGTCAACATCCATAATAAACATCTCCCATGCATCTCACAACAAGCTCCCAGTCCGGAGCTTGCAGACTTGGCTAATCATCCGGACGTGCCACAGTGCAAGGCTGTTCTAGACCCACGCGCCACGTTCCTCAGCCCACAACACCTTCACCCTCTGCGGCTTTCGCGCTTCTAGGGCTCACAATCACTTTGAAAAGTGGTCCTTAATGTTCTGACGAAGTCAGCAACCATGTGTGCCAAGTGTGCCAAGTGTGAAACACAGCACCTGATTTGTGGATAGCCCCATGAAACGCGGAACTAATGTTCCTCGGATAATTTCCACGAGCACTCATTTCATTTAAATCGCCGAATCTGGGGAAGACCACATTGCGAGCCCGGCGTAACTATGTCCCATCATTCACGGTGGAGATTCATGTACAAGGTCGATGGTACTTTTGGCGATATCGCCGCTGTGGCTTAGGATGGCGACACCAGGGGAACTATATGAAGCTCTCGGTGGGACGACTATGTCTTCTCACACCACTCTACAACATACTTTCTTTCCTGTATATATTTGATTTGCGGTCATTCTTTCATCATGCAGCTCACATCGCTCCAAACCATCTTCCTTCTTCTCCCTTCTGTGCTGTGCGCAACCTATTATGTCGCCCCAACCGGCTCAGACAGTGCTGCGGGAACCCTCGCTGCACCGTACAAGTCCATACAGGTCGCTGTTGACAAAGCCGTAGCTGGTGACAGCATTCTGCTCCGTGGCGGAACATACGCCCCTACCAAGAACATTCAAGTCAAGAAGTCTGGTACCGCATCCTCTCGCATCACCCTCGCCGCATATCAGTCGGAGGTACCTGTGGTGGATGGCGAGGCACTCACTGGCACACCCGCGCCCGTTGGTGGCAGTATCGCCGCCGCCGATCGTGGTGTCCTTCACGTAGAGAAGGCATCTTACTGGACCATCAGGGGTATCCACTTTATCAACGGACCTTACGGCGTCTACGCCGTCGATTCTAACAACAACATCTTCCAGCAGCTCACCACTCGCCAAAACTACGAGACTGGTTTCCAGCTTCAGGGCAACAGCGCAAACAACCAGATCCTCTACCTTGATTCGTACGAGAACCGCGACCCGCGCAAGAACGGCGAGTCGGCTGATGGTATTGGTATCAAGGAAGGCACTGGTGAGGGCAACCTCTTGAAGGGTGCAAGGCTGTGGAACAATGTCGATGACGGTCTTGATCTGTGGGAATTCAAGAGCAAGATCACCATCCTCGACACTATTGCGTGGGGTAACGGTGTTAACGTAAGCTCATACCTTCCCAACGCACTATGCAGCACGATACTAAATCAGTCCAGCGATGGGGCTTCAGCGACTTCCAGGGAGACGGCAACGGCTTCAAGCTTGGTGGTGGCGACGCAGCGGACAAGAAGGCAGCAAACCACCAGATCACTAACTGCATTGCCTTTAACAACGCCGCCAAGGGTTTCACCGATAACAGTCAGCCCGGCAACTTTATCATGCAGCGCAACACTGCCTGGAACAACGGTGATGTGTAAGTTCTCCGAGTATAGTCTCAAAGAGATGACTCGATTACTGACCTTTCACAGTGGTTTCAAGAGCACAACCGCCGTTACAACCTTCACGAACAACGTTGCTGCAAGCAACATCAAGTCCACAACGAACTCGGCCCAGATTAGCCTCAACAGCTCGCAGAAGCAGAGTGGTAACTCGTGGCAGGGATCTACAACGTGGAACAATGCGGCTTTCAAGAGCGTTGACGTGAAGCTCGTCGAGGGCAAGCGTGATGCTACCACTGGCAGAATTGCTGCAAGCAACTTCCTGCTTCCCGCTAGCGGTGCCGCCATCGGTGCGACTACCGCTTGGTCGTAGATGTTGCACGTGGCAACATGTGATGCGACACTGATCTCTCACTTCTTCTGTACATACCTTAAACATTATATTATCTCTTCATAGTCTCGAATCATAGTTCCAGATCGTGCTCTCAATTTTCCGACAGATGAAGTGCATCAAATAATAAGCAGCGGCGGCTAAAGGCATAAATCAGAGAGATTAAAAATCGTCCAAATGAGGTAGATTTCAGACTACACAGGTAGAACTACTGATTAATTTACAAGAAGTGCACTGACAAGCTTCCAAAATGAAATTTACGGTGAAGAAGGGACTCAGCGCCTCAGCCTTGCAGTCGAGTTGCCACCAATGGAGGGAGCATCAGGTGGTCCCACCAAGGCCAAATTTTCAATACCAGCGACACCATATAAGGCGGCAGCGTTGGTGCTGACCCATGTGGCCTCATCGACAGCAACAAGGACATTCGGCGGCAGGATACGCTCCGTCCTCCAGGGCGCGGTGGGTGCAATACCGTCCCTGCTACCATCACCAAGGTACTCGGACCAGACACGGGGCACAAGGGTAGCGTTGTTACGCTTGTTTGCGACGTACGCAGTGAAGCGAGAGTGACCCTGTCTCAGGTTAAGGTTGCCAAAGTCCCTGCCGTACCTAGCGGCCTGCTCGGCCCTCGGTGCGCCATAGTAGTAAGCGTAGTCAAGGAAAGCATCGAGGAATGGCTGGGTTGTATTGCGAGCTTCGTCACCGAAATGGTCAATCAGCTGGTCAATGGTCTCAAGGACACCGAAGACGCCTGACAAGTGAGAAACAGTGATGTTGCCGTTGTTGTCCGGGTCCGTAGGAGGAGGCGACCAGGCTCCTGTGTAGGAGTTGTAAAGGGCCTCGCCAGTAACGAAGCCGTTCCTGAGCTGGGGATATGTCTTGATGGCCTCGATGAGCTTATCACGAGCATCCTCCCAGTTTGGACCACGGCGCTCCCACTCAATCAGATAGGCTTGCGCAAGACCAGCCCAATCGGTACCAAAGTTCAGGTAAAGGGCCTCAGGATCAGGGTTGTATACAATGTTGGCAGCACGGACCTTACGGCGAGCATCAACGGCAACAAAGGCGTTCGCAGCCTCCTGAGTCTCGCGAATTAGATCGCCAGTGCGCTCGTCTCCCCCAGAGATGTAGAAAAAGGTCTTCCGATAGACAGGTGTAGAAATACGAGCTTGCTTAGCGCTGTCGGCCCAGTGCTGAACACCGTGTCTTGTTCCAAGACCAGTGAAGTTACCGAGGTGATATGAGTCAACTTCACCGCCGTGACGTGCTTGGTCGTGGGCAAGGCGATAGGCAGCTGCATCGCCAGTTCGGAGGAAGTGACCCCAGAAGAACAGATCAGGAGAGAGCTCACTATTATCCCACGCATATCCCCCTACGTCGTATCGCCACTGGTGACGGTCATCATCGTAAGTGTGGATAATATCGCCGTGATCCCAGAAGCCATACCAGCGACGCTGCTCAACCTGGTTCTCATAGAATTCAATCAAGAATTTCATGTTGTTTTCAATCGTCTGAGCTTCTGCGGAGTCCCTTGGCGAGCCGGGAACGTCCCAGTAGCTGCCAATTGCCTTAGTGTCACGGATGTAGGCTGGCTCAGGAATAAGGACAGGGGGGTTGTTGGTGTGGTTCGTCAGGGTAGAGAGATGGTCAGCTGAAGGTGTGCTGGCGAACGCATAGAGAACAAGCTCATTAGTGCGACCGACACCATAGGGAGTGTTGTAGCCACCTTCATAGTCCTCATAGGTGATCTCGAGAGCGTCCAGCTGCTGAGCGTATGTATCCTGGCCAAGGCCATCGTGGTACGGCCTGACGTCGAGGGGATCCGCCTGTGGGCTGTAGAGCCAAAGAGTGACAGAGCCGGTATCAGTGGCGGCGTTGGAAATGTCAAGACTGGTAGGGTATTTCTTCCAGAAGTCGCGGAGGCCTAAGGCAAGTCCACCGACAGAAGAGCCACCAAGGTAGGCAAGTCCACCAGAACGAGTGCCTCCAGGTATGTTAACCCAACTCTGTCCGGCCTTGGTTCGCTTCTTCAGAATGAAACCATCAGGCGAGAGTTGAGTCAGCCTGTAGTCACTCCAAGTAGGAATCCATCGAAGGCGGGTTGTCACTCTCTGGTCCCAGGTGGCACTGTCAGGCGTCTCTTCGCCTTCGAACTGGGCTGTCTTCACGGCTGCACCAGGGTCACGGCGTAGACCTGTAATGCCCTGAACTGCTTCGTGCAGCAAGCCGCCATCAACACCAGCAATGCGAACGTGGCGGTTGTACTGCTCCTCATTCCCAAGTGGCACGTCAAAGCGGACACCAAGGCCGGAGATGAAGTCGCTCTTGTCCTCACCATCATAGATAATTGTATGAATGATGCGGATGGCTTCCGAGTTCTCATAGAGGTAGAAGCGAACGGTGAAAGGTAGCCAGTCTGCGTGTGATGCGTCCCCGTCGACAGCGTGGATGCCCTGAACAGTAACCAGCGCGCGTGCAAAGTTGTCTTCCGAAACAGTAGTGTTGTAGATCTTGCTAGTGAAGCTGAAATAGTCGATACCGGTTGGTTTGCCGTTCTCATCGTCATCCGGAGTGCCATTCTGTGACCTCAGAACCAATCTTCCGTTGTTTCCAACGACCTTGCCGCCAGATTCGATAGACGAGACCAATACATTTCCAGACTTGGGGAAAGTAGCTGTAACCTTGCCGGTATTGACAACAATATCGTCCGCTGATTCGCTGACTTGCACACCGCTGGTGCTGTTGCTGCTCTGGCGTCTGAGACGTGAGAAGGTAGCGTTGCCCGGTCCAGAAGCGGTGATGGTATATTCATCAGCGGGAGAGTCTGTAGCACCGAGAGCGTGACCAGTCCACTTGAGCGAGCCGTCGGGCCAGTATGCGGTTACCCAAGATTGCAGCTGTGCATTACCTGAAGCGGTGAAGGTAGTCGCATTGGCTTGATGCTGACCGCGAGGCCATGGCAGGCCGAAGGTGACACCACCAAGGTAGTCTGGAGTGCCTTCGAGCCACTTAACCTTGACCGAGTCGGTCTGTGCGGCAGCACAGCTGAGAAGGCCGTAAAGGCCAAGCACAGTCTTCAACATGGTGGAAAGAATGGAAGGGTCGCAAGATCGCGTCCTGAGAATTCAAAGAGCATCCACGTTGGAATTTGTACTTGCATCGAATGCCGTCCGCCCGGTTCCGGGCATATTGCGAGAGCATTTCGCCATTGCATCTCATCGCAATTTCCGGTATACCATGTCGTTTTTGGCAGCATTACCGCCAATTTCTGGGCACGCAAGACGGCATCCACAGAGCGTGATGGAAGCGAAGCCGTAACCCGGAAAGGGTCTCGCGTGTGCTGCAGGGGCATGACAATTTGGGCCAGATGGATCGAGCATATGCGGGGGCGGGGAGTGGATCTGCATGTGCGTTGTGGTGTGGGAGTTTGTCCGCAATTGTTCTCGGGCCAGCAGCGCCCGAAACGATCACCTTTCGGAGCATTAGAGTCGGACCAAGCCATCCTTGGGGACAAACGTACGACGCAGAAGGGGGGTGCCAAGGAACACCCTAAGGGAATAAATCAGCTACTCCTTGGGATTGGAGGCGACAAGAGAACAGAAGCGCTGGGATCAGTCAGGGGTCGCACGTGATTGATGACGTAATACACCATCAATCATCATCTTTCGCGCTTGTGGACACAGCCTACGACTAACTCCGTCTTTGCACAGAGGTACTGTTGATCTTGTACTGGTGGTGCTTTCCAGCCATTCCAAGCCGTCTACCCGAGCAATAATTAAATTGTGTGCTCTTTGGGCTGTGCCTTTCCAATATGCCGGACCACGGTGTGGGTTGACTCAAGATACATTGACATTCCCCCATGCCCATCTTCCAGAATCTACACAGACTGCCAAGCCAGACCGACCAACGTTCTGACTTCAGATCCGACAACATATAGGATCTGGACTAGACCGTATCGGCTACAGGAAATTCGTGGCATCGCGCGATGCTATTGATAAACGCCGGAACTGGCCCCAGACAAGCGACACGACATCGGATATTCGAGCTCCCGCACCTAGCCAGAGTTCAAATTCACGGTGATGCGCCACCAGAGGCAAGAGACCGTAGCAAAGAAAGCAGCAGCCAGAGCAGCTTCCCGGTTGTCGTGATAATAGAAGTCTAGATTGCCAAATTTGAAGGTGGGTAGCGATAGGTGATAGATACCAGTCTTCTCCTCGCGCTCATCCCGGAACTCTCTTAGAATCACGGGCAACTCGTGGCGGCGGACTTCAGAGTGCGGACGTTCCCAAGGTCTCGCGCCCTTTTGTCGTCTCGATGTACCTGACTGTCCGAATCTGCTTCTTTCCTCCCGTTTTAGCGTTGTATCTTGCATTCGGCTGCACGCGCCAGTTTGGAGGCACAGGTCCATACTCCAGTATCTTCTTGATGTGTAATTTCACTGTAGCGTTCTCTATGGTAAGCTTCTGTTTCTCGGTTTCATAGAAGCCTACGTCTTTTGGAATGTAGATATCCGACATGCTGGTTGAAGTTGTCGAGGTGGAGGATTGCTAATGATGGTGTTCCTAAGTTGGGGTTGGGGGGTGGGAAAGTGAAAGAGCAAGTGAAAGTGCGTTTGCCACAAACAGACTTTTCTCGTCACAGAACACGTCACAAATTTCACAAGACTCTTCTAGCAAGCTCTAGGCAGCAGACTCAGATTCTTGGCACTCTTTCCGCCAGTCACTGCTGCCTACCCGCGCAAGCTACCTTCGCAGATTGTTAACCGTTTCCACCCACAACACGAAGTCCGCCAACAGACCTTCGCAGATTGTCAACCATTTCCACCCACAAACACGAAGGCCACCAGCAGATACACCATGGTCTTGTTACCAAAGAATGGAAGCGATCCACTGAAAGAATTGCTCGCTGACTTCGAAATCTGGCGCGATGGTGGTCCCATCAACCTCACTTTGCCGCCCCAATTTGCCTGCGAGATCACGCACGACTTCCGCTCGCAAGACGACCCCAACATGCAATTCAAGCAGGGCATGCAAGGACGCTTTTTGCGAGAGTCCAACAACGCCGCCGGTCTCAAGATGGCGTTGATCTTCATTCAAGGCGTCACTCCGAAGAACACATGGGTGCCAAGAAGCTACATCAAGGTCGGCGTCCAGTTGACAGGCAACATCAATGACAAGAAGATCGAGTTCACACATGAACCGAACTTGAAGTCCTCCAAGCCCCGCGAGAACAGCGACAAGCCTATATGAGCGCTTCTCGAACCTTCACATGTCATTCACAGTCAATACAACGACTGAGAAGTCAAGACAACGACTGAGAAGTCAAGAGGAGTATGTTATAGGTGGAGGCATACCATATCACTGGAGTCACTTTCGATAAGCTTTTATCATAAAGAGATGAATCCAGTCAACTTTACAAGGGCGTAGCAACATCTCATAGTAAATTGAAGCCGCAGGTACTTCTCCCTGCTACACTCTGCTATTAGTACTTCTCATTTCGTGTTGCCTTACGCCTTCCTCTGCAGTTGCTTCATGCGCATACGACATGTAATCAACAGCAAATGACTAATTTTGTCTTTGTACAGAGGGTAAGGCTATCGGGCTGACAATTCCGGTTGCACGGCTCGCTTTGCCCAATCCAACCAGTTACTCCAGTATGGGCCGAGACATTGGTCCACGACTTCGACTATGCTTCTACCGCATCCTTCCATCCACCAGTAGTAGTTCAGTTGGTGGATCAAGGCTCCATAGCAAGCATAAATGACCATTGCTGGTACTTGTCGCTGCTCTAAAAGCGTGAAGAAAGCTTCAGGCGTCACAGAGATCCATATGAAAGGTCCAGCCCAGGGCCCGTAGTTTGCCTTTCGCGGCTGAGAATCGTCATACCAGGCGTCAGACTGCTTCATCCACATATTACATTGTCTCAGAGCGAGCAATGCCTGGTCGTATGTGTCCTTGTCTTTGTCAGTGTAGTTGCCTTGGGTCCAGAGGCCTCTGACGTGATTCAAGGATTTGTCATCGTGATCATCATGCGTATCCGGACGTAATTGCATCCACTTTTCGATGTCAAGTAAAGAGGCTAGCGGTCCGACAGTGACCTGAGCCTGGATTCGCTCTATGACAGGGGCCAATCCGCGGATCAAGTGTATCCATGAAGCACCCAGAACGCGAGAGGTGTGTGCAGCGGCGATGGTATGCTCGTCATTGTACAGTGGTCCGAAGGAGATAAAGGCGTAAAAGGAGGTCAATACTGCATTGGCGAATGTGGCGTTTCCGTGCTCTAGTTCATAGTCGTTGTTCAGGCTTTCCATGAGTCCCTCAATGGCCCGGCTATGGTGCTGCCCAGCAACTAGCATAGCTGAGTGTCGAGTTGCAGGCTCCAAATAGGCGCGGTGTAAAGCTGCAATACTGAGAATCCGACTCATCAGTGCGCCATTTTTGAATGCATATTGCGGAAATACCGTCTGCCATATGTGATCTACTGATGGCGATTGCACGATGTTTGGGCTTGTCACGATAGTCCAGTGATGCAATAATGCCAGGTCGCTGAGCGTATAGAGCGATGCGTCGGTAGCAACATTGCTAGAGTAGCTAGTGGGATAAGGATCATCTTGTAGTGGTTCTTGTTGTGACGGTGTCGCAACTGAGGTCGTCGTACTCAATGGTGACGCCGTACTTGTCTTGGCCCTCACTGGAGGCTTGGGGGGATAAACACATTTGACAAGATGGCGTACGCAGTGCGCACACGATGGCTTCTCTTCGCCACACTAACTTCCAGTGTTAATTATGTAATACGTTTGGGGCCAATGTTCTTACCTTGATTCGCCGTCGCTTGCATTCGTCGCATCCCGCTCGTGACTTGCGATGAGCACGGCGAGTCTGTCCCATCACCTGTACACCTGTAATGCTTGCACAGCCACAGAAGACTGAGAATGATTGGACGCGTGCAAATGAGGGCCTATGCCGAGATTTGGATGCTTCCAGAATGTGTGGAAGCGTAGCTGTGCTATGAAGCTTGCGATGCGAGAAACGAAGTACGTCCCTTGTTTGAACTAATCCTAATATAGAAACGCTAAACCTTATTTGAGAGGGCCTCGAACATTTCTTCTGAGCCTTGTCCCTGACTGCTTGCGTGATCATACATGGTCCCTCTGGTAAAGATCGATCACGCTCTCTGTCCTTCCGTATTTCGAGTACTTGCCCACTCCCAAAATCTCCGCGGCGTAAATGAAGTGCATCATGACCTGTACACCTAGCATAGGCCCCGCGTCGAAGATGTAGATGTATATCTCGTGGCTGACGAGGTAGCCGTCGTGTCCCTGCGCAAATTCGATGACACGAAATATGCATCGAAGAATGATTATTACCGCAGCAGCCAACACCATTTTTAGAAGTTTGTCCCATGAGTGTTTGCCATACTGTGGGATGGCGTACTGTTTCGGTGATTTGGACATGCGCTTCCAGAATACGAGCCCAATGCAGAGGAAGAACCCAAGGAACAAGAGCTGCACGAAAAGACCAATCAACATAATCTTCTGGCCCATGTCCGCCATGCTGGCTTGGGCCATCATGCCACCGCCGCCACCTTGCATGAAGAACGCAAGCACGTCTCCCAAGACAAAGACTTTTGTGACCAACGTTGGGCGGATGATCGAAGCCTCCGCGGCGTTTACGAAGAGCACCAATCGACCGTATATCATATAAATTGTGGCAGCGTACAGCGACGGCGGTAGGATGATGAACATCGACTGTGCGATGTAGGGACCCAGCTCGGAAGGTTTTCCTGCGGATATATAACGAAAGGCGTAACCCGCTGTCATCACTGTAACGTTGTGAGTACACACCTAAACTACCCCAAGGAGATCACTCACTCAAAGCACCAACGACGAATGATGTGTAGAACCAAGCTTTTGATCGGATCAACTGGTAAAGATGGTACACAGCACTAAGTCCGAAAAGTCCAGCTGCGACTATGCAGGCTGGCTTACTAGGCGTGTACGGATAGATACCATTATCACCTGCCATCTCGAAGTCCTGAAGAGAATCGTAAGGAAGAGAATAGGCGCAAAGGAAATGTTAAGGAAGCGAGTGCCTCTGAAAATTACGAGTCAGGAAGAAGTGAATGAAGAAAAATGCGTTTGAAACGATAAATCGAAGGAGCGAAGTAATCTTCAGCTGTTGAGATTCTGCTCATATTTAAAGATACTGTATGCCCTTATTGACAGTGAGACAGGAAGTTGTTGCGGTGTTTGCTCGTGTCCCCACAACTATACGTCCGTATATGCTATACGACGAGCGCACTGACCTGATTTTAATGCACAGCCGCACACCTGTCAAAAGATTACCCCTGAAATATTACACATCTAGCAATGCATTGACATCTGTGGTAGCTTCCGGCTGCCGTAAACCGTATGCACAGCGAATGGTCTGCCATTAGAGGCCTAGATCGAGGATCCATGTGGCCCTTAATTCAAAATCAGCCTTACACAATGAAACATGTATAGCCACCAGATCGTAAGCGCTTCGTCTGCGCCAAACGAGAACGAGATACGGCAAAACTGCATGTATCACCATAGCAATTGGCAAGTATGATTCTCAGGTTCGAGAGGTCACCCAAACAGTCCGGACAGGCCTCGTCTATGTCAGAGGTTTGCTGTGCTGCAAGCGACAAGCTGACATTGTGTCTAATTTTATCGGGGAAGCAATTTCCAGAAGCTACTGCAAGCTACACTTGCTGTTCGTGTGGCGAGCTACTTCTCCCTCGCTACAATCTGCCATTGTCACTTCTCAATTTGCGTAGCCTCACGCCTCCCTCTGCAGTTACTTCATACACGTACCACGTACAAGCTTTGATAGTTGTACGCCATCTGAGCCCCTCACTGACAGCGTTCACATCACTACATATTTACAAACTTCATTCAGTACCATCGCTAGGTTCAGCATATTTATACCCACTATTACCGTTACCATGCCATACAGCAGCGACCACGACGGATCAAGTCTGGCTGACAGCACAAGCCGACTTCACCGCGAATTTCCGCTCTCCAGTGACTCACTTTCACAACAAACAGAGGCTACCTCGAGCGCTGCACCTTGGAGGCACCGTAGGGTCCGCGATATCGAAAGGCTTGCGCGCCAATTGTCACCAGGTAGAAGTCTCGATGGCGAACTAATTCTTAGAAGCAAACACGCACACGGACATGCAGATTATCGCATTCAACGATTTACTAACACCGACGATGCAGGACTCCAACACCAAACAAGTCTACGCCTGCTAAGTGACGCTGGATATGCCCGACTTCAGGGCCCGCCTGAGCATACGCGACGCGATACCCTCTTACAATCTTCCTTGCCATATGACACCTTGCGCCAGGAGATAGAGAACGCGACTACCTCACCAGAATCGAATCTCCATTCCCTTCCAGTCGAGAGCATTGCAGCTCGAGCCACCGGCCCTGTTGTTACCATTCCTGTCTTGCCCGCCACACAATACAACGAGCAGTCTGAGAAGGATTTTGAGCGCTCATTGGAGTATGTCCATGTTCAGCGCAGGATCTTGAAATATCTAGAGAAGTATGATATAGCTCTTGATGCCAGGACAGCATACACATGGACATGCGACAGTGCAACAGGGCAACGGCCGGAACCACTGCAAGCACTGCGACTTTGCTACTATATGCGCTCATTAGGCTTCGATACATTTGCGAACATCGAGTGCTTTGCCAGTCCAAGAAGTGAACGCAAAACAACAACGCTCATTCTATCGATCGCCAATCCAAACAGCGAGACACACGACGTCGCCCGCAATCACATTTACTGGGCACAGAATATCACGACAGGCGAGGTGTACCCAAAAGCATACAAACTCAGGCGTCATGGAGCCAGTGATGGGAGCAGCGTACGGAGACCTTTACTGGCAGTCAATACTGGATCATCGTTCAATGCCAGTGAAATCATGCAGCAAGTTGATCAGCAACAGAGCAGATCTGTTCAAATGCGTGGTGGCGAAGCGTCGGAGCATTATCGATGCAGTCTTTCAACCAGAGAACTTGAAGGGCTTCAAGAACAGCAGCGTGGAGGTCTAGGGCAACCCGGACAGTGGGAAGCCGAGCTAGTAGATGAAGCTCATACATCAAGACCGCTGTTCAACACGGTTCCAGACGCAGGGTAAGTGCCATTAAGGAGAAAAGATCTCCAGCTTGACAACGTTTGCAGATCCGTCCAAGAAGTCGCCCGCCACTTTCAGTATAGTCCCTACCGATACGTTTCCCCAGGCGATGTGCTATCAGCTGTTGATGCTCGAACGGACACGTGGTTGTGGACGGATGCTGTGCCCGAGACGAGCACGCCATGGAGTCGCTACCATACGTTGCTGGGCAGTCCAGCTCGATGGATTCATTCTAGCAGACGTAGAAACTCGATATGAGGCTGGACTTCGGAGAAGGTTCGATGACAGATGCAGTGTCAGCATAAGCAAAGCAGGGGGGGCGTTTAGTGCAAAATGAAATCACCAGAATTTCGAGACAACACTTCTTGCTCGCTTTAGCTCATCTCCGTTGAATACGTACAAGTATAGTAATATACCTTGCAGCTATTGTCAGCGAATAATGGAAGACATGAGGTTGGTTCAATTCCGCACACATGTTTGTCGGCCAGACGTGTGTGACATTGACAAATCCATTGCTGTCCACGCACGCATACCTCATGCTAAACCTAGTACTCCGAGGTAACAAACATTGTGAATATGCTCCTGCAAATAACTATATGTTAAGGCGCTTTTGCGAGTCGGTGAACGACCATGAACGATGGACTGCCAAAGCGGACCCTGCAACCCACACACACCACAGTAAAGATAGCAACGGCGCTTGCGACCCCGACGCGACCCCAACGCTGGTTGCGGTGAACAGATCTCAGTAAGATGAGGCTGAGGTACTCCACTGCACTGCAACGCCGCGATTGTCCACGGCGCAAGCTGAGCTCAGCTGTACTACCCACCTTGGACGACGCCGAGCCTGCGCGCCCCGCACGACCTCGCTGTCAAAAAGCGCAATGCATTGATTAAGTGTTTTTTTTCGCGCTCATGGAATTCCCCCGGGGTTACACTCAGAACGAGTTGAAACGGGGCAAGTCTTTTGCTTATATCAACGATGAGTTGCAAAGTTCTTGGAACTGATTGTCGGGATCCGCGACGCAGAGCAACAGCTGCGCGACGTGGCGGCGGCGAATCTGCACGCAAGCCGAGGCGTGGCAACGACGCGTGCCTGAGTGATGGGCAGGTACCACGAGGGAGCAGGCCGGGATGCTGAGTCGAGCAGAAACAGGAACATGTGCGAGTCTGCGCGATCCCGCGATTTGGTCAATCGCCAAGTGTGAAGGTTGCTGGGGGAAATAGTAAAGGTGGTGACGTCACCGCGGCAGCATGCTGAGTTTGGGTGATGCGCTGGTGACTCTTTCGCTGCTAACCCGCACACATACACCCCATGTGGTTCGATTGCCGCGATGCGTGCTTGGTATGGCGACGCACGCTGTAAGGTTGCGCAAGACGCGCATCGTGTGCATTTCTGATACGCACAACAACACACCCAAGTTGCCTCCGGGCGATGTGTTGATTCACGCGGGGGACTTGACGAATCAGGGCTCGTACGACGAACTGGAGCGCACTGTTGCATGGTTGGAGAAGGCGCCTTTTGAGGTTAAGATTGTCGTTGCTGGTAATTTTCTCTATCTTGGATGTGTATGGTGGTATGGCTGATGAGGTGCAGGTAATCATGAGATCACGCTTGACGAGCAATTCTACGAAGAGAAGGGAAATTTATGGAAATGGCCTGCATGGCAGAGTCCACGAGGATGCTTGAAATTGCTGCGAGAATCGAAGACCATCACCTACCTTGAGAATCAGCCTACGTTGGTGTATCTGACGAGGCCCACAGGGCCACAGACGTGCTTCAAGGTATTTGGAAGTCCTCACACGCCAGGTCCTGGTAATTGGGCGTTCGAGTATGGAGCAGAGGACGCAATGAGGCTCTGGTCAGCCATACCAAAGGATGCCGATATCGTCGTCACCCATACGCCACCAAGAGGGCACTGCGACGGAGCGATGAAGGACGACCGGTCTGGATGCACTGCTCTTTTGCAGCGATTGGCTATCATCAGGCCGTCACTGCACGTATGCGGTCATATTCATGAGGCTCGAGGAATTCAGCGCGTTCACTGGAGCTCTTCGCAGAAGGACAGCGTTGTCGCAAGTGTGGAGCATTGGGAGGACCCCGGAAGGGGTAACAAGAAGCTATCTCTATTGGATCTTACGTCCAAGACAGGGCGCCCTTTGGGCAGTAGCGTGCTCGCAACACGTCAGATCCAGTCTTATTCGTTGCAGAGTGATGAAATGGACCAGCTTGATTTCTCGAGGTCTGGAATTGCGGTCCCTCAGCCTGACGAAGTACACCTAAAATCGACGACGACGAGCCTCATCGAAGACGCCCTCCAAGTAAGTGAGGCGTACGGGAGGATCGAAGACGGCGGGGTTGTGGAGCACAGGCGTGGTGGTGATAGACCCGGGGCAGCCTTGCAAGGCGATTCAGGCAGACAGTCCAGATCGTCCAGATCATCCAGATACGAGGAGACTGCCGTAATCAATGCAGCGTTTCTAGGACCGAGAATCAACGGAAAGACGGCTGGAACCAACAAACCCATCGTGGTTGACATAGATTTGCCAGTGTGGAAGGGAGATGATGATGGTAATGTACAATGATGTAGCACTGCAGGCCATCCGTCTTAAGCAGCCCTAAATGATCTCATCGTTGGAGTTGAAGTTCGACAGCAAAACCCATCTTGCCTCCCGCCATGACTTCTCGCACAGCTCTGCTCAATTGAAGACGACCACGTCGTAGGACTCGGCTTGCCGGCTTCTGTCGAGCATCTGACGATTGGGTGATGATGCGCCGGTGCCCCGCTACGAGGTGGTTAGCACGCATAAGCGTACTAGTACAGCCACTCAGACGGGAGAACGACGACAGGCTAATGTCTGTCAACTTTGGTAGTGCCCGGGACGGATCGAGCGCTCAGAGTCGCTGCCTGGCGAATTTACCGCCATGCACATCCTCCACATGAGCTTGAAGGTTGGGGATCCTGGCCGGGTGTCCAGGACCTGCACATGCTTTGCTGAGACGAAGCAACGGGTGCGCAAAAGGAAGCAGGCGTGCCGAAGGCGCATGACAGCTCAGGTACTGTGTCTGAAGGGCTTGGTGTCTCGGATTCCACGAGATGCTGGATCATTCGAGAGGTGTTGAGAATGCGCAGTCGTCACGGGCCGGTTGCTTCATTCTCGTAGCTGCAGTTGGTCACGTCTTGCAAATGTCTTTGGGATAGTGGGGTGTTTTCCTGATTGGCAGTGACTGGCGACTGTGGGGGTGTCACTGGAGGCACAAGGTCCTCTTTGGTGGTTTCTGGATCATGCAGGTTCGCTCTGTAGTGTCTGACCATGTGGCCTCATGGCGACGTGATTGGGCGTGTGTTTGGTAGCCGCTGGTGCCGGCTGCAGCAGAAGGTGCAGAAGGTGTTGGGGACAGGGCCGTCTCCAATCGGACGCGCAAACCTTGAGCGATTCGAGAAGTGGCTCAGAGAGAGTTGCGAGGGCGGTCGCCTGGCAACGCGTGCGCTGCGCTTCACGCAGCAGCAGCAGGCTGGAGCGGAGCAGGCTGCGAGTGGCATGGCATGGCATGGCATAGCAGGTGGATCAGCACCCGCAGGCGCCGCGGCGGGCTTGCAGCAGCGCGGCGAGAATGTGCTGAGTTGCTGAGGGCTGCGCGAGAAGCAGACTGCCCGCTATGGGGACACTAGAGAGCCCTGACGGTCCTGACGCAGCCAGCCTATGCGCGAGTCCTCATCACACTGGCCTGTGTATGCAGGACCCAAGGGCATAGCCTCACGAGTGTGTGTGTGTGTCCTGTCCTAAATAGAGTCCATTCCTCGGTCCCTTTGCACAGGCTGAGCGCCCGCACCTGCTACGTCGTAGTCTTCAGTCGCACACAACGTCCCCTTTGGCCTGCTTCTGGCCTGCTTCGAGCCCTCCTGTTGCTATATTTCGCTTCTGTGCTCCCCGATCCCCATCGCAGCATCGTCTGGGACGGCCTGCGAGCAGCCGGGACTCTGGGCAAGTGGGCGTTGACGTAGCCCCTCCTCACACCGCCGTACACCGCAAGTCGATCAGGTTCCCCCTCGCAGAGACGTCGCAGAGGTCACTGGTCGCTGGGAGCGATTTAGCAAAGCAACTCAGCCCCGCTGCACGCTTTGTCAGAGCCGCGAGCTCCTTTGTCCGCAATTATCTTCGTTGTCCGCCCCCCCTGAAGCTCGGCCTACCACGGCCTTCTCCACGTTTCTTTCCATCGCCTGTCAGGGACAGCCGGCTGCGAGGACCCCCAAACCCAAACGTGTTAGCTCAGCATTTGCAAGCCGCAGCGTCACACTCGCCAGCCCAACCTCACCCGAGTAACAGCAGACCTCTCTGCCCACGGCCCAGCCAGCAATTGGCCTCTTTTAATCCGCGACAGCACCGCGCCCGAGCCTGTCGCTCAACCTTCGCTACACACATCCAGTGCTTCTCGCCTTTTGCCACTGCGGCTCCAGCCACCTTGCCGCGCACTACTCACAACCGCCACAGGCCGGCCTTCATCCGCGATTCGTTCGCCGACTCATGTGCACGCCGCTTGCTGTGCCCTTATATTCAACAAAAGTCTGACCCTCCCTTGCGACTACGCATTGCGGCGTCAGGCTCCTGCTTAATCACCTCTCACTCTCACTCTCACTCTGACTCCCCCCTCCCCATTGACAAATCCGCCCATCCACTCGAGAGACACGGCGCAAACACAGCATCATGTCCTTCGAGCCGTTACCTGACCACTACAAGGCCTTAGGACTACCCAAAGGAGCCGATGCTGCCACCATCAAGAAGACATATCGCAAGCTGGTCCTCACCTGCCACCCCGACAAAGTCACCGATGAGGCTCTGAAGGCCCAGAAACAGGACGAGTTTCACAAGATCCAGCAGGCCTACGAGACTCTCAGCGACGACACACGCAGGGATACCTACCACACCGAACTGAAGCTGCAGCAGCTGCGTCGCGAGAAGCTCGCCAGGGCTGCCAGCGGCACCACTGCTGAGCCCAAGAGCACCCGCTTCTCACAGGCCCCCTCTGGAGGAGGTTCCTACGCCGCCAACACATCTTCTCGCTATCAGACCGAAGAGCGCAAGCCCTCAGGACCCACACCGTCGCGCCACACCGACTATGACGATGAGCGCTACCACAGCAACCACAAGACAGAATCATACTTCCCGTCGCCGAGACGCTCATCACCAAGACCCACTCCGTCGTCGCGCTCGTCCCGCGAGAAGTACGACAAGGAGCCGCGGAGGGAGAAGCCCGCCGATCGCACGCGATCGAGCACGACAAAAGCTCGCGACAGCGAACGCCGAGACCGCACAGGTAGATTCCCCACCGAGAGCGATGGGTCGTCCGGTGAGGACAGAGCAGCCCGCTACGAGCGTGAGCACAGCCACAAGTCGCGTGGCGCCGAAGACGACTCGCAACGGCGTGAGGAGCGCCGCAGAGACGATCGCCGATACGAAGACTACGAGAACACCTCTCCTCGCAAGCTGAGCGTACAGCAGCAGCAGGATGACGCTATTCGCTACATCCACAAGTCTCGCGCTGAAGCCGACATCAACTTACGTCCATCGCCTGTCAGAACCACATCGAGAGATTACTACGACTCTGCCAGCCGCTCCTCTAGGCACCGAGAAGTTCGACCGGACCCTGCGCCGCGCAGGTCATCTGCCCGTCCCAAGGAGCGCCCAAGCATGCCCTCGCGCCGTGATACAGACCGCGGCATCCCCGATATCGTTGATTGGGACGACCGACGGCCATCCTTCAAGCAGTCAGCTTCGTCGCCGGCTGAGATCCGCATCCCCGCCCAGCCCCAGCGCTCTGCAACTGACTCACACCGTCGTACCGAACGCTCGCCACCGCGCTTCCCCGGTCTAAGTCGCTCCGCCACCGCGCCCACAGTGCCCGGCCCGGAAGCTGCAGGGTCGCGTCGCGACGCTAAGAGCTACCCTCGCCCCTCAGGTCTTCGAAATGAGGCCAATAGCAGCCTTGAGCACGACCCATACCCGACTATCCCTGCTCCCCAGTCGAGCAACAAGACTTACTACTCCTACAGCCCAGGTGACGGAGGCGTTAAGCCAATGGAGCCGCCCCCACATCGCACAATTCTGCGTGAACCAGACCGAGTTCGCCACCGCTCGCCCTCACCTATTGGCAAACCCCCAATGGGTATTCATCGTCCCGGTCTCCATTCGTCAAAGACTTACACACCTGGCCGCTCCAGTCGTCAATCATCACCTGTTCGTGACGAGCGCGGCCGCTCTGGCAGGATGTACTATGGCGAACAGCCATCTGAGTACACACGCAAGAAGGGCCCGAGCGATCGCCAACCAGATTATTCCCCGCACAATGTCACCTATGCCCCGAACATCGGGCCTGAGGACATACGTTGGGCGCCCAGACGTGGTGACGACAAGTACTCGGACCGCAAGCCTACACTTGGGCGCACCACCACGTCTGTCTATTGAGCCGCTAAGTATTGCTTACTGGCATGTTTCCGCATTTGATTGTTTTGAGTCCACATTCGCACGGTATGCATGAGTTGGACAACACCTTGCATTCCACGATCGAGGCCAAGTATATACCACAAATCGCACATAGGCACAGAGTTCGATACCCATGCCTTGCTATTTTCCACCATTTCTGCATTTTCCGCACTGGACACGGGCGTTTTGGGAGCATTTACAGGATTCACTCGGCCGCAAGTGCTGCTCGGCGTCGAGATTCCTCTTTTGTGTATTGTGTACCGCAACAGAAACTGGGCCGCTCAACGACCCCTTTCGGCAGCGTATTTTGGCCGCACTCGCTTGAGACACTCGCTTGTAGATATGACTGAACGACTTTGCATTGTTTGATTTTTTTTAGTAGGACTGGGCATGTCAGACCAGCGAAATAGGTCGCTTGTATGTAGCAAATAACGAATCGAACAACTATCCACTGGAACTCCAAGACGGTCGAACGGTGCTGATCGAGAATTCGATTGCCCGCTCAACTGCCACCAACCTCATCACTCGCGAAATGGCGATCTCACGCCTCTACAATGTCTTTTGTCGATTCTTCAATCTTGATGGCTGCGTGGAAAAAGGCACAACCCGATGATACCCACCGAATAGTTCGGCCATGTCATGCAGCGTTCAAGAACGAAGGAGGTTTCAAAATACGGAAGTTGCATTATCAATACTGTGCCACAGTGCTACACCATCTTTCGAGCGTCACTGTCAAGTGGATTCGTACCTTGTTTGTGCACTCGGATGAATAGATGAACAGAACAAATCAGCGACGCCGACCTTTCACGCTGGAGGTCTTGTGATATTCCTAGGCATGTGACACGCACTCGATGTGCGCGGTGATAGCTCTGAATTATCCTCCTTGCAAGCAACATGCTACTCAAAGCTCATGGACGATAGCATTCTCTATTTCTTGCGTGGACCTATTGAAAACAGCGTCGTCGCCGGTGAATTGCAGAGAGGGGAGCACGTCCTGCTCGTCTACTGTGGAATTCATCAGCACCGACCCTGTTTGCAGCGAAGCCATCTCCAATTCTGCATTATCAGAAGACAGCTCGCCCACCTCCAACCCCGCAGGCTGGTCTGATTACATCGTAGCCTCTGAGAGCCAGACTCGCATCAGTATCGTTGAGCTGCTCTGATCCCATCTCGGTCGAGGGACGTCGAACCTAATCGCTGGTTCATTCACGAATCCCACCTCTTCACCCCTCGATAGCCAGGTGATCACGCTGCATCGCCCGCCGCTCAGGGTCCTGCCACTTCTTCACATCCCCAATCCTACGCTGTATCAGATTGCGCTCGTCCCTTCTGAATCCCACCGCTGCTCCCCAAGACATACCGGGAACCCGCGGTTCAGCCCCGAGCAGCGCGTCTCCGCCCGCTGGTGCTGCAGGATCTCATCCGCCGGCTTCAGCACCATGGTGTACACGAACGGCGCACACGGCCCGACATCCCCCCTGCAGTGGTTATCCCGGTACTGATGCGGACTATGCCACTCAGCAACGAAGTGCTACTCTTTCTTTACAATCTTCGGCGTGTCCTTCGCAACACTCACTGCTGTAGTCCAATAGTCTTTGCGCCCCTTGTGGGATAGATGGTGAAGGCCGTGTCTAGCGGGTTGTCGGACATGAGGGAGTGCCAGCCTTTCAGCTGCGTTATGGTGAGGTATCCGATGTTGGTGAGGGAGGCATTTTCGAGGGAGAGATAGGTGATGATGGTGGAGGGGGGAGTGGAGGAACAGAATTTGTTGAAGTCGTGGTAGTCGTAAGGACTGGGGAAGAGGAGAACAGTCATTACGCCCCGTGTTCATGAGTAGATGCGCGCTTCACGCTGGCGCTCAAAATAGGCTTCTTCGAGCACCGACTTGGTGCGTTGCAGTATTGGAGCCAGCTCGATATTTGCTCGAGATTGGGTATCCATCTGTAGAGATGGTTGAGATTGAAGGCGTGGTTTTGGTACCGTTGACGCAAGGCTGAGCGAAACAGAGTGCGACTGCACAAATGAGCGAGAGACTTGTGCAAATACACAAATGTTGAGTGAAAGCAAGCAAAGGTGATGATAGACAAAGCTAGAGGTGTTGAAAGGGAGAATGACGAACAAAATATATCGAACTCGTGTGGCGGCCGAAGATATCTGAGTTGAACGATGGCAATAAACATCCAGGAACGGTTCAATTTACAAGGTAAGTGAATCAGTTCCGCAAAACAATCTCGGTGGTTAAGTTGCGTGTTATTAGCATGCTTAAAAGGTCGACATAGTGTCTGAGTCGTCGACGTCTCTCTGTTGGTCAGATCAAGGTCTTGCGACTCCACAGCGTGCTCGGCGTGTTATCAGATCTTAGATCAGATATACATCAAAGATATCGTTGATCTACAACCTGAGGTGAGAACCTACGGCGCTGTAGGCTTTTTCAGACTGCGCACTAGTGCTCTCGAGGACTGCCGTGGAAGCCTTACCCAACCTATCCTCAATGTGTTAACAATGACCCAGTGCTATACCTTCTGGACGACGTAACGGTCTTACATGGCATCTGTTGCGATGATGCAGACTTGTAGACATGATAACAATTCCACGCGTCTATGTTTAATGTATCTCTCGATGGGAAGGGATATAAAAATCAGGGAAACGGTATCCTGCAAGAGTGTTGTTCGAGGAGCCGTTTTCAGATCTCGACATTGATTAAAGCAGGTTCTCAGCTGGAACATGACTCGCTAGGTGCTATCTCGGTGTTGTATGCAGTGTTAGAATGTGAGACTCGTGCTAAAAACGGCGTCTATCTTTGTGCCACACATGGTAAAGCATGCGACGAGATTGTCGAGATTAAGGCGATGAAGATGCTGCCCCAACGGGGTGCGTGGAATCTGCAAGGAAATGACGATACTTGATGTCAAGGCTAGCGAAGGGCGCTAAGGTAGCCGCACGCAGATCAATCTGCAGTTCCAGTGCTCAAGCGAGATGTCGCGACGCGTCCAACGCGGTGGTCTGTTCTCCGCTGACGTCCGGGAAGATGGATTGGTGTCAACGCCGTTGCGCACAACGCGGAGGGCGACTCGTCCGCAAGCACAATCAAGCACAGTCACCAGAGCGAACAAGTCGCTCCTCTGTCCGCGCTGAGTCCTTGTCTGGCACCGGCACGATGCGGCGCACAGATATGAATCTTCCAGCCTCGTCAGCCACGTTTGCAACCGGGCTGGCTGTCAGATTGGAAGCCCGCGTCAAGGTCTACCAAGGCGTTTACCAAGGCGCAAGGCAGAGGTTTGACCGGGAGGTGGTGACGTGTCGAATGGCAGGCTGCTCACAAAAAGGTACATCAAGACGTGGTCAAGCTCAAAGTCAGCAATCAACGGGCGCGGTTTTCATATAGGATGTCGAGGCGTGCAGGCTGGAAAGTTGAATAGTTGAAACAACAAGCCAGAGCGCGTTGTCCGGGCGCGCGAACTGTGAGGCGATGATCGATGCCGCCTAGCGCCTACTCAAGGCCACCTGGAGTATGTCAAATAAAGAAAGCACAATGGCCACCCCAGCCGCTGCACTCGTCCACGACGCGCAAAATACCATCAAATCCATCATGAGCAGCGTCGCCGTTGCAACGAGAAGGCCCTAGCGACGGTTGCCGGACGCTTTGAGTGGTTCACCGGCACTGTTGCGGTAGCAAAAATTTCGAGTTTCTTCACCCTGATTGTACGCTACGCCCAAATCGGGTAAGCGCGCTAACCGTTCCTGACACACGCGATATTTAATGCTGTCCAGGTGCATCTCTTAGATAGGCCCGCAGCCCACCCTCTCCGAACCAGCACGCACGCGTTACTCTCCGTCACGTGACTCCATACCAACGCGCTCCACTGCAGCCCCGCGCGGAAGTGCTCGATCCATGGCATCGTCCAGGTGATCCAGTAATTTTTAATAATCACAAAATAGGTCGCGCTGGCCCTGCGCGTGGCCGACTGTCGCCAGAATGAGGTATGCTACTAGTCTATGCATGTCTCGAGGATGCCCGCTAACGCGCTGATAGTGCTACAAGATTGGACCGACTCGTAACGTAAGTCTACCCTTGTCTTCAACCTGTATCGGTACCATGTACATGTTGCACGCAATGCAGCATCGCTCTGCGATCTGCACAACTGCTTTCTCACATCTCATGCCTCTGATACACATCCGCGCAACCCTGATACACCGTTGCTAACCGCGCCAAGGCTCCTCGAGACAGGCAGCACAGCACTGATCCGAAACACAGCAGCTGAGCAACTAGCCGACGTCCAAAAGCAGCATCCGGAAGACTTGTTCAACCTTCTCAATCGCGTTGTGCCGTTCCTGCGATCGAAGAGCTGGGAGACGCGAGTGGCTGCTGCAAAAGCAATTGGAGGTATCGTCGCCAACGCTGAGAAGCACGATCCAAACGCTGAGGATGAACCAATCAAGGCAGAGGTCAAGGTCGAAACCAACGGGCATGCGGCAGAGGAGGAGACCGATGGCGCAACCGTAAAGAAAGAGGAGAACGGCGATGTCGAGATGCCCTTGGCGCCTACATTCACAGGCAAACTCGATCTCAACACCCTGGACATCGCTGCCATATTGAGAGACGGAAGTGAGCTGGTCGGAGCTGCTGGCAAAGAAATCGAGTACAAGTTGCTGTCTATGAGCCCCGTAGATCGCCTTGCTTACCAGAAAGAGGTTCTCCCGAAGCGACTCGGGCTGGAGGGCCCTTTCAAAGAGATCGCTGCTATGCCCCAGGATGAAGTCGTTCCACAGACTCCCGGCCTTAAAACACCTGCCATACATCGCATCGACACAAATCTAGCCAGATCAGATACCTTGAATTCCGCCGCATCTCCCCCTATTGCCACACCGACTGGCGACCAGCCAACACTCAGCAAGCGCCAGCTGAATGCGCAGAAGCGCAAACAGAAAACCGCGAGCAAGAACAACAAGGGTGTCGCTGTCGACTTCAACGAACCCGGCACAAGAAAGCCCTCGAACCCCGACGCTCCCCAGACTCCTGCTCGCATGACTCCACATCCTTCATCACTCAAACAGGAGAAGTCTGAGAACGGCGAAGCTGGTGAGGGTCTTGACGACTATTTCTCGCTTGAGCGAAAAGGTGGCGACGACGATGCCAAATTTGTCAAGGAATTCAAGGGTGCAGAAGTACCAGAGAAGTCGTCTTTTGAAGGCGAATCAACCGAGTCTGGATTGGAGTGGCCGTTTGAACGAGTTTGCGATTATCTTGCCCTTCAGATGTTCGATCACACCTGGGAGGTCCGCCACGGTGCTGCCATGGGTATTCGTGAAGTCTTGCGAGTCCACGGTGCAGGTGCTGGGAGACTCATGGGAAAGACACGTGCGGAGAATGACAAGCTGAATCAACAATGGCTAAATGATCTCGCATGTCGCATCTGCTGCATCTTCATGCTTGACAAGTTTGCCGACTACACATCAGACACAGCCGTTGCCCCCATCAGAGAGACCGCCGGTCAAGCACTTGGTTCTGTGCTGCAGCACCTTTCTCGCGATAATGTCCTGGCTACATTCAACGTGCTCCACGGCCTGATAAAGAAGCGTCTCGAGGTGGAGAGTGGCTGGCATTCTTGTCAAGGAGGCATGATTGGCCTGCGCTACCTCGTCGCTGTGCGGAACGATCTACTTCGTGAGGTCGATTCTCTTATGGATGGTGTGTTAGCTGCTGTCATCCAAGGTCTGGGCGACTTCGATGATGATATCCGAGCCCTCAGCGCAGCTACACTTATTCCAGTTGCCAAAGACTTTGTCGAGTTGCGACCCAAGGCAATGGAGGGTCTTATGAACCAGGTTTGGTCATGTTTCGACGGTCTGCAGGATGACCTCAATGCTAGTACGGGATCGATCATGGATCTTCTCGCTAAGCTCTGCAGTTTCCCTCAAGTTCTCACCGCCATGCAGGCCAACGCAGAGAAGGACCCGACTCAGTCTTTCCACGAGCTTGTTCCTCGCCTCTTCCCATTCCTCCGCCACACCATCACAAGCGTGCGTGCTGCTGTACTACGCGCATTGAGCACGTTCCTTGACATTCAGAGCGCTGGTTCGGCTGGCTGGATTGACAGCAAAGCACTTCAGCTGATCTTTCAGAACATTATCCTCGAACGCAACGAGGGTGTACTGAAGCTGTCAATGAAATTGTGGAGCACCATGGTTGATAATCTTGGCAGCCAAATTGCGACACCATTGGAGCCAATCTTGAGCTCCATCGTTCCACTGACTCTGACGCCTATCGGCGTGTCGCGTCACCCGATTGCGATGGATGTGTCACTCCTCATCAAACCTTCCGGGCAAATGATGGGCCCAGCACCAACCTCAACACCTAGTCGCCGATCGACACCCCCAGGAGGCATTGAGCCAGCCGCAAAGAAGAGAAAGAAGTCACGCCATGGAAAGGAAGAATCGACGCCGATCCCGTCATCTATTTCGCATAACGTGGACGGACATATGATTGGTGGTGACCTTGAGCTCATTGGCGCTGATGTGATGATCCGATCTCGAGCATCCGCAGCGCAGGCTCTTGGTAAAGCTATCGCAGCATGGCCCGAAGAGACAAGGGTTCCTAATTTCGGGCATAGATTGTTACCACCACTTTCTTCGACCAATTCTACTACACAATTGGCAGCCGCTATGATTATAGAAGAATTTGGTAAGAACCTGCCGGTTAAGGACGCCTTGGCAGATTTACTTGCGGCAGCGCTCCTTCCCATCGTCGAGGGCGAGCGACCGACTGCATACGAAGATCTCGTGCCCAAGCTGCAGATTGTGCGCACACAATGCACTGCATTGGTCAATATCTTTAGAGAAGGCCACGTTCAGAATCTGCCAGCTCTTGCTGTCGTGGTGCAGGGAGACCCAGCTGCCAGCCAGTATGCTTTCGGTGTCGCTGACGCCGAAAAGCTCGTCACTGTCCAATACGAGAAGCTGAAGAAGGCGATGACACCATCAGCTCGTATGGTCGCTGCGGCTAATCTAGAAGTATCGAAGAAAGAAGTTGAGGCCAGTCTCCAAGAAGCAAAGGACATTAAGGAAGAACGCGATGTTCGAATCAAGGCTGCCGCTGCCGGCGGTCTGATCTGGCTAAGCTCTCCTCCCAAAAAGCCCCAGCATCCAATCAAGGCCATGATGGACAGCGTCAAGAAGGAGGAGAATGTACAGTTGCAGAGGCGGTCTGCTGCAGCTGTGGCCCGCTATATCGTTCATCTCGTCAACGGTAACAAGGGCGTTGTGGTCAAGAAGGTCGTCGGCAATCTCGTCAAATTCTATTGCATGGAGACAGCGGAAACCCCCGAGTTCCATGGTCAGGGTCACATTGAGACCGGCATCTTGACCCTAAAGAAAGACGAAGACGTTCGTGATCACCCAGATGCTGCCAAGTTCGCGGAAGAGTCAAGAGCTGCCCGGATCACTAAGCGAGGAGCTCGCGAAGCTCTCGAGCAAGTTGTCCGGCAATTTGGCGCAGAGATCTTCCAGAAGGTCCCAACGCTCCAGGAATTGATCGAGAGGCCGATCAAACGGGCATTTGCTGATGCAACGCTCCCTGCCGAGATCGCTGACGAGGACGGCATTTTCGGTCAAGAGGTCGTCGATGCTCTGTCAACCTTACGAGCATTGGTAGGAAGCTTGCACTCGGACGTACGCGGCTTCGTTAAAGAGTTGCTTCCTTTTGTGGCGAGAGCTTTGCAAAGTAGGCTTTACGTGCTTCGATACGCAGCCGCAAAGTGCTTCGCGACCATCTGCAGCGTTATGTCTGTTGAAGCTTTCACGTTTCTTGTTGAAGCTATTCTACCTACCATTAGTGACGGTGGTAACGTCTATGGTCGCCAAGGTGCTATTGAGTGCATCTACCATTTGATCCACGTCATGGAGGATGGCATTCTTCCTTACGTGATTTTCCTGATCACCCCAGTACTAGGACGTATGAGCGACTCAGATAACGACATCCGGCTGCTGGCGACGACAAGCTTCGCCACACTCGTCAAACTCGTTCCTCTCGAGTCTGGCATTCCTGACCCGCCGGGCTTGCCTGACTCATTGCTGAAGGGGCGTGATCGCGAGCGCAAGTTCGTCGCTCAGATGCTGGACGCAAAGAAGGTCGAACCGTTCGAAATTCCGGTCGGCATCAAGGCTACATTACGTTCGTACCAGCAAGATGGAGTCAACTGGCTTGCTTTCCTGAACCGGTACAACTTGCACGGAATTCTTTGCGACGACATGGGTCTCGGAAAAACGTTGCAGACATTGTGTATGGTGGCAAGCGACCATCACCTGCGAGCCGATGAGTTTGACAAGTCCGGAGACCCAAATTTCCGCAGACTGCCATCGCTGATCGTCTGTCCTCCTACACTTTCAGGTCACTGGCAACAGGAGATCAGGCAATACGCTCCCTTCCTGTCCTGCGTAGCATACGTCGGTGCACCACCAATTCGTGGACAGTACAGGTCTCAACTCCAGGATGTCGACATCGTCATCACTAGTTACGATATTTGCAGAAACGATAGCGACGTCCTGAAGCCGATCAACTGGAACTACTGCGTCCTGGACGAAGGCCATCTGATCAAGAACTCTAAGTCGAAGACCAGCCAGGCTGTTAAACAATTTCAGTCAAATCATCGTCTGATCCTCTCAGGAACACCCATTCAGAACAACGTACTGGAGCTGTGGTCTCTGTTCGACTTCCTGATGCCTGGCTTTCTTGGATCTGAGAAGGTCTTCCAAGAGCGCTTCGCAAAGCCCATCGCAGCTTCCCGTTTCGCCAAGTCCTCGTCAAAGGAACAAGAGAAGGGCGCGCTCGCTATTGAAGCACTACACAAGCAGGTACTTCCCTTCCTCCTCAGACGTCTCAAGGAGGAAGTGCTTGATGACTTGCCGCCCAAGATCCTGCAAAACTACTACTGCGATCTGTCTGAACTCCAGCGCAATCTTTTTGATGACTTCAACAAAAGGCAGGGCAAGGAGATTCAATCGAAGGCTGGCAACGCTGATCGCGAAAGCAAGCAACATATCTTCCAAGCGCTACAGTACATGAAGAAGCTGTGCAATTCGCCAGCTCTCGTTGTCAAGGGTCCCACAAACAAAGCCTATGAGCCGACCCAGCAGTATCTGAAGAAGCACAACACCACAATCGACGACATATCTCATGCTCCTAAGCTAGGTGCACTCAAAGATCTCTTGGTAGATTGTGGTATCGGCGCTGCAGATGTTGCTGGCGATAAGTCGGCAGCTGTGAACGGTGACCTGCCTGAAGCAGTCTCTCAACATCGCGCTCTGATTTTTTGTCAGATGAAGGAGATGCTTGATATGGTCGAGTCGACTGTATTCAAGAAGCTACTACCCAGTGTACAGTTCATGAGGCTCGATGGAACTGTGCCAGCCGAGAAGCGTCAAGATATCGTCAACAAGTTTAATTCGGATCCGTCCTACGATGCTCTTCTTCTGACTACCAGTGTGGGTGGACTTGGTCTCAACTTGACTGGTGCCGACACAGTCATTTTTGTTGAGCACGACTGGAATCCACAGAAAGACATCCAGGCCATGGATCGTGCTCATCGTATTGGACAGAAAAAGGTTGTCAACGTGTACCGCATTGTTACTCGCGGAACGCTTGAAGAGAAGATTCTTAAGTATGTTCACTCATCTCATTGTTATACAATCAATCACTAACGCATCATAGCCTTCAACGCTTCAAAATCGATGTCGCAAGCACGGTCGTCAACCAGCAGAACGCTGGCCTTGGATCTATGCAGACAGATCAAATCCTTGATCTTTTTAATGTTTCGGCGGACAGTGCGGACCCAGCTGCGCTTCCACCTCCTCCGTCCAACTCGAAGGACGATAACGGTATCGACGAAAATGATGCTGTCGATGCCACTGGCGAGCTACGTCAGAAAGGCCAAAAAGGCTTCCTTGACGACATCGGCGAACTCTGGGACGAGAAGCAATACGACGATGAATTCGATCTTGACGGCTTCTTGGGTAAGATGCAGGGGTCTGCGGCATAGGCTGTCCAGGCTGATTGCATCGACACCTGTTCTGGGAGTACAGGACCGGGTCTCTAACATAGGGATCTATTTGCGACATGTGGCTTATGGTGTATTGGCGTTTGTTCTTGGTTAACGAGCGGCTTGTTGTGAAGCTGCATGGCATGTACAGGATCGCATGGACGGATCATGGAATGGCTCCATCATTCGGTTTTAGCATGGCGTTGGATGGCTTTGATTAGGATAGGGCCGACTTTGCTCGAATTCATGGGAGACGTGTATGCTTACGTTTGTATTGGTAGATAGTTGTGTTGTGCTGGCGGAAGTGCTAGCAGCAGAAAGAAGTTTAACGTCTCACATGCACTCAGTATGCTAGAGTTGCCATTCCTCGATCTGGTGCCAGCCGGTTCTGCCACTGCGCACTTTCAACGTTGTCTACCATGTACTCCTCAGCCGCAACTCACACTCTTTCGAGGCCCAACTTGTTCCATCTGAGCCAGCATGACAGATAACGGCATTGGCCTATCGGCTGATGAGACTGGTGTATGATGAGTACTGAAGCAGACCTTGCAAAGTTGGTTCTTGTGTTGCGAAAGGTAATCTGTACATTCTATGCAAGAGCTACTACTTTGCTTCAAACATGACAGGCCTTGGAAGATGATGCACGCAAACACCGTCCAAATCCCGATCTAACACAAAAATCTCAACAGCTCATCCCAAAAAACCCCCCATCCGCCTCTTCTTAACCCCTCACCGAACCGTTGTCTTCGATGTAAACGGACTCTTCCTGAACAAGAAAAATGCCGCGACATAGATCCCTGCGCCCAACGACAACAACCCCGCATACGCGCCAAATCCTTTGATATACTTTGGCGCATCCTCGGTCGGGAACAGATACGCACCATACACCTGCGCGAGGTTGCCGAGGGCATTGACAAAGGCGAGAGAAATGGCGCGTGTCTCTGGGTCCAGCGGACCCATGGAAACCGAGGCATAGGAGAGCGCAAGCGGATTAGCGGTCCATATCATGCTGTTGATGAAGACGAGGAAGACGTAACGCGGGATGTAGGCGTAGATGCCGGCCGAGAGGGCGCAGAAGAGGGCACCGAGGACCAGGGCGCCGGCGCATAGGATCGGGCGGAATGCGTTGATCTTGTCGGCCAGGATGGCGACGGGGACGGCGATGGCGAAGGCGGCGACGTAAAGGGGAACGGTCACTGTGGTATGTTAGCCCGATATGTTGAGAGTGGATCGTCAAGATGGGAGACGTACTATACTGGGCCATCGAGCCGGTGTAGCCCAATCCGCGGACAAGCGAAGGGTTGAAGTAGCTCAAGCTGTAGCAGCCAATAATAGTCATATAACCAGCGCAAAGGAGCCATAGACGCCAGTTTTTCACCGCATTCATGAAGGCTTTGCCGTGGGAGATGTGCGCCTCTTTGTCGTGGCTGCCAAAGTCGGCTGATAAGCGGGCCATGGCCATCTCGCGTTCCTCAGGGGTAAGCTGGCGAGCGTTGGAAGGGTAGTCGAGGAGGACGAAGGGAGCTGGGATAGCGCAGGCAACTGTGGCGACACCCTGGACGATGAAGAGCCTGTGACATGTGAGTATATAAACCACCATTCCAAAAAGGGCGGCACGTACCATTGCCAACCAGCGATTCCATGGGATCCGTCCAGACTGTCAACGATAGCACCAGCAATGATGCCACCGAATGCGCCACTGAGGATACCCGCAGACAGGAAACACATAAAGCGCTTTGATTGCTCATGGCGCCTGTACCAGGTCGAGATGATAAAGAGGACAGCAGGGCTAAACCCGGCCTCAGTGACACCAAGAAGGAATCGAACACCAATTAGTTGAGCTGGGGTCTTTACCAGAGCCATCAGAGCGGAGACAGAACCCCAGAAGACCATGAGTGTTGGGATCCAGATCGACGGGCGAACACGCGAGAGTACCATGCTGTGAAGTGTTAGTTTAGATCCTTGTGCAGGGGGAAAACGACTTGCTTGGAAGGAACTTCGAAAAAAACATAACCGACTTGGAAGATAACGATTGCAAGAAAGTACTCGTCAGAGGTGAGGTTGAGGTCAACATCCATGCCGGCAACCTTTGCATTACCGATGGCTGTGCGGTCCTATACAAGTAATGAGTACGAAGGTGCCATTTGCGGAGATCAATACCAACCATGTATGAGAAACAGTACAAGATCCAGATCGTGGGCATCAGATACAAATCAATCTTGCGCACAAGTTTCTTCTCGGCTTCAGTCTTCTCTTCAAAAGGCGTGGCGGCAATCTTGACATTGCCCTCCTCTGCCGCCTCAATCGAAGTGTGAGCTACATCCTGCTTTTCATCCGTAGTTGTGACGTTGCCGATCCTTTCGACTTCAGTCTTCCAGAAGTCGTGGTCTGGGTGCGCCACCTGAGGTGCCATGGCGTCGTGTGGATGTTAAGAGTAAGATGGGAAAGTTGTGATGCTCTAGCTTAATGGAAGCTGTGGAGTAAAGACTGGAACGCGACAGCGTCGATCATTGATATACGTACATGCTTCCCCACGTTTGGCGGTGCCACAGCGTGCAGCGCTATGATGCATGCTTGGCCTGGGGTTAGCCGCAAGCTCGTCTCGAGAGAACGCCTCATAGGCTCCTGGAATGCAAGGTCTCTCCCGTGGATCAGCTTCCCCGCATCACATGACTTGACACTCAAACTCCGACCTGAGTCGGCTGATTGATCTGTGGAGGCCGTTGCGGAGAGAATATGATGTCCCCGATGCGGGCACGGCACTGGCTGCTGGTGCGGCCTGAGTCAGGTGCAGTCCAACCACATTAGCTGAGCGCGCCTGCTGAACACGGTATAAGCTGCCGAACATCTTGGCTTGTCGGTTCTTGGTCAGATCATCATTGGACGCTCGTCTCGAAGCAAGAGTCTCGTTAAGATGAGTAGCTTTCGTACAGAATGATCTATAGGAAGTTCGAGAACCAGGGCAACTCGGACAGGACACAGACGAGAAGAAAACACCAGACTTGACGTGCCTAGACTTCATGTTCGATATCAGCAACTCTTGGAACTCTGTGCAGCCGCAGTCCACAGAAGCTCGCCACGAGCTCGATCTGGATAGTGGTCAGCGCGAAAGCGTTGTACGAATTTGTACTGTACTCACACATTGCTGAATCATCTCTGTGTCTTCCATGCTTACACCAATTCTTCTAGTCCCTCTGAGATGCCAGCCAGTCTCCCTAGGCAGATTCTGGATCATGATACCCGAGAGGACCGTAATCTCGGTCTCGACGTCATTCAAGATACTATGATCAGAAAGGTAGAGTCCGTATGTGATTTGCTTGCTCGTCCAGTCTAGGCGCCGAGTCAACATTTGGAGTGGAAGAGGCCAAAGTCGCTGTCGCTGCTTACCGAAGTCTCGTTGCGACGCCAGCACGTTATCTATAGCGCCTTGGTTCTGCTGGTACAAGCGATTCTGCCACTCGAATCCGCGCTTCGCATTTGCGTCGTCACACTGCCATCCCTCTCTGCTACAGTCAGTTGCTTTCTTGTCAATATATGAAGTCCGGCAGACCTTGAGAACGAATAGTCCTTGTCTTCAGGTCTCGTGACTGCGTCGATGTCGAAGATTGCCTCCAGAGGTTTGCACACTCCAATGATGACAATAAGTTTGAAGAGAGTCTCTCTGATTCTTCGCATCAAAGCTTGTCGTTGCGATGCACTCTGATTTTCGGGACGCTTGATGAGCTCTTTGTAAAGAAGAGGTGCGAAGCCGGGTTGCCCACCACCGACCACAGCCGCAAGCTGATACATTAGCATTTGGCATTTTCTGAAGCGAGATTCGTAATAAATACAGTAAGAATGTACCATTTGTTGTCTCCTAGTGTCTTTGATGGAAACAAGTTTTCCACGCTTTTGAACAAAGTAAGAGCCTCATCATCCGTGGGATCGAGAGGTACCGGAATGTCTTTCATAACGAATATCGTTGTACAGTGATCTCACTGCTTGTGGCGTTTGTATATGTTAATAAGTACATCTTCGTCAGCTCCGTATCTGGTGGTGAGAAGAATTGTGGGCCATGCAAACCAAATGCATCCACCCTGTGGACTAGCGCAGTGCGGGGTAGGTTCCCCCACGCTTCGGGGAAGCACAAGTCTCCCCGACCCGTTTCACAGACATTGTTTCGGCAGTCGTCATGCGGTTGCTGGTCGGATCCCTCAAGGCGAGCTCAAACAGCATAGGCTCTGGCGACGATGCCTAAGTAGAGCTCGGAATCAACCATTTCCCCGGACATCGTAGTCTCCCTGACAGGACCTGTTCCTACAATGTCTGCCTTTTCCCTACCATCTGGACGTCCCAAGACCGTCATAGTCACTGGTGGTGCAAGTGGCATCGGTGCTCAGACCATATGTGCCTTTCATGCTCACGGTTGCAATGTTATCATAGCGGACCTGCCCTTTGCTCAAGGCGCTGCGGATGCCCTCATAGCTTCTCTATCGGACCCAGGCCGTGCTTTGTTCCATGAGACTGATATCACGAAGTGGGATACGATGCTTAGCTTGTTTCGAGCTTCGAAGGAGAAGTTCGGACAGGTCGATATCGTAATCGCGAACGCTGGCTTGATGGAAAGTCATGGCTTCTTTGACTTTGAAGAAGATGAGAACGGGGAGCTTGCCGAGCCAAAGGAAGCGCATAAGATCATTGACGTCAATCTGAAGGGCTCCATGAACAGTACTTGTCCCCCCTCACTGATGAAACTAATAAGGCTGACCACAAATAGCACTCAGATTGGCGATGCACTCGATGCAGTCGAATGCTCCAGATGCTGATGAGGCACGAGGGTCGGTGATCCTGGTTGCTTCGACTTCTGGGTACTTTGGCGGTACCGGTGTAGTGTCGTACATCTCGTCCAAGCATGGCGTTGTTGGCCTAGCTCGAGCGTCACAGCGGAAGGCAAATGAACTTGGTATACGTGTCAACGTGATCGCGCCATTTTTCACTCCAACCTACATCACGACCGGCTACTCCGAGAAGTGGAAAGAGAGGGGACTGCCTGCAAACACTGTCGAGGGCGTTGCCGATGCTGTCGTAGCTGCAAGCACTGATCCCTCAAGGAAGGGTCATAGTGTGATGGTAGGTGCCCTCCAACCTCAGGCTTCTAGAGACCATCATTAACGTGATTGCAGGTTGCAGGAAGCTTTATAAAAGAAATCGAAACAGCGAGGACTGCACTAACAAAAGAGTGGCTTGGTGAAGATATTGCAGACGTCATGGCAAAGGGTGGTAAGTTCTTCGAGGATATGGGTGGCTATACGTTACCGAAGGCACGCTCGTAGCCTCAACACCGAGGTGGGGACGTAAGAACCCGAGATAGCTGCTAGCTGCAATATGATATGGGATCATGATTTCAGGTGCTTGCCCTACATTGTTCCTTCCTGTGTGTTGCGGCATCAACACCACGAGACAGCGAACCCAACGACCCCACTAGAAAAGGTCCAGCACTTTGCGTGGAAGAAAAAAAATGTTGTTGAATCCTGGAGGTTCGCTTACGCGTCGAGGCTGCCTACTGCCTCTGCCCATCTACCCTGCCGTTGGCTTTGATTGTTCACTCTAGACACTGTTTCCGGCCATTGACCCTGCCCTTCGGTCTAGCTGCAGATCATGTGTACTAATCCTATGTGTCGACTCTTTGCATCGATTTTGCCATGGCATAGACGGTCCTTCACGGTCGGCCCTCCTTGTAAAAGCAGATTTTATCTCGCCCTTTCGAGCTTTGCACTGATGACTTCAGCAGCAAGTGACTCGTTGTGGCTTTTATTCTATTGGGTCTGTGTACCTGATAATGCCAGTGTTGTCAACGATAGCAGATCTTTGTTCGTCACATCAAGTCATCGGGGGTCATGCAACAGTGATGGCCACATGTTCAACAAAAAGCTCTGCGCGGGTAGACATCATAATTAGAGACAACACTCGTTATTTGCCACGTAAAAGATGCTCCACTGTACTAACGGCAAGTACAATCATTCTTCGAGCCGTAGCATTTGTCCAAGGAGAAAATACTACTCTTAGGACTAACGACAGCCCAACGTGAGCCTTTATTCATGAGACAGCTATATTTAGTATTTGAAGTCGTCACTGTTCAGATGCTAATATGTGAGTGAAGTACATGGGCTGAGACGGGTCCCTTCACACGATACAGCATGTCCAAACAGTGCTCGAGAAGAACCCGAATTAGACCAGGTCAGACAGTATAACATATCCAGCAGACGAGGTGAAAGCCTGTTGAGGAATCGTATTCTATACAAAGAATTTGGTACCATAATTCGCTCTCAATCATCTTTTCGTATATCGTCCTCTACAATCCGTTTCTACAACCCACCACTTCTTGCATCTCTCCAAACCCAATCACCATCATCCTCTCGACATGTCTTGGACACATCTTCCCACGTCTCTACGCCACCTGATCCTCAAGTATCACCTCGCCTCACCAGAGGCTATCGACCATACAGCACACATCGACAACCTCGTGTGCGGAGACTTGGAAGTGCTGATCAGCACAAACAACACCGAGCTCGTCCGACTCGCGCTCAAAGCTTGTGAGTCCCCCAATCAAACTTTTCTATTTTTTTTCGACTAACGAATACAAACTTAGATTACGCGAGCAACATCTTCGTTGTCAAGATGGACCCGACTCTTGGCGAGCACAAGATCTTCCGGCCTTGCAGCAAACATGCACTGCTGATGAGGCAGCTGGTCGATGAGGTTCGGGCGCCAGAGTCAGTGGACGAGAAGCGCGTTGGCAAGCGCAAGGACTCGGGCGCATGTCTCCGGGACTCGATGGAGTCGAATCAGGGTTCAGTGTCGACGGATGATGCAGCTTCCACGGATGACGCAGAGTCAGCCCGAACATTGTCTGATGGAGCTGACTCAGAACCGGAACAAGAGATGCCTTGGTACTGGGAGCTGCATAGGGCCAAGCTGGAGAGGACGCTGGGGCTAGCTCGAGCGCTTGAGAAAATGGCCAGTTAAAGTTGGCTTGGCTGGGTGGGAGGATGGCGCGGAATGGCGGTTGCAGGTCTTGAGATGGGGTAGACTTTGCCTGTCTGACGGCGTGTAGCAGGACCTTGAACGTACTGAAAAGACGAGGAACTTGGGCACTGTTATAGAGACCTTGGCCAAGACGTGAAAGGTAGAGTGGAGACCCTTATCGTGGAACACGGTCGTGATACACGTCAATAATATACCGAGAAACCTCAAGGTCCTGAAAACCATACAGCGCGTTGAAAGTGCATTCAAGATGAATTTATATCGCACAGTGCAATAATGCCATGCCATGCGCGAGCGCTTACAGCGCTTCAACTATGTACCGAGAAAATCAAAATGCCATGCTGCCCTGTTTCTATCTAATTGTCGGGTGTCTATGCTACGCCAGTTTACAACAAGTTTACAACAAAAATGCCAAATTGCGCTCGTAATAAGGCTCTGAACCACGTTGGGTCTTTCTATGGTATACAATGGTGACGAAAATCGTAGGTGTCACTGTCGACTTGTGGTATCTTAGAGTCTAGGGTGTGAAAACGGCCGTTGCTAAGCGCTGTACTGGATATGATCGGGAAGAAAAATACGGAGAATTTTTCGGGAAGCGCTGGGGTATCTGGATAACAAGTGTATATGTGAATCGTGGGAGGTTTGAGACTCATGGGCTGTTGTATGCGGGCCACCGGCGAGCTTCGTGGGGCGAAACCTGGACGGCCTGTAGGGTGTGTGCTGCTTCAGTGTACAGCTCTCTCAAAACCCTTCGTCCTTCTGGTTCTTGGTGCCCTCCTTTTTCTTAGCTTCCTTCTCTTCGTCGGTCAGCTCAATCAGCTCCGCGCCCTCCAGCTTGAAGCCCTTTGCGTCGACAATGTGCTCACTCGCCGTCGACATGTACAATTGATGCAGCCTGGGCAAGAACGACTGCATGACGGACTCCGCGAGGTTCTTAGCCACGAGATTCTTGTCGACCCAGAAATGCCTGACGAAGATTCCCTTGCATCCACCACGACTCTCGGCTTCCGGCGCGCCGTTTGCCTCGACGCATGGAAGAACGCGGATATCGTCCGGTCTGTCGTAGTCGTAGCGCAGGTAGTTGCCAAAAGCAGCCTGCTCGTGCGCCCAGTCTTGCTTCCACCTCGCGCAGCCCTTATACTTTGTCTCGGACGGGCATTCGGCCCAGGCCTTGTACATCTCCTGTGTGCGCTTGCTCTGACGGGCAATGACAAAGCCGGTGTTGAGGTAGCGATTGCCCTTAGCATCGTAATTTTGCGGCTCGTTCGGATCAATGGACATCATGGCGAGGGTGTCGTCGGTCATGTTCCAATAATTGAGCAGCCATTCGAGCGGAAGGTGCGGGTAGTGGAACATGACATCTGAGTCCATGAATACGATGTAATCGTGTGTCTTGAGAGCCTCCTTCATCAGAGGCACTTTGACCCAGGTGCCCCAGCGGTCGGCGTAATCGGGCGCGCGGATAAACTTGTAGTCATAGCCATGGATGTTTGCTGTCACCTGTCAGCGCATGTATAGTCCTCCAGCACCGATTCTGCCTACCAAACATGTAATGACTAAGCATGCCCGCAGAAAGTGGACGCATGCCCTTCCATTTGAGCTCCTTGTTCATGAGCTGACCCTCGCCAGTGAGCGGCCTGCTGTCAATGTCCAAGATGAGCACCTTCTTTCCCAGCTTCTGTGTGAACTTGGGTGTGCCGTGCAGGTGGTATATCTCGCCATCTTCGTCGGTGAAGTTTGCGGCATCGACCGGATGTAATATGGGGCGGTAGAGGGATTTAATGATGGCGGACATGGAAAGGTCCTCCTCGACGAGCGATGCATTCTGCGCTGTGGGGAAGCTATTGACTGTGTTAGCGTTGGCGCGCTGAGCCTTTCCTTTGAAGGGTGCTCACTCTAGCTGCGATTTGGCGCCGCCATGTGGTGTGTAGCTGAAACTTGAGCTATATACCATGAGGAGCAGCACGATAGGTATTGCGACCAATAGCGGTCGCCGCCATCGCCCCTGAGGGCCTATGTTTGCCAGTGCATGGTACGAGTAGTCGCCCATACCGTGGTTCTGCGCGGGGCTGGATGAGTGACAGGCGGCCTTGAGGACGGTTCGTGGCGCTGTGATTCGCTACCGTTAGAAGTGGGAGAAGTGCGGGCAGGCTTGCATAAGCGTGCGCGTCGTCAACAAACACCAAACACCAGCGAGCATGGAATGGCGGGGCTGGCGAGGGGGAAAGGCACCAAGATGTACAGCGAAGAAAAGGCGAAAGAGCGACGGGCTGCTGAGGTGCAACAAGCGCAACATGTATCTAAAGCCACCCTCCTGGACGTTTCCTCGTTCCCTAGAGCGACAGGGATGTGCTGCACTTGTGATGACGATACGCGTCAAACGGGAAAGCGGCCGTTTTGATGCCGCTAAGTGCCGCCCGACCGCCGTGACGGGGCTGCCTCTTGGCTTGGAGGCTGAGTTTCGAAGAGGTCAAACTGCAATTCTGCATCGTTGTCGTGACACCTGCGACGACTGCCGGCAATTCGCATCTCTGCGCTGCAGCATCGGGGTCATGATTGCACTCACGCTTGTCGGCATAATCAGAGTGTGGCCGCCGAGTCGTCAGCATTCGTATAGGGCTAAATTTACAACGGGCCCCGTTGATCGACGCGTAATCCTCCGCGAGCAACACCTGAAACACCTGCTTCGTCGCATCCAAGAAACTTGCTGTGTCGAACTGCAACGCGCTGTGGGAGAGACTTGTGTCAGGCAGGATTGCAATAGGTGCGCAGCAGGCATGCAGCAGGCACGCAGCAAGAGCGCGCGCGCTGCTTCCCTTGTACATGGAATCGCACACCTCTGCGACAACGGCGCTGGATACGGGCAGCCACAGTAGTATTTGCAACACCTTATCGGCACTAGACACAACAAGGCTTAGAGCAAGACTCGACGCTCTCGAGCAATTCTTCCTCAGGCAAGCATATTCCCCGCGGTTTCAGTGCGGGAGGAGATTAGATCGAATCCAAGGGTGTGCTGTTGATTTGCCGGGGGCGGTGCTGGATCTTCGCTCACCGAGCGATCCCTATAATAAGCTGAGCAACTCGAAATCCTTTGCGATACCCGGGCTCTCCCTGGCACACTTCTCAATAAGCACCATCATGATTTGCACCCATTCTTGCCAGCCGTCTGGTAACGTCTCCCTCAACTTTGCATCTGACGATCGCGCAACGGCGTGAAACAGCAGCACCTGTCCGAAACATTGACAGCACCATCCAAATTTGATTGGCAGCGCTGACAGCATCTGCGTACAAAGACCCATGGTCGTTGGCCAGAACATGCCGCCTCGGAGACCCTCTCGCACTTCTCGATACTCTGCATCGTTGGTAAAATCTGGTGCGTGTAACGCTTTGTAAAGGAATGGTCGCCCAATGTGAAACTTTGCGACAAGATAGCGACTGCGTAGCATGGCTTTCGCAATGACATGAGCAGGACTGGGCGAGTCATCTGCGCTTTCGTTGTCTGCAAATTGTAACGTTGGCGGCAAATTTGCGCGCCACTGCTCGAGTTGATGGTGCATCTCGGCTGTAATGCCAGCGCCTGGAAAGGCTTCCCTCGCAGCATAGTAATAAATGTTCTGCTTCACTCGCGTGAGAATAATCCTATGTGCTGCCTGAGCAAGGAAGTGGAAATTAAAGAAAGACTCGTCTTCGTCCGTGATTAGTCCAGCAATAGATGTCTTTGGTCTTGGACACGGCATAAACTTAGGCAGAGGTATGTCGGGCTCAAACTCGAGAAGACCACTGTGCGGTAAGGTATCCAGCTCTTGCGTGATGACAGTCTCGTACATCAATGTATTCCAAAACAATCTTGAAAACATGTCTCCCTCCCATTCATCAAAATCCATAGCTTCTGAACGTGTCAAAATACTTGTGCAACACAACGCTGCTCTGTTTACTGTCGTCCACGAATCCATTGGTCGTAGAGTCTGCGCGTAGTACAGCGTGGACAGCATGTAGTACTGTCCTGCCTGAAGACCGTTTTGAGTCATGAGGAAGCCAAACCGCTTTCGAGCTTCGTTGAAAAACTTCAGTCCTGGCTGATCATCCACAACGAGCTCGTACCACTCTGGGCGAATGAAGTCGCCTTCTTTAACGCCAAAGCGCGATGGTAAAGCGAAATTGCCCTCTTCGTGTGCCTTTACTGCGAGGCAGCCTAGGGCGAGAACAATCAGCACTAGGCACGACTCAATATCAGGCCCAAAGTCGGTCTCAACAGCAGCGCCAAGCGTGCTTGAGTAGAAGTGAAATTTGTCGAGAATAGGTGAAGTTCGATGAAAAACAGCAAAATACGCATCTGCGATCCCCTTTACGACGGATTGCGGCAAGTCCATCAGCCATGAGGCTTCATGTGTGCCAATCGGCCGGTTGATGTGTATTGGTAATGGCGTGCGGTGACTCTCGATGTCGGCCACGTAGTCCTGGGACAAATCTGTGCATGCCGCAACAAAATCTGTAGGCAAAACTTGTCTCACGGCAGGCCATATGGCAACTCGGTGCTGGCTAAATGACAGCGGTACCTTAGTTTGTGTCTCAGGCACTGCAAAGGGGCTTTTGCCAGGCGTGGGCGCAGCTTGCGGCGACATGGCTGTTTCGTGACCGCTCAATCTGTCATGGCGTGGCACAAGTGGTCCCTGTGCATCATTTCTTGGACTTGGCTGTGAGAGAGCAGACATTGGTGAGCGATGGTCCAGGGTATGTGGAAGACTTGGGGTGGGTGCTGTAGGGACGCTCTTCGAAGCGTTCACCACTGCTGTCAAGTCTTCGATCTTGGCTTCGAGTCGTCGAATCGCATTAATAGCCACCGTCATCGACTGATCTTTCTTGGTGGTGCGAGGCGTCTGATACGTACATTCCAGGCTCATGGCGCGGCAGTAACCGCACTTTGGCCTGTCTTCGTCACATCGAGTCTTCCTGGATCGACAAATGTCGCAAGCCTACCATGGTCAGCAAATTTAGCCGCTGGAACAAAGGTAGGAAGGGTATACCAAGGTCGCCATGAAAGATCGTGGCTTCTTCAGAGACACCCCTTCCCCATCCTCGTGACTCCCGTCGCCATCGGCGTCCTGAGAAGCCTGCCGACCAAGAGGCGCTGCATGCGGCGAGGCTGCTATACTGTCGTAAGGCCTTTTGGTCATAGCATCCTCAATGCCTTCGTCTGATCGCTCATTGGAGGTGGCAGTGCTGGACTGCTCCAGGTGAGATGACTTTAGCGGCGTCCTTGTGGGGCGAGACCAAACGCTCGGACCATACGAGCAACGTCTTCGCTTGCAGTGCGGTCTGGTCACTTCAACGCTACAACTTCTCCCCCAGCTCGCCAGCTCGGGTCTCTCCATAGCCCTGCAGCTGGCAGCTCAAGACACTGACAGAACAATCGAGTGCTCACGCAAGCAGAATGGCTTCGCAAACGCTTGATCTTTCACGCTTTGCTGACGATACTAACAACCACAGTTTACAGCTTACAGCCAGCCCAACAGTCACAGTCGTAGTCTAACTGCAATACAGAAATTTAATCATTGTCTCTCATCTCTCTTGTCCTGCGCTAAACCTTGACCCTCGTGCTCAGCACGAGCAGTCGTAATCACCTTCACACATACACTAATCAAAGTTACAGATATGCTCATAAGGACACTCGCTCAATCTCTTCCGACAAACTGTCTGCTTCGTCTCGATCTTCATCATGATGAGCGCGAAACACAGCGTCTATTGTCCACACAATCTATCGCATTTAGCTGCATTCTTCATCGTTGCCAAAGCCAAGAGCTCTATTGCCATCACAACGACACCAACAGAATTCCTGCTTCCTATATCTGATCGAGAGTCGATTCCCTGAAAGATAGTTTCTGCCCCTCGTATCCGAATGAGAGTCGTTGTCGATTCCAGTTAGCCGCCAATTACAGATTCCTCGGAATTCCTGACCCACTTGATGACATGGCGAGTACTTTGCTGTCCAACGAAACAAGTCCATGAGCAAAGCTTGCAGAAACTTTGCTCCTCGGCTGCTACCTGCACTTCAAAAGGCACTGCAAACTCAACCTGCGGCTCGAGACGTGCTACGGACAGTATTTCTACACACCCATTGTGTAAAATATTGGCCTATCTGGGGATATGGTTCGCATTCACATTGCCTCTCGATCTAGCTGCGTTGCAGCCTTATTTCCCAGACTACAGTCACGCAACAGCCATGGACATTGCTCGCGGACAGGGGCCCCCGGTGACTCCAATCTTCCCGTCTCAGCCGGTTTCGACTCACTTCCAACGCGGCAAGTTCAAGATGAAAGAGAAAGTCGTTTTCGGCTCTCCCTCGGCGTTGCGAAACGCTTTGGGGTCTGCCAATTGGAGGGCAGTCGCTGCAGCTTTCGGATTAGCACAGCGCAGCCGCTCTGACATCCTCTTCACACCGTGAAGTTCTTTGACGAATGGCAACGCGTGCCAGTCAACAGGAGCACACTGTTCACCAATCTACGATGTCAAGGATGACGGAATGCCTGCTTTTGTGACCTTCAAGGTGGTCACGATGAGAGCGTAATGCCCCACAGGTTGCGATAGCGCTCGCAGACACTCGTACTTAATGCTGGCTTGCAGCTCATTCCAGATTCTCCGGCGATCCCACACTCTTCTCTCTGAAACTTGATTCATACATTCACATCTTGTCCACTTTTCCAGCCTCAGTCACTTGTATCAAGATGGGCAACCAAGCAGCCACCCCGCTTTCAGCTCCAGAGGGGCAGATCGTCGTCATCCCGGCCTCTGTGTCTGCCCTCGGCCCTCAGTTGGGACGTCTTCCTCAAGAGCTCCTCCACATGATCTTCAAGATGGTCGTCACGAGCATGTTTGCCGAGAACTCCAGGTTCCACGAGTGCATCGACTGGAAGCTGTTCCACATCCTCAACCGCCACGCCTTGGTCAATAAGATCCGGAACGTCTCTGTCAACTTCACTGGCTTCATCATGGAAGCACTGTACGAGAACTACCACTTCGCCTTCCGGTCCACCATCCTCAAGCTCTCGCAATACGGCACCACATTCCCTCCTCCCCTCCCTCGTCCTCATCTCCGCCACCACCTGCGCTCCATGCGCATCGAGATCCTCCTGGAGAACTCGTACATTGATCATTCAAGCACGTCTGCCACCCGGCAACAAAAGATCACCACCGTCGAGCAATTGATGGCGTTCTGTCCCTCCGCGTGGTTCCTGCTTCACCTCACACACCCCGAGGTGGGGTTTGTCAGCCTCCGCTTCCTCGAGCTTGTTATCCGCACCGACTTCAATCACTTCCCGCTCGATGACGAGTTTCTCGGCGTCCTTGAGGCCGCCGACTTCGCCTTCCACGCCGATGAGGTCAAAATCACCGTCATTGATATCAACGGCGTCTTCGTCGTGGCGCTGCAGCAGCAGGTAGGGAGGAGGATTGTGAGGTCGTAGTAGGGCGATGTGGGTGGCTCCCCGAATAGCCGATCATGTATTGGCCGTGTTGGCCAGCAGATAGGAGTCGTCTTGTTGTTGTAGGAACAACAGCACCAATGCAACGGGTTTACTTGGCTTGCTCCTCACTCCTATCTCGTGATGCTGTTGCCTGATCTCATTCATGTGTAGTCCTCGTGGTGTAGCGCCATGTGCCTATTGCCAGCTACCATGTGTAAGCGTTGCACATGCCTTGACATAGCCTAATATTTTAAAGACACTCAAGCTTCGGAGACGCTTCTACTTCCACAACCTACTATGCATGACCATTGCATGTGACTTGACCCATAACTGAGTATGAGAACAACCTCCAGGAGGCTACATTATCATCTCTACCTCTACCCGTTTCCCTACCTGCTGCATACAATCCCTCACCCTGCAACGTTCTCAGCGACCTTCTTCCCATCGAGACCTACAACACCTTCCTCCCTCTCCTTCTTCTGCTCCCCTACGTCCCCGAACATCTTCACGATAGCCTCGATAGTCGTATTACCGCCACTGAAAACCAGCCCAATATCCCAGCCCTCCTCGCCAGCCTCGCGCTCGACCATCTTCCTGAAATCCTCGTTGTACAGCACAGTGGCCAGCCCGACCACCGCGCTAGGCTCGACAAAGCACTTCATGCGCTCTAGGACAAGGCGCATCGCGTCCTTGATGTTCTGCTCGGTCACGGCGTACAAGCCAGCCACGTACTCCTCCTTCGAGATGATATTCCATGTATGCGGGCCGAGATTCGTGCGCAGGCCGTCGGCAATGGTAAGCGACTTGACAGAGGTGACGCGCTCGCCGGCCGCGACGCCACGGCGGGCATCGTCTGCGCCCTCGAACTCGGGCTCCGCGCCAAAGACGCGCGTGGGCGTGTTGTGAAAGTAGATGGCCTGGCCCGAGAGCATTCCGCCGCCGCCGCAGGGCGCGATGTAGGCGTCCAGGCCCTTCGCTGCTACTTCCTTGCCGCTCTTGAAATGGATGCTAAGCTCTGGCTTCTCTGACAGCAGCTTCGCGACCTCTGCCTCCACCTCCAGCGCCATGGTTCCCTGGCCTAGCATGATGTGTGGGTGGTCGTACGGTGGAATTAAGGTCGCACCGGTGTCTTTCATGACTTCTGCGACGACGGCTTCGCGTTCGGCGGCGGTGGAGCCCGAAAAGTGAAGGATGGCATCCTGCGCACGCGTTCCAGCTATCTTGCTGGAGGTGGAGATGGAAGGCATAATGATGTGGGCGGGAATCGAGAAGGTGCGGGCGGCGAGAGCGAGAGCTTGTGCATGATTGCCTGGGAGGTGGGAGTTAACGTTGCACTGGGCCTGACAGAAACGGCCATGCACAAGCGGCATGGTGTTGAGAGGAGAGGCTGCACGCGCAGTGCCATTGACAGCGCCATCTCTCATGGCAAGCTAAGGCTAAGAGATATCAGAGCAGACATACCAGAGCTGTGTGTAATCACTCCCTTCTTCCTGACCTCCTCAATTCCCTTCTCCTCAATCAACCTCAACACGGCGTGAAATGCGCCTCTGACCTTGAACGCTCCAATCTTCTGGAAGTTCTCGGCCTTGAAGAAAAGTCGGACTTGAGGCTTTGCGGGTTCTTGGCCCTCCCATGGTGTCCCCTTCAGTGCTTCTGGGGATTGTGGAGTAGATGCGAGGTTCGACAGGGTGGTGTTGGTGAGCACTGGCGTGGTGTGGAGGTGGGGTTTGATCAGGTTGTGCGCGGCGACAATAGATTCGCGCGTCAATGGCAGGTCTATGGTTGACATCTTGCGTTTTCGACTGCTCCGGATAGGCACGAGAATGAACTGGTATGAGACGATGTCATGGTGGGCGACGTGATGAAGATGTATTGGTTGCTGCGGGGAGAAGGGCGGCGGTTATCGTGGGGTACCTGGGGCTCAACGCTGCCGGCCGTTATTTAGCACCGGAAAAGCGAGGGCGCTAACGACAGGCAACCTTGCACCGAATCTCACACAACTTTCTAGTGGAAGTCGTTAAGCAGATGGCATTGTCATGCAATTGTGCGGCGTATTCACTTTGCAATGACTTCATGAATTCGTTCTATCAACTAACGTTTGGACTAACGCCCTAGAAGCTTCGCATAGCACCAAGATCCCTCTTCGCTGTCGAGTTGCCCCTGAGCGTAGTGAACGGCTCGGTGGATGTCAGACTTGGAATGCGGCCAAGAAGGAACTCGGCCTGTCTGTACGCGCTGCTGGGCTGGTACTGAGGCACCATGTGTCCAGACAAGGCCTGGCTAACCCAAGTGAGCTTGCGCTCGGTGTGTGTAACTCCCATCACACCTTTGGCGCTCAGGCTGGTCAGGCTGATATCCTCGTGGTACGGCACAAAGAATTCCTCCTTGGGCGCCTCCTGGAAACCTTGCAGACCGCCCCAAGTCATGTTCTGGATTGCCATGAGAGTGCCGTTGTACAGCAGAATGTAGTCAAGCTCGCCGTGGACGATGACGAAGCGATCGAGCTTCTCGGTGATGCGAGGAATGACCTCCCAGCTAGATTGGGGCGAGGTGTCGGTGTCGAGCACACCGTTGGAACACTCGTTCCACTCTTGGATGGGGGCGTTGATGGCCTTCTGGACAGCAGTGCGGTTGAAGTATACACTGTCCTCACCTGGAGGGAGATAGTCAAACGATCCAGGGAAGCCGAGCACGTCCCAAAGGAGGGGGCATGTGGTTGCGACAGCGTAGACATCGAAGCAGGGGTTGGTCAACATGACAGCGTTGTAGATGTCTTCCCAAATAGCGCACTCAGGCTCCGAGGCGTTGTGGGAAGGCGTCGGGAATTTTCCGACAGGAGGGAAGGTAAGGTACTTGTCCATATACTCCGTGTATCCGCACTTGTCGGCGCGGTCATGGATGTCCTTGGTGAAAGTCTCGTTGAAATTGAAGAGACCAGACCAGCGATCGACGAAAGGCACAGCTGGGATGTCCTCGAGCAGAACGTCTTCAGCAACACTGGGATCGTAGATCAGAGCAGCCTTGACATCGTAATAATCAGTGTTGTTTTCGTTGAGCATAGCGTCGGCGATGTAGGCTGCGTCGAACATGTCAGCAGAAGTGCGCAGGGATGGGATAGGTTCTACTCACGGACGTAGCGCCCAGCGTACGATTCGCCTGCGATGTAGACCTTCTTGCCGGTAAGGCCAAAGGTCTCCATGAAATTCTTCCAAAAGCCGAGGAATTGTGCAGCAGACTCTTCCTGACTAGTGGCAGTGGGCGTACCCTGCGTGAAACCAGTGCCGACCGGTTGCTCGATCCAAACCATGTTGGTCAGGTTTGCCCTGAGCTTGTCAGAATGGTGGGTTTTACAAACGCTGAGATGACTTACCAGTTCCATGGATTGTAAACTGCGCGAGGTCCGCTACCATATTGCCAGCTGATGGGACCGTTCTCTTGCAAGAAACCCTCGAGAGACGAGCAACCAGGACCACCGTTCAGCCAGATTGTGACTTCATCGCCAGCGTCTGGGTTCGCCGAGGGAAAGAACCAGAAGTAAAGCTCCGAGGTCTCGTTGGCCTTGTCAGAGATTGGGAGCAATCCGGCGTAGCTCTCGCCAATATCGAAGTTGACGTCAGGAATGGCACCAGCGGTACCATTGACAGCGAATTCTGTTGCAGTGTTACCAGTGTCCCTGAAATTGTGGCGTCAAAACATACTCTTAGCAGCAGGAGCGGTAATGATAGGCGTAGTCTCGTTAACAGTGTACTGACGCTTGACATGCTGGACATTGCGCGGGGAGCGAGGAAGCTGTGGCCTGGGAAGGTCAAACTTCTTGCCCACAGACTTGCCAGGGTTACGGGCAACAACGCTAGTCGCGAGGCCGCTAATGGCCAGAAGAGAGGTAATGAGCTGCATAGTGCCTGTTTGTGAGACCTTATCAGAAAGCTGCTCGAACAGAACGCGGACGCGCTCTCCTTCAAGTACAAATCCGTCCTGGGATCAGGCCTCGACGTCACCTCGGAGCATATCTACCGCAACACGACATTTCACCTACGGTCTTACTGCACAGACCGCGATAGCTCGAATCAATGGCAAGCTTCATACCGCATTAGGCAGGACGCATTGATGCTCCACAAACCTCTTCCAGCCACCAAGTCATCGGTGTTGAGCTTGTGTGTGCTTGCCTGTTCGGACGGCTTGGCGTAGCACGCATTGTATTCTCGTGCCCGATCTTTGAGGAAGGTCGATGTCCACGTTTTGGCAGACTTTTGAGCAATATGAACAGCAGGTGTTTGCGGGGTTTCTCGGACCGTGGACAGTTGCGCTTCGATGCTTGGGCTCACGCGAGTTACTTTACCAAGCCCAACCGCCATCAAAAAGCTCACAATCGGACCCATTGCCGCAGCCGTTCACTCCACATCCTTAATATCGGTGTGCCAGGGACGTAGCAATGGGGAGAGACGGCTCAAGCTTCACGGCCAATGCTTGTCGCAGATAAGAGAAGAGCATTAACCCAAAGAGGCAGGTCGTAAGGTTGGCGGCGGAATGCCTACGTAGTTTTGTAGCCGAAGGCAAGACAGCGGGCCTTTAGCTAATTGCATGTGGTGATCAAGCAACTTGGAAAAGCGTAGAGTTGTGATGGTACATGAGTGTTGGTTGAGGTCTGAAAAACGTTTTGGCGTGGCCGGTTGTGGCTGCCGGAAGCGAGGCAGTGGCGAACGCCTCTCATGTTGCAGCGAAGCCAAATATTGAGCAATATCACCGATCTGCCTACATGCTGTCTTCAGAAGATCCTCAGATGACACTGGATCCGCATTCGAACAAGCAGTGCAAATAACGCAGTCTCATAGCAAAGTTTCGTTTCTGTGAGGTATGCGCCAAACTGTGCTGGAGACTTCAATCAGAGCTGAGTGACTTCGGACGTGTAGCCTTTCCTTCGAAACACCGTCGTATCACATTATGCTAATCCAAGATAAGACAAACAACCTTAACTTAGACATCGAGACTATTGTACAAGTTTGTATGCTACAATCAAAGCTGTCCAACTACTTGCTGCGAGCTAGGGATGGCAGCTCAGTGCTTCTCAGGCACGTTGTAGGACTGTTCCCGAGATAGCTCAAGTAGCTTTCCAACATCAGGAGTGCCGTATCCGGTCACGGGATCCCAGCCTTCAGTCGCATTCCAAGACGCATAGGGCACTTTTGGTGCTTTCAGACCGGAATAGATTGATCTGCCAGTGCATCCAGTAGAGCCTCCATCCTTGATGTCGGTAAAACCCTGATAGCCCTTGCTGTATATCCATGGGTTCAGGAAACCAAGCGCTGGCTGGCCAGCAGCGATGCGAGCGTTGTTCAAGAGCGCAATAACCGAGGCGAAGACGGGTGCTGAGGCACTGGTGCCCCCAACTGAGATCAGGCTGCCTTTGTCAACAACACGGAAACCTTGACCTTGAGCGGCAACATCTGGGAAACCACGTCCATTGGGATTGTACAGGCCCTCCCACTGGCTTCCGAGCTTTTCAAGATACACGCCGACGGCCTGGTCTTGGTAGGCAGGGCGCTCCCAAAGGTCCGAAAACCCGCCTGACGAGAAGCCGACTGCGCGCTCGGGCTGGATCTTGTAGGTGCCTCCAACAGAGGTGACATACGGGCAGGATGCAGGGAAAATGGGCAAGAACCGAGTTGTGTTTTTGCCATCATTAGTCTGGCAGGCCGATCCAACACCAGTGTCGCCACTGCTGAAGATGACAGACACACCACGAGTACCGAGCTGACCAATGATGTCGCATACCTTCTTAGCATATGTGGCAGGCACACTCTGCTCATCCTCACCATATGAGGTGGTGAGAACTTGCGGAAGTTCATCGTCAGCAAGACCGGCAATGTACGTGAAAAAGTCTAGGTAAGGCTCGTTGGCATTGTCGCCTTCGGTTGGCTGATCAAGATCAGGAACGAGAATGCCACGTCCAGCAGTGCTGTAAAAGGTCGTCTCGATTGTCGGGTCGACCAAGCCGACAGTGTAGTCAACGTCAAGGTTGGCTTCAACGCTGTCATCAGTAGCGTTCTGGTTCACTGTGCCGCCTAGCGCAATTGTCAGTGACATCGAGTTGCTGTGGGAGTAAGAAACATACCGTTCACTGCAACAACAGAAATATTGCTGCCAGCGTCAGGTGCAAATGATGAAACGAATTTGTCCAAGTCTGCAAAGCGTGCCAGCTGCTCCAGAAAGCCGCTCACACCAAGCCTTACTGGTCCCTTGGGGTCAATCTTGTAATCGGCAAAGTTGTATAAGTCTTTGAGACAGGCTGGAGTGATGGTGCTATTACAAGTAGCATTGACTGCAGCAACGGAGAAAGGGGCTGCTTCCTGCGTAAGCACATTGCTGCGCTCGGCCTTGATCTGACCAAAACGAGTGGTTGGCTCGATTAAGTCGATGTGGTCTCGAATCGATTTTGGCACAGAGTAGCTGAGAGATCGGACCCTCTTTACGTCCCTGCGAACCTGGTTCTGGTAGGTTTTGAAGGTGGTGCTCAACATCAACTCGGCCCTCTCGACGGGAGCGTGGAAAGTAATCCATTCACCGTCGTTCTTTATATCATCAGAGCTGACACCAGACGCCTCTAGCCAGCTCAAAACAGCCTTTGTAGACTCTTCACGGGGCTTGATAAGGTCCTTGAGCTCATCACGCTTGAGATGCTGTCCATAGCGGGCATGGCTGGGGTCAGAGACCTCCATGAGAGTTCGCTCCAATACATTGCTGTCGGCCTGCAATTGATCAGCACTCTGCAGATCGTGTGCAACCTCGACCACGTGCAAGAGCTTCGATCATCGGATTGCAACTTCTAGGAACGTACCGAACGAATGGCAATGCGAAATGGGAGCTTTTGATGGCCTGCTGGTGCACCAATTGCCGTCCAGCCTTCAGGCACAGAGCGCAGGTTCTCAACGTGCACAATCTCGTTTTCGATGTGTGATGTCGGCTTGCTGTTGGCACCAGCGATAGCCAAAAGGCCGGCAATGAGTGAGTACTTCATAACGATTGACAGAGGTGATGCCCAGCAAGAGGCAGGGTGCCGGATGCCTCAAAGTTATAGTGCTTGCGCATACCCAGCAGCCTCGAATTAAGATAAACAACCCCCCCGAATGAAGCAGGCGCAAGCAAGTGCCCAGGGAAGCGGGTGTTTCATGGTGCCTGTGCAAGGGACGATCACCTCGCTACAATGACCAAGCAATGCTGTGCGACGTGGTCGTGTGGGTCAATTTTGTCACAGGTACGCTTGCGATTGGTATGCCCCTGAAGACGCTTGCCAGGCACATTGTGGCGAGACGCGGAGGCACTGCCTGGATAGAGGAGGTAGCTGTATCCACGACCATTACAAGCAGGGCCTAAGTCACATACAATGGAGCCGTGTGATCGCATGTGCCGCCGAGACAGACAAGATGGAAGGCGTCTGCGGAGGATGCTTGGCATGCTTGATGATGCTTCGGAGACTAGGGTGCCTGAAGCTCAAGCGCCGGCTCCTGCCAGTGTTCCCCACAACAGTTGCATCATCGACATTTACGACTGCAGCATTTCATGCTAGGGCTTGCGCTATTGGTGTAGCCCCCATGGTTGACCAGAATATTGAAAGGTCGATGGTTTTTCAACCTATTTTAGCAAATGTGATGGTACTCGCGCGCTGTTGTGTTTGCTTCCTGCCGCTACCTCTGGAAATGCGGCTAGTGACAATGCAGGGTGCTTGTGATCTTGTGTTGCTTCGGATACGGCTGTCACTTATCTTCACGGCGTTCCTTGCGTGTCAACATGCTCACAGGACTACATTGCCTCCTCAAACTTTGTCCGAGTCAACCGTCGTCGGGTAGTACTCAGCTCTTCTTTGTTGCTTCTTCTACCTATCCTTTCGCATCTACGTCCTCCTGATCTGCCTCTACCCTGCCTTCGAAGCCGTTCTCTAAAATTTCAATCAGGTCATCCAGCTGCTTTACCACAAGATCAGTGTGCTGATGCTCGGCAAGGTGCTTGTTGACGTCATTGACAAGTAGCACGGTAGCGGCACCTGATCTGAAGCCTGCTGTCATGTCGTCGACAGAATCTCCTACCATAATCAGGCTGTCGCCTCCATCTTCGTGCATCCATTGCTTCGCGATGTGCAAGATACCAGCAGGATCTGGTTTAGGCGGACGAAACTCGCGAGTGACGACAGGACTGAAATGAGACGAAGGGAGGAAAGTGGTGAGGAGATGCTCAACTGGTGCATCGAAGTTTCGTGTGCAGATACCCTTCTTCAAGCCACGTGAGTCCAGATAGTTCATCAATTCGACGAGACCAGCTTGCGGCTTCTGCTTCTTCATGGCGTTGCGCTCAATATCGCGAACCTTCTCTTGGGCTTTTTCCTGTTCGGCATCTGGTAGGGAGTATATATGATCCAGGATGTCCGTGCCTTTATCGATGCCGAGGGCCGACCTGTAAGTACTGTCAACGCTGGTGGCAAATGAAAAGGGGCGCACACATGCCGCATCTCACCAAACATGTAGTTCTGTGGTAAGCAGAGTGTTCCATCAACGTCAAAGACGATTCCTTTGAGGACAGGTCGCACGTCTCCATCTTTTTTGTTCTCTGGATTGAGCGGCGCAAACCTACGAGGCCGTATTGGTGGAGCCATTGTTCCTAGTCTTCTCGTAAAGGTGAATGCTCTGAGATTATTAGTAGCTTTTGAGGCGATGGCATGCATGCTGTGTCGAGACGATTCGCTTTGTTGCTACTCTCGCGTGAATCCTGCAGCCCTAAGTGCGGGGTACGTCATAGATATTTGTTTTGACGGCATGGCAGCCTCCAAGCCTCCAACATGAGCAACATTTCGGTGGAGCCGCGTCCAAATACCATAATCGAATACCTGATCCGAGAATCTCCTTTAACGTCTGCAGGGATGAAGCTCAAAACGAACCACACCTTCAAGCACAGCACGAAAGAGCTCAGTCAATTCTTGACGATGCTTAAGGAGACGGAGAATTCTTGAGAAACTCTGCAGCGCAAGGCCAGAGCGGGTTAAAACTTGTTGCGTAATAACAGTGGTTTGTGAACACACATTTCACAAACCCATGCGGCGGAGGTCCCTATGCTTTGCAAAACGCGCCTACTTCAGACCTCTCAGACATGCCTCACCTTCATCACCACATGGCGCATCCGAAGGACCTGTGACTTCCAGTCGGAAGCAGACGAGATACAATTTTATCGGAGCTGCGCTTGGTCATGGTAAGAGCAATATTAAAGTGGCTCCATCCCAAGCAGCCAAATAATAATTAGCTCACCTAGAGGTAAGGAATGGTTCAGGTCTTGCTACAAGGATACACCTGAGGCAGCGCAGCGCACCATGCTTGGTATATGAAGCTGCCGCCTTTACTGTCAATCATGCGGAAACTGATACGATGCGAACGAAATGATCGACTCTTTCGTAGCTATGGCGAAAACGCCGCATGCAGGCATGGCTCTCGCTGTGCCCAACGAGGGCAGGGAGTGGATAAGATCGCCAATATGGCAAACGGAGGCGACGATGAACGATGAAACTTGCTCAACTGCCCTCCATTGATCAACACTATAATTCGTCTGCTGGACATTGCGCTACTCGCTTACTATATGTGTGGCGCCACAAATGTTGCAAAAGACATGCACTTGGGGGTTGAGTTTAACGGGACATGTCGGCAGTCGGTGTACCAGACATGTACCACGGTAACACTTGCAAAACCTTTGAAAAGTACAGACTTTCGCTGATAAGGGAGGTGCACAACGGTATTCCAATAAACCCGGCTGGTATTCACACCGCATTCTTGATGGGCGCCGACATACGTCGGCCTACGATAGTGTCCACGGTTAGTGAGTACGGTCAATGAAGATTGCTAGACAGGCTGGATTCCAAGATGGTACGGTTTCCTTCCAGGAAAGCAACTATGTGTCACGTTGTTAGGATGCAACAGCCACACGGAGCAGCATCAACCTGGACTTCCACGTCGGTATGCCATTCGAGGAGGATCTAGAAAATTTGTCCACACTGTGTGCTAGTACATTTCAGGAGCCTCCACATTGCCAGGACTGCTTATCCGATTCACAATCCAAGATTATGCGAGATTATTCTATCCCTTGTTGTTTGCAGACGACTCAGTTCAAAGCCCTGAGTAAGCTGAGCTCGCTCCATGCTCCATGTTCATCGCTGCAGCCGTAAGCCTCCAACTTGAAGCATCGGTACCAAATTTTTTCTAGGGACAACCTTGACAGTATTCCAGCTGTTCTGCAGACTGAGCAGAATCGTCCCATCTCTGGTAACCACACTGATTCGGCGGGCCTCGTAGACTCAATGGGCAGGTGTGCCAATCGAGATGTTCACCTAGAACTAGGAATGGTCGTGGTACCCATATACTGGACAATGCAGAGCGTGAGTACACACTGGTATTCTTCGACTATCGATCACACTTGTCTCTTCACTGTAAGCTTGCCAAGTACGACAGTCCCTGATAGAGCCGTGCACAAGTGCGGATCGGATATCCGCCGACCAATATTTGCCGACCTGGACGCTGGCTCATACTTTACTTCCAGCTCCACGGTATGGGTCATATCGACAACACCTTATCTCTCCCAGCCATTAAATCTTTCGCAGCTGATATTAGTGAAGCTACGAACGGACCGAAGTAGGTGACTGCGATACCGGTCTCTTCGATTACTGATATTTACGTGGAAATTTTCGTGTGGAAGGTCTGTATTCTCTTCTGGGTTGCACATTGGCTGGCTAGAAACCATACGCAACCTCAAAAGAGACTAACAAAATCGAAGGAGTCCAAGAAGGGGAAATGGAGTTTTTGAAAGAGCAGGTAGCGCGGGCTGCGGTAGTGTTGCCGGAGAAAATTGATAGCTTAAACGCTTCTCGTAGAATATCCACTAATAGGGGGCTCCGTAGGTCGTACGACAATCGGCTTCCGCGCGTATAAGCTCGAGTCAGATGATGTCTTAAGACTGTAAAATTTCCGAGCGCGAGAATGTCGGACAGGTATAGACATGGCGGTGAAGTGGTGGCCCATTAGTGTGCGGGAATCATCACTGGCGTATCAGACCATAACTCACAACGTGACAGCGTAACGACTGGTAAGAACGGTCCGCGGCATCATGGCGAGACAGATGAAGACCCGGATAGATGAGGAACGACATGGTTGGTAGCTTCTGGTATAGATGGGGCTCCGTGATACCAGACTAGTTTAGTTCCCTGACTCGTCAACGTCCCTTCCGCGTTCGCTTCCGGCGCTATCTTTTTGACATTGTCGCCTCTCATACAAACAAAACGTTCCATCAATTGGAAGGCGGGCCTGTCTCAGGGTGCTATGATATCGCTCATCAGGCGCCACATCGCGTGTTTGGGGGCCACTCCATACGCCACACGTCTAGACCCACGGAATGGTCGTCATTGTGTTTCACCTTTGCACCCGTAAATTGACCTGACAGGGGTCACATTGCCTGTTCGAGGATTAACGGCACACGATTTTCCGTCACAAAAGCTTGTCCTCTGTGCCAAAGATCCTGTCGGTGTGGCTGCGTGGCGTCAACATTTGCAACTTTGTCGTTGATTGCAACGCTGAGTTTTCAAGGCGCTTCTTTTCCTTTCTCCAATGCTACTGTATAGCTACAGGATCCACATAGGATTTCTCCGACCACGGAGAACCGACTCCTGCAACCTCATCCGTCAAACTTGTCGAAGCTGACGCCACTCGCTTGGACCACTCATTTCCACAACGGCCCTTAATATGCCGTGGGAACAAGCCTGGCCAAGAGTGACAAGCTTATTTTCATTTACTCGGCGTAATGCTTCCGGATGCCTTTTCGAATCGCATGGTGCGTGCAAAGAGCGCCGCTATAAGTATCTCAGGTTTACGCCTTCAAACATTGTCCAATCAGTCATTCATTACAGTCGCGCTTTCTCATTCTTTCACTTCTCAAGTCACTCATTCAATTCATCACCAACAACAAAATGGTTGCCATCAAAGCCGGTCTCCTCCTCAGCGCTGGTGCGCTTGTGTCTGCTATTCCTACGGGCCTGGATGCTCGTGCAGCCTGCACATTCACTGACGCTGCAGCCGCCGCTAAGGGCAAGACCTCTTGCACCAACATCATCCTGAACAACATTGCTGTTCCCGCCGGTACCACCCTTGACCTTACCAAGCTCAAGGATGGAACTACCGTTACCTTCCAGGGTACCACTAGCTTCGGTTACAAGGAGTGGTCAGGTCCTCTCATCTCTGTTTCCGGTACCAAGATCACCGTCAAGGGTGCTTCCGGTCACGTCATTGATGGTAACGGCGCTAAGTGGTGGGATGGCAAGGGTACCAACGGCGGCAAGACTAAGCCTAAGTTCTTCTACGCCCACTCCATGAAGCAGTCCACCATCTCCAACTTGAACGTCAAGAACACCCCTGTCCAGGGTTTCTCCGTCAACGGAGCCACTGACCTTGTCCTTGACCACATCACCATCGACAACACAGCTGGTGATAAGACCAACGGTGGCCACAACACTGACGCTTTCGACGTCGGCAGCTCTACTGGCATTACCATCTCCAACGCCAACATCAAGAACCAGGACGACTGCCTTGCCATTAACTCTGGCACCAACATTCACTTCATCGGCGGTACCTGCTCCGGTGGTCACGGGTTGTCCATCGGCTCTGTCGGTGGCCGCTCCGATAACGTCGTCAAGAACGTTGTCATCGAGAACTCCAAGATCATCAACTCTGACAACGGTGTTCGCATCAAGACCGTCTCTGGCGCCACTGGCTCTGTCTCCAACATCACCTACAAGGACATCACCCTTTCCAACATCGCCAAGTACGGTATCGTCATCCAGCAGGACTACGAGAACGGTTCTCCCACCGGCAAGCCCACCACTGGTGTTCCCATCACCGACCTCAAGGTCTCTGGCGTCACTGGCTCCGTTGCCTCCGGCGGTATCAACACCTACATCCTCTGCGGTAAGGGCTCTTGCTCCAACTGGAAGTGGTCTGGCAACAAGGTCTCTGGCGGCAGCAAGAAGGCCACCTGCTCCAACATCCCCAGCGGCTCTGGTGCTGCATGCTAAGCGTCTGGTCTTGTATGATAGGCCCAAACCTGTTTAGATGGTTTGAGTTGACAACTTCTTCGTCTGGTCTTAGTAAGACCTCTGTATATACTTCGAAATGCCATCTGTCTTCAATCGGCATCTCAATCACATTCTCCTGATTTTCATGTGATTCATCTTGGCTTGCTGTGTACCCCTGAGTTCTATTTACCGCTTGCTATTTCGATACAACCAGAGCAAGGGCACCTGTTAGGTAGAAAACACCCAGAAGTCTACCAAAACGCAAAGCCCGCCTATATGAAGGCAACAATTTAATAATTGATAAGTGAGCAACAACTCCGGCTCTTTCTAAGTTTCAACGCTTGCGGATGACTTTTATGGCGTTATGGCAGAACGCGCAAGATGCCCGACCCACACACCTCAGAGAGCGCGCTGAAGGCCTTCCATAGCTACCAGCACTTTGTCTAGAGCAGGAAGAGTGGGATTCGTTGACCACAAAGCGTGCTAAGGGACCCCTTGATGAGCTCTGATGTGTCTGAATTGCATTCATTGGCTCAGTGAGGTTGTGAGGCTGTAGAGAAATAGCGGGATGAGATAATGAAGCGTAATGTGGATTGGGACTCTCGGAATGGATTCTGTTTGTCGCAGCTGCTCTGGCAAAGCGAAAAGGATGACGTCCTGATTATTACAAGGCCTCTTTCACGCAAGGGTAAAATTAAGCTGGGTTTCTGTCCATATTACTCATGATTACGTTTCAGTGAAGTGCTCGAGAAATACGATGTTGCTTCCAATTACATAGTATTACCAAGCCGTATTGTTTATGTTGGGCTAACTTTGGAGGTACTACTCGCTATTGCTGTTTTATCCTCGTCGTTGATCTTTTATCCTCGTAGTCAATCCATTCGAGTTCCCAGATCTTGAGAGCAAGATTTGGTGCGTAAACTGTTACGGAGAACGACACTGACCAACCCCGTGCTCTATAAGTACCCTGCGGATGACGTGCGGGATGTGCCGTTATCACGGCGACCTCATTTGTTTCGAGCAACGCGATGTGGAGCAGCATCACTCGGGGAACTCCCCGATATATTACATCGTCTAGGAAGGCTCTCTGATGATAACGAAATTTGAAAATTCGGTTTTGCACTTCACACAATGACTCTGCCATGAAGACTGTTCAGAACGATGCTGAATTGTGGGTTCGCAGCTTCACCAGACCACCCAATTGAAATCAATTTGATCAATGCAATGGCGCGTGATTGGTTTTGTGGGAGATAGTCCCCGTCCTGCCACAGCACGTGTCTCGTGATTGATCTTCGCTGACCAAAAAGGGTTGTTCTGCACGATCGTACAATTCTAAAAGCCAGGGATTGTACACATGCGGATTGCGACTGAATGGCAGTATCCGAGGATAGGCGAGCCGTGTCCGGACTTTGATTTGATTTAATGACTCCCATGGCTTGTGTGAACCAGATATTAAGGAGTGCTCTGGGAGAAGATACTTCTCAGGTGACTGTTCCGCAGGTACGGTGTCGAGCTTGTGTAAGTACAAGGAGAACGTATCAAGCCGTAAGTAATGTCGATTCCCAAGATGCAGCAAAATTATCGAGTTGATGTTCCCTGACTCATCCAATGCACAGGACAACGGTAGGATGAGCGTGTATTCGATAATATCAAGATACAGTCGAGTGCAAATTGATACCAACATTCCTCGTAGAGACCTCCTGAAATCCTCGGCCGTATGACAAGTCATGTCAATTTTGTAGTACCCCTTCATGTGTCCGTAGACACCCCTGGCTTGGTGACTGTAGATAACTTCCTCCTCTTCCCAAGTGTGTGAGAAATCGCGTACTCCAGGATGGCGTTGCCAATGATTTCTTCCTGCAGGCGCGTGTGAACGTTGATTGATCGCATCATGAGAGCTAAACGGCCATGTGAAGGCTTGACGAAGAGTGCGCACTGTAAATTTAGCTCATTTGGCGAAAGAGAGATTCCGGAGTCCAGATCTACTCAAGATCACGGATTGGTGAACTGACTTGGTACTGAAGGGTTGGATATGTACGTAGGTTGTGGTGAGATGCCATGACGGCCAAGGCAGGTGCGCTTACGCGGGCGGGGTTGATGCAGGCACAGCTGCTTCAGCCTGGTGAACTTGCGGTAGTATTCGTCTTAATTGTGCTGTAATCTCTTGAACTTATATCGATATCTACTGTTTCTTGCCCTCGGCCAATAGCTTTGCTTGCGCCTTTCTCTTTTTCTCAATCTGCCCATATGCAGCCTCGGCCCCAATACCGCCGAACACCAGCCCAACACCAACCCACTGCATTCCCGTCACCGTGTGACCAAACAGGAAAACACTTGTCAACATTGTCAACATCTTCCTCGTGACTGTCACCGTCACGAGGAGAAGCGAGCTGAAGTGCGCCAGCGTGGTGTAAATAAAGATCTGTCCGACAGCACCGCACGCCGCGAAGCCAAGAACGTCCCAGCCGACAGATGGGTAGGTGGTTACGAATGCTAGCGCGTCGCTGAGCTCGCCGTTGCCTGTGGGCGAAAGGCCAATGTACGAACCGATAGGTGTACCGGCGAGGTAGGGCGAGACTAAGAGGTAACTGGTTGTGAGTGCAGTGGACATGATGTTCATGGCGCACATCATCTGAGGTCCGCTGAAGCCCTTGAACTTTGTGAAAATGTTATCCTGGACAGTGTTCGTAAGGCCGTCGAAGAGAAGGTTAACGCTGAGTAGGAAAAGACCAAGAGTCTTAGAAGCATCCGCATTGACGCTCTTCTTCGCTGCCTTCTTCGCGGTCGAAGGGTTGTAGAGTGTGAACATCGACACGCCGAGGGTGACGCATACGATCACGGCGTACTTATACAGAGGGTATCTCTTCTGGAACAGTGTAATGTGAAGAGCCATGACTGGTAGGAGCTTGCAGCTCTTGGCGAGAGTGAATGTGACATAGTCAATATGCTTGAGACTGGCGTATCCGAACGGCGATGCGAGCGACGAAGTAACAGCGACAAGGAGCAGTGGAAATAGAATCTGCTTTGTGGGGAAGACAGGGGGTACGCGGCGTGCGCCAGTGACCTTATTACGAGGTGCGGAGAAGAACAGGTACACGAGACCTGTGATAGCAGCGAATGCGGACTGAACGGTGTTCAGAAAGACGGGGTACGTGAAGCGCGCGTTCAAAGGACCGTGAGTGGTAGTCGTCAGACGCTCCTGGAGGTAGGCCCAGCTCAGACTGTTCTATCGTCAGCCCCTAGCTCCACTGTCGATACAAACGCAACTTACAAGCTAGCATATATGCCTCCAACGCAGGTAAACAACAGCACGTAACCTCCCTTCTTCTCCTCTACTGGATTGCGCGCAGCCAGGTCCACCTGCTCTTCAATGCTCTTCTCAAAGGAGTGAACTGCGTCAGACAACCGGCGCGAGTGCCCATTGGCCTGCGTCTTCGATGCAGAAGCTGTTCGCTTTGCGGATCCCGCCATGGTGTATTTCGAGATCAATGGGCGCAACGGGTCTTGAAAGAGGGTTGATGGTCCAGAAGGCGCAACGCGTTGCGATATGAGCGATGTAAGGAGTGTGATGCGCTTCTATTTGCGCAAGGTTATTCAGCACAAGAAGAGACGATGAGAGGTAAGGAGTGACAAGTGGCCCTCCATTCAATAGATTAATGGCACTCAATGTCCAATGCTAAAGGTGGCATCAAGCTCCGGGAGCGCTAGTGACGCACGTGGAACCCTCAGTCCCTAAAATTACAATCGGAACGTTCGGAACGCCTGGTTCGGAACGAGCAACGGTCGGCCAGCCATGTTTGCAAGGCTGTTCACCCCACTTCGGAGCGCAAGGTACGCGGGAGGAGCAACACTGCGCTACATGCACGAACCCTGGGTGTGCAGAAGCTGTGAAACTCATATTGCAGCTCTCAACAAAGTGAACAGCTACAGGCCAATACCCTGAGTGGACGCAATCGATTGCATCGACAGTGCGCTGTTGGCGCAGAAAGGGAGAAGTCAAGGAAGTGTGGCGGCGCGTTCCCTGCACCTCCCTCGAATTGTCCGACCAACCAGCAGTGACGTGTCTCACCTCTCCATCATCATCCTCAGAGACTGCTGGCGAAGAACCAGACATCAGAGCGTCGGGTCATAACAGCGGACCGCAAACTGTTCACAGAATTCTTTGATGAGAGACCCACTCCAGTCTAAGGCCTTTTCGTGTTCCCATCTAGCTTTTCTCCCCAGCTTTTCCTCCTCAAGTGGGTCCCCGCGGGATCACGGTGACAGGCGGTGATTAGCTTGTTTTCAGACCGATCCTTAACAGCGTCAACTCTGCTCAGGGTTGGATCGTGACGAAGAACGCCTGCATGCTCGTGAAACTTTGTAAAGACGGACTTGTGCACCGAAGGTATCAACCCCTGCGTGAAGTTAGTTTCCTTAGTCCTCTCGCTCTGAGAGTGAGGCTAGTCTTCTTATGCGGTGAGTTAAGACGAGGTCTTGTTTGGTGCGGTGAGGTTCGGCGGGATCTCGCTTGTCCTTCCAGGTGCTTGCCACATGATTGACCGCCAGCATGTGCACCTGCAAGTCACTGCTTCGGACAAGAGTCGGGAAGCAGTGACTTGCGTGACTAGTCCCTTTTCAGCCGGCGTGACGGATCATTCAAGAGAAGGAAGGCACCCACCTGCTGTCACTAGTTTTACAGTCTTCACATTCACCTACCATCTCACGCTTCTTGTATACACTACATTTACTGGGCACGCAGCCAAACTGTTTCTATCACCATTTCTACACCAACAAGATCGCCCAGCATGGCTTCCGTTCAAACCCAGACAATGTCTGCCCCCCATACATTCACCACCGTACTCCGTGGGCACAGCACGGCGCCAATTCAAAAGCCCAGCACACGCTCCACACGAGCTTCCAAGCCTCTGCTAGCATACAGCCCCAACATCGCACCCGCGCACCCAGACATCAACATGACACTTCTCCGCAACAAGCTCATCCTCACATGCCGGAACTACATCCAGCGAGCCCTCTTGCACGAAGCCGTTGCCGACGGGATCTGGTCCTCAGCCTCGCGGTGGATCACGCCCGCCTCACAAACCGCCAGCAAGTACGGCAAGCGAAAGAGGTACTACGTCCTGCACACGGACAGTTTTACGTTTCAGCCCGTCAGTTCCGCGTGGGAAGCGCGGATCGTGGCGGACAGCGCGCCAATCGACGCAGGGAATGGCGTCGTTATTTTTGTCAAGGAAAGGAAGGAGTGGACAGCGTTTATGCGCGGTTACAGGAGGCAGGGCAAGCGCGGTTCGGGACAGCTGCTCAAGGAGAAGCAGCAGAGTGTCGAGCGGGGCTGGAAGGACGATTGGAAGAGGAAGTGTGGGCTAGGCGGTGAGGGCGAGTCGCTGGGGAAGGGAAGTGCAAAGAGGGAGGTTAATGCGGGGCCAATGTGGGTGCTAGTCAAGAGCGCTGTTGGTCGGATTGTAAGGGGCGAGGCCTGAATTTGATGGCTTTGGGCTCATCATCGGTTGTTCATTTGCAGCATGGGCCTGGATTTTGCATTGGGCAGGTGTTAGTGTTTTACACGGTCGGCGTTATTTGGATTCCGCCGGTGGTTTTCCAGGCGAAGCTACGATTAACGACACGACTGCATAAGCGAGCTTGCCACAGCGGCCATTGGGTAGACACTGGCAAGCATTACGGAGTACAAGTTCGATGACACGGAAATCATCAAACAAACAAATTGTCTTCACTCACGGTGCACCACTACAATGACTTATGATCAAAGGCTCACTCCATTACTATTCTACATTAGGTTTATGACCAACGAAATGATCTGCTGCGCCTGTGGCGGGTACGGATGCGTAGATAGAGCTGGAGAGGTAGATACTATTGTTATTGTATTCGCGATTATCGGTAGTTAAGGAGGGTGGGAGGGAGACGGATGGTAGAGTGTGACCGGGCTTGACAAAGTGCGTCCAGATGCAGCGGGTGTCGTCTGAGCGAAGTCGGTATCCTTGGTGAACTAGATGGACTGCTCTTGCCTCGCTGCTGCTGATGTTCTTCGCCAAACCCATCCAAAACAAAACAGGACGCCCCTTCTGCCTCGACTCGCGGGCAATGTGCTATCCGGATATCAAAGCCATAAGTCATCACATCGTAAAGTGCTTAAAGGCACTTGTCGACAATAACGGTCCTGGAAAGAGAAAGGAAATCATGACCCGAACATCCGTTGTATCCATCAGAAAATAATTGGAAAGGGGGCAAGTAGACTCGTGCTCCTCGCCTAATGTACGCTTCTCCAAGGGCCACTTTCAGATGAGAGCCTCGGCAGTTCGAAGCTCAGCACAGACGATTACGCTGTTGGTCAAAACCTCTAATCCTGAGCCTGGCTGCGTCGCATCTTCTCAGCCTCGAGGTTCTCGTACAAGAGGTAGAGCGCCTTCTCGTTGGCACTAGCACTACCAGTGATCGTGAACATGCGCTCGCCAGTGTCATCGTGGGGAGCCTTGGCGATAGAGATGCGCGCGCCGGAGGTCTTGCGGATCTCGCTGATCTTGCTACCGCCGCGACCGATGATACAGCCGACCATGTCAGAGGGAATGCTGATGTTCTGTGTTTGCAGCTCTTCGCCGTCTTCAGTGTGCGTCGGGGGTGGAGGTCGGTTTGCGGCATCGGAGCCGGAGCGGCGCTGGAAGCTTGAAGGAGGCGAATCGCTGAAGTCAGCGCCATGACCAGTGCGGTTGTACGAGCGTCCAGAGCTAAGGCCTGCTGTGGCACCCCCATTGTTGGTCGTGAGGGGCCCAGCACCAGGCTGGACTCTCACAGCGGGGTTGTAGAGCACAGTGCCGTAGCCGCGCTCGTGATCGTCGATGAGGCACTTGCCAATCTCCCAGATAGCCTTCTCGATGCCTGATGGTGAGCCCTGAACCTCGACAATGCGCTCAGTAGACTGGGGAAGCATTTCCTTCTGGGCAACCATGCGAACACCAGAAGCATCCTGAATCTGCTTAATCTTCAGGCCCTGACGACCAATGATAGTTCCCATCTGATTGTGTGAAATGAGGAGACGAATTGCTGTACAAATTAGCTAGTGATCTGAAAGGGCGCATTGCAGCGCTTGCAGCTCCCTCTGGTGCAAAGTGCATCGACTTACGATGAGTGCCATCGCTGCGGATAACGCCGCCCATTCCCATGGCAGGCGCGCCCTCGAGCAGACCCTTGGCAACAAGACCGTACGCCTTGGAGATGCCGGACAGGCTGCCGGTGACGGAGAGTACGCGATCGTGAACGCCTGCGACAACCTTGCTGACACCGGCGCGTACGCCCGTCTCGTCGCGCAGATCAGCGACGTTCTTGCCTGCCTTGCCAATGATGACGCCGGCTTCCTTGGATGAGACGATCGCGCGGAGAGTGAGCTGCGACTCGGCATACTCCTGCTCAGTGCGGGGAGTGGCATCGGCTGCCTCGCCATCTACGTTGAGACGCTCAAGCTGGTCGGCGATCGCATTGGCATTGCCAGCGGAGTTCTGAGAGTCTTCGGCGGACATGTTGTATGAATGGCCTACCACGAGCTGCCATCGCTGTCAGTTCTGGTGGGATGGTAGGCTAGGATTGGACATTACATACAGAAGGGTAAGCTGCAGAGCGCGAATGGCCTGGAGATGGAGCGCGTGTTGAGGGTCACCGGTGTGTACTGACGCGTCAGATGTTAGCGGTTGTTGACGTGTAGTGGTGGTGTTTATGGAGCTACCTACAGGTGATTGCGGAAGTGGCGGGGAAGTGGTCGGTGCGGTCGGCGCGTGGGCGGGGGATGGAGGAGAGACGAAGGGCGGAGGAGGAGGGGGTGGGTGGCAGGTAGAGAGAAGGAAGAGGAGAGGTGCGCTGTCGAGTGGAGGAAAGCAGTCGGTCGGGTGAGGTGACAAGGTGACGCAGCTAAGCAGGCGATTATTTGGGGACAGGTCTGAGGTTAGCTCTTAGCGAGAGGCGCCGCAGCGGAGGAAGGAATGCAGAAGCGAGCAAGAGCCCTGGGGATGTTTTCCATCGTTCATGCACATTATTTTGGCAGCGACAGCAAGTGCTCTGCATGGCAGGCACGATGCTGGGTGTGCACTGCTACGACTGCTCAAACGCGCCATGGCCAGCTCAGAGCGACCCCGCAGGCAGTGCAAACGGCGGCTCAACAGCCATCACGTCTCCACGCGCGGCAGCACCAGGGCAGAAAAGGCATGGGTCCTGCATCACGATTGGACACACTACCGCTCATACTTCTGATTGGTGTAATTGAGAATGAAGGCGAGTCATGCTTAGGGCTGGTGAAAGGATTGAAGACAGACTTGCATGGAGTACATGCTCGTAGTATTGTCGCGCAGCTGATATTATCACTCCTTCTACACCACCCGATGCACCGCTCTTTACACCAAACCCACGAACGCTTGTTGGCGTACCTATTTCTGTGCCTCAAAGACGACCTTTTGTACCTTCATCTTATCGAAGATGTCATAACCTTCGACAGCCTCGCTCAAAGGCATGATCTTATCGGCCATGAAACTGCAAGAGTCAGTATCGAACAGTGTTTGTTTGCAAAGATCTGCATACCCAAGTTTGTCCTGATGACGCTCTAGGCTCTCCAGTGCTTCAGCAAAGATGCTCCTGACGGGGCATCGTCCCATTTGTACCCTCAGGTTTTTGCCGTATGCTTCGTTGCCAGTCCACGGAATCTCAGCATTGTGAACGCCAACACTGGAGATGACACCCCAGGGCCTGAGCAGCTCAAAGCCCATTCTCAATGCGGGTGAAAGGCCGACAACTTCGATGACGATGTCAGCGCCTCTTCCATCTGTCAGCTCCTTGACACGCTTGTTCAAGCCTTCGCGATCGGTTTGGAAGTTCCATGGCTCAGCGCCGAGAGACTTGGCCAATTCGAGACGGGAGGGGACAGAGTCAACGGCGAGGATGTGCTTTGGGTTATAATCGGTGATGTTGCAAAGAGCACAGAGAGCCACGGGGCCACACCCGATAAGAACCACAACGCTATCTTTGATCTCCTCGGGCGTCGAGTGCTTGAAGCCATTCTTGGCTGCGAACATGCCCGTGGGGAAAATGTCAGCCATCAGAACCAGCGCTTCATCTCTAATCTTTGGCGGTGCCTTCATGACGGTCCCATCTGCTGTTGGTACACGAACATACTGTGCCTGTGCACCATCCAGACCAACGGAGCCGAAGAGCTGGCACTTCGTACAACGTGATGAGAACCCGCGTTGGCAATAGAAGCACTCTCCGCAAGACGTTGTAAACGGCGAGACGACTCGATCACCGACCTGCACTGACCTGACTGCCGCACCAACCTCGTGAACACGTCCGGTGAACTCGTGACCCATGATGAAGCCTGTGCCAGATGGCTGGTGACCTCGAAACACGTGCAGCTCACTGTATAGTGGATTGTGTCAGGGAATGATAAATTTAGAATACCTCAGCATAGCTTACCTGCCGCACAGTGCTGTCTGCGAGATGTCAGTTTTACTCTCATATAAGACCTATGACCGTACCTTGTCAACTTTGACGATGATGTCGCTATCATCCTTGATTGTGGGAATCGGCCGGTCTTCTACAGATACCTTGCCCGGGCCATTGAAGACAACTGCTTTCATGGTATTGGATGGCATAGTGCCCAGTGAACGTCACTTTGAACGTAGTTTTGTATTCGTTGGCTTGTGCTACAAAAATTCCAGGATGGAAGAAAAGAGTTAAAGACACACGATGAATGGATGACACCAATACACTGACGTGGGTCTCTCTTCACTAAATACGCCCTGCGCCTTGTGTTCCGGATCCTCGCGCGACTATGGAGCGAGCTTGAGCCCCGCCGCGGTTCGAGCCTACCCCGCAGCCGACCGATGACAGGGTAATAGGCTGCATACGGAAGACGTATTTCCAAATCGTTTGCGCGCCGCACAGCGTCACCTGTAACACAAGAAACACTGCGGAGATGCTACTGATGATTTGTCAATGGTATAGGTGGATTGAGTAGTATGCTGTCACGTACCAGGCAGACGTGTCTGCTGAGCCTAACACTTGAACCCCCAAAAGCCGCCATGTACAATGTCTGCTGAACCGAGATCTCAACATCTTATACATAGTCCGATGCCCAAACTCCATGTAAATGCGATAATAGGATGCCATGAGACAAATCCGCCTGTGCAGCTTCAAGTCACAGTGCAGAGCAACTCTGCTTCCAGGATGAACTTTCCTTCCTTGTACTTCTCGCTGGCCTCATAAGCCTTGTCATACTTCCAGCCTACAGTCTCCTTGCACTGTCGGCAGTGGATATCGCGTACGACGTGACGACCGGTGGTCATGTTGCGTTCGTTAGGCTCCGACTCGGTGATGTTGACGACGCTGTCGAATAGATATGCCTTTCCGTGCTGGCCACGAAAGTTCTGCAATGTTTTAGCAGGTAGACTTAGAAGGTTCGGAATGGCACTGACTCTGCTGAGGATGTCGTCGTGGTTCGAGAGATGCGTCTTGCAGTTCTTGCAGCCGTAGATGCGCGAAGAGTTGAGGTAGATGTTGTATGACAGGCCCATAATGGCGGTGTAAAGAGCTGAACCAAAGTGCGCGACCCTTAGCAGAGTCGAGGAAGGACACCAAATGGACGTTGCCTGCCGGACGACGTCGCGGTGGGCCTGTAAACGGTATGCGGGCCGCGGAGGCAGATGAGATTGGAGCTGAGTGCAAGGATGCACGGCACGAGTGAGACCCGAGTCCTGGGGAAAGATAGTTATCAAGCAAGGCACGGAGCACTAGGCACGTCCAGTTAGTTGTTGTGCAGCTGCAGACGCTGGGTCTGGGCAAGAAGAAGAGTCGCAGGCAGGGATGGCAAAGCAGGAGACTCCCAGGCTGCGGAGGTTCACGATGAGAGCGAATGCAGCTTGTGATGTACGTCCAAGTGGGAACGAGGCGAGCTTCGTCTACAGGAGTGCACGGTAAGATGTGAGAGGGACTAGGTACTGTACTCAAGCTTCGCTGATGCGGAGAGCGGTGGCACGTGCTCGATGACGAAACAAGGTACCCTGGTGGACGCAACGAACAATCGCTAATCATTGGAGAGGACAGAGAACTTTGCAAGCCAACTGAGCCGTTGATGGCCAGCTTTGTGAGCATTGCCTTCGAAATTTTATGTTTCGAAGAGCGCTACGACACGAAGATCTTGGTTGAGCTTGCCCCGGAAACAGTAACATGATTACTCTGTTGGGAAGCCGGAGGCTAAGCATACACTCACCTCAAGGACATGTGCTGCCGAATGTTTGAGTCCTTGAATAGCTCTGAAGCCGCCAAGAGGCTGTGGCAGACGTAGTGGGCCTTTTCTCGCTACTCCACTGAGCCTATCAATGTGCCTCTCCAAAGCAACACGTAGCCAGTCTCGTTATATCCTGCAGCAACGAGAGTAAACGCAGCCCGGGTTGGCTCGCAATCCGGCAGGCTGGTAGCTGGTAGACATCACGTTGCAAACGTGAACCTGTGGAGTGAAGATCTCGCTCCTATGCCACGCATGTTGCTGTTGGCAACGCGCTGAGACTGCAAATGCCAACCCCTCCGTTCCGTGGATTGGTCACGAGAAGAACAAGCCCGCTTTGCTCCGCGGCTACTCGTGGCTCAGACCAGCTGGTTGATACCCTTTGTTGTGAGTATGGGTGCTTGATGGGTGGAAGACGTTATGGAATTGTGAGGAATAAGACAAGGAAGACCCTTGAAGCTTCCGCAGAGGAACGTACATGCCATAGCCGTACATGCTTGGAACAAAGTTAAACCTGAGGTAATCTACCAGCTATAGTATTGCATCTTGTGAGGGCTTTGTGATTGGCGTATGCTAGGGCAATTATTGTGAGCGCCAGCCATCTTTTTCTGGGGCTTGCCGCTGTCGAAGTTGTGAATGTTCGCACAGATCGAAGCTTCTGGAAGGCATTCTTCAACTAGCACAACACGTTCAACCAAAGTTCAGCAGCGGAGACTAAAATTCAGTTACACCAGGCTTCCCGAGATCGCCTCTCATGGTTCTTCCTTCCCTCTTTAACAGGTCGCCGTCAAAGAAGTCCAAAGACGCCACACCGGCCCTCGCCCACCGCACCTCGTCGACGCCCAGTCTGCAAGGCACCCCTCCAGGCTCGCCCGACAAAAAATCGCACTCCCGCGTCAAGGAGCGGGAACGCACTAGCAGCAGCCGGCGCTCCTCCACATTCTCATCGAAGCGCTCGTCCAAGTACGACACAGACATCCACCCGCTAAATTTGTCGCCGGAAGAGCGGCAGCGCTTGTCCTTCTCAGCCATGTCTGCCATGGATGTTGACCGCGACTCGTCCTCGCCTGCACCCTCCAGCCCCGCTGCAGAAGTCCCCGGCGGCCTTCCCAAGACAAACGGCACAAACGGCGATCATGAGGGCCGTCCAGCTCCTCCTCCGCATCGATACACCAAAAGTCCACCGCCCAACAGCGGGAACTATGCCGCCACGTCTGAGGCTGCGACTCCACCTGCAGAGATGCCCACCATAGATGCTGAGGAGTACAAGGCTGCGGGCAACAAGTTCTTCAAAATCAAGGACTACCCGGCCGCGATCAAGGAATACTCAAAGGGTGTGTGACTCCGCTTATGTGTGCTGAGAAGAGGCACCGGCCGCGCAGGCCGACACAGCTTACACGGCAATTTTGACTGACGCATACCAGCGATTGAGGCTGACCCCAAGAATGCCACCTACTACTCGAACCGCGCAGCCGCCTTCATCTCTGCCAACCGCTTCGCCGAGGCACTGGAGGACTGCAAGACTGCAGACCAGCTGGACCCGGACAACATGAAGATCAAGCTGCGACTGGGCAGAGTGCTCACTAGCCTGGGACGACCAGACGAGGCTCTTCAGGTCTACAACTCCATCAACGCCACAGCGAAGGACATGCAGCCCGCCTTGACCATGAAGAAGAACCTTGACATGGCTGAGCAGACCGCAAAGGACGGCGGTGGAGGCTCCATGGTCATCTACGCTCTCAACGAGGCTGAGAAGGGTCTCGGTATCAGCGTTGAGCGCCCACGCAAGTGGCAGCTCTTGCGTGGTGAGGCTCACCTGCGCATGGGCAACGTCAACGCGCTGGGAGAGGCTCAGAACGTTGCTATGTCCCTTCTGCGAAACAACAACCAAGACCCCGATGCGCTTGTACTTCGTGGTCGCGCTCTTTACGCACAAGGCGAGAACGACAAGGCAATCCAGCACTTCCGACAAGCACTAAGCTGCGATCCTGACTTCAAGGATGCTGTTAAGAACCTCCGCATGGTTCAGAAGCTCGAGCGCATGAAGGAAGAGGGTAACACTGCCTTCAAGAGTGGTCGTTTCCAGGAAGCCATCGATACATATGGCAAGGCTCTGGAAGTTGACCCTGCTAACAAGCTTACGAACTCGAAGATTCTGCAAAACCGCGCTTTATGCCACACTAAACAAAAGAGCTGGTCGGCTGCGATCACCGACTGCGACAAGGCTCTCGAGCTGGACCCAAGTTACACAAAGGCACGCAAGACAAGGGCGAAGGCTCTGGGCGAGTCCGGCAACTGGCAAGAGGCTGTGCGCGAGCTCAAGGCCATTCAGGAAGAGAATCCATCGGAGCCCAACATTGCCAAAGACATTCGCAATGCTGAGCTGGAAGAGAAGAAGGCCCAGAGGAAAGACTACTACAAGATTCTCGGCATTGAGAAGGACGCAACAGAGCAGCAAATCAAGAAGGCGTACCGAAAGCTCGCCATCGTCCACCACCCCGATAAGAACCCAGGCGACGAGGCTGCTGCCGAGAGGTTCAAGGAGATCCAGGAGGCGCACGAGACTCTCAGCGATGAGCAGTATGTCACCACCATCCCACTATCCGATTCACCCCAGCTAACACATTCAGGAAACGTGAGCGCTATGATTCCGGTGCCGACCTCATCGATCCTTCCGACATGTTCGGCGGCGGCGGTATGGGTGGCGGCATGGGTGGCATGGGCGGTGGTATCGATCCCGAGATTTTGATGCAGATGTTCGGTGGCGGCATGGGAGGGGGAGGCGGACGCGGCGGCGGAGGCGGCTTTCATTTCCAGTCCGGTGGCGGAGGCAGCCCCTTCGGCGGTATGGGTGGTGGCATGCCTGGCGGCGGTCGCAGAGGCCAGCAAGGAGGATTTCCAGGTGGTTTCTCGTTCTAAAGGACTAACCCCGAGCACACATACAGTCTGTCTCCAATCATCCATCCTCGACCAACGGTTCGCGGCAGCCCCTCCAGCAACGTACCGCACGATCTACCATCTACTTCACGAGCGCATCTATTGGCCTGGTTTACTTCCTTTGTGTCTATACCTCACATTTGGTTCTACGCACGGCGTTGGTTATGGGAAGCGCGAGCTGCATGCGCTAGTAGAGACATAGACTGCATTGGCCACACCATTTCTATGTTGGTCACTCACAGCATTGCGAGGAGTATTGCTAGAGCCTTGCCATTCAAGGCTATGTACAGTTGTTGCAATTCAAATTTTTCAAATCATCCTCAATCCTTGTGCCAAGCCGAACCATGGTACTTCCAGAACGATGAAGTACTTAGGCACCATTTGCACATTGATCTTACGAGATCGGAAGGATCTGGTCCTATGACGTCTTACGCACAGGCCATGAGCATTTTCGCAGTCTGTGAGTCGAGAAGCTAAATGTTCTGCTCGCGCCATTTGGATACTAGCAAGCTGATCACATTGTGTGCAAACACCATTTTTGCTAACACTCGAGCGTCACCCACCCCTGCTCAGGGTTCCACCATTCGCCATAGCTCACACCAAAGAGCTAAGTCATCAGCGGAGCACAACGGACATTACATTTTGCCAAAGTCGATACCTGTCTCAAGACTATTATAATTGACAGACAGCATGCAGCGTGGGCGGGGTCGACAGAATCGCCAGTCACGTGGGGGAAGAGGAGGGGGAAGGGGCGGTAACACGAACGACAACTCATCTCGCCCATCAAGACCAAGGCCAGCGTTCACTTCTGTCCCGCCTTTTCAGGCAATCAATCCAGGAGGCGGCGTTTCGATTATCCTAAAAGAAGACCAACAGTCTGGCCACCAAGTCAAAGGCATCGTTGCAGATCTACTAACACGCGGCGATCATCCTCGAGGTGTTAAAGTTCGGTTACGAGACGGAAGAGTTGGTCGGGTACAGGGCCTTGTATCCGAAGCTGAGGGACTGCAGGGTGAAGGTATCGTTGGCGGCCCCGAGGCAAATCTGGGACGGAATGGGCAAGGCGCTCCAGGCGGCAGAAGAACAGGAGGGAGGATAGAAAGGGATATCAGAGAAGATGACGAATATCTCTACGAGAATCGAGCCGCGGAACATGATTACGGATTGTTTGCCGCACTAGAGGAGGCCGACCGGAAGCACGAAAGCACCAAGATTGCGCCGACAACACAATCGCTTGGATCGCAGGATTTGGCAGTCTGCCCGGTATGCTACAAATTCGAGGGCGACGAGGCCTCTGTTGCACATCATGTCGAGCAGCACTTCGCTGAATGAAGCCTGAGGCATCGAAAGCGTAACCACGGACCATTAAAGACGAGAACACCTTTTTCAGATTTGATTTCTTGTGGGGAGGTTGTGTCGAATTAATACTCGCCCAGCACACTGATCACCGGGTACTGCAGTCTCCGTTCTACACGTCGCTTCATAGCGTGATGGCTTTCAAACAACAAGGGTGCTGCTTCAAGCTGCGACTTCTTCGCGACTCGTACCGCCTCATCGTACTCTGTCACCACCACGAACATCAGTTCGACCGCGATTTGCAGCAAAGCCAAGCCAGCCAAGATGTTCTGGAAATGTTCCGTAACGCCATTCTCGACATGTGCCCAAACGACTTGCGACGTCTAGGAAGCGGTAGAGGCGCCTTTCAAAAGGGCTTGATCGCAGACTGCAGTATACTTTCTTATCAACCAAGACACTATATTTCCTTGATCTCTTGTCATTCCTTGTGCTGGTTGCTTATCTGCTGGTCAGCTGCACCTTCCCCCTAGATCGTATTAGTACCATTGCTCTCTGCCAAGATGAGGTTCTCTAGCAATCTTGCCATTGCCATCCTGGCTGTGTCTAGTGTCGAGGCCATTTCCATACCCTCACGCAACTCAATCGTATGAATTCCTGTGGTCGAGCCCGTGGCTCTCGTGTCAACTCCTTTGCTGAACTGTTCTCAGAACTCCATCTCCAAGACCTACAACTCCTCTCCGGTGCGGCGACAGCTTGAGATCGGCGGGCTGACTCTTGGCGGCCCTGACGGTGGCATCAGCGGCAACGGTTTGAAGCTTGGTGGTAATGGTGGCAAGGGTGGGAAAGAAGGTGCAGCAGGTAATAGTACTATGACTGCAGAAGCCGAGCCTAAGGCTGGAAAAGGAGGCGCATTGGAGGGTGGTGCAGGTACTGCCGGTAATGGAACAACAACAGCTACTGAGCCTGAGGCCGCGAAAGAGAGCAAGACGCCCAAGGCCGCAGAAAGCGGCGCTGTCGAGGAGGGTGCGGCAAAGGAGCCTGCGGGTACGAAGGAGCCCGCTGGCACAAATGAGCCTGCTGCAGCACAAGAGAGCGCAGCGCCCAAAGTATCTGAGGCTACTAGTCCAAAGGAGCCTGCGGGAGTTGAAGAGCCAGCCGCTACTGAGCGTGCTGCTGAGTCTGCTGCTTCGAAAGAGACACCAGCACCCAAGGCCGTTCCCTCTGGCGGCGAAGGCACAGAATCCCAGCCTGGTCGCGCAGAGGGCGACGCTGCTCGTGCTGAAGCAGAAGCGGAAGCTGCAGCTGCAAAGGGCGAAAAGCCCGCTACCGGTGGAGAGAAGTCCGATGGTGTCAAGGCTACACAGGAAGCAGAGCAGTTCTCCGAAGAGGCTGGTATTACCCTGGATAAGGATGGTAATGCGAAAAATTTGGGCGGCAACTTGGGAATCACGAAGGGCAGTGATGGTTCGACAAGTGTAGGAGGTGAAAGTGGAATCAACATTGCTGCTAATGGCGCAGCTACACTGAAGGGAAATGAGTGATCAGGAACGATGTCAAAAGCAATGGAGTTTCAGTATGTCTTGCTATTCTGTAGCCTTGTGGCTTCGAAGGCTTTTATCAACCAACAAAGATGCTAGAGTAACCGCTCGGAATCCTCGACCTTCATGCGCCAGTGACCACGATGCTCAAATCGCTCAATGCTGACTACGAAAGCCAGACGCCGATACCATCTCACACATCCGAGGACTTGGATAACTTTAAGTTATCCAACCACTCCGCAACACTTCCCTTCGGCTTTCCAGCTGCCTTCCACGCAGCGCCAAGCTCCTCACAACGCCTTCGATGCGTCCTCCATGTCTCGTGAAGGCTACTAGTGCTCTTTCCTGGGAAGTGCTCTAGCATCGGCTCGTAGCCCTTCTTACGGATAACCTTGAACTTGTAGAAGCTCAGCAAGTTATCGTCGTTCCAGTCGTCGATGCCTTGAGGCGATAAGGTCTCGGGAGGCGTGCTACTTGGAGCTCGGTCATTGTTGTGGGTAACGATGAGAATGGGCTGGGCAGCAGGAGCGTCTTCAAGGTGGCCGTCCTTAGCTTCGTACTCCCTGTCGAGAACAGGGGACTGGTATCCTCGTGGTGCAGGGGAAGGATTGGGGAGCTGTGGAGGTGGTTGCAGAGCTATTTTGGGTATATTCATGGTTGTAGCGATCTGCTGAGCGGGGTTTTTGGTGTAGACCGACGCAGGTAGAGGACCTGAAGGAGTGGGTAAGACGTCAGGAAACTGCTCAACGCCGATAAAATTCTGCTCTTGATGACTTTTTACGCCAGATTCGCCTCTGTCTGCCATCCGAGGCTCATACTCCGCCCAGAATCGGGTCTGACGCTCTTGTTGCTGTGCACCAGGCGCTCGGCTTCTGATATGAACATCGCCCGTGTAGATGTCCCTTCCTCCATCAGACACCCTCCAGGACTGTTCTCCATCTTCTTTATCAAAGGGCCCTGGTGCTATACAGTATTAGTGGGTGGAGATTTTTCTTGCATAATGCATTAAAACACTTACAAGGGACGATCTCCACTGGATCTTGTGGTCCCCAAACATTTTCGTCACGTTCTGTGGGCGGGAACATGCTGCGTTCCCAGGTCATGCCTGAGGGGTAATTTTCGTCTGCGCCGTACCAGTTGCGGTGGGGGCTAGACGAGTTATCTTGAGTGCCCTTGGTGTCGGACATGGTATATGCTGTGGTAGATATGTAAGAGATTGAAATTGGAACCTGACTAATAAAGAAGTTGAGACCGTGCTGTTGAATAGTAAGGGCTGGCAGAGCTGGACGGTTGAGTGTGTTCAAATATGTTGTGCACAAAGGTCGCAGTGAAGGGCAGAATTCGCGCCATTGTTGCTTGAACTACAGAAAGTATCGAGTGAAAATGTGCAGGCCCAAACAGTCTTCCTACAGCGTATTCACTACCTTTTCCGAGGCAAAGAACAAAGATCACTACTTGAACTCAGTGCCAGCTCTTGAAGGCATCAATGAGCATAAAGGCTACATTATGTTATTCGACGACGGAAAATGGTTGATAAAGTGCTTGCTGTGTAATAGCAGTACATCAGGAGCTAGCAAACACCTGCAATCGTCTATCGAAGGTGACTCAATAGTCCTTGTTCTGTAAATAATGGTTGAATATGCTTCTTTACACACTCTCAAATCAAAGCAGATCACACGGGAATGTAATGCAATAAGCTATGGGGGCGAAAGGTCTAGCTTCTATCTCTCATTTTTGCTAAAAGTAAGTGCGGTATCTCTGCCGGGCTACTACTAAAGAATGATCATGAAGCTGAGCGCTGCAGCTATCTGGGACGCGATGGTCTCGCTCCATCTGGTTTTCTCACTTCACTTTCACCTCACATCCGCAAAAGCTAAAACAGGTTACTACTTACACAAGCACTTTTCACATCTCTACACCTAAGTCCTCAACCACTGAGAATACCATGCAAGCCCCAGACGGTAGCAGTCCTGGTGCACGTAGTGCACTCATGGCCTTTGCCATAGACCTGAAAGTTCCACCTATTGTAATGGCCCGAGCGCTCGAGGTGGCTTTTGATAACCTCAGGATTTTCCCGAACGCCAGCCGGGCCCTCTGCTGCGCTATCGCGAAAGAAGGGTACTATGTGGATGCGCAGATCATGGACGTCGCGCTGCAGAGGCTGCGGATGAAGTTCGGAGGTATATTCCATCATGTGTGGAGAAGATCAACTACTAACGCCTGCAGTGATCCTTGGTACCCCAGCCATGCAGCACGTGTCTCTGAGACAGTGGTTCACACAGCCCTCTGGTTCGGTATACCTTCAGATACCACATGCTGCAATGACGACACCGATCCAAGCCGGTACTTCAGCTGCTCCAACTCCTTCTCCACACACTGTGAGGCTCAGTGATGGCGGAGATCACAAAGCGCAAATCCTTGTTAGCTTTCCTGATGCTCGATCTTGGCCTGCGCCGTAATCCAAACATTTGGGCACTTCAACGCAAGATCGGAGGTCCTCCGTTGGTGTTGGCGGTGTTGATAGGATGCATCAAACAGGACCCTTTGGTGTTGTCTAATGCGAAGCCCAAGCGCTTACAGCCAGTCTGTATAGAGCCCCATTGATATATGCGCACGTGCTGACGCGTGCTGCAGGTTACAATGTATTACCTACGTCAGTGAGCTCGGTCGGTACCGAAAGCCAAATAGCAGCACAATTACGACATAGCCACGTGGGCAATCGAGTATGCTCAGGTGATAGCAAGACAGCGTAGCGAGGAAGTTGTATTGATTTACTGACGAGGCTGCTCTGTTGGCAAGTGCACTATATCCGGCTTACCACACAAGACTTTGTGTTAGCAAGTCGCCGCCGCTCTTGCAACAGCCGACCCCTCGATCCCCCCGCAGCATGTATGCAAGTGAGCAATACATTCTACCATCGATTTCGGCTGCACAGCCGGCCCTTGGCCAGTCTAAATATCCGGACGTCTGCCGGCAGAAGGATTAGTTTATTTGAAGGCTGCAGGATCCGTGCGCATGTGACGACGAGGCTCGCTTTGACGAGTTATTCGAGGTAGAACTTGCAGGGTCGTGACGGTGGAGTGCATGTTGACATTGTTGAGTGTGAACAAGCCTTCAGCCGCACCTGTGCCATTGCCAGGAACAAGGGTCTGGTCATGCAGCCCGCACACTTATAATCCCAAATTGGCAGCTGAAACTGATCGGTACCCAAAGTGGCAGCCATTGCATGTGACTTGGTATATCAGCTTGATTGTATTGGTTCTCGAGTACTGTCACCTTATCTTTGCGCATCGCAGTTTGCGGCAAACCTGCACCGTGATCCTTCGAAAACGCAATCTGGACCCCTTTGCAAGGCGGCCTGCGACTCGTGGCCCTTGAGCGTGTGGATGGCGGGGCTCGTGTTCAACCGCCTTGGGCTGAGGCGTGAAGGGCCAGCCCTGCCCACCTTCGTCTAAGTAGCCAATCATAAGAAAGAGGCTGAACGACCCTGAGAGCTAGCCTCGCCTCCCGCGCGCGCTTGTACCTTTACGAGCCGCCGCTTTTGGTCCTCATCTTAACGACCTCGAATCTCCTATCGTCATGAGTCTCCCACGCTTGGTAATCGTGTGGCTGTCGACCGTCAATACTCTACATGCTCTAGCGCATGGCCTGAATGCGCAAAAACAGCGGTGTCAGGCCGCCACTACGCTTCGCTTTGCTACGTCCGTCGCCGGGCTTTCACAGTCTATCATTCGCGCAGCGGGAGTTTTTATGGGGATCCGTCGATCTGCCGTGCCCTGAGGCTCGCAAGGCCCAGCCATCTGGATGTCCTTGTGATGCTGGGCGTTCTGATCTGTCTGCGCGAAGTAAGGCTCACTTTTCCAACAACAGCAAAGTGCCTTTTCGAGGATTGTGATGCCACGGGATACCCCGATCAGCCTTCTGCCTCGTGTTTGTGAGGCGTCAGAGTAGCTGGGCTCACCGGACCGCGCGGCGCTTTTGCTCGCTTGATTTGAAGGCCTGTTCCCGCCTTGTTCTTGCTCGATGGCATTTTCATTTATTCCGCGCTTCCTGGTTTTGGTCGTTGTCTGCTCATCTTCCCCGCTGGATTGTTTCACTCTTCACGGCGTCCACCATGGTGCGGGCAACGCCAGCTCTCGGTGTGCTGCTTCTTGCTTTGCAAGATGTTGTAACAGCAGCACCAACATGGCCAGCATCTACCGATGATCTGGAAGATCTTCTTTACGTCAATTCCGGCTACCGGGCACGTGGTTTTGCCGATCCTGTCATTCCATGTTCGAAAGGCGAAGCTGCCGATCGCAATTCGGCAGCCGAGTGGATACGGACTGCCTTCCACGATATGGCATCCGCTACTGTAAGCACTGGGGTCGGAGGAGCTGACGGATCAATTCTGTTCGAACTGAGCAGCCCAGAGCATGCGGGTGCCGCTTTCAGAAATACCTTGACAAGATATGCACCATACTTCTCAAGTCAAACCTCGCTCGCAGATCTTATTGCCGCGGGTGTTTACAGCGCTACGAGATCTTGCGGTGGACCTGCAGTACCTATTCGTGGCGGGCGTAAAGATGTCGCACAAGCAGGACCGGTTGGCCAAATTCCTGACGCAGCAAATGCGATTTCGATCTTCAGAAACCAATTCACTCGAATGGGTATCTCAGGCATCAACAATACTGAGATGATCCAGCTCGTTGCGTGTGGCCATACACTGGGAGGTGTTCATGCCGCAGAACAGCCCCTCATCATCAACTCTGGAGAATTCCCTAATGACTATGCCCATTTTGATACCTCAGCGTCGACCTTCGACAACAGGATAGCGACAGAATTCCGCTCTGGGAATACAAAGAACCCGATGGTATTTGGCAAGTCGTACAGAGCAGACGGCAGGGGACGAGATTCAGATCGAAAGGTCTTTGGATCGGACAACAACGTTACCATGGCAGCCATGGCAGACCCTCAAACATTCAACAGCATGTGCAAAACAGTGTTCCAGAAGATGATCGACACTGTTCCCAAAGGTGTTATACTCACAGACGCCATTACTGTCTACGACGTTAAGCCGTACGCCGTTCAGCTGACTCTTCTGGATGGTGGAGTTTCGTTGGGCTTCACCGGAGAGATCCGAGTCCGGACAAACTCCCGTTCTGTCAGCAAAGTCCAGCTCAATTTCAAAGATCGAACGGGTGCTGCCTCATCAACTCCCATTTCCACCACATCCAAGGGTACTGCGTCTGGATTTGATGATAGCTTCACGTTCTACAGCTTCTCCACAACCTTGGCTGCCGAGACATCAATTTCGTCGTTCACCGTTGTAGTGACCTCAACCAGTGGAACCGAAACATTCACCAACAACGACTACGGATTTGCTGTCAATGATAATGTGATCTTTCAGTCTCCCCAGAGCTGTGCCGACGGGTCTGGAAAGCTGACTGTTGCTGCGGCCGTTCGTGGTAACGATTCTCCCAGCGTCCAGGTCGTCGCGAGAGTACCACGCCCAAGCAACATCCCTGTTCCCAGCTTATCAACAACTACTGTTGCTATGACGTCTCCAACTACAATCGGTAGCTACAAGCTATACACTGCAGATTTATCTGGCTCTTCCGCCAATGCAGCGGTCCTTGGTGTCTTCGCAGGAAGCGCGAGCGACAACTACAAGAATGTCGGTAATCTGGCCACTGCTTGCAAACCCTTCTCCACCGCGACACCAACTCCTAGCCCGCCTCCAATTCAGCTTGATTATCAAGGATGTTTCACCGATGCCATCGCTGGTACCAGGGCTCTCGCTCCAGCTGAGCTGAAGGACGACGAGATGACCATTGAGAAGTGCGCTGCGTTCTGCAACCCATATAAATTCTTCGGTCTCGAGTTCGGTCGAGAATGTTGTAAGTTCATGACTGGACAGGTGAAGCACACATTGGAAAAAACTGACCCGATACAGACTGTGGTAACGTCCAGAACGCAAAGAGTGTCTCAGCAAGTGCTACTGAGTGCAACATGCCATGCAAAGGTGATTCAAGTCAAACCTGCGGTGCTGGCCAAAGGATGAGTTTGTACAAGACGGTCGGCTGGTCACCACCTATCAACCCAGCCATTGACGGGTACGACTACTTCGGATGTTACAGCGAGGCCACGGCGCCAAACCGCGCGCTTTCAGACGGAACAACGTCGAGTGATAGTATGACTGTGCAGAATTGTGCAACTACTTGCAAGGGAGCCGCATTCTTCGGATTGGAAAATGGCAACGAATGCCGTAAGTCGACCAAGTCTACAGCGGGAGCAAAATACTAATTTTCGCTAGACTGCGGCTCGAAGATCAATGATGGGAGTGTTCCTGAGCCCGAAGGCGATTGTTCGCTTCTCTGTCCCGGGAACTTGAAGACACTGTGCGGTGCAAGCCAGCGTCTGAACATCTACAAGAACAAGACTCCACCAACAGTGACAACAAGCGCCACACCGACACCAACGCCTACATCAAGCAAACCGTCTCTAACAGGTTACACGTACACTGGCTGCATTGTCGATACTCTCAACCCACGACCTCTCAGTGCAAGCATGACCGCTTCCTCTGACAACAGCTACACATACTGCGCCAACTTCTGCACTGGCTTCCCTTACTTCGGCGTTGAATATAGCAACGAATGCTACTGCTCATGGGTCCTCCCCGCTGTCATCGAAACCAAGCCTGATGGCGAGTGCAGTATGCCATGCGCCGGGACCGCATCGCAATTCTGCGGTGGACCCAACCGTATGACAGTTTTCAAGTCCAACACAAACATCGTGGTCCCCAAGAATCCCACAGTCGCCGACTATGGCTACAAGGGCTGCTATACAGATGACATCAGAAATCGCGTACTCACCACCGCTATTGCTGCCAGCGACAGCATGACAGTCGAGCGTTGTGCGAGTGCATGTGGCGGAAGCCACTACTTTGGTACGCAATACGGAAAAGAGTGTTATTGTGGAGGCAGTTTTGCAAGCGATACCAAGGTCGTGGATCAGGGCGAGTGCTCCTCGAAATGTGCGGGTAACGGAAACGAGTTCTGCGGTGCTTGGTCGAGGTTGAGTCTGTACGAGAGTATGGAACATGTGAACAGCACTGCGAGCGGTGAGGTCGAGCCGGATTCTAGTCTCCGGTTGAGATCTTAAATAATCGGTTGCGTGGTGTTAATATACCTAATTGCTTCTTCTTCGCACAGTTAGTTGTACTTGATCTGCGCCCACGCTACTATTCTTGCTTAATTATATTCGGCTTGTGGATTGATTTCGCTAATGTTTCCATCGTCCAGTCATACCGTTGCCGTGACACTAGTAGTCCTTCGTTCGAGGAGAAATCTCGTGTAAACAACAGCACGAGGGCACTACATTAACAACTGTTCTCGGTCAAGCTAGAGATGGCTTGATATCCGTGAAACCATCACAGACTCCAGTTCATTTAGAACTTAAAGCATGTGTGAGTTTATCTCACCCTGCTCTACGCTGAAGTGTCCGTTGACCCTGTCCCCTCCAACGTACTCCGTACCGCGCCAGACAGAATTCACGTCGCATACAGCAGGGCCTCATCAACGTAAATTCTTCATTTCCTGACACGGTAACCCGATCTCCTACCATTCCTCATCTCCCAGCCCATTACCTCATCCCAGTTCAAGACATGCACAACCTCAATAGGGACGCCGCCCGTCTGCTCGACCCATGCTACCAGGATGGACCTCAGACTGGCTGATGATCCACCATGAATGTATAACTACGCTTGGTCAGAATCTGTTCGTACTAATTAAGGGAGCATGCTGAGCACCAGCACGAGGTACACATACCACCAGGAATCCAACCAAGGATGTCAAGACAGATGTTAATGAGTAGATCCGCACCACAGCCTCTCCTGATCAGGACGGGCAGGAAAGGGAGGAATATAGCGATGAAGTAAAGGCAGATATTACTCTACACTTGGTTAATGCTCTGAGGTGAACGGCAGCGGGCAAAAGAAGCTTACGGTGCTAGATGTCATCTTGTAGGAGTTGTGTAAGCTTATGCCTCAAAGTCATAGGGTGTAGGTAGAACGTACGGTGATAGATTGGATGTTGGAAGCAGAGATTGGGTCTGCGAGTCCGAAAGAAAAACGATGTGAATGTCCCTTTCTATGGTTGTTGCAATGTCGTTTGTAGTTTTCGAGGTGGTAATGCGGACGTTCGGGGTATTATCGGTGGTGTAAGATAGAAATTGTGAAGCCTCAATAACGAAAATGAACTGCTCATTAATTCCAACATACAGTGTTTATAATTCTCAATGGATAAGTCGGCGGATGACGTCGTGTAGTCTTGCGTTACGATTCTTGAATACCAAGACGGCCATTGTTCCGCTTTTCGGGATTCGCGGATAGGAACGAAAAGCCTCTAGAATAGCTGTGCCGAGTGCCGATGGCCAGTTGAAGTGAGGTCCAGAACGCAGAAGACTGATCGAAGGAACGATGTAGCAAGAATGCAGAACAGGTGTTGCGGCAGCGTCTGCGAATCGTAGTTATGTCATTGTCGCCGGGTTCAACGATAGCCTCGCGCCGGTCATTCGTATCTATACATATTGGTACACTTGCACTAAATGAGAAATGCATCACTCTTCCAAATCAGATTTCGACTTCTGAGCACCAGATATCTCTGACACCAACGGTATCCAAAGATGGTGTTTCAAGTCGAAGTAAGCGTAGCCTGCACCAAGTGCCAAACTAGCCAGATGAACCTACGAAGTCAGTAAGAATTCGGGGAGCGTTGAGCCTGCGCAACATACCAAGTAGGCGGGCCTATTACCACCCTTTGGACTTTGCAACATGCTGTACGCCTGCGAAGCGGCAAAGAGCAGCACCCAATACATCGCATCAAGTCTCAGCACTAATCCATGAGGTGTCCAGATCTTCTCATTTGCGTACGCCACACTGTATATGCCCAATACAGCGGCAATACCACCGCTAGCACCTAAATTCAAGACCAGACCGCTCGCCATATTAAAGCGATATGCAAAGTGCGTAAAGTAACTCGTGATAAGAGGCACACTGACCAGGAATGCAGATGTATGGAAAAGGTCGCCATCGAAATAGCGGACAACGCCAGGAAGGAACCAGACCAGAGCAGCCATATTCTGTGCGGCGTGGCTCCAGCTGGAATTGACGAGCGGGTATGTGAACGCCGTCCATCTTGCCTCGCCGGTGACGTGAATCAGCTTCTCCCAAATAGGGAGTGGAGACCTCTTCAGAAGATGAATCGCAAAAGTTGCAGCAACGATGCCAATGGTAAGGTTGTCGAGTTCATTCCAGCCAGCTTGAATGCCCTCGCGAATGACTGTAGGTGTCAAGTACCAGGTTTGAGGAAGCTGTGCGCGCTCGGGAAGCTGGCTGCCGTCGGAACTCGGTACTCCAGCTTTAACATCAAGGTAAGCGAGTGAACCGTATGTGCCAGCCAGTGCCAAAACAGTCCAAATGCCCGGCCATAGAAGCTTTCTCCTCATGAAGACAATGCGCTGCTGGATTGCCTCTTCTTTCTCGTCAATCGTGAGTGTCACACCGTCCTCAGGCCCACGGCCTTTTGCTTGATGTGCGCCCTTCATGAAGTTCCGAGGGCTACTTCCCCGACTTGGGACAGGAGGCACAGCCGCTGCTTTCGAAGCAGGCTCCTTTTCGACTTTGCCTGTCATAGGAGCAGTCGCGGGTGGCTTCATGGACTCGCGAAACGAGTTCAACAAAAGCGCCGCTTTCTTCGCTGAGTCGACCTTGGCACTCCCTCTTCTCCTTGGAGTGGAATTGTCTAGCCCTGCAGGTTTTGGGGTGGGTTTTGAGGCAGATTTAGCCTGGTTAGAAGGAGTCTGCCGTGCTGATTTGGACTTGAACCGCGCCAAAACCATGGACGTGACGGGTTGATCATGCAGTATAAATTGCGATCGAAATACTTGTGTGCCACATCTTCGTGAACTTGAGCACAAGAGCTGGACGAGGAAAGTCATGACGACGTGCTAAAGTGGAAATGCTAAGAGATATTAAAGAGAGGGATATATTACACCGAGCATGCTACTTCTGGTAGTACATGAAAAACCTAAAATGGGATGAACGAGACGCGGCCTTGGTGAGGTTCACGATGCAGTCGTGGCTGCCGAAAATTGGAGGTCGGACAGCATCGGGCTAAGCGCCGTCGCCCGATCACGTGCGGCGATATGACATTACAGGTATGCACATGTCATCTAATCTCCCCAAGAGCCCAGCTGAATCAAATAGTACTGTGTATCTTGGCCCAAGATTCAATTGAGGTATATTATGGGTAATCTGGGTAAGTAAAAGATGAGAGATTGATCGAAGGATGGCTTTTCGCATGTCTACAGACAGGCCGCGAGAAAGACCAGAAACCAAGTACGAGACAACAGAGCTAAATCAAAGCCAATAAAAAGGCCACAGTTGTTCCCAAAGTTCTATACAAGCTCCCTGCATTCTCTCTAGGAGCAGCAATGTTCGTACCCACCTCGGAAGGACTTGCCGTACTCGTCTCAGTTGAAGAGGGTTGGGAGGTTGCTGTGCCCGAAGCTGTTGTGTTCGTCGAATTAAGCTGCTCCAGTGGGACCATGACAGCGTCAAGGATATGCATAAGACCATTGTGAGTCCTGATCCCTCGAGTCAGTAGAGCGTCTGCAGCAAGAGGAACGTGCTGATGACTTACAAGACGTTCGCGTCAATGACTCTAGCGTTATTAAACCAAATAGTTCTATCGCCGTCGTTCTCTTCGATACGCACGCGTACTGTGCCATTTTGCAGGCTCTTGAACTCTTGTCCGTCAACAAGGTAATCGCTATAAGTGACTTCCGGTAGGGTGTGGAATAATATCACGTCAGTGAGGTCTGTCTCGTTGAGGGTTGTATCGGGGTTTCCAGCGGCCTGAAAGGCACCATTACTTGGTCCTAGACATGTAACATTTTTTGTGCCATCAAGACGGCCCCATATCAGTGTACGGTTGCCAGCGTTATCTAGGCTCGCAAGACCCGCGCTACGGATTGTCTTTGCACAGGTAGTTGGCAATGTCAGCAGGCCGTCCACAACGTGGAAGCTTCCACCGTCCCAGGTACCTTGCTCTGCATTGAGCGCCCGGAGATTGACGGTTGACGAGAGTCCAGAGCGTACAGCTGAATTCTGTGGCGAAGATTGACGACTCATAAGTTTAAAACGGTTGGGAGTGGAAGCTTGGCCAGCGCTTTGAACAAACACGACTTGACCCCTTGCTCTCTCGGGTCCACCGAATTTGGCAGCCAATCCCACACCAGAGCTTCGATTGTTACTAGGAGAGTCTCTGAGCATGGTCGGTGCCGTGAGTCCTGTGGTCCCGGCGTTTGTGAGGTTTTCACTCTTCAGGTCTGACACAAGGGTGTGGTACTGCACGAGTTGGAGTAGTGCATCTGGTTCAACATCAAATAAAGAGGCTTGGTTCTGCTCGAAATATGTTGCGAATGCATCATTGCTGGGAGCGAGAAATGTAATCGGGTAAATTGACTCGTTGCCAAAGTAGGCAGCGGCGAAAGCTTCATTGTTCTGGTAGAAAGTCGTGAAGTCGGAAAGCTCAGGAATTCTGGATAGAGCCTCAAGTAGCGTCTGCGCAAAAGTTACACCGAAAGGCATCCCCAAGAGGATGAGTTGGCGAAACATGATGTTGACGTTCAAATGGTTGATGAAGAACTGAGAGTTTAGAGACGCCTGCGACGAGGAGACTAATCAACTTTGGAAGCCTACGAATACATGAGCAGACCGTGGGCTTATGACTTATGAGCATTACCACGTTCTGGGTTGATGCAAACCCCGCCTAAGCTGACTCTCAGCCTCCGGCTCTACAGTACGCTGTTTGTGGGAAGCAAGCCAATTGCGCAGAAGCTTAGCTGAAAGCTCGCTTCAGACGCGAACGCCACAACATCTTAGTAAGTACCAAGTCGCATCCCGAGGCGAATGCCATGCGCAGCTAAGGACGAGAATGCAAGGCGGAGAATGGGAACTCAGCTTCATCACCATTGGTGGAGGAGGAGTAGTCTGGAGCGACCCGATCTTATTCATCATATCCGTCCTTGAACAACGGTTTGCAACGCACTGGCCCAGTCGGTGTTGCGAGCCTTGGGAAAGGCATGATTGTTTCCTTCTAGACGTTAGGTGTTGTTTGATCAGACCGGCGGCGGAGTTCGTTTGACACCTCCGAGCTGCCAAGGAAGCTGACGTAGCCAATCGCGTACATGTGAGTGTGGCCTTCAATCCAAACAATCTTCACGGCGATCTATAGCCGCACGAGCTCGAGCTTGATATCGCAGCAAAATGTCTGCCATACAGAGGCTGGAAAGGCTCTCAGACGTGCAGTGCGTGCTGCTGGCCGTCCAATATGCCACCGAGACGAATGTCGACGGCCTGCGAGCACTGACAGCGTTGCGCGAACCCGAGCTGCCACTGGAACTTATATTGACCGTCCTTCTTACATTCTTACCGGAAGGCGCTGAGCCCGCGACTTATGTTGAATACCTGCATGAGCTTGCGAACGGCGCGCGAAATGCTGGCGACGACCCCGCCGCTCATTTAGACATCACCGCAGTCGAAGCACTATCGAGATCGCAAGCGAAGAGACGGAGGAAGGATCTAGAGTTGCTGCCCCTTGTACACTCCCAGTATGACGCGGAGCTAGATTTGGATCCATTCAGCCAGTTTCTGATCCACCGGGCGCATCGTATCGATTCCCAGACCGGCCTGCTCGACCTCGTGCCGCAACTCGTCGTACCCTTCCTGAACCACTCCGAGTACCTTCGAACATGGTTCATTTCGACCGTTCTACCGCTGCTTCGTATAAGCTACGAATACTACCCGCAAGGAACCGTCTTGTCTCTTGACGAGTTCGCAAGCTTGAGGGGGAGGCGTGCTCTCGATTTCAACCTTTCGAACCTTCGTGCCGCGAGGAAAGGGGGGGCGGATACCGAAAATGCCGCGCGAGACATGAGAGGCATAGTGTCACCATGGATGTGCGGAGCAAACGACCGCAAGAGGCGGAAAATCGCAAGTGAGAATCGTAGAGCATCAATTCCAAACGAGCCGGCACAGGATCTGAATGACTGGGATTCTTTGTTCCAGTGGCTCCTTCATACGTCCAAGGATGATCTTTCTCTGGTCACATCAGCCATATCTGACTGGGACGGGCCTGAGGATATGGATCTGGGAGGGTTTGAAGAAGGTCGCAACTATGTGGACGAGGAAACACAACGCCGCCTAGAGATGAAGTACGCACAAACAGCACTAGCATGCCTCTACCTGATCGATACAAGCGATATCAGCACTTTAAAAACGGCACATGCTCTGCTTACAAGGATATGCGACCTTCTCCACTACGATCCTCCACCGGATCTTAACATCGGTGTGGAAGCGCTCCCATCATACGACCTCAAAACCCCGATACTGCAAGACGCCACGTCCTCCTTGATCCAAGAAGACGGACTTCTTGCTTCTGACAACAAAATCACAAGACCAGAGCAAGACGCATTCCGCATCATTGAGCTAGTCCTCTTCTCGGCGTGCGTCTTGTCAAGTCTGCAACACCCCCTCTCTCCGCAGACGGTTGCAAGAATGTCTTTGAGGGACGATTATCCTGAGCAGTCTTCACTTTTACATAAGGTGCTGTATACTCTTAGTAGTGGCCCAAAGAAAGACAACGACCAGTGGCGTATCGTCCGATCAAAACTGCTCTGGCTATGGAACTGGGGCACGACTGCTCACGATAATGACCGCCATGGTCAAGGCATCCTTGGTATGCTCGAGAAGACGACGATTGAGACCGAGTTTTTGAAGTCGCTCATTGAGGGCAGTCACTTCCCTCTGGCTGTCCAAATCTATGTCAAGCCGGCTTTTGGCGAGCATCCTCTACTGCAATCCGAAGTCGAAAAGGTTGTGTTATCAGCCGCCTTGAATCACTACGATAATGCTAGTAACGGTAACCGCAACAGAGGCGGCATGAAGCGCTGCGCAGAGATTGTTGCCGCCTTCGCTCCTCATTTCCCCAAGTCTACACGCTTTCAGCGGACACAAGCATTGCTCTCAGCAACCCACGCAATGTCTTTCTACTCATTAATACTTCAGCATGGCGTGCCTTTCCAGCCAGTCAGCATCAGAGTCAGCTCAGATCCTTTATCGCTTATACAAAAGCTTCTCTCGCAGAATCTCGGCAGTTACACCAAGCTTGACGATTTGATCTCCATAGGGCAGAACCTGGTCGTATCGATGCCAGCGACAATCATGGACGATAATATAGATGCTGGCCCACTTGACGCAACGTCAGTTGAGAAGAAGAAGGCCGCTGCCGGACATCGTGTCATTGGCATGGCCATTGATGCAGCTCTCGAAGAGGGTGACTTTGAGACGGCATACTCTTACGTCGTCAACCGCCTCACACCAACTGCGACCCCATCGCCGGCAGCTTCAGTATCATCACAACGCTTTTCATTTGACTCCGCCGCCTCAGTAAAGCAAAGCGACGAAGCAGATAACGTCGCTTGGCGTGCCGCTCTCCGTGCCGGCCGCTTCAAGTCCTCCCCCCCCACATCAAACACATGGACACACGGCACAAGCGCACGCCCCGACCTCCGCCGCCTCGAGCAACGCATGGAGCTTCTCTCCCAGGCGCTCCTTCTCGCCCCACCCGCACACCTCGAAGAAGTCCTCAACGTCTGGCAGCAATGCGAAGCCGAAATGACCGAGCTGCTCGCACAGGAAACAGAAGCCGAGGAGCGCTTCAACGACGCCGCCGACCGCAAGCTACCTGGCGCATTTGACATGGGTTCGCTGCCCACGGTCCAGCCACGCCGTGAGGTCGGCCGCGGCGCCGTCGAGGAATCCCCCATGGGCCTGTTCGACGTGGCGCGCGGCGCGGCAGCGGCGTTCTCGAAGAGCGCGTTCCCCCTGCGCAGTAATACGCAGACATCTCGACCCGAGTCGCGCAACACGAATGCAAGCCGTGTCAGTATGGATCTCAGCGATTCAGATAGTATGCATGCGCAGGAGGAGCGAGTGAGGAAAAGAGACTTGCTTGCGAACACGGCGACGGGGGCGCTGCAGTCGGGGCTGGGTTGGGTATTGGGTATGTATCCGGTCGTCCTTTTGTCGTGAGAGGGCTTGCTAACGTTGAGTAGGTGCGAAACCGGTCAATGACCAGAATCGGTGATCGAGAATTAGTTGTGTAGTGTAATATACCCATTGACGTCTGATCGATATGGTGTGCCTTTGCGGCTCCAGTTCTGTTGCTGTGCTATGTTAATGTACAAGTGTCTCTTCACTGTGACATGCTTGCCTTGTCTGTCAGCTGCTCCATAAAGTCGTACTATTACACTGACTTGCCCTGGTTGCGATCAAGCAGCTTCAGTATACGTTTTGACATGCTCTACCTGCTGCCCAGTTATGCCAAAGTCGAGCTACATGTGTGGTGTCAGAGCTGGAAGGGTTTAGATAGTGGGTGCTTTTATGTCATTGAATGCGTGAAGCGAAACTAGGCCGGTCTTTCTACACTCTGGACAGTAGGAACGACTGATGGTGAGCATTTTGTGCGGGAATCATCGACGTCCAATGACATGAAGATTTAGTGTATCGAGCGATCTTCACAGGCGATTGCGCAGAAGCCTTGCCCACAGCAAGACTACAGTCAAAAACATCACGCAACCATGGAGCAGAATATTGTTGGTTTCACAGTCCATTCCTCTCGATGCCGTAGCACTCGAAGTGGTCTATCTTCCTTTGCAACCCGTTACATGTTCGTCCAAATCCGTCCACATTCATCCCTCATCAGCTAAGATGTGCACAAATAGTTCTCGAGAAGCGGTCGTCGACGCGGCGGGATTGTGTAAGGCGTCATACACTTTGAAAGTGCGACACGCTTACTGCTCGGTCTGGAAGTAGTTGAGGAGGATGGAGCGCTCCTGCGACTCCTCACCCCAGTCCTTGACGACAACGCAAGAGCAGTTGACGACCTTGCGGGGGTTACCCTCACGGTCGATCTGGCCTGTAGCAATTATTAGTGATCCGGACTCAAGTGCTCTGGATGAGTATGTGGGGATATGACGTACAGAGACCGGCCCACTCGCCGAGCTGCTTGCCATCGGGGACCTTGATGAGAGGGATCTTGTGCTCAGAGCAGAGCGCAACAACGAGCTTCTTGTAGGCCTCCTCCTCGCAAGCCTCGTTGAGGACGCACATGTGAGCCTGGCGGCGGTCGAGGGCCTTGGAAGCCTCGCGCAGACCGCGGGCAAGACCGTCGTGGATGAGCGCGAGCTTCAGCACGCCCTTGAGAGCCTCAAGAACGGACATCTGCCCGGTGCCGGTGGAGGCATCGGCGCTGACTTCGACCTCGGCGGCCGCGGAAACCTGGGACTTGGTATCGTCTTCTCCGTCCGACTGTGAGGTGTTAGTGACTTGGTCGAGCGAGGGTCTTGCGTGGACGCATAGTGGGGCATGGGTGCGATTTGCGCGTGGCAGCGCGTCGCAATGGCATGCTGCGTCGCGCGGATGTGGTGAGCCGTACCATGATTGCTATTGATCTATCGGGGTTCCTCGAAGAGTTTTGGTGTAGATAGAGGGGGAAGAAAGTTCGTCGGAAGTTCGATCCCAAAATGCTGGCCGGTGGTGTGGGCGCGCCAACGCCGATGTGGTTAGCGTGTAGAGGTCTGTGCGTTCACGTCCATGATGCAGCCTTGACACCACTTTTGTACCCAAGTACAGCAATGCAAGCCTCAAAGAAGAAAGTAGGTCTTTGCTATAAGCACTGTAAAATGCATCATGTTTGTACCGTATACCTATATTTGCCAGCTGAGGATCGACACAACCCCGTCCAAGTGGAAATTTCTACACACAACGTGACATCTCAGAAGAGATAAGCTCGCTAATAATCAGTTGCCAGTGCTTGCAAGAAATATCTGAAAGTAAGGCATTTCAAATATCCCTAATGCTACGCTTTGGTATCTCCGTCTCCACCATCTCCAGCCCGGTGAGGCTGGGATACCTTTTACTGAACGCGTCGACATCCCATTCATTGCCCCCTAGAGCATCACCAGCAACAACCGGAAGCGGCTTGTCCTTCGCACTTGCACCGCGTAACGATGCAGGCTTGGTAGGCGACCCTTGGGCTGACGGTGGATTCGCCGATCCGCCTGTCTGCAAAGCTTTCGGCTTGGGAGCACGTGGCGGTGGGCCAGAAGGAGCGCGCACGTTGATCGCAGGTGGTGCAGATGAAGATGGCGCGGGTGGTGGCATATTGGGACGACCAGACGGCTTAGCATACGCGAGGTCTTGCTGACCACTGGGGTTGACAGGCTTGCGCGCAATTGGTGGTCGGTTACCGCTTTGGTCGTCCGGTCTGACAGGTAGCGGCTTGCCAGTGTCTGTGTACTTGCCATAGCCAGCAGCAGTGCGATTGATCGGTGCGGGCTTGTTGCTCTCGTCAAGGAGATTCTTGACGCGATTCTGTATCGTTGATGCCTTGGAAGGGGCTCGCGGCTTGCCCTGCGCCTGTGAGGCAATTCGTTGCTTGTATTCGGCAGCAGCCGCCTCTACTCGTCGCTCTTCTTCGCTTAACCTGCGTCGCTCCAGCTCCCTACGGACCTCAGGCGGTAGGTCTTGCGTTTCATCAATAGGGCCACGATCGTCCTCAGTAGGAGCTAGCGAAGCAACGGAGCCGGCAATTGGAGTAAGATCACGGTGATTCGACCGATACTCGTGATGTGGTTCGGTCGGCGACATGACTGGCTCCGGGCGTTCATGCTCTGGGGTCTTGCTGTTTGTTTCAAAGCGGCGGAAGGCATCCCCAAATCTGCCTTTAACGATGTTTTTCGTGTTGCTTGTAAGCGAAGATAGACTTCCAAGTCGCGCGTGCTTGGACTGCGAACTACTGCGGCGATGTTTCTGATGCGAACTGGGATCTCCTTCGATTTGGCGAAGGAAATCCACGCTAGATCTGACGTTCCTGACATCAGAGTCAGCATCAGAATCGTCAACAGCGTTCGATGTGGTACGCCGTATCAGCGAAGGTGCATCGAAGTTGCGGCCAGGTGCAGATTCGCGCTCCCTGAGGAAATCCAAATTAGATTCCACATGCATGCTCGCAGGTCGAGCGTTTGAGTTTGCAGATCTGGACCGGTCGATGGTGCTTCCAATATCAAGTTGAGACGGACGTGAGCCTTCCAAGGACGGTCGAGACGACGCGGGCGATTTGGGAATGCTCAAATTTGACATGTGAGACCTCGAGCGTCCATCCAGTGATGGTCTGACAGGCAATGCAAACTCAGACGGCTTGAGAGATGGACTTTTCTCTGACCTTTCAAACGCTCGCGGCTGACTCTGTGTCCGGTTGTGATGTCCAGATAGGGGGACCTTCCAGATCGGTCGCTTGGTGACATCTGGGTAAGGCGAAGGCACCGGAGACGGAGCAGGTGATGTTTGCACGCCTGTAGAGACCATGCCACTGTGCTTTGGTACTGGTTGTTGGATCGCTGAGCTAGATGTACGAGGACTTGCGCTAGCCTCGTAAGGCTTCGACTTCTTGATGGATGCTGCTCTAGAAACAGTAGCTGAAGGCGTACTCGACGACGGCTTGGTCTCGGGCACCGATGGAGCTTTAGAGAGAGGCGGTAGAGCGAAAGCATCATCGGCGAGTGCCTCAGTGACGCGCTTGTTCAGTGGAGCGCTGGATGCTGAAGATTGATCAAACTCAAACTTCTGGCCGCGGTCATGAAGCAGCGAGAATTCGTCCAACGATGGAAAGCGCGACGCGAGCTCATCTGCAGCCGCACGTCTGACTTGCACATCTTGGCTGTCAAGAGCCGCAAAGGGGTCTGAAGCGGTGCCTCTCATGGGAGACGCGCTTGGTTTTGTCGCCTGCGGCTGCTGTGCAGGGCCAGTGGGCCGCCCTCTTCTCATTGGTGCGATGTCCGGGATATGCTGTACCTTCTGTACAGGAGCGACCTTCTGAATTCCAATCACTGGAGGTGGCGAGGAGACCTGAGGCTCTGTTGGTGGCAATTGTTGGTTTCGTCGTGCTTCAGATTGTGTCCTTCCTGAATATATCTTGGGAGTGTCAGCGATGCTCGTTGAATAATGCTGTCCTGCGTACATCTTTGATCGGGCATGCTCGATGACGCATGGAGCATGTTTCCGCTACAACTTGGTAGATGTTAGGCCGCTGCTGTGGGCTTTCGCGTAGCATCCACCCTGCCTGGAATCAGCTTATGTTGTTTTCGGTCACCTCCAAGCCTCACCTATCAGCGCTTTTATCCTGTCTGAGAAGGGCGGATAGTGTGGGTACTTGAAGCTTGCGTTCAAGATAGCCATCTGCCCCACTTCTTCAAAAGGTGTTGTGTAGTAGCACAGCTTGTAGAGTAACACTCCTAAAGCCCATATATCACTCTTCTCGTCGATGGGTTGTTTTCGATACACGTCGATCATTTCTGGACTTCGGTACTGGAGAGTCGTGTGCCTCTGCACGTCGTCCTCGATGAGCCTACCCTCAGCAGCTGTGGTAGCAGCAGGTCGGGGTGGTGCTGTAGACCCAAAGTCGCACAGCTTGTATATTTTGTGGCCTCCTGCGGTCGTGATCAGGACGTTCTCGACTTTGAGGTCGCGGTGGAGTAGCGGCGGCTTGAGGTAGTGCATCGTTGCGACGCCCTCGGCAACGTCAGAGAATATGTGTAGGATCTCGGGCTCGGTAAGGCGGTGTTGCAGCCGAGTATTCATGAAGTCGATCAGGCCTCCGCCAGAGCAAAATTCCATGAGCAGGAAGACCTCGAAGCCTTCACCCTTCAGCTGCGACGCATGCGAGTCGAAGTATGTGACAATCTTGTGGTGGCCCTTTAGCTTCTTCATGGTCTCGACCTCTGTCCGCATGTTGGCCAACGCCTCCTTATCTGCGCAGGCCACCCGCTTCAAGACGGCGGTCTCTGGGGTGCCCCCATCGTTCTTGGGTACGCGGACAAGGTAGACGTGCGCGAAACCACCCTCGGAGAGATACTTCTCGATGACAACTCGGTGGTTACCGACCTGGACCTTGGTCCCCGGCGCAAAGGTGCCTGGCGGGGCATTGGACACGGCGACAGGGGCGGGAGCGCGGTAGGCGGCCTGCTGGGGCATCGAATGGGCGGTGGAGGGGGCATAGCGAGCGGAGGACATGCTGGGCGGTGGCTAGCCTGCTGCGATGCAGGAACAGCAGGCGTTCTATAGGCGGTGCATGGGAGGGAGGTGGAGAATGCAGCTGTCAGGCCTCATGTGCAATGGGCAGGCGGGTTGTGTCGTGTTCAGGTCGAGGTAATGCCCAGGGTCCATGTTCAACACGGAGCCCCAGGTGGTCACAAGCAATGCCACCACCCTACAACGTCACAACCTCAATCTCCGGAAATGGGCTACTTATACTTGGGTTGTGTACAGTGCCACTCGGGATGGGCGATGCTAAATTTCACAAACCACAAGCAGACGAACCAAACGCTGCTCAAGCTTGTTGATGCCATCATCTCCCAACTGTGGCTGTGCTCGAGTTGTGGCACAAACTCTGGGCGAATATGGTGCTCCGATTGGCTCCACTGTCATGAGACATGTCGTTTGCAGCACGGTCAAGGCCGAAACTCTTCGTTCATGCGGCTCCAAGTCCAGATACGCGGCACTCGACCTGTCAGTCCAAAGTAGAACTGCGACTTAAGACCCATGGGGTCTGCATACTCAGATGACACTGCATGCCACAAGCTGTTTGCCTAGAATACGGGACGCCAAGAACACTCGTGCATAACAGAGTAGAGAGGCTTATGTAGTTGCTGTTTGGTTAGAGTAAACCTCAGTGCTTTGACGGGACCACATTGACCATAGCAAGTTTAGCGGTCTTTAAAGTAGCGAACTACTGGAGTAAGATATCAGAGCTATCACTGCTTGCTTCGATCGGTACATGTAGTAGTTGGCATCACCACCATCGAGGTTTTGTGGACTTGAATTCATGGAAATGAACTGTGCACACGCCATTGGGAGTGGCTTCGAAGGCTTGGATTGACTTCATGTTCCCGCGGCAAGCGAGACCTTCAGCAACCGCAGCAACACAGCAATAGTTGGAACTTGGCCAATACGAAGGTCGCGGGAGGCAGCGATGCGTGCGCGGCCTCAGCGGTAGTCAACATATGATGCTCAGTGTCGGTGGTGAAAAGGCCGTGGTACCGACGTTGCGCACGCGAGTTGACCGAAATATGAGCAGCGCAATGCGTCGAGTACGCGAGTCGAAGTGGAATCTGGGGTTCATTGGTGTTGCATGTCTAACAGCGGGCTCCAAGCGGTTAAAGCGGGACAGGGTTGCGCCTGCAGAGCGGTCACCGGCCAACAGACAACACACTGCATATGGCGCCCTGCTTGTAGAGTGTTCCTTCTTGCCCTCTCTATTACCCCTCACGTCTCCCAGGCAAGCGCGATCAACCATCTGCCCGTCTCTGCGCTGCATCGTTGCATTGTCTTGCCGTACTGCCTCACGAAGCGCCGTCCCGCGTCATAGCACTAGCGAGCGTCCCTCAGCCCTACCGTCCCCTCCTCGCCGGTCCAAGAGCGCGTCCCTTGGTCGACGCCCCTCCGCTCACCACCGCCCGACTGTTTATGTTCTTGCATCGCAGGCAGCCACGCCGATTTTCCATACGCCTGGCCGTGCTTCAGTGGACCCCGGGGACCGCTACATCTCAGTGTACGAGTACACCAAGCCTTGGAACCGCTCCTCTGTCCACTGCAGCCCGCGCGCACCCTCCGTCTGACCCCACATCGAACCTGATAATACCACCTCCGAAGCGCACCCTTCACCTAGATTGCAAGAGACTCTAGGACCCTCCATAATGGCGCGCTCCCGCAGACAAACCAGGGACGCAAGCCGGTCTCGCTCCGATACCTCCGCCTCCACCTCGCCCGAGCGCGGCTACGACGATGACAAAGACTCGATCATGCTGCAGTCAAACGACTCGCTGTCGTCCCTGGCCCCCTCCGTTTCCCCAGATTCTGACGACGAGGCCCGCAGGCGCGCCATCGAGGAGCAGAACCGCATTTCTCCTGTCTCGCGACTACCTGCTGAGCTTATGATCGCCATATTCGCAAAGCTCGCTTCTCCAGCCGATCTCCGAAACTGCATGGGGGTTTCGAAAGACTGGTCAAGAAACGCAGTTGGATTGCTGTGGCACAGACCGTCGACCAACAAGTGGCCAGGCGTCAAGAGCGTCATCAAGACGATCAATACCGCGGATAGCTTCTTCGACTACTGCAGTCTGATCAAACGTCTCAATCTGTCAGCGCTTGGTAGCGAAGTCAGCGACGGCACCCTCTTGTCACTGCGCACCTGCAAGCGAATAGAGCGTTTGACTCTCACCAATTGCACGAAGCTTTCCGATCTGAGCCTTGTGTCTATACTGCAGGATAACCGAAGCCTGTTGGCGCTTGACGTTACAAGTGTAGAGGCCATTAGCGACCAGACCATGTATGCTCTGGCAAAGAACGCAGTTCGCCTGCAAGGGTTGAACATAACGAACTGCAAGAAGATTACAGATGAGTCACTTGAGGAGGTAGCGAAAAGCTGCAAGCATCTGAAGCGACTCAAGCTCAACGGATGTTCACAGCTCAGCGACAAGAGCATCATAGCATTTGCTCTGCATTGCCGCTACATACTTGAGATTGACCTGCACGACTGCAAGAACCTCGAAGACGACTCGATTACCACCCTTATAACGGAAGGTCCCCACCTGCGCGAGCTACGATTAGCACACTGTTGGAAGATAACAGACCAGGCTTTCCTCCGTCTCCCCGCTGAAGCGACGTATGAGAGTCTGCGGATCCTGGATCTGACAGACTGCGGCGAGCTGCAGGACTACGGCGTGCAGAGAATCGTGGCTGCAGCGCCAAGGTTACGCAACTTGGTCCTCGCCAAATGCCGTCACATCACGGACAGAGCGGTCATGGCCATCACGCGCCTGGGCAAGAATCTGCATTACATCCATCTCGGACACTGCTCGCGGATCACCGATACAGGAGTCGCACAGCTGGTCAAATTGTGTAACAGGATAAGATACATTGATTTGGCATGTTGTACAAACCTGACGGACGCATCTGTCACGCAGCTCGCTTCGCTCCCGAAACTCAAACGGATAGGTCTGGTCAAGTGCGCAGCGATTACAGACCGCAGCATACTAGCCCTGGCGAAACCAAAGCAAATGGGATCAAGTGGGCCGATCCAGGCTAGCGTCCTGGAGAGAGTTCACTTGAGCTATTGCACCAACTTGACCCTCCAGGGTATTCACGCTCTCTTAAACAATTGCCCGCGTCTCACTCACTTGAGTTTGACGGGCGTACAAGCTTTCCTTCGCGACGATCTTCTTGTCTACTGCCGTGAAGCCCCACCAGGTGAGTTGTGCAGTACCACTTCCTAACCCAGCACTGACACGAATCAGAATTCAACGAACACCAACGCGATGTTTTCTGTGTCTTTAGTGGTGTAGGCGTCCAGCGTCTCCGGCAATTCCTCAATACGGATCACGACCACCAGAACCGCCAAGCGTCCTTCTCCGATAACGAAGGAACCATGTACGAAGATGGCGAGGAGCCTGATTCGATCCTCAACGTCACGGCGCAAGCTAATGGCATGGTGATTGACGAGGATGAGGACTTTGGCGACAGCGAGATGCTGGGCCAGGACTAGCCAGCTTGGCTCATGTGAAATGGTGCTTCTTGACGTTGCGGCGCGCATCAGTCACACAGATGTCTATTCGCTTTGCATGTATGGGCGTTCTTATCATCTTTACGGTCCCTTTATCTTTTAGCGGCATGCAGCGTACCTCATGGTCGCTCGACTCTGGCAGTGGGTGGGCAGATACGATACCCTTTTATGTCTTCATACCGTTGTATGCGCACGAGCAGTGCGCGAGACGTTTCCTAGCAGGATGTTGAATATACTCAGCTTCTCTTGTCATGATGTGTTTTTATCTATTCTATGACCACGTGCTGATATATTGGAAAGGAGACTGAAACTGAGACTGAGACTGAGACTGAGACTGAGACTGAGACTGAGACTGAGACTAAGAGAAGGGTATCTCGCAAGCCATCTAACAAACCAAAGTCGCAAAAGCGCAAAAAGCACACCCGCTACCACACAACTACACTCCCCTATCAATCTCACTTCTCATTCATAACCCCTGGTGTAACCCGCACAGTCCAGATCACACAAGCACGTACAAGGCACACATCTATCCGCAAATCAGCAAAGTTGCAACACAGGAAGCACTAACAAGGGGAGGAAACACTCACCATACTCAGTCCCAAGACCATACTACACCAAAACAGGACGTTGTTCAACAGGGTCCTGCCCCTGACCCACTTGCTGCGCTGGACCATGACAATGGGCATCTGCAGCATCATGGCGAAGAAGCCGTAGCCCCTGAACTTGCGGGTGATGCAGCCCATGACGAGTTCGTGGGCGAGTGCAGAGATGAAGAAGGTGATGAGTGTGGCGAGCGGGCGGGAGAGGTGGTTTTTGGACGCGCTGTAGACGTGGCGTCGGAAGAAGTGGTGGACGGGGATGTTCCATTCGCGGGAGAATTCGAGCCAGTCGCATGAGTTCCACCAGTCGGCGTAGAATTGGCGGTCTGCGAAGCCTGGAGGGGTTGTTAGAAAGGGTGTTGTAGAGGGAGTGGACGATGGAAAGAGGGGGAGTGGGGGGGGGGGGGCTTACGGGTTATCTCTGCAAAGGCGCCGAGGATGTATTCGAAGATGACGAGGAAGGTGAGGAGGAAGGTGATCATGAAGGGAAAGAGGAGGCGGCCGATTGTCTCGGCGAGGATGAGACCAAAGTCCAAGGCGCCCTTGGAGTGGTACAAGGCCACTGCCGACTCGTCCAGCACCGGCAGGATGAACTCCTCGGTGGTGATGACCATGAGGAAAATGCAGCCGAAGACGGCCAGCGCCTTGTAGAAGACCTCCAATGGCCGGATGTAGGCCACGCGCGGGTACTCGAGCTCGTAGCATAGCGTGGGGCAGAAGATGTAGTCGACCCAGTTGTGAAAGTTGAGGTTCTCAGGATAGGAGACGCGGCCGAGTGGGGAGGAGAGTTCGAAGGCGAGGTCTTCGCGGAGCTGGCGCAGAGACTCTTGGTTTGCAGCGTCTGGTCCGGCTTGGCTGGGCGATTGGGGGACCTCGTGGAGGTGTGTGCGCGGCTTTGGGTATCGGACTGCCGCTGCTTTGCTGGCCTTTTCAGGGGTGTCGAGTTCGTTGAGGCGGCGGAGCGTCTCACTCAAGTGGCCGTTGTAGAAGCTGGCAGTGGTGAGTGAGGAGAGCGGTCGCGATTGTCGGGTGGGAGAGCTTACGCATAAGAGTGCATTTTCATGAAGATGGCAAGCAGGTGCAATGTGAAGAAGACTTGGGCAGTCCAGCTCCAGTCACGGACGAAGGGGTATCTGGATACAGCTCAGCTGCCTGTTCTGGAAGAGACTGCCACATACATACGTGCACCAGCAGAAGAGCCAAATGACCTGGTACATGCTCTGGATGGCCATCCCGAGTGCGTCCCAGCGCAGTGGCCCCTTGCCATGCAGAAACAGCTTCTGGAGAGGCAGCGCCAGGGCAGTGCTTCCAACCATGGCGCCGTCCACGAGCCCCAGCTCCCAGACCTTCTCCTTGAACAGGTTCCACTGCCTGATCTGGAAGGGGTAGCCCGTCTCCTTGACCTGGCGCAACATGGAGGTAATGACCATGATGGCCAGGCCGATCCAGAACAGCACGAAGAAGCCGCGGAAGTCGCGGTAGTCGCTCGCGGGGTCGAAGTGGGAGACGCGGTCCACGTACTCGATAGTCGGGAACATGCGCCGCTTCTGCTGGGCGCGTATCTGGCGGCGCGCGGAGGAGGCGGCCTGGACCGAGGGAGGGGCGTCGGCGGGGATGGGCGTTGTTCTCCCGCTTGTCAAGGAGTCAGCATGCGTGGGAGGTGTGGAGAGAGCTGGCGGTGACAAACCTCGAGACCCCTGAGCCGGCCTCCAGGTGCTGCCTCACGGTCTCATCGCTGAGCTGGGGCTTGAGGAGGTCGATGCGCGTGGGCTTGCGTGGTCGCGGTGAATGGTAGTCGGCGCCATGGCCGTTGTGGTCGAGGGCAGTAGAGTCGGCCATTGTGGCATGCAAGAGGTGTGCACAGCAGAGGGGAGGGAGAGGCGGCGTGGCACTGAGGGAAGCATACTATGTACATGCGGTCGGCCCAGACGGTGATCTGCGACTTGCCCGGGTCATTCGGTGCTGTCAGAGGCTACCGTGACAGCCGCGATTGGGTGAGGCGCCGCTGTCAGGGCCGGGGACCAAGTTGGCGGACGAGGGCCTGCCATGGTCGCTGTGCACAGAATGCGTGCTAGGAGACAGGCCCCGACCGAGTGCTCCCATGGCCGGGCGCAGACGCGGGCGCATGCACGAGAGTCGGTGTTGACATCAGCGGCTCCGCGAGTCAGCCAGCCTGCGTTGTTCCGTTCCGCGAACCCTGGCCTGGCCGGGCCCGCGGGCTCAGGGCTCAGGGCTGCGAGGCTTACTACTCGTATACTGTCCAGTGTCCACCTCGAATAGCAGCCAGCACGCCGCGCCGACATCAGCACCGCACCCGCCCAACGCCCACGTCCCGCCCGCTCGACGCCCGCTCGACGCCCCGCCCGCATCGCCCTCGATCCTCCTCTACGTCCACGCAATTCCCCGGGTGGGGTCCCAGCGACCGGCACAATGGCCTCTCGTACGCCAAGCTCCGCCGCCCCAGCTGTGCATGCATGCTAAGGATGTCCAGTCAAGCAGTTCATTCGAAATGTGCGAGCCGCAAAGACCATTGCCGACGAGCGCGCTGTCGTGCAAAAGGAGAGCGCCGCCATTCGCGCCAGCTTCAGGGAGGAGAGCCACGACTCCAACGTGAGGTGGGTTGCAATGTGGCAGCTCGACGCGCCCGTGTTTACAACCAAGCAGGAGAAACAACGTCGCCAAGCTCCTGTACCTCTTCACCCTGGGTGAGAGGACGCACTTTGGCCAGATTGAATGTCTGAAGCTGCTGGCCTCGCCGCGCTTTGCAGACAAGCGTCTCGGCTACCTAGGCACCATGTTGCTGCTCGACGAGAACCAGGAGGTTCTGACCCTCGTCACAAACTCCCTGAAGAAGTATGATGGCAATCCTGAACAGCTGCACTGCACAATTACTAGACTCTGACGCTCGACAGCGACCTGAACCACCCCAACCAGTACACCGTCGGCCTCGCCCTCTGCACCCTCGGAAACATTGCCTCGGTCGAGATGGCCCGAGACCTGTTCCCCGAAGTCGAGACGATCATAGCGAGCGCAAACCCCTACATTCGCCGGAAAGCCGCCCTGTGCGCCATGCGAATATGCAGGAAGGTCCCTGACCTGCAGGAGCATTTCTTGGACAAGGCCAAGTTGCTGTTGCAAGATCGCAACCACGGTGTTCTGCTGTGTGGTATCACGCTTGTCACGAGCCTTTGCGAGGCAGACGAAGTCGAGGATGACGAAAATGGCATCAGGGATATCTTCAGGCCCCAGGTCCCCGCTTTGGTCAAGATATTAAAGGGCCTCTCTTCGTCAGGATATGCGCCTGAGCATGACGTGACAGGTATCACAGACCCCTTTGTTCAGTGCAAGATCCTGCAGCTGTTGCGCGTCCTTGCGCGCGGCGACGCCCAGGTCAGCGAGCAAATCAATGACATCCTTGCCCAGGTATGTTGCTCGACCCACAAAAGAAGGTCCAAGACCGAGACTGACCATGCAGGTTGCTACCAACACAGACTCTTCCAAAAACGTCGGAAACTCTATCCTGTACGAGGCCGTCCTCACAATCCTCGACATCGAAGCCGACTCTGGTCTGCGAGTGCTCGGTGTGAACATCCTCGGAAAGTTCCTTTCAAACAGAGACAACAACATAAGATATGTTGCACTCAACACTCTGAACAAAGTCGTCGCAGTCGAGCCCAACGCGGTACAGCGACACCGCAACACCATCCTGGACTGCCTGCGCGACCCTGATATCAGCATTAGAAGACGCGCGCTCGATCTCAGCTTCACTCTCATCAACGAAAGCAACGTGCGCGTGCTGATTCGCGAATTGCTCGCTTTCCTTGAGGTTGCCGATAATGAGTTCAAGCCCATCATGACATCGCAGATCGGCATCGCAGCTGACCGATTTGCTCCGAACAAGAGATGGCACGTCGATACTATGCTCCGTGTCTTAAAACTCGTAAGTCTGCAGAGTCGCATTGCAATGCTAGGGCTGACTTGGATACCTAGGCTGGCAACTACGTCAAGGAGCAGATTCTGTCCTCGTTCGTGCGATTGATTGCAACAACTACCGATCTTCAGACCTACTCTGTACAAAAGCTCTATGTGGCCTTGAAGGAAGACATTACACAGGAGGGCCTGACTCTGGCAGGTTCTTGGGTCATTGGAGAGTATGGTGATGCCTTGTTGAGAGGCGGCCAATATGAAGAGGAGGAGTTGGTTCAAGAAGTGAAAGAGAGTGACATCGTCGACGTTTTCGAGACAATCTTGAACAGCAGCTACGCTGGCCTTATCGTCCAGCAATACATCATCACAGCTTCAATGAAGCTGACGACACGGCTCAACGATCCCGCTCAGATCGAGCGTCTCCGCAGACTGCTGCAAAGATACGGCTCGAACCTCGATGTTGAGAGCCAGCAACGCGCGGTGGAATACAGCAACCTTTTCGGTTTTGATTCGATAAGGAGGGGAGTTCTGGAAAAGATGCCGGCTCCAGAGATCCGTGAGGAGCAGCGTGTCCTAGGTGAAGCTACCAAGAAGCGACAGTCCAAAGTCATCAAGAAGAAACCTGCTCCGGCTGCGACGGAAGATCTGCTCCTCGATCTTATGGGAGATTCTGGCGTACCAGACACAAACGGTGCGGCTAGTGGCTCTCAGCAGAACCAGGACCTTTTGGCAGACATTCTCGGCGGAGGCGGCCCATCTACATCTTCACCACCTTATCAGACTACATCTCCCACGCCACAGTCGAATGTCGCCAACATTATGGATCTTTTCAACAGCGGCCCGTCGAGTTCGCCAGCACCTGCACAGTCACGACCACCCCAACTGTCAGCCTCGAATGACCTACTTGGCGGCTTGGAGGGCATGTCATCCCCACCGCCTCAGAACTCGACACCTCCAGTGGCTTCTGGGCCACCGGCGCATCCCGTGTACAACAAGAACGATCTGATTGTCACCTTCCAGCTCAAGCGCGACGCAAATGCGGTGCAGCTGCTCGCTCGGTTCCGGAACACTGGAGGCTCTGGGCTGTTGTCCGCTGTCAACCTGCAAGCTGCGGTGCCAAAGAGTCAGAAGCTGCAGCTGCAGCCTATAAGTTCCAGTGAACTAGGTGCGGGACAGGATGCAACACAACAAATGCGAGTCACATCCGTCAATGGAGTAAGTTTCCACGTTACAAGTAACAGAGAGACATTTTTACTGATGCAACCGCAGCCTCCACCAGCGCGACTCAGACTGAGACTCAAGCTTAGCTATGCAGGCAGCGCAGGCCCGGCACAGGAACAGGTCGACTGGTCAGAGCCAACATGAAGCGTGTAACGAGCGGAGGTGACGGTGTTGATTCCAGTGTAGACGAATGAAACAGATTCGATGACCAACCAATAACGTACACGACCACCTTGCAGATGACATGTTAAGAGACTGGCTTGAAGTCCAGATAAGATGCGGGAGGCTGGCGGAGATTAACCCAAGGGTATATTCTCGGCGCTATACCGCTCGCTACAGTAGTTCCCCGCATTCAAGGGTGCATGTGGTCAGGCACTGGCTTCCCCTTCCAGCTCCAACACGAGCACAGCCAAGCATTCTGCGGGTAGCTGCACCGTCCTGGCGGTCGATATACATGACGACTTCGATGACAGATGGCTTGTGCAACTAAGAGCACTCGAGGTAGGCACTTCTCACATGTTGCTCATTTCCAAGACGCGGCTTCTAGTGTCTCCCTGACGTGCCAGCGGAAGTGATCAACAGAGACATGCTCGCCAGGCGACTTTGTACGCACGCGCTCGGTATGACAACACCGTCATTTCGGGCTTCACACCTTCCTTAATCGATATCCAATCACGCGACGCTAGCACATGCTGTACCATGCATCTGGAACACTGGGCATCATTGGTGCAGCATCACCACCATGTTCACATCGACTGCAACCACAACGTCCAGAGAGACGGCTCACTACATGTAGGTGGGATATCATGACCACATTCGCCAGAGAGGCTCTCATCTAGGCCCCCAAGATCGGGGTTAGAGGGTGCATATAGTGGCTCATGTTATTGCTTGAGACCCTGCCCTAAACCAAGGTGAGCATGTGTATGAATGAAGGACCAACCAAGCATTCCATCCGCGTTGGCTTGAGTGATGATAAAGACCCTTCGACCGGTCCTGGTGGGTAGAATAGACATCTCGCAATGGTTCGTCCCAGTGCTTGGGCAGTCAATGCTGTTGTTGTTGTTGTTGTTGTTCTCCCTGCTGTCTCTGCTGGCCCTACGCGACCGAATGGCACAGGGGTGACGAGACAGTACGAGTCCCCGGTCAATAGATCACAAGCTGTCATCGATACGTTCAGATTGAGCTGGGAGGCGTACTATCGGTATGCTTTTCCTAATGACGAACTTCTGCCGGTTACAAACTCTGCTGGCAACTCGCGGTATATATACACAGCTCCACACCTTCACGCCTTGCTCAACACAGCACACTGACGCTCCTAGCAATGGATGGGCTGCCTCGGCCGCCGACGCACTCAGCACCGCGCTCATCATGGGCGAGCGAGATATCGTAAATCAGATCATATCCTACATCCCCACCATCAACTGGGCCGTGACAGACGAGCCCGTGTCGCTCTTTGAAACCACGATCCGGTACCTGGGCGGCATGCTCTCGGGGTATGATTTCCTCTCCGGCCCACTGGCTGATCTTGCAGACGACCCTGCGGACGTGGCCGCGCTGCTCGAGCAATCCGTCAACCTGGCCAACAACCTCAGTTTTGCCTTCGACACGCCGACAGGAATCCCGTTCAATCTGCTCGACTTCAGCACGCGCGAGTGGCTCGATGAGCCCAACAGTCTGGCTACGGTCGGCACCCTGATCCTCGAGTGGACCCGGCTGTCCGACCTCACGGGGGACCCTTCCTACGCGGCCCTCGTCAACAAAGCACAAAACTACCTGCTCAACCCCCGGCCCGCGGCCGCACAGCCTTTCCCCGGCCTGCTGGGCATGGACATTGACCCCATCACCGGCCGCTTCCTCGACGCGTTCGGCGGCTGGATCGGCGGCGCAGACAGCTTCTACGAGTACCTGCTGAAAATGTGGGTGTACGACCCCAAGCGCTACAGCCTCCTGCGCGACCGCTGGATCACAGCCGCCAACTCATCGATGCGCTATCTCGCCTCGCGGCCCCTAACACGACCCGACCTCATCTTCCTCGCCACCTTCAACGGCACAAACCTCAGCCTCGTGTCCGAGCACCTCGCCTGCTTCGACGGCGGCAACTTCATCCTCGGCGGCCAAGTCCTCAATTCCTCGGCCTACCTCGACTTTGGCCTCGCCCTCGTCGACGGCTGCCACGCCACCTACGCCGCGACCCGCACCGGCATCGGCCCGGAGGTGTTTGGCTGGGATCCCAACGAGGTGCCCGTCGACCAGGAGGCCTTCTTCGCCCAGAACGGCTTCTTCATCCTCTACTCCGGATACCAGCTGCGTCCCGAGGTCATCGAGTCGTACTACTACGCCTACCGCGCTACAGGCGATCGCAAGTATCAGGACTGGGCGTGGGACGCGTTTGTAGCCATCAACGAGACGACGCGGTGGGGCAGCGCCTACAGCAGTATCCGCAACGTCGATGCCGTGTATGGCGGCGGTCCGTATAACATGATGGAGAGTTTCTGGTTTGCCGAGGTGCTAAAGTATAGTTATCTGGTGCAGGTTGATGATGATGCGCCGTGGCAGGTCAGTAGGGACGGGGTCAATCAGTGGGTGTGGAACACTGAGGCGCATCCATTGAGGGTGTTTAGGAAGTGATGTGGGGTGTGTGTGTGGAGAGGAGTAGAGACCAACAACACTCCGCGTTGCGTAGGTTGCTTTCTGGGTATAATACTGGCTTCGTTGTGTTTCTTCCATTGTTCGGTTTTTTGTTCATGTGGCATAGTTGCATATTGAGATAGTGGAACGACGGCGTGGGCGACAAGGGCTTGTCGCAGGGTATAATGCATCGCTACTCATGCTCGACATATTGGGATATCCAATCTTACTCAAAGAAGCCTCCATCGCTGTCCTCCTCCTCCTCCTCGAACTCCCTAGCAGCTGCTCTTGCCTCGCGTCGGTTTTTGGGTATCTCCAGCGGCGCATACGTCTTCTTCGGCGGTGCCTCTTTTGCAGTCTTCGTCTTGGCAGATTTGCTCTTCTTAGGCGGTGCGCCGGGTATGTCCTCTCTGCTTTTGCTGTTCCTCAGTGTCTCCAGTGTACCTTCCTCCATAGCCTTCTCGACCATTTTCCATACCATGACATCGCCCTTTGGCCCGTCGACATCCTCCGACTTGGCCTTCGCTGAGTCGCTTTCTTCTGTCTCTGAGGTCTTGGACTTCTTAGACGTGGGGTACAGTGACGAATAGGGCTTCATAAGGGGGTATGATATGGCGTAGTTGACGTCGACCTCAGCGTTGTGTAGCTTCTTCTGCAGAGCGCTCTTCTCCTCTTCGTCCTCAGCAGCGGCAAGCTCTTTCTTGATGCGCTTGAGTATGCGGGTAGCTTTCTGTCGGTCTGCAGATATTAGCATACACGGTCCAAAATATGAAAGGCACATGCACCTACCGAAAAACCTGACTTGATGGTACTTTCCAATCATCTTCTTCCTGTACTCGCTCTCCCTCGCCCTTGTGGTCTTTTCCTCCAGCTCGTGCTCGCAGGCCTCCAGCTCCCTCTCGCGTTCTAATCGCGCACCTGCCGACATCTTGTGCTTGGGAACATTGTCGACGTGTGCGAGAAAGCGCTTCAGATCGCGTATCCGGTTCTTGAGCGCATTCGCACTTGCGCCGTACTCGGAGTCTTGGTCTTTAGCAGCATTGGGGCGCTTGTGTCGTGTTTTGCCAGCGTTGGGAAAAGAGCGGGGTTTCTTCGTTGTGGTCGGGTTGGCGGCATCGAGGTCGCCGGCTTCTTCGTGTTTGCGCTTTTGAGACATGTCTACGTGTGTGTTTGTAGGGTTCGAAGGTTGTGGCTTGGAAAAGTTCGGGCTTGAGCGCTGAAGCGTCGCTGGAAAGTTTTAGCGGGGCGCTTACCCTTCTTGTATAGCGTGAGGGCGCGACAGGGATCACGGCGCGCGTCGATCACATACACCTCGAACGTTGGTGTATCTACATTGAACGCGCACGGATCCAATGCGACTCCCTCAACAACAGTCCGGAATCCGATAATAGAGGCCTGATGAGGCCCACACCAGCTAGTACTCGGTCCTACCATCACTGTGACACCTCGGATGTGTGATTGAGGACATGGAGGCCGCAATCAGGTGGTCGCCGCACTCCACACCGGACCAGCCGCGATTCTTGATTATCGATGTTGCAGGCAATCGTCTACGGCTGTGCGAGATCGAGAGTTTCGAAGGGTCGAAAGTCAACTACCGCCAGCTCTTGATCCGCGACAAGCTACCTAATTATACCGCGTTCGACTGGTCGAAGAAGGATCCTGATGTTGTCGCCATTGGCTCAGCATCTGGCGAAGCCCATATTGTTCAGCTAGATCCAAACAAGCCTGAAGGCGAATTCCTCCATGCGTTCCCGATCAGGCATCAGAGGAAGTGCAACTCCATTGCTTACAGTCACAAGAATCTCCTCGCTACGGGGCTGGACAGAGTGAGGAATGATGTTTGTCTCAACATCTATGATATGAACGATTCAAGATTCACGAGCAAGGAAGAGCCATATAAAAAGCTCGCAAGCTCAGAGGCCGTCTCCAGCATCAAATTCTTCGAGGGCCAGCCAGACACGCTTCTTGCAGGTGTTCAAAGGCAGTATGTCCGCATGTACGATCTTCGAGGTAGGATCAACGAATAGAGTTTGCATTGTGCCCTTCGCGTGCTGATCTCATGTAGACTCTGGTACACAAGGAGTTGCAAATATCCAGACCAAACAGGTCCACAACATAGCCATTGACCCGTTAGATGAGAATTACTTCCTTTCGGCAGGGACTACAGGCGATCCTACCGTTACCGTGTGGGACCAGCGGATGATTAGACAGCGTAATGATGCTAATGGCGCCATTCTTGAGTTTAGGCCAATAGTCGATAACAGTCAGCCTGCAAGCATCTGGAGTTTGCGATACTCAGGAACCAAGAAAGGCACATTCGGCGTCCTTGCCAACACAGGAGAGTTCAAGATAATAGAACTCGCTCAGCATTCGCACCAACTGGACACACTGAAGTCGACCTCCGACGCTTCTATGGCTCGAGCCTGGTCGTTGCCATTCTACACAAAAGTCTCACATCATCTGCGCCACCCGTGGCATAGTAGAGACTTTCCGCAAAAGCAGAAGGATCGCATTATGGCGTATGACTTCATGACCAAAGGCAGCCCGTTAGACGGGCAATGCGCTTTGGCACTGCATGCAAATCGGGAAGTCGAGATCATCAAGGTACCGCCACCCGCGCCACGCATCAACGTGAGCGCGCTCGGGGAGATTTACAAAGATCGCACGACTATCGCCAGACCTAAGAGCCGCCATGGCACAATAGCGGAGGATCTGACCGAAATCCAGGAAGAAGCTTTGAGCAGGAAAGGCGGTCTTGGTCCTGCTGATCTGAGCGAAGACCTGAACGGACTTGGAATAAGCGGTCATCAGCAGCCTAGTCCACGACTGCGCGAGGACATCCTCAGACTAGCATATCCGGACGTGAAGGTACCTCTGGCCGACTATCTTGCATCTATGCAAGGCGCGAAGCGACGTTGCCAGGAAGGCTACTCTCTGAAGTGTGCTCAGAACAGGGCCATTGTCGCGAATGATCCTTGGCTTGTGGATGTTTGGACCTTTGTGGAGCGTATGGACTTGCATGCCTTGAATGATGGCATGGTGGGCAACGGCCTCGAACTCAATTATCTTGGGATCGAGTCCATCTGGAATAACGACCTCGAAATGTACGACGATCGCCGCGTTGACCCCGATGCGAACACAAGCCAGACCATGTTTCGAGACGCGGTGAAGGAAATTGTTGAAGCCAAGGAGTTTCCTTTGTTTGAGGGTGTGGAGACCAAGCTTCCCGAGAATAGACAACTCTGCTTGAGTCTATGTGGATGGCCGCTCGACAAGAAGGGTGTACAAGACAGCTGCGAGAACCTGATCGCGGATGGCCGAGTCCTCAAAGCTGTTGTTCTTGCGGTTTTCCAAGGCTACAAGGATATCGCGCTATCGCTGCTACGTACGGCACTGCAACAGGGCAAACTCACGCAGGACCACATAGGACTCGGCGCCGTTATTGCCTGCGCCTCTCCTTCGTCAGGCGTGCCCGCCCAGCAGCGCGAAGCATGCGCATGGATGGCCGACATGACCACTGACCCCTATCTCAAATCTCTCCTTACATACTTCATCAGCGCCGACTGGACAGCCGTAGTCAACACCTCTTCCCTTGCCCTCGCCGACCGCGTCGCCGTAGCCCTGAAGTACCTCCCCGACACACCTCTCTCTCACTTCCTCTCCACAACAACCACCTCCCACATCCGCTCCGGCTCCATCTCCGGGCTCCTACTCACGGGCCTCACAACTCGCGCCCTCGACCTCTTACAAGTTCACATCGCCGCACACCCCCCAGAACTCCAGTCCGCCGTCCTCCTCCTCTCCCGTGCCTGCCCTCTCTACATCCAAGACCCACGCTGGTATCTTTGGAAAGACTTGTACCTGGAGCAAATGCAAGTCTGGCGCACATTCCTCGAGCGCACGCGGTACACAAAAGAACACAACGCCCTGAGCGTGACGCGCGAAGGCAGCGCACGCAACAAGCCCACGCAGCCTAGCATCGCAATCCGCTGCGCCCAGTGCCAGCAGAACCTCGCGTTACGAAAGGAATCGCACGCCGCTGGCAAAGGAAGACTGGTCCCTGTCACCGGCGCTCCCTACCACCCCCAGCACCCCTCGAACCCCAAGTCTGCTCTCCTCCATAACAAACCTGCGGGGGGTAAACACGCAACGTCCAGCCCTGCGCTCGCGTGTCCCAACTGCGGCGCCCAGATGCCGCGCTGCGGATTGTGTATGATGTGGCTGGGGTCGCCTGATCCGGCGAAACCGGGGGGCGCGGAGACGTTGAAGGGCGAGGACCCGGAAGCGAGGTTGATGGTGTTTTGTATGAATTGTACGCATGGCTTTCATGGACATCATGCGCGGGATTGGTTTGCCCGGCATGCCATGTGTCCGGTGCCAGATTGCGGGTGCATGTGTGGACTGTTGAAGTAGGGAGCAAGTGATAGGTTTTTACGTGTGAGGAGCACGGGATTACGAGGATCCTGTGATCTGGTTAATTAGGTTATTGAAGTAGAGGCCAAGTCATGTATTGACACTCCGTATAGCAATGTTGTTATTACAAAATCTAATCTAACCACTCTCTTGAATGAAACCCCCCCTGTTCACCTTCGTAGCATCTCCACAATACCAGACGCCAAACCCCACACCACGCAATGCATATCCCAGTCTAACCCAATCATTTCAAGCCATCATGATACCTACAGTCTAACACGCCCTTCTTCTGCTCTGCCCCCAAAGAGACTCAAGAACCCTTCTCTCGATTCCGCACTCCGCCCTTGTCTCCCCGCATCCACCTCATCCTCGCCACCCATCCACGCCGGTCTAGAGAAAGAGAAGTCTGCACCCTCAAACGTGTTCTTGACACGGCTAGCAAAGTTCTCGAAGAAATTGCCCTCGTCCTGGTCGTCTTCGATGACGGGTCTTCTGCGCTCTGGTCGGGTGCGTGGGGCAGGCGCGTCGGATACTGTGTCCGCGATGCTACTTGGTTCACCAGCAGACGCGGGTGGTGTGTCTGTGTATCGTCCGGTTGGGGGCGATGTGATTGCGCTGTTGCGGCTACTCAGACCTAGCACGTTGCCGCTTGCGCCCTGGATCTCGCGCTCAATGAGGGCGCGGCCCTCGCGCCAGGAGCCGGTTCCTGCGTAAGCGGCTGCATCGTCCTCGTCGTCTTCGAGCAGGTCACCAAAGCCGCAAATGTTGCGGATCTTGCCATACAGTCCGAATGCGGTGGCGAAGACAGGGACGAGGATGAAGATGGGGAAAAACGCGGAGAAGTTCTTGCCCAGTGGGGAAAGGTCGATGAGGCGGCCGAGGAACTTGTGAAACATTGTTTCGTTCCAGATGGGCTTATCGGTCATGGTGAGGAAGTTGTAGCTGAGCGGGACGGTGAGCTTGGCGACTTGCAGGCCGTACCAGGTCGCGCTCTCTTGGTAGGTGTTGCGCCGGACGAGTGCGCGGTTACCCCAGATCTTGACCTCGGTCAAGGAGTAGAAGGCGCATATACACATGTAGCACAGCCATGCTGCCGCCACAACCTGACCACCGAATCCGATCTGTGAGCGTGAAGAGGACTGGCGATGGACAACAGTCCAGCCAATAATGGACAGTTTGTGGCCACCAATCTCCTGGATCTCGCGCACACATTCAGACCACACTATACTGATGGAAGCGAGGATGGTGATGACCCAGGTGAAATAGGTCAGCGCAGGAATGACGTGAACATGTAAGAGGTAGCGTGTATATGGAGTGAGGATGGTGAAGCGGGAATGCCAGTGCTGCGGAGACGGGTAGACGGAATTCTTAAACTCAAGGCGCTGGCTGCCCTTTGAGTCAAGGATGGCTTGTGTACGGATGGCTTTGTGGACGATGATGTCCCACTCGTTTTCAAACCGGTTCTTTGCGTGTCGAGCTCTCTTTAACCTCCTTGTCAAGTCTGCCAGGTATCGCTCCGTGATGACGGGTGGAACTGTCGTCGTGCTTGTTCGCCCAACAGTACCGATCCTGCTCTCAGGTAGACTGCCCTTCTCTGCTAGTTCATCGATCCACTCTTGAAATTCTCTTGTAGTGCCATTCTTCCTCAGCTTCAGCTGTACAACCTGCTGCTCGTGCTGATCAAGCTTCTCCAGTGCCTCAACCAGCTTCTCATGCACTTTCGGGGCATGTCCCTGGATCTTCTTGAGCCGCCCGCTGATACTCGCATATCTGAATAGGCTTCTCGGGAAAGCCACCAGCCCGTGTCCCATAAGGTAGATGCCCAGTATCAGACCCCAGGTATAAGCCAGCGCCATGGCAAGGGACTTGAACGTGTCCAGCTCGAACCCATTGTACCAGATCAGGTACACGGATCCTACGATACCGCAGCCCAGCATAATCGCCCAGTACCGCCCATTGCTCCTGAGCGCATACTGCACCCTCGCCTTGGGCTCGCGGTATCCAGAGTCGCAGTACTCTCCCAGCAGCGGCAGGATTGCCCAAGTGAGCGCAAAGGTGAGCCAGTAGACTATGCGCCATGACTTGTAGACGACGGTGTCGCTCAGCCAGATGCCTCGCGCGCCATCTGTATCCGTGCCTGCGCTGCTGGCGAGGTCGATGGGGAGCAGCACGACGATGCTAGCGGGGAGGGCGATGGCGAGGAACACAGGGACGGCGACGTATGCGGGCGTTGTGCGCAGCGGGAGGTAGTAGCGCAGCAGGAGCAGCACAAGACCGCATATCGAGAGCAGAGAGAGGACGAAGAAGGCGGTGGAGCCGGCGGCCGAGGACGTGGTCGTGTACGAGGGCTCGTCGGCGTACATTGTCGTCACCATGGTGTGTGGCAGGCTTTGTGACAGAGGGAGAAAGAAGTGTTTGGTGCCTGGAGACGCGTCTCTCGGTCGGGATGGACAGCTGATGAAGCACGTCGGGAGTTTCGGAAGGGAGGCGCGCGCTGTGCTGCTACCTTGGACACATCCTATTGCTATGCGCAGGCTCTTCTCTCAAGCCTGCAGACGTTTCCCGGCCTTGTAAATGCTTCGAAAACGCCAGCAGCTCAATGTCTTGTCCACGCTCACATCTCGGACCGTTTCGTCATCCGCCAGAGTAGACCAGATTAGGTGCTGCTCGGCGATCACGGAAGACCGCCACTTCCGGCCCAAAGCGGCCTAATGAAATGCACCTTCTCGCAAGCACGTCATATGCGGAAGCTTCACTGCAGCTGCGGGGCGCGCAATCAACTTGACTAATCACTCTGCTGTGTACGATCCAGATTCCAAATCGCCTTTTATCAAACCCCTACATAACCAACAAAGTCCTACGCGGTCGCCAACCCCAAACACTCACAAAAGTTTGTAAGTCATCTCCCATCACCCCGGTTCTCGACTGTATCTTTCTGACACAAACCCCAATAGACAACACCGCAACCATTTCCTCCATCATCCGCCGCTTCTTTAGCCGCGCCCCCAGTCCAACCACCATGTCCGCCTCAAAGACCAAGGTCCAGTCCATCATCGACGAGAACGCCGTCGCCGTCTTCTCAAAGTCCTACTGCCCCTACTGCAAGCAGACCAAGCAGCTGCTGAGCGATGCGGGCGCAAATTTCTACGCCATTGAGCTGGACCAAGTCGGTGCGTAAACCTATATTTTCCGGCGAGCTTTCATGTCACGACTATGCAGTGGCGAGGGCTTTTCGGTTCTTTTGATTATATATATATATAAGCACAGGGCTGACGATACGCAGATGATGGCTCCGCGATCCAGTCTGCTCTCGCCGAGCTGACCGGCCAGTCTACCGTGCCCAACATCTTCATCGCAAAGAAGCACATTGGTGGCAACTCAGACTTGCAGGCCAAGAAGGGTGACCTGCCCAACCTGCTCAAGAGCGCTGGTGCCGTCTGACTCGATGGGGCCAAGGGAAGGTTATAAATAAGCTAGAAACCCAATAAACAAATCTTGAACCAGCCAGAGTCAAACACACGCAACCATGTGAACACAAAAACGTCGTTGGAAGGGATGTAATTGATGGCCGACTGCCACCTACAAGGGCTCTTCCGCCCCTAATTGCTACAAATGCGTGCATCTTTCCACCCAAGTCAGCTAGCCTAGGCTTCCCGACGCTTTCTATCCTTTGTCATTACCTGTACGTGAATGCTTGCCGTGACCTCGTTACAAGACCGAATCCACCTTCAGACGCTGCACTGCCCACTAGGTCTGCATCGCGTCTGTGAAGCTCTGTGCTGCTGTTGTCGCAAAATACCTGACGTCAACATCGTCGTCCTGCTGCAGCTTCTCAAGGTTCGGCAGAATGCTCTTTGTAATGAGATCTGTCGCCTTCTGGCAGCCCTGGCCGGGCGTGCCTGCCTTCTCCAGCGCAATAACGGTGCCCTCCTCAGGCAGCTGCTTTAGTGTGTTGACAAGGACACCGTACGACTTTGCAACGTTGAATCGGATGTTGGGAATGTCATCGTTGACAAGCTTGTCCATCATGGGTAGGATAGAAGCCTCGATGACGTCAAGGCTCAGCGCAGGTGCAAGGGTCTAAGACTGATCAGTAAGCGCGCAGACAGTGACGCAACAACAAACTTACAGAGACGGCGAAGCAAGTAGTCATTCGGTACAGGTAGTTCGGGTGCTGGCCCATTGCCATGACCTTGGGGACGATCGCTTCGTTGGCCCATTCAACACCGAAGACTTCAGTGAGCTTCTTCAGGTTCTGTGTAGAGGCTTCACGGATCGAAAACACAGTGTCACCCAACCAGCTCATGCACAGGCTGCTGAGCTTCTCATCAAAGAACTTGACGCCGAGCTGAGAGGCGAGGAGGGGGACATATTCGATAATGGCGAGGCGAACACGCCACTGCTTGTCTTCAGCGAGCTGAACGATAGCGGGGAGAAGGGATTGCGAGAGAAGCTCAATGCCAATGACTGTTTACGATTAGTGGACGTATCTAGTGTCTTGAATCTTACACATACCGTTGTTGACCGACTCGAGCTTTGAGATGATATTCAGACGGACGTCAGGGAACTCGTCCTTGAGCATCTGGAGGAACATTGGAAGGAGGTGTGAAATGGTCTCGTCCTTTCCAAGGATAGGCGCAAGTCCACTAATCTGAGTGCCGAGAGCAGCACGGACGTGCTGTGACTGATCGGAGACCAGCTCCTCAATGCTAGGCATGATCTCGTGGAGGAGGGTCTCGCGCTCGAGAAGAGCGCAGAACCCAGGGATTTGCCCAGCAATTGCGCTGCGAACCTCCGCCTCTGTGTCCTTGAGGAGCTTGACAAAAGCTGGGACGAGATCGCGGTTAACAACCTCCTCATCCACGGCCTTTGCGATCTTCTCAAATCGATCTGCAACCATATAGCGCACCCTCCAGCTCTTGTCTTCGAAAAGGCTTCGCAGAGCAGTCAGCAATACGCCGTGGCTTGACTGCTGCTCCTTGGGCACTGCTTCTGCGATCGCAATGAGAATGTCGACCGTAAGGAGCCTGACGCTGTCCTGGTCGTCTGCCGCGAGGTGTTGGAATAGGGGGATCATCTCATCGACGACGATGGAGTGTGGCATGGCCTTTATGAACTTTGCGAGGTTGTTTGCCGCTTGTCTTCGGACCATGGGAGTGTCATCGTGCACTAGCTGACCGTAGTGCTGTCTGAGGGCTTCCTGTGATGGAGGTGTGGCGCGGGTGTAGGGGGTTTGGTAGAGACCGGTCGCGGAGATCTTCGAGGTGAACCAGTCTGCTTTCGAGAGGCGCATGACAAGGGGAATGAAGGCATCCTCGATCTGCTGCTGTGACAGCTCTTCGCAAATCTTGTTGAGGGATTCGACGGCCTAGAAATATTAGCGCAAGTAGGATATTGAAAAATGTCGATGGCGCACCTTCTCGCGGACGAGCGGCTCTTCTATCGCGGCCAGGTTCTCCAGGGGCGACAGGAGCACATGTGCGTGCTCAGGGCCACCAACGTACTCGACGAACTTGCCCAATTCTTCGCTCAACGCAGTAAGTACCTCATCCTCGTCCTCAACAGACTCTGGGTAGTTTGTTAGTATGTAGGCAGACTATGCACTCGCCAACGCAAGCATACCGTCAAGGAAGGGTATCAGCTCATCTCGTGTCCGCTCGGCGCCCAGTGCGAGAGCTATGGTGTTGAGACGGTGGATGGCGTTCAGTCGCAGGATCACATCGTCGTGCTTAAGCTCATCGATGAGAACGGCGATTGGGTAGAGCTCGTCGTTTTGTGCGTCCATGGTGGGCTGTGACGGCCGGGCTGCGCAAGGACGTGTTCGGGGCTAGGGGTCGTCCTGAGCGGTCTCAGGAGAAGTTGCGCAAGTGGAACAGGGAATGAGGTCCGGCGGGTGTTGCGGTCTCGAGAGGCGTGAGCTTGCGATGGGCGGTGTGGGGGCAGCTCAGACACGGAGGCGTGTTGACGTACCGGGTGTTGGCAGGCAAGCGAAGTGGGAATATTAAAGCACGCGGGGCGACAGCACTTGCGGCGGGCGCAAGACAGGTGTGTGAGAAAGGTTGAGAGCCGTCTGCCCCGAATCCGACGTGTTTTTGTGCGTGTGGGTGATCTGATGTTTGGGCGGGTGGTATGGCGTGGTCTGGGTCGTTCTTTGGTGTTGAAGACCTCTCTGAGCATCCCACTTCGCCAAGCAAGCGGCGCATGGGGAAATCGCGACCCAGCCACAGCCTTGGGATCAAGCATCTGCTGCGATGTCGCACACCTGACTAGTTTAGATCTCCTCTTCCTCATGTGTGCTCGACTCAGTCTTTACTCAGCGCCTCTCTGTAAAGCAGAATAGTCTTGTGCATTGCTACTGTACATGCAATAGCTCCGATCCCCTTTTGCTGCGTCCATTGTTGAGCTCTGAGCATGAGCGCCCTCACCTCTGAGGCGCCGAATCAGGGCCAGGATCCACAATCCACACCAGAGACAGAGCCACTTCTGGGTCGACGCCCTTCATCAACGCCCTCTCAAGAATCGCAGCAGTCGACCAAGCAGCTTACAACCCGACATGCGTTCGCCGTTCTTGTCACGCTCCAGATAGGCTCCGGCATCTTTGCCAGTCCAGCCCAGGTCGACAGCAATGTGCCCTCGCCTGGTGCTGCACTACTTGTCTGGGTCCTTGGAGGCCTCCTATCATGGGCAGGCGCAGCCTCGTTCGCGGAGCTCGGTGCTGCCTTGCCTCTGAACGGAGGTATGCAGGAATACTTACGTCACGTGTATGGCGACACGGCTGCTTTTCTCATGGCCTGGATCTACATCATGGCCGTCAAGCCCTCCTCAATGGCTATCCAAAGCATTGTGATTGCTGAGTCCATTGGGTCCGTAAGCTCGAATGAGCCTCTTGCTGAATGGCTGTTGAAGCTCATCGCTGCCGCAGCCTTTGTATCTATGGTTTTGCTCAATTCCATCAACACCAAGTTCACACTGAGGCTTAGCGAATCATTTACAGTTTTCAAGATTTCCACTGTCGGCATGATAGTCTTTGGCGGTTTGATCGCAGTCATTGCCCACTCGGTCAATCCCAAATCGTCACTCTCAGGATCTTCATCAGACTGGTACTCAAAGAACTGGTTCGAAACCCGTCCAACAATATCCGAGGGTCGCATCATCAACTGGGATTCAATCAGTACCTGGGAACGCTACGGTCATTACTGTGCAGCTATATACGGGGGACTTTGGGCCTACGATGGTTGGGATAATGTGAGTGGTTCTTCTGCGGAATACACAGGTCGCACAGCTGACACAAACAGGCCAACGTCGTCGCCAGCGAAATACGAGATCCTGGTCGCTCTCTCCCAAAAGCCATCAAGGCAGCCATGGTAGTAGTGCTGTCCTCATTTGAGTTCGTAAACATTGCCTACTACATCCTACTTCCGTGGGACAAACTTAGCGCCAACAATGCTGTGGCTGTCTCTGCTGCGTCTTCTCTCTTTGGTCGACCTGCAGGCATCCTTATCACGACACTGGTTGCCATCTCCTGTGCAGGTTCAGTCACGAGTAACGTCTTTTCGGTAGGACGACTCACGATGGCTGCCTCGCAGCGTCACTACCTCCCTGCATTTTTCAGCAAGCGCGGTCTGCCCATGTTGAGCCATGAGCACGCTCGTGGTTCTGTAGCCTCACGCTTCGATGCCCCGATGTACGTGTCTTATAAGCGCCCCAAATTGACCGTGCTAACTTTACTAGTTACGCCAATATCCTTGCCCTTGTCATCACCTTAGTTTACATCTGGACGGGCAGTTTTCGAGCTCTACTCACCTTCGTTGGAATGGCGGAATGGGTGTTTTACGTCAGCACCGTCATCGGTTTGCTGATACTACGACGCCGGGAGCCTCAGCTCGAGCGGCCCTATCGACCGACGATACTGCTACCAGTGGCTTTTGTCATAGTTGGCATTCTGGTCATTGTGCGTAGTGCGATGTTTGCACCAGTACAGAGTGGAGTCCTCGCAGCTCTTCTGCTCATTGGTTCCGTGATCGGTGCCTTGCGCTCGAGATCATCCTAGAAGTTACCCAGTTGCAACACCACAGATATATCTGCACCCATCTGCTGTATGGAAAGATATGGAAACGCGAACTGGACTCAATAATGTAGGTTCAAAGCTCCAGTACTTTCTATTAGGTTCCCTGGACCAGTATGAGAGCATTTGCGCAAGTAACCTACAGTAGCCAAGCCAAATGCTCTAGCGTCGCTCCATCATACAGCAAACGCTTTACCCAATACAACAGTACTATATGAGACATCATGCTGCTAGCTACGAATCATCTCCACGCGTTGGGTGGAGTGGTATCGATTGCAGCTAGTTGTGTCATTGAATGTTCACGTCTGTTCCCGTGTTGAAGAATTATCATACGAGGACGCTTCTTGCGCACCTTGTTGGCATCCATACCACTCGAAAATAGTGCGCATGTAATTATGTGCCCTGCTGAATGACGTCTCCAATGCGCAAGAATGCGCACTTAGCTGTCATTCAAGTACCCGTACAGGCATGTTATAATACTATCTACGAGAGTTAGCACCAGCGCGTCGCTCTTACTACCTACACGATCATCGAACGCCGAATCGACTATAGAGCCAGTATGGGTCGCACTGTACAGATTGCGACTGCAGTCGCCATTTCGTTCGAGTTCGTGCTAGCTACATCTCTGCTTGCCGTCTTCGCATGGGCCTACCCTGATCGCTATCGCTCGGCACTGTGGCGCGAAGGTAGAAGTAAAGGTTGGAATTCGGATCCGAGCTACCGTACTTACTTGTGGGCAAACTACAAGGAGGTGCCACCGATGCCATTGATCTGGGACGAGAGGTGAGCTTTAACCCTGTTTCTCACCACGAATGTATAGCTAAACTAAAATCAGATCGACTCAATCCAGCCTTTGCGTTGCCGTCGTTACCATGTTCCTCTGGTTTGTACGACTGTGCATTCGAGGGCGCACCCTGGACGTCTTCGGCGCCGTTGTGAGCAATGTGCTGTACGATATCATCCTGATCCTGCTCTGGTGCTACATCACCATTACTCAAGCCTCTGGCGATTTTTCCGATCCAAAACACATGTCACGGCAGCCATGGTATCTAGTTCATGGTTGCAGTGAAGCGTGGCCAGATAACCATGCTGCTTGTCAAGCTGCCAAAGGTTCATTCGGACTGGCGGTCTTTGCAATGTAAGTGCAGCTATTCTTGCCGCCTATCCGTCCTTGCGCTAACGTCGCATCTTCATGCAGTCTATGGTTCAGTGTGCGATGTATCACGACCTGCATGTATGGCGCCTATATATGCGGTCGAAGCTCCGCGTTTGCATATGATATGCACTTTGATAGCGAAAGAGCTGCAGTCTACTTTACAAGAATATAATTGAAACAGGCGCCACCCTTGGCTCTTTCCGATTCTGATTTCACGGTTCTAGACATGGTCAATCTCGCTGATCTCCGGATTTCACCTCAGCGCGCGAAGCACTATTCGGAGTGGCTTTGCTAAAGCTTTCCGGTCCACATAGGGTCTCGCCTTCTGGGGTCCATCCATCATTCGGTCATGTTGCATCCAGGTCTGGACACTTTATATGACATTGTTGGATTGAGCGCTGTCATCTTACAGGCCGAATCATGACCGAGAGCACAAAGTTCGTGTGCAAGACTTGGTGTTGTGGGGGAGCCGGCACGGATCTCTCAAACCTTCACTTCATGACTTCTGCAAGTTGCTCGTTTTACGCTGTGCTAAAATCTATTCATACAGGAAGCCATACCTCAAAGTAAACTGCAAGGGATGCCTTGTGACCTCGTGCAGGTGGCTTACCAGTCTCTTGGTCTCGCAACATCTTCATTGCACTGTATGCTCCCTCTTGTATGCCGAGTGCGGAGCCGAACCGAGTATTTGACACGTCAAAACTTCCATGGTAAACGAACCTTGCGTATTCGTATTGAAACCGATAATCCCTATTCAGGTATAGGCTGCACATCCAGATTGCACGAATCAAGCGTTCGGTACTGCGGTCAAGCCTTGCCGAAGCGCCGATGAAATGGTCGTTGTGACCGCAAAAGTGGAGTGGTTGTTCGGGGATGTGGTCGCTTCTGTATACCCCTTGTTTTACGACTCTCGACACGGTAATTCCTTCGACCCACCTCACCTACAAGAGCCTAGTGCACGGGTAGAGATTAGACGTCATGGATGTCAGTTCTTGATGATTAGTCGTTGTACGGAAAAAAACCCGCACAACTGGTTCGTGTTCAGCACTTCGGAGTAAGTATCTGCCCGCTACGATATTAAGGGCTATGTAAATCGTATTGGTAGGCCATCCCGAAACGGGGCGGCGCAGATATAGCCTTACGGAGGTCGAGACCACGGAGCAATCGTAAAAGCACAAAACCACGAAGTATCCTCCAGCTACAGTTTCCACATTCTCTTCACCCAAGTCTCTCATTCAATCTCATTCTACATTCATCATGAAATTTTCTGCTCTCGCAGTACTTGCCGGCCTGGCGCATATGGCAAGCGCTGTGGGCGTTGTTGGCAAGGCGGAAGGTTTCGCGACAGGAGTTACTGGAGGAGGCTCTGCCACACCTCAGTACCCAAAGGATATCAATGAACTCAAAACATGGCTGACCGATGCTACTGCACGTGTCATTGTCCTTGACAAGACTTTCGACTTCACCAACTCGGAGGGAACAATCACCGGTACAGCTTGTGCGTCTGAACTCTTACCTCCATCCTTGATCAAATACTGACTCAGACAAGGCGCAAACTGGGGTACTGGAGCTAAGTGCCAGCGCATCTTGCAAGACTCATGCGGCAACTCACCCAAGGAGACTGTCACTTACCCCAAGGCACCCAAGCAGGGCATCAAGGTCGGATCCAACAAGACGCTTCTTGGCATCGGAAACAAGGGTATCATCAAGGGCAAGGGTCTGTCCTTTGCTGGTAAGAACGTTATTGTTCAGAACATTCAGGTCAGCGACTTGAACCATAAGTACGTCTGGGGTGGTGATGCTCTCTCCTTTGCCGGAGCTGATCTCATCTGGATCGACCACGTTACCGTAAGTTCTCCTAATGTTGAGCCCAGGATCGAACACTAACAGTCAATTAGACTGCTCGCCCTGGTCGCCAACACTATGTCTTTGGCTTTACTCCCAGCACCCGCATTACTCTTTCCAGCAACTTCATCAACGGCGCCTCCGACTACTCCACGGGCTGCGATGGCTACCACTACTGGGTCTTTGAGATGGTTGGTACCGGCGACTCCATCACCATGAAGAACAACTACATTACCAAGACTGCCGGTCGCGGCCCCGCCCTTAGTGGCAAGACCCTCCTCCATGCCGTCAACAACGTCTGGTTCGATGTCAAGGGTCATCTTCTCGAGGGTGGTGATGCTGGAGCCCGCGGCATCTTCGAAGGCAATGTCTTCAACAACGTCCAGAACGTCGTCGCAGACTATGCTGGCAAGCTCTTCGGATCTCCCGATGCCACCACGAACAAGCAGTGCAGCACTGCCCTCGGCAGGGCTTGCCAGACCAACCTCTTCCAGGGTACCACGACCACTGCCAGCTCTTTGACTAGCAAGAAGGATACTTCCTTCTTTGGCGACTTCAAGGGAAAGGCAATTGCAAGTGCTAAGACTACGGCTGAGATTGTCACTAGGGTTCCGAACGGGGCGGGCACTGGTAAACTTTCTGCGCTTGCTTCAAGGTCCGCGTCTGTCAAGTTCAGGGTTTAGTTGCAACCTCATCTTAGCTGAACAGGTTTTCACAACCTTGTTTCTTTGTATATAGTTTAGGAGTGGTCATTTGGAAACAATACGAGCCACAGTCGGTAGTAGCATTGAAGCACAGAGTACGCGCTCGATGGTCCAAGACGTATATTTATTCGTCTTCAATTAGCAAAGAATTCTTCGCTACCTCGATGTATAACCTCCATCTACCATCAATGCACTCCCCGTGACAAAACTACTCCTCCCACCGGCCAGATACAACACTCCATCCGCAATCTCCCTCGGCGCACCCATCCTCTTCATCGGCACAGCGCTCTCAACCCTTTCCTCCATAGCCTTCAGCACCTCCGGATTCTTCATTGTCATCGGTGTCTCCGTGTATCCTGGGCAAATAGCGTTTACCCTCAGCCCCTGTGAAGCATAATCCTCCGACGCAGTCCTCGTCAACCCAATGATCGCATGCTTAGCTGTCGTATACGCAGTGGAGAGGGTGATACCAACAACACCCTGGATAGAAGAGAAATTGATGATCGAACCCCGTTGCAGCGAGCGTCCATCAATGGAGGATCTGATGAAGTCTTGCTCCAGCATGATGGCGGCAGCGGCGCGGAGGACATAAAAAGTTCCGTTCAAGTTGATGTCCAGAACACGGTTCCAGTCTTCCGTCGTCGCAAACGCGGTACCACCAGCGTGCTTGAGCGCGATGCCTGCGGCGTTGACGACGTAGTCCAGGCGGCCGAATTGGGAAGCTGCGTCTTTGACGACGCGGATTACTTCTGCTTCGTCCGTGACGTTGAGAGCATAAGTCAGGACTCTACAAGGCTTGTCCGTCTTTATTTTGGCAATTTCGGCTTTTGTGGCTTCGAGACCTGATGCATTGATGTCAAGAAGAGCGACTCCGGCTGCGCCTTCTTGGGCAAATGCTATGGCGCAGGCAGTGCCGATGCCGAAAGGTGAGCCTGCACCTGTGATGAGAGCATAGCCAGGTACGTCCATGGTGAGATCTGGCTTGAGTTGGTGAGATCTGGTGTGAGTTCAACACAGCTAATTTCGAGGCATTGAAGTCAATGAACGAAAATGTGAACTACACACAGGCACAAAAGGGCGTAGACATCTATAAGCTGGGTAACTCATCGCAAAGTAGTAGTCTACGTGGCAAAGTGTCATGCGCGGAGAGTTTCTATGCAGTTATCTTTGGTTTGGTGTTCCCCCACCTGGCCACCCGGGGACGCCTTCCTCTTGAGTTTGCCGTACCGATAGCGGCTATGGAACTGCGCCACCAGAATACTCCCAGAAATGCTACTCGCGGAGACGGTACGCCAAGTAACTTTGAACGCGATCTTAGTTGAGGCACCATCCTTCACCCAAGTTTGGTCACTCTGGTTGTTTACGTCCTTGGGCATCGTGTAAGGAAAAGATCGGAAGTTGACACAGTTCTGAAATTGAGATACTGCAGGTGGGACTAAAACTAGGATGGTCTATGCAAACACAAGCCCTTTGTAACCAGATATCCTGCACTCCTCGCACCTTCTACGATACTCGATCGCACTGCCAGTGTACCTCGCAGGATGGTCACTGATCTCCGTCTTACCCTTCACATTCTTGTTCACTCCAGTCATCCATGATGAAACATCGTTTATCAATCCGCCTTTGCCGCACTCATACACATGATCTGTCCAGGCATCGACCGCTTCCTGCGTGGGCTCAACGGATGTGTAGTCATTGTCCTTGCAGTACTGTAGCAATTGCTCAATAACATGAACTGCGTGTTCAATGCTGCGTGTTGCGTTCCCGAAAGGCTGATGCGGACCCAAAGTCATGAACATGTTCGGCATGGATGGCACCGTGATACCCAGGAAGGTGTGTGGCTTATGGTCCGGCCAGATCGCTCGTTTGCCCTCTTTGGTATCACTGAGTGCAATAAGGGGACGGTCGTCTTTGCCGTGCCATTGAATTGCATTGAAAGCGCCAGTGATAGCGTCAAAGCCTGTGGCATAGATCAAGACATCAAGCTCATGCTTCTTCCCATCTGCAGTCTCGATTCCGTCAGCCACAATGCTTGTGATTGGAGACTTCTGGAGATCGACCAAATTAACGTTGGGCCTGTTGTACACCTCGAAATAGCCGCTCTCGAGTGGCACGCGTCGAGTGCCAAAACCGTGATTCTTGGGAATAAGACTTTCTGCCGTCTCAGGATTGTCCACTCGCTGACGGATTTTGTCTGCTATAAACTTCGAGTATAGCTCGTTTGCCTGTCGATCTGTGTAGGTGTCGGAGAAGACTCCTAACCACTTTCCGAAGCCGGGCGCATTGTACATCTTCTCCCAGTGAGCTAGACGCTCTTCGTCCGTTACCTCTGATGATTTCCGAGGATCGGCCTGGTGCATGAAACACGTGGATGTCTCTGCACAGGTCTTGAAAACCGAGTCGTACTCGGTCTTGTAGATGTCCATCTGCTCTGGAGTAATCTCAAAGTTACGCAATGGTGCCGACCAATTAGCTGTTCTTTGGAAAACGCTAAGGGATTTGAAGTCTGATTGCTTGGTGATGGCAGTGATAGTCTGGATCCCTGTGGCTCCTGTGCCAATAATACCAATGCGCTTGTTCGCGAAGTCGCGGCTGATGTCGAGATCCGAAGGCCATCGAGATGTGTGGAAAGCATCGCCCTTGAAATCATGAACTCCGGGGATTGCAGGCATTGTAGGTTCAGAGAGAAAGCCAAGACAGCTCAGGAAGAACCGTGCGGAATAATCCCTTCCCTCCGCGTCGACGAAAGACCAAGTGTGGCCTTCTTCGCTCCAACGGGCGGTCTTGATCTGAGTGTTGAACTGCATATCCTTATACATATCATGTTTTTCAACGACGCGCTTGATGTACTTGTGTGTTTCTGGCTGCGGAGAGAAGGCCTCTTTCCAGTGCCACTCGTCAAGAAGCTCCTTGTCGAAGGAGAAAGTGTATGACAGCGACTCAGAATCGAAACGGCATCCAGGATACTGGTTCCAGTACCATGTCCCACCAACGTCTGGGGCATTGTCGATGAGTTTTACACGCCATGTCGGAAATTTCTTTCGAATATGGTAGAGACTGCATATGCCGGACAGTCCAGCACCGATGATAAGGACATCAAAGTCAGGGCCTGCTTGTGCTATCGAGGGCATATTGGAAGACCTTAAGTCGTTTAAGATATGGATCTGTCCTGTAGACGCAAGATTGAAGTTAGTCTAGTATTCCCAAAAGAGCTGCTTGAAGTCCCTGAAGCTACTTATGGCTTACAGGAGGTTCAACTGCGATCAGTCCGATCTAGTCCGATGGGCAAATTATTCTCATGAGGCGTCTACTCTACTTCACTAATACAGATGCGAGTTTATGTGATGATGTTCAGCCCCGCACTACCTGACGCACAAGATAAGAATGGAGCGGGGAGATTTGGTGTAAGAGGAAGGTTTCCGCGGGCTTACCAGAACGGGTGGCTAGTGATAATTAGCACTACCGTTCCGTGCTTATGAACATGAACCGTTCCTTAGGATCTGTGAGAAATGTGAAAACACAGAGTTAAAAGCATTGGTCATTTGATCGCGCGTTGCACTTTGATATCCCTTCCAACTCTGCATGTAACCCCAATCGCTAAATCGCTACCTTCCCATCTATCACCATGAGCACCTTTAGCGGCAGAGTTGTAAGTAAATCTAAACACACTAACGCCGTACAATGATTAATGTATTGCAGTATGCTGTGACCGGCGCAGCTTCAGGTATGGGCCTTGCAACTGCAATGCTTCTTGCCTCCCGTGGTGCTTATCTTTCCCTGGCCGACATAAACGAGGATGGCTTGACGTCTGCTATCTCTTCACTGGAAGGCCAACATCACATGTATACAGTGGTGGATGTCCGAGACGGCGAGACAGTCAGCACCTGGATCAAGTCAACTGTTGCAAAATACGGTAGACTTGACGGAGCGGTTAACATGGCCGGTATCATCACCAGAGCCACTCCAGTCAAAGATTTGTCAGATGCCGACTGGGATTTGTCGTTTGCTGTCAACACGAAGGGCGTCTTTAATTGCTTGCGAGCGCAGCTTAATGCTTTGCAGGATGGTGGTAGCATCGTGCGTCCTTGCAGACATTATACGCTTTCGACTCCACTGACATATTGCAAAGGTATCTGCTGCGAGCGTCTTTGGTCAATTTGGGGCACCAGGTAACGCTGCTTATTGTGCCACCAAAGCAGCAGTAATCGGCTTGTCTCGAACAGCAGCCAAAGAGAACCAGAAAATTAGAGTGAATTGTGTTGCGCCAGGTAAGGCTCTTGACCTCGTTCTTTCCTCCAAGCTGATGTGCTTGTGAAAGGGTCCATCAATACACCGATGTCACAAGGCGAAGATCCAGAAGATGTGAAGCGAGGGCTGCAGGTCACGGCTCAGAAGAGGCGCGCTGAACCGAGTGAGGTCGCCAACGTAATTGTTTTCCTCTTGAGCGACGAGGCGAGTTTTGTGACCGGTGCAGTCTATAATGTGGATGGTGGCTGGGTGTGTTAAGTCCTAGTCACATAGTACGAACCAGAAACACCGATGGACAGGGTTCTGCATGTAAATTCCCGATTTTGAATAACGTGTAGTCTTTTCCTCATTTGCCTTGATACCTGCATAGATACTTTCTTAGTTGAAGTCAAAAGGAAAGATGGTTTGATTCACGCCGAAGTTAATGCTGGCTGGGCTGCTAACCCCATTGAATATCGGAGATAGCGCCTTCCCTTTGCATAAAGTCGATCCATGTGACATGCGAATCGTGGCCAATACGTTTACCTTCCCAAACCCGCTCGATGTTAGCTTTCGCGTTGTTGAAGTAAGGCAAGCCACTGCGCGTTGCGGATGCTTGGAACCATTCTCTGAACCATGACTGAACCTGTGGATCTTCCGCCTCGCACGCAGCAATAAACGCAGGCCACAACATCCTAGCAGAACCATACATCGTACCGGCTTCAGTTGCCTCTGAACGAAGGAGGCCATCACGAACACCATTTACATGCGCTTGCAGCATATCAGCTTCGACATCGTAGATTCGTCTGTAGAAATAGATCGCCAGCGCATGCTGCATGGCCTGAAGCAAGTCATCCAACATAGGCTCTGGAACCTCGAGACGGCTCGGCGAAGAGGGGTTTGCTCCTCTATTCGGTACGGATAGTTGCTTGATGTACCGTTCTACCGTCTTCGCGCGGCTCAAGAACTCTTTCAAGGACAACGCATCAGCAGCGTCTTGGTGTCTAGCCTCGTCTCTCCATTGTCCCAGTCTGATGATCAACGATAGTGCAAACACGTATTTTTCGGGTAGGCCAAAGATCTCAGGGTAAAGAGTCTTGGGCCAGAAACCTGGATTCTGCAGATGCAAATCGTTCTCCCCTTCCTCACGACACTTGACGCGCAACATCCGGCTTTCCAGATCGTCCAAGTCGCCAAGCCGGAAAGATAGACTGTCGTGACTGTAGACCATGGCACCACTCAATTCAATAGCTTTGCGAGCATGACAGCGGTGCGGAGAGTTCGTACCCGCAAGATATACACTTTCGTGAAACATTCTCTCGAACACATAACAATGGTGAAGGAGGCGAACCTTGCGAGACTTCTTTCGACTAAGTCCTTTCATCCGAATGAATTTCTCTGCTTCCACAAAATAACACTCAGCCTGATCGTGATTGCCAATTACGATCGCCACCTGCACCATGCTGAGGAGGGCGATCAAGATGTGCTTGTATTTGGCCGTCTTAGGATGGTCGTAGGCTGTTCTGAGCATCAATCGAACATGCTCGCGCGCGATATTAAGATAGATTTTGCCCTGCTCAAGCCACGTCTTGGATTGCGATATGCCACCTAGGCTGACGGCGCTTATCGACAATGTTGCATAGAATGCACAGAGACTGGCATGGTCCAACGCTTCTCCGAGTGTCTGTGCCGCTAAACAATTCTTGATATGCGGTACGAATAGGACATGCCAAGGTGTCTTGCTATGTCGAAAAGGCGTCAGGAGGGTAAGTACTATAGTCGAGTAGTGCTTGATCAGATACACCGCATCATGTGGTATAGTGTTGGGAGCCGACATGTTCATCGAATTCGAAAGATCGAACTGGTCGAAATGTGCATCATAGCTAGAAGAGTCGTTCACCGAGCTGAGCTGTGTCTCAGAAGTCGGTGGTGGTTGTCCAGAGACAGGGAAGTTGATGGTCGTCCCTACATCATCGAAGACCTCTTGGATGCGAGAAAACTCATCGATCGTGGCCCACATCGGCATTGTTAATGATAACGAGCCCTCTTCGGGTACTTCAAGGAGAGATTGAAACAGTGATTGCGTTCGGGGTGTCAGAGTTCCACTTGAAAAGTCGAGGGTATTACCAACTTCGTCAGTGTCTTGCAGGAGCTGCACGTCCTCTGTCCGATCCGGAAGGTCACCACTCGCGACTGGAGGGCTGTGCAATATTCTGAAAGCTCCAAACGGGCCTCGACTTATAGCCACATCTGTAGATGACGAAACAGCTTCACACTCCGCATCGATCTTGTTGAGCTGTCGTGTAACCGCCTTTGGGGACACAGCTGCCGTCAGCCACTCACTCATGTGCTCTCGCTCTTTTTCCGTAAGCAAAGGCCTTCGGAAACGAGGAATGTTCACATCCGAGAGTCCTTCAAAGTCGAAGAAGATACTAATCTCGTATCCTCCACATGTCACGCCCGCGATCCTGCACGCGGCACAGGTTGGGCGACCCTCATCACATTTTGTGTGACGGGTTCGACACTATCATGACATGTCAGTGCTAGCTCTAGCGACCCACTGGGAGTCGTTGACGTACTGTCGAGCAACCGGTAAAGGAACGGCTACGGCCGGCAGCTGCACTCAGATGTTGTGGCGACATGTGTCAATGCGTCGAGCGCATTGAGGTCGAGGGAAGGTCATCTCGAGATGTAATGAGGGCGTTGATGATGCAGATGATATGCCGCTATGTGAAGCAAGTCACTCCGGTAAGGGTGCTGATGGAATAGGAAAGTGTCCGCGACTCGGTCGGCCAGACCTCGGAGACGCTAAGTCCACGTACCTTCATCACTGTCCGGTCTAGTCGTGACTTCTCCCTCGAAACTAGGACGGACATTGGCTTATGCGTATCTATTGTCCAATTGATGTGACGAAATCCACATAAATACATACGAACAGCTTGACTGGGTCAACGAATCCTCCCCTTCTTGCAAAGCTTAATCATAACGCATGCGACCTTGAAAATTGACAAACGAGGACTACACCTTTCTAGAAGTTTGAATCAAAGTTACTGTTGTGGAACACTATTGCAGCATAAATGTATCATCATATTCGTTGTTTTCTTTCAGTCACAAAGCACACAAAGTTTCCGTATGTGGACGATCCCAGCGATCTTGACCCAAAGCTTTTCCTCAGGTTCGCTCTCAATCCCCCCTCTCTCATTCCCCTTCGATTCTTTGGTCTGTTCAGACTGCTCAGGCTGCATGGACTCGGGCTCTTCAACAATAGTACACAATCCCCACTTCCAACACTCACATCGCTCTTCCTCTCTGCCTATCTCTTTGGTTGACGACGTCTTCTCAATCAATGTAGTAGACATATTTTTCGCAGGTGTAGTACTGGGTTTCTTTTCACCCTTAGCAGTAGACAATTCTTTCTCACGATGGCGCTCAAATTGTGTATGCTTACTCACTAACGTCTCAGGTTCGAGGTTTATGGTTCCAGTCGCACGGTTGATGTGGTGCGTGCGTGTGTTCTATGGTTTGGGCTTTGAGAGATAGAAAAAAGGGTCAAGTAGGCATCGTAAGACATATCTGCCTGCACATCTAATAGTGTACTTTTGCAATGCACAGTGTTCTTGGAAGGGTCCTGCATAGAATGGATCATTTTGATTCCTTATTCAAGATGTCCCATTTTCAACGAGTCCAACAATGCCATGAACACCAACACTACTGTTCCAAATTCACAACGTGCTCCCTTCCACACACCCACCGACACACCTTTACCTCGCCCCCTTCTCTCACAAACACCTTACGCATCGTTGAACCGCCTCGGCCCTCCTGTAAGCTCAGGCCACGCCGCCAACACTGCTAGCCCCCACACTGCCAGCTCATACGCAACAGCTTTTCCATGTCCTCCCCATGATGCAAGAATAGTCGCATACACGATGCGCAGCGGTACTGTAGCAGCGAACAGAGGCTGATTATTCTGCCATGCGAAAATTAACTGGTACCAGCCTATGCCGAGGGCACCGAGACCTTTTGGACAAAACATCAGCCTGTGATTGAGCTGTGGCTCGACGCTCCGAAGTCGGATTTCAAAGAAGGTCCTGAGTGAACAAACGTGGTAGGGAGAAAATACCGATTGATTGCACAGCTGCAGGCGGTGTCCCGACGAAACTACTGCCTGCGAGAACCGTCCAGTCGTACGGGCGAGTGATGCTGTAAAAGCCTTGGGCTATATTCAGCAGGCCGTGGCCGATCAGGAGGAAGCGTGCGGTTCGGGAGACAATGCTCATTGTGTCAAGTTGAAGTGAGGGGTGCTTGCATCGATAGGAGTGGAAGAAGGCTAGCGTGAGATGGTACAAAGGAATAAAATGGATAGACACAGTCATGATGAGCTGCCGGTGCGATCACGTGACATAAGCCATGCTTGCGCGCCATGTCGTCGGTGGTCAGTAAAACGTTGCGAGGTTGATATGGCGGCGAGGCGTGTGTACACGGCAAGTCGGTTTCAATAAGCGTGATCTGGCGGTTGTGCGTCTCCTGCAACGATCTGGAAGATGGATATGTTACAAGCTTGTGGGCTTATCTTATACTATGCTTATTCACACACGAGCCCCTATGTTGTACACTAAAATCATACATCTACCACAGGCAGTACTGTCGCTGCGCTGTGACTGGCCGATCGGGCAGCGCGACCCAGAGCTTGCGGTTGTCCCGCTTCTTCTTGATCTCGTCCGAGATGCGCATTCGTGTCTTCTCTTCCTTGAGAAGGAACGTGAAACCTGGAGTCGTCAGAGGTGTTACAGATCAAGGATGGAATGTACATACTGGTCGTCCTGTGCGTCAACATATTCACCCTTCCCCTCGCTCTGAACTCAGGACTACCCCAGCTCTCACCCCTATTACACCATGCCTGGTCAATATAGATCTCCGTTGGGTCCCTAACAAGCTTCTTCTTTCCGTCCTTGAGTTCAATGACTTTGCTGGTGCCCTTCGGCTTGGGTGTCTGCTCGTTCAGGTCTGCTAATGTAGAAGCCACCTCGTTCCTCTGCTCGATCCACTTCTTAAGGGCCTGCTTGTCGCCCAGACCCATACCCCGACCCGCAATTGCTTCGTCCTGCGCGATTATCAACCCCTTCATGATGTCTCTTGCAATCTTCTTCGGCGAAAAGCGGAGTTGTACGAGTGCCTCTGAAACGGACTTGCCCGCAATCTGCCTCAAGATCTTCTGCATCTTTTTGACAGAGGTCGGGAGGAGTTGCGACTGGTAAACCGACGAGCGCTCAGTACGGGCGATCTTTGCAGCTTTGGTCATACGGCCATGCTTGCTGACGCCCTTGATGACAAGCTTGCGCTCCAGACTGCGGCGCGCAGCTGGAGCAGGGTCGACGTTGACGCTAAGCAGCCTCTTCTCCTCCTCCTTCTGAACCGCTATCCTCCTCTGCTCAGCCTGCGCCTTCAAGGCGGCCTTCTCCTCCGCGGGCGCATTTGTACGGTGTCCGGGGATCAGACGATCAGGGTTGAAGAGGGGCGAGGGAACGCTGTACGAGCCGCCATCGCGGAGTGTGGTGGTCTGCTTCTTCGGCGGCTTTCCGTCCTGCTGCGGCTGGGCTTCCTCTGTTGCGGCGCGTTGAGCCTCTTGCTGCTGCAAGTACTGCTCGAGCAGGGGATTCGACAGGTCGGGCTCGCCAGTGGGCTTGGTGGAAGCATTGCGCTGGCAGACTGTGGGGAGAGATGTCCATTGTGTCGCTCGAGTACGGAAGGCCAGGGCTGTCGTCTGTCAGCTGCTGGGAATGGGTTACGATGGGAAGCGACGCAGACGACGTTCAGCATGCGCTGGCAAGCCGCTGCGCCGCAGAAGTACTGACCAGACTGGCCTAGCCGCCGTGAGGGTATTCGTGCGCTCATTGTGATGCTCAAGCCCCCCAATTGCGCGGCGGTGATGGCGACGGTCGTTATACCGTTGACCCTCAGGTCTCCGAGAAATTCAGCGGAACTTGCCGAGACGCGCCTGGCTGCGGACTTGGCCACGTGACCGTCGTGTCCAAACTGCAGATCTTTATCACCAAAGTGAGGCAACGATCATCTCGTCGCGACAAGGAAAACTAGGTTGTGTCTGCCGCGCGCTGTTGATTCACAACCAGTGCTGTGTCCCTCTCGCTGCGAACTCGCGTGCTCTCCAGTGCTGGTCTTCGACCGCCACAGCTCCGCAGCCCGCAGGACATTGCTTCGGCTGGCGCGCTCTGCCGTCATTAGCTGATTAGCTCCGCGCCCAAGCTTTCGCGGTTGAACCTTTTCTTCTAGACCGTTGGTGTGTCTCTAGACCTCCTCGAACCATTCGCGAAGCCGGCGCAACCGACTGCGATCAGCCATACGCTCCTTCACCCTCGCCCTGCAACTCCGAGCCCTTCGCTGCGGCCGTCCGCCCCCGTCGCTGTTCCATGCCGCTCGTTACCAGGATTGCGAAACCCCAGAGTCCCTGCAGCCGTTGCGCAACGCCTGTGATCGATCGATTGTCAGCCGGAGATAGCTAGGCGCGTGTTCCAGGAGCTGCAGATAGCAGCAACAAGTTCACTCTTGTTTCGAAACCTCTGTATTTGTACAGCACAGGAGCTGGGAAGCCGCGAACCTAGTCGCAACAAACTGTCGCCATGGATATCAACTCGCTGTTGTCGCCGTCAGACTCGCCCGCTCAAACACCGCCTCCACAGCCCAGCCATGCATCGCCGTCGATGCTGGTAGCGCATTCGCCCAATAAGCGTGCTGTTCGCCAGCAAATGCCCTCAAGAACGCCCTCAGGTCTGAGCCAGCAGATGACATCGTCACCACAGATCCAGCACCCACACCAGAAGATCCCGTCACCCGTTTACAGTCATCTCGCGAATGGCGCACGAGCTGTCCACAGTGCCACAAGCACTCCACAACCGCTGGGCTCACCACACGATGCGCGCATGACACCTCCAACCCACATGTATAGACAAGCCTCGACGCCGGGCATGGATGCATTGGCGGATCTTGCGAGCATGCAACACCAGCAGCAAGCTGCGCGACAGAACTCTCTTGGTCAGCAGCGTCCAGTTACGTAAGTTATATTCCATCCTTCCGTTATGGTGTTAGCTCCATTGAGCACTGTGCCGATTGTTCCATGTTTCGGAGCCCCAGGTGGGTGGTGCGTGAGTTAGTCAAGGGCGGAGATGCTTTGTTGATTGTTTTGTTGCTGTCACGAGTTTGTTGCTGCCTCATGCAAGGCTTGGCATCGAATCCACAGTCGATGGAAGCTAACGTAAACACAGCTTACAACACCTCGGACAACACCTCTCAGGTGACTCTGTAAACAGCATTTCAATGTCGGAACATTCCCCAAGACCGCGCAACTTCGCGACAAAGTCTTTGGACCAGCAGCACATTGACTATCTGGACCAGCTAGACCGCGCCCTCACAGAAAACCCTTTCAACTACTACAGCCACCTTGCCTTGGTCACAACACTTCATCAAGGCTTCCAGAACCACCTCGAGTCTATCGAGGCAAGCCCGCATGACTATGAGCTAATAAACATTCTGCGCGATGCATACCGTCTAATGTCAGAGAAATATCCACTTGGAGAAACATTATGGCATTACCGGCTTAATGACGAAAAAATCCTTGCGAGGAATTCAGAAGAGCGCATGGGGGTCCTCGAGCTCCACAAACAAGCAACACATGAGGAGCCATACAGTGCCAAACTCTGGGCAGCATACGGCGAGTATGTGAGCTACCTTGTTGCCTGCTCATGGGAACAAATACCACCGGAGGAGTGGTCTGAGGAAGACAAGCTTATTGGCCGCGAGCTTTTCCAGCCACAATTGCTAGTGGAAGCCCTACAGCAAGGTGCAGAGCGGGTGAAGTACAATTTGCAAGAGAGTAATCTCGTCTGGGATCGCTATCTACAGGTCTTAGAAGAGGATCTAGAACGTGACGGCCTGAGCCAGGAAAAGGTCACCAGGATTGCGTCGATATACAACGAACGCCTGGGCCTGCCACATGCGACATGGTCGCACACACGATCGAGATACATCTCCTTCATCCAACGCTACAACCTTGGTGATCCTGAACAGGTCAATGAGCAGGTCACCCAAAAGAATACTCACATCATCCAGCAGTGTACTAATCGTGAAGACTACGAGTTCAAGGTTCTTCAGGCCATCCAGCAGGGAGACCAGGCTGCTGAATACCACGCCATTACCCGCTACCTCAAGTGGGAGAAGAGGACCATGGGCGTCTACAGCTTTCCATTAGTCAATGCGCTGTACGAACGTGCCACCTTGCGCTTTCCAGTCGATCCTTCAATCTGGGAGGATCATGTTGAGTTCCTCATCTGGCAGAAGGATCGGTCGGTCGATCTGCTTAACGTGCTAGAGCGCGCCACACGACATTGCCCCTGGTCTGGGTCGCTATGGTCTCATCGTATACTGACGCTCGAAGTCGAAAATAAGGCTTTCGAAGAAATCGAACACGTCAAACACACCGCCACAGGGACCGGACTGCTGGAGCACTCTGACATTGAAGAAATCATCAAGGTTCAGATTGCTTGGTGTGGATACCTAAGAAGGCGAGCTTTCGAGGATCCCAAAGCCACAGACGACGATGCTGATATCGCTGAAGTCGGGATTCGTTCCGCGTTGGAGTTTGTGCGTGAGGTCGGGATGAAGAAGCATGGTCGAGACTGGGTCGGTGACACAAAATACCGCCTTGAGCGCATCCATATGAAGTACTGGCTTCAGCGGGGAAACGTTGATGAAGCTCGAAACATTTGGGAGTCTTTGGTGAGTCGTCAAGGTGACTCGTACGACTTCTGGTACCGCTGGTATATCTTTGAAATGGTATTCTGGTCGCAGCACGCGATGCGCACTGAACAAAACGCCGGACAGCAACTTCTCACACCCACGCGAGCGACAGCTGTACTGGAGCGCGCCATGGAACGTCTCCAAACAATGGACCATCCAGAACCCATCATGGAGATGTACTCGAACCACTGCGAACAGCATGAAAACGTTCTCAAGGTTAGAAGCGCTGCGATTGAGAAGAGGCGAGCCGATCGTGTGGTTTCGATTCGACGTGAGAGGGAGAAGGCCGCGGCTGAAGCTGCGGCTGCAGCGGCTCAGCCTCAAGCGGACCTCTTTACTGAGAGCTCTGCGAAGAGGAAGAGGGACGACACCAGCGCCGATCACGATGCTGCAGCGAAAAAGAGCAGGCAGGCTGATTCAGAGGGCGTTTCGCCTGCAGCTGTAGCTGTGAACGGAGAGCCCGTGCGTGCCAGTGAGGCGCCGTCTGATGCTCCAGGTAGCGGACCGAAGCGCGACCGCGAACACACAACGGTTATTGTGAAGAAGTTGCCAGCGGACACCACACAAACTCAGATTCGGCAATTCTTCACAGATTGTGGCACGGTACGCAATCTTGTACTCAAGCCAGAGCAGGATGATGTGACGGCTATTGTTGAGTTCGAGACCTCAGAAGAGGCTGACTATGCATTGAGCAAAGAAGCGAAGGGCTTCAAGGGCCACAGCATTTCGGTTGAACGCGGAGAAAGTACGACACTTTACGTGACCAACTACCCTGCACACGCAGATGAGGCATATCTTCGGAAGCACTTCGAGCCGTTTGGGGACGTCATCGGATTCAGGTTCCCGTCTCTCAAGTTTGACACTCATCGCCGCTTCTGCTACGTGCAATTCGCCAACGCCGCGCAAGCCGTCGCCGCCACCCAACTAGACGGTGTCGATGTGGAAGGACTGAAGCTCAATGTCAAGATCTCAAACCCCCAAGCTAAGAAGAAGCGAGATGGCGCGACTTCCGAGGGTCGCGAAGTATACGTCTGGCACCTCAACTTCAAGATAAAGAAGCAAGAAGTACATGAAGCCTTTGCGCAGTTCGGCCACATTGACCGCGTCAACTTTCCCACGCTCAAGAATGGCAACAATAAAGGCTTCTGCTTCGTAGTATTCGACACAAAGGAAAGCGCCAACGCCGCAGTTGCTGAGATGGACAAGAAGGACTTCTGGGGTCTTGAGTTGCACGTGGAGATCGCAAATGACAGGAACGAAACGAAGCCAAAGATCAAGTCTACACTTGCGAACGCTACTAGCCCTGCACCGCACGAAGCGAAAACCAACGTGGTCTCGGATGCCGCCCCCGACGCGGCCGTTGCAGCGGCTCCCGACGCAGTTTTCAAAGCTGCCCCTTTCAACGAGCGCTCCCTCGCTATCTTGAATCTCCCCGACACCGTGCCTGATGTCCGTATCAGACCGCTTGTGGAGCCATACGGCTTCAAGAAGATCACTCTTGAACCACAACACGGAGGCGCAGTCATCGAGTTCACAAGCGTAGAAGGGACAGGCAAAGCTGAGATCGCGCTACAGGGCCTAGGCTTTGAGGGCAGGAAGCTGCGCATTGGCACAGTCAAGGACCTGCGACAGCAAAAAGGCGAGTGGAAGGCATCAAACAGCTTTGTACAGCCAAATCGTGTGCAGCGACCGACCGCGCGAGGTGGCGGAAGAGCACGCGGCAGGACCGGCTTCGGCGCGCGACCCGCCGTGCCCAGGGCTGCAGCGCCAATCAACGGAGAGGCAGCAAAGAGCAACAGCGATTTCCGCAACATGATTCTCAACAAGGGTCCTAAGGAGGCCGAGAGCCGCAACGACAGAATGGAGGAATAATGGCAGGTAGTTACGATATGCATCATGGCGTCACATTTTGTTTCGAAACGGGCTGGACGGACAGTATCCGGCACTGCATCACTGGCGTTTTGGATTCGTACGCACTCAACGAGAGGAGTAGGTGCATGATGAGGAAGGAATTATGTGGAGTTCTGATATGGGTGTACGTAGTAGCTAATAAGACCTTTTCAACTCTGCAAATAATCACGCAGCCGACCGCAGTTCGTTGTATTCCTCGCAGAACAATCATAACGGTTGATCAAGTGTTGCAGACACTAGGACGTCCTACTCACCTGCGTACACCCAGTTGTAGTGGCTGCCAGGTGCCTGCGTGATCTGCTTCTGCCTTCTTCGTCACCGTTTGACCCGAGCGGCTGCACCCCCGCTGGCATTTAACTCTCCTGCGCGCCAACTCCTGCATCTTACTGCACGTTTTACGCACCATGTTACAAGCCTCATACAATGTGCTTACTTGCTGCTCATATTAATCTTAAATTAGCTGTGTTGCCTACAATGTTGCTATTCTTACTCTGATGTTAAGCAGTTCCTCTTGCTCATGTAGCAGACTGTGCAATTTAGTTAAGCGCTATAAGCACTGGTCCGAGATAGTACTCACAATTAGTACCTTCTCTCTACCTTTGCTCAAGTACAGCAACTTGGGTGCAGTATTTGCAGCTCTGAAACCATCTTACAATCATGCATCCTTTACCTCGCCATATCCCTTGTTTACACAAAGGTGCCGCTCGTCCTCAACAAAGCCTAATTCAATGCCCATATCGCAGATCTCTTTTGCCTGCACCCCATGCATATAGTGCGGCCGCAGTTTTGACAGCTGTAGAATGCCTGAGGATCAGAGCTGACAGCGTGTTAGTGACTGGGGCACTAAATGAAAGAAGAACTCGTCGAGCGCGGTGACGATAGTGGAAGCCATATATATACTAGACGGTGGTGGAGGCAATGCGTTGTTTTGCGTGTACAATTGCGAGGAGGTGCGTGCAATAACAGTTACTGGATCTAGTTACAGGTTAGCTATGCTTAGAAGGTCAATATACATTGCAGACTGTACATAAGCCCGTAGTACTCATGCTTAGCTGAGAGGGATAGACAGTGCCTAAGACGCCCAAATGTTAGAACAGGCATTGATCAGTTGAAAACTCTTCTTGTAATAGCTCTAGGACGTCGTCGCCAATCAGAACAAGTGCTGCAGTTGCATCACTCTCATTATGACGAGGAAACTTGGACGTTGTGATTGCGTCTTGTTAACGGGTGCTGACAAGGTACTGCAGATCTTCTACCTCTATGGCAGTGTAGCTGCAGACTACTGTCTTGTTCTTGTTAGAGACTATAATAGCTAGAGGATATGTAAGGAGAGTTGTGTGTATGTATGCGTATATATAGAAAGGCAAAGCTGGTTAGCTTGTTTAGGCAACAGAGAGCTTGCAGCCAGAGGTGTTACCTGCCTAACCTGGGCGAGCTAGGTTGCGCCAGTCTTGATGTGCGCTCAGTTTCTATTCCGACTGGTGACGAATCTTATGGTAAGGCAATTCGGTAACGCAGATGGTGGTTGAAAGCGTACAAGAGACATAGTTTAGTGGAAGTATGTGTATCATGTGCAGATCCTAATTGACGTTATTACTATATATGTGAACTTGCTTTAAGATACAATAGAGAAGACGTAGTGTAGGGAAGGCAGTTAAGGTCATTGCCTTAAATAAAAGCCCGGGTACCAAGCCTCTGTTAATAGGAGCCTTGGCAAACAGGACAGTCAGCGAAAAAGATGTGAAAGATACCATGGTAGCCATATCAGCAAGAGACAAAAAGCTTTTGTGTGACCGAGTGCGACGACTAATGACAAAGGGTAAAGTGATACTGTGGTAGCCATATCGTCAGAGCAGTGTGTGGCTGAAGCAGTCTGAGGTGCGTAAGCTTAGAAGCGCCTCGCGCGAACTCCAGGTGGACGGCTTTTGTAGTATTTCTCCCGCCTGGCCTTGCTCATAGCAGCGCGTTTCTCTGGATCCATGTTTGCCAGCCTTGTCCTCTGGTATAGTTTGTCGGCCTCAATCCGTTCCGGTGTTCTCTTCGCCCTCCTGGCCCTGTCCAACTCCCTTTCGTGGGCTCGATCAGCCTCGACCTGCTCTTCAGTCCGAAGAAGCTTCTTCTCGCGCTGGTCTTTAGCAATTTTATCTTTCTTCTCTTGGAGCTTCTCAGACCCCATTGCTTTGTTCTGGCGTGACGTGCGGTTCTTCATTTGCGCTCCCACATGAGACTGTAGAGTGTCGCATAAGGACCATGTTGCAATCTGACAGACGCGGATGACCAGTATTGTGGGCTTGTCTTCGAAACCTTACAGGCTGATATAGCAGCGTTGTAGATAGCATCCGCTTTGTCGCTTAATGCTGTTGATCGGCTGCATTCCAGATATTCCTTCAGCCTCTCTATAAGTCGACAGTCGGGCTTAGCAAACAACTTAGCGACGGCAACTTTGTCAGTCGTGTCCAATGCCTCGAGCGTGTCGCGGGGGATGATGGTACCATAAGTGGAATCCGAGAAGTATAGCGTTGTGGACAAATAAGCCGGGAGAGGTGGTGGTAAGCCATATGCAATCAGATACGCGACGTCGATTAGGCGCTCGCGGAAAGCCGAAACGTACAGCCAGTCCATATTTGAAGGGACATATGCTTTTCCACGGAGATAATGTTCCGGGTGGTACGTTGCGAACCATATACGCTTGAGTCGGAGTCCGTACACATCTGTCGTGAATTCCTTTACAGCTACTGGGAAGGGGTCGCATGAATAGTGCGTCAATGTTGTAGCACCAGTCTCGTAGATGAACTGCCGTTTGAGTTGTCGCGAGTCCAGATATTGCGTTAAGAGACGAAGGCAACTCTGACCGACGAGAAGACCAACGTTTGCTTCAGATTTATCTAGTAAATCATATTGAAAGTCATCCCATGCGCTTCGAAGGCTTCTTGGGAGAAGCTCTGAATCAGGCTCAGATGTGCCATGAAAGTACGACCCATATGCCGCCTCAGCAACTGGCCTATCAACGCGTAGTATTGTCATATCGATATGAAGCACGCCACTCGGCGCTCGTGGATGGTTCAGACCAAGCTTCGAATAGAGAGTCCGTATAGAAGGATTAGAAAGATCGTCCGTGGTACGGAAGTCTGGATGTACGGTCGTGAACGTAGGATAGGAAGATAGAAGCACAAGTGGCTGCTGTGTGTCTCCGACTGGCTTGACAAGATGCTTGGCCTCAGTTGAGTACCCAACTGGCATCTCTCTAGGTTTGAGTGCACTTAGCACTTTAGACGTCTCCAGAACCAGCATGTCCTATTAGTTATCTATATAGTCATCTGTCCTTGCCCATGTAGTTGGCTGGCGTTCAATAGCAGGGATAGAGTAGGATGGCCATGAACGATTTCGGTTGCGCTTGAATAGATTGAACACCTGCTCATCTCTGAGAGAGAGACGCGGGTCGAAGGTGTAAATGTCTCTCGCGACATCGGTCACGGTGGTCTTGGTAGAAAGGGTTGATTGAAAGTTGAGTTCCGTATTTTCACGCACGAAGCCAAATTGGAGTTGATTATAGTCGAAGGTCTCCCAGGGGGTTGTTGCGGAATCGATCCCCTTAGAAGCCACATCAATAGGCTCGGGTATGAGTGTCGTGGGCGGGGCAGTATCAGCCTGTAGGTTATTAGCTGTGGTTGTTGCTGCAGGGTTCAAGACCTACAAAAGATGAAGGCGATGTAGTGGGAGTCTGCTTGAGAGAAGCAGACACCCCAGTTCCAGATACAACCTGATTTGTTAGCTCTGTAGGATGCTCCTGTTTTACGAAGCGTTAGCTGAAGCCGACCATCGAGGCGAAAAGCAGGGCGATGTACCTTTTGGGAAGATGAGAGCGACGAGACTGGCGTTAGGCAATCCAGACCAGGCATATCGTCATTTATGTCAATGGGAGTCTTGATAGATGTGCCCGTGGTATCCATATACCCCATCTTCTAAGCGTTATTCGAGAGCAGCATATGTAGTCGCAGCAGACATACCTCAGCTGATGGCATGATAGCAAGGCCTGGACTTTCTGGAACTCCGAACTAAGAAGATGCTGGAATGGAAGCTATATCCTGCGAGACTAGGGGCAGGCTGTTGTCGAAGACGGCACTGTCGATGGTAGGGTTCTTGGAAACCGTATAGGGTACCTATAAAAGGTCAACCGCAGCAAGCGCTGAGGCGGGTGAGAGCCAGACCTGCTGCTCTGTAGCGGCTGAGGCTGGGGAGACCTTGCGAAGAGATGAAGTCACACTCGTGAGTTTGCTCTGAACCAATGGCTTTTGTTTTTGAGCATGACTAGAGCGTTTCTATGGGTTGTCAGTAAATAACCTGAAGCTGAAATGACAATGAACTTACACCGTCACCCACTATTCTGGCCTTCTTGTTCTGCTGAACAGTCTGCTAAGTGTGAGTGGCTTTGCGGATCATATGTCGAGGATGACTGTACATACCTGGGCGAAGGCTTCACGAGATGGGTAGGTCAATGCGCTAACATTTGTTGGATCACCTCGAGGTTTGAAGAACTCGTAGAAGCTACCAGGTTCCGTCCCAATTTCTTAATCAATAGAGGTGGATTAGCATTGTTCACTTCGTTGGTAATTTGGCGACGATCCATTGCTAGCCGTTCTTCTTAGTAATTGATGTGATAGCGAACCATATAGAGTGCGCTTACAGTGCTCAGGTGATGGTGCAGTCTGCCGCAGGAGCGAGAGGAGCCGTTCGACCCTGGAGTGAGAATTGCAATGCTGTGGGTGACACAGTAAATGTAGGATTGATGAGAGTAACGAGTGAGCACGGTCTCTTTTACATCCTGATCGCTGACTTTCCTGTTCGCCACGTTAGGCAACAAAGGCTTTGTATACAGGCTCTCCTTCCAGGTAATAACCTTAACTCAAAGCAAGTTTATATATATAGTAATAATATTAGTTAAGATCTGCATATATTATATATATGTTTACAAAACTATACCTTTTGTAATACTTGCCACTGTTAATTGCGTTGCTTAACTGCCTTGCTATTAGATTTACCCCTACTCTAACTAAAGCCTACCTGTATCTCTACCTCGCTGTAAGATTCGCCACTAGTTAGAACAGTAACTCAGCGCACATTAAGACTAGCGCGACCCACAACGACCTAGCTCGCCTTGACGGGCCCAGCTTAGGCAGGTGATACTCCTGGCTGCAAGCTCTCTGTTGCCTAAACAAGCCAACCAGCTTTGCCTTTCCGCACACACCTACACACCCACACCTCTCCTCACACATCCTCTAGCTATCCTGGTCTCTAACAAGAACAAGACAGTAATCTGCGGATACACTGCCATGGAGGTAGAAGAGCTGCAGGACCTTGTCAGCACCTGTCGACGAGACGCAATCACAGCGACGCAATCACAACATTCAAGTTTCCCAAGCCTCACGAGCGCGATGCAACTGCAGCACTCGTTCTGATTGGCGACGACGTCCCAGAGCTCCTACGAGAAGAGTTTCCAACTGACCGATCGATGCCCATTTCAACATTTGGGCGTCTTGGGGACTGTCTATCCCTCTCAACTGAGCACGAGCACCACCTCCTCCTCGCAATTGTACACGCAGAATGTCTGATCTTCTGACTGCGGTGTAACCCACACTAACACGCTGCTAGCTCTGACCCTCAGGCTTTCTACAGCTGTCAAAACTGCGGCTGAACTAAATGCATGGCGTGCAGACAAAAGGAGATCTGCAATATGGGCATTGGGGCTTAGTGCCTTTATCGGTATTTCCGAGGAGGATACAAGTATGTTGGAAACGCGTGGTGAAACAGGACAGGGGAGACTGATGGCTACGTTCTCGGTGAGGTGGCTTTCAGGAGGAGGGCTGAGCGAGATGGCGCCAGTCTGTGTGGCCTAACGCGGTGGTTGGGATGGGTTTGCTCGCGAGTGCTGCGCGGGCTTTGAAGCACCCATGGCGGAGGTGGGTATAGTGCTGTGTGACATGGTGTATTTCTTTGTAGAAGACGTTGGTGTAAAAGACTGTGTTTGAGAACTGCTCACACGTACACGTTGTAGCAGTGATGTGGATTGGGGTCCTACACACAGATCAACACAGGGCAAGTATAATGCACATAGTTTCCCGGGGATGAGGAGACCGCTGGTCCACCGCGTCGCCTGTGGTATCGTTTATCGCCCCTATGAAAGCAGTAGTGTCCATCCACATATTCTCTCCCTCTGAAGCAGGCGTTGTTGCAGTGTCAGCCCAGTGCCGCCGGATTAAGGGAAAAGTGAAGAGCTGCCTACTACCATGACATGTATACTCTTTCACTTCTATCGGGACCCACACATCCTCATTTGCATGGAAAAACGCGCCTTCAATCTGTCTATGTTCCTTCCACTGATTCCACTCGCAAACGCAGAACCCTACATTGACTTCCACCACACCGTCACTCATAGAAGTGATATCGCAACTATGTTCGACAACACTCTCTTCATCCCCGCTCCTTTCCATCCGGAGGGAGAGTATCTCACTTACCTCTCTCAATCCGGAAACGCCCTCGTTCCTGCGCGCGCTTCCAAGTCCCTTCGTCCCGTTCCTCAACGCATGACGGTGTTCAAAGAATTTGTCCCTGGCGCCACAGAGCACGACGCATATGCCCTCTACCACACACTCAAGGACATCGACCTCCGCATCGAACCGCTCTACGTTCGACAGCGGCTCCTCCAGGGCGCCCGGCACCATCTGTATATCAACGGGCAGCACATCATCACAATACCGCATAAGCTACTCCAGGCGGCAGCGCGTTTCGGGATTTCCAATGTCAGCCCGAGCATGGTCGAGCTCCCGCTGGACACGGATGCAGGCGGCGTGAAGATCCTGGTTCGGCACCTGCTCGACATCGCAAACCGCACCGACCGCCCGCAGCGTCTGCGCGACACCATGACGCTGTACGACTCGCTCGCCGTGTGCCAGGCGGCGCGCACGCTGGGGCTGACGCGCTACACGAACCACATCTTCCACACGCTGGCCATATATCTCTCAACCTGCATCCCAAGCTACGAGGACATGGACGCGGTGCTGCGCTTCTCGGCAACGCACTGGCGCCTGTGGCAAGAGATGGTATGTAATCTCTCTGCGGCGGTGCGCGGGGATGAGATCGCCGACGTGGAGGGGTTTGCGCGGTTCTGCTTCGCGCGGCCGGTGCTGTATGAGGCCATTGTCGAGACTATGCGTGTGCAAGAGGCACAGCAGGAGCAGGCACGGCTGTGGGCGGAGGAGAAGGAGCGTCGAGCTGTTGAAAAAGAGGAGCAGAGGAAAATGTGGCTTGTGGACCTGAAGTTGGAGCGTTCTCAGCGTGACAAGCAGGCCGAGCGCAGAAAGCACGCTGGTGAGCAGAGGGCTGACAAGAAGAAGCGGACTGCGCGTGTGACCGCGATGCGACAGGTGTGTCTGGCAAAGACGCGTGCTTCTGGTAAGGACAGGGTCATGTCTGCCGAAGAGAAGAAGTGGTACGTCAAGGAGTTCGGGAAGCAGCCTCCACGTGGTTGCTAGATGGCAGGAGCGTTGCTGGTGTAGCAGTTCTTTGGACGTTGTTTGCTTTTCTCGCTATTCATTTCATGTGCGGAAAAGAGTATTGTCTCCCTTTCTGCATTGGCATCGTGGCAAGCGGTCTTGAAAAGCATGAACCTCCTGTTCGGCGACATCCGAGTTGTGCACAACTACAAGTAGAAAGCTTGGGAAGAAGCATCTCCTATTCGTAAATCTTACTGATCATTCACTGTTTAGACGGTTGAAGATTGTAGGTCGAAAGTTGGAAGTCGAAGGGAAGCCGGCCTGGTGTTATGTTCTCCATTCGTCTACACACATCCCTCTCCGGGGTATTGTTAAGCGAGGGTACTATTTCCTACCCTATAGACTATGCCAAACCTGCTTCTTACATACTCCGCGATCAGCAGTCCGTAGACGCTGTCAGCAAATGAAAAACCCATAGTGCGTAATAGCACTCCAACCACGCCAAAAAGCGTTGCTCGTAACTTGATGATGAGATGATGATGATGTTGACGGTAAGGTAATGTACAAGCGAGTGAGTATGTAATGATGTTATGATGGAGCGAATGTAGGTGTGTGGAGGATGGGCGGAACTAGGTGACTATGACTAGAACATTACGGTGGTAATTCAACGCGTTCCTCCACGTTGGGGCCATGGGCATGAAGGCCTGTACAAAGGAAATAAACACAAGGAAACGCGATCTTGTGATATGCGGCCTCGGCCTGCAGGTCAGACACAAGGCTTTGTGCACGGCTCGGCCTTGTTGGTTGTGAACGACGCGTCCAAGCGCTGCGCGTTGGCTTGCCTAGTGTGAACTTCGGAGATTTGCCATCGCAATGGCAAAAGTTTAACGCCTTGGTGTCTCGTCTCCGGAAAAGGTCTCCTGGACTGTCTGGTCGCCGAGTGGAGCGGAGATTGGTCCGGACTCTTCGGCTGCTGTGCGCACAGGCCTTCGTCGAGATCCTTTGATTGCGAGTCGTATTTGCGGAAAGTCGAACCGGGAGAATACGCGCTGCATTGTTGATCATAGCACATCCCAGATATTACGGACAATGGGGCTGCTACCCAGCTGTGCTGGACTTCGAGGATCGACTGTGAGTTTCTCAGGCGTCCATTGCCTCGGTGGCTCGCCCCAGGTGTGACCGTTCTTGCCATCTTTGATGGTCTCATCTGAGTATGTTGGGCTGACGTCTTCGGCTGAAGAGTCCAGGTCAAGGTGGAAGGGGTTTCTTGTGAACTCTTCTGCACGAGGGGACATCAATGCATCCAGGTCATCCATGGTCTGATGGGGCCTCTCGGGCCTGTTGGCTAGCTTGGACTCCATCTCCGATTGAAGCTTTGACAATTGCCTTTGCTCTTTCATGTTTGGCGACGAGAATCGTGTGCGTATGGCTTTTGCAGGGGTCGCCAGGAATTCTTTCGTTCGTGGCGTCTCTGGCCTGGAGGGCGGCGACAATTGTTCAACCTCCTGCGTTGGCGTTGAGGCAATAACATTAGTCTCGGGAGCTGTGCTCAGGCCGTCGGTGCGTGCTTCGGTATTCAGCTTCCGCTTAGGGGGAGCCGCTTGTAATGCTGACGGTGCCCGAAGCGATGATGGCGCCTGCCCCAACGTTTGTGTCGATGAGGTGCGTGCGTGTCCATCAAGTGACGCAAAGCCGTTGAATGTTTGGTGCGCAGGCGGAAGGATGGCTTGGAACGCTGGACGCCGCTCGTCGTTTATAGATGCTGACGAGCTTTTCACATTGTCGAATTGACTCCCGGATGAAAAGTCTCTCCTGGTAGGTGATGTGAGGCCGAATGGGTCGTCATCGCCTGAACTGGGTCTGAGTGGTGCCATGTGAAATTCTGCAGCTCGAGGTGATCTCAGTGTAGGCTCCAGTATACTATTGGTTGAAGCAAACGCATCTGTCGGGAACGAGCCAAAAGTAGGAGAAGCAAACTCGGGAGATCGATCGAGTGCGGTCGCGTTGTCAACGTGTGCGAAGGTCTCTGAGTGTACTGGCTGGCTCGCTTGTTCAGCGGCACGGAATGGAAGCAGATTGCGAGGCTTTTCGCTGCGATCGCTCCTTGTCTTGGGCAGTGTCATGCGTGGTGGGGGGAACATTGGAGATTTGGGTGGTGCACCGAGCTGGAAAGAATTCTGGGCTTTTGGTACCATTAGCGAGGGACCCGGTTCATCGTACTCCGAAGGCCACGGCAAATCAAATGACGTCTTGACAGGCGACTTGATCTCGTAGTCATCATCCTGATCTTGATGTGTGTTGAAGGAGGGCAGATTGAATGTCAATGCAGCGGGCGACTTGAGAGGTGCCATTCCCATCGGCTGCATTGGTGCCAGATGCGTGCTCTTCGTCTCGATCGATCGCTCGACAGGGCCATCTGAGTACGATCGCAATGAAAGTTGGCGCGAGAAATTCGGCACGGGCGGTGCTTGCAGTGTAAGCCCAGGCGCTGGCGTTACAAATTCTGGCACGGTGGGGATCTCCGTTGGTTCATCAATCTTGACTTCTACGACAGGCACAATGTGACCCTTGGGATCGACGTAAGGTGTGGTCGTCGGTGTGGTCTCGTTCGAGAGATCAAAGTTTGACTGACTCGAGTCCCACGAATTGCGAAAGCGTGCTGCAAATGCGCCGCTGGGAGCAGACAATGGACCAGGAGAAATAGCCATCATGTTGCCAGTGCTGGCTCGCTGCATGGTGAAGTCGGTGTCTGGCGGCAAGGGCGCTGTCTGAGGCGTTCGCGACCCGGACACATCGTCTCTCTCAGGATTCGGGCACGAGAATCTGTTGCTCGCAGCATTTGTGGATGGGAAACCAACTCTCCGCCCGAAACCCTGGTTCTGAGTGCGACTGTTCTGGGTCTGCCTGAGGAGACCGTTGCGGAACTCCTGAAGCTGCATGATGAGGTTCATGTTAGGTCCAATCCACTTGCTTCGCTTCTTGGCTTTGTCATACGCTTCCTGCACGCTGACCTCGGGCTCTTTGTACAAGCCATATGCCACCACCAAGCTAGCAGAACGGCTAACACCGCACTGGCAATGAACCAGAACGCGCTTTCCCTGCTTGACTCGGTCGTCCATGATCTTGACCAGCTTGTACAGGTCCGGGACAATGTCAGTGTTGTGTTCCCAGGGCATGTGAATGTATTCTGGAGTCTGGAGCGTTTGTCCGTTGATGATGATTTCCCCTGGCTGGACCGTCTGCAGAACTGGAGGCGTAGCCTTGGGGGTAGTCGGCGAGTCATTTCCAAAGCCGAACGAGGTCTTTGGTTGTCGCGAGAGCGCATCGAAATCAACATCCTCTGCGGCCGGTCCATCGACTCTCCTTGCATTGAGATCCTTTTGCGACTCTGAAGGGTGTGATGTGAATGGGTTCTGAACCTCGCTAGCGACGTTGACAATGACGTCAAAAGTGGCGGCTTGCTCAGCGGTGGGTTCGAAATAGAGGTAGACACCAGCAGGGTATATACAGATGGGTCCGTTGGGGTACGCAGCAGGCTTCTCTTCTTTGGACTGGGGGATGTCGAAATTGGGCTCCTCCTCTTCCTCCTCCATCTCGAACGGCACTTCTGACAGGCCGCTAGCCTTGGTTACAATGGGACGCAAGGCGGGAAATTTCATCCCGCCCGTCGGGGCGGCGCTTGGGGAACATAAGGGCAGAGACGGTGAGGACTGGAAGTGGCGTAGTGTAGGTCTGCTGAGAGACGGCGTGGATGGAATGACAAGTCTCGTGGGCTTGTTGTCGTTGATCCCTGGGGTTGCGATGGTCAAGCTCAGATTCGACGGCCGTCTCCGTGGAGGTGTTGGCGGCTTGATGAAGAGAGGCGAGGGGGGCGCCGAGCTATTCTTGTCCTTGTTAGCCTGGGCTGCTGCTGGAGCAGCGGGTCCCTGGGCGCGAAGGTTGGTGAGCGAGGTGGTGGTGTTGATGCCGAGGTTCTTCAGATTGCGGGCCTTTTTTGCGGGAGTTGTGGGCCGTGCCAGCTCGAAGAAATTGTTCCCGGTCAAAACGCCGTCTGACGTCTCAGGTCTCCGTGCCCTGAAGTCAGCAGCAAAGGAGTGGTTCGCAATCTTGGCCATGGGTGACTCGGGCGAGGGCCCGGGCGAGGGGTCGGTCACGGACGACGAGTCCATGGTGGAGATAGTGGTGGTGGGTGAGTTGTCCGAGGAGGCGGTCGAGTTGGAGTCGCGCGAGTCGTGGTGGTTGTGGAAGGACGAGAAGGGAGCGCCGTGTATTGTGGTCCCGGTCGAGGTGCGTTGCGCTACATTGTTGCCATGTGCGGTGGTGGTGTCGCGGTCTGGTGTGTGCGAGGGTCCAACGCTGTGCGGCTCTCCTCCAAAGACGGCGCCGAACGAGGGCATGGGCATGTAAGACCTCGATGTTGTTGTCGGCATGCTTGGGGCCGGCGCAGACGGGGCGACGTGAGCGGCGTGAGCGGGGAGGGTGCTGGGCCCGCGGCTGCAGTGGGCGTACGTGTGTTCAGACGGGAAAGCAAAGGAGGGACTGGGTGTAGGAGAGGCTCTGTGGAGGGTAGGCGAGTTAGCAGGGCAGCCTAGCGTTGGGGCAGCGGCAGCGGCAGAGGCAGCGGCAGAGACAGAGGGAGAGAGAGGCAGACATGGCAGCGTCGTGGGCGTGGGCGAGGGCGAGGGCACCACACGGCGACATGGCGACATGGCTCGGGGGGCGGGCAGCAGAGGAGGGAGCGACGGGGCACAGCAGGAGAGGCAGGTATGCTACGCACCAGGACAAAGTTGGGTGGGCAGCAGGGTGGGCGAGGACGCGAGGATGCCGGATCCTCGAAGCGCCAGAGGGAGTGACTGCAGCAGGCTGATGCGCCGGGCGGTGGTGGTGAGCTCGACGGGCGCATGCGTCGCAGCGACGAGGGCGACTGGGCGACTGGACAAGAGGACGAGTGGGACGAGTGGTCGAGTGGTCGACGGGACGACTGCACGACTGCACGACTGGACGAGTCGACGGGCGCGGGCAGGCTCTGAGGACGGACGGACGGGCGCGGGCGAGGGACTGGCGGCGGGCGGGCGTCGTCAAGAGGGCGCAGGGTATGCAGAGCCACTGCCGCCGGGGAGCATGAGGGAGGGGATCGTGGGCGGGCAGCGGGCGTGGGTGGTGGACTGGCGGGTGCGTGGGAGCTGTGAAGCCAACCAGGCCAGCGCTACGCTTTGCGGATGGCGGACGGCGGACAAGAGTCGAGAGCCCGCTTCGTCTCTACGCGCCAGCCATCTATAAAAAGACGTGCCCCGTCCACACCCCGTCCACACCCTGCGCCGGCCAGCCACTCAGCGCGCCGCGCCTGCACCCAACGCTGGAACCGCACCAGCAATCAAAACTCACCGCGGACGCGCCATGTCCGCGTCCCAGTGTCTGCCCTCACCGTGCCTTGACCGTGCCTTGACCACCGTGGTTTGACTGTGCCCTGACTGTGCCTTGGCTGTGCCTTGACTGTGCCTTCACCGTGGCCTGGCCGTGGTGCTGACCGTGTGCTGGCCTTGTGCACTGTGTCCTGGCCGTGTGTCCTGGCCTCACTCTGCGAGTGTCCCTCGCCGACGCCGCGGGGGAGCCCTGCACGCCACCAGCATCCTGTGCGCGTCGTCGGCGAGGCTTGACCATGGATGGCCCTCATCTGCTGAGCGACCATTGGCCTTTGGCCGTGGGCCAGGACCAGCCGCCGCCGTCCCCCTGAAGCACGCACACAACTGCTGCGAACACGCACTGGGCCTGCGCTACTCCACACGGCCGAGCAACAGTGGGCCTGAGACAGCCAACAAGAGCCGCATCGACAACCACCCTGCTACCTGCCTTGTGAACAGGCCTCCTCCAATTGCAGCCCCTCATGCCCTTGCCTGGCCTTGCCTGGCCTGGCCTTGCCTTGCCCTGTCCTGTCCTGCCCTGTCCTGCCCTGCCCTGCACCTGCCTCGCCTCGCCTTCGCTCTCCCAAACACACCTCCTCACCCCGTGATGCAGACGCCTCGCCGGCTCGGCCCAGCGCTGGTGTTTCATTGACCTCTTGCCGCAAACCCTCACCAACGCTATCCTCCCCAGTCCGTCGCACGTTTGCCCGCGCGCCCACAAACAAACCCTAAGCCCTTTGCATTCGCCAAACATCTGCATCTCCAGCCTGATGTCTCCCCAATCTCTCGTGTGCTGACGCCCCCACTCGTTGGCGTCGTGAGCGAGTCCCCTCCTTGCCCCCGTTATTAGACACTACGTACTGTCGCAAAACCGCGTCAGCGCACACAGTCATGTGAGAGCATGATGCCTGAGGGTTTCACATCCGAGCACGAGTCTGACCAAGAAAGCTGGTTTGTTTCGCAATCTCTTTCCCTGCCAAAGGGAAAGAGAAGAAGAAGAGAAAGAGAGAAAGAAAAAAAACTCCCCCAATCCCTCTGCTGCGGCCAATTCCATTCCCCGCTGCCAAAACCCTTCTTCCATGTCGCTCGTCCTGCACTGTCGACCCACGGGCGACCTGCTGCGTGCATGCACTCGCCTCCTCCGCGCCTTCTACATTCGTCCTCTCTCACCCCTTCCACTCCCAGCACCTGCCCCCGTGCAGCCCGTTCCTGTGACGCAGTACTCCTGAACTGGGCAACTCGTCGACCCGCACCTGTTTCACCTCTCCCGTCTGCGTCGACAGTTTCCTTTCACGGCTAGCCGGGCGAGCTCGGGGCAATACAAACCTGGTGGTGATCGGACTGCACTGACTTTGGGCAAAGCCGAGAGATTGCCAGATTGCCGACACGTGAATCGCTTTTGCGCATCCGATCGTCGCTGCTGGCTACCGGTATACGACTCGATGACTTGTTCGACCGAGCCGTCGTCAAAAGGCGTTGCGGTGCAATTGTGGGTACAAAAGGTAATGAATGATTGGAATGTCTGGACGCATATTCATGTCATGCAACTCTTCGCTCCAAGTAGCCTTGAACCATGGAAAAAAATAGACCCGAGATCGTCAATCTACTCGTCTTCTTTACGTGAACCATGAAAATAATAGAACCGAGATCGTTAATAACACGTCTTCTTCACTTGAACCATGGAAAATAACAGGACCGATATCGTCAATAACACGTCTTCTTGAAAATGATAGAACCGAGATCGTCAACCTACCCGTCCTCTTTAGTCAAGACCTTACGACCTTTGACCTGCATCGTGGTAAATATGCTTCAATCCTGGGTACCAATCCCTAACGCCCGCGCTATGCATCATGTTTCTCAAACCGTGTTTCCTGCTGCCCCAAGGAGTAACTCGACTTCGGTCCTTATGGTCCTCCATTGATCTGTACCTCAACCCTGCAGGTTCGACATGGACTCTCAAGGCAAAAGTTCCAAGTCCTGCCCCGCTCTCCATCACCAGCCTAACGGAACAGTCTCTTTCCACCAGTCCTTGCAGCCGTCCTCTCCACCCCCTCCAAACTCATGCCTGCAAACCCAGCACCTCCCCCATCCCTGTCCCGCTTGTAGCGTCTCAGCGCCTCTCGCAGATGCGCCGGTGTCAACGGACCCTTGTCGCATTGCTTCAGCCTCTCCTGTAAACTAGCGTCCTTTTCAATTTCGATCCAGATAGGCTCACTCCTGTCAACTTGATTAAAGTACAGGCCTGCACCCTGAATGTCCGCATTCGTCGGCTTGTTCCTGGGATCCTTGATGTGTGCCGACGGGCGGCCAAGGGACTGTGCCAGGACTGGTGGTGGCAGGTTGGGATTTGGGAGGTGTGTGCGGGACACGGCCCATTCGTCACGAACGGTCAGCGCCCGGTCGATGATCTCGCCCATAAAGGACTTGGTGTAGGATGTCACTGCGATAATGACGGGTTGCGGGACAGACTGCGAGAGCGTCTGGTTGACCAGCTTGCGGACCGTCTCGCGCTTGAGACGGATACGGCGGTATGTAGCGTAGCGGTCGGCTTGGGAGGGTGTCATGAATTCCATCAACACGCGCTCGTGCTCCTTTTCGAGGTTTTTGCGATCGGCCATGGACTGCCCGCCTTCGAGGGCCGTGTCCATTTCGTCGTCCATCATGTCATCGTCGTCCTCCTCATCGTCTTGTGCATTCCCGTCAGCATCCCCCTCGCCATTCATAGCGCTGCGTGTGTCGCCTTTGCCGCCACGCATGCTGGAGCCTGCGATGCTAGCATCATCCGCATTCTTCTTCCGCCTCTTCTTCCCGCCTGCGCCATTGACGACTGATGATGTGGCCACACTATCGACTGATGGTGAGCGCGAGTAGCGCGCTGGCGATCCGACCCCTTCGGTTTCTGGCGAGAAGGCGTTGCGAAGCTGTGAAGGTTTGCGTTTCTTGGTTTGCGCCGACGACAGCGAGGACACGCTGCCGCGCTTTTTTGGCATGGTGAACGATGGCATATACGGCGGGGAGGCCATGGCTGCTAGGTGAGGCTGCGCAGCCTTGGGCGAACGATGTGGGTGGGTTGGGCGCCGGAGTTGAGTTGATCGATGTCTTGGAGCTTGTCAACGAACATCGCGGCAGTCGCGTCCCGCAAATCGAGCTAGTGCGCGCTTTCACCATGCTCGAACGTGCGTCATCCCGCTGCCAGTATTGGTTATGTCATCGACAATCCATGGCATCCTACACGTCTAAGCATTTATACACTCGACGGGTGGCTTACAGGTTGTCTAGCTAGCATAAATCCACTGCTTTGATTCTTCCACTCGACCCCTTCGTATTTGCACTACATCACAGGACTCTGTAATACTATAAATCATGGCTTCAGAACACACATCCAACGGCATTCCACCAACAGCAGAAGGCATCAACGGGGCATCTGCAACAAATGGAGCATCATCAGCAAATGGCACATCACAACCTCCCCAGTCTGTCGAGGACCTCCCACCTGCCGCCCTCGATCTGGCCGCAAAGCTGTTCGACTTGGCACGCGAAGGCAATACCACAACGCTAAAGCAATACATCGATGCTGGCGTACCGAGGAATCTCACAAACTCTGCCGGCGACACCTTGCTCATGTTGACCTCGTACCATGGGCATGCAGAAACTGCAAAGATGCTGCTGGATGCTGGCTCGGATCCCAGTTCCTTGAACGAAAGAGGCCAGAGCATTATTGCTGGAGCTGTATTCAAAGGCTATGAGGATGTAGTCAAGGTCTTATTCGAGGCTGGGGCAGATATCATGGGTGGTCAGCCGAATGCTGTAGATTGTGCAAGGATGTTTAAGAGGGACAGTCTACTGGATCTGTTTGGGGTGGAGCTTGGGGAGGGAACGGAGGTTAGAATTGATGGGCAGACATAACAGCACATCGACGAAACTTGCGGACACATTCATGTAGAAATAGATATGGGTATATTCGCATCACGACACAGCATGACATCATAAAAAAAGGGTATTGGAAGAGTAAGCCTCGTAAGGCGTTTTCAGACTGCTACACTAGCCGTCTGTCCCATGATTCATTTCCGTGACGACCTGAAGAAACCGTTCCCGCTAAACAAGACGCTTAGTTCTCAGCCAACAGGTTGGCGAAGTCCTGGCCGGACCTCTCCTTGGTGTGCTCAACCTTCTTCTGGCCGAGCTTCTCCTTGGAGAAAGCAGCGGCGTAAGGGTTGAGGCGGAGCTGGACCTGGAAGTTCTTGAGAGGGTTCTTCTTCTGTACAACACCGCGCTTGGAGATGGCTCCGCCACGGACGGGGCGGAGGACCTTCTGGACATCGCTGGAGTTGATGATCTTGGAGAGATCGGTCTGCTTCATGATGGTGGTGGGCAGGAGGTAGTCCTTCTTCAGGGCAGAGGTCTCAGTGGTGGAGCCGTAGATCTTGTCGAGAGCAGAGAAAGCAGACGACGACCAGATGACGAAGCGGCCAAGGTGACCACCAGGGGCGAGCTGGAGGAGGTTGAGCGAGTAGACAGAGCTGGTCTCGACACCGGGGATGTTGCGGAAAGCACGGACGAGCTCCTGGCCATCCTCCTCGGGGTTGACGATGACCAGAGGACCACGGCGCTGCTTGTGGCGGCGACCCCTCATCTTGCCCTTACCAGCGCGAACCTTCTTGGAGTTCTTGGCCTTCTCAACGTCCTCACCGGCACCGATAGCCTTCAGAAGGGCAACGGCGGCGGAGGTCTTCTTGATGGCGCCATCGGCGAAAGCGGTCGAGGAGACAACGAGGGGAACCTCAGGGACAGTGCTGATTGCGTGACCGCGGGCCAACAGAAGAGCGGGAGAGCCGGAGGCGGCGATGGCGGAGGCAACCGCGAAGCGCTTCTGGTTCTGGTTGATCTTCTGGTGCCACTTGCGCCAGACCTTGGTGGGAGCGAACATGCGACCGGAACGGCACATGTTACCGAAGGCGGCCTGACCAGCGCGGTGAGTTCCACCACCGGAGACACGGGGGATACGGGCTACAGCGCGTCCAGTACCCCAGGACTCAGCAGAGGTCTGGTGACCAGCCTTCTCGGAGACGGCATAGGGCTGAATATGTTAGACTTGTATTTTCGACTCAATAGATCCGTGGACCGCTCACCTGTCTCTTGTTCTTAGCCATGCCGCTGTGGACGAACTGAACGAGATCAGGTCTCACAGGGCTCTGCAAAGTCGTTAGCAAAAATGTCCATTCGTATCCGTAGACTCGCAGCACGCGCGGCGGCTTCGCAATTTCGCGGTTTGTGGTGACTGACCTTGAAGACATTGGGCACAGCAATGGTCTCCGTGGAGGCCTCGCCCTTGGGGCTGACAATACCGACTGTAGGGCGGGACATGATGACGGGCGTCGTGAATTGCCTGGTGGTTAGTACCGAGATTTGCGATGCGAAAAGTTCTCTGGAAGGGACGAAGGGCGGGAGGCACGCCAAGGATCAAAATTGTTAAGCGAGAAATCGTGGGGCGATGCACGTGACCTTTCACCCCAACGACAATGTTGATCTTGAATGCCGAACACCAAAGATATCATGACACCAAGACAACTTTCCTTAGCTGTGCCGCAGTCGTTTCTCGGCTATTCCTTCTTTGACATTCAGAGAGACTGGCCGGTTTCGATCAATGGTCCTACGGACTTGCGGATTAGGCTGTCTTAATCCATCAAGCCCGCTATGCATTCCAGCCAGTTCTGTTATTATCTCCAAGTTGTATACTCAGATCTGGATTACTGTGTAAGAGGATCAATGAAGGCTTCGCGAGCCTCGTTGAAGCTGGCTTCGACTGGAAATGTGATCTACGCATTGGGTAAAAAGGATCAGCCTTTCATCGTCATTCATGATGTTCGTGGTGGTGACGTTGAAATGGGATAGAGCTTGCATAAAGATAAGCTGAAGTCGACAAGTGCACTGCTACTGCTGCAAGCCGATGATACCAATAGTGTTCCCAACGCCATCTACCGCCTGCGCCTGAAAATATCGAAGCTCCCCGAATGAACGAATACTCGTATGTCTGCCGAGAGATTCTCGACCGTACTATTAACCCTCATTGGTATGAAGCCTCTACACCTACCCACGCCAACTCGAACCCGCTGAAACCTCCGACCATACCGCCAGGACCGCCAGCGACCCATACATGCCGTGTCACTTAGCCTTGCCAGAGCGATCGACATCGCACTGGTGAATAACACATAGTTGGATGGCCAGCGTGACCGGTTTGTATTATGAGCTTCGTGTAGTGTATTGTCTGAGGATAAGCACTCCAGTTCTTATGATGTTTGACAAGAAGCAGACGGTCGTTTGCAGCTACGCTGCCATGAAGGTGGAAGACTGCAGTACCTGGTCGGTACTCGTTGACGAGACGCCATCACAACGCTCAGATTTCCTGATTGATCCTTACGATCGTGATGCAACTGCGGCACTCGTTCTTATCAGCAACAACATCACATAGCTGAATTTCGACAATGACTTATTAAAAGAAGCTATTCTTACATCTATCTCTATACTAGATTATGAGGTTTTTACATAAACCATGTTGCAACTTAACACACAATAATAATAATAAGCATTTTAAGTTTGTCTTTAAATCCAGTGTATAACTGCCTAGACTGTCTAACAGCGCCTTAACATATATGTACTGCCTCGATAGTAGAAGAGACAGGTGTACGGAACTCATATCAATTGACGGTACCTTAACGCTGGCAGATATTGCCTTGATGGCAGGCAAGCGAGGGGACTGGTCATGCATTTTGCCCGACGGGGCCTCAATAGTAGGAGGCAGATTGTTGTGGGTAGCTACATTGTCTGACGGTGCTTTGAAGGGCTCCGGAAGCTAGGCGATAGACAACGTTTGAAATGGCAGATGCGAGTCGTACAGCGCGATATCCACAAGCCTCTTTATTTCCTGCGGGCCGTTGAGGATATGGACGACAGGTGCGATAGTCCACCACCGTGGAGTGGCTATGCTTGGCTGTTAGCAAAATTGTTAGCGCAGTGTCATGGATAGAACGTATGTTGGAACAGTAAAGGTTAACCATATTGCGGAGACATACTATACCCGCGTGCATTCTTGTCTGATCCACAGGATCAAACTCAATCAGGACCAACGTCGAGAGATCCTCCAGAACGTGCTCCTGCTCTGTTGGACAAGTAAAGACTAGCAGCTTGTAGGACTCCTCGGCTGCAGTCGACTTGCTGATATCAATCTCAGATATGTTGCGGATAAACAGAAAGAGATTTGCCTGCTCTAGAGAACGAAGTCAGCACCTAGTGCTTAGGGTTTTCTAGGGCAACTAAATGTCTGCTGTGAAATAAGACAGCGCCTCTCCTACAGAGATGATGCCTTTAACACCCACAATTGTTGTAAACTACTCAGCGCTATATCTCAACTCATTGTCATCGTCCCAGAGAATCTTCGCGCTTCTACTCAGCTTGTTGATGTCGGCGCTGGCCATAAACACGTCTGGAGGCTTCTGCTGGCAGGTGTCCAGGCTGAGCGAGCAGTTCAACTGCATAACAGTTGTACCATCAAGGTATTTAGAAGGCACTTTTTTCTATGCAAGGTGTGTATAAAAAGGTGAGGTGTTGCTGCTAAACAGGCAGAGCATGAACAAACTCCAAATCGCAGCGGCAGGGTAATTAGCTTAATTGGGCTGCAATCTTCCCCCTTGAGCGCGGCGCAGTAAGTGCAGTGGCGCGCGGTGAATCTAGGTAGGTCTTGAATAACAAGGGTAGGATCAGAGACGGCACTTTTATCGAAGCAGGCGAATAAGTATTACACAATCAATTAGGGTTGTTACAGTGCCATTAAGTGTAATGTATACGCGCCCTCTTCCCTCTACTTTCGCTAGAGCACAGCAATGTGGAGGTTTGTATCTGCAACTCGGGAATATCTGCGACTCGGGAAGCTATATAATGATTATGCATCCTTCACCTCGACATATCCCTATTTACATTAAGGTCCCTCTTATCCTCAACAAAGCCCAAGTCCGCTCTTTATCTACAAAATTCAGACTAACCAACAGCGACGGCTCTTGCTGTCTACCGCACCGTCGAGGCCCCGGGTATATCCAAATACGTCTCACGCATTGTCACTAAGCTCGACGGCATTTTATGGGCCCACCTACGCACGAGGTGTCATGATAGAATCTTGAGTAGTTCAGCGATGGTGCAGTGAGAGTTTTCAGTATTAGAGTTTTTTATCAAGGGTGTGGTACTCCTTGTTAGCATATTTGGCTTTGTGCAAATAAGCGTTCGAATGAGCAATAATAAATCGCATGGTGGCTGACTTTAATGTAACTTTTCACTCTGACATGTGTCTGAATGCAGGGCTCAGTTATGACACCCTCAATGTCACTCAGATTTTCACTCTTCTCTTATTTTCTAAACCCACGTGGAACGCGCTTTCACTCCCATGATAGATCAAGGACAATATTACCAGCGTGGCTCTCACTTTCCCTTCAATCTGAGATCGATGTTCCTTACTTCAACCCTGAGATTTGAAAGGCATTATTAGCCACCACCAATCTTCTACACAGATCACTTACCAACCCTTTACAAATTCATATCCGCTAAAATGATATTCAGCATCACTACTAAGAACTCAGTGTTCAGCTACACTCCAGAAACAGGTAAGAAAGGCGCGCTGGTGGAAGATGAGAAGAATGGGAAGGTAGATGAAGCAAATGATAGCGCGGAAGAGAAAGGGAGCCAGAAGTCATGGATGAGCGCAAAGTAGATCATTTTCAAGAGGTGAGGGTCCATGTGGATTATCTAAGCCCCTTTTGGTCACCGAGTTGTAGCCTAGAACAAGACTAACACCGCATTTACTGTCTACCACAAAGTGAATCATGCTTCCTAACAGCTCTACCATTGATATGTGAGAGCGCCTGTGCTCTGTTTTCGTCAGCAGCAAAAGCCTGCGATATCCGGTTCAGGACTTTCTCGGACTTGCTGAGTCATGGGTTTCCCGGAGCTAGTATAGTCGCGTCAACCCTCGTACAGTCAACTGAGTTCACACCACATTTCCAGCCCTTTTGTTTCCGGATAGAGTTGTGTCAGATCTGATGTCCGTTTGACCAACTTTTCAACTCCTGAAGTACTACTATGGCGCATCGAAAATGCCGAAAGCGTCGACCAATTGTTGGACGTGCAAACGTAGGTTGCTCCAAGCGATGGATTATCTCTACTGACCACGTCGCAGAGCGTAAAGTCGGCTGCGACCGGGCATTGCCCGAATGTCTCAATTGTAAGAAGGGACAGCGGTTTTGTCAAGGCTATGGTCTCCGGTTGGCATGGCCGGACAAACAAGATGGACGCCGCAAGCAGAAACGGTATGAAGTACAATATCAAGCCACTGTCACCAAGTACCTACCTCGCAAGGATGGAAATCTCCAATTTCTAAACACTGTTATTGGGGACCTGAACGGATCCCGGCTTTCATTCCGAGAGCTTACCCAGGGTGACTTCATCAAAGTCATGTGGAATATTCCTATGCCGTTGGATTTCTGCTCCATCAATGAGCAGGACGGCATGCTTCTTAGCCATTGTAAGCCATCCAAATGTGATCGTGGGCTCACTTTGCTGAAATGTTTTAGATGATATGGAAATAGCGCGGATAACGACCACCATTGACGACGAGTCAAACGGCTTTCGCCTAGCCCTGATCCCAATGGCACTTTCCTCGTCGGATCTGTCTGCACGGAGCATGCTCCACTCGACCTTGGCCATTGCCTGCTATCACCTTGGTCGTCCGCAGCAAGCGCTAAAGCACAAAGTCCGGGCGATCAGGGATCTGAGTGACAGCTTCGCCAGCCTGACAATCGAGAATGTCGACGCTGTTTCTAAGACACGACACTTTGCAGCTTCTATGATGTTGTGCGTATATGGTGTATGTTGACTTGCCAGAATGTTGCTGGCAGGGTGGCTAACAGAACGGCAGGTCTTCGATGAGTTCGATACTTCGTGGGCGATGCACCTTGACGGCGCAAAATCTGTCTATGATACGATACCCGATGCAATTAGGTCTAGTGTTGATTTCGAGTTTCTGGAGCCGTGGTTTCAGTACCATTACATCCTCAGCCAGTACACTTATTCCCCGCAGAGGATGGACTCGCAGATAGTGCTTCCCGAAAGCACAGCAAAGTCCTGCAAAGTGCGTCACCACCCGTTACGCCAGGAGTTCCGCAACTAATATCCACAGATCATCGGCGTCCTAGGCTGTTCGACTGAAGTACTCCATTTCATCGGTTGTATCAACCACCTCCGCGGGTTCCAGCTCCCCGCAAGCCGTCGCAGCAGCACTAGCGCACCGTCTCCCAGTCTTTCACCCACCCACCCGGACTTTCCTGACTTGGTAGCACAAATCGAACACCGCCTCCTCAACCTTCAACAAGAACTCGTCATCCAGCACGGTTCAACCTCTGGCACCATCAACAGCGCGCGCATCAGTATGACCGCAGAGCTGTACCGAATAGCCGCAGTGCTCTACTTCTACCAGACCGTCCCCTCAGCTTTTCCACGTGCCATCGAGCTCCGGGATCTTCTTCGCAGTGGATTGGAGCTTCTCTGGAAAATGAAGATTTGTTCAAGTCCTTGGCCACTTTTCATCATTGGCTCCAGTGTGACGGAAGATAAGGATCGGATACGGTTTCTGGACTTGATCGAGACGAGTGGGTCGAGTAGGCGCATTGGGAACTATACGATCATTACGAATCTCTTGAGGGCGCTTTGGAAGAGGCAGGATCTGGTGGATGACGAGAAGGGGAGGGCGCGTGTGGATTGGCGAGACTTGGTGGAGGAAGGTGGGTATATGCCTTCGTTCATCTGATACAAGTTCTCGTTTTATTTTTATTTTCATCGTCAGCTAGCGCGCGACAGCAATTCTGGACCCTGAAAACATTCGCTCTCGATACATATCCTGTTCAGCGCTGCCAAACATTCCAACTACCCCATTGGTTTAGTCATCATTCATCTAGCATCCATGTTTCCCTTCGCCCACTCGCGCAACACATTCTTCTTAATCTTCCCAGTGCTCGTCTTTGGCAACTCCTTCACCACAACAACCTCCCTCGGCACCATAAACCTGCTAATATTACTCTGCTCCTTTGCCCACTGAATCACCTCATCGCCCAGTGTCTCGCTTTCTGTGCCGTCCTTGGTCGTGACGAATGCCTTGGGCCGCTCGCCCCAGTGCGAGTCCGGCACAGCGCAGACGCCGACCTCGAGCACCGAAGGGTGCGTGGCGAGCATGCCTTCCAGCGCAACGGAGGAGATGTTTTCGCCGCCTGTTAAAAAAAGTCAGTTGGTGGTCTGATAAACAGTGATGGGTATCGAAGGGAACCATACCCGAGATGATGATATCCTTTGCGCGATCGAGGATTTGGATCGCGCCGTCTGGATGCCAAACCGCCAGATCTCCCGTATGGCTCACGCCTCCCGCCCACAGCTTGCGCGTCGCCTCAGCGTCCTTGTAGTACCCCTTTGCGCAAATGTTTCCTTCGAAAACGATTTCGCCGATTTCCTCACCGTTCTTCTCGACGTTGATGAGCACGCCTTCTTCTTGCTCCGTCTTGATGACGCGAACAGGCAACCCAGTGACGAACCCATGCCCCTGGCGCGCCATCTTGGCGTACTTCTCTTTTTCGGGGATCTGCTCCCATTCAGGCATGTGGTAGCCCTTTGTAATGGGGCCGTAGGTCTCGGTCAGGCCGTAGACGTGAACGGGGTGCAGATTCAGGTTTGTCATTTGCTCGAAGAGCCAGGCAGATGGGGGGCTTGCGGCGACGGTGACGCGGACTTCCTGAGGAAGGCGTTCGGCTTCTTTGGCTGCGCAGAGGAGCGTGTTCACGGTGGGCGCGGCGTTGAAGTGCGTGACACCCTCTTCCTTGAGTAGGCGCCAAATCTCAGGGTAGTCGATTTTGCGAAGGCAGTAATGCGTACCGCGCACTGCTGTTACGCTCCAGGGAAAGGTCCAGCCTGTTGCGTGGAACATGGGCAGCGTCCAGAGGTATTTTGCGCGGCCGGTGTGGTAATTGAGTCCGGACTCGATGACGTTGCCCAGCGCAGCGAGGTAGACGCCTCGATGTGTGTATTCGACACCTTTAGGGCGTGCGGTTGTACCGGATGTATATGCTAGAGCAAATACTGCCTCTTCGTCAGGAGCCTGCGCTTCGAGATCCGCCCAGCCTTTCTTCCCGTTCTCGATATCGTAATTGAGTCCTTCGAGCACAGCATCATCGAACGGGCCCGACAACTCGCCTTCCGTCGCGTCCGTATCTGTGTCGACCAGAATCGGTACGTTTGGTCTCTCTTTCCTGTAATCGTCCAAAATCTTGACAAATTCGAAATCGGCGATGATCATGTCCACATCCGAGTGTTGGAAAATGTAGCTGATATCGTCCGGCTTCAGACGGTAGTTTATAGCGACATTCACTGCTCCAGCAGCTGCAATGCCATAGATCGCTTCAAGGAAAGCGGGAGTATTCGTCGCCAGGATTCCTACTCTTTTATAGCCATGCTTTCGTAGATAATATGCCAGTCCTCGAGCACGATCGGCAGTCTCTTCATATGAACGTCGCAGAATCTTGCCGTTCGCGGTTTTGTGGTAGATAGCTGTCGCATGAGGTTCTATTTGTGCGGCTCGCCAGAGGAATGATGTCGGGCTCAGAGAGTGGAAATTGTGGCGATGGTGGTACTCATGACTGTCGCCTGGAAGAATTGGAGCTGGGCCAGGTACAGGGTTGGCTGATAAGAATTGCGAGGCCAATTGCTTTAGGCGATCCGTGGGCCCCATGATGGCGTGCGGGTGATATAGTCAAAATGAAAAGATGTCAGGGACTCTACAAGGATAAAAATGAAGAAGCGTCTCGCGACCCCTAGGTGACAGTGGTACCAGCTTCTTTAAAGATGTCGGTTATGAATCTGAAGCTATCGACGCCCAAGTGCGGAGTAGTCGTATCGGAAAGAACAGCTGTGCGAACTGTAGCTCTGGACCAGAAGTCACAGGAAATTGTTGCAAGGAAGACGGACAATTATACGAATATCATAGATGAGAGTAACAATAGCTGTTCTACTCGGTTCGTCACCCTGAGAACTTGAGTGAGATTTCCGAAGTCCGGGGTAAACACGGCGTGAATGGGTACGTCACAACCGAGGTTCTCCACCATTGGCCGTCCCGTTAGAAGTCAGCCGCCGCCGTCCATCTCTCCGGCGGCTTCGGGCCGTGACACGAAGCAAGAGCGCGCGATAAATGTTGCTTCCATGTCATTTGGGTATCATGTTCAGGATGGATGAGTATTACGAGTTGTGAGCACAAGTGAACAGAAATTGGGATATATTTGCAGCAGAACTCCATCATATGCTGTGATAGGCCCTGGGTTTTTCAATTCGTATTTCTTCTAACCGGAAGAGAAGTACCTGAGGACAGCGCTGACCGACGTTGAAGAACCCCATAAACACGTAAGCATCCTGGAATCGGTATGCTCTTTTAGCCTGGACACCTTTTCGATCGGTCGAAGTAAACAGGATGAAAAGATCCCGTGAGCCCAATGCACTCCGCGCCGAACGACATCACCGACACCGACATGTATCATCAATCGTCGACATCTAGTAACCGAGAGCGGTGAGCTGCTCCTTGGTCTTGCCGTCAACGTTGGCGGTCTTCTGGGCCTCAGCCAACTGCCTGCGGGCGGCCTTCTTGCGCTCGTAGTAAGCGGCGCCCTTGACTTTCCTGCGCTCCTCAAGGCTGCACTGTGTGTTAGCATGCATTTTAAGGGTGTGACATCCATGGTACGTACCGAGAGACAACGTCCTGGTACTTCCAGCCGAACTCGTGTCCGAGACGACCGACGGTGCAGTACTTGCGGCCGGGCTTCAACCTCAGGACACGGAGGGCCTGGGGGACGACGACGCGCTTCTTCTTGTCGTAGGGGGCGGGGATACCCTCAAAGGTCTTAAGACGCTCCATAGCGGCGTTACCGCGGGCAGTCTTGTGAGGGATCATGCCACGGACGGTGCGCCAGAACATCTTGGAGGGAGCGCGAAGATGGAAGGGACCACCACGAGTGGGGTTGTACCTGGTCTGCTTGCGCATGAACGCCTGGTACTTTACTGAACTAATGTCAGACTCTGCTTTAATTTGCAGGAAATTCCTCAAAGCGCTCAATGAAGAGCAGAGGCACATGGCGTCAGGGACGACCAGTGAATGTTTGTGTGAGCAATGCATGGCAAAGCTGTGTATTCCATCACACGTCGCCGTGTGCTCTGCTCTCCTTCGAGACGCTTCGATAGATCGGGGGGAACGTACGCTTCGCGCGGAAGAACTCGCCGGAGATGTTCAGGGCCTCGCATCGCACAACGACAATCTTCTGGCCGTTGAGCAGCTGCTTAGCGACCGTGGAGGCCAGGCGACCGAGAAGGTGCCCCTTTCCGTCGATGACCTGCGCGGCGTGTTAGCTGGTCCTATCTTGTCATTGCGTGGGCGTTCTTCGAATCTGTGACATGGCAGCGCCGCGGCGGCTACGAGTGCCATGTCGTGGATAATGCGTGTGCTCGTGTGCTTGCGCTGCAGGGGCGTACGTACGATGACCGGCTCGAATGTCGACATTTTCCCGAATTTGCTGGAAGGTTAGTGACGGAAGGTTGGAGTTCGAAGACGAAGTCAAGTCGAAATTCAGCAGGAGTCGGGGGGCCGCGCTTTCCTCGCTGTGCGTGCTAGCCCAATCAGGAAAGGTTAGCGCGATTATCCTTTAGCGAAGGGCACAGCGAGGGAGGCGCGCCCAAAACGATAAAGAACTCTATAATGGAAGCCAATCGTGGTGATGAAGATAACTTGATCATAATATGTGCAATTGCTGCCGTTCAATAGAGCCTTCAAGGACTTGGCACTAGCCATGTAACTCGTTGTGAGAGTCACGATCATGGTTCTCTCGCACTAAAATGCAAATGCGTCGCCAACCATAGTAGCGATCTTACTGCGAACGCGAAGCTGCATGTCTTGTGTCCAAAAGATGATTGAGTTGATATTTTCAGTGTAAACACGAGCTTGATACTACTGATGATAGCCTCAGATCCCAAGACTTACTACCCAGCTTCTCTGAACGTCTCGCTCGTACGCGTTCCTCCTCTGACTTCTGGCGTTGGACTCCATCTTCTCATGAGTTCTGAGCCTTGCATTGGTCCCTGTGATGTTAGGAGTATGGTCACATTGCAAGCTTACAGACCGGTGGCTATGTGCCGCCTCTGCTTAGCAGCGAAATCGAATCGATCTTTTGGTTTCGCCCACGATGATGTAGAGATGAATTTGAGGTTCGCCACGGCAAAATGCTCAGCATACTCATCTGTTGAATCACAGTCAAGAGGCATACATATTCTGCGCTTCTTCTGTTTTTGTCGTGCCTGCCTTCAGCCCCTGCCTTCCCGTCAGCTCTAGTCAGCCTCAATTGCAATCCTCTGCAGCCTCGCAGCAACTATACAGCAAAAGCATGGAATCTACCGTCACGGGCATGTCGGTCCGTTTGGTTAAAGACCCTTGTTCCTTTGCCACTTCATGCAATCTGTGGTTTGTTCCGTTCTTACTAGATTCGAAGCAGCACTTGCGACTTGATCGGTGATACCCTGAGTGGCCGAGATTTGCCAACAGAGACAACATAGAGCCATTGATGCTTTTCACAGATGTTTGACACATTCCCTAAGATCAGCTTCGGAACAGATTGACCTGGTTAAGTCCCCCTTATAGTCATCACACGCTCCCGTTGGTGAGCACTACGCAGAAGCTGCTGGAGGGTCGGTTTTCGCTCGTTTGGCCCTGCTGTTTTACTGTCTGATGGTATCGGAAAAATGCGTTCCTGCAAACAAGTGTGCTCTGTTTACCGTGTTTTGGTTTGGACCTGGTCAAGTCAATATACGCACTCTGAGCCAAGTTCTCGATTGAGTATACTCGATCCAATTGTTGTATAGTATGAGGCAAAACTACCCCTAAGGTGGGTGGGATTACATTGAAAAGCCATGTTTGTACTGATCATATCAGGCATGTTCAGCGATGAGCGTGAGTAGCTAACTTGGGACCCTCACAGCAATTCCGTAATTGTGTCGTCAATGTAAGGTTCGCCAAAGCTGGTGAATACCGCTTATAGTGCTCGTTGCGCATCTTCGGCGATTCGACATCCCTAGCTCGATCCACAGTCTGGATCCCTTGGGGGATGTCACCAGGTATCGACAGAACTTGAGAGGGCAGCGTGCTGATCGTCCCGTCAGCCCTACGCCTCCCTGTGGCGGTTGCTTGTTCACGGCGGTCTGGACGTGTCTGTTCGTGGTCGGGAGAAAAGACCAGCAGCGCCACATGTCGAGTCCTTTCCATTAAGCGCTAGAAGCCGTTCCGCTCTGCGTGGCTGTGCAAGACTTGGAAAAGAAACATAATGCTACTGAGCCACCAGGAACTCTTCTTTCTCAAAACCCACCAGCCTCAACCTACAGACGACACACGAACCAAGCTGCCCGTCGCGCATGACCGCTCTCGATCTCAGACATATTCGAAACGCTTGGCCAACGATCTCGACCCTTATCACGTCTTCGACTGCCCACTTTTCTTACTTGTTACATAACAGAAGTCCTTCCAGTTGCATACGCCACGAATATGCGCGATCACACAGCCATTCCCCAGAGATCGTGGCTTGGCCGTCATACGCCGAACCTGTTCAGCCGCATGTCCGCCCGGGAAGAGACGGCATCTCCGCGGTGATAGCCACACTTCATCAGCCGCACTACATATCTCAGGAGATTCTTTCATCACGGCAGCATACATCCGCTGCAGGAGAGCACGCCAAGTGTGGCTCATACGTGGCTTTTTGTGGCTAATACGTGGCAGTGACGCAGCCACAATTGAATGGCGTCGAACGAACGAGTCAAGCGTCGACGGACACCTATGGTCAGCCACAAGCTTAGGCAGGAAACACTTGATTATCGTCAGGCTAGAAGTTCCATGCAGGACTCTAACCAAACTCGCAGATTTCCCCGAGCAAGGAGAGTACACTTCGCACCGTCATGGTGATCCGCTTAGCGAGGTACCTCGGTGCAATGACGGAGCGTCCGAAGACGAAGTGACATGATAGTAATCACAGCAAACGATCAAGATGAACAGACTCGCGACGAAGTTCCCAGATCTTACTGACCCTTCGGCTTACCTTCTCACTATGAACGGAGACAGCAGTTATGCTCGCTACGTTTATGTAAAGATTGGCGGAACAAAAAACGTTTCCAAGGAATGTGTACGGCCACACGTCGCAGCCAATACTTTCGGCCTGCCAACTAGGGCATAAAGTAATGGGCTGATTCCTAAGCGGACAAGCGGGCCCACTGCACATTTCTCAAGGCTCGGCATGGCAGCAGTCACCCACAGCCGGCGGAGCACGCTCAGCTTTGCGTATCGACTCACGAGACGCTGCGTTGTTTGCTGGGCATCCTCCACGTTTTCTGTCTTGACTTGGCGCGCGGAGTGCCAGGACGGACTGCGTCGCCATGAAGCACCAAGGCATTGGCGGGAATGCCAGGAATGTGTGACGTTCATTTCGGATGCTGACCAACCGGATCAGGTCAAGCCCCACCAGCCTCAATCAAGCCACGCTGTCACAAACTGTGGCCGGCGCTACGATGTGAAGGCTGGTGAAAGTGGAAGTGCACATGTCGGACCTCGCCTTGAATCACACCCCGAGACAAGCCCACGTCTGGGGAGGAATTTCACGGCCTGCTCTTGGCTACATGATGGTGTCTGCTGTACCCACAGTATGAGACGGTGTCTTTATCCGGTTCGCTGATCGGCCCTGCAAGCAGAAGCTTTAGAGCGCCCGAGGAATCATGGGATGAGCAAACCGTGCATTGGTGCCAATCAGGTCTTTGAAGTACCGCCCTATTGACCCGACAGCTTCTGCATGATCCGCCGCGCACTGATAATACCAAGGATCAAGGCTCTCTTGCCTGGTCTTGGAGTGGCGTGGGTGGCGCCTTGTTTTAGGGACCTTCCTATCGTCTCATCCTATGGGCTTGTACGCTGCTGGCAATACCATGACGCCACAGCTTGAAGATAAGCGAATGGCTGTGCGTTTGCACTTGGCGGTGTGGTGGTGCAGCTCCGCCGTGCTGTGCTAGGCCTCTTCGGTTGTGCAAATGAACGATGCCGGAGCACATGGAGGGCGTGCGAAGACACGAATGACAAGCTGGCGGCCAGAACAGTTTGGTCAGTCTTGATGGGGGTCTTGATGGGGGTCTTGAGCAAGCTCGGCGGGACTCTCGTACACTGCTCGCATCCCACCACAGCAGCGCAAACCCTTGGCCTGCTTCCTTGTGGTGCACAAGCGGATCCCTCGGCGGAAATAACGCGACTCGACTCCGGTGCCCAAGGGCGGGACGACGACTGCCATGGAACGGCGCTAAGGCCCTCCCCATCAGAATCCTATTGCTTGGGACCCACCTCTCCGCCGCTGACTGACCCTGTCCTGACACTCAAGCCATTTACTCTTAGGCGCAGCACCCCCCAGCCACAGTCATGTTCCCCAACTGTCGCCATGGCCTCCCCAAAGCTCACAACAGCTGATGGCCAGAACACAGGCTCCGGCCTTTCTGGTCAGTATGACGCCTCACCACACTCAGACAGCCCAGAAATTGCAGAGGATCAATCGTCCGGCAATGATCTCGCCGATGACCAGGGGCCAAAGCCACAGCCCATGCAAAAGAGGCGGCGTGTAACCCGTGCTTGCGATGAGTGTCGACGAAAGAAAATCAAATGCGATGGAAAGCAACCTTGCACCCACTGTACAGTCTACAGCTATGGTAAGTATTGCAATCTTCTTTGCTTGTTCTCACTGCGTTGCATTGTGCTGACTTGAAGTATAGAATGGTACGTCCGCTCAACCGCCGGGCTGCGCACGAGTTACTGACATCCCTTTAGCACATACGATCAACCGTCCAACCGTAGGCGAAATGCAACACCACAGTACATTGAGGCCCTTGAGAGCCAATTAAAGCGTGCCAAAGCTCTATTGCACGTTGTGTTTCCGACCATAGACCTGAACGACCCTAGCATTGACGCCCATCTCCAGAACGGACTTCTGCCACAACTACCTGTATCCGCGCCGCGCGCCCCGGTGATGCCTACTGATCCACGTTTGTCGCATCATCCCATGAACCCACCGCCCGAGGCAGCCGATGATTCCCACCTAGAAGCAATGGTGAAAGCCACGGGTCAACTAGATCTAGACGAAGAAGGCAATTGGGACTACCATGGCCACTCGTCAGGCCTCAGCTTCATGAGAGGACTGCGACAATTCGGGGATATGTTTCAGGTGCCGCCCGACTCCTCGCCGTCTCTCAAGCACCGCAACATATCTGTAGATCCTCCTTCGCCATCTTCAACGCGATCACCCGCTGCATCGTCGGCCGCATTACCAAACAGTACAGAACTACCGAGCAAAAAGGAGGCTATCAGTCTGTGCGAGAATGCGATTATCGATGCAGGTGCAATGCAAAGAGTCGTCCATTTGCCAACCTTCTACAGACAGCTGGATCGCATGTACGACATCCCTGCCGAAAACTATACCAACGCAGAAAACAACTTCTTGCCCTTGTTATATTCTGTACTAGCGCTGGGCAAGCTCTTCTCACAAGGCGAGCACGATCTGGACAAGTCGAACTACGAGACAGTAGTCGACGAAGGGTGCGTTTCTAGATCTCCATAAACTGCGAACTTCACTAACAACCTGAAGCTTTCGATACTTCAGGGCTTCCCGTCAGCTACTCGACATCACCGACTGCCGCGACCTGACATCCCTCCAAGCGATCGTTTTTATGATACAGTTCCTACAATCCTCGGCCAAGCTCAGCACCTGCTATGCTTATATCGGAGTCGCTTTGCGGTCAGCTCTGCGCATGGGTCTGCACCGTTCATTCAATAGCAGTTTTAATCCTATCGAGGCTGAGACACGCAAGCGCCTGTTCTGGGTCATCCGCCGGATGGACACTTACGTGGGTGCAATGCTTGGTCTACCTCGATTTTTAGAGGACGAAGATATCGATCAGGATTTCCCCATGGAGGTGGACGACGAATACATCACGGAGACCGATATCTTGCCAATGCCAGAAGGGAGCATCTCTGTGATGTCTGCTTTCAACGCCCATACAAGGATTGTGCAAGTGCTGAGCAAGATTTGCAAATATGTGTACCCCATTAAGGGCACCCAATCTGGCGGCAAGAATTCGGTGACCTATACGGTAAAATACTCCAAGATCCGCGAACTTGAGCAAGATTTGGCACAGTGGCTGGATGAATTGCCCATGGCTCTCAAGCCTGGCGGCGAAGCGCCTCACATTATCATCAGGTCCGTTTTCTCAACTTGTTACACTTGACACCTATTGACATTTCTACAGAGTGCAGCAGCTTCTTCGCATGGCTTTTGGACACGCGCAACTTTTGCTCTATCGCCCATTCTTACACTACGTCTCTTCGACATACAAAGACAACACGACTGATCAGAGAGCATTCGCATGCGCCTCTGCATGTGTAAGCGTGTCTCGTAACATCATTCACATCACCTCCGAAATGAGGCGACGCGGCCTATTGGCGGGAGCGTACTGGTTTTCCATGTACACGACATTCTTCGCAATTGTTTCAATTCTGTACTTTGTTCTAGAAAACCCCAACAGTCCGACAAGCCTCGAGCTTCTCCGGGACGCAGCAGAGGGCAAGGAAGTTCTTGCCTACTTTGCTAAAAGGAGCATGGCAGCCGATCGGTGCAGCTCTGCGCTCAACGTAAGTACTTCCAGCGACTCAAACAACAACGCATATACTTACTTTTGTTGTAGTCCATGTTCGAAAGACTACCCGAAGCTGTCAAACAAGGCCGAGAGCTTCAAGAGTCAAGAAAGCGTCGACAAGACAGCTCACCGCAATTCCTGGGATCACGATCGCAGCTACTCGAAAGCGATTTGACATTGCCACGCCGAGCCAGTACTTTTCCGGAGAGCCACCCTGATGCCAAGCGTACTGCTCCTGGTCCTTCTCTGCCCATATCTCAATCGCACTACGCCAGTCTTGGATTGGACTCGTCTTTCAACTCACCTACACAACCTAACGCAGACTTCTTCGATGCAGTACCCGGCCTGACGCCTACATCCTCTAATGCCAGTCTAGGACAGTTTGGTTCCCTACCGAACCGTCCATCATTTCCACCTACACCATTGTCGCATCCTTTTACAGATCCTTCTGGCCTCAACGTGCCAATCTCAGACATCTCGACCATGATGTTCCCCTCCGCCGATCCTCTGGCCTACCCGAACCCGCCAATGACCACTTTCGAAAACAAGCACCCACAAGCTTTCGATCGCAGGCTCGAAAGTCCGTCCGTGGTTGGCCCTACCTCTGGCATCGATATGAAAGCCTATCCCGCCATGTTTGCGTCCAGTGGTATTCCTACAAGCTCCCTGCGACGCCACGACAGCGAAGCACAGCTTTTTGGACCCATGCCCATGTACTTGATGCAGGCTGCACAGGCTCAGAGAGGACATCCGCTCCATTCAGGTAGCCCCAGCATGCACCACATGCCTGGTCAAAACATGCAGTTTGATGAGCTTCTTAATCAAGAAGAATGGGCGCAAACGTTCATGGATCCGGCAATGGGACTGTCTAGCTCGAGGACGCCGTTTGGTGGAAATACGCAGTTTCAGCCGCCGGGACCTGGGGTGGGAAGCTGGCGATAAGGTCTTTGCCGATGACAATTGCGGGGTTTGGTACCTATGGACTGCTGCTACAGTTGCGCAAGGTTCACAGGAGCTGTCTGACGAATGCACACGCATCCGCGGCTCATCGACACATATTCTAATCGGTCGCACATTTCCCTGCAGCGATACGACGAAGGAACACGCACCCTCACATACACACTACCTTCATTACCTGACGATTCACGGACATGGATTCGCTCAACAGCACGATACTCACGGTCGACGACGGGCTGGTACCGGATCTAAATTCTTTGCCAGCGCTTCTTCCGTGTAATCCTTCCGTTTTCGCATCATCATGGCGCCGTGGGCGTCCCATCTAGCATACTCTCTTGTCTTTGAGCGGCATATAGCAGGTTTACGGCGTTGGTTATGTTTGTCTTTGCACGGAATTTCGAATTTTCATACTCTATACCCGGTGAGAGGGGTGGATATCGGACGAAAGGGGATGATCTCGGGGTTGCCAGCGGAGAAAGGCTGGGCAGGACAAGAAGGGCGGGCTGCTAGGCCCTTGTGGTAGCACCTACCAAAAGTAGTCATAGACGAAAGAAAGATAATCTCCACGTTGTTGTTTTCCATTCGATGTGATTTGGAGTATATGTACTATAGACTACTGCAGCCTTGACGCTCAATCTGTCCACAGACAACTGTAGAAGACATAGGAAGGCTAGCTCGCCCGCAAGGGGTTAGCAGCACTAGCCACAATAGCAGAAAATCAAACAACGTCATCGTTCGTGTCAAACCCGACGAGCGCGGAACCAAGGTCGACCCTCTTTCCTCAATCACAGCTTGAACATCCTTCTCGCCTCAAGACGCATGTCGTAGTGACCAGACGGCCATTTCCATTCCTTCTAGACTCGCGCCTCCCTCCACCATCTGCGACCACACCACTCCCAACAATGGCCGCCCGTCGTAAACACACATACACGTCCGTCTCTGACACCAACGGCTCGTCGTCCATAACCGCAGGCATGCCAGGCGGCACCGTCAAGCCTCTCACTGCCAGCGCGCGCCGCTCACCCTTCCTCCCCACCCGCCTCGAAGCGCTCCTCATCTCCATCTACCCTGCGACACTCCTCATGGGCAGCATAATCAGCACCCTGTCGCCTGCATCTCGCGCATCGCCGTACTCTGCCGACTCGCAATCACACATACCCGAGTTTGCGCCCAGCTACTTTGCGCTGAAGAAGAACGTCTTCAACGTGTACTTTGTCAAGGTCGGATGGTTCTGGACAACCCTGGCATTCGCCATGCTGGTGCTCATGCACCCTGGTTTTGGGCGCGGGCTTTCTGCCAAAAGGCTCAGGGCGGTGCTGCGGTACGGGCTGGTGACGACGTGGTGGGTGTTCGTTACGCAGTGGTTCTTCGGCCCGCCCATTATCGATCGCGGATTTAAACTCACTGGCGGTGCCTGCGAGCTGGCAAGAGACCCACAAGCAAGAGCCGAGATGAGCGACACAAAGGAGTTCATCACGGCAGCGACGTGCAAGGCTGTGGGCGGCAGCTGGAAGGGTGGCCACGACATTTCCGGACACGTCTTTCTCCTCATCTTGGGCTCGTCGCTCCTCTGGCTCGAGTCTCTGCCTGCCTTGACCCGCCTCGAGGGTCTGCGCGATGGCCGCCTCATCACTTTGTCCGATGGCAAGGTGGCGAGCGTGGCTGTGGAGAAAGAGGATCAGACAGCCGAGGGTGAAGCCACGGCCAGAGGCATCAAGTTCGCTCTTGGTGTCGCAGCGCTGATGTGGTGGATGCTGCTCATGACCGCCGCGTACTTCCACACCTGGTTTGAGAAGTTTACAGGGCTGGTCGTCGCTTTTGCTGGGTTGTACACAATCTATTTCGCGCCAAGGGGTGTACCTGCTTTAAGGACGTATTTTGGTATGCCTGGTGTGTGAGCGGGGAAGACTTTGGATTGAATTCATGACTGTTGACGTAAGAGTGGTGTAAAATAACGGCCTGAGCATTCTGTCCTATATTAAAGATGTGTATATCACCATTGACGTTCATTGAGTGGTGAATGCTTGGACTTTCGCTGCAAAGCCCAAATGACTAGTATGCTGCTTTGGACATAAAGGTATATGTTCTCGTCTGATGAAAACAAAAGTATGGGGGCATAATCTTCATTCGATGAAAGCAGGGAGAGGATATGCTTGGGGCTCAGATGAAGTCTTCGTTGGATGTGAGTAACGCTGGCTCCAAAAGTTTCTCGGCCTCGTCCATTGCTATTTCCCTGCGCAACGCATTACATCCTTGTAGGCCAGCCCACTTGATAATCGTGACTAGCCCCCCAATTTGTCCGCTCGGGTCGACCTTTGTTTGCCGGTATCGCGATTGCGAAAAGCTGTGGGTGTTCTGACTGGAGTCGTTCTTCTGAAATCTTGAAGCAAACTCAAAACACTCTTTCTCCCTTCGGACGATGTTTTCTTCCTGCTGTTATTGCTTGCCCGTATGTCCTTGGTTACATGTGCTGCGCAAGCCCTTAGTAGAGGACATACGGCCAACCACGATACAAAATCTGCCGTGCGGTTGCTTCGGCTCGACATTGTCAGTTGCTGCCTCCTCTTGTGCCTGTTGGACATCCATCTCGTCGTTGTGCTCGTGCTCTTAGTCATCGACAACGAAGTTGTCCGAGTTTACGGAATCTTCTCCACTGGACTCACTGCCCAGATTCTTGTCCTCGACGAAATATTGGGCACTCGAAGACCAAGAGTATACTTCATCTTCTGTCTTGACACTGCTTAGGTTGTATTGTCTTGCGCCCTCAGACTTTGTGCGCTCGTACGAATCCTTGGCCTCGACACTGTCATTACTGGACGAGGAAACTTCTGATGTCGGGTTTTCATGTGATTGGATCTCGGCTACACTATATGGAAAACACCTCAGGCGGCAGAGACTCAAGTGATAAGGGTCTATTATCTGCTAATGGCGCAGGATCTCTGGTGGTATGATGTCGAAGTCCCTGGCGGATTTCTTCATTGTCTTGTCCATGTAGGTTTTCCAGACAGCTGATCTTTGAGAAGGACTAGTAATTTGTTTATGCAGCTCTCAGAAGTGGCATATCAAAGTGAAGTAACGAATCTTTTAAAAGAAACACATCAGGTCGTCAACATATTGAGCGAGCACGTAGCTTAGCTCTTGTGTTGCTTCGCGGTTAATGTTGTTCGTTGCATGTTCTGTCCAGGAGGTAATCAGTTATCTTAAAAGAGTGAGTTGCACTCTAAAAGACAGCGTAGTCCTCTAAATAGCTATGAGACCTTAGGGTGCGGGCGCAGCAGCCTTAAAGACCTCCATTGGCGCTTCTTATGCAACGTTGCAGCCCGGTAACATGAGAGCTTAGATCGAGCGTTGTGCCGTGTTCACTGAGTACTCGCTGCCAGTAAGGCGGCCTATCCGGGCTATAGCATACGATGGAGCGAGCGTCTGTAGAAACGGGTTCAGTCAGTTTCATGGGTTTCATAAAAATAAAGTGTAGCTGCGATCGCGAGCTGGTGAGGTCGAGCTTGAAACATGTCTTAGGTAGTTTACGCTAGCTCTGATTGGGCGGCCGAGGTCGGCAACGTCCGCTTCAGATCCCCCGGGGCCTTCACACAAAGCCCAAAAGAACACGTGCCGCGTCTCAATTGCAGTCAGATCTCGGTAGAATGATTGCACGCTCAGTACGCATCAGTACACGAAGCTTCTCCACATCACCACTTGCGATCGTGGGTCGACAGGGACAAGCACCGCTCCAAGCTTTCCGGAACCGGCAAAACACCGTTCATAAAATTTCAGTGCCGCAACAGTCATCACGACTTTTTCGCCGCCAGATCTCAACATCACCAATTGGACTTCAACAAATCGGCTCTCGTGAAGCAGAAGGGATCTCAACATCCAAAAAAATGGCCGGCTCCGATCACTTCCTCACTTTGTCCTGCCCGGATAAGGCAGGCATTGTTTACGCTGTCACCGGTCTGCTCGCAAAAGAGAATCTCACCATTCTCGACCTGCAGCAGTTCTCCGACCCGGCGTCGAAGACTTTCTTCATGCGCGTGCACTTCGGCCACGCGACCGAGCTCTCTGGCCTACAGAAGTCGATGGCGGATCTGGCAAAGGACATGAGCATGACATACGACATCCGCTCCGTAGACACCAAGCCTAAGGTGTTGATCATGGTGTCCAAGATCGGGCATTGCCTGAATGACCTCCTCTTCCGCGTCAAGTCTGGGCAGCTGAAGATCGAGGTCCCGCTCATTGTCTCCAACCACCCTGAGTTCGCAGACATGGCCAAGTCCCACGGAATCGAGTTCCACCATCTCCCAGTCACCAAGGACACCAAGGTTGAGCAGGAAACTCAGATCCTCGAGCTCATTAAGAAGCACAACATCGACCTCGTTGTTCTCGCAAGATACATGCAGGTCCTATCTCCTCGCCTGTGCACCGAGATGTCCGGCAAGATCATCAATATCCACCACTCTTTCTTGCCTTCTTTCAAGGGCGCGAAGCCTTACCATCAGGCATACGAGCGTGGCGTGAAGATCATTGGTGCGACTGCGCACTTCGTGACCGCGGATCTGGACGAGGGCCCGATTATCGAGCAGCGCATTGCGCGCGTCGACCACGCACTGAGCCCCAATGAGTTGGTCGTTGAGGGCAGTAACGTTGAAAGCCAGGTGCTTGCTGCTGCTGTAAAGTGGTGGAGCGAGAAACGGGTGTTCTTGAACGGTGCCAAGACTGTCGTGTTCAATTAGATATTCTTACAACGATGGGGTAGGGAAACGGCGTTTAGAACAAATACAATAGTCTCAAACTAGACCAATACACGATTGCAGCTGTCCCAAGTACTTTGGTTGTCTGACCATAAGTTCTCGTTTCGGTAACCTCGGCCTCGGCATTCTACCCGTGTGCCTCGTCTCGTGGCACGTATACGAGTCCGCAGTGCATCACACAGCTCGTCTCGACGGTTAGTGTACCACAGCTGTACCGATATGGATTAATCATGGGGAATGATGTGGGGTGTGGACAGCGAAGAAAGTATAAGATCATGAATAGTCCGAAAGATTCAGCATCCTTAACCGCATCTTCTCCTCGCCGCATTTCTCATCATTAGAGGAATACAGAAGCACATAGAAGTATTCTTTGATCCCTGAATTGTATCTTCAGTCACAGCGTCATTACAACATGACATCCTCTGCAGCCAAAATGAATGCAGTGCCCGAGTCAGGGCCGGTCAAGACGGTCCAGCTACAAGGCAAGATCATCGCCATCACAGGCGCCAACAGAGGTACCTCGTCCCAATTCCTGCCACGACTTGCCACTAACATGCCCCAGGAATCGGTCTTGGTATTGCAGACTGCTGTCTCGCCAATGGAGCCTCAAAAATCTACTCCATTGACATCGGCGACACAGGGGATGATTTCGCCGCCGTTTCAAAGAAATACCCAGGCCAGATCTTTGCAATTCAAGCCGACGTGACAAAAGAAGAGTCGATCCAAGCTGCCGTCGACAAAATCCTCGAAGAGGCAGGAGGTCTGCATGGAATGGTAAGATAAATTCTTACTCCCCGCCTGTATCGTTCGTGGGATTAATTGTTATGCAGGTAGCAAACGCAGGCCGCACAAAACACAAGCCGGCCCTTGACTTCACAACCGAGGAGATTGACCAACTATGGGGCGTAAACCTCTACGGCTCATTCTACACTGCACGCTGCGCCGCACGAGCTTTCATCAAGCAGGGCGTCAAAGGTTCAATCGTCTTCACCGCATCGATGGCTTCCCACCGCCCAAACAAGGTAAATATCTTTCCAACCCTCACTCGTTTTGACTCGTGTCACTGACATCCTCAAGCGCGTCCCATCAGCACCCTATGGCGCCTCTAAAGCCGGCGTGAAGAACATGACGCACACACTTGCCATGGAGTGGGCGCAATACGGCATCCGGGTCAACTCTGTATCGCCAGGGCTCGTGAAGACGGCAATGACGTACTGGGTTGAGCAGCAACCAGACTGGGAGCAGCAGCTGAAGTACTACGGAGGTATCCCGCGGCTGGCAGAAGTCGAGGAGCTGGGAGGCGCGTATGTGTACCTTCTGAGCGATGCTGCGAGTTACACAACAAGTATTGATGTGCCCGTCAATGGTGTCATTGGAATCTGTTAGTCTGGATTGGGACAGGCAGGACGTTGCATAGATGATAGAAAGCGAACAGGCTTGTATTAAGAGAGACTGAGGTCTATCTATTCCGATTATTCTTCTTCTCTTCGAGCTGGTCTCAGATCTTGCTTCCGCCGTCTGAGACCCGCGTACGGCACGCCTCGTGTGATTGGCCTGATTTCTGACACGACTCCAAACGCGCAGTGCTGAAAGCCTTCTGTGCCCATGAACTCGTTCTCGCTTCCCTCGCTCAACACCCCGAACTTCAGTCGCGTGTGCATGAGCTCCATCGGGAAAGGATCGTTGCCCAGGCAAGCGCCACGGCTTATATCGTCAAGGGTCGTGTTCCGCGTGGTGACCAAGATACGAGAGAACCCAGTCGAGAATGTAGTACCGTCTTGCCAAACTGTGAACATACCAAACAGAAGAATGACAAGGGTCACGAATATGACAGGGAAATAGCACGTCCACAGCCGCTGTGGCACATAGACGAACGACGATTGCCACTGCGTGCGATTCATTTCCAGCTCTTGGTTCTCAACGACCAGCATCTCGGGTGCAGAGTACAATGACAGCACCATGTCAGCGAAGAACTGCTCCAGTACTTTGCCAAAATCTTTCTTCGGCAAGCTGTCAACGCCTACCAAGCGTGTCTTTGTCACATCCGACGATACTACTGCGTATGAGGGACCCGGTAGAGGAGCTTCCAACTCTATGTGGCCCCCGAGGAAGTCACGGAGCATCTCACCCATAGCATGGTAAGCCGCCATTTTCTTATACAAGCCAACGTCAGGTAGTGGTCTGATGAAGTTTTCGGCCGGAATCGGATCTGTGCTGTAGTTGAGCGACCCGTCTTCGTTGCGCGTGAAGTTCGTGTCCAAAACTGGCCCGAGGAATTCCAGCATCGGCATCGCCATGAAGTATGGCCCCGTGAAATTCCAATCTACCGTATATCTGGCTTCGTTCATGACACATCGGATGATCTTGGGGTCGTAGCGATGTGTCCAGTTAGTTCGGTAAGGCGATTCTGGGGCCAATGGTTCTGTAGAATTGTTTGACCATCCTATCCACAAAGTAGGTTCTGCTTTAAACACTCCCAGATCTGCTGGCACCTCGCCCGCAGGGACACCTCCTGGACCTCTTTGGAAATTATCCATCTGAGGACGCTTGTAGTCGCCAAGCCCTACATCAGCCTGATAAGCATTGCGACCTTCAGGCAGTAGTGCTGAAGTACTGAAAGGGGCACCAAGTTCGGCCAGTCGGCTGTTGTCTCCAATACCGTCCGCAACCAGATCACATTTGTAAGCCGGAGCAATGAAGCTTTGAGTATAGGTGCAGTTGTATGGTCCTCCGGCTTCAGCCTTTCCACAGACAAGTTGTCGTGCGTTTAGTCTGTGTGTAGAATGATTCATGAGGTTGTAACCGAATAAGAGCGCCACTCTCCTAAGTTCCGCAGAAGGCTGATCATAGTAGTCGAACCAGTTAGGACTCGTCGGATTCTCGGACTTGTCGGTTGTGTTGTAATACATCAAAGACCTCTTGTTCCCGCCCTTGGCTAGAAGATCATCCTCGGAAGGCTCGTAAGTTACTGGATGACGCCAGTCCTTGATTGTCTCTTGCGTAAAATTGATGTGTGGGACAGTCCGGCTAACAATCCCCGATTCCAGATAGTCGCCAAAAGTGAGGGCGCCAGGTGAAAAGATAATAGTCGCAAGTGGAATTATCCAGAACACGATAGCGATGGCTACAGCAACCGGAGCATTCGAGATGGTCTCCCAGTTGATAAACAGAGATGGATCGTCTGTAGCCCCGAATAAGTGATCGATTGATAGCACAGACAGCGCCCGTTCACGAAACGTCCTCCATATCCGTTGGCGAAAGACTAGGATGCAGCAGCCACCGAACGCTACCTTTGATAGATAAGCAAGCGCACGTCCATAGAGGACCCAGCGGAACTTCTCCTTCTCGTCATACGTAGGTCTGTGGTGCAGAAACTTGTACCAAAAATGCTGTGCAAGAGCTAGGAGGATGCCAGAGGTGAATGCAAGCACCATAATTGACGGCGTGCGCCAGTGCACTTTCCATTGCGCAGATTGTGTCGCGCGGTGAGCGATGAGGCGCTCTGTCATCGGGTCTGTTCGTGCACGTGAGATGCCCGTGCCGAAGGAGTAGAGAGTGTCGGGCGTCCTCTGGTATAATGGCCGCGGTGAGAGTGGCGCGAATGACGAGAACATTCCAGCTTTGGGGGTTGATTGCTGGCTGTAGGACTTGCCTGGTGAGGTCGGTGATGCAAAAGGCGTCATGTGAATACCTAGGCCAGGTTCGATATTTTCCTCAAACCTCGAACGCCTATCGGTTCTCGAGTCGTATGTCTCGTCATCGCTTGTACGCTGCGGAATCGAGGCATACTCTGGGCGTGAGATTCGAATTTCAGGTGAACCTAATGGCGACATTGGGACCGGTGGTATACTCGAGCGATCCATGGCTGTGATTGATGACGAAAGCTTGGAGAAGGGATTGCTCAGAGCTGCATGGTGTTGCGATATCAGAGGGCGGGAATCTGAGCCCGCTATAGCTTGTGCAAGGGTGCCGCACGGTGTAAAAGCGAAGATGCGAAGCTCACAACGGTGAGCAAATATTCGGAATCTCCGCCATGTGGCAGCTGGAACCCCATGGCTGAGATGCACCCGTCAGCGTGCCAAGATGGCCTCACGCATAGGGCTGAGGCGGTGCGGCGGTCATTCTAAGAAGCGCAGTAATAGCTGAACGAATTACAGTTGGTACTCGATTCCGATACGCTTAAGATTGCATCCGCCCAGAATACGCTTGTCAGTAGCTGCATGGTGTGCAGAATCCTATTGCTTGAAATAGGTCGCGTTTTGGTGCTCTGTCGCGGGCTGAGCTGAGCGTTGCCGAAGGCTAGACTCGAGTGAGCCCGTAACGTGAACCTGCGCCGCACAATGTCGCACTAGGTGTGGCTACGCAACGGTCGCTTGTCTTTTCGAAATCCCTGGAGAGCGGAAAGGCCGTGTACATATTACTATGAGCGGCGGTGTGGGTGCCCGGCTTTAACATTGTCATTTCGTAGCTCCGAAGCCTTCGAGCTCGAAGGATACCGAAGTGCCGAGCTCAGGAAACGAAGGCGTGAAGATCGGCGCCTGTGTACCCAATGAGCAGAATGGACGAGGCAGTTCGTTTCTCGTAGTAAATATTGCGAGGTTGATGAGAAGGCGTTCCGCGGTTGCAGGGTACGATGTTAATTAGCAGTAGGGATTCGGGGCGAAGGAATTCCCGCGTCATTGCTGGCGGGCCAAAACGTATGACATCACGTGAGGTAGACGCCTCTATGTTACGGCCTCCTTTCAACAACATCTGAACGCTTTATGTTCCACAGGATATGTCTTGAGATCGATCAAGTTGCATTAGCAGTGTAATTTAGATGCTTATTTGCTGAGTTCCCCTGACTACACACGAAGGTCCCAGCTATCCTTCCCAACATCCATCAAGTCATGATAAGCACTACCGTGCCCAGCAGTACGTATCAACTTGGGTCAGTGGACCCTGGGACACACTTAGTGTTAGGTTGAGTTTACACTCTGACTGTCGAGATCAGTAATCTCCGAGTATGCTCCTCGGTATACCCCTCCGACAATCAACACTTTCCAAACCTTCCTAAAGAGGCAATGAGCATCCTCTATAACTGAAAAATGGCTGGCTTTTACTAGGCAAGCACTTTGGCGAAAGACCCCGAGGTTTTTGGTCTGCATGTGGAATGTCAGCGAGAAACTCATGTGACTTCCAGAGTAAAGCTTTCAAAAATCGGCGTTCGACTACAACGCAAATACCATGTTACCTATGTACAGTGACCACCATTAAAACATGAGTCCCAAACTATGAATCACTTCCCACCCCTAAGCTAGCCCAACAAACTTCAAGCTGTCCTTCCACAGCCTCTCCGCGCCCTCAGCGTCATACGCATGAGCATGATATCCATCATTTCCCATATACGACATTCCCTCCTCCTTAGCCTTCTCCTCCGTACTCGGCGCCTCCGCGACACCACTCAAGTACCTCCCTCCCTTGAACTTGAACTCTTCGCCGACAGCCGCCCAAACCTGCGTAGCAGCGCCCTGCTCCGCGCTCTTGGCTGTGCGCTGGACCTCGGGCTCGAAGAACATAGCCTGCTGCTCGGCAGGAAGGTGCGTACCCAGGTTAGATGTCAGAATGAGACCCGGGTGCACGGATGTAGCGTGCAGGTTTTGGCTTCCGTAGCGCGATTCGATGCTGTTGGCTAGCCAAATGTTGGCCGTTTTGGACTGTCCATAGGCGCGCCACGGGTCGTATGGCGTCTTCTCAAAGTTGTAGTCGTCGAAGAGAGGGGGACCGAATTGGTGGCCTGTTGAGGTCACGCTGACAACGCGGGAGGGGTAGCCGGGTGTTGCGGAGGCGAGCAATGCGTCCTTGACAAGTTGGAAAAGTAGGAAGTGGGCGAGGTGGTTTGTGCCGAACTGCGACTCAAAGTTGTCTGCTGTCTTGCTGTAGGGGGTGGCCATGATACCAGCGTTGGCGACAAGGGCATGTAACGTGTTATTGGACTTGGAAAGGAAGTCTGCGGCGCCTTTGCGGATGCTGGCAAAGCTGTCAAGAGACATCTCGATGAGGCTGATTTTGCCGCCGGAGGGGTGGTTTTCGGAGAGTATGGTATCGACGACTTTCTGGCCCTTAGCAGCGTCGCGGACGGTACCGTAAACGTGAGCACCTGTTGTGTGAAGAGCGCGTAGCGTTTCAATTCCAAGGCCTGAGGAGACCCCCGTAATGAGGAACACCTTGTCACTAAGCTTTCCTGTCAGGCCTTCGTCTTCGATAACTTGGAGAGCAGTAGGTCGGGCATCGCCAGCCCCCTGAAGATTATTAAACTTGTGTGCATCTTCGTAGCGAGACATTGTGAGGATAATGTAGTTAGTATGATATGTTGAGCTTAAATAAAGTGGATCGAAGAGATTCTTTGTCTTTTTGAGTGAAATAGAATGATGTAGATGTGTGGTGTGAGAGCAGACATGGTGGCTTCTGTTGGTCTTATATCAAACCCTCTCTCTCTCGTAGGCATGCATGGAAGACGGTGTTCGCACAACACTGTGTTGTCTCTAACTCCGCGCAACCGGCATGACTAGGCTCCAGCTTCGAGCTTCGTCCGTTGCTTTCGTTTACGAATTCATTGATCCTTCTATAATGACTAAATGCATAACCGACCTTGTAGTGCTTATGCCACAGGATGCGTGGCGTTTGTCGAGTGTAATTGGTCGTGATTCACGAGGAGACGTGGTCGGTGTTAGCCATCGCTAACCTGTTGGGGGCCTCGATCCTTAACCCCGCCGTGCCGAGAGCAAAGCGCAACGCATACTCAATGCAGTGATTCATTGTAAGGAGCGGAATCCCGCAACGTCGGATTGCACGACTAATATCGGGCGAATGTTGTACCGAACATTTACTCTCGAAATTCAAGGCTACCAGCCTCAACACAAAGTTGCAAATAGACCGGATGGAGCGACTCCACCCATTCTCTCGAGTGCCTCCTCTACTTTACAGCTCCCTCTTCGTCCCCAACTCCTCGCTAAACTCACATTCTTCTTCGTAAACTCACCGTCTAGGCAAGGTCGTTCAGATTGTAGATTTTCTGAATCTCCTTGAGTTCACCCTCGTGATCAAACTTGAGATCCTTCAGAAGCCCATCTTTGAAGCCGAAAACCCATCCGTGCACGATCGGAAACTCATTCTGCGCATAGCTCAGCTGCACCGCTGCTGTCTTGATGACATTTCTGCACTGCTCGATGACGTTCAGTTCGACAAGCCTGTCATACTTTGCTTCCGCATCACTGATAGCGTCGAGCTCGCTCTGATGCAGACGGTAGACGTCGCGGATGTTACGCAGCCAAGGGTTCAGCAGACCGAGGTCCTGGGGTGTCATGGCGGCCTTGACGCCACCACAGCCGTAGTGGCCGCATACAACGACGTGCTTGACCTTGAGGTGGCGCACGGCGTAGTTGACGACGGACATGACGTTCAAGTCAATGTTGTTGACGAGGTTGGCAATGTTGCGGTGAATGAACATCTCGCCGGGGTCGACGCCAGTGAGAGCTTCGGCGGGGATGCGCGAGTCGGAGCAGCCTGTGTACACAATGATTAGCAACGTTCTAATCCAGCAGAGTAGTCATTATGCTCAGAGGTCGCGAATCAACTTACCGATCCAGAGGTAGTCCGGCGACTGGCCAGCACTCAAGTCCTTGAAGAACTCGGGCTTCTTCTTCGCCATCTCGTCGGCCCACTTCTTGTTGTTCTCGAAGATGCGGTCATGGCTCTGCTGGAGGTACTTCTTGACCTCCTGCGTAGTCTGGGGATCCTCCTGGCCAGTCATTTTCTTGTACCAGTTGCTTGTGAAGAAGGAGCTCTTTGTGAAGGCTCTGACGTGTTGTTGTTGCAAGGGCGAAGATCGGAGTGACGAAGCTTGGAAAGCTGAGCTGTGAGTCGACAACCGCGGATTGGAGATGCAGAAAGAGGAATTGGAAGCTCCAGAGACTGGGCCCGCCCTAAAAAGAGCTCGGCCAACGTGGGGTAATCCGCGCTGCATCCTGACACACCTTGCACACAGTCTAATCCAAACCCCTCTTGTTTGCAGCCGCTGGTATGCGGTTGACGTGTTGAGGTTTCCTTCAACGCGGTCCGATTGGGCGCTTTGACGTCGGATCAAAAGAAACCAACCCAAACCTTGCGGCGATCTAGATATGAGATCGCGAATCTCCAGTGGGCCGCGGAAATCCTTTCGAGCGTCAATCTCAGCCTCGATTCAATCTTGAGAAATCCTTTGACTACAGACAAGTTGGCTGGCGGCCAAGGAAAACACAAGAAGCCAAGTGTAGCACGGCGATAACAATTGTATCACTACTGCCTCACCCGCGCACCGAACAACTCGCCGAAAGCGAGCATGGCTCTGGCCGATGACCAGCGCGAGATTTTGCTCCAGCACGCCAATCGTCTGTTAAGCTCACGAGAGTTCCCAAAGACGATCTGCCCCTCCGAAGTTGCCCGTGCGCTATCGTTGTCAGAGCTGTCGGCACTGGGTGCGCCGGACTGGCGAGCTACAATGGATTCCATCAGAGAGCTCGTGTGGGAGCTGCGCGAGGCGGGTGAAGTAGAAATCATGCAGAAGGGTCAAATGCTTGAAGCCAAGCGCTTGGGAGATATCAAAGGACCAATCAGGGTGAGAAAGGTGCAAAGTCAATGAAGGGCAGTAAAATGTAATATTATACGACGTAGGTATATATGCGCTTCCACAGGTTGAACACGCGTGATTAATGTGAAACGGCGTGAGGTTTTAAAGAGTATTCGACGTTTGTGACGAAGGTGTGGGATGCTTTGGCCCGCTGTCATCAACGCCCTGCCACTTCTCGTCCCATCCGCTTGCTTCAGCCGTGGCATTGCCGGCCCTGCCTTCCACAGCCAGCTCGCGTATATCGCTCCAGTACTCCAGCTTCTTGCACTCTACGTCAGCAGCCTCGACGGCTTTGAGAAGGTTATCGATCCTGCGGGTCTCAGCTTCGCCTTCGGGTTTGTCTTGAGATTTGTGCTCCTCGCGATGCGTCTTAGCGGCGTCAAATGTGTCCATAAGAGTCGCAAGGAGTTGACGGCGGGAGTTCTGAAATACGAGCATGGACATAATGGCTGGTATCTGTTTGGGGTCAGTTTGATTGTAGTCGAAATGGGAACGTACGCACCTGTTCAGCGAGGTAGTGCAACTCTTCGCCTCCGTCTTCAATGAACCTGTTGATGATGACGATCTTCTCTCGATCGATGGCAGCCACCTTCAGCTTCCGCATCAGAGTAGCTGTGTCTCGGACCTCCTCATCAACGGACACTTGGCCGCTGCTCTGCTGCGCGCTCAATGTGCCTGGTGTGTCTGTCCGCAGTAGCGTCATACCGCCAACGCTGAACCTGTCACCGAACAATCTCTCGCGTACAGCTTCTTTCGTCTTCAGAGGAATCTTTTGCTTTACTCGCCTTCGCAGCCACCGCCGCCTCCTGACGAAGCTGTGAAACCACGGATGATTGCCATGCCACGGCGAGCCCTTGAATAAGAAACTGTACTGCCATCCTTCCTCATCGACGTCTAAGCTCATATCCACATACCAGCTCTTCCAGTCCCATACCCAGCTCGGGTCTGGCACCTGAGCATTTGTGATGTTGACGGCCGAGGGTTTAAACTTCGCGTCCACCCATGGTGCGGGATCGACCCTCAAATTCCATAGCGCTTTCGAAGAGAAGAGGGGTATGCCGAAGACGAACCAGCCGCGCTGGTTTTCGTAAAGTATGTCGATGTGCGAGTCTGGCGTTCGAGTGGGCTCTGTCTGGGTCGTGGGGGTGGTCTCGGCATCCGTGTGGTCGACGAGCTGTATGTTCTGCTCCGCCATTACGGCTTACAGTTACGCGGTATACGATCGTAGTCGAAAAGCAATAGGCGTCACGCCGTCACTACCGTGAATGCATGGGGATAGTGCGCCAGCAAGGCAAGAACGGCGCGAGAGACAACACGTTTAGGGGCTGAGTGATTGGGGGCCGTCGACAATTCGTGCAGAGAAAATAAGCACGACAGAAGCGCGAAGCAAGCAACGTGAAGAGGTCAAAGTGTACGCAACGTGCTAGACAAACATAATAATACGAGATTCGGCAGCCCTGGAGAGGTAATCGAAGTGCGGTGCACCTAGTGACGATCTGGATCCGCCTGGGCGGAAGGTATGGAGCAACCATGACGTAGTTGCGCGTGCCTGCTACCAGCCGCTTCACGCCCTCTTAAGTACGGCGGTTCCTCCCTTGTTCGACGACTTTTATTCAATTGCACGCTTCTGATTTTTTTTCACACGCATTACCCATTCATCACCTCTAGCACCCTCACATAAACAACAATGGCTGGACGCAGGTTTGCAACTTTTGGTGGTCTCGCTGCTGTCGGCGCGGGTACCTACTACCTCTACAGCGCGGGAGGCGACCCGAAGCTTGCCGAGAAGAAGGCGGAGCGTATGTCATCTGTTTTGCAGGACAGAAGACCAAGTACTAACAGCTGCAGATGATGCCGCAACGGCAGCAAGGCGAATCCGTGGTGATTTCCCAGGCCAGGACAAGGAGGCCAAGAAGGCTGGCGAGGAGGGCTACGAGGCTGTCCGCGCGACTGCTCAAGACTACGTACGTCATCTCTGCATTCTTTCATACTTCCAATTGCACACGTACTGACCCGCAGCAGGCCAACCGAGCCAGCTCAGAGGCAAAGAAGGCTGAGGCCGACCTGAGGGCATACAGCCAGCAAGCACAGAACAAGGCCCAGGAGGTCAGCCGCGAGGCGCAGAACAAAGCACAGGAGTACAGTGCCGAGGCGCAGGCCAAGTACAACTCCTTGAGCGTCGAGGCAAAGAAGAAGTGGGATGAGGCTAGGGTCCGGGGTGAGGAATTCACTCGTGAGACGAGCAAGGACTTCAATGCTGCCGTTAACAAATTCGACAAGGAGGTAACCAAGGATGCGGCACAGGCAAAGAGCTGGTTGGGCTCCTGGTTCGGCGGCAAATAAGCCTCTCGCGCACGAGTAGGGAGACTTTGACCTTGCATTTGCTATTTAGCACGGGAGTATTTGGGAATAATTACCTTGACTCATAATGAACACACGAAGCTTCTCACTTGCTCGTTTAGCAGTTTATGCAGCCAGTTGTCTGAAGAATCCGCTGAGACTTCAATGTGATGTCATATTCCTTGTGGATGTATCAAAGACTTCAGGCCTGAAGGCTATACCTTGACAGGTCGGAATAGTTCTCGGATTCGAAAGGCCTGCTATAAGGTGACTCGCGAACATGACTCGACCTGCAACCTACAAGCAGATAATCGTCTGCCCACGAGTGACTTGAATACCTATCGTCGCGTTCGTCTCAGACTTCCGCGCTAAGGCCAGATGCAGCTCGTTGATTAGCCGACGCAGAAACGCGTCGCGTGCACGAGCTTGGACGCGTTCGCGTTCCTTCCTTCTGCGAACCCCACACCTTACAAACACTTTAGCTGCTCTCCTCCGAGCCCGCATCTTCACCGTCGCAGCACATTCATCCTTGCATTTTGTCCACTGTATCTCAGCACTGCATTACTTATACCGACAATGGCTATCACACCTTGCCAGCTCCCGGCTGAGCTTCTCAACCTCCTTGCGCTACACTCGTCCTTCCTTACAGCCCTGTCACTGCATTACGCGCACAATGGCACTTCCGCACCCGCCGATCTTCGAGACCTCACAGCGTCGATAACATTAGTCTGGCGGCAGCGGAAAGTCACGTACGACGACGTCCGACTCCTTATGGGTGTCCTCAACTACGGCCCCGACGGCTCGAGCAACCCCTACCATCTCTCGGACTACGGCCGCGGCAAGATTGTCCTGGAGATCAAGGAGAACAGCCCAATGCTGGACGAGATGACGGGCGTGAACGAGCAGGCATTGACAGACATGTTCAAGGAGGGTCTCGATAGCCTCTGGTCGCAGTGGTGCATTGAACAGAAGATGGCTGCTCGACCGATTGCAACTCCCAGGAAAGGACGCGGACGACCAAGGAAGGCCGACACCAAGCAGGCAGTTCTGGAGCAATTCCTTGATGAGAATTCCATGTCCAAGTTCCTCGGCCAGCTCCCTCTCGCGGACATCGAAATCTGCGCTTCGCTCAACGCCATTGCACCGCTGCAGGAGAAGGGTCGCAAGAGGATGAGGGAATTCAAGGAGAGCGTTCAACATGGCCGCAACCAAAAGAAGCGCCAGGTATCTGGCAAGGAGAATGACCCGACCATAATTCAATCGACGTCGGCGCAGCCCGCACAACCCAAAATCACAGAGTTCGCTGCCGTCCGCAAGACTAACCTCCTTGACCGCATCCTTGCCAAGCAGGAAGCGGCCAAGTGCGGACCTGCTGCTCCTACACCCGCCGAACTGCAACGACGAGCTGCGCTCCAGCGGTCAGAGGAGGTCCTCGGTGTGCTGTCTCTCCTCTGCGCCAGCCGACCAGGAATGCGCGTTTCGTTCTCCACTACAACGGTTCTGCAGCAATTGCAGGGCTCTATACGGAGCCCGATCTCGAGAGAAGAGGCTCTGAAGTGCATCGAAGTCATTGCGAATGAAGTTGCGCCAGGTCACGTTTCCTTGGTCAACATGGGCACAATCTCCAGTGTAGTCGTTGTGCCTGCAATGAGGCCGCTGGATGTGAAAAGCCGTCTCATTGCACTTGGCGCTTAGCCTTGTATGTTTTTGTATACATTATTGTTTTGGAGCGTATTGCATAGCCGGCCTATTGTTGCTTCTTCATCAGCGTTCGGGCGCATTCGCATTGCGGACTAGCACACATCAGCATTAGCATAGTAATTCGATTGTTCTTCTTCCATGGTCGGCTTTACTCCCCATAACAGGTCACCGTCGTCGCATAATGTTCTCGGCTCTTTCCCGTCTCAGCTCCGCCGGTTCCAGAGCGACACCTGACAGCTGCGACACGTCAGAGAACGCTGCGACGCTGGGCAAGTAACCCTTTCATCAATCCGTAACAAACCGATATGGTTTGGACGCGGTGGCACTCGAGCGATGATCTGCATGTTCTCCATCAATACTGTATATCCTATAAACGAAAGATTCTTCGCGAATCACGGCGCCACTGTTACTAGCGGACAATCAGATGAAGCCACATAGCTCTTTGTGAAAGGCAAAATCGCGTGTGAAGCTGCCCTTCGGCAGTCTCAAACATGACGGCGGAACGCGACTTCGCCGAGCACTCAAGACATGTCACAAGCATGTTCGACGGCATTTAGTGCAGCTGGGCATCAGGCAGTTGCGCGTTCTCCAAGCGACGGTCAAGGAAAGTCAACCGCTAAAGTTGCGATAGAGTATATATATTCGAAGCGGGTCTATGATGATCACTACTCTCGCTACTACAACCACAGTATCCACACTTTCTCTACAGTTCACATACTCTCCTTAAGCGAAAGCTGATCTCTCGTAATCGCCAACTGGCCTGCCCTCAATACCTATCAGTTCTATTCAAAATACTTCCACAATGAAGACCACAACAACAGCCCTCTTTTTCCTTTCAACTCTCATCTCCATCACACTCGCTACACCAGTCACACCGCTTCAATCGCGCTACAACCACATTCAGCTCATTCAGCGCTCATGTAAGCGCGCAGGCCTAAACCCCATCGCGCAACAACACTGACACAATATAGCAACCAACTCGACTGCACCATCCGTTCCGGGAGGCGGAAGCACACTCATCATCCAGGAAGGCGATACTCTGACCTCGATTTCCGCGGCAACCGGCGTGGGTATCTGCGATATCGCGAGGGCGAACAATATCGCAGACCCCAATCTTATTGAGGCGGGTGCAACGTTGCAGATTCCTGCGCCGACGGGGGTTAGGGATGATACTAGCTGTTTGTGAACTTCATAGGGTCTATACCGGAAAATAACGTTGTTATGAAGGTCGTTTGACCGTGGGAGTTGGTGGAGTCTGTAGTGTTATGACTGAAATTTGACAAAGCATTCGCGTTACCTTGCTCCTGAAGCTGTTGCTCATTAGATGCTTGTGATTTTAGGGAAAACTTGGAAGTGGTTCGGAAGCATTCGCGAATTTGGGACGATATCGATGAGCTTGTCTTGCACAACGGAAGGAGCGATGGGAGTGGCTCCATTACACCATCACCTCACAACGCCAGCGCCCAGAGGTTCACATCTGGCAAATTCGACATTTACCTACCTGCCAGAACAACAAAATTCAAGGCGAAGGCCTGTCACAGCGGGTAAGGACAACATGATGACTAGACCTGTATAGATGACGTCAGCTATATGTATCAACAACACAAAACCACACCTCGGTCTTTCCCTACCACAGCTGAGACCGATCACGGAAACCACGAACCAACTGTCCCAAAACAATCGACCAACATGGCAGATGAACACACCCTCAAGCTCCTGGCCAACTACAGCGTAACAGCCTTCCTGCTCAGCACCGGCGCTCTCGCACTCCTCTCCCCTACAACAATGGCCTCTCTCTTTGGCATGCCAATCGCAGACAACACATTCGCGTCGGGCTTCGTGCAATGCATGGGCGGGCGCAATCTGACTTTTGGTATCATTTCGGCGATATTCGTGCAGAAACGCGACTTGAAAGCTGCGGGCACCATGGCGACGCTGTTGGCCGTCGATGGGTGTGTGGACGGATGGGTCACTTGGACGTATGCAGGACTAGGCGCAGCGCTGCCTCATTTTGGAGCGGCGGCAGTGATTCCTTTTGTCAGTGCTTGGATGGCGACTTGATGTCTGCTTTGAGTGTGCGAGAGGAGAGGTTTGGTGATGAAGCAGATTGCGTCGACATTGATATGCCTGTGCTACTTGGGCCAAGCGACCGAACTTCTAGAGATCGTCCAGGGTTTTTGCAAAGTCAAGGCTTAATCAGTTTATAGTCTTAATAATCGATCATCGAGGACATACATGAGTGGACGAGCACCATCTACCTCATCGTAGCTTAACCGGTCTCGGCATTTAGTTACAGACACTACGAATACAAGACCGAGCACGGCGTTGTCATTACACAACGACATATGATGCCAATGGCAGCCAGCCACGTGCCCGCGTTGGGACAGAAAGAGCGATGGCGAGGACATGACTGACGTGAACGGCCCTCAGAACAGCGTCACCCACCACTCACACGATACGAAAGCTTCAAAGACAGTCAAGGTCTTTACGACAATTTGACGCAGACTTTGTAGAACGATGGTTAATCATAAGACTACATTGTTTCCCATTGCAGACAGGGACCTGTTTAAGATACCTGAACATTCCCAGCTCATTTAAGCAACTCAGACGATGCACCGCTCACAACCTGCCTCTTCTGCAATACATGAGGCAGATCCTACTTCGTAATCGCTGTATGTCGTCTACCAGCGGAGAGATTGAAGAGCTCATCACTGTCATCAAGCGGACTGGCGACCCGGAAGGCAGAGCAGCGAACCTGATGAGATTACAAGTTGCTCAGCCTAAACGTGAGCTTTTATCGCACAAGACCCTCACACACGTCCTTCTACCTGAGGGAGCGTCGTCGCGTGGCATGGTGTGGCTTTAGCCGAGGTCACCAACGGCGCTAGCTGCTTTCGGTCTCTGCTCACACCCACCAACAAAAAATTCCCACCCGCGACATCTCAACCACCAGGAAAGCGATCCCTATGGTGCAAAGACAAAAAGAACCGTAGAAGCCCGACGTGGGGCTCGAACCCACAACCTTGAGATTAAGAGTCTCACGCGCTACCGATTGTGCCAGCCGGGCTTTTCTTGATAAATGTGCGCTTGGCTTTTTACATTATATTCACAAAATGACGATCTATGATCGAGCACGTCGATCGACTTGCCTCAAAACGCTCTCCGGTCGGTCCGGCAATGGCGGATACCGTACGGTCCTTCTATGTACCACAGGCCTACTAAGTGAGCTAAATTCGTTTCCGAACTGCGCGCTCCTCACGCAGGTCAATGGAGGGGCTCTCAACCGGTGAATTTCAGTGAGGGCATCACACAAGAACGTCGCCCATTTGCAAAGCAGAGATATTTTGGCTAAATTCTCGTTGGGTGGGTAGCAAAGCGCGAACGTTCCTCTGAGTAAGGAGCTTGCCAGAACCCAACATCTATTTACTCTGTGCGCCAGTGTCCTGGACAGAGTCAGTGGCATCCGCGTCGAGCTTGACATACTCACCAGGTAAACCTGGTAAAAGTCCATCTTGACCCTGCCATCGTCTTTCACCAGATGCGCGCGCGCTGCCCAGTCGAGGCCGGACTCGCCGCCAGCCTTCAGACCATACTTGACAGTTCCGTACAGCATACATTCATCGGACTGAGGACCGAATGGGAAGATCTTTACGGCCTGGTGCTTCCTGCTAGCAACCTTCTCCCACATCCCTTTGCGCAGCGCAAGAATCTCTGGGTGTCGTAAGCTAGAAAGCTCGGACGGCGCTGGCGCTGCTAAGCATACCATCTGAGCCTTTGGCTGTCTTCGACGCCATTATCAATGTCGCATCTTTCGTGAAGTGCTCGATGTAATTCTCATGCGCATCCGGCGTGTCTGACGTAGCGTAGAATTCCTCAAAGAACTTCTTGTAAGCTGCATCGAATTCAATTGACGAATACTGGGAAGCGTATGCAGCCATCGCGAAACTTTGCAATCATAAAAATAGCATGCAACGCAATGATATGTAAAGCGTGAATGCCTGCAGCAAACTTCCGTCCTAATAGGCTTGACGTCGAAATGATGCCGGCATCGGCTGCGGGACGGCGCTCGGAAAGTGCAGCCGGTGGAAGGACACTAACCGCCAGTCTCGGCAAGCACACCTGGACGGCGATGAGCAGCACGTTCGTCCGCCTGGCAGGAAGCACCCTCAGCCTCAAATGACTAGTGTTGACACTTTGTTCATGCTTCTTCCCACATCCCAAGAGTTTCAGCGTAGCTCGGCCTTACCGTGCGCATCCTGCTCTTGGCTTGTCATCGCGCGCAGCAATACTGTGCGCAGCAAGTGTGCAGACATGACACAAGCGTAGACTGTATTGCGTGGCTCCTGACGGCTTGAGAACGTCCCATGGTTTTGGCGAGTATAAATGCTGACAGACAACAACTCAGATCCGAGCAGGCGTCTGGACTCCTGACTGCGACTTTCGTCAAGGTACTCAACGCTGTTTACATTGATGCAATTCGTGCCCCCCATGTGCTGCACTGCCGATTGCCGATACCAGACCGGCCGCCGTTTCATGCTTTCTCCGGTGATTTGAACGTTGCCCTTCATCGAGCAAAGCACGCACGTCCATTGCGAGATCTTGCGTCGTGATTACAGCATTCAGCATGTCGAAAGCCAAAACGAGGCTTCTATTATGTTTGGGCGAATGCAAGTACCACAATTCGAACCCGAGATCCAGAACGTCAAGGATGAGCTTGCAGGATCAAGCATGTCAAATTTCCTGATCCCTGCAGCAACATTTAGCACTAACCTGACAGGCACCAGACATGGTTTAACGGAATTTTGCGCTGTTACCGTCCAGGCATGCCTGTCCACGGTGGTACTCGGCATCATTGATGACAGCAGCTTCACTGCGAGAACTGCAGGAGGCCTTCAGCCCCTATTGCAACAATACGACAGAAACCCAACGGATTGAAAGAAATATGACAGGAGACAAAGGCGATATTCGAGACGTTACGCACAGAGACGAGATAGCTCTGTCTACCTACCGACTCGATTTACCAGCACCTCTTTTGGAGTCTGCCGTCATCCCAAAGTCGGATTTGATCGTTCTTTACAATGTCAGCCTCGCTATACGTTCTTTCGGGCGTCATTGGACGGTTTCCGCTACGATTTCACCGTCTAAATGTCAAGCGCACCGTCCCTTTCTCCGCCGTGCTCTTCCAGGGTTCGATTGAAAGCATCGCGACCGTTACACATCGCCTGTGAATAACACTCAGCCACACTCACGTGGCTGTACCATGGGTGCACAGCAACTTCAGTTTCTTTGATGACTTGGAGAAGCACCGCTTCTCGATTTAGCCTGATGAGCTCACATGTGCTACTGGTTTTGCTTGTCGGACCCACAAACTTTTCATTTCGTGTCCGCATGAGGGTCCTTCGAATCTGCCCTTTACGAACGTGTGTCAAACCTTCGTGTTTGTTAGTGCCGTGGTGTTCCTAGTGGGGATCCAGCGGGTGGCGCTTCGGCGACTTCGAACGGCCCGCTATGGTAAAGTTCACGATGTCAAGGTGCGTTCCAAGCGACTTCCGGACCTTCTCTTACCATCCCTGTCCGATCAAATTTGGTTTAACGTCGATCAATTACCCTTCGAAACGTCTATTTCATGTCAAAGCTCTTCGCTGTCTTAGTCACGAGAGAGCCTCCGGCACTACACCACTCATGTTGAGGCACTACTTTGCTCACGGCCCATATGACGCAAGCTTACGGTTATCCCAGAAGACTCTTGCTCAGCCTCAGCACTGCTGTTTTCATATCCGGGGCTTGGGTAAATGATAACGACAATACATACCTTCAGCCTCCAACTTGTCGATCCTGTTGCTTTAGATTGGAATCCCTCAAAAGTCATGGATGCCAAGGGTAGGATCATGGTACCTGGGCTGAGGACGATGGTTCCTGAGAAAGTGGGAACCACAAGGACTAGGCGACCGGGAACCCGCCGTCATTGAAAAGCTGTGACTTGACACAGACCTACGGACAGGCAATAGAGACTTCCCCAATCTACACGCGGTTACTTGGTCTACAATCAGTACGAGTTTTATCCACTTAGCTCCGATCGGCTGCCTGGTCATGGACGTCTGGCTTCATAACAGCCCGAACCAAACCCACCCTTGACCAGGGTGAAGATCTAGTCTGGGTTGACGGCGTGGCTACTACACGCTCGTACATTGGAGGAGCCCCGCAAAGGCCAATTGTCCATGGATAATGCACGCCCGTTGTTGGCCCCTAGGCTCCTCGGCTTCCGGCTACCTGTATATACACCCTCCACTCTTCTTGTTTCTGGTGCCAGCAACTGTATACGTTCCTTAATTTCATAATGTCCCCATCGTTCCAACGGCAGAACGGGATTGACGTCTCCAAAGAGAAGCAAGACGGGCCTCGTACTTATAACCGTCAGTCATATTCAGTACCGATTGAAAATGTCGCAATTCCAGCACACCTTATTCGAGCCAGCGTCAATCTTGGTTCAACACGTGACACCAAGCCTCACCTAGCATGGGAGCCTCAGCAGCCGTCAGCCGTCGATGAGGAGAAGGGACCTGTTGGGAGAAACGAAAGTCTTACAAGGAAAGGGAGTCTTGCAAATCGTTTCCATGGTCGTTCAGCATCCCGTCCCAACGGATCAGTCCATCGAAACGTACGCAGCTCGCAACGATCGGGTCGCCGCTCAGTCACATTCGAATCTCATCTACAAACACAAGATGCTGCAGTGTTATCCAGCGAACCCGAGGCTGGAGGGCGAGAGAAATTCCGTCCTGGGTCCTGGCTACCTGGCGAGGAAGATCTCCTTACCATCTCCAGACCAAACAGTGCGATCGACCCAGCGTTCCACAGCTCAGGCCGAGCAGCCACCACGAATCCTTTTGAGTCCCCAAACAACCTTAACCACCCCAACTCTAGCTCCAGCTCGTTTTGGTCCAACGAGGATCCATTTGCCACACGGGTCAACTCTCGCGACGAGAGCGACAAAAGCTACAAGGAGCCTGAGACTGCTTACGCTCCTGCTGGCCAACGACCAAGGAAGGGCACAATCGGCTCCATTGTCGATGCTGTTGTCCCTGATCGCCTTGCGAGAAGGCTGACCAATGCTTCCTTCAATGGTCTGCAGAGGAAAGGCTCGGTATGGAAGACATACGAAAATGCCAAGAAGCGGGGTGTGCAACTGCAAAGAAAGAAATGGGTGCAAGTTGTGTTTGAGTACGGTATCTACCTTTTCCTGCTGTGTTTCATTTACTTTGTTCTTATTGGTAGACCGCTCTGGAATGGAGCTGTCTGGTGGTTGTATTGGGTGGTGGAAAACAAGTTCGTTTTCGCAGGTGGTTTCACTATCACTCTCAGTATAGCCCTCTTGTAAGTCAAGTCATACTGCTCACTGCTGCAGAACACTGACCTACTCTAGCTATGCTTTTGCTCCACTTCTGATTCTGTTCGAAAAGGATCCCCCTCCAGCCGACTCCACTGCCGAAACTAAAACACAGGACAATGTAAAGGACACTGCCCTTCTCATTCCCTGCTATAAGTCTGCTGGGCTCATTGGCGCCACCCTTGAAGCGGCCCTGAAGATCTTTCCTCCATCGCACATCTTCGTTCTCGCCAATGGAAACAGCCCGACACCTCTAGACAACACTGAGGAGGTTTGTGCTCCCTATGGAGTCAACCATCTGTGGTGCCCGATTGGCTCCAAGATCGTTGCGCAGTATGTCGGAGCCTACGCAGCCAAGGATTTCAAAAACGTCCTGCTTATCGATGACGACTGTGCACTTCCTGACAATTTTCCCGTGGTGACCGATCGCCTAGTGGGAAACGTCATGTGTTTAGGGTACACCATTAAGAGTGTGGGACCCAACTCTAGTAAGGGCAATCTATGTCAGCAGGCGCAGGATCTTGAGTACAAGCTCAGCGGCATCCAGCGTGAGTTCGCCGGCAAGGTCGGTTCAGCCACTTTCCCACACGGGGCAATCGCACTGTGGACCAGGGAGTTGCTCATTAGAACCTTTCACGAGCACCCTGGTTTTAGTGTTTCTGAAGATTGGTTCTTTGGACATGTTGCTCGCAAACTCGGCTCGCGCATTAAAATGTGTTCGCAAGTTTTTGTGGAGACAGAAACACCCGCTGCCGTTTTCTTCTCCTCAGGTGGAGCTCGAGGTGGTTTTGGTGAGATGACCATCTTCCAGCAGCGATTCAAACGCTGGAACTTCTTCTTCGTCAATGGCATGTTCTATAACATGGCATACATCTTTGGCAGCTGGAAACTTGGATGGTGGGAGATCGGTGCGAAGATCTTTGTCTTCCAAGAGGTCTACGAAACACTGCTCTACCTTGTCTCTCCTTTCATCCTACCCATCTCCTTTATTGTCAGACCGAGTTTCGCCGGTATTCTGTTGGCCGCTACGATCGTAAGTTATGTCGTCACCTTCCCAGACAACGCTGACTTGAATTCAAGGTTATGTATCTGGTCAACACCATTATCTTCAACGAAGTCCATTTGCGCCGCAAGAATGAACGTCTCGGCTGGGTACTTATCTACATCTACTACCTTCCGTACAAGATTGTCCTTACCGTCGTCAATGTGGCAAGCTGCTACTGGTCACTCTACAAATACGCGCGTTACTTCGCTCAGCGTCACCCCAAGGTCATCGAGGACGAAAAGGCGGTCGAGGTTATCGTGCGCCTTGAAGAAACTCAGATGGCAGGTGCGAGTGGCCTCGGTCGCCGCCTTACTGTTCGCACTGTCGGTGCAAGACAGTCAGTGAATGACTGTGGCCCCGAGAAAACCGACCCATCCCAGCATGCAGAGGCCGAGGGCATCGAAGTTATCGACTACGCAACTGTACCAACGACCACTAAGCACCAGCCTTCTCATGATCACAGCAACCCTTTCGGGGACAGCAGGCGTACCAGCGTATCTTAAGAGATCGAGACCTTGGGACGCAGAGTGACAACGTGCTTTGTCACTGTCTGCATCGAAGCCACACATTGGTCCCGGACGCTGCCGAACATTAGCTGAGCTCGTTCGACCTTTCCTTTGTTTCTTCATCTTATCTACATTCGAAAATGTGAACCTTCTGGCATAGCTTTTGGCGATTGAACAGCGGCAGAAGCCACCGACCCTAGACGGGCATCTTTCATATCATACTTCTTTTCGAAGCACATTCTTACAACCATACATAGCATTGTCAATAATAATCATATATATTCTCAGATTTCTTCAAGTTGTCCTCATTCTAGCTGTACTCTCTTGCGGAGCCGCCGAATACCATATAAATTAGTTCAAACCTAACGCATACCAGGGTCACTGGGTCTGCAAGCCAGGGCTAGCAAGGAAAAGATCGCTCGCGTAAGCTCCTACGTATGATCCGTTCAAAATCCGGCAACACGAAAATAGAGTCAGAATCGTGATAACAACCAGCGATGCACCTACCTGTGCTTTCATCCCACCACGCGCACCTTACAAACGCTCACATTACGATCAATACGTCAACACTCATCACATGGACCGCTTTACAAGTCCAGGGAATACGGTATATGTCTGCACACCCTGCTGATCGACAGGATCGACAGGATCCTCTATGATGTGGGCACATGGAAGTTTTCAAGCACGACGATCTGGCGCGTTCCGCTAGTCTTAGCTACATCTCATCGAAGCATCGAGTGGCTTGTGCTCTTTTTTCTGATGGCGTAGTCTGCGGCTCATGCCGTCGAACATGCGTGCTCATCTGACTCATTTGCCTCATGCGACATGCATATTTGTGTGGGGTATCGAGGTGTGGATGATGATGTGTTAGTCAGGTTCCAGTTTCGGGTCGACCAAAAGCAAGTGAGCCTCATAAAGCTCATAACGAGACAAAGCAAGAACTCTTGTAAGCACGAATTAGAGGAAATACAGTGGATTTTAAAATGTTCCTACTTTGATTGTGGACATGCAGTGACAACTTCACGAACGCTTATATTGTCCTCTCAGGTCATCTTGCAGCACTGTCGCCACTATTGTTATGTATCGTTCGTGCTATCACAAAATAATTCTGATCAGTCCCCTCAAACTCTTTGCTGAGTTCAATGCAGCTCACCATGCAGGTGGTTGCGGAGGCAAAGCTCAATCCGGGTAGAGAATGGAGGTGTGCATTTCCACTGTCATCCAAGTATCGATTCTAGTTGTGGTGCGCAACAGCTTTACAACCTTGAGCATGTTCGGGATTATCTCTCGCCCAGGAAGCATCTGTCAGCAGGATCCTACATAACCGCGATGCGTGAGATGATAACTACCAAGAGGGGACCTGATGGCAGGAGAAGGAGCGTACGATGGTAAGCAGTTATCAACATTGATCCAGATGGCTCAGACTAGCCATCATTGGTCGGTGAATCAAAACCTCATTGTTCGAGATTTAAGCGGCGATCATATAACAATCTTGTGTGCTCATACCATGCACCCAGAAACCCGAAAGTCAGCGCTTGAGATATGTGAAGATGCCATGCTAGCCTAATTTTCGATGTCCACGAAAAGGGTTCTTGTTCACTTGGGTACACCCATGTCCCATGTCGGATCCAGGATGTCTGCATTGAACCAGTCAAGAGAAGGCTGAGACTGAAATAATTGCCACATCATGTCGTCGTTCCAAGTTGATAGAAAAGAGGCTTCGGAACTGGTGGTTTCGGTGTTTGGTGCTACATTCAGTAGGTCTGGTGTGTTGAGTATGCTTGACAATGAAGAAGGGTTCGCCGATGCTTGCGCTAAAATACCAGGAACCGCTGCGCTCGTGTTGCTTCGATCCTGCGGCCTGGAGGTGTTGACGAGCGGCGTACAAAGGCTCAAGAGTGTAGCACACAATTTGTGTAAGCGGTTGACGTACTTGTTCTCGGTGATCAGGGCCGAGATGCCATCCGTCACAGTCTGTAGTAGCTGAAAGTCGCGCTCGTTGGAGGTGCCAACAACGTTGCAGAAGACCACGAAAAAAGGACACAGAGGATACGAGAGCATAGTCCTGTACGGTCTTAGTGGAAGAGACCTCAATAAGACTTCAGGCTACGTACCACGCCAGATAGGGATCATAGCCTTCGATGAAATGGCTCAGACTTTTGGATGTAGCATCAATAACCTTGACACACTCAAGCGCCTTTCGTGCGCTTTGAAGGCACTCCTCTCGCTCGGAAGGATCAGTTGTGACTGTCGGACTCAGTCGGTGTACGGACGTCAAAGTTGAGAAGTACTTGAACTCAAGACACTTCCAGTGAAGTAGGATGTCCATAATCGAATCGAGAAGATGTGTAGGGCAGTTCTTTTTGTTTTGGTCAGAAATTTTCCGCAAGTGCGTGGGTTTAGCCAACCTACCTGCTGCATAAGAGTATAAATATCCGACATTTGCTGTCGTAGCTGCGCCACTTCTTCCTTCAGAGGCGCTCCCGACTTTTTTGATGTGGAGTCTAGAGTCAAATCTAGGATCTTGTCATGGACCGGAATCATTTCCATGGCGATCATTTCGAAGACACTCATCGGATTGAGTGGGTTCATCTTGATCATAGATGAAGCCTTAATGTTCATCGGGGGTAGCGAGCGGGGCCGTAGCAGCAATAGGCTCATGCAGCTGTCGAAATGGGAACACCAGGCAACAGCCGCTTGAATCTCTTCCTCGTACTCATCTTTTGCTTCAAGATCTGGGATATTATGGTAGCCAAGTGCGACTATCGTTCGTGAAGCGTGAGCTGTAAGTTCCCAGCAGCTCGCTGGATTCCCTACAATTTGCATCATCATGGCGCCTGTGATTAGCACCTGGACCAACAATAATGAAGGAGTAGTCAAGAAGCTGACGTGGTCCAGAGCTGTGAGAGCTGCACTGAGGTGATTGTACTCCAACTGCTTGATGTGCTTTTGCACTGCTGGACTTTTGGGACCTTGTAATTGGCTGGCATACAGTACCACTGCGAACTTGAAGTGAATGATGACTTTGTAGAGGGTCTCGGTCTTCTCGTCCGCTGTACCTTCCATCAAAGCAAGTGCTATCCTCTCTACTGCTTTTGGCGGAAGGTGGTCAAGGCTATGGAAGTAAATTGTTGTTACTGACATGTTCTTGACCTCTGTCCCAAGAATGACATGCAATATCTCGCCTTGGGTAAGTCCAGTCGGCTCGTACATTGACTTGTCGAAGGTACTGCGATCTTTCATTGTTGGAACCGGCGCTTTCGACAAATGGTCGACAAATGAGATCGCTGTCTCAAGCACTGAGCGTTGATGCATGGAGAAACGGCTGTTCATAGAAAGCTCCTTCTGGATCAGGTTGCGTGCTTCATTTGTAGACTGCTGGGCTGTATCAACTTCTGGTGTCACTGCAGAAGCAACAGTGTTAACAGCGCTACTTGTACGCTTGCGCTTCAGAGGTCGATCAGAATATTCCTGTTGTTCTGGTGACTCTTCCTCAGGAACAGCCAGAGAGGGCCTTGGTGTTTCTTGTGTAACACGGACAGAATCTTCAAGGCTTGACAATCTCTGAACAAGAGCTTGAATCTTATCATCAGTGCGCACTTTTGGACGAGGAGCTCGTTTGTGCCTGTTGCGAAGACACTGACTCTTCGAACTTGTACAGTTTGAGCAGGGATCCTTGCGATCGCATTTTACCTAGTGGTTTAGTCAGTCTTGAGTGGCCAATCTCTTTCGACTTGCTGCTACATAAAGCCTGCGAAGGTTGTGTCTGTTTAAGTCCTGCCGATGGCAATCTTGCCATCGAAAAAGGGTTCATTTGGTGATGACATAGTACACACCTTCCTAGCGTGACATAGATCACACGCTTGCACGCCGCCATGCGCGGCCCAATTCTCTTCTGGCATTTTTTATCAGTAGTGTGTCAAAGACGTTGGCTAAACGTCGAGACCTCCGCTCAGGTTGGCGTTCCGAGACGAGGAGGTGAATGAGACGCCAAGCTTTCCGGCCTCCACTTCGGACTTCCGAGTTTGCCGAAGGCCGGATTTATTCTCAAGGGTCCCAGAAGTTGCAGGAAACATCCTATTGTGCATCAAACAGACTTCCAGCTAATGACACTTTGAAGATGAGCGTATGCGACTCAGGAGCATTCGTCATGTTCGGGGAATCCAGTAGCAGTAATTAGTGTATAATTCATCTCTTTTTCAGTGCAGCGTGAGACGCTACTGTACAACGAAGTACTGACATCAACGAAACCCAGGAAGTGGTTTCAGTTGTGCAAGTAAGTATTTGTCGCAGGCAACAACATGTACGTGTTAGGTAAAGCCATAACGCCTCGGATATCTTGAGTATGCTCAAGCCAGCATTCGAGGATCAGCTATATATGTCTGACAAGGGGCAGAATTGATAGAAATTGTTGAAAAAGCAAAGCTGTACACAAAGGCAGTGAGTTGACGTGCAACCTGCTGATAAGCGACGCAAGAAGTATTCCTCTTCCAGTAAAGACAGTTAGTGCACACGGCTGCTCCCGCCCCTACAGGCTTCGCAAAAGGCTTGCATCACGGAAGCCTACCTTTTCCGGAAGTTTTTGAATAAAACCTAGGAGCTGGCTTCAGCGTTTGCGCTAGTACTATTTCACAGTATCGTCCAGCATTGTGAGTGGGAGCCAAAGTTGATTGTCTGGATGTCGCCACGAGGGCATTGGATTTCATCATGCGAACTAAGACCATGCGTTCTCAGTTGTCGTACGCATAACAAATCGTAACATGTGCTTTGGGCGTGGTGCCAGTCTGTGCACCGAAAGAAGAATATTACGTCGCAGAAAAGAGGAACGAATTGATAATTATTACCCCATAGTTTCCACTACGAAAAGTAGGATCTGTAAAAGCTGAAGAACATGACACGCTAGGCGCGAGATTTCGAACAACGGTGGGCATTTGTCGTGCACGTTTCTGCGTCTTTGGAGCGCAGCTAGCCGAGTCAGCATCGGTCAAGCCAGGAGCTGTGGCGAGAGCGTAAAGCACTTACGAAACGTGGGATGCTCGTCTCCGAAGCACTCGACGGTGTGTATGCTGCAAAAGGCAATATTCCGATCCTGATGGTGCTCCGCTGGATGGAAAAACCAGCTCCTTTCGGAGCAGTCTTATGTTTCGGATTCCAAGCATTTTACTTCGGCCGGGAGAACACGTGGGTCGCGGACTTCTATTCCCAGTCGCATTTTGTCCATCGCGTCTCCTTGTGATGTCGTGTTTCTTGACATGTTCTTCCCGTCGACTTGGGTTGCTGAAGTGCCTGTACTACTGTTGAGGATCATTTAGCGACAATCGTAACGGAACTACAGGGAGGGCCGAATGCAAACGTCGCAGCGTGTGTTGGATCAACCATCGCTCACCGTGAGCCCAAGACAAGCCCGGTAGTTGGCAAATGATGTACGTACGATGGCCGACGGCCGGTACAGCAAGGGAACTTGAGCTAATTCTGTGATTCGTCTTCCACGGGAGACATTCCGATGGTGGTCATGGAGCCCTGCTTTGATGTGCTTTGCCACGTGAAGTGTCCTCCAACTGTGTTCTGTGTTCGTCTCAGGGTCTAGGTCTCTGTCCAATCAGCACGCTGTACGTTATTTTCGTGGGGTGAAGTTCATTGCGCAGCGATAAGCAGCACGCTGCCAATTTGAGATCCGCACGATAGCCAGGACAGGGCAAAGGCCCTATCAGGACGATACTGGATCAAAGAAGCCGTGCACTGCCTCGGGGACGGTTGCATCTGGAACATGTTCTGCGGACATTGCGCCGGTTGTGCGCACCGAAACCAAGTCCAAAGTTACATTTTCTCTGACATAAGACTGGCGGAGCGGAACGGATGGTGTGTGGGGTATTGCTGGCTGTCCGGATGGCACCTGTTGTGGGCTGTGGAGACGCGCGGGTATCGTGAGTTTGGCGCGCTGCATCTGCATTTACGTCAACCCAGGAACTTCAGCACAAAGGCCTCTTGCTGCTGAAAACGGACTCCGGCAGAATGCTATGCGGCGGCTGCAGTGTGCTTCTACGGCACGGTATGCAGGCACAGGATTAAGAAGGGGCTGCTGGGGTAAACGGCCTGCGGCGAACGGGACTGATGTTGGCGCGTTTGTCATTGGTGTGTGTTATCTTTTGCTCCCACCACCACGCCGCCAACATTTCAGCTTCCACCAGAGCCGCCCAGTGGCCAGCACTGTCCCCAGACATGACAGGGCTGACCGACGCGGGAGCTAACCCGCTCCCAAAAGGAAGAGTACCTGCACATCCCATGGCCCTCGACAAGTGCTCCGCTCCTTCTGCCTCAAATCTTTCTTTATCTCCCACATATTCACATGTCGCCGTAGTCGTTTCAGTCGCACACCGCTGTCCGGGTGCTCCCGTGTGTTCCTGTCGTGTGGTCTAGGATGTAAGTATGATTGCTTATCTTGTACACCAACCCTCCTTCGGCCCTGTCTGACTTGCTTCTTCCTGTATATCAGTACAGCCTTGACCCCGGCTAACACCCCAGCTCAGACTCCTTACTAGCTCCCTCCCACGACGTTCACTCTTTTCTGTTCTGCTCGCAAGATCCCTACCAGCCTTTCATGAGCCACTTGTTCTTCATTCTTTTGATAGTGAAACACCACCTCGCCGGGTCCACTCCCGATGTTCCTCAGTAACACGCAGCCAAGCGCTCATCTGTCTGGGAGGCCTGCTTTCAGCGAGGAAGTTCAGCTGCCTCGCGGAGAATGTGGCTTCCTCCTGCCGGAGTCGGATTCAAGCGGTACTGCACGTCAGCGGTGTTTGTGTCGCAGCTTCTACCCTGATTCCGTTGTACGCTCCCGCTGCGGCTGCGGACACCAAGCATGGCATCACGAAACCCAGCCTCTGTCGGTTGTCTCAGTGGAACAATTTTTGCAGGTTGTCGAGCAGATGAAAATGCTAAAACATGAGGTCCGGCGACACGAGAGCGTTGAGGAAGAATTAAGGAGAGAGCTGTTGAGAGAAAGGGCAGCAAGAGAAGAGCACTTTCGTACATACAAAGCGCTGGAAGCACGGTTGTACGAGAACATGAGGCTCCTGAAGATCACTATGGACGACAGAGTGGAGGCTGTGGTCGATAGGACGTCCTCGTTCAGCGATCAGATCAAGGCGGTCCAAGAACGCTTGACCATGGTGGATGAGGTCACTATGGACCTGGAGAACCGAGTCGACAAAGTCGAGCATATCAACGGCCCTCGTAGGGATGACACGCCTGTCAACTCAACGCCACAACCGCGCGAGATAACACCGACCGTCTCACCAGCACCTCAAATACCTCTACTCATGCAGTCGCAACATATGCTTGGACAGCTGCCTATACGTACGGATAAGAAATACCCCCTCGCTTGGAACGTTCGTGTCATCTTTGTCCATCGAAAGACACAAAAATTCGCGTTCGATCCAGACAGCACTGGCTACAAGCGGTGTGCATCCCGCAAACTTCAGCAAAACATCGACTTTGCTCGTCAGGACAGTGCCTACTTCGCCACTCGGATCGAAGAAACCTTCAGGAGTGTCCTGCGTGGCAGAGCATGGATGCCGTTAATAGGCCATCGGCCACCGGATGAGCCTTTCGGCCGCATGGCACTAAACATGTTGCCACCTGATCTCATCCATCTCAGCCTGTGGGATCATCCTTTCATAGAAGATCACTGTATCTCTCACGACAAGATGCAAGGGGACGTCCTCTACATCGCTCTTCAACATGAAGACGTTACGTGGAACGATATTCGACTTCTACCGCCCGTCCTTGGTGCCGATGAGGCCTGCTGGGCCCATGATGAAGAGCTTGACGGCACAGTCAAGTATAAGAGTCTGGACACTGAGATCATGTACGATTGCCAGGATCCTCCTCCCACATATTCATCTCGAACTCACTCGGTGGCGGATAGGGCGCCTTCCAAACTCGACGTACTCGCTGATTCCGCTGCTATGCTAAGCCCTATTGAGCGTACACGAACACAAACCTCCGTCCATTCCACCATGCTGAGACCATCTCTCGAGCGAGCTCACACTGCGTCTTCTTCACATTCGCATCACCGATTTTCATCGGAACAAAGCAGTCTTCGCAGTTTCGACTCTGAAATGGCCGAGGACGAGCACCGCGACAAGAAGCCAAAACTCAGATCCAAAGATAGTACAGCCAATGTTAATGGGGCCAGCCACGCACAGCATCCCATTTACGTGTCAGGTCGCTCAAAACGAAAGATGCCTGTGAAAGAAAAGGGCCAAAAGGAGCCTCTCCACTTCAACGTCTCGAACGTCGCAAAATGGAGACCGAACCTGCTACATCCGCATTCATCGAAAGGCAAGGAAGTTGCTCACAGCCAATGATTCTGATTGTTCCACCGTTTTTCCCGTTCTCAGGCGTATTAGAGCAAAATCTCATTTGAGCGAAGGATACCCACTGGCGTTATATTGTACGACGACACAACGTTTGTCTCGCAGTTCATTTCTCCTCCATAGACTAGCTTTTCGGCTTAGCTCCACGATACATTGTATCAACAATATACAACAAGACCCAAGAATACATTGGTACTACGCAGTGAACTACTTTGGCCTCCAAATGTTGGATACTGCCAGCGCATGCTACCTTTGGACTCCATCTCTGCTGACTCGGCGCCTTACAGAAGACATGTTCATATGGCTTATTTGAGGCTCTGCAAGATCCTTCAAGGCCCTGTCAGCGGCTTGGGCTACTTGCCAAACGACCAGAGTGAACCGCTCGGCGGCCAGCTTTCACGCTACTACAGCTATAGGAAGGAGATCAATAACTTGGTGGGCTATGGGTTTGCAGCACCGACAACTTCGTCGTGGCAACTGATAACGTTCAGTCTCGGGACCCACTTGAACTTCCGATTGCCCGCGCCGTGTTATCTCACGCTATGTGTGCGCGGTACTTATCAGCCATTGTCGCTAGGCACTGGACATGACGCAACCAAACCAAGAAACGCTCGATTTACAGTTGGCAAATGCTTAAGCGCAAGCTTCTTGCTGTTCCCGTATCTTTTCTCAAGTACTGGAGTGTTACCGTTGAGTGTTGACCGTTGTGCAGCCTTTTCGACAAGGTTGTACTGCGGGGAATCAAGTGGAGCGCCCAAAGAATCCGGGGTGGTCCCCACTGCTGGCTCATCACGCTCTTGACACATCCAAATCACAGTGGCTGCACACAGGGTCCTCAAATACAAGAGACAACTCAAACCATGAGTTGCAGGGCTGTGTTATCCGAGTGACCCCTTGAAGCACCCTGCAGCAATGAATTTGAGCTTATCCTAGCAAGATGGCTGCACTCATATTTGACATGATAACTTCCCCACTTTCGAGAGCTTGCCAGTCCACACATGGGAAGTGATAGTCACACGAGACTGCCCAATTTAAGTGGCTGTGACGCAGGCAAGGGATGAGCGTATCAACGGCAGCGAAATGCGAAGTTGCAGCGTACATTACAGGCGGAAGGATACTACCTTGACCTGTTCCACGGTTCTAGCCTGGATTATAGGTGCAGATAAGGCCAGCGCGCTGCAAGCCTATGTAACTTCAAAGCGACATCGTTTGATCCTTTGCAAAGCTGACATAGGTGCGACTATAGATAAACCCTGGACGAGTTGTTGCTGCACTTCTACAAGAACCTCTTCCTATTCAACTAATTCCCTTGATCTCGCCAACCAAGCACACCAACGTGCACGGCAAGCGCTCTACGATCATCATGTCTGCCAGCCACGATCCCGAACTCGCTAAAAACGACCTGAAGATAACAAACTCAGCGACTTCAGCGGACGTCGCACCTGTTCCCATCGAGGGCGAAACCCAGCATCTACCTACATACGAACATGAAAGGGCGTTGACGTGGAAGTTCGACCTGCGTATGCTGCCTATGCTGGCTGTCATGGTCCGTTCTTCAACATGAGAATCTATGGGCCCGGCTGACTTTTCAGTACTTGTTCAATGCACTAGACAAAGGTAACCTAGGAAATGCGAAGACCGATGGGATGGACAAAGACCTTGGATTTACCGGCAACCAGTACAATACCATGTTATCGGTCAGTATATACTCAAGATTGGTCTGACTACGACTAAAGCCCAGAGCAGATATTCTACGTGCCTTACGTTGTCTTCGCTCCGCCGGTCGGAATGCTGGGGAAGAAATATGGACCCCACCGCGTGCTCCCGATCATGATGTTCTGCTTCGGCAGCGCAACGCTGCTTGCAGCCTCAGCGAAGAACTGGAGCGGAATGATGGCACTGAGATGGTTCCTAGGAATGAGCGAGTCAGCTTTTTTTCCGCTTGTAATATATTATCTCACCACTTTTTACCGACGAGGTGAGCTGGCGCGTCGTCTAGCTCTGTTCTATGCTGCATCTAACATCGCGAACGCATTTTCCGGGCTGCTATCTTTTGGTGTGTTCCAAATAGAGTCCAAGCTGGATAGCTGGAGGTATCTGTTCATCATCGAGGGAAGCCTGACGGTCTGTTTCTCGTTTTTCGCATACTGGTACCTCCCGGAATCGGCGTACAAGGCCAAGTTCCTTACCGAAGCTGAGAAGCAACTCGCCTTTCAGCGCATCCAGATCGATTCCTCTTCCGTCGTGAACGAGAAGTTCAACTTCAAGCACGCTATGGGTATCTTCAAGAACCCGTCGACATACGGCTTTCTTGTTATTGAGATATGTCTCGGTGTACCACTTCAGTCTGTCTCGCTCTTCCTACCCCAGATTGTTGGACGCCTGGGCTACGACAAGATCAAAACCAACCTGTACACAGTCGCACCCAACATCGTTGGTGCATGTGTCCTCCTCATCCTGGCTTTCGCATCTGATCATGTGCGCCTGAGGTTCCCATTCATCGCGCTTGGTTTCCTCCTCACATTTGTTGGCTTCATCATCTATGCGACCATCGACGTTGAGTCTAGAATTACCGTCGCATACTTTGCTACCTTCATGATGTGTTGGGGCACTTCAGCTCCCTCGGTTCTATTGTCGACTTGGTACAACAACAACGTTGCAGACGAGAATCAGCGCGTCACGCTCACGTCTATCGGAGTGCCACTAGCAAACCTTATGGGTGTTGTAAGCAGCAACATCTTCATGGAGAAGGAGAAGCCAAAGTATGTTACTGCACTAGCTACGACAGCGGCGTTTGGAGCTACGGGATGTGCTTGCGCGCTGTTGCTGGGAACGTACATGGTCTTTGACAACGCGCGGAGAAACAGGAAGCAGGGTGTGAACCTGACTGCAAGGGATGTGAGTACAGAGAAGTTGAGGGATGGACCGAAGAGCGCAGACTTTAGGTGGTTTTTGTGAAGCACTCTCTTACTGGAGACATCTGGGGGCGTTTGGGATGGATACGCGACGCCTGTGGGGCCTCCACAGTCACGCGCAGACCTTACCCGGATCCGGCTGACACTGGAGTAAAGGCTGGCAGATTGCCACATCCGAGTACCATCATGTCGAGTCTGAAACGGGTAGCTACAATGAGCATATGAGCATATCCGTTATATGGGTTTCCAACAGCAATAGTTTGATGTAGTCACGATACCAGTCCGTACTTCAATAGGACGAGATGATATGGAGAAGCGCCGCCCGCGTCGGCCTCGGCCATGTGCTAGCGCGTCCGCGTATCTTATCGGGAGCTCCAGCTGCGACCTGACCAGCCTCACGGGGCCGCACTCGACTCACACGTCACGGGACGGTGCTTTGTAGCTGCCTGTCCTTCGGAGTGGACCCCAACCTTTCCTTCAGACACTCAATACTCTCTCAGCAGAGTCTGCATCTTTTCACGCATCCTCTCCACTCCACTCTTGCTCTAGCACGGTACGTGCTGGGACCATCGATAAGCATCTCCGAGCTCAAGGAAGCTCGAACGCACGCGTCATGGCGGTCAAAGGCATGGTGCCCATCCTCGTGGGCATGATGCTGTTGACAGGCTGCTGCAACACGCTGCTCACCAAATATCAAGTACGTCTTAGCCTTCACAACAAAGCACCTATCTAACCTCCACCCAGGATATGCAATGCGTGCGCAATTGCGACTCCCCGAACCCCAAGCACCGCAAGCACTTCGAGCAGCCTGTCCTCCAGACGCTGCAGATGTTCATCGGCGAAATGGGTTGCTGGCTCGTCATCGGCCTATTCTCGCTCTGGCAGCGCTATGCCAGTGCTCGCGCAGGCTACGAAGCCATCCCCGAGAGCGATGGTATTGCCACACCGGCGAGCGACGAGAGCGAGACTAGAGACATTGCGAATCCGCTCAAGCCTGCGCATCCGGATGATGAGGGCAGGATCCCTCTCGAGGGCAAAAGCATCTTCCTGCTAGCGCTACCGGCGTGCTGCGATATTGCGGGTACAACGTTGATGAACGTGGGACTTTTGTTCGTGGCAGCCAGTATCTACCAGATGACTAGGGGAGCGCTGGTGCTGTTTGTTGGGCTCTTCAGCGTGTGGTTCCTGAAGAGGCATCTTGGTCTGTACAAGTGGTTCAGCTTGTTTGTGGTGGTCTTCGGTGTCGCAATTGTTGGTTTGGCAGGCGCGATCACCAAGGACGACAAGGCGACCCCAGGCCACAAGTCTGCTCACTCTGATATGGTGGCTCTCGATGTGGCACCGCCCATGTCTCAAGCTCTATTGACCGTCGTTGGTGTACTGCTTATTGCTGGAGCACAAATCTTCACCGCTACGCAGTTCGTGCTCGAGGAGCGTATCATGGAGAAGTACGCCATGGAGCCGATCAAAGTCGTGGGCTGGGAGGGCATTTTCGGGTTTTCCGTCACCACTATTGTGATGATCATTCTGCACTTCGCTATTGGTACTGGGTACTTCAATGCGAAGGACGGCCTGTACCAGATGACGCACTACAAGGGCATCGCAGTCTCCTCCATCCTGATCATGATCAGCATTGGGTACGTCCAGCTCCTTCCACATCAACAACTTCACTAACTCGCTGCAGTGGCTTCAACTTCTTCGGTCTATCAGTAACACGCACGGTCTCCGCTACATCGCGCTCCACCATCGACACATGCCGTACGCTCTTCATCTGGGTGGTTTCGCTCGGCCTTGGCTGGGAGACTTTCAAGTGGCTGCAGGTTTTGGGCTTTGCTTTCTTGGTGTATGGCACCTTCCTATTTAACGATCTCATAAGGCCGCCGCTGAAGGCTTGCGTGGAGAGAAAGCCAGAGCCTCTGCTGCCGGAGGACCCTATTGAGCATCACTAAGTGTGGTTGTGGGCACGTAACGGTATTGAGAAACATGTTGAGGTTGACAGAGGATACTGCACAATTGCGCACTCGAATATGATACTACCATCTTGCATGTAGAGAACGCTATATTAAGAACGACAACGTCACGTTTGACGATTCGCGAAGCATTCATGTTGGTCAGACCATGGTGATGGGGGCGTCACAAAGATGGCCCGTGCGCTCTTGGCTGCACACAAGCGAGCCCACCACTAGCTCCCACTTCGAAATCGGCAGCCGCAACACCAAGCGCGACTTCTCGACAACCACGGCAAGGCCTCTCTGAATTTCAGCAGCTAACCACAGTCCGACAATATGGCCACTACTCAGTCTGCTATGTGAGTCTGTCCTGCGGCACGCTGTTGTGCGCTGTGTACAATTCGAATGTCATACTGATGGTGCAACAGCTCCAAGAGGAGAAAGTTCGTCGCTGGTACGCTACGCCCATAACCACCCCTACCCCTACCCCCGAGAGCACGAGAGGGACATTGGAGACATGTTTGCGCAGGGCGTCGAAGACGGAGGCAGACTTGGATGCGCAATGGCGACCTCAAGGACTATGCGCAAGGGCTAACAATCACCACAGACGGTGTTTTCTACGCCGAGCTGAACGAGTTCTTCCAGCGCGAGCTCGCTGAGGAGGGTTACTCCGGTGTTGAGGTCCGCGTCACACCCACCGTCACCGACATCATCATCCGCGCCACCCACACACAGGAGGTTCTCGGAGAGCAGGGTCGCCGCATCCGTGAGCTCACCTCGCTCATCCAGAAGCGCTTCAAGTTCCCCGAGAACTCTGTCTCCCTGTACGCCGCCAAGGTCCAGAACCGTGGTCTGTCCGCCGTCGCTCAGTGCGAGTCCCTCCGCTACAAGCTCCTCAACGGTCTTGCCGTCCGCAGGGCTTGCTATGGTGTCCTCCGCTTCATCATGGAGTCTGGCGCCAAGGGTTGCGAGGTCGTCGTCTCCGGAAAGCTCAGGGCCGCTCGTGCCAAGAGCATGAAGTTCACCGTAAGCATTGTGCTTGAAAACAATCGTGTGAGCTGCATTCTAACACCTCCCAGGACGGTTTCATGATCCACTCCGGTCAGCCTGCCAAGGACTTCATTGACGAGGCTACCCGCCACGTCCTGCTCCGCCAGGGTGTGCTCGGTATCAAGGTCAAGATCATGCGCGGATCTGACCCCGAGGGCAAGGCCGGCCCATCCAAGACTCTCCCCGACTCCGTCACCGTTATCGAGCCCAAGGAGGAGCAGCCCGTTGTCCAGCCCATGTCCCAGGACTACGGCGCCAAGGCCATCGCCGCCCAGCAGGCAGCTGATGCCGCCAGGCAGGCTGAGCAGCAGCAGGGTGAGGGCGAGGCCGCCCCCGCCGCTGAGGAGCAGTAGATTGCAGCGTAATTGCAGGGCGCATGAGGTTACGAAAAGGCACAACGATGCATCTTCCTTTGCACATTCGGAACGGACGGGTCTGATTTTGATTTTGAATGGGCGGACATGGAGTCACCACACATACTCTTCGATACACCCAAATACCAAACACCAAAACACGGCTGTGGCCACCGATGTGGTTCGACTTGATCTGTTGTGCAATTGAATTCTCTGGTGTGAGCTGACAGCAGTAGTCCATTCGTCTGGAACAGCAGCACACGGATGATGTATCATCGAGGTCCTGCCAGCAATACCACAGTCTGATGCTGTTATACTTTCTCGTTGCGTACAGTGAGCCTCTTCGCTCTAAATTCAACGTCCCAGCAACGTTCTCATGGCAGTTTCTTGCATATTAATTAAGTGCAGCCTCTCATATTGCTTTGCGTGTCTGGCTCTAGCGGAGGCTTTCGTCATAATCTTACCGATGCAATCAATGTAAGCTGATGATCAAATAGGAGACTACACAGTTTCCCAATGTCTTAATTTGTGTGATCAATTGAGATATGCAGATGCAACCTCGACAATAGCCGCTACATGCATTGAGGATGCGTGGCGTAACCCTGTAAAAGGAGAGAGGTCCTACCTACAGTTCTGCACAGGTCGGAGACAGGCTCAATGGTTCCCACTTAAATGTTTTAATGCCCTTGCAAACCAGTTGAAACACTCGGGAGCGCGACGGTGGTCCTCGGGTGGTCTAACCACATACCTCCGTCCCAGCCCGTCAAGCTTGATCACACAACACTTCGACCTACCCGCCCTACAAGTAACTGTTATGATCGCCAGACCAGCCACCCACAGTCCGGCTTCTCGAACCCCGACATTGCACCTTGTGATCACCAAATTTACCCCAGAGTGCTGCTGGTCTCGGCTCTTTAGCCTTCCGCCCCCAGATGAGGAAGTCCTTCCTAAGCTGCAGTTTACGCACGGCGTCACATCGGCTCGGTACTTCACCGCGTCGATATTAGCACGCGTTTCATTTTGTCCGGCACTGGGGTTGCGTTCCTCCAATCTGTAGGATTTCTGGCTTGTTTACCCCACAATATCCCTCGCTTACTGGGTGCGGTATCCTGGCTCATTTGCTTGAAACTACACGCCATGACCTCACTGGCCGAGGGAAATGTACTCACTGGACGGATATTGAGACTGGTCTCGGCGACGGTATGCACGGTGCGCAGGTAAGCTGTTCGTATATGTAGAGTCTCCAAAGCGGGAGTGGTGCGGCTTGTGGGAATAGACGGGGGTATATATAAAGCAGCGAGATCGACATCTACATCCCAGCACCGCACCGCATCGCACCATCAGTCCACAATGCGTCTCCCTTCGCTTCTCTCCCTCTTCTTCGCGTCTACCGCCCTCGCGGCGCTGCCCTACAAGGGCGTTGACTGGTCCTCCCTGCTCGTCGAGGAGCAAGCTGGCAAGCAATACAAGAACTCCGCAGGCCAGATCCAGCCTCTCGAAACCATCCTGAAGAACACAGGCGTCAACACAGTTCGTCAGCGCATCTGGGTCAACCCTTCCGACGGCAATTACAACCTCGACTACAATATCAAACTCGCCAAACGCGCCAAGGCTGCCGGACTGAAGATCTACCTAGACTTTCACTACAGCGACAACTGGGCCGATCCAGGCAAGCAGATTGTACCTGCGGCGTGGAAGTCGCTGAATCGCGATGCGTTGATCAAGCAAATCTATGATTACACCAAGAGTGTGCTCAACCGCTTCCAGACTGAAGGTATCGCGTTGAGCATTGTGTCGATTGGCAATGAGATCACGCCGGGTCTGCTGTGGCCCATTGGGCAGCTGAGCAACAGCGACGGGCCGAAGAACGTTGCGGCGCTGCTGAAGAGCGCATCCAAGGCTGTAAAGGAGAGTAGCTTGAGCAGCAAGCCCAAGATCATGATTCATCTCGACAACGGCTTCTACTGGGGCACTCAGGTACGTTCCCCCTTCCTCTTCCTCTTCCACAGACCAATGTACCGAAGAGAACACCAATTGATTTTTATACTAACCGTTGCCCACAGCAATGGTGGTACGACCTCGTCCTCGGCTCCGGCGGCGGCCTCTCCCTCTCCGACTTCGACATCCAGGGCGTATCCTACTACCCCTTCTACAACGCCGATGCCAACCTGGGCTCCCTCGCCTCTAGTCTGAACCAAATGGCCGCAAAGTACGGCAAGGAAGTGCAGGTCGTCGAGACAAACTGGCCATCTTCGTGCCCCAGCCCCAAGTTCCCCTTCCCGGAGGACACCAAGAGCATCCCCATTAGCGCCGCGGGCCAGTACGTCTGGATGCAGGAGGTTGCCAAGCGTGTTGCTGCTGTGCCGGGCGGAAAGGGCACGGGTCTGTTCTACTGGGAGCCTATGTGGATTGATAACGCCGGGCTGGGCAGCAGCTGTGACTGGAACTTGATGGTGCAGTCAAATGGGCAGGTTATGGAGGGTATGGGCGCCTTCAAGGTCATTTGAGAGGTGATTCATGTAGATATTAAGAATGATAATGGGGCTGGGCTTTTCAAACAAATCTTTGGGATTGCTGATTGCTTGTCAGTGTATCGATGCTATATGAATGAGCACACTCGTGCAACAGAGGACATATGATGCGATTTATGCATATGAAGCATGTAGTCCGAAGCCACATCCGACTCACTTCACTTCTCATACACAGCATCGTCGCCAGATAAATCCAAGGAAATCATGTTTGATTCACACTACACCTATAGGAGAAGAAGGGAACCACACAGCTAAAGAAAAAACACCATATCCACAATAAAGCGCCTTCCTGCGCCTGGTAACTGCCAGCCCGTCGGGGTGTGGTGAAGATCGCGGCAGCACCTTCAGAAAAGAGCGTCGTCGCTAGTACCCAATTTGAACGCCAGGAAGCATCAAAGGTTCTCGTCGAGTAAATACCTACACATGTGCTGCTATGTCGAATGATTGCCCGTCTGACGCTTATTGCGTCTCCTCGTCACTGGCATCAAGGATATCGTACTCTTCGTCAGTCATGAAGCCATCCTCATCTGAGTGCAGGGCGACACTCTCGGCATCCTCGAAGAACTCTTCATCAGAGACGACGGTAACGGTGCGAGCAGCAGTGCTCTTCTCAGAGACGGGAGACTGAGGCTGAGCAGTTGAAGGCTCGTATGTGCTGGACTCGGGCGACTCCTTGTCCAATTGGGGGAAGATCATGCCTGAGGCTTGAGTGGCAGATTGACGCTCTACTGGCTTCTCTTCAACTGGAAGCTCAGCAGTCTCGACCTTGGGGATGGAAATCGGTCGAATGCTAGCCAAGGCAGCTGCGTGCTCCTTGCGACGATTCTCGAGCAGACGCTCAACTGCAGCCTTGCGAACCTGCTGGATACGCTCCATCTTCTGTTTCTCAAGTTGCTGGGCCTGCGACTGGCGGATAGCTTTCATTTTCTCAAGCCTGGCCTGCAGGAGGGATTCATACATCTGTGATGATGATGAAGAGGCCTCCGCAACTTGGGGAACATGAGCAGAGACCGGGGCGGCAACAGTCTGGATGTCGCACCAGAGGCGGTGTCCAAAGGGAATGCCATCAGCAGTCTTGAGGCGCCAGTAGGAAATAAAAGTACCCTCGCGCAATGGCGCCTTCATGACCACACGGAAAGCCACCTCTTCACCAGCTTGGACAGGGACACCAAGGACATTGCTCTCGCTGGCGTCAGCAAGCTCAGCCTGGCTGAATGCGCGGGTGTTGTCAATGTTCAACATGTTGTCACCGCCAACGTGCCGGACGCTGCAGCCTGCAGGCCACGCGCTGGGGCCGGGATTGCGAAGAGTCCAGACTTGAACGAACTGTTGACCGGCACAGATCTTGGATCCGTCGACGATGGTGTCGCGGATGAAGTGAGCATCAATGCTCTCGTGACCGGGCTCGACTTTTGCAACAGTGGGCTTATCCTGGACGACATTAGCATTCTGCTGGTACCTTTGGTTGGTAGCGCATACCTGAATAGACTCAGCCAAGAGGTCCTGAATAGCAATCTTCTCTTTCTTGATGGGTTCAGCTGACGGGCTCATGTCGACAATGGTCTGCACCTGAGTCGCAGCGTTTGTGGAAGGAGCCGCAGGAGCAGTCTCAGTGGCAGTTGAATGCCTGGAACCGGATTGACGATCTCCAAGTGCGGTGATCGAATTGTCGACCTTCTCGTCCATTGTTGTAACACTGACGTTACGGACAGGCGTCTTGAATTTGATAAGGGGGTGGGTGTGGTTGTGCTTGTTGCTTGGGTGCGCCTCGCAGTTCTGGCAAAAGTCTGTGTCGTGGCATACAGCGCACTTGTAGCGCGTACCCTCGATGTAGGACACGTTCTCCTTATCTTTGCACAGAGGTCCATCACAATAGATACCATAGTGGCGGCAACCGCTCGAGAGAGGCTCAGTGAGTGGCTCGTAGATCGGTACGAAGCGGTGACGGGGGTGGATAATCTTGGCGCTCTGCAAGCACTGAGAGCAGTAATCCCAATCCGGGCAGTTCAAGCACTTATGGCGTACGCCGTAGATGAACTTGTCACATCCATCGCAGACTGCATTGTGGCGTGCGTTCCGGCCAGGGTTGCACAAGGCGTTGCCCAGGGCAGAGAGCGATGTCTCAGAGGTTGCCTCCTTGAAGGCGTGGCCGGGATGGTGGCCATGCTTGTTATCTGTGTGACAGTCAAGGCACAGATCGTAGTCCTCACAGGCTGTACAGGTAACAAATTCCTTCTCGGAGAGGACTAGCGAGGTTAGTGATGCGACAGCGATGGACAAAGTCAGCTTACCCTTAACGCAGCTGTTGCAAGTGCGAGTCGCTTCTTCATCATACGTAACAGACTGCTTCTCGTCGGTAAAAGCACCAGGAATATCCTTTGGCTCCGTCGACTGGACCTTGGGTGGGATGCGCTGGGTGGTGCTGTTTACAACGTTGCCGTTCTTGACGAAACGCTTCACCATCCAATGGCCCTCACCAGGGCAGTGAATCCCTGAGTCTACGCAAGCGGGACAGAGATCGTAGTCGCCGTTATCACACACGCTGCAATGGAAGTGTTCATCATCCATAGGGTGGTTGCAGTTGTTGCAGTACACAACCCAAGCAGTGCATGCCGCGGGCTTGGGGCGCAAAGTGAGTGGGACCTCGTGCGAAACGCTTGACAGTTTGTCGAAGAAGGCTGTGGACAAGGTCAGAATCTTTCCGTCATCAATATTCTTGGCATGCAAGGCAGTACTTACCCTGACGAGTCGTGAATGGCCTAGGTACAGGGGCTTCTCCATCATCTGCAGGCTTTGGGAGTGAGACGGGGCTGACAGCCTCGAGCTTAGGTGCTTCCGGTGAGCGTGCAATGACTGGAGAGACCGGTGCAGCAGCCTGAGGGGTCAAGGTCTCGGAGCTCATTCGGAAGACAGAGGGATCTGGAATAGCCGCCCGCGGAAGTGCAGGTGGAGCAGGCGTAGGGAGCTCAGTTGACTCGCCTGGAATGGTGGCCCTGAGACGCAGCTTGAGCTTGGCCTTTGCGGCGCGGAAAAGCGTCTTGTAGACTGCTGGGGCGTTGGAATCGAGGGTAACATATGCGGCGGCTGAGTCGGAGTAGCGCTCAAAGACAACCTGCTCGTCGTCGTGGATCTGGAGGCCAGCGCGAAGCTATGATTGCCGTTGTCAGTCCACATCTTCGCCCATAGCAGAGCTCGGTGAGCTGAGGCCGGTTGCCGAAGTGAGGCGGTAGCCTGCTCGTTCGGCAGAGTGAATGAGTGGTAACGCACCTTTGATGGAAGAACACTTGCTCCGAGGTCCTTCAGAGGCAGCTTGAGCTTCCGGGTCTGTCCGCGGAAGAGGACCTTGATAACGATGGGCGTGTCCAGCGTGACGGGGACGTGGGTGGCAGCCATGATGGGCAAGTGAGGCGGTTGACGATGGTCGACTATCGGCGAAAAGGGAGGAAGGGCGGCGCTGCAGACTCGCTGCGGCGCGGTGCTGCGTATACGAAGCAGCTGTCGAGAGAGGTAGCTGCTGGGCGGTGCAGGTCGGTGGAGGTGGAGGTTGGAGGTGGAGAAGGTGAGGTAGCTGGGGCAGCGGTAATGGAGCTGCGGCTGCCTAGCTCGGGCGGACTAATCGTGATGCGAGCACGTCAACCGCGGTACTGGAGCCACACGTTGCCTCTTGCAGGCAGCAGGATGCGGTCAACCAGCAGAGCTCGAAGCTGATCCTTTGGTTTGGCAGTTCACTCGAAATGCTGCAGGAACAGTTTGCTCGCGGCACTGCAGGCATGGTCAAGATGATGATGCCACAACAGCTGCACGTGAGGCAGCGATAAGGTTTCCGGTGCGCGAGAGCAAGGGCGGTCTAGTGCGGAGCAACGAGTATTACAGGCGTGACGCAAGTGCATCTTATTCACCACTCCGGTGAGAGGACTCCAGTTGACAGGGCTTTACAGGTATGGCACGTTGACCGCCGAATGGTCATTTGATCGTTGTAGTCAAAGCCAGGACCTGATTCGGTGCAACCCACCATCGCCCCGCTGGCTGCCAGGAGCCAACAGTCTACGGTGATGGGTGATTCGATGAATTCAATACTGCTCTGGACCACTCTTGAAATGGTCATCTATCTAAGAGAGTACTTTGCGCTCATCTTGATCGATCCGGTGCAGTGCTGCGCAACCGTTGCGCACTGCGCGGAGAAGATGCGCTGCGCCGCCCCACACGGCACGCTAATGCCGTTACTAAGCCGAGCTCCACGAAAAAGTTGTGGAAAACTGCGCTGCAAAAGTTCGAGTCCAACAATACTATCTTTACATAGACCATACCAAAATGTCAGACACAGAGATGAGCTCCGAGGAGGAAGTCAAGAGGGTTATCAAGAAGGAGAAGAAGGTAAAGAAAGACAAGAAGGAGAAGAAAAGCTCGAAACCCAAAACCGAAGCCAAATCGAACTCCGACAACGAGGACGCCGAGACACCAGCGAAGAAGCGCAAGCGTGAAGCTCTGCCTGACGAAATTGTCGTCGACGTTGCCCTTCCTGAACCAGCCTCGAAGAAAGCTGCTCGTGCCGCGAAGAAGGCCAAGCTGAACCCCAAGTCAGCCGTTGTTGGTGACAAGGATGCATCTGCAGATGCGACAACAGACGGCGCCGCCGATGCGAAGAAGGGCGAGGAGAAGAGGTCAGAATTTGGCGTATGGGTTGGCAATCTTCCATGGTCTGCCACCAAGGATTCCTTGCGCACCTTCATAATGGAGAACACCGAGATCAAGACAGAGCAAATCACGAGAGTGCATATGCCTCCATCTACAAAGCCTGTGCCTGCTCACTGGACAACCAAGCCTAATAACAAGGGTTTCGCGTACGTAGACTTTTCGACCGAACTCGCCATGTACGCATGTATTGGCTTGACCGAGACCAAGATGGACGGCCGCGCGCTGCTCATCAAGAACGCAAAGAGCTTCGAAGGTCGACCTGACAAGCCAAAGGCAGAGGCAGAGGAGTCTGGTGCTCGTGGGAAGCCGGTGGTCAAGGCTGGCGCTCACCCACCGAACAAGCGTGTCTTCGTTGGCAATCTCTCCTTCGATGTTACTAAAGAAGATCTCGAGGCCCATTATCGCCCATGCGGTACGGTTGACAATATACACATGGCGACTTTTGAGGATTCTGGAAAATGCAAAGGCTATGCCTGGGTGACGTTCGGAGACGTCGAGGCTGCTACATGCGCTGTTCAGGGCTTCGTCATGAAGACTGAGGGAGATTTGAAGGCTATGAAGAAAAAGGATGCGGAAGATGCAGATGATGATGATACTGAAGTCAAGAAATCCAACAAGAGGAGGAAGTGGCTGTTGAACAAGCTGAACGGCCGAGAGATGCGTTGCGAGTTTGCCGAAGATTCCACAACACGTTACAACAAGCGGTACGGCAAGGACAAGCCGGCGGCGCCCATCGACGGTGTCAACCCGGATCGCTGGAAGAACTTCGGCGGTGATAATGATAGGCAAAGTGGCAGGAGGGAGCCGCGAGAGCCTCGTGCGCCGCGTCCTCCTAGGCAGGGTCCCAACAGTATTCAGCCTGGCGAAAAGGTTGATCCTAGGTCGATCAAGAGTGGTTCGGCGCACATGAATGCGCAAAGAGCTAGCCAAACTATTGTGGAAGGCAAGGGCAAGAAGACCACTTTCGAGTGATCTACCAGCCTGTGGTCGTGCACTTGGGGTCGCGCGGTGTCAGACGTGACTGCTTGATTTGGTGGGCAGTTGCAGTCGACCTGTTGTTTACAAGATACCCATTTCATCTTACATCATTTGCAATCAACGTACCTACAATTCCTTGCCACAGCTTAACACTTCGATAGCTTCTATTCTTATGTCGAACCTCAAGCGCATCAATGTCAAACATAACGCTACCTACGAAAAGGCGGGCATTGCCTCATACGCAAAAACTTTGACTAAGTACGACTTCGCACCCACCACGGCTGGCCCGTTGCAGATGATTGAAGAGCAGACACGGTCAGTCAGGAATGCGTTCAGGCCAAAGAGCAAGAGGGCGACGAAGTCTGTATTGCGCAAGATCGAAGAAGATGGCAAGCCTGGCGCAGTCAAGGCCGATGAAAAGCAAAACGACTCCCTCTACATATGTCCTGTTGAAATTGGCACACCACCTCAGATAATGAACCTTCACTTTGATACAGGCAGTTCAGATCTCTAGGTTTGACATTACAGTCTCACCACTCGAAGCGTTATTAACCCGTTCTTGCACATAGTTATGGTCCACTGAGCTTGACTCGAAAACCAAGGCCGCCCGCGGCAAGCATAACCTATTCGATGCTGCTAAGTCACGCTCTTTCAAGAAAGTACCCAACAGCTCCTGGAAGATCAAGTATGGAGACGGTTCAACAGCATCAGGCATCGTAGGGACCGATAATGTCACACTAGGCGGTCTCTGTATTGAGGGTCAAGCTATCGAGCTGGCATGTACGCTCTCGCCTCAATTCAGCAAGAGCGCAGGGGACGGCCTCCTTGGCCTGGCGTTCGGCAGCATCAACACTGTCAAACCTGTGGGAGTTGCAACGCCAGTCGAGAACATGGTAAGTCTTGATCGCTCTAGACTCACAGATCGGAGAGGCCCACTAATTGTCCCTTAGATGACACAAGATGACATCAAGGAAGGCCAGGAGCTCTTTACCTGCTACCTTGGGTCCTGGTGTGACAAAGACGAGATTGATCAAGGAGAATCATTCTACACATTCGGCTACATTGACCAAGAAGTCCTTGATCGTAGCGGCGTCAAAGAACCCCACTATGCTGAAATCGACACCACAAAAGGCTTTTGGCAATTTGCTTCACCCTCTGCATCCATAAATGACAAGATCATCAAGCGCGGCCACAACACTGCCGATACTGGTACTACTCTTGCGCTGGTAAGCGACGACCTGTGCAGGCGCATCTACGAAGCAATCCCTGGCGCTAGGTTCGACGACAAAAATCAAGGTTGGGTGTTTCCCATTGGTACACCTGTTGAGCAGCTTCCTCGAATCTCATTTGCGGTGGGCGACAAACAGTTCGAAGTTCAGAAAGAGGACCTTGGCTTCGCAAAAGTCGGGGGTGGTATGCAGTACGGTGGTATACAGTCAAGGGGCACCTCAAAGTTCGATATCTTGGGTGACACGTGGCTGAAGGCTGTATATGCCATCTTCGATCAGGGCAAAAAGAGGTTCGGGGTAGTGCAAAGAATCGAGGAGAACCAGAACACGGCGGTGACACCTACGTGCGGTAAAAAGTAAGGATACGCATAACCAAAAACAGCTTTCGTGGAGCAATAGGAAGTGTTACATGGAACGGCAACAGTGACAACTTCTCAGTCAATTAATATCATTAATTATTCGTCAGAACTAGGTACAGCATCGCTTCGATTCACTGCGCTCTACACGTTCCCTCCCATTCTGTCCAAGTCAACACTGTAACCCAGTTACGACACCATCAGGTCTGATACTCAGACAGATCAAGGTCCGCCTCAAGATACAACTTCCTCGACGAAGCACCAACATAGATCTTCTTGGGGTACTCGCTGATGACCCAGTTTTGGGTCTCGGTCTCCCAGTTCGACACGTCGCGGCGCAGGATGTCGGTCGAGAACGTGACAGTCTGGTTTGGCTGGATTGACAGACGGTCGAAACCGCGCAGCACGACAGCTGGGTCCTCAGGCCCGCCTAGGCTGAGGTACAGCTGCACGACTTCGTCACCGGCGAGGGTACCGTTGTTTGTAATGCTTGCGGTGACAGTGAACAAGACGTCCCACAGCTGCGGGTTGCCTCCTGATCCGCCGCCGGCAGCGATACGGGGTTGGGGCGAGCCGTCTGAGGCGCCCTCAGGCCAGGTGTAGTTCAGGCCGTACTCGGGGTCGAAAGAGGCCTCAGCCAGGTCGGTGCTGTTCAAGTACGGGTAGATGAATGTGCCCTCCCTGGTCAGGTTGGCGGGCCACTGGTAGTCTTCGATGTTGGTGCTGAAGTTGCCAAGGGTGGGCGCGGCGATGGTCTGCCCGGTGGTAGGTGTGTAAGGGCCAGCGTTGATCTTCTGAACGCTCAGGTTGGAGTACGAGAATGTGGTATAAGAGAGACCGAAGCCGAACTCGTACACGGGAGTAATGTTTTTCTGGTCGAATGCGCGGTAGTCGATGAAGACACCCTCCTCAAAATTGTCCTGCGGAGAGTCGTTGCCAGCGGTAGGTTCGTAGATCAGATCAGGGCCATACTCCTCTTCCGATGCGCCAAATGTAAAGGGTAGCTTGCCACCGGGGTTGACACGGCCATATAAGACGTCTGCGATGGCGTTACCGGACTCCTGACCAGGAAGACCTGCCCACAGTACTGCCGTGACATTCTCAGAGTCATAGAAGGAGTTGACAAGCACGGGGCCGACGGAGTGGATCACGACGATGGTGTTGTTGCATAGCGAAGACACGTTCTGGATCAAAGTCTCACCATTGTGCCAGATAGTGAGATTGTTGCGGTCACCGAAGTTACCGTCAACCGTGATGTAGCCCTCACCGGAGTCGGCGTTGACGAAGACAATAGCAACGCTGGCCTGCGTAGCCATAGCCTGGATCTGAGCGTATGCATAGTTGTCAATAACAGATGTGAGCAAGCCACCGTTGTCGGTAACTTCGCGCTTGATGGCCTCCAGTGGGGTGATAAGGTAAGGGAAGTCGGCAGTTCCTGACCCCCAGCCCATGGCAAGGGTACCGTTGTCACAACCACGGTCCGCGCAGCCATTGGGTCCGTACTGGTTCTCGCCAGCATCATTTCCAAAGACTGCAGTCCACTTCTCGTTGCCGGTCAATGGAAGTGCACCATTGTTCTTCAGCAGAACAGTCGACTTGGCAGCCGAAGAACGGATTGCACGGAAGTGCTCACCGCGGACATCAATGTGCTGATTGACGAGCTCATAGTCGGCCTTTCCGTAGAAGTTGCGGTAGTCATAAGTCTCGCGACTCCAGCTGTTGAAGTTGGTGTCTGTGTTGTCCTGGTCACGACCAACGTAGTAATAAGCAGCCATGATACGTGTTGCAGCATCGTCGAGGCGCCATTGAGGAATGGTGCCATTAAGGACGGAGATAGTGAGATTGGTTCCCCAGAAGGAGAACCCAGAGTTGAAGTTTGTGTCTCCAGGCATGGTCATGTCGAGACCAGCTTGGGTAGAAGAAACACCGCCGTGTTGAGCATCCCAGTCCGACAAGATAAACCCTTGGAAGCCGAGCTCGCCCTTCAGGATGTAGTTCTGAAGGTATGAGTTCTGGCAAACCTGAGAGTTATTTCCTTTGTTGTAAGAGCACATGATGGCGCCAGTGCCGGCGTGCACAGCGTCGGCGAAGGGCCAAAGGTACAACTCGTGCAGAGTCTTGTCATCAACATTGGAGCTGATAGCATCGACGAATCCAAAATCCTCGAAGTTTCCTGGCGAACGGAAATGCTCTTGCTCGTTCAGAATATAGTGCTTGGTGCAAGCAATGACACCAGCGTCCTGAATACCACGGACAGTCTCAGCAACAGCGTGGCCGGTCAGGTATGGGTCAGGAGAGAAGCCTTCCCAGTTGCGCTGCTTTATATTAGTGGTGTTCACAAAGTATCTGCGTCTGTCGAACTTACACCACCCTTGGGGTTACGGCCAATAGGACCTATAGCAGGGCTATGTCTCGTCAGTCTCATTCTTAAGGCAACGCTTCATGCGCGGAAGTTATACCCTAGCTGAACATCGACGCCCTTGCCACGGTGCTCCTGTCCCATTTGGTACCCTCGGCGATAGAACTCGCCGCGATCCCAGGAGGCAGCAACCGTACCGCCAGCAGGGAAAGCAGAAACATAGTCGGCGAAGCGAACACCGAGAGGGCTGTCTTGCAGACACAAAGCTTTGAACCCTAAACGTGGAATTTCGCCTACGTTGCCGACACAGTTGTCGCTCTGCCAGCCAGTACCGGTTGTGAGGTTGACCTTCTCGAGAAGAGTCAATTGCCTAACAAAGGCTTGAGCCTTAGCATAAGCTTCCTGATGTGGTCGTTAGTGCCAAGCTTAAGCGTGATGAAGCTCTGTACGTACAGCCCAATCGCCAGTACCCTCAATCCATGGACTAGGGTAGAATGGAGGGCTTTCGGCGTTGTTTAGAGGACTAGAGCTGTTTGTAGGGTTCGTGGTGTTGGGGAACTGTGCTATTGTCAGCGGTGGTTCGAACAAGCAAGACAAAGGTGTGCCAATCAACTTGAAGGAATGGAAATAGTCCTGCGACAAGAAAGGCGGGATCGGGAAGCATGTCTGCAGCTTGCGCGAAGCTTCAAAGTGCAATTGGTGTTGTTATGTTATGCGGCGTCGAAATGTTTGTACGTACCGTTTGGGCCTGGACCAGACCAACGGCCAGCAATGCTTGTGCGAGCCGGTGCATGGCGACGGTAGTACTGCTAGGGCGGCACAGAAGCAGCGAAAATATATTCACACCAAAAATGTGAAGCTCTGGACGGGTAACAGGACAAAAATACCTGGGGCGCGCGACGTCAATGGCCGGGCAACATGAGAGCTTTATGGGAGCTACGACAGGGAAGTAACTTCTACCAAGCTACCCGTTAACTAGCACCGCACGCGTCGAGCGATACCTTTTCCTGCACGGATGGTCAGCGCTCTGCCGATCGCACTACAGTCCCCCCAGCGACTCACTGGAGCAAGGCCCGAAGCCTCCGTAGTAGCGCGTCCGACTTTGGCGCTGTCAATGGTCTTCGCGGCCTTCAACGCCTGCTAAGCTTGCGCCTCCCCGCTTTTTCACGTCTATTCCTTGCAGATGTACATATGTACCGCGAGTACTTCATGGCGCGTCACGGCGCTCCGCTCGGCGCGCATAGGTACATGCCGTCTCCCTTGAGCTGCACAGGCTGGGAAATTGCAGCCGTCACTGCCATGGCCTGGCCCACCATGGATATCGTCATTTTCTTGCACGACGACCCTGTCGTAGACTTAAGCTCCTCTCGCAAGCCGCTGCCGACGCCACAGAAACCCTAATAGGGTGGACCAGCGCTGTTTGTGCAGCGCCATCTTCGGCGGCAGTGCAACTCCAGCAACGGTGATGCGGGGTCAGTAGCACACCAGCGTTCCTTCACCCTGTACTCCGCCTGCACGACATGCTCTTGGGGGTAACTAGCGTTCACAGTTGCTGTCCGTGATCTGCTGATTGATGGAAGGCACACTAGGTACATGCCCGATGATGACACAAAGTTCGTTGTGGGGACCCCATATTCCATGGCAAAAGCTCGGCTCAACTATGGGGATGTGTTCACCCCACTGCGGGTGCAAAGTCTTGTTGTTGTTCGTCCGCGGCGATCCATCGTGGAAGGATTCGTTCGCACAGAGTCCCGGCTCTAGAAATCTACCGGCGGTTCACAAGACAGGCGGTAAGCCGCGGCATGACGAGTACAACAGTCGATGTCGTAACTGAACAGCTGCCGCACCTCACTTAGAATCTGGCGCTCATGAAAGTCCTCACCTTGGCTGCCAACACACAAGTGCGGAAAAATGACAAGATTGTCACCTGTTTGTAACTGCCAGGACAATACAGGCTTACTCTGGGTGTCTTATCACTAATAGCAATATTTCTCAACGATAGCCGAGCAGAAATCCTGTTTGCTCCTTGCCTATTTCAATGAACACGCAGATGTATAATGAAGCTGGGAGGAGGCTCGCTCAAGCATACAATAGAAACGAGCGTAGTTCTGTTACATGCCAACGAACCACGGATTCCGGCTCTCGTGGCTGGCGGCACCGTTACACTCAGGGATGATCGATTTGAAGCGATTTCACGCTAATCATTCTACTTAGCTCAGCCGCAATCGCAGAAGTTTGTCTTCCGTTCCCCGACAGCCGTAATTGGACCGATCCAAAGTGTTGGGATTGTCCTATCACATTTAATTATTTTCGACTGGCATGTTTACGGGAAACTTGTTCTGTATGTCTTTTCTTCCGAGCCGCTCAAAATTATTTCGCAGAAGAGCTTGTGCAAAAGAGTTTGTGGATCTGTATATCGCTAGAAAGTCCCGTGCGTGAGAATCGACAGCCTGGACGACAGCTTACAGCCGAAGACTCTTGGAAGACTCACCTCACCCGACCAGTCATCCGCCATCCATCGCCTTCATTGATCAAAATTGAGATTCGAGCTTCTGCAAGTGTCGCGTTTGCGCCCTTTGGACAAAATTGATCTTTGATGAGTACATGCTGGGCGCCAGACGTCGTACCCAGAGAAGGACAGCGTCACGTAGCCTGAGGCTGAGACGAACCATTCATTGCCATGAGTCCGGCGCTCTCTCATATCAATGTTGCTATCGCAGAGGGTATGGATTGCAGGAAATCTTAACATAACCTACGTATCTCTTGTGACTGCTAAGCACACGAGAAATGTGCTAAAAAAGCCCTTGACGGCGACAACCTTTCTAGACCCAGGAAGCATTTACAATCGTTTCCCACACGAATCGATCATGTCACCATACCTTCTTCGGACCCATATTCTTGACTTGTATTGTCTCGCATGTACGAATCCTCCTGATCCTCCAGCCAATAGATTTCAACATCACACGAGGCTGCCTATAGGCAACACCGCCCTAAAATCTGAGTCAACAAGTATGGTGCTTGGCTGAGTCAATTTCGCAGCATTTTGGATCTTACTTAACTATTTTACTGTAAGTATTGAACGCGTCGACAAGAAATTCTTTCGTCATGGGTTCTCGATCAACCAAAGTTGCATGTGCGGTGCGCGTGGACGTGGAGGCTGTTGCCTCATCGGTCGCACCTACCCAACAAAACCCCAGAACAAACAGCGACACAAACGGTCCGGGACCCTGCCAAGATCTTGACTTTCAGCCTGTCCAAACAACCTTGTCATTACCGCAGTGCTGCGATGTTATCGACCCCAAGACCGCGATCCATCAAACCACTCCCTCGAGGCGCCGGTACAGCGAACCCACAAGGACAGTGACTATGGCTACGCAGTCGAATACGCACGGAGCACTAACCTTAGAAGTTTTCGGGAGCTTTCTTACGGAGCGCGCCTTGATGACGATCGATAACGTTGGCGAAACTTTCACTAATCAAGATTCGGTTGCACCTGTCCAAGAAGAGAAGGAAGACCCTGAAGGATCAGAAGTACAATGTATAGCCTGTTGTTCACATCTGCCGAAAGAGAAAGACTTGAGGTTTGCCAGAGAAGTCATCAAACCCTGCAGGTCATGTAATAGCGCCTACTGCATCTCGTGCGTCAAGGACATGTTTCTCAAGGCCTGCAAAGACTCTGCTCGGATGCCCCCACGATGCTGCGTACAAATACATCTTCACTACGTCAAGCCTCATTTGACAACGGAAGAGATTGTGGCATACAAACTGAAATACGAAGAGTGGAGTACGCCTAAGCCTTTTTACTGCCCGACACCAACTTGTTCATCCTTCATTCCGGAGCGACTATTGCCGCAGCAGAGCAACAAGGATAGAATGGACTCTGGGATTGGGCTCCTGACCCCTTCACAGATTCAGTGTCCGAAGTGTGAAGGCGAGATCTGTTTTGACTGCCGGCAAGCGGCGCATCCAGGCAGTCTCTGTGCGAATCTGGATCTTGGTGTCGACGCAGACACTGCAGCACTTCTGAGAGCATGGGGCTATAAGCGCTGCCCCAAGTGCAGCCAAGGCTTGAAACGTATGTATGGTTGCAATCACATGGAATGTAGATGTGGAGCGCATTTCTGCTGGGGCTGCATGAAGAGCAGGGACGAGTGCGACGGCGGTTGCGATGAGCAAGATGATGACGAAGGCGAAAGCGACTTCGAGCCTGATGGGCCTGAGCCACTTGCTGGGGAGGACAGCAATCCCGAAGGAGTGAGGCCGGAAAACACAGGAGAAAGCGACGCGGCTGTAACTGGCACCACTTCGCTGGCAATCGAACAGGTTGCGAATAATGCCTTTACAACGCCACTCCCAACGCCTCGGCCACGCAACCTAGATGGCGGCTCAGCACGTTATTGGGAAATAGAGGATCTTGATTTCGGCGCAGAGCCTACAGACGATGTTCAAGATACGGCTTGGAACTGCGAGCATGATTTCGAGCCTTACGCAATCACACTCACGGAAGCGATCTCGACTTCTTCTTTGGCGCACGAAATGGAGTGTGTCAGGTGTTGGTCCGCGATAAAGCCTGATATTGAGGCCCAATCGGGTACTAAGGCATCTTTAGCCAGCATACCACGTCCACGAACCCCTGCTATTAGAGGCCGTGGAGGCCGCCGTGCTCGTGCTCGTGGCGCATTAGCTAAACTGCGCCCTGCAGCGTATCAGCCTCCTAGAGGTCTAGCCCGGTCAGATGCTACAATCGGTACTGCACCACATCTCACAGCACGGCTGCCAACTGGTAGCTTGAGATCTTCAGTGGCACAGTCAGGTCCCATGGAAGGTATTCAGTCCGGTACGGGAGCAGATTTCAGAGCATTTGGAGTTGGCACGAAACCTAGAACTGCAGTTTCAGGTTCCATCGTCTTCGGCAGCTTGCCCACGACATACAGTGTAGCGCACGAGTGTACCAGATGCAGTCTGCTTGTCTGCAGAGCATGTGCTGATTTGATCCTCGCGCGACAGCAAGCAGACGAAGAAACGCAGGAGGAGATGCAGCCTGAGGAGGACACAGAAACCGAAGACGAACCGCGAGGATGTGTTGAGGTGCCAGCTCCGATTGGCGAGAATGAGCAACCACCTCTCTCGCCATTTGAATGATTAGCAGCTTTTATTGCTGGTGTATTTGGCGGGTTTTATAGGTTTATTGTGTATCGTTGCAATCCCTTGGTCCCTGGTCTGGCGTTATTGGCATAGCGAGGCGTTACTGCCGTTTATGGGAGTTTTGCTACTATTAGTATTTCATGACACACTTGATCGATTACTTCAACTAAGGCTCCTGTGAATGTTGCGTGAATAGATCTTCAGCCACTTACTTCCAAGCACAGATGGTGTTGAACAAGTTCTGCATTTCTTAACGTCTCGGTTTGATATTCCAAGTAAAGTCTCAAGGGCGAGACCGGCAGTAATCCCACTCTCAAGCCAAACATATCCTTGGGTGTCTGGAAAATACGTCTTTGTCGCCTGGTAGCGGCATTGCAATATTTTGCGACTGGTGAGCTGTGACTCTAGGGCTGGGTGAGCAGCAAGCGAGGGAAGAGACCTTCAAGGACACACGACGTATCCATTCTGAACACTATATATCAACGTTCTGTTGGTGTCACATGTACTTTCTAGAACGTGCCTACGATGTGATTATCTCCGTAAGGCTGACGACAAAAGGAATACCATTGATGTCACAACAGCATGGAGTTGCTTGATCGCCGTGAGTATGCATAACACATGAAGGTTGATTGTGTAAACAATTTTCATTCAAATCAAGAACATAACGATCCCGAAGGGGACGGAGCCGTGGGCCAAACACAAACATGGAGTTCACCGCACTGAAGAGATAAATGTTGACACCGATAGATGAAATAATTTTTCCTGCCGTCCGTCCTTTTAGAGAACTCTTATATGGTGTCCAGCTCCTCCGTTCAATCGTCCCTTCGTCAGATCGCTTTGTTGTCATTCGTAGAGACGTCGTTGGTGCGAACGTCAGGCACGAGCTACAGGAGTCGTGCTAGTAATCGACGCAATGTCGAGAGGCGTCTATGCGCCGAGGCTGGGGAAAGCGCTGGAGTCAGCGACGTTGGGGGCGTTGCCACGGGCGCCGCCACGGGGGCCAGCAGCAGGAGCGCCACGGCCTTCGCCACGGCCACGTCCGCCACGACCCTCACCGCGGGCGGGACGGTCACCACCACGGGGACGGCCCTCACCACGGCCCTCGCCACGGCCCTCGCCGCCGCGGAAAGAACCACGGCCCTCGCCACGGCCACGGCCGCCACGGTCACCACGACCGCCGCGGGCACCACCCTCACGGGGAGGGGGAGCGAGCATGCGCTCGCTATCGAGCTCAACGTGGACCTTCTCCTTGCGCTGGCGCTCACGCTTGGCCTTGCCGCCGGAACCGGCGAAGAAGTCCTCCTCCTGGCGCTTGACCTGGGTGCCTTCGGGGAAGTTCTGAGAGCTGCCCTCGTTGGGCTTGCGGAGGGTCTGCTCGCCAAGCTTCAGCTTCTTCTCAGCCAACTCGGCAAGGTAGGCAACGTAGGACTTGGAGTTGTCCTCGGGCTCGGCCTCAGCAGCCTCAGCCTCGGCATCCTCCTTGACAGCCTCCTTCTCCTCCTTCTGGGCGATGGCCTCACCGGCCTGCTCGTCAGCAAGCTCAGCCTCGCCAGTCTCGGCGCCCCAGCCGTGGGCAGCCTGCTTCTCGTGCTCGCTGTTCAAGGTCAGAAATACACTTGTTTACTTGGAAGTTGTGCGTCATACCCAAGACCGGTCCTGGAGTGACGGTCATCTTGACGGGCAGCACCACCACGGCCTCCACGGGCACCACCGCGGGAACCACGGCCGCGGCCACCACGGCCACCACGCTGCTGCTCAGGCTCTGAAAGACATCAGTGTTTGTTGATAAGATTGGGAAGTAAGTGTACTCACCGCCAGAACCACGTGCACGGTTGCTGCTGGCGCCGGCAGCGCGATCCCTAAAAGCTATATGCCGTTAGCGCGGAGTCCCTATTGTAAATACAACGATCCATTGCACCCGTTGTGCTGCCTCTTGGGTAGGAATGCCTGGACGTACCGTTGTCGTTGGCGTTGTTGCTCTGCTTGGCGCGGCTCTGGTTGCCCTGGCGCTCAACAGGAGGAGCGGGCTTGACGTCGGAACCTTCGCGCTTGCCGTGCCTGGGGGTGGGCTTGTCGATGGCCTTTGTCGGGGGCTCAGCGGGCCTGTTGGGGTCGAGCTCCGGGTCGTTGCCTGCGGGGTCATGAGCGAGTTTTCGCGAGCGGTGAACTTGGAAATAGCATACCCAGCAACTCGTACATGTTCTGCAATCATTGTTAGCTAGTGCTTCTATGGATGCATAGCTCCAGGCAACCCATTGAGGGCGGCAGTGCAGCGCGGGGCTGCAGCGGACGTTGGAGCGAGGTTCAAGCTCACCTTGGAAGCAATTGTCGTCATCTTGATGGTTTAGAGCGCCTTGTGCGCTTTGCCCTCCTAGATGCGCAATCTGCCGGGGTAAAAAGAAAAATGCGAGAGCTGGCCCTACGGTTCTAGGGACTGGACTCTCGGTGTTGGCTCTCAAACGAGGTGTTGACGCTGGTGGAAGCACGCTTGCAGCCAGGCAAGGAAATTCGTGTGGGTTGGTTCGCTTAGTCAATTGCAAGGTGGGGCACGGGCCTCGACGTGTGCTTGCAAGAGCGCATGACGCTGCAATTGCTTGTGCGCGCAGCATACCAGCTGTAATGCGAATCACTTCTGTGCTAACTTGCAAAGCGCCATGGCAGGCTTGGTGCTGCCTGCGCCGTGTTAGACGTCGCTGTCTCGACATTTGGCACGGTTCGCCAACCGAAGCAGCTTGGACTCGAGTCAACGTCATCCCGAGGTTCATGTTGGTGCGGCAATGTGTTTGTTGCGCCCTTGCATGGACGTTGAGCATTGGTATTGGTATTCATGTATGTACAAGGCAACAGTCGGTTTCCCAATCGAGTGACCGACTGCGCCGACGAAGGGTTCTACTTGTTCCCTTCCAGCCAGTTCGGTCGTATTTCCCTCATGTAGAGAACCGTGAACAGCTAATTCAGCCTGAACACACCCGTTGATGCTCCTCCCAACTCGCGAGGAAGAGCTGTCCAAAAAGCTCAATTCCTTGTCAAAAGTGTCGCTTAACCGTACAGCTTAAATGTCTATAAAGTGAAAAAGATAACAATGATGCTCCTGCATCTTATAAAAACAGAACTTTTTTGGAATGGTGCCAGGTCTATGGCCACCGGTTGCCGTGATTTGAGGAACGCCGTTATGCTGTCTGACAATGTCGAAGCCAGTTCTGACGCCCGCTAAAGAACACATTAAAAACGTATCGGTTGGTAAGGTTCCTGGTGTCGAAAGTAGGTGTCCTATATACCCTCCTCTTAACCTAGTCATATTCATCCTTGCGTCGATCATCTCGATTCATACATGGTGGGAAAGTGCATACTGGCAGATAGCCCGAATGGATCTGCATCCAGCATGGGATCATAGGGGTCGAAGAGGTGGTTCATGTTGTTAAACGGCTGGGTGCCGTCGTTTGGCGCCAGTGTGGCTGGGCTTGGGAACGGTGGGTTTTGCGCGGGTGGCATCGGTGGGGGCATACTGTTCGCGGGTGGGAAGTTGTGATGTGGGAAAGGGCCGGGGCCGGCCGATTGATCGCTCGGTTCGTCGTGCTCGTAATTGTCGGCTTGCTCGTCATACTCCTGCTCTACACGCCAATCAGCCTAGGATTACAGGGTCCTATACCTAAGTATGGAAAGATAGGGGTCAGCTTGCCTAGTTGGTTCATGTGGTCTGAGTACTGTGTCTGATAGAAAGGGGAGGGGCCACTGCTCTGAGTTATGCCATTTGCGCTGGGACCCACAGTAGACACGCCCTGAATGCCATTTGCAGGTGCTTGATTTGTGATTGGCCTCTGCGGGCCTGCCATCATTGGGTTAAAGTTGGATCGAGGCGGCTGTGGTCGCAACTGTTGTTGTTGCTGCTGCTGCTGCTGCTGCTGCTGATGTTGTTGCTGTTGCTGTTGCTGAGGTGGGATAGGCCCAAAGTTTGGCGACACAGAGTGACCCTGAGGCATGAAATTGGGTGAGCGCGTTGCTGATTGTGCAGGTGAGGACAGATGAGAACCGGGAGTAGGCTGCGATAGAGGCGAGCGTTGGATAGGACCATCCGGCTGTATCATGGGTAAGCCATTGGTACCATCAACCTTGGGTGGACCCTGCAACGATCGCCTCTGCTGCTGTCTATTCAAGATTGCACGTTGCTGGAGTGGAGGCTGATTTGGAGACGCGAGTGCAGAAGCCGCAGGCCTGGTAGGGCCAAGGTTGGGACTGCCAGTCTTCGCGCGCAGCTCAGCCTGGACATCAATGCCTGGAGGAGCATGTGTTAGCGCATGTCGCCGTTGGGCGTTCTGATAAGCAGTCGGTACCTTTCTCCAGTAAGACTCTCTCTAGTAGAGAGTTCTTATACCGGAGCATAAGACATTCGTCGGCGGCGTTGCGGTGACTGTTCTGCAGGTTCTGCAGCGTCTCCTCATGGTGCTTAATGGTGCTCTCGAGCTGCTTGATGTACTCTGTTCGTCGCTCGCGAAAGGCGGCCTGCGCCTGCCTGTTGCGCTGCTTGCGCTCTTCCGAGGTGGCATAGATCTTACGGGGTTTGGTTAGTCCAATTTGTGACAGGTCATATGGGTGCGCAGTTACGGCGCTCATGATAGGCAAGATAGTGCGATTATGGGTGCACGGAGAGGCTCACGGGTTTGCGGCCGCCTTTGCGCTTCTGCTGCTGCGGGTTTTCCTGGGTATATGTCTCCGCCTGGCCCGGCTCGGGCGAGTCTTCGATGGAGGACGTCGAGCCCTCGCGCGGGTCTTCTGTCTTGCCCACGGCGGCCGTCATAGCTGTTACGCTATTATCTCCCATGTGCGTCCACCGTACCCCTCCGATCTGAGAGAGGGGCACAGGAGCGCCAAGAAGTGCGATAGACGCGACGGGCAGGCGTCGACGTCGACAGGTGCGGCAGGAGGCTCAGTATGGGCTAAGCGCGCGCTGGGGTAGACAGCCGCAGCACCGGGTCGAGAAGCGATTGCGTTTGTTTGGGGGTTTGATAATGTCTGATAAGAGTCCAAGGAGACGAGGGCTGTGGGTGGCCGCGCACAAGTTGTGAGGTAAGCTCTTGGGTAATGAAAACGAAAGAGGGCCAGCGGAGGGGCGGAGGTGCTGGACTTCAAAAGGCGCGGGCGGACCACGTCCAGTTGACGGTGCCGAGCGCAGCTGCTGTGTGCTGGAGGACTGCGCTGCAGAGGACCGCTGATGGCAGCGAATTGCAACCGAGCGCCTGCTGCTGGGCGCCTGCACTCGATTCTGGCCAAGGCGTGCGGAGATGCGGTTGGCGGACCAGCTCAAATTTTTCGTCGCGGGGTGCCCTCTGCATCACTGCTGCCCTCGACACTCGAGACTCAGTGCATCGTCGAGGAGCCGTACAAGGCAGGGACTGCCGACACGGCCGCCAGCGCCGCATCCAGCGTAGCAGCTCTCTAGCTCCCGCGCCACCAGGCAGACTTTGTCGAGCTTCTCCGGCTTCTCCAAGCTGCCAGCGCGAGCCGCTGCGTTATCAAGCCTGCCTGCTCCCCAGTGCGCGGCGGATGCGTCGACGGCATCGTTGCGTGTAGCCTGCGTCGCTCATGAACTTTTTGCGTGCCTTTGCGACGGCGTGTTGCCAAAGCCGAGCAACTGCCACCCGCGGACACCGACACACCGACCCCGGGCGGCACGCTCCCTGCACCGAGCCCACGCCCTGTGAGACGTGCAACTCGCCATCATGTCACTGCACGCGCAGAATCCGGGCCCTGGACCATGGCGTCGTAAGGCTGACAATGCATCACCCTGATGTGATGTCCATGGCACAAAAAGCATTTGCGTTGTGCCCACCCTTGGGCACATCACTCCCAACAAGCAATTCGTCCTTTCCTTTGGCCAGTGACAGTGAGCTGGGCATTCGCAGCTGTGTACCACACGTTGCTCAGATACCCATCAACAAGCCAACAGGAGCCTCATGCACAGACAACTGACCTTGCCGAAGCCATCGCAGAGGCTGATCACAGGAAGAGCTTGGCCTGCACCCCGCTTGACTGGCGCCAGCACGCGCAGGCCTCTGATTCGCAAGCACCCGTAGACCAGTCTTTCCGATACGTCCGCTGCTGAAAATTCGCACTTTGGAACCACTCTTTGCCCGTCTGTCGCCTTGAACTGCGAGCTGTGCTTCTATCCCAATCCGGTAACAAATGGTCATGCGCCGCATCGGCTGCGAACAGGTGACCTTGACACGGCCCACTGCTCAAGAGGCGAGACTCGTACGAGACTGCTGGTTTCATGTCTGCCATGGACGTTGTCGACTTTACGGGCCGACTTCGTGTCGACAGCTTGTTGCCTTGACTAACGATACACTGAGAAGGGGTGAGCAGGTCTGGTTGAAAGTTGTGCAACAAGCTCGCTTTCCCATCTGAAAGTATATGAAAGCATTAACGAGCTGAGTGCGACCGCAGCCCCATTAGCATTAATTGAGGTGAGACATACAAGACCAATGTTTGTGGTCAAGGTAAATGCAAGCTCGCGCAAAGGTGATCAAAGGCTATCGCTCTCCTGTCTGCTTCGAACGAGGCTGGCAAGTAATATCAAAAATATGAAATCGGATCAAAGTATTGTACAGTGCAAAAACCTCGCAAACGTGCCTCGTGGGCTGGTAAATTTCCTTTGCCTCATACTTATGTGTACCGCTTCAGGTTCTGGGCTCCTGTCTGTTCAACCTTCCTTCTGTTCTGGGCTGCGCACATTGCACATGTACCGACTTCCTGTCATGATGATGAATCGAAGGCGCCTACCACGCAGTCGCGAACGTCGCATCAAACGTCCATAGTGCTACGCATTACCAACAGGCACACCTCAGGCGACAGACCTCACCCCAATTCAGGATATCGAGCATCGGCATAGCTCACATGACTTTTCTCCTGTTCTCAGCAGTTACGGATACAGCATCAATCACTCGGTCGATATATAACCAGCAATTGCCAGCCCCCTAACCCGCCGATCACGATACTTTCACGCGCGCTTGCAACACACGAGGGAGCGCAGCAGTCGGGCAGGCTGCGATGACATTGGCCGGGCTTGCTGGACGGCTGCTGAAGGGATCAGGTCACTCGCAGTTGCAGCCAGATGCAGGCCTATACTCGGATACTCGACCTTCTTTCGAACGAGTGAACGGGTCGTCCTTCGTGGCGTTGCCGGAAGCCGGAAGCAGTCGTTACATGGGCGGTGGAGGCTCGAATAGCAACACGTTTGGCGAATCCAAAGCACCTCCTGTACATGCCCCGTCTTGGGGCAAGGCTCGTCCCCTGTCCGACATTCGTGAGCTTACTGAACCAAGCCTGGTGGATACTATACCGCGAAAGCTACTTTCGGACAGTAGCCTCCCTCGCAACATATCACGACCGGATATATCACGAAAACCCTCCACGGCATCGAGGCATCGCCCGAGCACCGACATTCGACGTGGCGACAACCAAAACTTGGATAGAAAGAGTAGCGTGGGAAGTAACTGCGGCAGATCTGTGTACCAAGGGCGTTCTTCCAGGACGCCGTCGCCACCAAGTCCTGCAGATGACAACAGTTTCTCCAGTATATACAGCGTTCCGCCCGGCAGCGTCCCTCCTCGATCTTCTTCACGTGCTCATGCACATAGTGCTCCTCGTACTCGACAGGCTTCTGGGCCTTTGCCATCATCCACCAACCAGCGACTACCTACAAATACTGCAACACACGGAAAATCGACACAAGCGCTTCCTCTTACAGGACACTTTGGGCACACCATACCTTATCATGGCCAATCTTTATCACCGTTACGCCATGTCGCTACTCGGATAGATCCTATATCGCATACTACCAGTCGCGGGTTGCCTTGCCGAACATTCATTCGCAAACCGATTTCGAAGGAAATCCTCGAGTTCCCTACACATCGCCATCCTAGAATCGAGCTTGGGCTAGACCTCTCAGCCGGCATATTCGTAGGCGGAGGGTCAATCGAAGGCACTATTCAGATCAGTATCGACGATGCAGAGCGAATACGTCACAGAAGGACCTTAGATATCGCCCGCATATCGATTGATTTGCTCGGTATAGAAGAGATGAGTGGAAACAGACGTTGTGTCTTCCTAAATCTTGCAACGGAAGTGATTGACGAAGACCATCCACCACCTCAACACATGGTCTATGATCAGAAACCGATCGGTTCTAGCGACCTGTTCTGGCATCTGATGCCCTCTGTCACCCATCTGGCTTTCAATTTGAGCCTACCACTGAATGTTGGTCCTCCACCATTCCAATCCAAGAATGCACGTATTCGATACACACTTTGTGCATCGCTCCTCATTCGCGATCAAGGCAGGCAGTACATCGTCAGGACTTCGGACGATGTTACTGTTCTCTCAGTATATGATCGTATGTACCTGACAGTGCACGGTGAAGGCTTTTCTAATGACTAGATAGCCGAGAAAGCTCTCATGTCTCTTCCGAGCCCTCTTACAGCCTCGGACGAATGGGTCAAAGCCCGCGATACGTCCCTTGATATCGTGCGACTAACAGCAGGTCTTCACAGGCAAGTGTGGGTCAGCGGAACTAGCATCTATGTCGATGTGCACATCATGAACAACAGCCGCAAGACAATCAAAAAGATCGAGCTTCAACTGGAAAGAGATATACTGTATTACAAGCATGTTCGTTTGACAACGATTCTGCTTGCTCTTGCACTCTGCTGATGCACTACCCTTGTAGGCCGCTGCATCGACAATGGAGAAATCTGCTGGCCAAGCGCGCATATTTGACAACAACGAACGCTCCATACTCAGCAGGAGTCTAGTCAAGCAGGGCACAGCTGGCTGGCATGGCGTAGAAAACCGTCAGACACATATTCGCACTTGTGATCTGGAAGTGCCTCGCGGTCATGCTACAGTCAAATGTGGTATGGACATGCTCTTCGACTCGAGACGAAGAATTTGCTAACAGTTTGTAGGTAAATACTTTGAAGTACGATACTTCCTTAATATCATTGTTGGCAGCGCGCATACGTTAGTCGTCGTACTGTTCAACACAATGGCGTTCGATTGCTAAGGTTGCACAGCAAGCTGGTTACCGTTCAGCTTCCAATTGTACTCATTCATATGGTGATGGCGCTCTGATTTTCAGCTTTACAAAATAGCTAACAATCCTAGAATTCTCTCGACGTGGTGCCAAACTCAGTTGCGCAAGTGGCTCTGGCTATTGAGGAGAAGCGCAACGCATGTACCCATCAGCATGGAGATTCTCCATATGGGCTTAGTCGGAAGAGGTCACAGTCCGTTCAGGGCCGTGCCTTTGCTGCACCGAGGATGCAATCGCTGGACCGCATGCGCGCGCAGGTGGAGGACCTGCAGGAGCTTGGAGATATACTTGAACACAGCCCCCGAAAGTACGCGACTCGGCGCATAGAATCAGATTGGGACTATCATACACCGCCCTCCAACCGCAAAGGCAGGGTCGTTGACGATGGGGTAGCAGCAGAGCTGCAGGATCGACTGCGAAGAGTTCGCTCGAATGAGACAATTGGATCCAATCGAAACACTTTGAATCGTGGGAATTCGTCAAGGTCGAAACGTGCAGAGTCGGCGCTGGGGTTCAGAGAGGCAGAGGTCCGAGATGACATGGAGCTCGCTGGGTTAGGCATGTCCGGCGAGGCGCCTTTCAAACAACGACTGGAGAGGAGTCGCTCACGCCAATACCATTTTGTCAAAAAGAGAAGCGTTGAGAGATGGAAAGGTGTGGCATCCTCAGGGGTAGGATGGCTGAAGGGCAACAATGGCGGCAGCAAGGACGAACGCGAGCGAGAGGACTGGGTCTGAGCAATTCAACGACCTGTCCTCGAGCATTCTTCCATCCATGCCTGTGTATACACTGATTCAAGCAAGCTTTCTTGGTGAAGGAAATGTTGGATACTCTTGGGACACTATTATTCGTTAGATCTATATTTTCCATTTGCGTCTACTCAAGAGTTCATGGTCGAGAAGTTGCAATCCGAGTAACCACTGGAGGAACGAAAAGGTCACATGATTCGTGTGTCTCCACCCCGCCAATGTGCCTTACTTGCTCGACTCGATCTTCGGAATGGGTGTGCCGTCTGATCTGTCTATCCCCAGCCACCCCAATAGATGTTTCAAGGTTTTGGCTCCGAAGATACATTGTTGATGGTTGCATCATGTCAGTGCGCTGATGACGCACTAGCATCAACAAACGCGTCCGGCGAAGTCTGAAATTACTGCAACAAACAAAGGGCGACCAACCCAAAAACGCTGGCATGTCCCCGGAACAGGTGTCCGCCAGGTGTGATTGCAGACGTGCTCGTGTTTGAGAGTCTAGTCGCTTACAGGGGCTTGCCAGCGAGCACAGCTCTCCTCACTGGTATTTGCTGCAAGGTCGCGGCGGGCGTCTTCTTAAGAAGGGATGAGGAGAGCGTGTCAGGAGAAGTCGAAGCAGATGCAAAGTGCTTCTGGCACGCGTAGCAGACAAAGAAAGTGATGCGAGACTATATGTATCTAGACAAACTTTGTTGAAGACCACATGGAGCGCACCTCAGCTGTCAGCTTTCCAACCATGGTTCGTTCGCTCGCCGCACTTGTCAAAAATGCACTATCGCCTCGTACACGTGACTGGCCCCCAGCGACGCGCACGGATGTGGATTGTGAGAGTAATCTCGGGCGCAACTGTCAACGTCTGCGGCTCTGTGACTATCTTATCCCTATCGATAGCTCACCGCGGTTGACAGCGCGCGCGACAGTTAACGTCGACTCATCTCGTCTTGTGGTGACGGGTCAGCCTGCGTATTTCGGTCCATGCCAATCGGGCGCGTCACTGAAAACAAACATCGGCACACGTCCCAGTGCGAAGGAGCCACGGCGACGGCGGCCCACTTCCCAACCCCATCACCTGCGAACGCACCGACACCGCCTGCCACATTGCGCCAACCTCAATATCTTTAGACGCACGCATCGCGCATTTGTCAAACAAAGCGGACGCCGACTGCAGAGGTAAGCATGATCCCTTGGTAGTAGTGGAGGGGCATCGATGTTAGGGACTCGAGCTGTGGCTGCTTGAGTCTGCACGGGCGCGGTTCGTTCAGAATGCGCCTGGTGCGTTTGCAGGCATGCGCGAGGGGACTTGAGCAGTCGCAGTGCTCGTGTAATATTGCAACGGCCTTTAGGTGGTAGCAGCCACCGCGATACAAGACGCTCAGCAATAGCGACTGGCCAACTGGCTCTGGTCTGGCTAGACGCTACCCTCCACGGCTGCCAGCATGCAGCATGCAGCAAACAGCAAACAGCAAACATCTACAACACCCCAGCATCGTCGCTAACTTTCGCCCTCTTCAGCACCCGCGCCTATGCAAGATGCCGCCTCGAGTAGGACTCCGTTCCCGCCGGGAGCCTGACGCTCAGCCCCAGTCCGACGCCGACTCGATAGCCACGCCCTCGCGCAAGCGCAGACGCGTGAGTAGCCCTGTCTCTGATTGTTCAAAGCACATTTACTCACTCGTCCAGCTCAACGGCAACGAGCCCACAGCCGCACCCGCCGACCCACCACGCACACGCATCACCGAGTCCATGGCCAGCAACGACAGCAACACCACGCTCCCAAACGCCGACGACGAAGATCCAGTTGAACGACAAAACCGAATCATCGCCGCACTTGGCATCCCCTCGACGTACACGCCGAACGCCGCCATCGACTACGCAAACGACCTCCAGGCCCGCAAAAACCAGGGCCACAACATCGCAGCCTTCGCCAAGATAGCAGCCCGCGACTGGTGCTTCTTCGTCCAGGAGACTCGGATCCTTATTGGACGTGCAGACTCCTCGATTCGTCCTCAGCCGCCCAGCTCGCAGGCAGACATCCCTGGACACCCTCAAAGCGAGGCTCAGTCTGTCTCCAACTGGGGAGTGCACATCGACTTGGGCCCCGAACGCCAGGTCTCACGTATACATGCTGAGATTTATTTTGACTCGGCGGATCAAAACTGGTATATCATAGTCAACAGTCGCAATGGCCTTAAATTGGACGATGTGCATATCACGAAAGGTCAGGTGGAGATGCTGCACTCTGGCATCTGCATCAGCATCATGGGCACCCAGATGCTGTTCCTACTCGCTAGCCAGGAGGACCACTTCCACCCCATGCTTCTGCGACAGGCAAACGGAGAAGAAGCCGGCGAGTCTGACAACGACGGCAACCCGCCCTCCAGGACGCACCCCAACATTCCTCCCAGCGGACCTACGCCCAAGCGCGAGCACTACGATCCCTTTCCACCGTCTTCACATCCACGAAATCGTGAGCACAAACACCAGTCGTCGCAAGCCTACTATAACCAGATGACCTCCACCCCTGGACGTCCACCACCAGGAACGCCTTTGACATTTCAGCCAGGAACCGGTCCTCGCAGCAAGGGCTCTCCCGCCACCTTTTCTCGTGGCGTGATGATCGACTCCACAGATGAGGTCGATTACAGCCACGACCAAGCTAAAGATATCAAGCCCCCGTACAGCTATGCGCAGTTGATCGGACAGGCAATCCTTAGCAACGATGAGGAAATGTTGACTTTGGCCAACATCTATGATTATATCAAGTCGCGGTACGCTTTCTTTCGCTTCACCAATGGTGGCTGGCAAAACAGCATCCGCCATAACCTGTCTCTTAACAAATCGTTTGAGAAGGTAGCGCGTCGAACAGATGAGCCTGGAAAAGGAATGAAATGGAAGATCGCTGATTCGGAACGTGAAGAGTTCATCAGGAAGCAACTCTTGAATCCCCGCAAGGGTGGTGGAATAGCTATTGGTTTCCGACCCGATGGCTCCGGACCCAGCTCGCCTGCGCTCGGAAACCCATCTCAAGCCACGGAGCGATTGGTGGGTGCACTCGATCGCGACCCCAGACAACAAGGCTCTCGACTAAAGTCTCCACCTCGTTCTGCGACTCCGCCACTTTCATCGGTCCCCGCGCCCAACGAATCGTATACCCCTGATCGCGGCTCTCGCCCATTCGGTGCACTTAAGCAGTCGCCCAACATCCGCGAGATGAATCACTTCGTTACACCTGCTAAGCGCCTCGTATATGGTGGAAACGACGGTCGTCATCCTCCTTACATCAAGACCGAAGAGCCCAGATCGCATCTCGAGTCTTCACCCGGCGTCGATCCTGTCAAGCCCATGGTTCAAGGTCTTGGCCTGACTGGTTTGAAGAGCGAAGCAGCAAATTCCCCACCTACACTCTACTCTGACGCAACGACAAGCAACATACAAGGCAATCACGATGCGAGCCGAATAAACAATGCTCTGGTGACGCCCCTCGTTACTCGCCATGCTCCTCGATTAGCGCCTCCTAGCACGGCACAGATGCCTAGTCAATACATGAACTTTTCGAGTCCCGCACCTTTCTGGAAATTTGTCGACCTCCCCAGCACCCCTGCGAAGTTCCCCATTGATCTCAGTCCGACTAAGATGCACCACGACGAAAAGGACAACGAGGAGGAAGCACAGCCCAGTTCGCCTCCGATGCTGCCTGATGAAGAACGCAGCATCGAGCCTGAGGACGAGGATGCGTCCGATGACAAGCCTGCTGACGACGAAGATGTTGGACCCGAGAGCCCAAGCCGAACCGTAAGCCGACCAGTCAGTCGGCGCGATCTTGGCGGAAGTCAGCGGAGCAGAAGCAATTCGAATGTGAATGCCCTCGGCCCTAGCGGCTTGGGTGGCATGGTCAGAGGAGCAAGTCTGACAAGTTTTGAGGAGCAGGATGAGCCGGAGGAGGAGAGCTATGATCTGTCGAAGTAGGTTCCGTGTGCTTCAATCGTTTTTCAGCGAAACTAACAGTATGACAGAGGCTTTCAGAAGATCGGCTCCTTTCACCACAGCATGGCGCAGGCTCACGGGGTTGTCGGCCGCTCTGCTATCTAAAAAAAAATTCTGATGGAAAGCAGGCGCAGTCCATCGAAAAGGCGTGCTAGCACGGTGAGCAAGACTGCGTATTTACTATTCGTCGAATATGCAGTCAGATGGCTTCACGTGAGGGAAAGGTAAAAGCATAATGTCGGAGGGTATGATAATCACGTTTTTTCAGCTATTATTCGCTGGACTCGGGGACTTGTAACGGGTGAACAAAGGGAACATGATTTCCACGCATAGCTTGTTGTATACTCTTCGAGTATCGGGCTTATAATACGGCGCACAGGGGTGGCACGATTGTTTATGATGTCACGATATTCGACGATATTGCTGTATACTCCTCCAAAAGGCACTCTGTATAGTATACGACAACAAAATCAAGTTAATTGAAAATTCATTGCATTCGCATCGCATCTCCACTCCTTTGTCTGTCTACAGCTGACCATCCAATTCGTTTGATTGGTATACAGTCCCCTTTCTCCAGTCCGTCTCCTTTCCTTCACCCATGCTTCCTTCCTTGCTTTCCGTTTCTGAATGCAGAAAGCAAAAGGGCAAAGCTATAGCTCTAGCTTTAGCTTAGTTGATCTCCTTGTGCGGGAACCACTTGGACGGCTTCAGGTTCTTCTCCTCCAGCGGTGCGTCCAGGACGCCCAGTCTCCGTATCTCGCCCGCAGACGGCGCGTCGTCGCGCTTTATGTTTGCTTCGGCTTTGCGGTACGCGGCTTGCAGGGCGAGGGTGCGGGCAGCCTGTTAAATCAAGAAACAATGTGCGTTAGCTGGTGTGTCTCCTCTTGCTAATTGATGGGAACGGGTGAGATGGTGGGTGAAAAGGGGCATAGCCGGGGGTGGCGGGGGTGGACTTATCGTACCTCCTTCTTGTGGTGCAGACACTCGTAGTAGTCCTCAAGGACAGGCACGCATTTCGCCTTGCCGCTGTCGTCCTCGGCGTTTGTGTTGGTCACGTAGCAGGCGAGGACTTCTTGCCAGAAGGGGAAGCAGCGCGAGGGGCCTGTAAGGAGTCGTTAGCAGGTGCTTTGCTCGGCGGCGGCGGCGGTGGTGGTGCGAGTGCGGCATTTTGAGGCAGAACGGCTTCAGAAGCTATAGGCTGGTGGGCGTGGTGCTATGGAGCGGCATTGTATGGCGGCTGAGTGGTGGATAGAGTAGTCGCTGGTTATGATCTGACAAGAGTCTGCGAGGCAGTCGCTGTGTGAGATTGACGGTGTGTCATGTCTGTGTCGTGTGGGTTGTTCTTCGTGTATTGGCCTGCAGTCTCGATGGACATCCAATTCGGGACGCCACGCGCGAACTGCCAGTGACCAACTCCCAGCCACCTCCTGGAGCGCGGACTTCAGTCCATCTGCGTATCGTCGCCGCCGTTGCGCCGTGATTGCCATATCCATAACGAAGCCATCGATATCCGCCCAGCCATTGCGTCCGCTCTGCGGCCTTGGCCGCCTCTAAAGTCGCTCCTAGGTGCCTGGGGGAAGTGACGCATACGTACCGCCAGCAAGTCCGTATCCAGAAGCCATTGTCGCGGTGTAGATGTGGGGTTTCCTTAGCCGTGCTTTGAGCTTCGACAGACGTGAAGTCGAGCTCGGCATCCGCTTGCCTGGTTTGGAGCTAGGGGCTTGGCAATGACAATGTGGGTTTCTGAGGGTGCTGATTCGACCATCACTACAAATCCGCGCTTTCTCATAGAGGGACACTTTGTTCTGGAGTATTGTTGTTCAAAGTGAAATATATGGCTGTGATCGTCGCTTACTGGCCCCTGATTGAATGCTCTAGCTCCTGAAGCTTTCGATTTGGTCAGCGTCCTTGGACAGCAGACTGCGACAGGAACTACGCCGATAAGCAGTGCGTACCTAAGCTGTGCGTACGAAGAGATAAACTTGGGAGACCAGCTGTATTTTCAGACATTGTGAGGGGGGGGGGCGTCCAAGATGCGAAGGCATTTGTAACTGAAGAATTAAAGCCAGTCATGGAAAAGAGGCTTCACAAGTGGAACGAAACAAGCTGTTGTTGTTGCAGTCTTCTGCATTTATGCATTTTATCAAGTTATGCCGTAGCCTTGTATTGTCTTGATCGTCGAGCACTATCTTCCAAAAATCATTTCATCCCTCCCAGACCTCCTTCAAAGTCCACAGCTGCCCAGCCCACTGCTCCTTGACCACAGGCCAAATCTCCTTCGGGTCCAGCACAAACCCCCCACCCGCCGCATCCGCCGGACTTAGCTCCAGTGTCCAGGAATGATTAGCTCCGTGAGTGGCATGATGATGGTCCCTCGAATTTCCGGTGGAGAAATACAGAATCTGACAGCCCGGGCCAGCCTCATACGTGCTATTCCTCTCACTCGCGGCCTCGATTGCACGCGCAGTCCCGTTTGCAACGTACACCATGCGATCAATTGTCTCGGGGAGCGGGTCGCAGCTGAAACCCCAGGGAGTGAGCACGAGCTGCGAATAAGAGTGGAAATCAATGAACGAGCGGATACCCTTGCCCTGTGTAGATAGCTTGGCGGATAACGCGTCCAGTGCTGCGTTCTCGGGAGTGTCGCCTGGTGCGAGACCGCGGTAAGTCTGGCCACATGGATCTGGGGTGGAGCCGCCCTCAGGAGGCTCGGCGTCCCATTCGAACTTCCAGTTGCGGTTTCCGTCGGTGCCAACGCAGGTTGTGTTGAGCGTAGGACGGGGTTGACGGTTCTTGCGCCAGAGACGGTCGTTCGTTTGGGAATACACGAAGCCGTCGGGGTTGTGGAAGGGGACTAGGTAGAAATCGTAATGGTCCAGGAAAGCAGTCACGTCGGCGTCGCCAGACTTGTAGCCATCGATAAGCTGGTACGCCAAATACTCAATCACCATGGTTGAGATCCACTGTCGTAAAGCTTAGTAATTTTCTGGTTGCGAGGTCGAGTATCATATACCTCTCGCGCATGTACAGTGGCGTGCCAAAGAACGACAGGCTTCTGTGGCTCGTCCTTTGTCTTGGATCCATAGCCACCTTTTCTCTTGTCTCCGAAGAGATGAAATGCGTAGATGGTCCTGTTCTCATAACTCTTTCCAAGTGAGAACTTCTTAGCGTTCTTGGGGAAAGCATGCACTAAGTCATCCCAGTACTCTAAATGGTCTGCGTATGGATGATATGTGTCGTACCAAGAGAGGTCAGGCAGCTCGCCGCGCTTGTGCAACGCTCGACTGTACAATGTCGGTCTGCTGTCAATCGAACGGATATGAGCTCCCAAATCAGGATTGACAAGGCGCGTAGCCAATCCAAGACTTTCGAAAGCAGCCACTTCCTCTGGTGGAATGGCTACAGACAGAGTGTCTCGGATGGGATGGGTGTGATAGCGAGAGAATTGGGTTGATAAGGCGCGAGCTTCATTTGTAGAAGACGGAGTGATACTATAAATGTGAAATCCGTCGTAGCTGGCTCCCGAGTCGCGAGGAAACGAGGTTCGACTGGCTCCAAGGGGTGAGCCTGCCACAAGCGGAGCAATTAGAGCTAGATATCCCAGTCTCATTGTATATAGACTACTCTCGCCGACGTTGACTGAAATGTAGAAAAGTACTATTAGAAGCAGTAATGGAAACACGGCAATTATACCTCCCAAAACCTTATCAAAGCCAAGTCACATATGGTGCAACTCTTTCCTCCTATAGCTACATCCTTTCCCCGATTCATGGAGTTGAGGGGAAGTTGCATATTCGTCATGTCGCCAAGCTGATGGGCGAACCCGATTAGGCAGCTGAACATATGGAGCACTTGGCGAACATGATGAACGACACTGCTCATACCCGTTGTGGTTTGCGCGCCTCGGAAGCTTCGGGAGCTTTAGGTTAACCGTTGGGCTTGTCGTGCAATGGGTGGCGTCATAGATTTGATAGGCAAAGCAGCTGGCAGAGTGCCAATTCATCCTTGCAGAAAGGTTATGCGAAGACAGCTCTTGTCTGGTAACAGCCAATGCTAATCCAACAAAACCTCTTTTTGGTGATTCTATACTTTTCGCCATCATGGATATATTGCCTTGGGAAGAAGCCGTGGGCCAGATCAGCACAAGCTTGATCAACCCTACAGATGGGGCTGGAGAACGTCTCGTGTCCTCGGGGGTATACTCGGGCTCGAGACTTGTCAACCCAACTCGGGCTTTGAGATTGGTTTTGGTCATCGAGAATATGGTTCTTCGCAGAACGTTCAGTCGGCCCCTTCGTCAAGGATTAGCTCAGTCAGACCGTCTTTAGACCGCTTCTCTGGTCTGATAGTCCAACGTGCTACGGCCATACTGATGAGCCCGGCACTCATCACCAAGGATGTCAAATGTGGCTTCGGCATTTCTTCAACCACCGCTTGACTGTCTCTCGGTAGGTCGGCCGACTTGGTGCGTGAATAGAAGATGCGCGATGATACGAATGGTACAAAAGTACTCAGACGTAGGAATCGAGGCTCGCAGGCTTCTGTCTTTGCTGCAGTTGTGTCTGATCGTTGTCTGGGCGTCTTGACGGCTTCTGAATTTTGGTGAGCGTGCGCGGTGGCAGATTGCCTGCGTACGGGAGAATGTCTCTTGTGCTGTTTCTGATCTCTTTTATCACTACTGGTCGCACCGAAAGCCGTCTGTTCAGCAGTGAAGGGTGTGAGTGGCGTTGCGGTGAGTTCCATGTGGCATGGCTGGGTCATCTCGTTGAATTCGACAGGCTCAAAGGAAGCACCCTTATTTCGCATGAAAGTCTGTTCTATCACAGGGCTACCACGCAATAAGGCGGGCTGAGATGCGCCATGAAAGTTGTGTAAGTGCTGGAGGAATGCTTCCTCGGATTCATAGAACTCCTGGTTACACGACCGATACCTGTGGTAATTTTGAGCGTGCTCGACATGTACTGCTCGATAGCCAGCTCCACAAAGATGACAGTGATGAGCTTTTGCGGAGGGAAAGTCTTGACAGAGTGGTGGACCGGCATTCTCGGCAGCCACGTCATCGAAGCTCTTTAAGAACCGACAGCTCCAGACACGACAGTGGGAGTGCTCGTTCATGGCCTGTATGTCTGTGAAGATCTTCAAGCAATAACGACATCGGAACGATTCGAAAGGTGTGGTAGAATAAAGATTCTCAAGATGATTCTCCCTTCGCTCTGGCCACCATACGGACCTAGTGAGCTCACGAGCATTGAAGTGCTCAGCAACGTGTTCGCAACGCTCTGACCAATCTTTGGATCTCTTTCCACAGAAGCCACAATGGAGCATGGGGTCGTCTTTCTTCATGGGCGCACCGAATCTGCGCCACTTTAGGGACAAGTCCTTGCAGCCGAAGTTATGTCCTTCCGATGCCAGTAGACGTGCTTGACAGCCTACACGTACTAATGGATGTTTGACATTAGCGAAGTGAACATGATGTAGATGCTGTACGAAGTGATCGCGACGGTAAAAGGTTCTTTGTGCTTCTGGCTTAGATCGGCACTGTTGGTATTTGTGTGTCGTCATATGAGCATCATCAGGATGCGTTTGACCGCAGAATGGGCAAGACTGTAGAGCCGAATTTTTTGTGTCGCAGCATATCCAAGTCGTTCGGAGGGCATGCACTGAGTCTTCGTGACGGATCCATTCGTATTTTGTCTTGAATGCTCGAGGACAAAACGTGCAGAAGAACGGCAGATCTTGTTGAGGTTGGCCTGCGCTGTTCACACCATTGATTGACCGGGTATGAGAAGATTCTTTCCATGCCATCCTTCTTCGGCCACGTCGTCGCTCTCGACCAAACGAAGAGACATTGCTGTGGCTACCATTCGAGGACACGGTATAGGTGGTCGGTGCGGTGCCTTCCGACGACACGTTAGACTCGACTGCAGATCCTCTTCTTGATGCTGACCATACTCCTCGATCAGAGTAGCCACTAGCACTAAAAGAGTCGCTGTCCATGGCGGCCTGTATGTCTGTAAGGTCGACACCTTCCTCTTGATAGGACTGTGCAAGGTAGAAGGCTAAGGGTGGCTGAGGTGTTTCGGTAGCTTCTTCAGCATGGACATCCAGAGCTTCTAGGCTGTTCCTTGAAAGCTTTGCCGTGAGAGATTGTGCGTTCTCATGTTGATGTTGTCCCTTTTGAGCGAGGTCACTAGGATCTGAATGTATGGGTAAGCACAGCTTGTCTCCAAAGTTTGTTGTAAGTTACCTTCGCCCTTTTTCCTCGCCCGTGTGTTGTTGAACCAATTGCGGACTTTCTTCACATCAAGGTTAGCCTGATGGGCGATGATATCGTATTCCCAGTTGCAGGGATATGGATTCGTGGCGAATTCGTCTTCTAGGATTTGTCTAGACTCGAGCGGGATCCTGCTCTGTGGACCTTTTCGTTTCGCTGAAGCGGGCTTCCAGCTTGCAGACGAAGCATGGCGTGATGGTAATGAGGCCTTGGTTGTACTGGACGGTGTGGATTTGTTGTGACCCAGCGCCTGCAGCACTGGCCTTTCATTGGTACTGTTCTCCACTGCTCCGCGTGAAAATTCAGCAATATCATTCGCCGGTGAAGAAACAGGTGGGGATGTTCGATCAGTGCTAAGACCGACATTGTCATGTGATTGCAATGACGTTGAGGGTGTGGGATTAAGACATTGTTGATAGTCGTCCACAAGAGGGGCGTCGCTGACAGGCCACATATAAGTCGCTATGTTTGAATCATTGTGGGCCAATGAGTGGTCTAGCAGACCGTCCAGCGGCCATTGTGTGTCAAGTTCCTGATGCTCTCCCTGCACTTGGGCATGGTCAAGGATTACGGGTTGCCAGTCCATGGCCGTGACATGCCCGGCGAACGCGGCTTCATCGAAATCGACGTGCGAAGATTGATCGTGTGCACTGCTGTCCTGCTCTAGCTGTGCAAAGTCGAAGAACTCATCCAGGCTGTCGCTCATGGCGGACATGATGGCGGCTGCGCGCCTCCTTGCATAGGACACACGGACGCCAGAAACCTAAACAAATTCGAGTCAAACAGGAGACCATGGGTGGGGATGTGGCATGGTAGATTGAAGCTGCCGTTCTGGTGATGATGAGATGTTTGTTGCGGCCTGCACGCCTGGCACGCCTTCTTGATCATTTGCGATCAGGCAACACTAGGGCTAAATTTGGCAACGTCGGCCCAGCAGGTGTGCCTTGAACGTTGGCAGTAGTCCACGGCAGCGGTCGATGCCATGCTTGGAAAAATTCATGACAGACGCGACCACCGTCCGAGGTTGGACAGGATGTGAAGCTGCACGGGTCGGTGAATCGTGGGGTGCAGGCGTGCAGTTCATGGTCTATCGGTGCCGAAAGCGCGCCAGGCCGGCCTCGCCTAGCGCGATGCTCCACCAAAAAAAGTTGCTCGACGAAGTTAGGCCTGCGGTCTGCGCAACGCAAAGCTGCACACCAACCGAGTCCACATTGTGTGCGCATAACAGCCCGCCATGGCCGCCGAAGTACAGCTCTTGCAGCCCGTGAAGCTGCCCAAGGGGCCTTCCACCATCACCTCCGAGCAGCAGTACTGGAACTCGTTCACCTCGGAGCTTCGCCTCGACCCATCGCAGCACTCGTCGCCGGTCACGCACATCTCCATCCCAACCCCGCCGCCCTCGAACTCGCTCACTGCGCCGCAAGATCTGTTCGCAGTGACCACCGGGTCACGTGTGCAGATCTTCTCCTCCAAGACCCGCAAGGTCGTCAAGACCATCTCGCGCTTTGGCGTGGACGACATTGCCCGATCTGGAAACCTGCGAAGAGATGGCCGTATCCTGCTCGCAGGTGGCGACAGCGGATCGATCCAGGCATTTGATGTGAAGAGCCGAGCAATCCTGAAGACATGGAAGGAGCACAAGCAGCCTGTGTGGACGACCGAATGGAACCCCGCCGATCTCACAAGCCTCATGAGCTGCTCCGACGACCGCACTGTGCGCTTGTGGGATCTCCCCAGCGACACGAGCATCACTACTTTTGAAGGCCACCAGGACTATGTGCGCACCGGTACATTCATGCCTGCGCAGTCCGGTCTCCTTGTCTCTGGTTCCTATGATCAGACCGTACGGTTGTGGGACTCGCGCGCAGGCGGCAAAGCAGTCATGGTCTTCAAGCATCAGCACCCCATCGAGACTGTCCTCCCTATGCCCTCGGGCACTGCCGTCCTCGCAACCAGCGACAACGCAATCTCTGTCTTAGACATCGTCGCCGCCAAGCCAATTCATATGCTACGCAATCATCAGAAGACAGTCACAGCACTCTCGCTCGCCAACGATGGCTCACGCCTTCTCTCTGGCTCTCTTGATGGTCATGTCAAAGTCTTTGAAACCTCAGGATGGAACGTGGTCGGCGGACTGAAGTACCCTTCGCCAATTCTCTCCCTTTCCGTTGTCCCAAGTCAGAAGGAGGATAAGCACATCGCTGTCGGTCTTTCATCTGGTATCCTTTCCATTCGCACGCATTTGAGCGGCGAACAGAAGGCGCTTGCGCGCGAGCGCGAGAAGGAGATGAAAGCTTTGATGGAGGGCACGATTGATGAGTACGATCGCGCCAAAAAGCGCAAGCGTGGCAAGGGCTGGGAGAAGCGCGTTCGAGGCAAAGACTTCACAGGCGAGAGTGCAGACATTGTGATTGAGGGCAATGCACGCGGCAAAGTCACGACTGGAGTTCCATGGGCGCACGCCCTGCGACAGGCCCAGTACGCCAAGGCATTGGACATGGTGCTCGAGTCGACGGTATGCGCCAAACTTCCATTCTAGATTAACAACCACTGACACATCCGCAGGACAAGAACTCACGCACGCAGTCCCTCTCCCTTCTTACCGCCCTCCGACATCGTTCTGCGCTACGCTCCGCTCTTGCAAATCGCGACGAGGTCACCTTGCAGCCCGTTCTGCGCTGGCTTATCAAGAATATATCCGACTACCGCATCACTCGTTTAACTACCGACGTCGCTCTGGTAGTCTTGGATCTGTACGCTGACCAATTGGGTCGGAGTGAAGAGATCGACACCTTGGTCGATGCACTCATGAGCCGTGTACGGGTCACAGTCGAGGCTAGTCAAATAGCATGGAGTGTGCAAGGCATGATTGATATGCTGACGGCGAGTGCGGGAGGTGAGGGTGCTGTTGAGGCGTAAGTGAGATGGGCAGGTCACTGTTGGTTCGATTGCATAGCGATGGCGTTTGGAATGGCATACTTCAAAAGTTGGATGTTAGATATACCCGGATGAAGCAAGACGCGCTTTGGATGATGGGACGAAGTAAATGCACAATACTTGGTACGAAGAGCTGTACACATTGCATTACGATGCTACATATGCATGCTGCGTTGCGACATGATGCTTTACCTCAATGCCAGCCAGGATCTTGGCTACTATCCTTGGGCAGCCGGAGGCTGTCGCGATGAAACACAATGACGCGGATCGCCCCACAGTCCCCGCATGAAAGCTACCCCAGAGCTTCGACAGCCGGCTCTTCCTCCAGCAACAACATAGACTGGTCGTACCTCTGTTTCTGACATTGCGCGTTGTTATTCGTTATCGTGGTTGGTTACTGCTGCAAGCAATGCGAGCCTTCAGCGTCATAACCGCAGCGCTTCTAGCAAGCATTGCAGAAGCGTCGTCCCTAAAGCCGCCCATCCTCCCACTGATCGTTAGGAACCCATACCTCAGCACATGGCTGCAGAACGCGCGCGAAGAACCCTGGAGTAAATGGCCCATGTTTTGGACGGGCGACGAGCTTGGCTTTTCCGTGCTCGCATCTATTCCTGACACCAACAATGTATATCCGCTGCTCGGTCGCCCGCACGACTCGCTCGAACAGAGCGGTGAGCACTACACAGTCGCATTTCCAAAATATAAGGGCTCAACGTACGATGCGAGCACGACTAATTTGACCTACTCGATTCCTGCGCCCCTGAAGCTTGCTAGTGCCAGCGATCTCGAGATCACACTCAGCTTCCTCTCGCCCATCACGCCAACATCCACACTGCGACAAGCAATACCTGCTGCTTATCTCAGCGTCTACGTACAAGGCAACTTCGATGTATCTATCTACGTCGATGTTAATGGACAATGGGTCAGCGGCAAGCGTGATAGTCTCATAGAATGGCGTTTGACTGAGCAAGAGGCTGTTGGCTCCGCCAAAAAGTTGAAGACGTGGAGCGTCAAGCGCCAGGTCGAGCAGATCTTCACTGAGGAGCATGACCAAGCCGAGTGGGGTCAGCTGCACTTCACAGGGCCGAGTGATGTGAGGCATGAGTCGGGAACATCGGCGCTGCTGCGACAGCGGTTTGCAAGGACTGGCACACTGCAGGATCAGGTCGATGACAAGTTCCGCGCGATCATGGATGAGGAACCTGTGTTTGCTTTTTCCAAGACATTCAAGCTGAAGAACACATCCTCTGTCTCGTCGAAATCAGCTGGCGAGAGCGTTCTGTTCACCATCACGCATATTCAGGACCCTGTCACGCAGTACGCTTCGGCCCGTGGGCTTACCTTTATGAGGCCTCTGTGGTCATCGTGGTTCCATGATGACAACAAGCTCATCAAATTTCACTATGGAGACTTTGCCAATGCCTACAGTTTGGCGAGCAACTATTCTGAACAGCTGCGCACTGATGCCTACCAGTCTGGCTCGTCAAACTACGTTGACATTGTCGCACTTTCTGCGCGACAAGCCATGGGTGCCACAAGCTTCTCCGGAACGCCCGAGAGCCCGCTACTTTTCTTGAAGGAGATCTCATCTAATGGCAACAGCCAGACTGTCGACGTTATCTTCCCTGCCTTTCCTTTCTTCCTGTACACCAATCCAAGGTGGCTCGCGTATCTCCTTGAACCTCTTCTGGAACACCAGCTCAGCGGCCAATATCCTAACAAATACTCGATGCACGATCTAGGTGCCCACTTCCCCAATCTGACCGGCCATGCGGATGGTCGAGACGAGTACATGCCCGTGGAAGAGTGCGGGGACATGCTTATCATGGGTCTGGCTCTGATAAACTCTATGAGCTATACCTCTGATTCCAACGCTCAATCTATTTGGTCCACCGTCGGTGATGATACCGACAACGTAGACTCGAACGAGAAGCCATTCGCACTCACAAACATCGGTGAACATGGCAGCATATCATACATCGATGACACCTGGGGAGGGCATAAAAAAGGTGTCAAGCAAGCCAAGAAATGGCTAGAGGGTAGCTACGATCTCTGGAAGCAATGGACAGGCTACCTAGTCGAAGACGCCCTCGAACCCCACAATCAGCGCAAGTATCTTCTACGCACGCTACATCCTGACCAAGTAGCTGACCATGAGCAGTATGTACAGACGACTTTGCAGGGTGGCTACCTCTTCAAACCAATCTGGCTTTGAAGGGTATAATCGGCATCAAAGCCTTCAGCGAAATTGCAGATTTGATGGACCGCACCGGCGATGCGAAGCATTACCGCAATATCTCCGAAACTTATATCGAGAAGTGGCAGAAATACGGCATTTCGCGCGACGGCGGTCATGCTAAGCTTGCGTATGATTGGTATGGGAGCTGGACAACACTGTACTCGCTATACGCAGATGCGGTGCTGTGCTTTCATCCGAGCATTACAAATACGACCTCCGATGCATTGGATGAGAAGTCAGGTACTGAGGGGTACGCGGCAGGCGATGTGCATGCTCAAGAAGCCTTGTCGCCCAGCCAACATTCCAACGGTCGCCGTCCTATCACCAAAGACTTCATCCCATCAAGCGTCTACAAGGGACAGTCAAGATGGTACGCCGACGTCATGCAGAAGTACGGCCTTCCTCTCGACAGCCGACACCTGTACACCAAGTCCGACTGGGAGTTCGAGGCTGCCGCTGTTGCATCGAAGAAAGTCCGCTCTGAGATTCTTGACCGAGTGGCGGTGTGGCTCAATGAGACGGTCACTGATCGTCCTTTCACTGACTTGTACAACACCGAAGGCAATGGCGGATTCCCCGGGCCATGGTTCTTCGCAAGACCGGTCGTCGGTGGACATTTCGCGTTCTTGACGCTTGAACGGGCTTGTGGTGGAACAGCGGCAAAGGCGTTTGATTATGAAGAGTAGATGTGTGGGGTCTGGTGGGTCCCTAAAGATCCTGCTGGCCCACAGAGACCGACAAGTGATGGTGGAACCTCGAATAACGACGCATGTTCTGTTGTACCAAGGTTATATACACAATTACGTTACTATTTACTTTATGTTGACATCCAGAAGACCTCATGTTTCAGAAGGTATATCACATGATCAACGACCTCCTTTACCGTCAATGGTGAGGAGATCGCTTGTTCGAGTCCGCTTCGTGTCGCTTCACGCCCCTGTCCTGTCGCATCATGCGCTGGTAATAGATGCTCGTGCATCTATTTTGCTTTTGTAAGAACTTTTTGCATATCTGACAGTCGTGGCCACGGAGGAATTACATCTGTAAACAATTGCAGCTGCACGTGCGATATTCTCTGCATCCTTGACGATCCAGCCATTTATTCCACAACTAGATGACAGTCTATACCAAATGCGCCAGAGGCCTCATCTCTTACAACTCTACGTGCATTCACAGCTCGGGCGCGCCGGAAATGGTTGGTGTATTCTAGCGTCAGATTAGCGACGATCTATGACCGCATGTCTACCAGCCACTCGGGTCAGGAACAGGTCCTTTGTTGTTGGCGGTCCCTGTCGCAACCGCAATTCTCTGTTCTTTTGCTTGCTTATTGCACCCAAATCCTTATACCTCGGAGATTCCACTCCGACCTTTAGACAGTGACATCTGAGAACGGACGCCACTTGACAACTCTCGCTACTATCAGTGTTCCACTGCGCTCATCATGCCAAAACCACGAGTAATATACTGGTTCCGCACCGATTTGCGCTTGCATGATTCTCCCGCGCTGAAGGCTGCACTGGACCTTGAGCCTGAATGTCTCTATCCCATATGGACATGGGATCCCCACTATGTCTACCGCGCACGCGTCGGCCCAAACCGCTGGCAGTATCTACTTGACTGCCAATCGGACCTTGATAAATCCATCACCAAGCTTAATCCTAAGTCAAAGTTACTCCTGATCAGAGAGGCGCCGCAGACATTGTTTCCGAAGCTGTTCAAGCAATGGAAGATCACGCATCTGGTTTTTGAAAAGGATACAGATGCGTACGGCCGTGAGAGGGACCAGAAAGTCATGGCGCTGGCGAAAGAGGCTGGCGTCGAGGTTGTGATCAGATACGGACGCACGTTGTACGATCCGGATGAGCTGGTGAAGCAGAACAATGGCAAACCGACAATGACCATCAACCAAGTCCAGATTGCGGGTAAGAAGATCGGGCAGATTCCTAGACCAATTGCGGCACCGAAAAGCTTGCCCGCTCCAGGGGACACGAGTCTGGATTTCGAGCAAGAGGTCCCAGACAGCAAGCCGGATATCAACGCTAAACAGCGAGATGGTGATGAAGAGAGCTACACAAAGCTGGCCGGGCCGAATGGCGATTTTGCAGTGCCTACTATGGAGGAACTAGGCCTCAAGACAGCGACGACTCAGCATAGAGGCGGCGAGACCATAGCGCTGAAGATGCTGGATGAGATCATCGCCAACGAAGACTACACAGCGACATTCGAAAAGCCGAAAACTGCCCCAACAGCTTTCGAACCTCAAGCCACCACTCTCTTATCTCCACACATGCACTTTGGCTCTCTCAGCTGTCGAGAGTTCTACTGGCGCTGTCAAGATGTTGTCGACAAGTACAAAGGCCGTGCGTCGCAGCCACCAACCAGTCTTACAGGCCAGCTTCTCTTCCGCGACATGTACTTTGGTGCGCAAGCATCACTAGGCTATGCCTTCGGCCAAACATATGGCAACGCAAACTGCCGCTTCATACCGTGGCACCTGCCGTCCAAAATTGATACCGCATCAGGTTTAATCACAGGTGAGTACCTTGTCGACGACGCGGAGGCTGAGACGTACTTTCAGCGCTGGCGTGAAGGGCGCACGGGATTCCCATGGATCGACGCGCTGATGCGCCAGCTCAAGTACGAAGGCTGGATTCATCATCTGGGGCGACACGCCGTAGCATGCTTTCTGACACGCGGTGGTTGCTACATAGATTGGGAGCGCGGCGCAGAGGTCTTCGAAGAATGGCTGATAGACCACGAAGCCGCCTGCAACATCGGAAACTGGCAGTGGCTGAGCTGCACGGCCTTCTACTCGCAATTCTACCGTTGCTACTCTCCCATTGCGTTTCCGCAAAAGTGGGACAAGGAGGGCAATTTCGTGAGGAAGTTCGTGCCGGAGTTGGAAAAGTATCCGCACAAGTTCATTTACGAGCCGTGGAAGGCGCCTATTGCGGACCAGAAGAAGTGGGGATGCGTTATCAAGGGTGACGGGAGCGAGACTGAGGTCGATGGTAAGAAGGCCTATCCCAAGCCCATGTTTGACTTCCCCACGCAGAGAGAGGTGTGCATTCAAGGCATGAAGAATGCATATCATGTTGGTCTGCACGGCAATGACCCCAAGGTTCTCGATGGCACATGGCGCAAACTCTTTGACGATGAAGCCGAGGGCCCCACTGAAGGTACCAAGGGACCACCGGGCGCTATGATCGAGCAGGAGGACGCTGATGAGCACGAGGAAAGCAATGTGAAAGAGCCTCCCAGCCCGAAAACCAGTCGTAGGGGAACGGCAGACAACAAAAAGATCACGGGGAATGCTACGGCAATCAGTAACACGGGGAGAAAAAGTAAGACTGGGCATAAGATGGAGCCGAGCAGTATGAAGAGTACTAAGGCAGGACATAAGAGGGAGGCAAGCCAAGGAACGCTGGACAGCATGGTCACACGAAAGAAGAAGAAGGACAATAGTGATATCGCTGATCACACCTGATCTCAACAGTATTGATCTCGTTACATTCAGGCTCGCTCCATGCGGGATTCTTTGCTCCTCGCAGATCACGCCATGATAAGACCCGCCTGCACATTTTCCTTTGCCTCCAGATCCTCTCTGCGGCTACTGCTATTCAGATCTAGATACGGTGCCTCGCCGAGACTGCACACACGGTCTCCCGCGCGCGGATCGCTGTAGTCGTACGTCGCGCAGTGCCACGTACTCCTGTTATCCCAGATGGCAAGGTCGTTCGGCCGCCACTTGAACCGCACTTGGGCGTCGTGGTTCTGCGTGAGGATGTTGAAGAGGTATCCGAGGAGCATGTCGGACTCGTCTTTAGTTACACCGTTGATGCGCTTGGTGAAGCCTTTGTTCACGTAGACGGATTTCCAACCCGTGACAGCTATTGAATTGTCAGATTGCAGTGTCCAGCCAGGTGGACAAAGAAGTTTACTCACGATTTGTGCGAATCACGGGGTGAATGGCTACGAGGCCCTCGCCCTGGTTTAGAGCATTTCCGCGGATTGTCTTGCGGATCGGGTTCCCTAGCCTTGCGGCCTCGTCGAGGAAGAATTTTGCGTCGTGCGTGGCCGTCAGGCTCTCCAGCATGGTTCGCAGTGCAGGTGACAGCCGATCGTAGATCTCGTACCCTGAGGCCCAGAGTGTGTCACCACCTGTTGCGGGGAGAGTGTGGATCTTCAGCATGGCGTAGTCGGAAGGTACGGGCTCAAATGAGATGTCGGTGTGCCATCCTGCCGATGCGAAGCGGCTGACGTCTGACAGCTGGTGTGTAAGTCCTCCACCCTTTTTCTGCTTTTCACTGCTAATGACGGAGATTTGGTCGCCGAGCTCTGAACCTTCTTCGGTCAGAGGGTGGACGTGCAGATCAGATGATTCGGGGCAGCCTGAGAGCTCCGTGATACGAAGCATGAGGTCTTTCATCTCATTAGGTGTTACATCTTGGTCGCGAAGGAAAACGACGCCGCGCTGCGAGACTGTGAAAGATCAGACACAGAGGTCGTTGGTGGTGGTGTTTGCTGTTCACGTACTGGTGATGGCCAGATCCCGTATCAACTCGTCACCCCATTTCAACAGGTCTCTCACTTGGAGGCCCTCATATTCTCTGCCGATGACCGGAGTAGAGTCTTGATGCTTGAAGCTGTCCAACGAGCCAGAGTAGACCAGCGGTTTCAGCAACCTTGATCTTGCGGTCTCATGGCCACCAACAATACTCGACTCCGCAACATCCTGGCGAGCTCTCTTGATTGAAGACATGTTGAATAACAATAGTTGATAGTGGCGTCTTTCGCAATCGCAGGAATGAATCAATCCCACGGAGATATGTGAAAGCCTGTGAAAGCCCGATCGAGTAATGTGCACGATGGTCGACCCAAGACAGTTAGACCAGAGTAGAAAGGAGCCGAAGAGAATAACGGTAATGTGCACCTGGCGGCTGGAACATCTTATGTCGCCCCAAAACCACGCATCATTCGATGCCAGCCAAACAGCAGCGTCGCATCTTCAAGCACGTCATCGGCCTCGGGCCAAAAAGAGTCCACGATCGAGCAAGTGCCGCACGTAGGGCCGACAGGGGTGTCTTCCAGGATGCATTAGGGCGCGCGCTTCCGGCCACAGAAATGAGCTTGCGGAAAGCCCCGCAGACTGGGTAAGATCACCGTTAAACTCGCGTCTGCAGGCCGGAAAACACACCTCGGCTGGACGGCGGAGCTTCTCTTGTTGAACAAGCGGATGATGGCGCTCGAATCCACGAGGATGGCGACATGCACGCCTCGAACCGTGCTATGAACTATATGTAGAGCTGGGCCATCTTTGTTTCAACGGCAGGTTGCATTCTTCAACTATCGTTCGGCAAAGAAAAAGCACGATATGGGTAACGATATCGAAGCCGTTCAGTCGCGCATCAGCGAGGATAATGGCTCGCTCAAGGCCCCGACCGCGGTTGGTAGGCAGGAGCTTGCCGGTATCATCCCTCCGCACGATTCCTACGAGGGAAAGCACCGCTTCGACCCCACTGCGTCCTGGACCGTTGAGGAGGAGCGCCGTGCAGTCTGGAAGACGGACTTGAAGCTGCTTCCGTGGCTGTGTCTCATGATGTTCGGTCTACAGGTACTTGCATGTCACTTTTCTGCTGAACAGGTGTTCTAATAACGTTTAGCTCGATCGCGGTAACGTCTCGAACGCACTCGCAGACAGCCTCCTCACAGATCTGAACCTCACCACTGATGACTACAACAACGGAAATACCATCCAGCTTGTCTGCTTTCTTGCGGCCGAGTTCCCTGTCCAACTCCTCACCAAGCGCTACGGTTTCAAATGGGTTCTCCCAACCATGATGATGGGATGGTCGACTGTGTCCTGGGCTCAGGCTTGGATGCACGACCGCACGTCCTTCTACCTCGGTCGCGCTTTCATTGGTCTCTGTGAGGGCGGTTTCATCCCAGGTGTCATCCTCTTTGCGACATACTTTTACAAGTCGAAGGAGCTGGCTGTCCGCCTGGCGATTTTCTGGTCTACGCTGAACGTTGCGCGCGTCATTTCAGCACTGCTAGCTGCTGGAATCCTGGAGATGCGTGGTATCGGCGGAAAGCCTGGGTGGTTCTGGCTCTTCTTGCTCGAAGGTCTCCTGACGGGTCTCATCGCCTTCATCTCGTACTTGTACCTCCCCGCTTCGCCTACTGACACTAAGAATGTCCTGTGGCCAAACGGCTTTTACACTGAACGCGAAGAAGTCATCATGGTCAATCGCATTCTCCGCGATGATCCTGCCAAGGGACTCACAGCCATCAAGGAGCCTGCAGGCTTGAAGGATATTTGGGAAGCCTGGAAGGATCCAGCGATGTGGGGTCTGTACCTCATCGGCCTGATTGCGTACATTCCCGCATCTCCTGTTCAAGGCTACCTGACGCTCACCCTCAGGCGTCTTGGCTTCTCGACCTTCAACTCCAATATGCTTACCGTCCCCTCCGCAGCCCTGCAAATCATCACCATGCTGGCACTTGCATACAGCTCCGACTACTTCAACGAGCGAACGTGGCACATTTTTTTCGGCGAGTTCTGGATCATGCCGCTGCTCATCGCCCTCCTGACCATCCCCGACGGTGGTCGCGAATGGGGTCGCTTCACGCTCATCACCCTGATTTCCGGTTACCCGTACTTTCATCCGCTAGTCTCGTCCTGGATCTCAGAAAACACCTTCGATGTGAAAAAGCGTGCCATCACCGCCGCTACATACAACGTAATCGTACAGATCGGATCTTTGATCAGCTCGCAAATCTACCGCAGATGGGATTCGCCATACTACAAGACCGGCAACAAAGTGCTGGTCTCCATCTGCGCGCTGAGCTGCGTGGTCATGCTGCTACAGCGCCAGATGCTTGTGCGATTGAACAAGAAGAAGGAGGCGCAGTGGAGCCAGCTGACAAGCGAGGAGAAGGCTGCGTACCAAGCCGATGTTGTTGCGCGCCAGGCCGAAGGAAACAAGAGATTGGACTTCCGATTTGCCATCTGAGGACCGACGTTCGCACAGGTCGCTTTTGCGCGAGCATGGTAGATCTAGACTCATCGTCGGTATGATCTTACATGAGTCGTACAGCTAGCACACCTCGCCGTCTTCGAGCGGCATAATCCTAGATACCCACCTAACTACACCATATCATAATCTCATCCTCATCCCATCCATGATACTTCTCCTTGAGTCCATCCACATTGCGCCGGCTTTTTCTCCCGATAACCCTTTACTCTTATCCACTAATCAGCCTAGACTTTGATCAATCAACCAAATGCTTCATGGTGCCCACGTGTGTCGTTGAAACAGCCGCGGCCAAGCAACCACCGCCCCACACATACCCGCAAAATCTCTACACTTTTAAGTGGGAACCTGGGGAATCGTCATTCTGGGGTGCGATGGTGCCATCGCCTCCCCTGCGAATTTCTTGTTATTCCAAACGGGTCGTTGCGGGTGTGGATGCGTGTATCCGCTTGGGGTTAAGACTTGTTCCCGTGTTGTGGATTTCGTCTCGTCTCCTGGGCCGCGTCTCGCTACATGGGTGCTTTTCTGCAAGTGTATTGTCCGCCACTTCTCCGCTAGCGGCCGGCAGCGGCTGCTCGCTGATGGGTGGCTGCTGGACGTGCGGGTATTACTCCGAAGGGGAAATGTTGGCGAGGCGGCGGGTGCCGGCCTCGGTATGATGCGTGGAGGGGTCGTTTTGTTGGAAGGGCGGGGCGATGGGAAGGGCGTTTGTTGATCAACAATTTTTTTCTAGTCTGGGTGTGATTGTGGTAGCTCGGAGGTGTTTCTTCAGTCGCACTGAATTCTTCGGTCTTCACTATAACGACTTATTTGGGACGGACCTTAAAGCTGTAGATTTATCTTGTTCATCAAGTTTGCGAGTTTTATTTGGCCGTTAAGAGATCATACAAACATCATGGCGTGGGAAGAACCGAGAAAGACGGGCATGCAGTACCGCCGCCTGGGGAGCTCAGGACTGCATGTCTCGGTGCTGGGTCTAGGAGGATGGCTCACATTCGGCGGACACGTCGAGAATGGTATGAATCAAATGCAATTGAACAATAACAATAACTATGCTAATTGGTTTCAGAACTCACATACTCCTGCATGAAGCAAGCCTACGATAGCGGTATCACCTTCTTCGACACAGCCGAGTCTTACGCCGCCGGCCAATCCGAAGTCGTCATGGGCCAGGCGATCAAGAAATACAACTGGAACCGTAACGACATTGTCATCACGACCAAGCTGAATTGGGGTGGTGCAAACGGCGAGGTCCTTGTCAACAACCACGGACTATCTCGTAAACACATCATCGAGGGCCTGCGCGCGTCGCTCAAGCGCCTGGATCTCGAGTACGTCGATGTCGTGTACGCTCACCGTCCCGACCGGCTCACGCCCATGGAGGAGACAGTGCGCGCGTTCAACCACGTTATCGAGCAGAAGGGTTGGGCACTGTACTGGGGCACATCGGAATGGAGTGCAGATGAGATTGCAGAGGCGTGTGGAGTTGCGAAGCAATTGGGGCTCATCGGTCCTGTGGTTGAGCAGCCCATGTACAACCTGCTCACGCGTAAGAAGGTTGAGGGCGAGTTCCAGCGTCTGTACAGCCGCTTTGGCATCGGGCTGACGACTTTCTCGCCGCTCAACTTCGGCCTGCTGAGTGGGAAGTACAACGACAGCCCCGATGCGCCACCTGCGGGATCGAGGTTTGCGGAGGGGGATGACAAGTTCGTGAACAGCATGCGCGACTCGTATGGCAACAGCGACTGGACACGGATCATTGAGAAGGCAAGGAAGCTCAAGCCGATTGCGGATAGGTTGGGCGTGACACAGTCGCAGCTGTCGCTGGCATGGTGTCTGAAGAACCCGAATGTGTCGGCGGTCATCACAGGCGCGTCGCGGCCCGAGCAGGTAGTTGAGAATTGCAAGGCGTTGCAGATTCTGGACAAGCTTACCCCAGAGGTGCTGGCGGAGATTGATGAGATCTGTGGGAAAATTGATCTTGATCCTGCAAGGCAGGATTGAGCAGCTTGCATGAGAAATGGGCTAGAGCCGAGGGTATCATTTGCGTAAAACAAAAGCAGAAGAGTAATACTAAACGGCAGCTATCTTGCCCACGCCCACCACTGTCCAAAAGGCCTCTTCTCTTTTCTCTTTGTTTTCCTTGTTGCCCTTTGACTCCCCCAAACCTCTTTCTTCGACATTGACATCTGCCTCGAATTCCAGTCTTACAAAGATCGGTATCTCGATAACATCATCATCTTCCTCGAGCTCGCCGTCAGGTCCTTGGTCTGTCGTCGAGACGACACTTTGACTGCGCCCAAAACTAAAGCCCGAGGAAACAGACTCGAGAAAACCGGGTATGACCTCGATCACCACGCTCGTCCAGTTGCGACCCCGGTCATATGGTTTGCCGGGTTCGATGGCGCCGTCAGAGTCTACGACTGTACCTTTGTTCACCGGTGCAGAGGAGGACGATAGCGCATCGTCCCAAACGTCTGTGTTGGCGCCAATCTCAAATTGTGGACACAGAATCGTGATCTTGGAGTGAACCTTGCCGGGGGTGACGCTGGGAGTGGCGAGGGTGACGCGGACAGGGTCGAAGAGGGGATTGCTAAGATGAATGATGAAGTTTGTTGGGATGCCTTGACGGAGATTGCTGTAGTTAAAGGGGGGCGGTTGTGTGGAGGAAGGACCTGAGGCTGAGGGAAGTGGCTGCTGAGCAGTTGGTGAGGGCAGTGCGCGAATGCTGATACGTGGGATGTGATTGAGAGCCAGGAGTTTGATCTTGTACCGTGTTGACGTGATCTTAGATTCCGGCTTAGAGAGGATGTGGCGACAGGACCGGCAGCGCTTCGAGCGTTTTGTACAAAGCAGGGTAGCGACAGGACGAAGCTCTTCCTCAAACCGCACATGTGGGTTGATCTGGGCGAGCTTTTGGGCAGGTGAGAGAGTGCTTGACCACCCATCTTTTTTCAAGCGCTCAATGGCTGCAGTGTCTGATGCAGGGTCATGTATCGACAGACCTTCCAGCTCTGCTGCGGCCTCTCGCATAGGCGGGGGCCTATCGCGCTTCTTGCTTCTCGTGGTACTGGAGTAGAGGTTCATGATGCGCGAGTATGTCGAGGGTGACGAGAAGCTTAGATCGTGTGCAGCAAAAGGATTCGATGGAGTCTGTGCTTCTATTTGGGTCTTGTAGAATGCACTCAGGTTCGAGAACAGCTCGTCGCGACTGAGAGTCCCTCCACTGGGAGCTAGGTCGAGTGCAGGGGAGCCCTCGGTCGGCGAGCGCACGCTGTGCCGTACTGCTCGCTGGTCCTCTAGCTCTCGTAGCTGTCCTTCACGTTCCTTGTCTCGCTCCTTCTGTGTCGGTATCGGTCTACCGCCGTTTGATATTCGCGACAGCTGGTTATAGATGCCCGTGTGCTTCTCAAACTCAATGCCGGTCTCGGCTGTGCTCCAGTGGCAGTACGAGCATGCCAGGATATAGGGCCCGCCGGCAGCCGATGGCGCTTCTGGGTTCTCGACTGAGTTGACGCTGAGGGGTGCGGTGCATATTGGACAGTTGAAGCAGTTGCGCGTGCACCTGTTTCCATCACTCTTGACCACGGAGCTGGGCACCTCGAACAGGCAGCTGGGACAGTACCAGTTGAGCGTTTCCTCGATGACGCAGCGCGGACAGCGTATCTGCAGGCAGTCTTCGCAGTACAGCAGGTGCTCGAGCGGGTAGAGAGCGTAATTGGCACGTGGGCTGCGTGGGTTGAACGTGCGCTCCTCCTCGTCTGCGCTCGTGTTGTGGTCGAAGCAGTTGCACGCGTAGTATGTGTATGGGAAGGGCTGTGCCATGCTGGCTGTATATCTGGACCTTCACGGTCACCGTGCTGCCCCTCTCTTGTCCCTCCTCTTTCTATCGCGGTGCTGGTGTCGCCGCGGGGGTGTTCAACGCGTTAGTGTAGAGGGAAGCTCGACTTTCGGCAAGACATCGGTCGCGTCAAACGCCGATCATTCAAGTCTTGACGTAGGAGCTTCCTCTTCTTCGCTCTCGCAACTGCGCCTACGCCTGCGTCTGTCCCACAATCGGTCACCGCCAACATGAACACACTGTCGATTCGCGCTTTCATACCGCCACTGACAAGACGAGGGCTGCCACTACGAGCAATTCGCTGCTATGCCGTGCAAGCACCTGGAGCACCAACCTTGGAGATATTTAGCAACCAGCACAAGTGGATGCAGAAGGAGAGAGCTGCTGCGGACGTCGAAACAAGCAGAAGCGTCGATTATCTGAGGGACGAAGTTGCCTCGCGCTTATGTGAGCGTGTGCTGGTATGTTTACTCCTCTTCGCCTCAGTATCCAGGCTAATCGTCCAAGGACATCAAGCGCCACTTCCCTCATGTCCTCGACCTCGGCGCCAATGCATGCAACATTGCAAATGCACTCACACAGCCTTCTCCAGAAGAGCCCGAGAAAGGCCCACGATCCAAGCGTGTTGGCAAGATCACCGCCGCAGAATCGTCTGCGACGCTCCTGCACCGCGACGCCGATTTGCCCTTCAACAATGAGATCGAAATCATACGAGAAGTGTTGCCGACTTCAGAGCTACTGCCGTACAAAGCGAACACGTTCGATGCCGTCTTCAGCAGCTTGAGCCTGCATTGGATCAACGATTTGCCATCCGTCCTCGCGCAAGTCAACAACGTCCTCAAGCCAGATAGCCCCTTCATCTCAGTCATGATGGGAGGCGATAGCCTTTATGAGCTTCGAACCTCTCTGCAGCTAGCAGAGCAGGATCGACGTGGTGGTGTTGCGACCCACACCTCGCCCCTGGCTGACGTGAAAGACGTCGGCGGTCTGCTGCAAAAAGCAGGCTTCAACCTCCTTACCGTTGATGTCGACGACATTATTGTCGACTACCCTGACATGTTCTCGCTCATGAAGGATTTGCAGGCAATGGGCGAATCCAATGCCGTTCTTGCGCGCGAGAAGGGTGGCATTCAGAGAGATGTGCTCCTCGCGGCTGATTCCATTTACAGAACCTTGCACGGTAACGACGATGGTACACTCCCAGCCACATTCCGTCTGATATATATGATCGGCTGGAAGCACAGCCCTGATCAGGCGAAGCCGCTCGAAAGGGGGACCGGCATGTTCAGTATCAAGGATTACTTAGAAAAGAACGGCGAAGGGGGAGAGGGCAAAAGCTAGGCAAAGATCAACATCAGACCATAATACAATCACCATTCGAATACCAAGACAAGACTGTACAATATCCGGTAGTCTCGACCGTAAGGCAACCACGCTAGCGCAGGCTCCCACTGCTTTTGTTAGCCTTGGCATTTGATATAGTCTCTCGAGACCTTCTCTCCCCCTGACAGGGCAACGCAATGGCGGACCTTCTGGCACTTCCAGCTGAAATCAAGCGGCAATGCTTCAATTACCTCGATGGTGCCAGCCTAAAGTCGGTACGATTGACATCAAAAGCGCTCGCCGATATTGCGACAGAGGCACTATTCGCCCTGGTGACAATCAACGTCACAGTAGAGAGCGCCAGGAGGTTTACCACCCTGATCAAGAACGTCAGCATTCGACGCTGCATACGCACGGTAGGCACTGCGATTGCCCATCCCATTATTACATCTCGGTGGCTAATCAGCACTAGCTTTATCTAGACTCACAACTTGACAAATACGTCTCATACGATGAGTGCTGCTCACATTATCGGATGCCAGAGTGGTGGAAAGAAGCTGTCGCAGGATGGAATGGCATTGCTCTACCGAATCTCAAGAAAGTTATGCTCGACACTGCCTATGCATGCGTTGACGATGGCCATTGTGCGGAGCTCATATTGGCTCTGACGAACTTTGTTTCTCATGCCAACATCGATGCTCTGACAATCAAGCACTTGCAGGACCTCTGCCCGCACCAGCGCCTGGATTTTACGCAAGTCTCAACCATGCCCAAGAAACTGAATTTCTTGATAACCACATGGTGTGAACTTGATTCGGATTCCGACATTGAAAATCACGCGCGACATTCCTTCTTCAATGAGCGTCTAAATGCATCATGGCTGAACCCCATGCAGTCCCGGCTCACTCACCTAACACTCCACTGTAACACGTACTGGGGCACATTTCCGCGATGGCAGCCCGGGAGTCTGCACTTCCCATCTCTCAAATCCCTCGCTTTCGGGAAGTGGACCATCGGCTTCGACTGGCAATTTGACTTCATCTTCTCCCACGGCCAGACGCTAGAGGAGCTCATCCTACGTGATTGCCCCATCCTTCACGCATCTCGTATGGAGCACCACCAGTTCACCAACGCATGGAGACTCGGTCCACCTGCCACCGGGCGCGGCCCACCACCAACCAGTGAACGCTTCTTTGACACGAGGTGGCACCATGTCCTTCCAGACTTCCAAAACAAGCTTTTTAAACTTAAGCACTTCTCAATGGGCTGCGGTCCCGTCGGCCCCACAATCTGGGGCAAAGTAGATCGGTGCGCAGATGAGGCTTTCGAAGACCGCTATGCATTGGTTCCATGCATTGACTTCTCGCGCTACGCGATCTTTGATTTTTCTGAGGGCGCGATTGAGTACGAGTCCCCACTGTTTGAGTGGCACTACCAAAAGAAGCCGCTGGGGTCGAGATGGTCATGGTTGCAAACGGAGAAGGATGAGGGTTTGAAGAAGAGAATTGCATTTCCGGAGTGTTTGCAGGAGGATCAGGAAGCGTTGGATGACCTGCTAAGGGTGGTGAGGGAACGCGCGCGTATAGGTTGTTGAAGGCTTGTTTGGGAATCACGTTCAAGTCTTGTGGCGTACAAGCCCGTCCGTTGATTTATTTAAACTGTTTATCAATTGCTCTACCCAATAAAGTACCAAGCGTTCAAGAATGAGTCTCCAGATCCGATGACCCTCGTTTTGGTACTGCGACCCCACTCTCCTCTTACCTGAACCAGTCAAAGAGGTAAGAGCTACTGAACATCAGGCGCACCTTTGTCGATCGCGTGGCTGAGGCGCACCATCACGTTCCACTCACAACCACATCCGCAGCCCTAACATTCCGATTCGATCCTCGGTGTAGCTCCAGTACCCTGTTTTGAACGAACAAGGCCAGCCATCAAAGCTAGACAGCATAAAAGCTCGCCTGCTCCACTGTCTCACACGTCAACATCAATCTTCTACCAACCCTTGCCAGCAACCTCACAAGCAAATCCACAACTTCAGCCGTCACGTCACTATAGACTTACAACGCTGTATACACACAACAGCACCGCCCACTACCGCATCCCAACGCGCCCCCTTTCCAAAACCATGGCCCACCTCGCCCCCATGCCCTCCCCCATTGGCATATTTCCGCAATTCCTCGCCCAAGGCACAGAAACGCTTGTGCTGAAAGAAAAAGTCCTCTCGCTGACCGGCGACGACTTCCACATCAAGCTTGCAAACGGCACGCCGATCCTGCGCGTTGAGGGCAAAGTGATGAGCATCTCTGGGCGCAAGAAGGTGTTTGATGAGCAAGGAGGCCATTTGTTCGATATTGTCAAGGAGCATTTCCATTTGCATGCGACGTATCGCGTTGAGGGGGCCAAGGGGGAGAAGATTATGGAGGTGAAGAGTAGTTTGAAGTGTGAGTTTTTTTTCTCTCTCTTTTCCTTCGGGTTGAATGGAGAGAGTGCTGATAAATTGATAGTGATGGGCAGTAAAGCCACGGCGACGTTTGTTTCGCAGTCGGGGAAAAAGGAGGTTTTGACTATGCGCGGCAACTGGTTCGATACTTCGGCTGATATCATCGATGAGGCACAGGGCAGTATGTATTTCTCCTCCCTTCCTCCGTTCTGTTCCCTTTCCTCCCGTTCTCACCTCTTCCTCTAACGCACGCCAGACCTACTAGTCGCCCGCATCGACCGCAAAATGCTCTCAGGCAAAGACATCTTCTTCGGGCAGCAGACATATGCAGTGACGGTTGCGCCGGGCGTGGACCTGGCGCTGATAGCCGCGCTGTGCATCTGCCTGGACGAGAAGAACAACGAGGGCGGGTCGTAGAATATCATCTGCCTACAAATACTTGATGTGCTCGACCAGTCACCGTCACTGATTTCCTTTTTCAGAGTGTAAAAGAGTAGTTTGATAGAGAAAGTTATTGGTCAATTAGGGAGGGTATTTCGACCCGTAGTCTAAAGTACTAGTGTAGTGTAGTGTAATGTAGTATAGTAGCAGCACAGCACTCCCAACAAAGACGCAATAGCAACACAAACACACGAACAGAAAGCAAAGCAAAGGGAAAGGAAAGTGTGATATCCTAGAATGTGTTTGGAATATACCAAACAGCCCGAAGAAGCCCTGGCAAATGTGTAGTATGCGCTGCTTATTACAAAGGGGAAAAGAGAGATAAGCCTCCGGGGTGGTTGGTAGTTAGCCCCGGGGCGCCTGTGCCTATGCTTGTGCCCAAATGCCAAATATGCCAATGATGTAATAGAACGCCCCCTGATGCATGATGTGTAACGCCCGATGGAAATGGTTGGTTGGACTTCTCTGTATCCTACTCTTATCTGGTAATTCGCCCAGTGATTAGGGCTCTCCTTCAATTCTTCAACGACGACAATAGCCTGGTCATATCAGACCGTGGTACCAAAGTTGTATTTACTGATCAAGCCGTGGGGTAGCGTAGGATGCTCGTGAGCAAAGCTGAGCCCGGCCAGACGCAGTAGCTGGGCGTTCGTCTTAGCCCCATCGTCGCCCATCGCCACGTGGCGAAGCGTGTAACGGCAGGGCTGACGCTGCTACTGGCAGGTTGGAGTGACTGTGGCCACTCGCTTACTTCTCTCCGACAAGCAACTCGGAACCAGGCACGTTGTGACCAAAGTCCAGGATCAGCGTGCGCCCATCCTGGCTCGTTGCTACAACGCGGCGGTAGTCGCTCTTGGCAGAGAGGATCCAGCTTGTTGTCCAGTTCTTGTACACGGCGTACGTGGCACCTGTCTCGTAATCGGACACCTGGATGCTCTGGTCGTACGAGCCGGACACGATGCGGCCGTTGAAAGCGTCCAGAAACAGCGAACGGACAAGGCCCTCGTGCTTGACGCGGCTGTGAACGAGGTTGCCCGAGTTGGCGTCGAACTTGTACACGACGTGGTCGTTGCCACCGGCAAGAACGTATTTGGCGTCATCAGAGAACTCGACAGCAGCAAGGCCCCTATCCTCGGATGGGAAGTCTTTGATGGAAGCACCAGTCTCAAGGTTCCACAGCTTGGCCATGCCGTCTCCGCTAGCAGAAACGAGGAGGTTGCCACGAAGTTGAACGGCGTTGACAGGGCCCCTGTGCCCCTTGAGTGTACGGACGCAGACACCTGTCTTGCGGTCCCAGACTTTGATCATCGCATCCTTGCTGCACGAGATGATGTACTTGTCGTCAAGGCAAACGTCCAAAACACCGGCCTCGTGGCCGCGGAGGCGATACATGGGAACGTAATCGTCTCCAGTGATATCCCAGACGATGCAGGTGTAATCGGAAGAGCCAGTGACCATGATCTCGTGATCGTACTGCAGGCAAAGAATGGATGCGTCATGGTAGTCGGAGGGAACGTTGTAGATCTTGTCGCCCTGCGTGGTGCCATTGACCGAGGCATGGCTGATGACACGTTCGGAACGCTCCTCCATGGGGAGGGGTGTATTCATTGTCGGACGGTGGTTTGGTCCACCGTAGACCTTGATGCACTTGTATGTCTTTAGGTCCCAAACGCGGATCGTGCGGTCGCGAGATCCAGTAATGCACTTGTTCTCATCAAACTGGCAGCAGTAGACACTATCCGTGTGCCCATTGAGATAGACAGCAGCGGGAGTGCCAGCCTTCCACCGCTTGTTGATTGTGCTTCGTGCAGAGTACATCTTCTTCCAGTCCTGGGCAGGGGCAGGCTTGCCGTTTGCCTGCTTGCCGACTCCTGTGCCGCCCATCTGGATTGGCGCAGGCGAGACGTGAACCTCGGGCTCGTACTTGCGGAGGAAAACGCTGCGCCAGACGTGGCTCGAGGAGGCGTGCTCGTACCAGTGGCGTGAGACTTGTTCGGCGCGAGCGAGGGACGTGGCGTCGAGGTTTGAGAGAATGGCGGTAGCAAGCTCGGCAGGAAGACGCTGGAATGGGTCCGCTAAGAGAGTGTTGTTAGCATTGTTGAGAGGCAGATGAGGTGATTGGGTGAAGAACTTACTCATCTTCTTGTCGGTGGCACTGTCTGTCCTGACAATCGGGGAGGAGCAGGTCATGTCGACACCGCTCTCGTTGTCGTTGAAGTCTACGTCGTTCAACTGAGGCTTGTCCAAGTAGATGTCGCCATTGAGGAAGCGATGGGTGTGCTCTTGCTCACGGCGCAGCTGGCTCAGACGGCTCTCGTTGGCAGCAGCGGCGGCCTGACGTGCAGATGCGCCGCCCATGAGCTGGGCTGACAGGAGCGAGGTGTGGTGCTGGGGAGTCCTCGAAGACTCTCCAGAAGGTAGCGGATGGGCGGTTTTCCTGCGCATGGAACTGAAGCGCTTGAGTGAAAAGCCCTTGTTGGCGCTACTGGGCGAGGGCGTGAGCACGGGCAGCGAGGGAATGCCGGAGTCGGTGTGTGGCAGGGGCAGGCGCTGTGTCTCGCTGCTGGGCTTGCGCGAGGTGGTCGAGGAAGGCAGGCTGTCGATAAAACTCTGAATGGAGCCTCTTCGGTGGCGCGAGGGCGCGGTGGAGGCGGACGAAAAGGACGACAGCCTCCTGCGGCTCTTCTGGCGGGTGAAGGTGCCGGCAAAGTTGCCCAGGGCGCGGGACAGGGCGTTCTCAGCGTGAGGGTGGTGGTCGCCCTCGTTCACGGCGTCGAGAGCCATGCCATAGCGTTCGGCGTCGTAGTAGGTGCTGGAGCTGAAGGTCTGCGAGGCGGTCCGCTTCATAGTGTGGTCGAAAGGGGCTGAGGGAGCGTCGTCGGTGGCAGCAGAGGAAGTCTTCGGACGGGAGGCCAGACTGCGATGCATTGGAGCGTCTGGCGGCAGCGGTGCAGCGGTGCAGCGGTGTGCACGAGGTCGACGCAGCCGATTCCAGGGGGCGAGGGCGGGTTGAGGCCGAAACGCGGTGCGAGTCGTGGGCTGCAGCGGCGGACTAGCAAGTCAAGGAGCGTGGAGCGCTGCAGCGGTGAATGGCAACAACAGCGGCAGCAGGGCAGCAGCGGACAGGCCAAATTAGTGGACAGGGAGCGTGCAGGGCGGGCAGCGACGGTGTGGGCTGCAGCGGGGCAGCGTGTGCGGTGAGGGCGGTAATGGACGTGGTGTGTTGTGGTGTGGTATGGTGTGGGTGTGGCGTGGTGTGGATGAGACGGCGGGCAGACAAGAGCAGCAAGCAACAAGTAGCAAGTAGCAAGTAGCAAGTGGCCAGTAGCAAGTGGCCAGTAGCAAGTGGCCAGTAGCAAGTGGCAAGGAAAGGGAGGGAGTGGACAGGGCCGTTTGGCGAGAAAAGCAGAGAGCGCGAGGATATGGCGCTGACAGCTGGATTGCAGGCCGTGTAAATAATAAGGCTGGGGGGCGGGCGACGGGCGACGGGCGCCCAAAGCCAATCTCTGAGCAACTAGCCCGCGCTGCTGGCTCGCCGCGCTCGCGGCTGCTTGGTTCAGGATCGCCTGCTCGCCTGCTCGCCTGCACTTCGCCGGGCCCTGCGACCGAGGATGCGTCTAGCGCGCCGCACATTCTGGAAGCCCTCGAAGCCCTGCAAGACAGCACTTGGCCGTCTGCGAGACGCTGCGCCACGGCATTGGACACTGGACACTGGACATTGGACACTGGACATTGGACGTTGCTCGTTGCTACCAGACCAACACCAGCCAGTCGCCCTGCACGCACTGCACGCACTGCACACCACTGCACCTCCTGCTGGTCTCGCCCTCACCGCTCCATCTGCAGCCAGCACGCCCACTGGCGCCGTTACAAGACAGCACCTGCGAAACGCCTTCCAAACAACACACAACAACAACAACACCACCACCACCATGCACCCCACCCACATCCCCGTCTTCTACCGCCTGGTCTTCCTGTACCTCGAGCCCCTCTCCATCCTCGCCGGCGCCGTGCAGGCCTGCTTCTTCCAGTCGGCTTACCTGACCCTGACCCACGCCCCCAGTGCCCCAAGCGTCGTGCCCGTCTCAACATCCATTGTGCTGACTCAGTTGGCCAACCTGTACCTGGGCTTGGCCCTCACAGAGGCCCTCGTCCTGCGTGTCACCACAGAGTACCGCGTGTGGAAGGCCCTCATCATCGTGCTGCTCATCGCCGACGTGGGCCACCTGTACTCGGTCCTGCCCCTGGGCTTCTCGCGAGCATTCCTGCAGTACTGGCACTGGAACGCCATCGATTGGGGCAATGTGGGCTGGGTCTACTTCCTCGCCTTGACGCGCTTGTCCATGTTGTTTGGTATTGGGTTCGGAGCGATGCGCTCCCGGGGACTGAAGAATGCCCAAGGCTGAAAAGGACGTGTGGACCTACTCCGTACCCCCCGTAATGGTCAACTCGGCCCTCCAAAGTAGCGTCTTGTCACACAGAAGCCATCGAGACGCTTTGCCAGTCCTGATACACTTGATTCATGCTACACTGCCAATATCATCGCACCAAACGCCACCTTCTGCTTTCGTCTGCCATGTACCCGTTCGGCAAGCCAACCGAGCAAGACCCTCCTTTCCGGGTCGTCAGGCTTGCTCAGGCGGGTGCTACGAAGATCTCCCTCAGCCGCTACCCCAGACCCACCCAAGTGCTCTAACCTAAACCGTCGCCTTCAAGCTTCGACATGCAAAAGTCAGGAGAGGTCCTGATGTTCACTAACGGCTTCCAAATACACAGTCACAAAGTCCAAATCATCAGTCAGTCCATTCAAATCATCAGCAAGGGCTTCTGACCATCAGCGGTACCACCCACGCAACGCGCCATGCTGCTTTGGCTCGCCTCGGCTGCACAATGGTTCCCTGGCGACCCAGCGAACCAGAGCGCGATACGAGCTTGTCCAAAAACAAACCATGCGCCCACTCCCAACCAGTTCCAACAAAGAAATCTCACCAGCAGTACTGCGCCTCGTCGTCGTCGAGACCTCAGTAGGTTCCTCTCGTCTTTGTACAAGTGTACAGTAATCACGCAGCTCGTGCAAGCTGGATTTACGGTGAGTACGGTGCGGTGAGTACGGTGCGGTGAGCACATCAATTCCCGCCGTTAAAAGTCCCAACGTCACACACTGCACTATGGCACAGCAGCAACACCGCCCGATGCGTTCGCTCAACGTTCCCTCGATCATCGCTGTCCCCGAGTTCGTGCTCAGCCACAGCGGAACGCATTCCACCCCCTGTCTTGCACATCTCACCCGCATCCGCATCCCAACCACACCACACCACCCACCTGCAGCCTGCCGAGAATAGCACTTCGCCACCATCCTTACCCTATCCTTACCCGTATCGTTTGTTTCTTCGACGCGTCTTCGAATCCTTCCACGCTAGCGCCTGATCGCGGCAAAGGCGATTCATTCCCCACCCAACCCTGCATGCGCGCACGCGAGCGGGAGACTGGCTTTGCAGATGTGATGTCATGAGAAATGTTTTTTTCTTCTCCTTCTCTGCTGCCGAGAGACCGGCTCACTCGGCGGACTTGCAGCGCGGGCTGGGGGCATGTGGTGTTTCATTGGGACGACGGCGACGACGACAACGATGGCGCTTGAACCGTAGTGTCTGTGTGTGGTATGGATGATGGAGTTGGATGATGGAGTCGCGGCGTCACTTTTTCTTTCATGTGTCAATATGCTGGTCTAGATACACGTCCATGTTGTCTTTGCACGACGGTACAAAGACCAGTCTGGACACAAGGATATCCCCAGCTTGCGCTACGACAATGACATGAAAATGACATGCTATACCACGCTGGACTATACTGCGCGAAGTGATGATGCTGCTGCTGCTGCTGCACGAAGCTTGTGCAGCAAAAACCACCCTAATCAAGTCCCAACCAATCCCCCCCTCCCCCCGTCCCAAAAATCCAGAGCGCCCCACGAAACCATGGTTGGCCCCTCCGTTCTCGCCAGAAACAACTCCCCTTTGACGACAAACACCCACGGGCGGCCACTGGTCGAACCACCAGATCCCCATGCGTCGACCAGAACTGGCGTCCGCATCGCTGGGGGCCCCCCTTGTCCCCATGGCGAAAAAGCTGGGTTGAACTGCGCTGAGCTGAACTGAGCTGAGCTGAGCTGAGCTGAGCCGAGCTATAAGCGAAGCTGGAGCAGGTGCCTGGTCGCCCGCCTTTCCGCAACCCCCCAAGACGGAAGCAGCTTTTTCTGCTTCGTGGGACAATGGGGGTTCTCGCTACGTAAGGCGCGCTGTTTGGGGCCCAGGGCCATGGGGATGGGAGAGACGACGGGATTGTTTGTCCGAGTGCAGCCAGGTCAGGATTGCGGTCTGGACACGGACGAGCGTGCAATCTAGATGCTCCCATGCCGGCCGGTTTCTGCTTGTGGATGGAGAAAACACTTCTCGAACACTTGTGGTCGTTGGATTGGGCTCACTTTGCTCACTCACTCACTCACTCACTCACTTCCTCCCTCCCACCCATCATACGCATGCATACAGCGATTAGAGGAAGCCTGTGATGATGCACACATGCTAGATATCTGATTGGGTTTGATATGAATTTTTGCCAGACGCAGACCGTTTTCCGCTACATTGCATCCCATGAACCACGCCATAGAGACAGAAACAGTAAAATGGGGGTATAAAAGGTATCCACAGCAGGGCAAAGACAACGAAGAGAAACTCGAACTCAAGACCCATACATTGGGCACATAGACGGCATAGATGCATTTTCCTTCTCAGATCGCGCCAGAACCCAAAGGCCTCAATAACCCAGAGCGCCTTGCGTGAGTAAAAACAAAAAACCAAAAACAAGAAAAGAAACGATGCAGGAGTCATGGTCGGTCCCAGTGTTGTACAATGAAAACGAGATGCAATGCAAACAGCCCAAAGGCTCGAGTGCGAAAATAGGACAAATCCTCAAAAGATACCAGCTTCGAGGCCGGCCAGGCTGCCATCCATCTGCTTCTCCATCGCGTCAAAATCCATGAGTGATGGGAACAGCATCATCTCATCGCTGTCCATGGGAGGTAGGGCGACGCCCAGAGTCTGCAGGTCGTCGGACAACTGCATGTCAAGCGGGAGTACGTTCCCATTCATGGCCATCATCCATGCGTCAGGCATATCCAGGTCAAGGTTGATCTGGAGATTGTCGTTCTCAGAAATGTCAGACTGTCGCGTCGAAGGCGTATCCTTTGCTGACGAGTCAGGCGTCTGGGTTGGTGAGCTTGGGCGCGAGCGGACAGCCCAAGTGTTGTCCACATCCTTGAGGTCAAGTACTGTGAAAGGACCATTCGCGTCAAGCGCAGCAAACGTCTCCTCGTACGAGCAGTCGAGGAGCGATCCAGGTATCATGGGCTGCAATTCCTGTCGCCTCTCCGGTTCTGCTGTGAGAACAGGTGCAGCCTCCTTGACAGCCACCTTGGCTGCACTAGTAGGCGTAGCCTTCGCTTGTGGTCCGGTGCTGGGCGTAGCAGCCTTCGCCATCGCCTGCGGTGTCTTGAGCAAGTTGGCCGATGGCGAATTCTTGATGCCGGTCTGTGTCGGAATGCGCGTCATTGGGGTGGCAGCCGCATGCTGTCCAGCAGGCGTCAGAGCATTCTGTACAGTGCCAGAGGTGTGCTCGGTCTTGACAGCCTGCGCTGGAGCACGCGGAGCGGCGGGAGCTGGTGCAGGCTTGGTCGTGAGCTTAGAAGCGTTGGTATCGACTTTGGGATCGCCTGTCTTTGCATCCACCTCAAGGTAATCTGCCATGGACTCCAATGCGAATTGAAGAGGATTGTCGTGAATTGCGTGTGCAATGCTGATGTGCGCTTCGAGCTCGCCCTGTGTGTCGAATCCTCGGACGGAGTACTCGCAAGCAGCCTCTTTACACTTGAATGTGGCCTTTTGCGGTGCTTGCTTGTCGGGTGCTGACTGGCGCTTGAGCTCAGGCGAGTTGCCCTTTCCAGTGTTCATGCGAGGCGATGGCTTGGGTCCTGGTGTTGAAGTTGCACTACCTCCGTCCATTCTTTGACGCTTCTTGTCCGGTAGAACGAGGTTGGTAAGCCTCGGGGCTTCATCGAAGTACTTGGGAGCTCCGCTTGGAGACTGTCCACCACCAAGCGGGAATGGAGGACGATCCGTCGTGGGAGCCTGAGGAGCCTTTGAATTCGAACCCCGCTGCTGTGATTCGGTATGTTGCTTAAGATTAGCGGCATTCAACTGAGCTGGAGGGGTAGCAAGCGAAGGATCTGAGCCAGTCTGTGCCTGCTGTGGGACGGCCTGAGCATTCGCATTTTGCTGTTGTATCCGCGCTCCAATCTTGGTAACAAAGTTTAGAATGGTACGGAGGTGAGTTTTGAACCCTTCTGTTGGCAGTGTGATCTGGTCGTTGAGCATGCCATTCTCGAGGTTCATCTCTCGGTAAAGCAGGCAACGTGCCGTCATGATCTGGCGTATGACGACCTCCGAACCACTGTCGATCTCAAATGATGCGTAGAAGGCACGGATAGCGCCATCAACCTTTTTCAGCATGGAAAGCTGCTTCTGCAAGGTTCCTTGAAGTGAAGCACGCACTTGAGGCGGGATTTGCGTCGGTTGTCCAGCAGGTAAAGTCTTCTCAACCTCAGTCATCATCGCATTCAGCTTATTCAGCCTTATTGGATCACTGATGCGAGCACGATAGTCGTCAGCGCTTGGCACTGGACGTGGCTGCTGCGGCGCCTTGCCAGCGTTTGAAGCATCTTGAGCTTTGAGCAGCTGTGCCTTGACCTGCGCTTGTTGCGTGGGTGTAAGCTTGGATATCTGCTCCTGAGTGAGATGAGGTAGTGGCCTCTGGGAAACCATAGACGCCTGAGGCGCACTGCCGCTGACTTGGTCCGGATTCCCCTCGGTAGAGTCTTCGTTCGGCCGCTTCAGGTTCTTCGCAGCGTTAGGCGTAGGCTGCGCCGCTTGTGGTGGTCTAGCAGGCGGCTTCGCCTGTGGCATTGCTTGAGGGGCTTGGGCAGTCGGAGGACGGTTGGGCTGCTGTTGGGGAGTTTGCTGGGGCTGAGGCGGTTGTTGAGGCGGTTGTTGAGGCGGTTGCTGCTGCTGCTGTGGCATCTGCTGCTGCTGTAACATGTTCCGTTGTTGTTGTTGATGTTGCTGAGCAAGCATTGCTTGCTGCTGTTGCCTGCTCTTCATCTTCTGCGAGATGATAATGTTGCGCAACTGCTCATCTGGCATATTCATTACTTGAGGGTTCTGCGGCGCCATTCTTTGCCGGAAAATCTGCAATTCTTGCTGTGTGACGTTGATGGGTGGGAGGTTCGCCATGTTCATGGGCTGCTGTGGTGGTCTTCCTTGCCCTTGCGCAGGAGTCATTGATGCAGGTGGTGCCATTCCTGCAGCGTTGTTCGGCTGTGGAGCACCGCCAGGCATTTGCTGCTGCTGTTGTTGCTGTTGCTGCCGCTGCAACATGTTTTGGAAGTGAATCACCTGCAGCATTAACAGCTTTTGTGTCTCGGCCTGGGGCAAGATGGCCGGGTTTTGTTGAGCCCATTGCTTGAGTTGTCCCCAGGTCTTCACATCCGGAGGTAGGTTTTGTCGGACTTGTGGGCCTACTACATCCGGGGGAAACGGTCTACCATCTGTATTTGCGATGATGCCAGGGTTCGACTGGAGTAAAGCCTGTGCAGCCATAATGCGATGCGGTGTCAACGGACCACGTTGTACCATCTGCTGGGGTTGCCCTCCAACAGCGCCAGGAGTCTGCTGCCCAAGACCCATGCCAGGGCGAGCCATGTTGACCATATTGTTCATGTTCGCCATGTTGGGCCCTCCCATCATTTGGCCAGCCATGCCCGGCTGCATGCCTGTTTGTTGGTTGAAAGGAAGCATATTACGCTGCCCAGGGGTTCCTGGCCCGCCAGCCATCTGGTTTCTCCGTTGTTGGCTTACATAGTTGGCAAGGATCGCGCGAAAGTTCTGATCTGGCACCTTGAGCAGTTGCTCTTTCGCATGATGGTCAATGTCTGCTGGCATCATGGCCAAGCGCGCCTGACTCGAGAGAGGTCCGTTAGGCTGTACGAGAGCGGCGGCTGCAGCGGATCTTTGTTGTGCCTCACGCAGCAAAGCAGAAACCTGCTCAGTCTGTCCCTGACCGGCTTGAGGCGTCATCTGGGGAACATGAGCTTGTGGCGGTCGCTGTTGTGGCGTTGTGGGTCCCTGCTGGCCAGGTGGATTCATTGGTCGCGTGAGCAATGGCATGGCTGGGCTTTGCTGAGAACCTGGTGGAAGGTTGAGACCGCCGATTTGACCCTGGAGCAACTGGTTCTGGTTTCGTGCCTGCAGCGCAGCTTGCTGAGCTCTCTGCTGTTGCTCGAGTTGTGCCCGTGCTTGGGCCTGGGCTTGTTGCTGTGCCTGTGCCTGTGCCATCTGGATCTGGGTCGCATTGGCCTGACGTTGTTGGAAGCCTTGTTGATATGCGGCTTGAGAAGCTTGTCGCTGCGCTATGGCCGCGTTTTGTTGTTGACCCGCCTGTCCAAAAGCACCCATTTGAGCGCTGTTGTTGTTGCTGGCTGGAACAACTTCAGCGCCGGAATCCTGCAGCCTCACGGCTCCCAGTTGCTGATTTGTGATTGCGTTGAAGTCGAATGTGGGGTCTGACTGTCGTTGACCCATGTTAGCCTGCTGACCCTGCATCTGGTTGGGCTGGCCGTTCTGCTGTCCGCCCATGGGATTTGCGCCTTGCTGTTTGGGAATCGAAACTTTGCCATTTCTATAGAGTAGCTCAGCGTGCGTCCGGAAGCGGAAGTACAGCGGATCGATCCCCTGCTGAAGGAGCTGTTGCCTCTTCTCTTCTGGCCAGGCGTTGACTTCGTTTTGGAATTTCAGTCGCACCTCAGCCGCACAACTATCCAACAGCTTCTTGGCCAACTGGTTGATGAATTGACCTTCTGCTTGCTGGGGCAACCGCTGCTGTTGCTGCATGTTTGGCTGCTGGTTTTGTTGCCCTTGGTTCAGGTTGGGGGTACCAACGTTCATGCCCATTGACGACCCTCCCTGTTGCATAGGCACTGGCGAAACCTGCATCGGCCGTTGGAGTTGTGCGTTGGGAAAGCCTTGGTTGAACTGTTGCGGTGTACCTTGCCTTGGGCCTTGTGGTCCGTTCTGGCCCATCATGTTCATCTGGGCTGGGTTCATCCCATTCATGGGCATGTTCATATTTCCAAGGTTGTTCTGCAAGCGCTGTGACTGCTGCTGCCGGGCAGCAGTCATTTGCAGAAGCTTCTGCTTGATGTTGGAGACATACTGGTCCTTGGTCTGAGACGTCATGAAGACCTGACTCTCAAACGAGAGCGAGGTGCGCATGGCATCGATCTCTGGTGTCTCGCTCTTGAGCAAACGGAACTGTGTGAAGAACTGAAAAGCAAGCTGGCCGCGTTCCTCTGGCGGTGTCGACTGTTGCCAACCCTGGGGCACCTTGCCCTGCTGCTGCTGGGCACGAAGATGGTTGACGAAGTGGTTGTAGGTTGCAGCATTCGGGGGACCCTGGCGGGCCATGGCGTTTTGCTGCATCATGTTTGGGTTGTTCATCTGCATGGTGGGCGCACGGCGGTCTGGAGCCGTTCGGTGTCGCACAGTCGGAGGATGCGTCGTTAGGGTTGACAGGGCGGTGCAGTGCCGCAGGACGGGGAGCTGACAGTACGCATGCAGGTAGGCGGCAGTCGAGGGGATGCGCAGGAGCAGGAGCAGGAATGACGGTGGTGGTGATGGTGATGGTGGTGGTGGCGGTCAGCGTCGAGGCGTGGGGTCGGCAGTCGAGTTGAGCGCGCGCGTCGAGGCTGCGTGGGAAAAGCAAGTACGGGTTGGGTTGGAGTGTCGCAAAGGCGAGCGGCAGACGTAGCACACGCAGGGACGAGCAGGTCGCCAGCGTGGGCCTCGGGTGGTAGGCGGTGTCGTGGTCAAGGGACGGACGGGCGAGGGCTGCGGGAGCAAGCAGTCGCAGGCCGCTGCGGATCGTTGGTATGGGATCGACACTGGGCGGTAGGTGGTTCTGCGGCGGCCAAGAGCAGTGCCGGATGCAGCGGTCGAGTGCGCCGAGAGCTGCGGCGGTCGCTGCAATGATGTGGTGCGCGCAGCGCGTTCAAAAGGCCCAGACGAGGAGAGGGGGAGCGCAGGACGAGGTTTGCAGCGGGCCTCCGAGCTGCGTAAGAATGTGGTCGGTCAGGATGGTGGAGCGCAAGCCATGCAGCAGGAGCCAGCGGAAACTGAACTTCTGAAGTTAGCGCGGCGAGCCCGACAGGGTCTCCCAGACGTCGTGGCAGTAGCAGCGGCAGCACCAGGGCGACTAGCAGGCAGCTCCGGACGAAGCGGACTTTTGTTGCAGCTGCGCAGCGCGTGGGAGAGGGAGAGGAAGAGAGGCGCTGTGCGTGTCTGTCGAGGCAGCCAGCCGTCTTGCAGGCAAAAGGCAGGCAAAGGCAGGCAGGCAGGCAGCGCAGTGCAGCGCTGATTTCGGCTTCGATTGCCAGGTCGCACAGCTGGGAAGTCATTTGAGCGACTATACCGCCTAGGGCGAAAGCCTCACTGGCCTACCGGGCACCACAGCGCCCCAGCGCCCCAGCGCCGCAGCAAGCAGGGCCCTAGCTGGACCCTAGCAGGGCCCTGTCCTCAGCGTGCTACCGTCGACGGTGCCATTGTTCTCTTTCTCAATGCGCTCCTCGGCGTGCAAAGCATGGCTTCATAACGAAAGCTTCCTCGAGCGCGTCTCGCATTTGCACCACTTCTCGTCTGGCGCGTGAGACTTGAGCATGGCAGGTTTCACTTGAGCGACGTGCCCAATCCGACTAAACCGTCCACGGCGCACGACCACACAACGCCCAGCATGCGCGCACCCTCCCATCTCATGCAGCCGCTGCACGCTGGCCCGCTAGCCTGATCTGCTGTCCGCTGCCCCAGTCTGGTGATGGACGTCGAGGGACCACCGCCCTTTGCGTATGCATTTGCATCCCCTCTGCTCGCTTTGCCTCGACGCAGACTGAGCCTTTCTTCAGTCCTCCACGCAATAAGTGGCCGTCGCACAGAGCCTACAGAGTCCGGCCAGCACTTGTCTGCTAGCTCAAAACAACCACTACAGCCTCTCCACACCCTGCTGCGAGAAGACTCACTCTCATGTCAGCGCACGCAGCTCAAAACAACATCGACCGCTGCTTCTGTGCGCTTATGCCCTTGAGCCTCCCTCAATCGTGTCACGAGCAGTCGCAGCTTCATGCAGCTTCATGAAGCTCCCTGGTCCCCTCGGACTTCGTTGGTCGTTGTGTCAATCACCGTTGGCCTAGCTTCCCTTAGTGCAGCTCCAGCCTCCGGGACCCACGCACTCCACGTTAGCCGCAACATAGCCGTACAGTTACGTTCACAGGCTAACATGGAAACCATGGCAGACACCAGATCGTGCTTGTTGACTGTCGGCTTTCTACGTGAATTGATTTAAAACACCGTTATGACACCAATCTGCCTCTCGCCCTTGACCAGCTGCAGGCCAATGTGCCGTCGATCCTGTTCTTGGCGGCGGGCTTGCAGCTGCCTAACCTTGAAAGGAGCGCCATGATCGCCGTCATTTGCCCGTGCCCTGCACCTGCAACCTTGAAAGGGTCCTCCGAGTACCTCCTTTTGCTGCGACGTCCTTTTGAAATGAGAAAAGAAGAAATGTTGAGGCGTTCGCCGCCTTCAAACATGCGCGTCGTCGAGATGACTCTTGCTGATTTCATAATCACCACTCGCCAATGCTACGTCTGCTGTCCACCCAAGGCTGCGATTGGTTTTCGCTTACGCTATGATGCGACAACAGCTGACAACCGTTGAAAGATGGATGCTACACGCGTCACAACTGCGGACAGCACATCATTGTGGAGTAATCGTGTGCACGAGCCGCAGATATAATACCTACTGCTAATCTGATCTGATTTGCGTATGCGTCAAAACACATCGCTGATGGTCACTGTAAGCGTGTGTAAAACGAATACCGTGGGCCGGAATCGTGTGGACCACATTGTGCAGAACTTGGTCGCCGAGAATCGTGGCTTGAATGTGGCCGTCAAGTGCAAGACGCTTACAGGGACTGTGTGACCGTCTCTTCCCAGGAGGCTGAGGAGCCCAATCCTGGTAAGATTGGTCAAGCGCTGCACTTGTCGCTGCACTAGTCGCTGCGGCCAAGGCAGTCACAAAGTGGTGTTAACGTCTGACTTCCGTTCAGCACAAGGGCACCCTTTACCTTGAATTATGCAGCGAGTACATTGCCTGCAGACAGAGAGAGAGAGAAAAAAAGAAAAAAAAAGGATACGCTGCGCAGACTATCGTTGCATATCCGCGAGAGTCACATTAGAGATTTGACCGTGTGAATCGTCGTGCAGCCTGGGCAAACTTCGTAATCTTACTGAGCGGACTGGCACTCCCAGATCTCTCCCCTCAATTCTTGAAGTGTGTTCAAACCATGCTGCTAGGTATAAAAAACAGCGAGCGTCCATGCGGTCCAGCGCGATCCCAATTAATATCCGGCATAGTGGCATCACGGACTCATGCATACTCGAAGATAAAAGACGTGTAGGGAAATAGCCAGCGATGACACCTCCAACACAGACGAGAACCCGAATAAAGGATGAAGGAATTCCTACGACAGAGGAATGACGACCGAGAGAACGCTCTGGGATGGGTGCAAGGTGTTTGTGTTGATTTGGCTGATTCGATATGGCATGCCCTCGCGGCTCCACCCCACCTATGATACACTAGGTCCCAGCTCCAGCAGCCCTCTATACATCCTCGCCTTCTCACAACATAGGAGATCTTTACTAGTGGTATACTGTCGCTTATTTCTGGCCAAGGGCTGCGGCACGCTCGTCCTCGAGCTTCTGGTAGAAAGCGTCACGGTGACGGACAGCGGGGACGTGGTAGCCTTGTACGTGTAAGTCCTGTGCCGCTAGTTTTGGAGCATGTTGCATGCTGCAATGCTGGAAAAGTCGATAGTTACGTACCGTACCACCAGCCGTAGCCAGCGGTGACACCGAGACCTGCAATTGACTGTTAGCCAAGCATCCCCATATTGCGCGCACATCCTCCAGAGCCTCCAGGAAGCTATCAGAGGTTCTCAAGATGAGCAGCAGCCAACTCTACGTACCCATGGCAACGGAAAGGTCGAGCACGACCTGACGGCGGAGCATCTATTTCAGTCATTAGTCCCCCGTTTGCAGCTGCCCAATGTGTCCAATGGCAGCACATACGCCAGTAATCGGTTTGAAGGCCATTGCGAAGTAGGTTTGCGGAGAGTGGAGAGGTTTGCGGCGGAGTACGGGTTGCGGTAGCTGGTAGATGTCGTCGGTCGATCGTGAAGTTGGTGTGGTGTGAGTTCCAATTGTCATCCGTCCTTGGCGCATGGGTCTGTGCGTTTTGGGGAACCGCGACTCAAAGGCTACACATCTCCAGGTGAAAGGCACGTCGACAGCACACGTCCGGCCGAGCGTCGCCGCGTCTTCACAATACCTATTGTCGCGTGCGCAAAGTTCTGCACTCCGCGCAGAGTCCTCCCGCATCCACCCTCTTACCTCCGCTTTACGACAGCCCGATCGCGTGGGCACCACATGCGACGTCACTCTCGATCCCCACCTTGCGCAGCCGGCTACCTACACGTCTCTTCCTGTCTATCCGTCGCGCAAAAAGCATATGCCAGGCCTCATTTCTCCCACTAGCGCCAGCAGCGGAGGCGCTATCGCAGCTATGAAGCGCCCCCACAATGGAGACGGTCCAACGCATCAGGGCGCGCCGCTGAAGAAGCGCAAGGTTCTGCACCAGCTACATCACACGCAGCCTGTGCAGCACATGGTCGATCCAATCAGCGCAGAGTTTGGCTTTGGCGACAGCAAGGACTTCTACGACCAGCAACTCCGGCGCGCAATAGCCATACAGTGCAAGACGTTGGGTTTTGATAGCGCGCGGCCAGATGCGCTGGAGGAGTTCAGAGGGCTGGTCGACTCATGTACGGCCTTTGTTTGCGTGAGGAGAGCTGGGCTAATGCAGTACAGACATGACCAAGTTTCTAGCAAATGTGCGCATGTCCATGACCAGCGCGCGCCGCACCGAGACTGTGGCTCACGATTGGATATACGCGCTTGCAAACGCTGGTCTCCACGGCTCAGGGGTTCTTGAACAGCATTTCGACACAGGCGAGATACCACCATCGTTACTACAGCCACACTTCGATCCACCTGCCCCGCCAGAACCACAACCTATCAGTACCGACGCATTGCTTGGCCCTGAATTGTCCGGTAAAACAGACAAGGAAGCACGAACATACATACCACAACACTTCCCACCTTTTCCCTCGAAGAACACCTACAAGGCTACCCCAGTATTTACCACCCGGGAGAACGACCCACGTAAGATCCGAGAGAAGGCGACAGAGGAGGGCATTCTGGCAGAACAGAGCTTGCGCAAGCTCATGGCCGCACAAAAGGCAGGTATACAGAAGCAGACCGCCGGCAAACGAAAACGAAGCAATCGCATGAAAGAAAGCGACAGATTATGGCAGGAAGCAATGACGGATCTTCTAAATGAAGAGAAGGAGCACGAGAAGAACGAGGCCCGGCAACGCGCAAGGGAGGAGGAAGCAGAGATGGAGGCCGACGACGACAACTGGAATGCGCCCCTTGCTGAGCGACAATTACGGCAGCCTATTGTGGACCGGAACGTCAATTTGGAGGAGGGTGTGCATGTCAATTACGACCAACGATACTGGAGAAAGTCAGCGAGAGGCGTATGAAAAGCGAAGTGATACAGGTCTTGCAAAGCATTTACACAGCGTGGCGTTTGGAGTTTATATATACATTCTGGCTGCTCGTGGACGGGGCTTTCGAGCACGTGAAAGGCGTTCAGTAACTGCTTAGAAGTTGTACCATAGCCTTCAGATGCCAGACGAAGAGCAATCAAATCGATTATTGTTCGAAACTACTCGATACCCACATGTACTGTCTGTAGTCGTGACTTTTCCAACCTGAGCAATTCTAGTCCACCACCTCAAATCAGCTCACACTCTCACCACCCTGTTGCCTCGCCCTCCAGCCCTCCCAAGCCGTCGTCTCAACACTCAGCCCGTTCGCGCATCTACCAAAAATTATCAGCATCAGCATCGTCACTTGCGCCCACGTGCCAAGCCCACCCGCCCAGCATCTCTCAAGACTACCACTTACTGCCTCAATAACCGCACCACAGGCTCGCAAATAATATCCGGCTTCCCTGTCTTCTCTGACAACTCGACATTACACTTGTATTGTACGAGTTCTTTCAGCGCGCAGTCGTCCAGCCGCACGGGCGGTTTTCGTGGCTTCCCATTCGGGAGTAAGTTGATCTGCGTTTCGAGCGCGCTGAGGGCGTGAATGGGTGCTGCGGGTGCCATCCAGGTCGGTTTGGGTTTATGGGAAGTATTGAAGAGGGGAGAGGAAAGAGGAGGATCTAGGGGAGGGGATGGCGACGAATGGAGATGTGGAGGCGAAGAGGTTGGGTGAGAAGCTGTTGTTGGATGTTCAGGTTGAGGGATTGAGCTCGGTGGGTTAGGGTCGCGACTACACTCTAATGATGAGTATTGACTTTGCTTTAGATTCTAGCCTCCCTGCGTGCTTTGGAGCCTGGGATGTGAGTTTCTTCCACACGAGAGTCTGATTCCTTGGAACGAACAAGTCCTATCGACAGCGCTGAAAATCTGCATATAAACTGACAGTCGAAACAGCGAAGGCAACGAAACCACCAACAAAAGCCCGTTCAACATTCCAGAGCTAGATGTTTTTACAGCAGACTCCTCACCAACCATCCTCGAACTCGTATCACCACCACATACCCACCACCCATCTGGCGCCGGCAAGACCTCCCTGCTCTACCTCGTCATAGCCCAAGCCATCCTCCCATCATCGACCACCGCCATCCCTAACCTCAATGGCCACTCCGCAGCAGTCATCCTGTTCGACCCACTCCACCACTTCAGCATCCCCCGACTCTCCAGCACAATCCTATCCCTCCTCGTCTCCGCACTTGGCGTCCCCCTCACCACCATCAGCCCCAGTACTCGCGCCGACCTCCTCAGCCTCACAGCCCGCAGCCTCGACCACCTGCACATTTTCCACCCCTCGTCGTGGGCCTCGCTGCTCAGCACCCTGCGCTCGCTCCCGGACTATCTGCTCAGCGCACAAAAACACAAGAGCATGCACCGCCGCGTCCACTCCCTCCTGCTCGACGATATCGACGCCTTTGCGCCATCGATACGCCACACAAGCTCCGACGCGACAAACTCGTCCAGCAACACTGTAAGCGCGCTGAGCGCCGCGTCCCGCGCGCTGACAAGCGAGGTCCACAAGCTCATGGCGCTGCTGTCTTGCAACGCGGTGCTGACTTCTTCGTCGGTCGTGTCTAACTCGTTTCGACCCGCGCTGCCGGCATCGTTAGGCAGTGGTGTTAGTGTAGTGCGGTTGGCGGTCAGGAGAGTGGAGGTGCTGAGGTTTGCGCCGGAGATGAGCATCGAGCAGGCTGAGACTGAGCGGGACCAGCGTTGGGAGGTGGTAAGGCGGGGGCGATTTGAGTGTTGGAGGGTGGGTGCTGGAGGTGGGGACAGTGCGGGAGACGGGTTTGTGTTTCGGGTTGGGAAGCATGGGGTTGAGATTGAGAGGGAGAGCGGAGCTTGATCGCTTTAGAAGGGAATGGTGGAGGTGTTGCATAGCCGGTATGCATGACAGTACGAGGAAGCCGATCTGAGCGTTTCGAATCTTGCCATTTGACAATAGTATGTTACAAAAAGTACAGTCCGCCCTAAGAAGCTCCTGAGTATGCATATGCCTGGCCAGCTGTCCGCGGCTGGCCTGGATATCGTACAGCCATGCAGAAACAAGTTTTATACACATTGTCCTTCGTGCGTTGGTCATCCTCGGTTTGCTCTCCAAGTTACGCGTGCCTGGGGCGCACTCGCGTGTTGAATGCCACTGTCGCCGCATCACCGCCCACCACAAGCTCAGCATAACGACACGGTTTTGAGTCACCATCCACGGCCTACAAATCCCGCCCCCAAAGCACCTTCCGCCTCTCGCGCTCCTCGCGCGCCTCTCTCCTCCTCTTTCCCCACTTTTCCCTCGCCGCCTCATGCTCTTGACTAACCCTCGCCGCCTTCTCCGGGACCTTAACAACCATGCCAACGAAGAACTGGCTGCACCCAAACTTCTCCGCGAGCTTGACTCTGGTCCATTTATCCGGGTCGCCGAGGCGCAGTCTGCGGATCTCTGCAATCTGCGCTTCGTCAAGGTGGTATTTCTTCTCGTAGGGGGTGCGCACGGCGGCTGGGAGCGCGGCGGTCGGGCGTGGCGGGAGATGCGAGCCCGCTGATAATGGGGTGCCCGGGGCGGCGACAGGGGAGGACTGGCGACGCAGCGCGGTGGTGTTGGAGTAGGAGAGTGCGGCGCTGTACATCTGCCGCCGCTTATCGTCCTTGGGTAGGAACTTGAGTGGGGTGTGATATACGCTTGGAGCGGATGAGGGGGGGTTGAAGACCAGCGAAGGTTCAGAGCGCGAGGGTGTGTAGGATGGTGCTTCGGGGAGCGCGAGCAGCTTCTTGTGTCGCCGGGCAGTGGATTCGTGGCGGCATTGCACTCTCGGCAGGAGAGAGGGCTGCCGTGTGTTGAGACATGTGCGGAGGACGGATTTGCTGGCCGACATTGTGCAATTGGACGCGTGAGGCGGACGTCGACGGCGGGCTGGTGATGGCCTGCGGTGAAGGGATGGAAGGTGAACTTTTTCGGAAAAACTGCGCCGAACCCCGATGTTTAGACGGGCGCACGCGACGAGCAACAACGCTTCACGAAACACGACCAACATAGTCCTGAGTTTTAAACATCTGTTAAATGGGTATATCTGATTTGTCTTGGCTATTTATGTCGCGTTGCGATTCTTAATCGCGCTTGAGCTCGGCACCAACGTAATGCAGGTAAGCTCCAAGCAGCTTCGTGCCCTCAATGTAGTTCCTCTTGTCCAGCTTCTCGTTGATGGAGTGCGCGGCATCTGTCGAGCTTCCCATGGGCAGCAGCAGCACATTCTTTCCAAGCTCCTCCTGGAATGTAAGAGTGACCGGGATGCTTCCACCCTCACGAGTCATATCAGGCTTGACGTTGAATACCCTCTCGACAGCCTTGGCAGCGGCTGTGTAGTTGGGGTGGTTGAAGTCCTCAACCCACCACTTTCCGCAGTGAACAACATTGAACTTCATCCTGTTCTTCGATTTCAGCTTGGCAAACTCCTCGTTGACGTGCTTCTCGACAAGCTTGGTAACAGGGTCGATCTCCATGTTGGGCACGGTGCGGATGGAGAACTTGCCGATGACCTTCGCGGGGATGACAGTCTTGGCTCCCTCGCTGTAGAAGGCACCCTCGATACCGTGCAGAGACAACGAAGGGTATCTCATCTTGGCCTTAAGAGCTTCCTCCTTGGTGCCGTGAATCGAAACCTCACCGCCGAGCGACTCCTTCAAGTCATTCATGGTGAATGCAATGGGAGGGTAAAGGGCCTCCTCCTGCTCGGTCATGGGAGCGACAAGCTCGTCGATGCCCTTGATCAAGATCTTGCCGTCGGGGTCGACGAACGAGTTCATGATGCGGACCAGGTCGGTCATTGGCTCGTGAGAAACACCGCCATAGACACCAGAGTGCAAATCAGCGCCAGGGCCTGCGATCTCAATGGAGTAGTAGTTGCAGCCACGAACACCGTATGTGAGACAGGGCTTCTCTGTGCCCAGCCAGTAGTTGTCCGAAATGCAAACAACATCAACGTCCTTGAAGAACTTCTTGGCCTCAGCGCGGATGGTGTCATCCAAACCCTCAGATCCGTTCTCCTCCATACCCTCGAAGCACATGATCAGGTTGACTGGCAGCTCAACGCCAGCCTTCTGGTGTGCCTCGATCGCATTCAGCCAACCAAGAACAGGGCCCTTGTCGTCTGTGCTGCCACGTCCGTACATGCGGCCCTTGTCGTCGATGCTCAACGTGAACGGGTCTGTCGCCCAGCCATCAGACTTCTGTGCGGGCTGGACATCATAGTGGCCGTACACGAGCACGTTGATCTTCTTGGGGTCGTTTCCGTAGCGGCCGAGGAGGCAGGGTGGAAGGTCGAGGTGCTCGCGTCCGGGCTGCTTTCCGAGCTCACGGAGCTCGACTTCGCCGCCGAGCGCCTTGATCTGGTCTGCGAGCCAGTGGCCCATCTGTCGTGCTCATCAGTCCCATACTCCTGGAGACATGCCGTTCTAGCCGTACCTTGACAACATCTGGTCTCCTCTGGTCCTCGGAGCTGATACTGGGGATAGCAACAGCTTCCCTGAGCCTGTCGATGAACTTGTCTTGCAGAGAGTCCACCTGCTGGAAGTAAGAGTCGAGGTTCGCCATCTTATCGTACTTGGAATACAGGTACGGCCACTCGGCGTTTGGTATGCGTTCTGGGGTGTATCTGTCGAAACGCTGGAGTGCGGGTGTGAATCTGCGTGCTGGAGTAGAAGAAAACAAGTTTCGGCCAGTACGAATCGCGCTTATTCGCGGTGGAGTCAAAGTCAAACGGGAAGGTGTGAAGGCGCGCGCTGTTGCATCTGCTCGATGCAGCAAGGTGAGGGGTCTCTGCCCCACCTGCAAGCGTGACATTGCTGTGGCGGACGGCGGAGTGAGCTTCACACGCGTCGCCTGTCCACGCACCAATTGTGACCACTTCAAATTGGTCCAAGCTTTCACGTTGCTACGTGCGCTTACACAATGGGCCTGGGTCGCACACAACAAGCCTTTGGTGATATGCTTGAACGAGCTTAATTCTGCGCTGTTGATGGTCAAGAACTGTGTGCCTCGGCCGGGAGAGACAGGTCCCACTTCTTATGTAAAACGGATTGCACTCGATGGGAACGAGACTAGGGAAAACCCTGCGCGCTCGTAGCTCGCATGTTGATGTAACCCTCGATATTTTCAGGTCCTTTTGACGAGAACAAAAAGTGCTTTGTGCAAACGAACCTCAGGCATTCATTACATAGTATCGTGTAGCTCGTGCATACATGTACAAAAGAGAACAAGAAACCGAGTAAATAGAGAGAATGCAAGCAGAGAAACGCGTCGCTATGCAGTGTTGGTGCAAATGCATGACTGTAACCCGGCCGTCAGGTTGTCCAATATAAACGAAATACTGAAATGTAGATGCGAAGTAAGACCTGATAATGTCATTGCTCACAAGTTCCCATTAGACATTCCCTTTGAGTCCTCAGAAAAGACCTTGACCCTGACTACCTTTCTCGTCTCGAGTATTTGTTGGACTGAGTGCGTCGCCAATAGGAGACACCAGACCGGGCGTACTTCCAGAGTCGAAGTCGGGCAGATTGAAGGTCAGTTCACCAGCCTTGATGCGTCCGTCAGAGGTGAAATGATGATCAGGTCGTATCGAATGATGAGAGGCCGTAGTAGTATCGGAAGTGAAGGAGTTCTGTATGTCTTTCTCGTTCGTGCTGTCACCACCAAAGTCTCGCTCAGCAAAGCCCCCAATCTTCGGGAAAGCTTCAACAGGGCTGGTGTCTTCGTACGAGAATGTTGGTGTAGAGTCCAAAGGATTTGTGCTCTTCTCCCGCTTCTCGAAATTGGTACCGAAATCGTTCATGGTGAAGCCAATTTTATTGCCTCGTTTTTGCTTGTGGGAAGACGACTGTGATGTATACTGACTGGACGCAGTCTGTTCCGTAGACGGCTGCCGTGTCGCGAACCGCGCTGAAGGGCGATCGCTCTTGGCTACGACAATGCCCCCAACCTCGAGTTCTTCGCCATGCTCATCGCCAAGGATTGAGTGCTCAGGTAGAGCGCGCAAGGGTGGTTCCGGATGCTCGTCCTTTTTGAGGTGTTTAAACTCGACTAGTGACGATCTTCTCAGCTGTTCTAGCTTGACTTCTGGATTCTTAGGACACAGTTAGATTTGACTCATCAAAAGGCTTGGATTGGTCAATGAAGCCAGTGGCACACCAGTATCGCTTAGGCCGCTACGAGGATTTGGCCCCGAATCTGATAGATCTTGCACTTCTTCCTCGACTTCTTCAAGGGCCTCCCGAGCTGCTTCTTGTTCTTTCACAAGTAGAGTCTTATCTCTCAGATCCAAAATATCTTTATCTCCAGGCTGAGTGGAGCCCGGCGCATCGATGATAGATGCAACAGTAGACGAGTGAGATTCGACATGCTTGCTGACAGAAGCGAAGGAGCCACGGCGGCGAGCAAAAGCAGACGCATGGGGAGAGGAGAAGCCGCACTGTGGACATACCCATTCATTTTGATCCGGCACGCCCTCTGCTGCCGGTAGCTCACCCGCCTCATCCCTTTCTTCACCCCAAAAAGTTGGACGTCGGAGAGGTGCTGGAGTGACTGGCAGACTCGGACGTTCCACCGCCGAAGGGAAGTCAGTTAGAATCAGACTCTCGCGGCGTGCTTTTCGCGATAATATTGGTGAGGCAATGTCATCTGTGCCAGTCGTTTGTTGCAGGACCTCGACCTTCCCACGTCTTGTCTGTGTATCCATGATCGACCGTACGTATGAGTCAATCCCTGGAACACTATCCCATGCATTAGCACTGTTCTGCGAGAAGGCCTGCCATGACTCCTCGGTAGTTCTTGGCTTGGACTCAGGAGGATCGTCCCTCCAGACCCTGGTGGGCTTTGCTCGGGTCCATTGATCCTGAGCGCTCTCATAGTGAGTCGTTGAGAATTGTGATGTTGGTGGCGAGGCTTCGAACTCCGATACCTCAGCTACTGAGGCTGAGGCTGGGGCCGGTTTTGACTGTGGTGGGTGATCCTCTGCAAAGACGCGCGTAGCTTTTGGCCGTGAGGCCTCCTTCTCCCAAGGAAAGATGGGTTTAGGTGCCTCATAAGGCGTAGGCTTTGTTTCTGGCACCTTGTACCACATGTCGCGAGGTGGCTCGGGGTAAACTGTCGGTGCCTTGAATAGCTGCTTGCTGTCATTAAAGTTGTAGGTCTCGCTCGGGAAGTTGGCAGCCTCAGGCTTTGACTGCGCAGGAGGCTCAAACTTTGTAGCATCCCACTCCATCACCGGGGCAGAGAATTGACGCTGTTGTACGGTAGGGGTAGGCTCGACCAAGCCTTGGTCGATATCCTCAGCCAATTCGCTCGGGTCGGTCATGGAAGGCTCGGCGGTTGGGGCCGGTTCATCGACAGTGATATCTGGGATAGTTTGGTGTTGCAGTGCAGTACTCGTGTTCGTGCTTCTCTGTGCCCCAGCCGCGAGATCATTACCTTGAGGGAAAGCTTCTTTGTCGTGCAGATGCCTGTTATGCACTGCCCACCATCGTGCCAGAAGCTCGCCATATACGCCGTGACCTGCTGTGCGGTTCTTCGACCACGGCTTATCTTTGCCAATGAAATGCACAACACTAATGTCTCGTTTGTAGTATCTGTATGCTGGTTCCCACTGGTATTCGGCGTTCGGAGTGCAGTTGTAGGTAAACTTGAGGCGCTGCCATGGGCGGTGTTCATAGTGTTGATTGAGCAGTCCCTGGTCGGCACCGTCAAAGCTTTCACCAGCAGCGGCCATCGTATGAAGTGACCAGTACTCGCCCATGTCTGGATTGAGAACCATGACGCCGCTGTTGAACGCGTCGGGCCAGCCAATGTCTGGCGCGGCCGCAAATGAAGCTTCTATCTCGAACAGTTCATCTAGCGCTCTTAATGCCACCACATCGGCATCGAGGTATACGATCTTGCGAAACTGAGTTTGTCTCCACAAAGCGATCTTCGTGAAGGCATACGACAAGTCCGGGCGGCCCATGAGGTAGAGATTGGCCATGTTCGAGTTGCGTATGCGTTCGACAGGTATTACGTAGTCGTATAGCAACTTGAGCTCCGAAATCGTGTCGACCGATAGCGATTCTATCGTGATCAACACTGCGAGTTTCTTCGTGGTGCCGGCATCGCGCAGAGAATGAGCAAGGACAGCGGCTCCTGCAGTATACGGTCAGTCACGTTCCATATGAACATGGAAACAAGTAGGAAGATGGTTGAACGTTGAAGACTAATTCAGATTTCAATCGTTGTACATACCGGGCAGGTAGGAGTCGCTCATAAGGAGCTATAGATGAGGTTAGCTTGAATGTCTCAGCTACAACTTGTAGGACTAACCGTGCAATACACATCCTCCAACTGTCGCGCCATCTTGGTCCAGCAGCTGTAACTGCACTTGCAGCAGCAGAGTGAAGATAATATACTGCGTCGGACAGCTTGGTCAGATGTCACCTTCCTGGTAGCTTCCCCGCAACGACGTAGGTGAAGCTTGCGCCGATCAATGTACCGAACGCGAAACGGCAACTACTGGGCACCTGCAGGAGCTTGTCGGGCGCGGTTGAGGGTCGCAACTTCCTATACAGAACACCAAGAAGGACGAGGCCTTTCGTTGACGAAGAAGAAGAATCCCTGATTGAAAAACCCAGAGCAATTGGCCTAACACGGCATAAACAATACAGGAAGAATTGGTTGAGAGATGATGGGCCACGGTTAGGCTGAGGAGCTCTGACCTCTCCCTGTGCGTCATGGCAACGCTAGCTCCGCCCATCGTGCCACCGCGTGAACCACGAGGCGTGTCGTTGGCGGTCGTGTTTAGACCCTGTAGACTATGTAGACTATATTCAGCAGCCATCGACTTTGCTTCTTGTCATTCTGCAGCTTACTCGCTCATCAGCTCTGTCCTCAATATTGTTGGGCCTCGGGAAAGGGAGCCCATGCTTGATGCATTAAGCCGCCAATGGCACGACGGATGTCGACTCCGCAATCACCTCCGCTTGCAATATCCTTGTGGCTGGCGCCCGTAACGCTAAACGCGCTCAGTAAAAGGGCTGTCACTCGTGTGACCACCGTTAAGCATGAGCATTGTGTATGCATTTGCGTTTATGGGGGCAAAGGTGGGGAAGGGGCAAGAAGCATGGCATAATGCAGCATCTTCATTAGTTCGGCACCTTGTCACAACCTCGTTGATTGTTCGCTCAGCACTTAGATAATTCGAAGGACTTTCTGCATTGAAGCCAGGCGCGCACGGTTCCCGGAATTGGAGGCGGTCAACGGCTCGAAAGACCATCCGCGCACAGGCCGTCGTCGTACATGCTGACCACCACTTACCAGCATAAGCACCCCAGTTTGTAACGTTCAGCCAAAAAGCCTTCCGATGTCAGGTCTATCTGCACCTTGGTGTACAGTGCACCAAAATAATATGTCGGCCAATGGGCGTCGGAGCGTCTTCGGAGCTTGCCTTGAATCTGCCTAAGTCTTACCCGAACGGCGAATATTTGGAGGTGGGTCTAGACTAAAGCCTTCTGCACACGGCTTGAAAGCTTCATAATAGTCTTTCTGAGATCTGCTGAAGGCTGAGCCGACAGTTTCGAGGATTGTGGGTGAGAGTGCGTCCATATACGTCAAAATTGCAACTATATTTTACATACACTGGGGAAACTTCATAAATCATCCTTCTGGTTCGATGGTGTAGTTGGTTATCACGTCAGTCTAACAACGTTAGCTCACTGAAGGTCTCCAGTTCAAGTCTGGGTCGAATCATATGTTTTTTGCCCTTTTCTTGCTCGTCAGGTCCCTTATTGCTATATGTTTTTGCCCATTTCCGGAGTTCCGCTCTCCTGCACAAAAGACAGACCCGCTTTGATATCAGTCGCCATTCAGGATGGAAGTGTGTCACTTGTATTGCCTCCAGAAATGTCCCCTCACAAGAGACAATGGGCAACGAGCGCATGAATTAGTAGCACAATGGTAGCTTAATCGTGTATTCAAATGCGCCACCTGGTTCATGCTCTGATCTTCAGCGAGCTATTCGAACACAAACTCTGCCGATGTGACCTGGAGGATGCCACCGGCAACTTTCAATCGAACGTTTGTCATTGTTCTAGCTTTTGGTTGATTGCTTTTGAGTTATATCTGTCTTGCATGGTCCCAGCTTGCTCATCGGCCTGGGCGAGATCGTTTTCTTTTCGAGGGTTCCAGGTGGAATTTTGCTGATATATCACCGCTCACGGCTTCTAAGATGTCGAACAGTTTGGGTTCCACACCACTCATTTGCCGTGCTGCCGTGCTCTGACTTGTTACCGATCGCTTCGTATAGATTTGCTACCTTTAACTGACTGTCACGGTGTCTGTAGGCGGCATAACGCTCTTTATTCAAGACGATAAATCCCATGATCGGACGCTCACAACTCCGCTGGTGTATTTTGGACTACTTCAGTATACTGACGCACTTATTACCCCCCTAGCAAGAATCCGAATCTAGCCTTCGCGATGTCTGTCACACTCTTGCAGCAAGGCTCGCCGGGCGTTTACTTATTCTTTGTTGATGCAGTACGATTGCGAGTTGCCAGTGCTATTACCCACCTTCCCTGCAGCTTGAAGTCCTCCTAGTAAACGCTTTGCATAATCGTCTGACAGAACCTGCAGCACACCGCAATGATCTCTTTTACAATGGTGCTCAGATCTTGGAGCAAGGACATCTCCGTCAGTCCATGACGTCATTCTCCATGCCCCTCAAATCTCGAGTTATCGATATATTGAGAACACTACACGACACCTAAGGATAGTCTCAAATCCTACTTGCGAAGCCATGTCAGCAGCCAGCGGTAAAGCTTTGACCATACTTATCACGGGGGGAGCTCGTGGCATAGGCCGTGGTCTCTTCCGCCAATTCATAGCAAAAGGTCATCGAGTAATTATCCTCGACTCGAACACGGAAGAGCTGGAACACATCAAATCACGAGCTGATAAGTGGTCGAGTACACAAGGCAATTGGCAGGCACTGCAGTGCGACTTGAGCAAGCGCGAGCAGATCAAAGATGCGGTTCGAACGGTCAAGGAGACCTTTGGTGGCAGCTTAGACGTCCTGATCAACAACGCTTTTCCGACAACCTTGCAAATTGCAAAGGACCGAGCCATGGAAGCAGGAAGTGATGATATAGAAGCTGAGTGGGATCTCAAGATAGCTATTGGTCTGACAGCTCCATTCATCCTCAGTCGACTTTGTGTTCCGTTGCTCGTTGCGGGCAGTTCGACCTCAGGCTCGCCTGGCACCATTATAAATGTCTCCTCAACCCGAGCGTATCAGGCCGAGTCAGATCATGAGGCCTACTCTACAGCCAAGGCCGGTATCCTTGGTCTTACTCAATCGATGTCGATATCCCTGGGCCATCGGCATAACATTCGAGTGAACGCGATCGTCCCGGGCTGGATCCATGTCGAGAACGAAAGCAAAGCCGCTGATCAGAAGAGCCTTGCCTGGGAAGAGGGACTGAGTAAGGATGATCAGGAGTGGCATCCAGCAGGAAGAGTTGGTCAAAGCGAGGACATTGTTCGAGCCGCGGAATATCTGATTGAAAGTGGGTTCGTAACGGGTCAGGAGGTTGTGGTCGATGGCGGAGTGGGTAGAAAAATGGTGTACCCAGAATAACAGTCAGCACTCCTCAGTCAATAGATCCTTCATGAGGCTGAGCGCAACGGCGGGTCGTGCCGAAAGTAGACAATTTCTCTGCAATCTGTCGACCACATTGCCAACACAGCACTCTCAAGATTCTTCACAACGATCAACAACTTTTAGCGACTCTAAGAAGTATCGTTGTCAGAATACATAAACCTGAGGCTCCCAAGTGGATGCCTTTGGTGTTGATGAAACGTGTAGTCGTCAGCCAAGACGAGAAACCGTGCGAGCGCTGTCCATGGCTGCCTTTCTTAAGCTCGCCATGTCTCCCTGGCACCAACATTGTCTTGTTGCGCCGCCTCGCTCTCGCGAACGCAGTGCTCATTTCCACGATGCTGCGCAATCTCGTCGACCGCTTTATACCATGTGGCGATCACGCACATGCCGTTTTACCTCGCCCCACTTCGACGTTTCAATCATACCCGCGCGCGCCTTCTCGCCCAGACCCCAACATCGACAACCCAAACATGTCTGAACACAGAGACAAACGACAGAATCTTCGGTTTTGGTATCAAGCAGCAGACATTACCAAATTATAGAAGAGTAACGTGAAGAATACCAACTTCATCATAACGCAGACTGGTCCAAGCGAAGCACAATTATGTGACTTGAGTCTTGAAATTGCATCCGGCACCCGGCATGGTCGAGCCCAGAACGTAGCCGAGATTTCTGGATGCGCCACATGAGCCTCCAAGCAATGGGCTGTTCGGCCCTTCATACTCATCTGTCGACAAAAGTAGTCTTGGGCTGTGACACATCCTCCAAAAGTCAACAACAAACCAAAGCTAATCGTCGATCCCTAAGACTCAGCTACAGCATGCTCAGACTGTAGATATCATGACCGCACTGGCAATTGGTGAGAAAGGTAGCCTTGGGCAAGGCAGCATTATCGAAACCCCTGCATTTCGAAGGATTTACGCACGGGTTGACAGCGGGCGCTACCTAGACCAACATCGGCTTACCGCCAGGTACAGCAAATGGTCCACCAATCACACACGTCCTGTGAAACCTGTAAGATCTGGTACCCGGACAGAAAACAGTAAAGCTTCCTCCGGGCCATCAATGCGTCTGCCGTTCGAGAAACATCATGTCTTTAGCGCTGTCCTTAAAATGCGGCTGGCGCAGAACGAAACATTTGCTTGAGTGGAGCTAGCCGCATACCGGCTTGGACGGCGGTAGCGCTCCTTTGACGGTTGAAATATAAGATGTGCATTGCTTCAACCTCTCGAATGGTAACGCAGCTGCGCTGACTCTCTTTACCTTGCCTTGCAAACTTCGTTCTTCGTTCGTTCTTTTTCACGTCATTCTTTTTTGAAACCCACACTCATTTACCAATCATGAAGACCGTCGCTGTTCTCGCAGGTATTGCTGCGCTGGCTAACGCCCACGCCACATGGCAACAACTCTGGAAGAATGGAGAGGATCTTGAGAGCACATGCGCTCGTCTCCCTCCTTCCAACAGCCCCATCGAGGACTACACCTCCACAGCACTTCAGTGCAATGTCAACCCTGCTGCGGCTTCTGGCAAGTGCAGCTACGAGGCCGGTGACACAGTAACGTATGCTTCACCAACACCTCTGCTCAAGTAGGCCGCTGACCGTATATAGCATCGAGATGCACCAGCACAACACCCGTGCGTGCACTGAGGAGGGTATTGGTGGTGCTCACTGGGGTCCCGTTCTGGCCTACATGTCCAAGGTTGAGGATTCTGCTACTGCTGATGGTTCATCGGAGTTCTTCAAGGTCTACGAGAACACATGGAAGAAGGCTGAGGGCTCCACCCAGGGTGACAACGACCTCTGGGGCACAAAGGACCTCAACTACAACTGCGGCAAGTTGGACTTCCAGATCCCCAGCGACATCGCTCCCGGTGACTACCTCCTCCGCGCTGAGGCTATCGCTCTCCACGCTGCCTCTTCCGCTGGTGGTGCTCAGCACTACGTCACCTGCTACCAGCTTACTGTCAAGGGAGATGGTACCGCCACTCCCGCCGGTGTCAAGTTCCCCGAGGCGTACTCCAAGACTGGCCCCGGTCTTGGTTTCTCTATCCACGCCCCTCTGAGCGAATACCCTGCTCCTGGCCCAGCTCTCTACGCTCGCGGTACCAAGAGCGACCCTCAGCTCCTGACCTTCGGTGAGATTGCCGGCATCAACAAGCCTACCGGTGGTGCTTCTGCCCCCGCCGCCAGTGCCACTGTCGCCCCTTCATCCGCTGCTGCTGCCTCGTCTGTTGCTCCCACCTCTGCTGCCGCGCCTGCTTCCTCCGCCGCTGCCGAGGCTCCTGCCAGCTCTGAGGCTGCCGCCACCTCTGCCGCTCCTTCCTCCGCCGTTGAGGCCGAGCCCACCGAGGCTGCCACTTCCGCTGCCGCGTCCTCGGTTGTTGCCTCCGCACCCGCTGCTTCCTCCACCGCCGCCCCCGAGACCGGCAGTGACAAGTACAACATCGATTCTCTGGCCACCTTCCTTGAGGCCCAGCCCGGAAGCGATGCCGAGTTCAACTTTGAGGAGTTCATTGCCTGGTTGGAGAAGATCGAGAGCGGGTCCAACACTGCCGAGCCCACTGCTTCTGAGGTAGCTGTTGAGCCCACCGCTGCTCAGTCTTCTGCCGCTGTCGAGTCCACTGCTGCTCCCGTCACTTCCCAGGCACCTGCCCAGTCTGCACCCGCTGCTGCTTCTTCCAAGGCTCCTGCCGGCCCGGCCAAGACAACTCTTGCTACCGTCACCAAGCCCCAGCCTACTTCCGGCTCCGACTCCAGCACTGAGGTCAAGGCATACGGTCGTTGCGGTGGCCAGGGCTACACTGGCAGCACTACCTGCGCATCTGGTTGGACTTGCAAGGTCCAGAACCCTTACTACTCTCAGTGCGTCCAGTCTGAGGGTGGCAACGCCGCTCCTCAGCCCAGCGCCACCAAGCCTGCTGCTACCCCTACCCCTACCAAGGCCCCGGCCGCCTCATCTGCTGCCCCTGCTACCTCATCTGCTCCTGCTGCTGTCACCAAGGAGGCAGTCTCTTCTGCTGCTCCTTCTGCGTCGGCCGCTCCTGCTGCTGACAAGCTCTGGACTATCGAGGAGCTCATCGCTTTTCTCGAGGAGGCTGCCGAGTAAGCTCGTTGCCACAACAAAACCAGTTGCTCTCCGGTTACGCTTCTCCGCATGAGTACCTAAGACATCTGTATATAAGCATCTCCCAGGGGGAGCTTTTCGATTCTACCTAGCGATTTTTCTGAATGTTATTCAATCAAGAGAGCCATCACGGCCTGCGATGCCATAAATCTTTCCTCAAAACATATCGTGATGCCTTTGCTACTTTTGATGATGACACCTCTGGATTTTGGAGACATCGCGGTTGATCAATAAACCTGACGCTACTAGGACAAATATGCTATCCGCTAAACCATGCAGCAAAGTCTAACAATTACAAAATCCAACAGACTCTTTAGGAGTCATACAAACGCCTGGCAATTGCTCGTGCCACGGCTGATCCGCCCATTCTTCGTGCAAGTCTCCTCTCCGAAGCACCGGAGGGAATAATTGTCGAGCAGTCCTGCAGGCTGTCCACATCATTACCAATGACCGCGAACCGATTCCACGCATCGGTGAATGCTGTGTTCCAGGCACTCGTATCCCCATCTGCGAACTGTTTCCACTTTTGCTCTGTCTGTTGCTCGTTAGTCACTTGCACAACAGTTCCCACTCAAGTCAGAAATCTCACCTCAGTGTCGTTTGCAAGGCCCTTATCGCTCTGCAGACTGTAAGGTGCGGTCCCATCCAATGTCTCCTGATAGAACTTCAAGTCATATGTAGCAGGCGTCGAATCTAAAGGCTTTCCTGCCTGCTCCGGGTCGTCATGCACCTGCACAGCCACAGAGTGCGTCCCCATCAGCGCAACCACATCATCAGGGCTAAACCCCTTTGCCGCAAACGTGGCCAGAATTGATGAGATGGAGTCTCGGCTGCTTGGTACGCTGCCCACAGGCGCCGCGTTACTGTTATCTTTGCGGCCGACCAATGCCTGCACACGAGGACCAAGAGGGCATATGGAGATTGCAGTTGCGGCAGCGAACTGGATCATGTCTGCAGCGCTGGTGTTGTATTTCTCGGTCCAGGAAAGGAGCTTGCCGCAGATGTCTGAGAGGCCGGCGTTCTCGGCGCGGCTACATTCGTCGGTCAGGATGAGGCTGCCGTCGCAGCCATTGTTGATGCAATCATGGAATGGCGCACGGATGGCGCCGTGTGCATCATGTCCGCAGCCTGCAAAGGCTTTGCTGAGTTCTGGGAGGGCTTCTGACCAGACTTTTGGGCAGGACGATGCTCGAGGGGGAAAGCTCAAGGCTGATGTTGTAGATAGGAGGAGGAGCGAAGACGTTAGCGCTGAGAGGTACATCCTGAGGTTGATGTCGATGTTTGTCTCGTTGTATGGTAGACTGTGGTGTGAGATTAAGAAGTATACGTAGTATTAAATGATGATTATGTGCAACGAACGAGACGTTTCGATTGAGGCAGACAGCGAATGTAAGGAACTCCAGGTGCTATCTTGAGACACCGACCAAGACCTACCACATATATATAGATGTGAGCTCGCGTGAGCTGGCTGAGCCGTGAGAATTACCATACCACCTATCACATCTCGTATCGTTCGATCTGACAACATCTGCTCGTCTAGTGGTCACTGCCACTGGCCACTACTGCTGTGATGTATCCCCACATCCGTGAGCGAGAGCACCTGAGAAGACGACCTCTCCACATATCTCTCATAACCTCACAACTAGCAACCAACCGTTTCCAAGCTGACAGTCAATTGCCGTCCCCAAGTATGCTTCGATTGGCTGATAACCGCGAGGCCGTACTAGTAGAATAGGCTGTGGCGGACATGTACCGTCCTGCCCGAACCCATACCCGACATCCAGCAATTCCCGGGCGATGATCGACGCAAAGTGTGTACAAAGCTTCGCTGAGCTTAAGTGGAAGTCGACCATGACTTGCGTCGCTGTTTGGCCGAAAATGGTAGGAGGGAGCTGACAACGAGCCGCTAGCAAGCGAGACGGACCCATGTGCATGGCCCTTCCGAAGACATGGTGAGCTGATGTCCGGTCAGCATGGGGAACCGAGAAATGTGGAACAAGCAAGCGATTCGTGAAATGGCATGTTGACAGACTCGGTGAGGCTGCGTGCAGTTTGTTGTTCGCGTAGGTTATTTCTGGCGAGGTGCTTGCGTCACCAAGTCCAATGCCCTACGGCGCGGAGCGTATCATGCACGACATGCTGAGGTTATGGGGTCCAAGTCAGTACAGTGTTCTGGAACTGATGTACAACGTAGTTGAAGCTTTTGCTGAAGGGTACAGATTCTCAGTCAGCCTCACCCGCCTCGGCGCAGCGGCGCAGCCGCGCTCGGCGTCCCCCTCCACCCATTCAACAGATCGTCATTTCTACTGAGGTAGCGTTATGTCCCACCGATGATAGGCGGTTGACCGGTATGGTGCAGATCCGCAGTCGAGTCAAGCTATAGGCAACCGAGGTAACGGTGCTACTACTTTGGGAAAGCCTATTTCGGACCACGTGTAGACGTGGCTGGCTAAATGACCTAGAACTTTCTTGTGCGGACGACATCTGCTGACAATGCCATCAGAGCAGACGTTGACGTTCAACAGCGCAAGCTGCGCCGAGCCCGCAGGGTTTGTCAACATGACAGTGCACGAAGCAGCACACTAAATGTGTGAGGAAAGAAAGGCTGTGCAAATGGTTGCTGTCATAAGATTACCAAAAATACTACTCGCAGACGTTCGCTTAAGTAAATTTTTGCAGACCTATCTAGATGTAAGACGGCAAAACAGCAGCGCCGAGTTGTGCCTTAGAAGAACGGTGCCCTGGGCGCCGACAGATCCGTTTTGTCAATGACATCGCTACCACACTATGACAGCAGATAGTCACCCAGCTTTCCCTCGATCTCGATATACCCTTCTTCTTTCTTAGGGTCTTGCCCCCTCATAAGAGCCCGCACAATCCTCCTCCCCTCGCTGCGGTCCCTCTCCTCATGCAGCTTCAGCCTGTACTGCGTGAGAAACCTAAACTCGCTACCCCAGCGTTTGTTGACATATTCAAGTTCTAACCATGTATATGGCGGTTTGTAAAGTGGCGGCGCATATTGACGCAAGGCTTCATCTTGCATAGCTTGCCAGCGCACTCGCTCCTCATTCGGCCAATAGCAGCTTGCCGTGTATGAGGCTCCATCCTTGAAAGGACTTGGACCGAACTGCAAACCCTCTGGAGGCAGAACAGCTAACGAGAAGGGCCTGTCAGGCTTGACTCGAAAGTGCGCGATCTCCCGTCCGGAAAGAGACAGCCCACCTCGAGATGGAGATCCGTCTCGAGATGGAGATCCGCCTTCGTCGTGTGGACCGCCAAGGTTGATTTGGTACACGCTTGCGAGTGGCCGACCTAGAACGTTGCAGATGTAGCTTGGAACATGGAGGACGTTGTGCAGTTCGATAGTGGAAATACCGTAGACAGTGAAAGAGTCTGGCCGGGCCTTGACCGTGAGCTTCACGCTGCCAATGCCGATCACAGGTACTGCAGCGCCGATGCCGTACATGGAGCTGAGATGTGAGGGAAAAGTATGATAGGTGCTGAACCAAGCCTTGTCCTTTGCTACGCTTTTGATAAGTTAGTACGACAGAATGGAGGCAAGGTGTTCGGGTATCGGAACTGCTTACTGTACGTTGGAAGAGGCGGAGTATATCCAGTCAGGACACAGTGCATGACCATCGTCCGCGGAAGGAAGATCCATTGCACTGAATGGTGGGGTTGAGATTAAGGAGCTCGCGTAGAGAGTGTAGAGATTGGTGCATGGTGGGGCGCAGAGCGTTTGTACTGACCTGTCGCGACGCCTTTCACTCTGTCGCGAACATCTCGGTCGGGACATCCCGCGTGACGCGAAGGCACGTGGAGATACATGGAGAGCATCTGCCGCTTAGTGAAAGTACCGTCATGTCTGCCTGGTGAAGGTACTGCCTGAGGAACTAGGCATTAGTGAAGGGTGGGACACAGCCACACCCAATGGATCGTTTGAGTCACTGTACCAGTTACCTACACGGAAAAGCTCAGCCGCTTTCTTGATGCCTTGGGAATAAGGAACCACGTGTTTTGGCGGGCTGATCCAGACTCTGGACCCGGCGGTGTGGTTAGTCAGTCAGGAGCCGAGACATCAAATGCGGAAGTCGCCATTACCACCCAACACAGCCTGCTGGCGATATTGAACAAGAAAATCCATCTCCATTGCATCTAGAACTCTTTACAAACTTTCTGACCCAGAACATTGGTGTTCTGATATTCTACCGTGCTTTTCCCTGCCACGATATCAAAGTGCGTGCTATAGCTCTCAGGCTGCTGGACACCCTTGATAGTCACCAGGACATAATCGCCGACCTCATTCCCCACTTCGCCCTTCCATTCCTCCATCTCAAAAGCTGGCACCCTCGTTCCCTGCTTTGCATACTTGCGTGCCATGCTGACAACAACCGGTGTTCCCGCATCAACGACGGTCTTGCGCACGGCGGCGACGATGGTTGCGTCGCTGTTGACACGGCAGGACTGTGCATCTTGGTAGAGCACAGTGTCGTCCAAGGGGTAGCCGCGGCCAGCGTTGTCGTAGAAGGTCTGTTCGCCGCTTGAGACGCGGGTTACGCTTACGTTGAAACTCTCGATGGATGTGGAAGTGGGCAATGCGACGGAGAACTCGTGCCACTTGAACAGTTCGCCAAAGATGCCGTTGGAAAGGCCGAGCTTATAGGTCGCAGGTGTGGCGAGGATAGTTGTGTTCAGTGTCACGTTTGCGGCAGACGCTGAGCGAGGTGTGTACGTCAGTGTGACACGCTCGTCGTTGTATCTATCGGATGTAGTGAGGAGGCGGATACGGCCGGTGAGCGTGATGTGACTGGCATTGGTGAGGGCAAAGGACGTGATGTAGGGTTTGAGCTGAATAGGCTCGAGGGGCTCCGTAAGGGTGACAGTAGAGGGAACAGTGTCGAGCATCCGGGCGAAGATGTCCGAGCACATTGACTGGAATGTTTTCGGATCCGAGGCGAGTGCCTTCATGGTGACATTGTTGTCGGCTGCGAAGATCCGCTTGTCTGAATTCAGAGTATCGTTGTGGGCGACCACGAGCGGGTTCTGTGTGGTTCCGTCAAGGTACTCTGTTGCGACCTTAGGGTCGAACGTAGCATCAGTTGAGTCGAAATGAACGACATTTGATTCCTCGTTGTTTTCGGTGATTTCTGGGAACGTTTTCCCGTGCACACCTCCCATTGTATGGCCACAAGCCACCATTGCAATCATGTCCTCTGAACTCGATTAGCATATTCTCGTAACTTTAAGACCAAGCTGCCATACCAGTGTTGAAGCCAGCCTTAGCAAACATCGTCTTATGAGTTTCCAAGTCCTGCTGCGGCTCTGGCACGCCCAGAGCACCACCTTCCGTTGCATCTACGCGACCAATTCGAAGTGGAATCTTAGGACCGCCGCAATTACCCACAGCAAGAACCGTTGAAAGAGCAACGAGATCAGCAGCCGATGTGCGAATGCTGTAGTAGTTGTTTGTAAAGCCAAAGGTAGCATTGAAAGCATCACCGGCATTCTCAGCGCGATTCGTCTCAAATTGTATGGAGGCATCTAAGCCTCCAATACCAGTAGCTTTGTCAAACGTAGCCATGTCATGGAAAGCTGTGCGAATCCACTCGGCTGCAGTCTGGCGTCCAGGGGAGTCAGGATTGCGAGTGCATGGAGAAATGCCTGGCAAAAAATGGGTTAGTAAGTTCTATCGCGTTAAAGATTGGATTCTACATACCATCAACGAAGCCTTCTCGGATATAACCACCCTGTAAGACCAGCAGGTCTTCCATTTTGTCGTGTCTGCTAGGCCATACGTACTCAGCAGCTGCAGGCAGCACATTGAGCAGGCCTGCCTGGACGGCGGCGAGTGTGGATACTCTCATTGCTACGTGAAACGAATGACTGTAGAAAGGCGAATGATCAAAAACGGCTGCAAATGAAATTCAGAAGCGAAAGACGAAAACCGACCATCTCAAGCGTGTCACGGCAATTTCCAGTATTTGTACCATGCTCGAAAGCATAGCTCACTGTGATTGTTCCCCTTGCTAGTAGATCTCCATATCAGAACATTCGGGAGCTAGGATGATGTGCATTGCACACGAGCTGCTATGGTGGAGCCAATGACAGGAGGGAAATTTGAATGACACCTGCTGTTTCAGGAGGCCGACATAACAGGGATCCTCGGCCACCACGCCATCAGGTCCACTCAAAGGTACGCAGACTGATATGGAGCCTTGTTACAAGCTTTGCCTCCCTTCTTCGTGTTCATATGGGAGTCTGGGAGGCTATCGGCGGGACCACCGGCCGCGATCTATAAATAGACCCCTGAGAGCCAAGTGGAGATAAAGCGGCTGTGGCGGTGAAAGTGCCCAAAGCACGGATCTGCCTCGGCGAAAACGGCGAGACTCTACAAGTTGTATTGGTCCCAACATGACTGCAGGTGCGTCTCGCGGTAACGAATTCCCCGAATCCAATCAGGTCATAACAACGATCGTGTATAAAGGCATCATTTGTATGGGTCGGTTGGCAAGTCGGTTGAGGCGCGAATCATGTCTATTGTGTCTTGAGAAGCGCATGCATGAGTGTACTGTTGCGTAAACGTTCAACCAAGGCATTGCCACTTCGAGTCTGTACTCCCGCCAGACGTGAGCAATTGCTCAGCAGCTACGAAGATAAGAACGATATGGGCCATCATAGAGACACTGATCAGAGTTGTTCTCGTGGAGAGGATATGCCTGAGTTCCTTCCTTCGCCAAATGGATGGCCTTTGGAAACTGTCCAGCACTAGCTTCCAATCGGACTTCGTACTTGTATGATACGCTGTCTGGCGACGGTATTGTATTCGTCAACGCAGTCCAACAATGGCAGTAGGCTGCGGTTGGTTCAGCCGAAGCAGACGCGTCCGACGAATAGGAAAGACGGACGAGATAGTAATCTGCATGGTGGATGGTAAGTGCGTATGCGTTTCGCGACCTAGAGTGCACGCACGAGACGCCTACACCCGCATCATCCCCGGTGCCACAGACCCATACCATCGAAGCCTAGGTATTTGTCCTCACTTCCTCCCCTCAACCATAATAATATGATACCCCTCACTAGTCTTGACCTCTCCAATCTTCGGCGCACCCGTAGTGCTGGGTTCAAGTTCATACGCGACCTTCTCGAAATCGAGCATCAAACTCCCTCGCACCTTCCAGCCGAGCGAGCCACCTAAGCACACAGTCAGCAACCACCCTCCCAATTACACGATCCCTCACGCGCCATGCAGACCGTGTAAAGTGGGGGTTGAACATACCCTGTCTCGCCTTATCCTCGCTCATCTCCCGTGCGACCTCGTCGAACTTGGCTCCATTCCTGATCTTCTCCAGCGCCTCCTCTTTCTTGCTATGCTTTTCGCACAAAATATGGCGCACGTTGATGCTTGTCGCGGGCTTGAGCTTGCCCTTGCCACCCGCTGCATCTTTCGAGTCGCCGGCATCCTTGCCTTTGCCCTTGTTCTTTGGCGCCATGTTGTGTGGTGAGGTGTAGTGTGTTGTCGTCGGCGGGGCTGTTTCGTTGGGTGAGAGGGGAGCTTCGATGTGGGTGACTTTTGGTTTGCTTGGGAGAAGGATGTGTGAGGTTGAGTAATGTGAGGAATGTTTGGTGGTATATCAATATCAGAGATGTACAGTTTCGGTGAGAGCTGTGAGCTCGAATTCGGGCGGTCGGGCGGGCGGTGAGGGGAAAGAGGGAGCTAAGGACTGGCGGCCGCGGTGATGATCTAAGAGATACCTAGTTTGTGATCCGCTGCTACTCGTCTAGCAACTAGCAACTAACAACTAACAGAAGACGTGCATGCAACCCTGCTTACGCACGGTTGGCCTATTCTTCTGTTTTTGAAGGAATGGCCTTATGGTTTCTTACATATGGATGTGGACGATGGAATTAGTTCAGCTTCTCTGCAAGACGGCATGCAGTGTAAGGGACAATTGATACTGATCATCGAGATGACACTTCGTACTTATTTACATTTCTCGTTGGCCTTATTTGCCAGTCCCCTCGCCCAAGTAGGTACCGTACATCAGAAGACCGATGCAAGGACATCATCTCCTTCAGTCCGTCCTGATCGTTTCCTGCCTTCGTGACTTTGACCTTGATGCCCTCGCCACGCTCCTTGGTGCAAGATTCTGAAATCAGCTCTGCGGAGCGGGTGGGGCGACGCGCTAAAGCCGCGTGCCTTCGTGTGTGGTTATCCCGCAGGAGTTGATGATCTTTCACCCCGTACCATTTATAGCAACACCGTTCACTTTGTTCTTTGCGAGAACCATGTCCATGAAGCTCTTCCTCGGCCTGTGCTTCCTCTCCAGCTTATGGTCGTCCACATCGATAATGTGCAAACGTCTTCGCTTGCACTCAGACTTGATGTCCTCGAGCAGGGGCCGCAGAGACTCAATTTTTTCCACTTCCGAACTAACGAGCGATTCTTCGACCCAGTACATTCCCTCCATCGCCAGGAATTGGTTCTTGGCCTCCTTGATGCTTTCTTGAATCCTGGCATAGTCAAAATCAGGCGATCCTTCCATGGGGAACCGAATATCTTGAGCGAGAAGAGCTACATCGTACTGGCGTAGGATAGCCTCCCGTTGCTTGAGAGTTACAGGGATGCGTTGCCAATCAGAGTAGGGGCTGGACAAATGGGCGAGATCGAGTTCGGGCAATCCAAGAATGCCTACAATCTGGAAAGAGCAGATGTAGGTTTTGTCTGAGGCAGCACTTGGATCACGAATATCCTTGGCCGTTGCGTATAGTAGGGGTAGGAAGACCGGTGACACTCCCAGCTCCTCGCCAGAGAAATGCAAAGGTCGGTTAGTGCCCAGCTCACAAGCACGCCGCAGTGCTCGCGGAAGTTTTGCAATTCGTACTTGCCGAGCAGCAAGCTCCTCTTGTCGTTTGGCTTCAATCTCGGCCTGCTTACGAGCATTTTCTTCCTCTTGCTTGCGAGCAGCCTCAGCCTCCTCGGCCTCCTCGGCCTCCCGCTTGGCCTTTGCCTCCGCCTCTGCCTTAATCCGGGCTTCCTCTTCTGCTAGCTTGCGCGCAGCTTCCTCTTCTTCGGCTTTTCGAGCTTCGGCTTCCAGTCGTTGCTCCTCTGCGCGGCGCTCACGAAGTACTTCTGGAGTCGCAATCCTCTCTGGAGGGGCAGGCGTCGACTTTGCAGAAGCAGTAGGTGTCCTCTTCGCGATGTGGCCATCTGTTGACACATCTGACAAGCGGCGCTTCTTGATCTTGTCATCAATGGTCCGATACTTGATCTTACTCTTTGGTGGTTTACGCTCGTCCGTGGACTCGACCTCAGGTGTGGGCCGGGCGCTGGCAATCTTTTCTATTTTCTTGTGGACCTTTGGTGGAGACTTTGCATCGTTCTCTTCATCAGTTTCGTTCGATCTTGCGCGTACCGCACGGTTCGTTATCTCGTTGTCGTCCGAGCGTGCTTTGAGTGGCTTCTTGATAGGTTTGCTCTCCTCGCCCTCACTAAAAGATCGGTGTTTGGGCTTCCTTGTCGGCGCTCGTACTTCGTCCTCGCTTTCGTCAGAAGAGGATGCGTCGCTCACGACCCGCTTCCGCCTCTTGACTTCCGTGCCAGATTTCAGCCGCCGGGCTTTTTGAGGTGCCGAAGACTCCAATTTCTTCGATGAGGCACGTTTGACATCGAGCCTAGGCGAATGTGAGCGTTCTCGGCGGGGTGAGGATTTGCGCTTCATCCGCACCGCCGCTGGATTCGGCGGCTCCTTCTTGGCTCTTCTCGGGCTTCGGTGTGTCGTGCTGTAGTCGTTGCTTGCTTGCTTGAGCATATCCCTTTCCTCCTCCCACCTGGGACCCCTTCGTTCCTCGGCAATCTCCCAGTAGGCTTTGCCTTCTTTGTTCCGGCGGGTGGGGTTGAAGTTGTCTTGCTCCAGCAGCAGCGTAACGATTTTGATGTGACCCCGTCCGATAGCTACGGTCATGGGCGTCTCAGGATGCTTTGAAGGGTCTGGATCTGCTTTGAGGCCACTTGCAAGCAGGATACTAAGAATGTCGTAGTGCCCACCTCTTGCTGCGGCAACACCACAAGTAATGTTCGGCTTGATGTTGCTATTAATGAGCTCTCCAACGGCCAGAATGTCTCCGTCACCAGCTTTTTCGATCAATGTCTCTACGTTGTATTCGTTGTAGAGGAGTCGTGAAGCACTCTTGTTCTGCTTCTGGCCCGGCCTCTCGCGTTCCTCGGTGGTGGAGGTGTTGATCTGCCGTCTCATTGCTTCCTTGAGTTCCTTTTCGATTTCTTCGCAGTCTTCATCCTCGCGATCAAGAACATCAATGGCACGCTGGCCCTTCTTGTTCTGATGGTGCGGATTGACATTGCCCTTGGTGAGCAGAATCTTGACGACCTCCAAGTGTCCGTTCTCCACAGCATCGATGAGAGGCGTGTCTCGATCGCCAGACTCGCAGTCGGTGCGGCAGCCTTGCTCGATGAGAAATTCCACAACCTCGGCCCATCCATTCAAGGCCGCCTTTTGCAATGGTGTGATGCCCGCAAAGTCAGCTTGGTCAAGCTCGCCCTCAGCCTCCTCGTAGGCTGCCTTGACAGCTTCCAGATCGCCCTTTTCGCTTTCTCTTGCAAGACGGGTCGCGCCAAATCTGTCAGTCTTCCGACCATGGGGCATTGTACGCGCAGGAGAGGTCAGAGCTCGATGCGTGCCACGCTTGATGCGGGTATGTGGGTTTGCATCAGTAGCTCGTGGTGAAGACGAGCGCTCAGAGCTCGAGTCGGAATAACGTTCGATGGACACGGCCAGACCGGGCGTCTCCTTGCGTTTGCGCCCTGCGGCACCAGAAATGACAGACTGCGTCGACTGTGAACGCTTGTGAGGGCGGCCAAAAGCAGCCTGAAAGAAAGAGTCAGTAAAGATGGGGCTAGCAATAGCAAGCAATAGTAGCTCCAACGTACCGTTGCAGGCGAGTTTGGCTGTGTGCGGTCCTTCAACCCTTCTGTTTTGGCCTTTTGCCTTGGAGGCTCCAGCTTTGCAAACTCGTCTCGTAGCTTGCGCTTCCGACTCTCGGCCGTAGAAGCACTGCGGCCTCTGGTGGTGGTCTGTGTGGGAGACAGTGTGGGGCGGGCGGGCGATCCTAGCGGGCTTGTGTCCTTGGTCGGCCTCGACCCTGTGCTTGGAGAGGTAGGCACAGGGCTCTTGGCGTCGTCGGAGCCATCTTTGACATGGCCGTTTGGTTTCATGTTGGTGAGGTCGCTGGAGCGTCGACGACCGTTTTGTGGTGAATGCGAGTGGGCGTTTTCTTTGATGGAGTCGAGCCGGGCGGGTTCATCGTCGTCGCGCTCCGTCTTGATCACCCTCTTCTCCCTCGACTCGTCGTCTTTGGACAGCACGACTGTCTCGGCCTCGGATTCGTTGTCGTCATGATCGCCGTTGTGCGCGGTGTGGAGGTTTTGGGTGGCAGAGGGCGAGGCGGGCGAGGTGGGCTTGGGTGCAGGCTGGACAGGGCCTCCAGCGTCGGGGCGCGGGCTTCGAGGTGGGTCGAGGGATGCGTTCAGATCGCCATTACTGGTCATCACGCATATAGGGGACAGGACACGGGAGTTCCTGCCTCATGACGGCTTGCAGAGCAAGGGACGACAGGCGTGGGCGGCTGGCGGCAGGCGGTGAGAGGGCGTGTGGGCGTGGAGAGAGTCCTGAGACGGAAGGGCGGGCGCGTGGTCGGGAGTGGTGCCCGCAGCGACACCAGGGGGGCTGCAGCAGGTGGTGGGCGGCGGCGTGTTGTTGTTGTGAAGCTATGCGTGTGGAGATGCTGGGAGAGCGAGCGGTGGAAGAGCGCTGGACGATAGCAAAGGCTGCGAGCCACTCAGCGTCGCGCACCAGCGACTGGCTTGAGCGCCGGTCCTGGCGGCCCAAGCGCATCCTTGCAACACGCAAGCGTGCCGCCAGCGCGCATCGTCATTGTTGCCTGCGCAGGTGGGCGAGACGGGCGAGACGGGCTCGCTGCCTCGACCTCGACGCGCAGCGAGGGCGGCCGAGCGGCGTGGCTGTCTTGTCGACGCCTTGTCGACAGGGCCAACACGCCCGTGGTTGCTGCTCCCGGCTGCCTCGCGCGACGGGCTCTCGCGCTCGCAGCAACCGCAGAGCACCGTGGGCCAGGCAGCCAAATTTGCCGCTAACCACACGATCGGCGAGTTAATTAACCTCATCAGTGCAGCCTGCATCTCGCCCGTGATCCTGTTTTGCGCTGCAACACGGGGCGGAGGTGCGGCTGTGAGTTTCAGATGTGGCCGCCAATATGCGCACACTCTGGCAGCACCGAGTGCACCGAGCAGACGGCTCTGGACACACTGCTGTCGACTGTCGACTGTCTTGACTCTGGACTGCGCGCGTTGCTGGTGCGCCAACCCTCACTGGCCGAGGCTGCTCCAGTGGCACCACTCGCACCACTCGCACCACTCATCAGTGGATAGCGTTCCGCTAATTAGCCCGCCCGCCTGAAACACACTCGTCTGCCCATCATTCTTTCATCACCATCCTTCCCCCTCACTCGTCGTGCTGCACACGGATCTTGTCCTTGTCGTCGTGCCTCGCCAATGTCACCGTCACCGACTGAAGCCTCGCTCGAGGGCCTGCTCACTCCAGTCCTCCTGCTGCGCGCCGCCTACCTCGCTGCGTCTCTTCTTGTAGTCCGACACCGGCCAGCCTGATCTGCGCTACACTGACCTGCTCTGCTTACTAGATTCTTGTCATACAGGCTGTTCCTGCGCTGCGCACCCGCTTTCTTGCCTACGGCTCTCGTGCAACGCCCCCGTCCGGCCACCCATCAGCAGCGCCGAGCCAGCCTTCCATTGTCAGCCAGCTCCTGGACTATGCCGCAACTTTCCAGGTGCCGCACAATTGGTTCACCCACTTCTACTTCCTCTCGGTCGCCTGCTCGCTGTTCTGGGGGTGGCGGCTGCAGATATGGTCAGCCTGCGGACAGCTGCAGGCCGTCTGGGGGCTCATGCTTCTGCAAGGCCTTCGCCGTATGATTGAGTCGAGTACATACACATCATCAAGTACAAGCAGTATGTGGTTCGCTCACTGGCTGCTTGGCCTGGTTTTTTACTTGACCATCAACGTCGCGCTATGGATAGAAGACCCTGTTGGAGATTTGACCGCTTGGTCCTTTGCAACGCTAGTACCGGCGATTCTCACGGCGCATGTGCTCCAGCACTCCTACCATGCATATTTGTACCATTTACGGACCAGCAAGAAGGGATACCAGCTTCCTATGCACCCCGTTTTCACCAACTTGTTGTGCCCTCATTATACCTGCGAGACCGCCATCTACCTCTTGCTTTCTCTCCTGGCAGCTCCTGCAGGCAGGCTCGTGAATTGGACCCTGTTCTGCGGCGCTGTATTTGTTGCGGTCAATCTTGGAGTGACAGCGATAGGCACAAAGGACTGGTACATGGAGAAATTTGGCAAACACAAGGTAGGTCCAAGGAAAAGGATGGTACCTGGGCTCTGGTAGGACAATGCAACATGGCAAACGTGGGATTTCGATTCAAATCTAGGATATCCAACGCAATTCCATACTTCTCTATTGCACCTTCCTATTGAGGCTACCCCAAAATCTGTCGTATCACTTGAGATCGAGCGGCTGTCTGCCTCCGCGCAAGTGCTACAGTTGATGGGCTATCAATGCAAGCCACTGTCCTCAATCACCAGGATGCAATGCCACAACCGGCTAATTGCCCAGCCCTCCCGTTAGTGGCGGGGCAAATGGCGGGGCATCTTGCAGCGAAGGGCGAAGGGCAAAGGGCGGGACTACAAATGTGCGCGAGCTATACCCGCTCTCGCGTCATCATTCATTGTTTCATGAGAGGCCAGAAAGAAGATAAGCTGATAACTTCTCCTTTCGCCTTTTGAAATTCAAGAAGCTTACGTCTCCAGCCTTCCTCAACTCGTACCGTAGTAAGCAAGATGTCTTCAGAAGCACCCACAGATCTTCCGGAGATGGAGTACCGGTTCGTTGGCAAGAGTGGCCTTCAAATTTCTGCCATATCTCTTGGTGGCTGGCTTACGTGTTTGTAATTGAGCTCCTTTACTTGACAACAATACTAACCATGCCAAGATGGAGGACACGTCGGTGACGAGAACACCTTTGCGTGCCTGAAAGCTGCTTTTGACGCTGGTATCAACTTCTTCGATGCTGCCGAATCATACTCCAAGGGCGAATCTGAGCGCGTCATGGGCCGGGCCATCAAGCACTTTGGCTGGAACAGAAACGACATTGTTGTATCGACAAAGGTGGGCTCCCCCGAATCAGACTTGACAGACGACCACAGTTGTTGACAACATCACAGATCTACGGAGGCACCCATAACTCCGGCCTCCCCTCTCCTCGCAACAAGATCAACAACCTCGGTCTCTCGCGCAAGCACCTGATTGAAGGTACAGATGCCTCCCTTGCCCGACTGCAGCTCTCATACGTAGACATCATCTACGCGCACCGACCCGACCGCCAAACCCCCATTGAAGAAACCGTCCGCGCCTTCAACTTCCTCATCAACACCGGCAAGGCCCTGTACTGGGGCACCTCGGAGTGGCTCCCCAGCGAGATCGAAGAAGCATGGGCCGTCGCGGACCGCCTGGGCCTGATCGGCCCCATCGTCGAGCAACCCGGGTACAGTCTGCTGCGGCGCGACAAGGTCGACGACGAATTCAAGAACGCCAAGCTCTTCGAGCGCCGCGGACTAGGCCTCACTATCTTCTCGCCGCTCGCGGGCGGGCTGCTGACAGGCAAGTACGTCGACGGGGTGCCCGAGGACAGCCGCCTCAGGACGTCCGACGACCCGGCCATTTCGGGCCTGGTCCAGAGCGTTGGCACGCCCGTGTGGGACGAGCAGCAGGACAAGATCAAGGCGCTGATCAAGGTTGCCGAGAAGCTGGGCACGGATGTGGCCACCTTGTCCATGGCGTGGGTGCTGAGTAATAAAAATGTCTCGAGCGCCATTACGGGCGCGAGCAGGCCCGAGCAGATATATCAGACGGTCAAGGCCGTGGATGTGTATAGGAAGTTGACGCCCGAGGTTCTCGAGGAGATTGAGGGCATTTTCAAGAACAAGCCGGTTGAGCTTCCGCCCAGGTTCGGTGCTTGAGGGACGTAAACTTTGGGAAGCTAGATTTGGAATCTCGAAGAGGATATTACCCACATTTGCTTTGGTTGAGACTGTGACCGATATCTGGATCCATTTACTTTGCTGTCCACATCTCGAATGACCCGTTGATAGCGATGAGGAGAAGGTGGAAAGTATCTACGCAGTGAGTGTACCTTCTTACATTTTGATCGCCCCTGGACCACCTTGTAGTACAGACTTGACTCCTTTGGCATCGATGGTGGTCCGTCCATGTGATGCTTTGCTAATCCGCAGTGTTGGAGGTGATGGTCACTGCAAGCACAAAATCCAACACCAGCACCCCTCTGTACACAGCGATACGCTTGCTCAAAGTGGGTCCATACTCGCTAAGCGCTGCTACTCCCCACATCCGGGGGTTGAGAGTCACACAAGCCTCTCCTGCGGTTTCGACAACAACAAGCACGATATCTCCACGCTCTATATATTTTCTCACACGCAAAAAAAGTTTCTATAAATAGACTGGCAACTTTGGCCGAGCGGTTAAGGCGTGTGACTCAAGCGCAAGCTTGCCTTCTTCTAGGTTTCTCATAGACATTGTCTGCGTGAGTTCGAATCTCACAGGTTGCAACATCGTACAGTTTTACAAGGCCCAGTGGTCTAGTCGCATGATTGTCGCTTCGGGTACTTCACCCAGGTCCATAGGGCCGTGAATGTGACAGGTCCCGGGTTCAAGTCCCGGCTGGGCCCTTTTTTGGCGTTGTGTGGTGATGAGTGGTGATGGGGCCGAACACGTGATTCTGCTGAGCAACGGCAACGACGGCGTTTTTTTGGGCAAGAGACTCGACCAAACCAATTCAAGGGGGTTCAGATTACAAAGTCTCATGATGTGTTCATGGAGACTCGGATTTTGTTGCTTTGACATGGCCAGATACTGACGCCCCCGCATCCGGCTAGCGCACCACGTGAGTCCGCGTGCACCAACGTCCAAGCTCTCGCGTTTGCCTGGCTAGGTAGCAGCACGCAGTGCATCAATCATCGCCTTCCTTAAGTTCGTTTTCGCCGTCACTCTCTACTGCACGCATTGATTGAGATTCTTGTTGCTCGTCGCTTTCAACAAATACTACATAAGATAAACGCATCTCCACCACTATAGCCATCGCGTAATTCGTGCAGAAAGTGCAAGGCATTGCACCTCACCGCAAAAATGGCGGGCAAAGAAGCAACAGTGTACATTGTCGATCTCGGCGCGTCAATGGGCAAGAAACATCATGGACGCGAGCACACAGACCTCGACTGGGCTCTCGACTACGTTTGGGACAAGATCACAACTACAGTATGCAGACGTTCTTTTGGGGATCTAGTGCGTGACGTGCTGCTATTGCGTCGCGTCAAAGCACAGTTTGCTGCTGTAAGAACAAGGGCTGACGACGGCGCAGGTAGCGACAGGCCGGAAAACGGCGCTAATGAGTGTCGTTGGATGTCGTACCGATGAGTCTGACCTGAATGGTATTATGGAGGAGACTGAGGGCTACGAGAATATTACAGTGTTCTCAGAGCTGAAACAGTAAGATTCATCTCCAGCTTACAAACAGCATGCTAAGGCGATTAGATACCTGTTGAGTGACATACGGATATTGCAAGACAAGCTGAAACCTAGCAAGACGAACGAAGGAGATTGTGAGTACGAAAGCCTCGACTCAGTAATCTCGACTTACGTGTATAGTGGTCTCCGCATTAGCTGTTGCTGTGCAATTGATGGATACTGCGACCCAGAACAAAGCTGGCAAGCCGCTGAAGTACGACCGCCGAATCATCATCGTAACTGATGGCAGAGGTGAGATGGACGATGGCGACTTGGACGATATCGCGATGAAGATTCAAGACGTCGAGGCGCCGATCGACATCGTACTCCTTGGCGTTGACTTTGACGACCCTGACTATGGCTACAAAGAGGAGGACAAGGACGTCACGAAGGTATGGTCATGTCATTACCTCTGATAAATTCTCTAACGCAGCACAGGCAAACAATGAAGAAGTCTTGAGGGGCTTTGTGGAGAAGTGCAACGGCAACTTCGGTACTCTTGCGGAGGCTATTGACCAGCTCAACATCCCACGCTTGAAGCAAACAAGGCCAATACCTAGCTTCAGAGGCCAGCTCACGCTCGGAGATGCGTCAAAATACGACGCTACCCTTACCATTGACGTCGAACGATACCCCTGTACTATGCTTGCGAAACCACCCACGGCAAGCTCATTTGTTGTACGGACAGATCTTGGCGCAGCAGGTCCAAGTGACGGACCATCCGATGGCATAGTAGGCGAAGACCACCCAATGAGCGACTTGGCGGCTGTGCGGCACCAGCGAGGCTATCAAGTTGACGACCCTGACGAACCTGGTGCTAAGAAGAACGTTGAGATGGAAGACATTGAGAAGGGATACGAGTACGGCAGAACCGCAGTCCACATTGCTGAGTCTGACATGAACGCCGTGAAACTCGAAACGACTCCCGCGTTGGAGCTCATTGGCTTCATAAGAGAAGAAGAGTTCGACCGCTACCTGCCCATGAGCCGTACGAATTTGATTGTTCCACAGAAGGCAAATCAACAAGCTCAACTAGCACTGTCGTCCTTCATACATGCTCTTCACGAAGGCGGATTGTATGCTGTAGCTCGTCTAGTCACCAAGGAAAACAGACCACCAATCGTCATACTCTTGTCGCCACGAATCGAGCCAGACTTTGAATGTCTGGTGGACGTAGAGCTGCCTTTCGAAGAAGACATGAGGCGTTACAAGTTCCCGCCTCTCGACCGCAAACTCACTGTTAGCGGAAAGGTGATCACTGAACACAGGGATTTGCCGAATGCGGATCTTACGGCCGCCATGGATGCCTACGTCGACTCGATGGACTTGTCTACCTTTGGCGAGGACGAAGATGGCAACCCCGACGAGTATGCAAAGCCTGAAGATACCTACGCGCCACTCGTACACCGCATCAATCATATCGTCAGGTGGCGCGCTACACACCCCGATCCCACTCTCCCAATCCCCAACCCTCCCGAAGTCCTTACCAAATATTCTGCACCGCCATCGGAACTCGTCGAGCGTGCGAAAAGCAATCTTGAGTCGCTGAAGGTTGCGGCAGACGTCAAGAAGGTGCCGCCCAAGGTTAAGGGACGCGGCAAGCGCAACCGAACAGAGCGCGAGAAACCGATCTCTGGTCTCGACGTCGACGCTCTGCTGGGAAAACCAACACAAGTCAAAATCGACCCTGTGAATCTCGTTCCCAGCTTCAAGCAAGCACTCGCAGTCACGGACGACCTCGCAGCCATACAGTCAGCAGCAGATGCAATGGCGAAGGAGATTCGTACCCTGGTGAAGAACAGCGTGGGCGAGAGCGCGTACGGGCGAGCACTCGAAGCGCTTCGCGTCATGCGCGATGAGTTGACCGAGCTCGAGGAACCAGAGATGTACAACAACTTCGTGCGGGAATTCAAGAAGGAGCTCTTGGAGAATACGCTTAACGGCGATCGGAGAGAAATGTGGTGGAGAGTCAGAGGCAGCAAGTATGGGTTGATTGATCAAAAAAGGTCACTTGTCAGCGACGTTACGGAGAAGGAGGCGGAAGAGTTCTACAAGGCCTAGAAGGCTATCTCGGCCTCCTGCGCCCCTTGAGCGATAGTGACAGGATTGCATGTGCTGTGGGGGTTATCGCGTTGAACCAAGTCGTGCAGGAGGATCGCATGGAGCAAAACTACTATTTGAGCATGTCAGAGCCGGTATTGCTGGTAGGCAGGGCACTAAGCATTTGGTCGCTGGTCTCGATCTCAGTGATATCACCCAATTATCTAGAATATTGGGGGTTCTTCATCATTTGGAAGACAGTCTTCTCGTTGGACCACAGCTTTTAAGGTTACTCGTGAGCCCCGTGTAAGTAATGTAGTGTCACTTCTTACGCCGGTTGCAGGCAGCGTTTGGAGCCTCACCTCCAAGCAAAAGTCACCCTGCCATTGAGTTTTCTCGACGTCTCTCAACAAGCTCCGTTGGGTAAGCGGAAGTAACAGTACATGATGCAGTCTGCAGGACGACGACGACGACTCCTCTCTCAGCAGAAACAAATAACAATTCCTTGCTCAAACAATCTAAACTCAAAACCATGGTATCATATCTCACGTCTCCCCTGCACCACCCCTCCCTTCTCATCACCAACAACCCTACTTCTTCTCCTGCGCACCCTCCTTCTTCCCGCCCCAAAGCCCCCCAAGATAACCCCCTGCGCTCTTCCCCGCATCTGTGACCCCACCGCCCACCGCGCCCGCACCCCCCTTCACTCCATCAACGGCACCCTGTCCATACCCGCCCAGCGGGCCTTGGCTCTCGATCGGCCTTCCCTGCTCGTCCTTGCCGCCGCGCTCAGCGCGATTGATGCCCTCCTTTGAGAGTGCGTCGCCAATGGGCTGCGCGATGCCGCCCTGTCCTACCTGGCCCGAGACGAGGTTGTTGACGCCGTCTTGGAGGTTGTCGACTTGGGAGATGCCGGTTACTTTTGTTTTGTCGAGGTTTTCTGAAGAAAAAAAGGGGTTGTTAGGCGGAGGATTGAGAGGACGGGGAGGGGGTCAGAGGGGACGTACGTTTCGTGGCATACGAGGCCTTGTTGTCCTTTGTGAACCACTGCAGGTACTTGTCCTCCATCCAGGGGACCCAGTTGTCGTACTGGCGGTTGTAGAACTCGCCGGCCTGCTCCTTGTACGTCTTGCTCTCGGGGGTCTGTTTGTTCGCCATGATATGTATCTGTGTCTCAACTCGCGGCGCAATAGATTAAGCTTTCGTAAAGTGCAAGTGTTTGTATAGTGGTGGAATCGTGTATAATGATGCGGATATCGTGTAGGATCAATAAACAATCCGCAACTCCCAGGCTGCGAGAAGATATATATGGTGTGCGCGAGACCCTTGTTCCCGCTCGCTCGTCATCCCCCAGTGATCTCATCTGCGATCACCAGCCCAGGGATCATGGCCCATGCAAGCGGTTGGCGATGCTGTCGACAGGGGTTGTTGCCTGGTGTGTGGTCGTGGCAGGCCCTACGTCATGCGGGCTAGAACCAGTGATCGTCCCGCGTGCAGCAACGTCGAGCGAGCCAGATCAGGTTTCCGCAGGGTCAAACGTCCACTCTGCCCACTGAGGGAGCGCGGCGCGAATACCGACTGTGGCGCAGGGAATGAGTGTTCAAGATCTTGTTGTGTTGGGCGTGGACATTGGGCTGGCTGTCACATGCAGGCACGGAGTAAAAGTTGGTAAATCTTGCTTCAAGTACATATGGTTTCAAGTACACATGGTATATGGGTGTCGGCGACACAGCCGCGCTATGCTGTAGTAGTACTGTACAAAGGACGTGCATCTCTGTCAGCGATGCGCCGATATGGCTATACAGCCATGATGCCCGCTGGGAAGTTCCCTGTTACGCCCTAGAAAGTTCTTGCAAAGACAACATAACCCGTTGTGAATACATGTCCCAAATCTCAACAGATGTGAAGTCTACATCGATGTCTTGCTACCGCCTCGCTGGAATCGCAATGCCGTAACGCAACGCTCTGAGCACGGTGCGGTGCGTGTACTATACTGCATCGTAACGCGTCTTCTGGGTAAGAAACTGGGTATATGTCGTTACAATCGTCAGAAACGCTCAAACAAAATGCATGCAAATCTTAATTTGCTCACTCTCCGGTGCTTGCGCCCCTCATGCGTGTCCTGCCTAGGCTCACGCTGCGTGTCAAATCTGCTGTGGTACCAATCGAGTTTCGGTTCAGGTTGTTGCGATTTGCACTGAGTTGGAGTCTCTCTCGCAGGCCATTGACTGTCTGACTTTCAAGAGCTGGCGAGCTCTGTCGGTCAAAATTGTATCGTCGAGGGCTGTCTTTAAAAAGAAAGCTGTTCTCGTTGGGCACGCCCGTCACAGTTGGCCGCCGTGAGCTAGCCTTGGGCTGAAATTTGGGCGATGGCTGCAATTCCGGCATAGGTTCCTGCGATGTATACGTTCTGCTGTTTCGGTTCTTTTCGAAACTGCTGCTATTGGTGTTGAAGCTGGTGTGGTTACTGGTGTTGGTGTTGATGTTACGCAGCTGGCGGAAGTCTGTCATTGCACGGGATGGCGCACGCAGAGTGTCATCTTCATCTTCATCTGCGTCTGCATCTGCATCTGACTGGCGTCTCGTTCGAGTAAGACTGGTCCCTGCTCGTTGCAGACGTGAAGCAGCAACGGCATCAGAGGTGCTGTTGGTGTCTTGACTGGAAGGGCGTTGGCTGGTAGAAGCCGAAAGCATACTCGTCCTGCGGGCCTCGATACGTTCAAGAGCTCGGCTGGGACTAACACCCGAGAATGAAACGACGCTTCCAGTGTCTTCGTTGTCCCGTACAGCTTTGGGCGATTCGCCGTTGACCTGCACGCTCGGCCTGCGTGCGATTACGGCTGCTGAAGAGCGCATTGCAGGACTTGCTAAGCTTAGCTTCGTGTCGCACAGTGCTATGCAAAGCTCCGTCAGGCTGCGACAGATGTTGTCAGCTTTCCGACGAACCTGTCTGTCAGCTGTCCCGGAGCCGCTGTACACCGATGCAGTGGAGCTCAGCATGCCTGTGCTCCCTGCCATTTCTGCCAGTGCCATTGCTTCTGTTGCTGCTGACTCGAGTACACGATACACAGGCTGTGTAGTGTGGTGCTTGGCTTTTGCTAGGGCATCCTTCAGCAAAGGATGCACTCTGCTCGACGGCGCATCAATTGTCGACTCTGATGGCGATGCAGTTGGCTTGCGCTGCTGATGTGGAGAGGATGAGACGGTTGTGGCTGACGTGTTGGCGGTTCGTGGACGTTCGCTGGAGGCTTGTGCAACAGCGGCGTTTGAGGTCGCAGGAGTCTTGCCGCCTCCCAGTTCGATCTTTTTGATTCGTGTCTTGAGCTCATCCAGCTCATCCCACACTGAAGCTGCGGGGCCAGTCGAGCCGTGCGACTCGGTATCGTGATGTGAGGACGCCTCGTGTCTCGACTCGGATTGTGGTGTCTTTGGCTCCTTACGTACAGGTGTGTAGCTCAAATTTGAGGGTCGATAGGCGTGTGTTGCTGCACGCTTCGGGGGCGTTTGCAGCGCATCTGGAGCAGATGGCCGGCGCATCGAGGCAAGAAATTCGCTGGGCGTGAGGTCTGCGTCTTTGCGGAACGTGAACGAGGCCCTGGAATTGAGCTCCGGCAGGCGTGTTCGATACGACTCATTTGGGTTGTTTGGCGATAGTGGGGACTGGAATGTGCTTCTGGAGGGGGTGGGTAGGGCTGTGGATCGACGAGGCAATACGCTTGCTTTGGGGTCCGTGGAGGACGTGAAGGGCAGGCGGCTCGAGGTGGGTGTGGAGTAGGCAGATATGGCGTGTGCTGGTGATGACGACTTGAGACCGGACGGGGTCGAATGGCGGTTGTTGACCCTGGCAATGCGTGAGCGCAGGCGATCTTGGCGGGCTGCAGCATCGATGGCGCGCTGTCTGGGCGCAGTGTCTTCGGCAATGTTCATGAAGAGATCCTCGCTCTCTGTGCCCGACACGTTCCTCTTGACGCCGCGCGTGGCATAGACGCTGCGAGAGCCATTGAACTCGGAGACGTCGTCCCGCGAGCTCGCCATGGGGCGCGAGGAGCGGATGCTGGTCACTGTGCTCTGCCGCGAGAGCATAGGCTTGCTTGCTTGCGGCAGCGACGCAGTGGCCTCGCTCGCGCTTGAGGTGTCGGAGGAATCGTCGTCGTCGTCGTCGTCGGCGTCGGCGGGCTGGCCCATTCGCTGCAGGCCTGCAATCGGCGTAGGCAGGCCCGAGTGCTGTCGCTGGGGCTGGGACTGGGGCTGGGGCTGGGTCGGGGTCGTGGCTGGGGTCTTCTTGCGTGCGTAGTCGGAGTTTCCGCGTGTGATGAGTGTGACGGGCGGCCCACGCGAGTTGTCTATGCCTGGAGTGCATGCTGTCAGCTGTGTCCCAGGGCAGGGCGGGCGCCAATTGGCGGGAGCGTGGCTCAACAGTGGTAGCGCATGGCAGCTTCAGCGCGGTAGTGCAGGGAAAGTGGCGGGCTGCCGGGCTGCTAGCTGTCGACTATGGGATAGTTGCTTACTGTGCGCCAGTTAGTACCAAACATGGGAGCAACGGCGCGCGCGGTGTTTACCCATGACCACTGAACGAGGCCGGCGGTCGCTTGCTGCCAGGAGAGCGCAAGTCTGTGCCTGAGCCGGACGAGCCGGGCTGCGGGGAGAAGTAGGACTGCGACGCGGAGGGCGCGTTCTGCACAGGGGCTGGTGCTGGTGCTGGTGCTGGTGCTGGTGCTGTGGGCGTAGGTGTGGTGGGGTTTGTCGTCGCGCGTCGCGAGCGTGGAGAAGTAGCTGGGGGAGTCTCCTTGTCCTTGTCCCTTCGAGAGGATGACGAGGGCAGGCGCAGGAGCGAGGCAAAGCGCTTGTGTTTGGCGGGCGGTGTTTGTGTTTGCATATCACCATGTCGCGCGTTGGACGACGGGAGTTGGGAGGCCGGCATGGCTGCTGCAAGGTGCGCCGGTGAGTTTGCTGGCAGCTGCAGGGTTCAGCGCTGTGCAATTACAAATTCGATATAGCGCACGGCATGCTTGTGACACGCTCGCGACCGGAATAGGATCTGTCTAAAAGGTCTACAGTGTGCGCAATGGTGTTTGCTGCGTCGCGACTTTGCGACACTCGCAGTGGGACCTGGTTGCAGCAGGGCCGAATCCTTCGTCTAGAGCGCCTGGGCCGGACCACCTGGTGCGAGAGCAGACAACTCTAGCCGTGAGCTAGCTGAGGGCAAGCGATGAGCGGCCGCCAAAGGAGTGGAGAGGAAGCGTGCTGTTGACTCCGAGCGCAAACGTTGCACAGCATAGACTTTGCGAATGCCGTCATGCCTCTCCTCGCGACCAGCCTCTCGTTTGTACATCAGGGGTAACACGCTATCGACCCAGCCTCACAATTTCGAGCATGCCAATATCCCCACAATTTGACATGGGTGATGCGACTCGACATAATCAAACTCTATATTGCTTGCTTTTCGAGTGTGCCATGTACAAGGTGTGCAAAATACAAAATACGCGATTGTGCGTTTGCTACCATGAAACACATCAGACATCTGTCAGGCGTTGCAGCTGTCGATTGAACCTTGGATTACAACAGGACGAATATGATGGATGCATGGCAGGCGATACGTAGATGCCAAGGATACGAGCAAGACCAAGCAGGAATTGCCAGTCAAGAAACTCTGAGACAAGTTGTGATCAAACAAGGCAAATTGTCTCCGCAGCTAGCCAGGTGCTGTCTTCACGCCTGACGCTTGACGTTGGCGTTGGAGCATCAATCGAGGTAAAGCGGAGCTTCGGCGACATCTGTCCGTGCTTGGCAAACGACATTGGAGATCGAACTTTTGCGACAAGCCTCACCAACCAGAGATCCCCAGGATCGTCCCACACCCACCCCTTCACCAACATGTCCGTCGCCGCCCTCTCCAAGTCGTTGCCAAAGCCCAAATACACAGGTGAAGAGGAGGAGTTGACACGAAGCACGCGCGTGTTAAGCTCCGAACAGTACGAGACGCAGGTCGCGAGGCGACAGAATGGGCCCCCTCCATACGGCAGCAGGCAAAGCTGGCGGCCGCGCACCGCCGAGGACTTTGGCGATGGCGGCGCGTTTCCCGAAGTGCACGTCGCGCAATACCCTCTTGACATGGGGAAGAAGGGCCAGCCATCCACATCGAACGCGATGACGAGGCGGGTGGATGCTGAAGGAAAGACAAAGTACGACGAAATTGCGAGAAGAGGGCATGGCGAGAACAGGATAGTTCAGGCCAGCTTCAAAGACCTCATCCCGCTGCGACAGCAGGCCAACGCTGGCGAGCTTGATCTGGATCGCCCCAGCCAGGAGGTCGTGCAGGCTACAAAGGCGAAGACAGAAGCGGCCCTCCTAGCGCTCGTGCAAGGGCAGACGGCTGCGCAGAAGCCGAAGAACGTCCAAGGCCGCAAGGATGACGAGCCGACATTCGTGCGATACACACCGACCGCGCAGATGGGCGAGGCCCAGGGCAAGACCCGTATTTTCAAGATTCAGCAGCGACAGCTCGACCCTATGGAGCCACCAAAGTTCAAGCACAAGCGCATTCCCCGCGGTCCACCCTCGCCCCCACCTCCCGTCCTCCACTCGCCGCCACGCAAGTTGACCGCCGAAGACCAAGAAATGTGGAAGATTCCGCCGCCAATCAGTAACTGGAAGAACCCCAAGGGTTACACAGTGCCACTTGACAAGCGTCTTGCAGCAGACGGGCGAGGCCTTCAGGACATCACCATCAACGACAAATTCGCACAATTCGGCGAGGCCCTGCAAGCCGCAGACAGGCATGCTCGAGAGGAGGTCAAGCAGCGTGCCATTATGCAGCAGAGGCTAGCAGAGAAGGAGAAGCTGCAGAAGGAGGACCATCTGCGCAACCTGGCCAAGCAGGCTCGCGAAGAGCGCGCAAATGCTGGGCGGAGACGGTCCTACAGTGACTCAGAGTCGGATTCTGAACAGGAAGAGGTCCGACAACGTCAGGAAGCAAGGAAGGAACGTCGCGAGGACTTCCAGCGAGAGCTGCGGCAGGCCAAGATGGGTACCGAGCGGAAGATCCAGATGCTTGCGCGCGAACAGAACCGAGACATTTCCGAAAAGGTTGCACTCGGCCTGGCGAAACCCACACAAGGCGGAGAATCCATGTACGACGCACGGTTATTCAACCAGTCTAGTGGATTCAATGCAGGCATCAATGAGGACAATCACTACGACAAGCCTCTGTTCGCTGCTCAAGATGCAATCAGCAGCATCTACCGGCCCACTGTACAGCAAGACGACGGAGAAGACGAAGGTCAAACATACGACCGCATCACCAAGTCGAGCAAGTTCGATGTGCTGGGTAAGGCAGGCAAGGGCTTCAAGGGCGCTGACCTGCAAGAGCAAAGAGATGGGCCTGTGCAGTTCGAAAAGGATACTGATGACCCGTTCAACATCAATGCAATGATCAACGAGGTCAAGGGAGAGTCGAAGACCGGCGAGAAACGCTATGGCATGACAGATCCCAAGGAAGAACGATCAACGAAGCGTGCACGCGTGGACGACGACAGCGATTGAGTAATCCTGAACGGGGATTTTTGTAGTTCGCATTGTACAGGCATGAGCTGTGGAGTTATTCCGCGCGCACACGTGAGATTGGTAATGCTTAAATTGGTGGCATCCTTATCCGAAAATCTTGGCCAGAGGAGGGTGCTGGCGCAGCTGGTGGAGCAGGCGCAGACAGACGACTGTCGGATGTGAGCTTATTAGATATGGAAGATGTGGACCAGTATTTTAGCATTGCCCATTCTGTGTCTCCCAAGACACTGCACGATCTTCAAGCCAGCATTGATACCGACCGCAAGAATTTACATCCGTTTATTCATGACAGTGTTCTTTCAACGGTTAGCCTTGCCTTCAGTCTACCTGCACAGCCGTTTAGCGGATTACCTTTCTTTTGCGGATTATGGCAACCTCCATTGGTGCTTTGGTGCTTTGACGTCGGATCGTGCACGCGGCTAAGGGCTCGTCGGCTGGCTCCCGCATCCAGCCGTTGCTGCTCCTGCCCCACGTCTGTTTCTGGCACGAGCAGCTTAGCAGCTCCGAACGAAGCAGACACTTTAAAGCTGCCCTGCATGGCCACACATGGCCGCCTTGATCTCCTGTTAACCCCGTACATTTGCCTGATTCTCGCGCAGCTCCTGATACCCCTTTGCACCTCATCCATTTCCTAGACCAGACACAATGCCCGCCGCCGCAGTATCAGATAGCAAGGCGCACAAGTTCAACCCCAACTTCACACAACAGGTCCTTGCCGCAACAGGGCAGAATGTGAACCCCCGCGTCAAGCAGCTCACACACAGCCTAATCCAGCACCTGCACGACTTTGCGCGGGAGAATGAGCTCACAGTCGACGAGTGGATGATGGGCGTCGAGTTGGTATGGATATTCCAGTCCCTGCATGCTTTCCACTGCTAACGGTGGCAGATGAATGAGGCAGGCCGCATGTCCGACTCCAAGCGCAATGAAGGCCAACTCCTCTGTGACGTCCTCGGCCTCGAATCTCTCGTCGACGAAATCACATACAAGCTAGCAACAGACGCTGCCGACGAGCCCACCGCCACCGCCATCCTGGGCCCTTTCTACCGCCACGATGCCCCAAAGCTAGAGATGGGAAGCTGCATTGTTCAAGGCATTGAGGGGGAGGGAGACCGCACATGGATGCACGGCACAGTCACAGACTTTATGACCGGCGAGCCAATCGAGGGCGCGGTGATTGATGTCTGGCACACAGCACCCAATGGGTTGTACGAGCAGCAGGACCCCGATCAGCCGGAAATGAACTTGAGGGGGACCTTCACCACAGGCAAGGATGGCAAGTACAACTTCTACTGCCTCAGGCCGGTGCCCTATCCCATCCCATTTGATGGACCAGCGGGCAAGGTGTTGCAGGCGCTGGACAGGCATCCGTACAGGCCGGCACACATCCACTTCCTTGTGAGTCCACTTCCATACCCCCGCAGTACAGTCAGACCTTGCTAATGACGTGAAACAGCTCAAAGCCTCCGGCCACAAGCCAATCGTCACACAGATCTTCGATCGCAGTAGCAAGTACATCGAGGATGACGCAGTTTTTGCCGTCAAGGACTCGTTGCTGGTGGACTTTGTACCTTTCAAGGGCGACCCTAATGCCGAGTTCGAGCTGCCGTACGACTTTAAGATGGCGACGTTCGCGGATGCAAAGGAGGGACATCTGAATGGGTCGACAGAAGAGAGTGCTTCTGTTTAGTTTCACACCATGACAAAACTCACTACAAAATGCTCCTTCCAAGTCTCTCTCATCTGAGTGTTATAGTCAAGCGTGTGACTGTGCTCCGAAAAGCGGCCGGGTGAAAGTCAGATCCCCCGCATAGCCCCACATGCTGCACTAAACCGAGGTACGGGGTACGCCCTGCAACACCATGCACACGCCCTGCAGGCAAAACGGAGAAATATAACGTTGCTCGCGTAGAAATTGATAATAATCCTGGCTTGGAGCATTGCACGTTCTGTTCTTCGAGTTTGGAATCCTGAGCTCTCATCCTAGCCACAGCATCGCTCCTGCCAATCGTTCGGCTGTTGTATTGACAGATTCATTGGCCTAGTCCAAGCACTGTTCGAAGGCATTTGTACCCTCCAAAGCGATCTTTACTCAGCACCACTACCTCAGAACTTTGGCCTGAATACAGCAGCCGGTCACAATCAAGAAGTCACCATGGGAGAGTCCACGTCCGAAAAGGTCACCCTAGGACGGTACATGTGGGAGCGCCTTCACCAAGTTGGTGTTGACACAATCTTCGGTGTGCCTGGGGACTTCAACCTCCAATTCTTGGACTCCATCTACAATGTACATGGTCTGAAGTTCATAACCAACCAGAACGAACTCAATGCTGCCTACGCCGCTGATGGATACGCCAGAGTCAAAGGCGCACCAGGCTGCCTCGTCACCACACATGGCGTCGGCGAGTTGAGCGCTTTAAACGGTGTCGCTGGTGCGATGTCAGAACACGTCAAGATGGTTCACGTTGTCGGCCAAACCACGCGAGCTATGCAGAAGAACCATATGATGATACACCACTCCATAGGACGGCGACCTGACCACCAAACATATAACAAGTGCTCTGAGCCCGTACGATTCGCCGCAGCAGAGTTGTGGGACGTTGAGACTGCACCAGCAGAGATCGATCGCGTTATAAGAGAATGCTTCATCAAATCCGGGCCAGTGTACATCTTCCTCCCCCTCGATCTGTCCGCGGAGAAAGTAAACGCCAGTCTTCTCGAAACACCCATTGACACCTCCCCACATATCGATACCAGCGCTCAAGATGCCGCGGTGACCGCCATCCTCTCCGCGCTGCGCACAGCAAAGCACCCCAGCATCCTGATCGACGCACTGGTCCACCGCTTCGACGCCGTTCCCGAAGCCTCCCTCCTTGTCGACAAACTCGCCGTCCCCTTCTTCTCAGCGAACATGGGCAAAGGCCTGATCGACGAGTCCTCGCCCCACTACGTCGGCCTCTGGAACGGCGCCATCGGCACCCCCGGCGTGCGCGAGGCCGCTGAGTCTGCTGATCTGCTGCTCACCCTGGGTTACCTGCCTGCGGACACGAACTCCGGAGGGTTCAGCCGTAAGATCGATGAAGAGCGCACAATCCACATCAACCCGCACACAGTCGTTGTCTGCGGTAAGGAATATGGAGATATCGCCATGAAACCGCTCATTGCGGCCCTTGTCGCCGCCGTGCCTTCCAATCCCCAGTATAGCATCCCCAAGGCGCTCCTTCCTCCGCCGCGCATCCCACGCGACTCAGACGCGAGCCACATCACACAGTCATGGCTGTGGCCGCAGATTGAGCGGTTCTTGCTGCCGGGCGATGTCATCGTAACTGAAACGGGGACGAGTGTCTTTGGGCTTTGCGACATTGTGTTCCCGCCCAAGGTGCAGTTTATCGCTCAAGTATACTACGGGAGCATTGGGTTTGCGTGTGCGGCGACGCTAGGGGCTGAGGTTGCGCGGAAAGAGGTCCAGGCTCGGCATGGGAGAAGGGGGAGGACGGTGCTGATTACTGGTGATGGTATGTTGCATGCTCTCACTATACCTGCGGTAGCTGGTAGATATGTCCGACTGACTGGCTAACCTGACAAACAGGTTCGATGGCACTCACGATCCAGGAAATAGGTACCATGATAAAAGCCGGTCTTGCACCCATCATATTCGTAGTAAACAACGAGGGATACACAGTCGAGCGCCTGATTTGGGGCGCCCAGCAACGTACGCACCCTCCTCTCTCTCTCTAGAAATTCCACTAAAACTGATCTATACAGCATACAACGACATAGTCCCCCATTCTTACGACCACCTCCTCCCGCTCTACCACCACCCTTCGCCCAGCACCTCCTTCCACCGCGCCACCACCAAATCAGAACTCACCGCCATCCTCGCCGATCCCGCCGTCCAGCGCCCCGAGAACCTGCAGCTTGTGGAACTGGTCGTGCCGAAGTTGGATACCTCATGGCGGCTGGCTGCGCAGCTGGCGTGGCGCGGGGAGGCAGATGCAGAAAGGCTGACGAGAGAGGGGTTTGTGGATGCGTATGGAGGTTGGGGGCTGGACGGGGTGGAGAAGGGGAGTGTGAAGTGGAGTTGAGATGGAGGAGGGTGGCGTGTGGATATACGATAGAGCCTTGCGCTGTACCGTTCATATTCATGTCGCTCTTGCTATGGTGTTCGCTGCTGCAATTGACAATAGTAGAAGCAGAGCCAGTGACACATTGTTCACGCGGTTCCCTTATCCCAATGGCCGCGAGCGAGACATCGAAATGTCTGGCCGTCACATAGCTAAGAAAGCACTAAGGCTTCATGAGACTGACAGAAGATATCCCTCTTAGCGGCTGCAGCAATTCTTTGATCACAGAGAGGAAGCTGCAGCATATCGTGAGCGTTATAGAGGGCTCCCTTTCCGGTCTAGCGTGGCGCTAGCGAAGCTCCTCAAGCTTCTTGCGGACCGTTCGACCGTTGTCCGCCTCGTTTTCCGACTGAAACCCAACCTCCCTGCAGATCCTTATCGTCGATCCTTCACGAAGTTCTTAGCGGTAGCTCCGCCTTCGAGTTGACGGAACTGCAACATATTCGGCAGAATGTGACTCACAGTTGCGATACCTTCGCCAGTGCTAGTATTGACGACAAATTGTGCGAGCTCCCTGGACCGGACACGCTTTCCTTGACATGGTTGGGAGGGTATTAGTCGCGCAACCAGGAAGTGGAATCGTGGAACCGTACTTGCACGACGGCACCACGGACCTGCTGTTAAACCTCCGAACTTATTCGGCAAGGTCACAAAAAGCGCCAAGCCATGTCTACATCGACGTCGCTCTAGCCGTTCCAAGAAATATATCCGCTTATTTAGCCAGGATACATATCATCCGGAAAGGTTACACATGCACACGTCGTTGGATGACCCCATACTTCCCCGCTACCAAGTACCTACCCCTCACACCAGCGGCGAAATTATGGATCTTGCAGCACAAATCGTGGTAGCGACCCCAGGTACAAAATGGAGATACCTGCCAATTATTCATGCATCGCACTACGGTGACAAGTAGACAAGATGCTTAGTGTGAAGCAAATCATAACGGCAGCCTTTTTGGCGGGTGTGATTGCCGCACAGGATGGTATTCGAACTGCCGCTCCTTCATGTACTCACGAGATGCTGACATAAGCCAGCAATCACCGCAAGTGGAGGCAATTTCACGCTTACCGGTGAAGATGTTTCGTACCTTTTCCACGTGGACACTCAGAATGGCGATCTGATCTCCGACCACTTCGGAGCCCCGGTGACAGATTTCGTCCCGCCTGCATACATCCTCCCCTGGGGCTGGCACGACAACAGGGCCAATGACCGACGTGAGTTTCCAGACATCGGCCGAAGCGATATTCGCCTGCCGGCAATCCACATCGAGCACTCAGATGGCGATACGGTGTCCGCATTCCTTTATCAGAGTCACGAAATAGTACCAGGAAAGCCTTCAATTCCTGGTTTTCCGGCAACTTATGGAAACGAATCCGATGTGACGACGATTCAGGTCCGGCTCTATGACAATGTATCCGACGTTGGGGCTGTGCTTTCGTATAGCATCTTCCCAAAGTATAATGCCATCGCTAGGAGCTTCAAGATTACGAACAATGGGACCGGCGATATTGTCATCGAGAGGGCGGCAAGCTTCTCCTTCGACTTCCCTAACCTGGAATTCGAAGTAATTGAGCCCCACGGTGACTGGTACCATGAGATGAACACGGTCAGGCGTAAGGTAGACTACGGCGAGACGAGCTTCCGTTCCACCGAGGGCTATGCTGGGCACACTCACAACCCATTCTATGTGCTTACATCGCCCTCCACCACCGAGCACAACGGTGAAGCTTGGGGCTTCAACCTTGTCTGGACAGGCTCTTTCGAGGCAACCATTGAAAGAACTTCGAACGGATACGTGAGGGCTCTGCTTGGACTCAACCCGCTGCATACCAGCATCCGAGTCGCTCCTGGAGAGAGCTTCCAAGCCCCGGAGGCAGTTGCTGTCTACAGCTCCTCCGGCATCGGTGGAGTATCAAGGGCCTATCACGATCTCTACAGGAATCACTTATCTCGTCACCAGGCAACGCATGAGACTCGGCCTATCCTGCTCAACTCTTGGGAGGGTCTCTCTTTCAACATAAACGATACAGCTCTGGTGGACCTTGCTGGACAGGCAGCCGACATCGGTATCGAGCTATTTGTCAATGATGACGGCTGGTTTGGCGTTGATTATCCTAGAAACAATGACTCTCTTGGTCTTGGAGACTGGACCCCTAATCCAGCCAAGTTCCCAGAAGGCCTCGGCCCATACATTGAAGATGTAGTTCGCATCGACGTTGCGAATGCGAGTACCAATGCGAGCACCAATACACCGTTGAAGTTCGGCATCTGGGTGGAGGTAAGAAGCGTGTGGAGTGCTTCTACCTTTCGAAGCTAACAACGAGCAGCCAGAGATGGTCAATCTGAACTCAACCTTATACAAAGAACACCCAGACTGGGTGTTACACGCTGGGAAACATGAGAGGACACTCACTCGAAACCAAATGGTCCTCAACGTGGGCTTGCCGGAGGTGCAAAACTTTATCATCGACACCGTTTCTGGTATACTTGATGCCGGCTCCATAAGCTATGTGAAATGGGATAATAACCGAGGTTTGCACCATCGCTCTTCTCCACAATTTGTCACTGACGTTCCTAGGTATGCACGAACTTGCGCGCCCATCAGACTCATACCAGTACATCCTCGGCCTGTACCACGTAATCGACACCCTGACGACCAAATATCCCAACGTTCTCTGGGAAGGCTGCGCCTCAGGTGGCGGCCGCTTTGACGCCGGTATGTCTCTTCAATCCCCAAACCCTACCACCCACTAACAATCCCCAGGCCTCCTCCACTACTGGCCGCAACACTGGACCTCGGACAACACCGACGCGGCCGATCGCCTCCAAATCCAGCTCGGAACCAGCCTAATCTACCCGCCCTCGGCGATGGGCTGCCACATCTCCAAATCGCCCAATGGCATCACTGGCCGTGACACAAGCTTTACCTACCGCGGCCGCGTGGCCATGATGTGTGGCTCCTTCGGGCTAGAACTGAACCCGCACGAGCTGACCGAGGATGAAGTCGCTCAGCTGCCCTCTATAATGGCCGAAGCCCACCGTGTGAATCCGATTGTGATCTCCGGCGACTTCTACCGCCTTGCCGGGCCACAGGACAGCAACTGGCCCGCGGTGCAGTTTGTGAGTCAGGACGGGAGCCAGGCAGTCGTGTTTGCGTTCCAGCAGCAGTACACGACGAAGCCTGCGCCGCCGCCGTTGAGGCTCCAGGGACTTGATCCGAAGGCGAGGTACTTCAATGACTTGGATAACGGCACGTATAGCGGAGCTACATATGCCAACGCAGGTATTAATGCGGGGTGGGACCGGGGGATCTATCAGAGTAAATTGATTTGGTTGGAGAAAAGGTAAATGAGTTGTGGGGGATGGCGGTGGTAGACATATTCGTTGATCTTGTCGAAAGAATATAAGACCGTTGACCCGCTTCAGCCGCTGAGCCAAATATACTCCTTAACACCCTCTGCTCCAACTTCCAAAACCGCTCAACCTCTCTCATAACCTCCGGCCACCTCCTCCCCGTCTTCTTTGCATTCACCTTTGCCTCCACCGCAAACAGCGTACTCCTCAGATCTGTACTTCCCCGCTCATCCAGCCAATTCAAGTATGCATGCCTCACCTCCACCAGCTTCTCCATGACCCCATCTTCGAGCTTTTTCGTTGGATACCAAGAGCGTGTCGCGATAGTGAAAATCTCGTCCAGATGCAGCTCCGTGGCATCGAAACAAATGGTGTCGTAGTCTGGCGCGGCGAGGCCGAGAGCGCTGATTTATCGCCTGTCCCGGATCAGGAGGTGGTCAATCGAGCCGTCCGTTACTTGGGTGATGAGGTCTGAGAGAGTTCTGTGGCACTAGATGTTAGTTATGTGGGTGCTGCGCTGACGTTGGGATTGGACTTCTTATAGATGCTGTCATGGCAGGCAGAGGGGCTTGCGGCCAACTGCAGAGCAGAAGCTCGCTGGATCAACGCCAGAGCTGACATATGAGTTGTATGGGTCGCTTGTTGGAGGGTATGTTAGATATGCTAAATTGTATGCGCAGTAAGTGCCTACGCTCTGCAACCACCCACAAGCACTGGGCAAACTAACACCTACTCAGAGGGAAGAAAGACTCAGACTTCATATTGCGATGGAAAGAGTGGGTCCAACAGCGCATCATGAATGCAAACAATGCGCGATTTCCCTTGATGCACGAGATAGAGACGCTGGTGATGCACGAGGTAGAGACACCAGCGCCACTTCCTACAGCTCAGCTGCACCACCGCAAGCGCAACACCCTGTCATGGAAAGCCACAGAGAACCACAGCAGCAATTCCAGATGTTAGACCAAGCGTGACAGAAAGGTCAAACAGCCGGTAACCCCACTCGGCGACACAGAAACGAGCGAGTACGGGCCTGTCGGAGACGAGGGCGACAATGGAACCACTGACAATAACATCGACGTGACGTGCGAGGAAGATCATTGCAAGAGGAAGAATACCTTGACCAAGAACCGCACAGCTTCAAACAACAAAGGAAGAGAGGGACAGGATTTCCCATTAAGCTCAGCAGGACTGGCGTTTCAGCTTCCACAACACTACCACGAGAGCACACGTGCTGACATTTTTGCGGACTTCGAATGCGATGTCGCTGGGCCAATAATTCTGTAAGCAGATTTTGCATCTCTAAAGCCCTGCCAGACTTGCGTTGCGGAGATTTACTACGATGTCGACTTCCGCAAACGATCGCGTTTGATACTCTACCAGAGATTCAGGATGGTGATTCCAGGGCTTCTTCCCTTCCATCACCTCCTTGAGATACCCACAGTTGCTCGCAGACCAATGGAAAATATAAGTCCTGTATACCACACTCGGTTACATACAGTAGAGAAGGGGATCACCAACCATTTCCGGTATGGTGTCGAGCTTGCAAGACTGTCCACAGGCAGGTAATCCATTCTTCTGTCTATATGCGTCTCACGTTGGCCTAAGGACAAGGCTGCGTTGGACAGGGAACTCAGCAGAGACACTCGTAACTCTCACATTTGTCACTTCTCAAGTTGCTGCCATCCGCAGCATTCAATTCAAGAATCAAGAGCCCTTAACCTCAATCAAAACATCTGTCGATGCAGACTCAAAACGTTACTCAAGGCAGAGCCAGACCAATCAATTTTACAGTGAACGCGCGCCAGCTGCAGCCTGGCCTGCACAGGGCTGCAGATTTACTCGAAGACAAGACTCAACCAGCAAGTCTTGACACGCGCCCTCTCAGAGACTTTACAGAAATAGGTTCGATGGCTGCGGACGTGCGGGAAGGTTAGCGATCGAGTGATGCGGAGGTAAAATTTGACGCTGCGGACACTCGAGTCAGCGCGCAAGAAAAGCAACACTGGCCAGTAAACGCAGAAGGCCTCAAAACAACAGCAGAGGTCTCGGGCTGAGAAGGAGAAATAGGCCAGGACAATGCTGGTTATCATTGCAAGTACGCACAAGTTGGAGGGCGTAATGCCAGCAAATGCGGCCAGTTGGAATCAATTATTACCACTAAGAATCAAAGCTGTTATCAAAACATGTAGAAGATTTTTCAAGGGAAAGGAACTTCTGATGCTGTGTTATCACACGATCACTCAAACCAGCATTGACGGAAAGTAAGATTTACAGCTCAAGTCGTCAATGATTCCATTCATTAAAGTCATAGGATTATCAAAGGCTGCCGCGTCTGCGCGGTCGCCAAACCCCTCCGGCTTGCCTTGCACACTATGGACCGCATTATTCAGTCCTTCCTCCAAATCAAACCATCATTTAGTAGGCATAGAAGTTGATAGCCTCGTTGTTCTGAGCACGAATCTTGCGGTTGTTCCTCATTAGGATGAACCTCAGCGCCCAGGCACATGCAATGACTCCCGCGGAGAAACCAACACTAGCCCACATAGCCATAGCGAAGCGGGGCTTGCTGCTATCCGGCCACAGGTAGGGCGTGTATACGAAGGAGAGATTGCCCAAAGTGTTGGCAATAGCGATAGCGACGGCCTTCTTCTCGTCGGTCTGACCCAGGGTTGCGGCAGTCCAGGACAGGTTGATGTTGTTCACGCCGTAAGTGGCACCGACGAACAGGACCATGGCAAAGTACCGGGCGCCGATATTGAGAGTGAGGGTTCCAATCATGAAACCGACGATAGCGATGGCCTTCGAAATTGTGATGTGCCAGGTGCGCTCGTTGAAGCGACCTGATGAGTAGGAGACGGCTACAGAGATGAATGCGGACAACAGGTATGGCGGGCAGGTGAGCACGAGAGTGATGGTGCGATTGAAGCCGAGAGTCTGCCGCAATTAGTGTGCGTTCAACGGAATTGGCTGTCGTGACATACCTGGACAACAGTGGGCAGGAAATTCTTGAAGCCGTTTGCGGACAAGTGAAGCTGGATTTTAGATCAGCGGCTGTTGAGTGTTCATATTGTTGAAGTAACGTACGTTCTGCATGAGTGCAAAGACCCACATGCGGTAGTCGGAGCAGGCTTCGCGCAGTCCCTTCCAGACACTCTGCTTATCCTTCTTCTCTGTCGTATCGAAGGCAATACGGCTGTGAGCCAGTTCGCGCTCCTCTTGTGTGAGCCATCGGGTCTGAAGGGGCGCGTTGGGCAGCATGAAGAAGGCGAGGACAGCGACGCCGACTTATACATCTGTCAGCGTTGTTCTCCTACAAAATTACAAGAGACTCACCTGTGATCAAACCCTGGATGATGAAGAGCCAGCGCCAGCCCTCGAGGCCAGACTTGCCCTCCATACCGGCAAAGACACCAGCTGCGATCAGGCCAGAGAAACTGCTAGCAAGCAGGTTGCCGGTGTAGAAGATAGACATGCGGGTAGCGCTCTCCTTGCGGGTGTAGAACATGGAGATCAAGTACACTCCTCCTGGGTAGAAAGGTGCTTCTGTGATACCCAGAACGAAGCGACAGGCGAGCATGCCCTTGTAGTCCTGAACAATGGCCATAAGCGTCGATACAATAGCCCAGGCCATCATCCAGCCAGACATGTACCAGGAGGGCTTGATTCTGTTCAGAAGCATGTTGGACGGGACTTGGCCTATGAGGTAACTGTGGAGTATCAGAAAAGATCGTGCATGTAGGAGTTGTGCGACTTACCCAACGAAGAAGATGGAGACGCAAGTGTTGTATTGGACACCTGTAAGCCCAAGGTCGACGTCCATCTTGTCGATCTTTCCGTTGACAATAGCATTGCGGTCGAGGAAGTTGAGAAAGTACATAAGCCAGAGAATGGGCTGCTTTGGTCAGCGTGCACTCGTTCGATCTCTCGGGACACTCACCATCATGTAAAGATCAAGCTTCTTAACGAGAGCCACCTCAGCCGGTGACTTCACCAAGTTGGCACCGAATTTGTCGAGCTCTTCATACTTGGGCTTGAGCGGTTGGTCGTTTACAGAGATTGTGTCGATGTGCTCTGCCGAGCTCTTGGTCTTGGTTTGGTCTGTCATGATGACTCAGGAGGTTGAATCAAGGTCGGGAGAGACGACTCCAGTACTCAAGGTGCTGTGATTTTTTGCGGTCTCGCTATCTGATGTGTCTTTATACAGCCTTGCCAAGCTTGATATCGCGTTGGTTAGTGGAGTTTCGCAAGCGGGGTATTGCAACCCCGTTTACCCCGTGGGGAGCAAGCCGTCTGCGGCCAGCGCTAGCGGGATGCAGGATGGGCTTGTTGATCATCCTTCGCGCCAGCGGGGGACGAGATCAAAGTGGAATCTTGCGTGCAAAGCTGCGCTAATGGCGGCGGCACGGTCGGTGCCCAGATCAGCTGAGCTTTGTCTACACACTTACCAAGCAAGCATTGCTCGGATGCGTTATCCAGATCGTCTTCGGAGGATAAGATTGGTGGTAAATCTGCAAGCCTCCGGAAAACCCATGCGGCTGTGGAAAACGGTTCCGATGCCGTTCGGCAATTTTAGCGTCTCTTAGAGGATACCTTCTCCGTTGGCTACCCCACGTTCTGTGCAAGCCACGCGCATAAGACCAAGCCACTGTTCACAATGCTAGACTCTATATCTACTGAGCCTGCTGAGGGTTCCTTGGGAGTACGTCGAGGCAAGATGTCGAGCACATATACAACCACCGAGGAACTGCCGAAGAGGACACTCATCGCAACACAAGACCCAATCCTGACCATCGATGAGCTGATTCGTCGACGCGCCTCAGAATTACGCGATTCTCCTCTTATTGGTTACCCGAAATCAGGTGTCACCGATTACGAGGAACATTCAGCAGTTGCGGTGAACCAATATGTAGATGCAGCCGCAGATGTTCTCCAACGGAGAGGGCTCAAGAAAGTGGTGAGTACAAGAAATGCCCAGACGGAGCTAGGATTAACGTCGTATTAGGATGCATCCCTTGACAAAGCCCCTGTCGTTGCCATACTCGCCCACTCTGGCCTGCCATTCATCATCACGCTATTGGGTTTGAGCAGACTTGGCTATGCCAGCCTCTTATTATCGACCCGTTTAGCAGCCCCAGCTCTCATTCGCTTGCTTGACCTAGCCGAGTGCAACACTCTCCTGACCACCTCTCACTTCCATCCAGTACTGGAGGAGGTCAAGAGCGAGCGCGGTACTGCCGTGCTGGAGCTGTTGAAGCATGAGGAATACTATGGCGTGGATGCACCTGCCTTTCACCGCGCGTATGATCCGTGCAAGGAGTCTACAAAGAATATTGTCATCATTCACTCTTCGGGCTCTACTGGTCTGCCCAAACCCATCTACCTCACAAATCGTAGCTGCATTGCAGCGTTCTCGACAAACTTGGACAGAAAGGCCTTGATGACACAACCTTTGTTCCACAGCTTTGGCTTCTATGAGACGTTTCGCTCCATCTACTCGGGCAAGCCAATGTACTACTTCAACTATGCCTTCCCGTTGACAAAGCAGAACATTACAGCAACACTCGCAGCGGTCAAGCCTGACCTGTTGTTCTGTGTGCCGTACGTTCTGAAGCTACTGGGAGAGTCAGAAGAAGGCATCAAAGCACTGGCAGATATCGATCTGGTCATGTACGGCGGCAGTGCTTGTCCTGACGACCTTGGAGACATGCTGGTCAAGCACGGAGTCAATCTGGTAGCCAACTACGGCGCCACCGAGACAGGGAGACTGTCGACGTCTGTACGCCCCGCCGGGGACCATGCTTGGAACTACCTTCGCATCCTTCCCGACGTAAAGCAGTATGTGTTGATGGATGAGATCGCCCCCGGCATCTTTGAGTGTGTTGCACTTGATGGTCTCAAGTCCAAGAACACCATCAATTCAGACGACCCGCCTCGCTCCTTCCGCACAAGAGATCTCTTCATGCGGCACCCAGAAAACCCAGACTTCTGGAGATTTGTTTCAAGGCTTGACGATCGATTGACCCTCGTCAACGGTGAGAAGGTTCTGCCGATCCCTATCGAGGGTAGGTTACGTCAAGAGGGCCTCGTGAAGGAGGCGGTTGTTTTTGGCGATGGTAAAAGCCTTCCTGGTATGTTGCTTGTAAAGGCCGACGCTGCTTCACATCTGTCAGATGCCGACTTCCTCGAACAAATCTGGCCTGCCGTTGAAGACGCCAACTCCCGTGCCGAGAGCTTCTCAAAGGTTCCAAGAGAGCTTGTCGTTGTCCTACCAGCGGATGCCACGTACGCGAAGACCGATAAGGGAACATTCATCCGTGCGCAAGTATACACACAATACAAGGATGAGATTAAGAAAGCATATGCCAGCTTTGAGAGTGGCGATGACGAGGCTGGCACAGTCGCACTGCCGTTGCCTGAGCTCGAGACCTATCTGCTCCAAAGGTTCCGTGAGAACCTTGGCGTAGACCTCTCAGCTTCGGACGACTTCTTCGCTCTAGGCATCGACAGTCTGCAGTGCATGAAGATGTGGAGCCTGATGAAGAAGGAGCTCGACCTTGGTGGGCGTCAGTCTGAGCTTGGCCAGAACGTTCTCTACGAGACTGGCAATGTGCAGAACCTTGCTCGCCACCTTGACGGTCTGCGGACTGGTAATGCAGGACAGGCGAAGGATGCATACCAAGTCATGCACGACCTTGTTGAGAAGCACTCTTCCTTCCAGACCTACAACGAAGTCTACCGCACGGCACCGACATCTGAAACTGTCGTCTTGACCGGCGTCACTGGCGGTCTAGGCGCTCATCTTCTTGCCCAGCTTGTCCGCGATCCCACTGTATCGACAGTATGGGCACTGGTTCGCGCATCTTCAGAGCACACTGCACTGGAGCGGACATTACAAAGCCTTTCCTCGCGCGGCATCTCTCTTTCCGTGGAGGAGATCCGCAAGGTCATCGCCGTACCATCCGACCTCAGCAAGCCCGACTTTGGCCTCGGCGCATCGAGGTTTGTACAACTGCGCTCGACCCTCACGTTGGTGATACACAGTGCCTGGGCCGTGAATTTCAACATCTCCGTTGAGAGCTTCGAGGATCAACACATCAGGGCTGTACCCAACTTCATCAACCTCTGCCAGTCAACCACACATGGCTCTCCAGCACGCTTCTACTTCTGCTCGTCAGTGTCGTCCACTGGAGGCACACCCCGACCGGGCACCGTCCCCGAGACGCCCGTCCGCGACATCACCCACGTGCAAGGCACAGGGTATGCGCGGTCCAAGTACGTCGCGGAGCAAATTGTCCGCAACGCCATGAAAGACGCAGGCGCACAAGCCAGAGTCCTCCGCATCGGCCAGCTCGTCGGCGACAGCAAGGTCGGCGACTGGAACACGACCGAAGGCATCCCCCTCATGATCCAAACGGCCGTCACACTCGGCGCCCTGCCCCAGCTCGACGAGGTAAGCCCCCCCCCCCCCCCCCCCCCCCCCCCCCCCTTCTCCAACCTTCCTTCTCCACCCCCCCTCAGAACCCCAACTAACCCCCCATCAGGAAATGACCTGGCTCCCCGTCGACCACGCCGCCCGCATAATCCTCGACATAACCTCCCCCTCCCAGGCCGCAACCCGCGCCTCAGACCCCGACCTCGTCTACCACGTGCTCAACCCGACCCGCTTCCACTGGACGCGCGACATGCTCCCCGCACTCGCCGCCGCAGGACTAACCTTCGAATCCCTCCCAACAGCGCAATGGATGGAGCGCCTGCGCAACTCGGACCGCGACCCGACGACCAACCCGCCGATCAAACTGCTCGACTGGTTCGAGAGCAAGTACGGGGCTGCTGCGGCGGGGAAGCCAAAGGGCCCGTTGGAATATGTTACGCGTGAGACGGCGAGGGATAGTGCCGCGGTGGGGCGGGTGCCCAGCGTTACGGACGAGGGGTATGTAAGGATGGTGGTTGAGCGGTTGAAGAGGCGGTGGGCGGCGTGAGAGGGGAGGGGGTTGTGTGAAGGATGGAAGTAAGGGAGGGCCATTGCATGAGCGAGGGTGTGTTGTAGGAAGCATTTTGTTTTTGGGAGTTTTTGGGGGGCATTGTACAGGGGAATACCGGGTTAGAAATGTATATACACATACGATTGTTACTTGTTTCTGCATGGTTGCTAGTTTGGTGTTTTGAGACCGTGTGCGCACCGCCTTCATGTCTGGTATCCTCTCTCTTGTGTTAGGGCACAGGGCTAGGCTCATATCCCCCTTTCCTTACAGTAACGGTTTATGACTAATATAAAACCGGCCATGCATCCAAGACTTGGGTTACAGTCACACACGTATGATACCGTTGTAGAAATGGACCAGCTCGTAGCTGAATCGATTGCCCAGCCTTCTATCTACTACAAAAACCCCTGTCTGAAGCGACTTGTACGATACGCGCCCTGACGACGGTAAGAAGCCCAGCAAACCCTCAAACTCTGATCTGATGCTAACACCGGCACTCCACCCCCTGCCGACTAACGCACAGATACTTGACCCCCTTGTAGGGCGTCACCCCCCCACCCAAACCCTTGCTCTTCTTGGCATCGACATTCAGGCTCTCGACTCTGATACCGCTGGGCAGCCAGCCCTTGACACTGAAGCTCACGGTAGCGGCAGAGGGCATGAGGACCTTGTTTGCGTTTTTTCTTTTCTCGTCGGCGTCTGCTCCGTTCTTGTGGTTTGGTAGTGATGAAGAGGCGGATTGGGATTGGGATAGGTAGGATGTCGCGCCGCTGTTGTCGTCATCGTAGTGGTACGTAGCGGTAGACAGCGAGACGGCGTCGTCGTAAGGGGCGTGCTCGTCTTCGTCGGACGCGGGGCCCACCACGGTGCCGGAGAGGGTCGCGTGGCAGCCTAGGCCGCCGCCGCGGTCCTGCGCCATCAGGGCTGCGAGGTCGCGCGGCGAGATGCGCCATTCGATCTGTGTGGAGCCGGGGGCGTACGAGGCGTCGCCCATCCCTCGCGCCACGCGCAGGTCGAGGATGTTGTGCACGCCGGGCGGGAGGGGGATGTGGACCACCATCTCTTCGATAGCGGGTGCGGTCGATGTACCTGAGCTGCCTCCAGTGCCGATCCTGGATCCCAGGCCGCCTCGGCTGGATGCTGAGGATGGGGTTGGGGCGGCGGATTTGCCGGTGAAGCGCGGATTGAGCTGCAGACGGACCTGGAAGTCGCTGCCGGTAGGGCCAAGGGAGGTGCGAACGGATGCTGTGGCGGGGACGTTGAGGGAGGGGAGGCTTTGTTTTGTGGCGGATGCGGTGAAGGCATCGAGTGCGGACGAGCCGAGGAGGTCGACCTCGTAGCCGGCGAGGACGAAGCGGCCATCTGGCGGCACGAAGGAGAGCTCGCCGGGTCGTTCTTTCCAGCGGTTAAGTCGTACGCAGGGATGAAATACGGGCAGCGAGACGGCGTTTGATATGCCGCCTGGACAGCCCAAGTGGAGGAGCAGGTCCGGTATCCCCGAGACCTTTGCGGTGAAAGCTATAGTCCCGTTCGCAATGGCCGAGAGCGGACGGCCAGACGGCGAGAGCGTGACAGACAGCGTCTCGACAATATCGACATACATTTCATTACTCGTGTGCCTGACATTGGCGCTCCGCCAGGGAACGGGTGACGTACTCTGTGGTGAGCCCGAGGGCCCCAACCTCGGACTGGGGCCCCCTCTCCCCAGCGAAAACGGAGTGCTGGACGGGGCCAGCGAACTGGGGGTTGCGCTGGGGAGGCCGACATTGCCCAGCAGACTCTTGATCAGCGACGGGGCGTCGACGAGATCGCGCAGGGCATTGGGCTCGGTGCAGCTGATGATGCCGCCGTCGACCATCTCGGCCAGCAGCTGGGCGACGACATGGTAGTTTGTCTCGATTTTGGTGGCCAGCAGCGGAGCGCCCAGGTAGTCTTCCAGGACGTCTGCGACGCGGTGCAGGAACTCGAGGATCTGCAGGGGCTCCGTGTCGGACGAGCATGGCGCCAGGAAGAGCAGCTGGTCCTGGACGATGGAGTAGAGGAGGGTGGCGGGATTGGTGGAGGGGAGGTAGATAAGCGATGGTCGCGGAGTCGGGTGGGCCAGGTAGAGGGGCAGGAGGGTGCTGCTCGAGGCCGGGCGGCCGTTGTACGTGTGTTCGAGGAGGGGGTTGCTGGGCCATGTTAGTCGGCAGGCAAGCGTGGAAGGCGCGGGGGAGCAAGTTACTTGTGCTCATCAAAGATGAACAGAGCTTCAATTGTGCTCATGTTTCTACGACTGTCACCTGCTCGCCATGCGGAGGCTGGCTGTACGAGTAGAGCTCGAGAATGGCGGTTGGCGTGGGCAGCTCGCCGCGGGGGAGAGCAGCCATGATGCAACACCGACATCCCTGCCGCCCTACCAGTAGTTTCCCATCCAGCCTACCAGTAGTCTCCCATCCAGCCTACCATCCCAACTTGCTCAATCCCCGCATCCACACACCACCATGGCCGTCGAAGTCGCACCCCCGACCTTCCAAGAGGCGCTGAAACAAGACCGCGCGCAATTTGACGACTGCACGCCCTGTCGAGTCGTTGGTATGCTCCCCCCCAACTCCAACCCTCCATGCAACGCCCCCAAACGCACACACTCACCGTCAGCACAGGCAGCGCAACCTTCGTCGGCCTCGGCGCCTTCACCTACGTCTCCGGGCATTCGCAGCTGCGCGCCCAGGAAAGCGTCATCCGGCAGAGCAAGAGCCTGTTTGGCATGGGGAGTCGCCGGGCAGCCATTACGGGGACGAGCGCCGTGTTTGTGGGGCTGGGCGTCTATCGGTGGTTTGCATAAAGAAGACAAGTGTGTGTCAAGGGGGGTTTTTTATGCTTGGAAGGTGCATACAGAGAGGATATGGTGAGGGCATTGATGGCGTTTTTTTGGGAGAGATACCACGACCGATTGGTCAGAGTTTATACCACATCACTGCGTATCGAGGCAGATTTTACATCGCATCACTACATACCATTGTGATTGTTGGCTATTTACACCACCCAGTGACCAGCTTGTAAACACCAAAAAACGACAAGAAAAAAAAAAAGTGGTATCTCTGCTGCTACGAATATGACACTAACCAGGAAGGTTCCCATGGTATATTATAGTAAACTCCGCACAATGCCAGATGAGCAACTCCACCCGATGCATGATAAACTCCCCTACCCAATGCGCCTGTTGCATGTGCTGGTGCCCTTGACCATTGCGCACATGGCTATGCTGTCCTCCTATTGCTATTCCTGTCCGTGCTCATACGATATGTTCCTAGCAGTACTGGTCTCCTCCCATGCCTCCTCATGTCATGCGTCCCCGCTTAGGACCGCCGCCAGCGCCGTCACGGCGTTCGTTGGGTCCCTCCGGGTGGAACGAGTCCATCATGCGCCGCTTCTGGCCTGCGCCCTGGCCGAGCTGGAAGAGGTTTTGCGTCACCGTTCGCTGCAGGTTTCGTGTCGCCGAGCGGTTCGAGTGTCGTTCGCGCCGCGGTGTGGGGAACGCCCTCCTCGCAGCGGCAGAGAAGTCGCCAAACGCATTGTCCGTGTTCACCACGTTCGACGGGTAGGGCTGTGCGGCAGAAAACTCAAACACCTGGTGCAGCGGTGACATCTCTGGCTCGGTGATGGACGCCTCCAGCTGCACAGGCGGCGCAGAGTCGGCCCGCTGGGCGGCGTCGGCGTGCGGGTCGCAGCCACGGGTCACTTCGGGGCTGGTGGTGCGCTCCATGACGGGCGAGGAGCTGCGCGCGCGCTTGTCGTCCATGTCGTTCTCGTCGTCCTCGTCGCTGTTGGCGTGCCGTGACCCGTCGAAGCGCTCCGTCGCCCACTGCCGTATCCGCCAGCCCTCGCCGTCGCCTACGCCCAGATTCTCCCTGTCCAAAAAGCCGAGCAGATCGTCAAGGGCCTCCTGGTAGCCGTCGCTGCGGGCGCGGCCGACGTCTGCAACCGCCGACTTGTAGAGGTTGGTCAGCTGCAGGGCGGCGTTCTTAAACGACTGGTGCACGTCTGGCTGCTGCTTCGTCTTGGGCAGCGACTTGTTGAGGCTGCGCATCGAGTCCATGGTGGTGTGTAGTTGCAGGTGTGCCTAGCTCCACGTCAGTCCCTGTCTTGCTGTGTTCCGGAAGAGGCCGATCCGTACCTGCCGCGGATGGAGAGGAGCTCGAATGAGTGTTGAGTGCCTGATGAGGCGGTGGAATGTGCAGCTGCAAGTGGTGAAAGCAAGTCTGGGTCGTGTAGAGGTGCAGCAGCGTGCAGGGAGGGGTGTCAGGGAAGAATGGTGGGGGGTTCGTCGTAGTGGAGACGCTGCTCTTTCCTTCGTGCAGGCGGCGCCTCGTGGCCCACCCTCACCAGAACCCCCGTCACTGACACTGACGTTCAGCGCTAGGGAACCGCCACGAACATTCCACCTCGTAGCTTGGCATCTTCACTCATGGCTTGTCTGTGAACAACACATTGAATCATTGCCTGGAATTACGCTACCTGGAAGCTGGAGTAGTTCACTATGGACGACGTCCGGACATGACCTCACCCTTTGAGTGCCTCCCCGCTGAGGTCTTTGACATCATTGCCGCATACTTGGATCTGCTTGGATATCAAACACTCCGCTTGACCTCGCAGCGCCTGCACTTCCTGAGCCTGTCGTCGTTTAGCAAGAAATACTTTACAACACGCATCACGACCCTCGGTTCGCCGTCGCTCGACCGCCTGCTGCACGTGGCAAACCACACCCATCTCTCGCGCCTCGTGACCACACTTGAAATCAGACTGCTCAACCACAGCGACTACCGAGATCTGACCAAGATCGCCCGAATCGGCATATTCCCCCCGCCAAAGCGCTTCCCCAGAGTGTCATGCGTCCGAACTCAGGACATTGTGCAAGAGGCAACCCTCTACGATGACGTCCTCGCAAACAGACACTCAAAATGCATAACCGACCGCCTCTCCCGCGCCCTCTCTCGCTTGCCCAACCTCTCCACCCTCCGTATCCGCACCCACCAAAGCGAGCCCCTTGACTGGAGCAAGACCGCCATCCCAGAAGGCGACAGCACCTTCCGCACCCGCTGTCTACGCGCAGTCCTCGACGCCCTCGTCCTCAGCAAGCCCCCGCCGCACCTGCACACCCTCGCCCTCGCCAAAGAAACCGCCCACTCGCCCACCAAGCTCCTCAACCTCCCTTATCCCGCGCTCCAACTCCCCCTCTCTGCTCTCCAGCGCCTGCGCGCCCCCCTCGCCACCCTGCAGCACCTCTCCCTCTCCGTCGTCGCGGCACACACCCCCCACCACGCCCACCAGCGGCTTCCAGGGTGGGAAAACGCACTACCCCGCTTCCTGTCCTGCGCCCCGGCCCTGACCTCGCTCACGCTGTCGCTCGACCGCAAAGCCTGCGTGTCTCAGGACGGCGCCCGCGTCGTGCGCGCCCTGTCTGACACCCTCCACCTCGCACACCTCGAGACGCTGTATCTCTGCAACGCCTCGGCGCATGAATCCGACCTGGGGAAGCTGATCAAGACGCATGCCAGGACGCTGCGGGCGGTGGGGCTGAGCAATGTGTGTCTGCTCACGGGGAAGTGGGAGGCCGTGTTTGCTGCGCTGAGGGGCGCGGCGGGGTTGGAGGGGGTGAGGCTAGCGGGGCTGGAGTGGGGAGGGTGTCGTGTTTGTTTGCGGCGGCGCGGCAGCGAGAAGCGGAGAGTCGTGTTTGCAGGGCTGGAAGGCGTAGCGGGGGGACTGGACGAGCTGATCAGCGCATGCAGTGCCGACACAGCAGTAAGTGTATATGGTGTGTCATGATTTTTCATTACTGTCGTCCACCAATCCCATCATGTCCGCTCTCAACACTCACTCACTCCTTGCCCCAACTCTCCACAATCCTCAGACTCTCCCTCTCCCCAACCCACTCCTCCACCCTCGCCCCTACATCCCCAACCAGCTTCTCATACGTCTCGTTCACGAAGAACAAGCTCGTGTGCGCCGCCACCTCATCCATGCCCTCCATATGCACCCGGACCCACGTCGGGTCCTTGTGGCCCGCGGCGTCCTTGGGCGGAAGCATGCAGAACTTGCGCAGCTTGGCGTCCTTTTTGGGCCGGGGCTCAGCGGGGTCGACCGACGGCGACGACGACGACGACGTCACGCTCGCGTGGTCCGAGTCGGCGGGCGGGGGCTGCGAGAGGATGGCGCTGCGCGAGAAGGCGTACGAGGCGTACGGCGGGGAGGAGCGGGATGTGGAGGCGTCGAGGTCGAGGGCTGGGGTTTCTTCTGCGCTGGCTGGTGCTGGTGGCTCCTGGGCGCTGGCGCCGGTGTCCTCACACGGGGGGTGGTATTCGCGCCCCTCGAGGCGGGCTTGCTCGCGCGCCATGCGCTCCCGTTCCTGTTCGAGCCGGAGCGCTTCGCCGGTGAGTTGGGGTTTGGGTGCTGGTTGCGGGGCCGGCGCGGACGTTTTCTTCTGTCGCTGGCGGTCCCATTCTTCTTGGATGTCTTCGCGCTCGTCGATGATTCTGTTGCGCGCTTTGACGGCGCGATGGTGTTCCTCCAGCGCCTGGTCGTACTCTCTTTCTGCGGCGCGGCGTTGGGCTCTGTCGGTGATGTGGGCGAGGTCTACGAACGGCGGTTCTTGAGGGATGGGTGGGATCTCTGGTAATACTGGCTGTTCAGCATCTCGCTCGCCTAGGCCTTGCTGTGGGCCTGTGGCGGACGTAATGTCGGGCGGTGCACTGTACACAATGTTTGACCCTCGATGCTCCTGGACAGCAATAGATGACGGCGGCGGCGGGCTGTCAGGCCCTGAATGCAGTCTTGAGAGGTCGTGCTGTGATTTGGTGTCAAAGGCACTCGCATCGCTGTCGTATCGATGTAGCGAGACACTTCCAGGCCGCGATGGTGACGGACTCTTGGGCGACTTTGGCTTCTTGGGCCTGCCCGTGCTCGCAGTGTAGTAGTTGACGAACCGAATCCGTGGCGGAGATCGCACGCCTGGGTTGCCGGCCGTCCGTCTGAGCTGGTCGTCTTCCTCAAGAGCTCGCACGCGCGCATATCTGTCTTTCAGCTCTTTGTAGTCTGCCATGGCGCTGCCAAACTCAAAGTGCGACTTGACGAGACCCTTGCCAGCCTCTTTGATGTTGTTGGAGTGCTTGTTGAACCAATGCAGCGCATTGTCCAAGCCTTTGCGGACCGGTAAGTGGACATCGTTGGCAAAGGATGGGTTGTAATTGGGATCTGCGGGCTTGGGGTTGAAGATTGTGCTCATTCGGCTGGGCTTGGCTGCGGTGGTGGGCGAGGTGAGAATCTGATCCTGCGGCGGCGGCACTTTTGTGAAGATGCTGCCAAGTCCTGCTTTGATGATGCCGGGGTGCATGCCCACAAAGGGGACATCAAAGTTGATGATGCCAAGAATGCGGTGCCGGAACAGCAGAGCGACGTCTGCTGCGAGCAGCCCGCCCATGGAGTGGCCGAGTAAGATGACGTCGGTCCATTGGTCCTCGTGTGGTGCAAGCCTGCAACAGTCAGCTCGATGAGTGCAGCCACGGCTGGGAAGCTGTGCCTACCAGGCGGAGAACTGGTCTCTGGCTTGCTCTATGCTGTAGCGCGCGCGATAGCGAGGATAGATTTTGGTGTGCACGACGTGGGTTTCGGCAAGTGTCACGGTGACTAGATTGTGCACGTGGGCTGGGAAGCTCCTGAAACTTGTCTCATTGCCCATGAAGCCATGGATGTAGACGAGGAGCAGGCGGCGGCGGCCCGTATCCTCTAGGGCCGGGTCTGGGATCAGCGACTGCGTGGATGAAGAGCGCGGGTCCTGTGACGACATGGCCATGGCCGAGGTGTAGCTGGGAGGAGGGCTCATTTCCTGTAATTGGGAGACTCGTGGAGGGAGAGGCGGCGGCGCTCTTGTGGTGGTGTTGCTGTTGGCTTCATCCTGGTTTGCGAGATTCGACGGCGACGTCATTTTTCAGATTGGGCGAGCGGTGACTGGCTGCACGCATGACCGAATCGGCACACAATCAGGAAGGGAGCATGGTCTATTTATTGGGGTTGCTACAGAGCAGAACGTGTCTGGCGTTGACTTGAGAGCCGCAGCAGTGGCGGTGCAAGCAGCGCGGGGTCTGGGACGTTGAGAGCCGGCCGACTTTGACGTTTTACGAGATACGGCCATGACACGAGCGCGAATCAGAATGCAAACCAAACGGGCGAGCAAACGAAGCCAAGAACGGAGGCTGCTGTAATAGTACGAACACTTTTGCAGTCACGTGAGCAGCAATCTTACACGGTCGCGACTTTTCATCATCACGTGAGGACTCATGTTAAAATGAATGGCACCAAGACGGACGGGAGATTTGGCATTACACAGTAGGCCATCTGCGATGGCGCTAGAATGCTGAAGCCATGCGGACGGCACGCAGTCCAGCATCAAGATGGCTAGCCAGACTGTGCTGCAGCAGCGCTTGGCAATACATATGGCAGCCACGTAAGGCTGGAAGCGGCATGGGCCTGTCTCGCGCGGAAACAGACGCTGATTTTTGTTGGTGGGTGGAGTCGCGCAGACGGAGAGATGCAACGACGGCGGGCTGCTATAACGGTCAAGTTGCTTGGTGTTGGGGCAGGTGTGGTGGGCGCCTAAGCAAGAGATGATGATGGACGCTCCTGAGCGTGGGCCTCGCTCGCGGGAGCATCCCAAGGCGCGTTCCTGGATTCAGGGCGGTGGTGGTGCGAGCGCCTCCAGGGCGGCGTCGGCGAGTGCGTGTGCTTGTGCGTCTGCTGCAGGGTCGGGACGGCAGATGCAGCGTTAGAGGGCACTAGCGAGGGGTCTGCTGCCGTGTGTGAGTGATGGGCCTGGAGGGCTGGAGGCCTGGAGGGAGTCGTCCTGTCGCACGGCCATGTGCCTGACGGGCGGCGAGGGAGCGTACACAGTACCATACTATAGTATAGTAGTACTGTGTAGAGGCGGCCAGGAGGCTCAAGGTGCCCTCGCCGCCGTTTCAAGCGTGCCCACAGGACTCGTAGCCCGCGTGGTCAGAGTGTTCTGCGCGTCATGTGCCCGAAATAGAAGAAATCATACAGAGGCCCACCGGCATACGACAGCAAGCCAATCTCGCTTGATCCAATCCCGGCTCTCACCGCGGCCGTCGCACGGCAAACGGCCCAGGCGCTGCTGCTCGCCGCTGCTTGTGTGTCTGTCTTCCCACGGCGCGACGAGCTTGTCTCCACCGTCCAGCGCCCGCGAGTCTCTTGCCCTCGACAGCCTCCGCCGCGCCGTCAACACTCGTTCTGCAGCGCCCGGCCCTGGAGGAGGACAGCAGACCGCCCGCAGCCACTGCAGCGACACCAGCAATCCCGTCTTTGTTGCAGCGCACCACCTCACGCACGCCCACGCCCACCAACGCCCACGCCCACCAACGCCCACGCCCACGCCCCTTTGGCTTCTCGATTCAGACTGCAACCTTTGGTCCGCCGTCGCACGCACACCTAGTCCCGCCCCGTCCACCTGTTGCACCATCCACCGCTCGCACCGCACCGACTGCACCCATTCACCCGCCCGCGCGCGCCCTGCTGCCCTGCTGCCCTGCTACCTCGTTGCCCTGCTACCTCGCTGCCTCGCCGCCTGCCCGCCTGCCCGCCTCGCCGTCTCGCTGCCTCGCTGCCTCATAGTCGCGCAGCTTATGCTGGTCCATTGACCGCGCCAGGTGTGTATGCTATGCTGCTTTGCGCTTTGCGCTCCCGGGCCTTCTAATCGCGCTCCCCCAGTCACTCCTTCACCCGCCACACCCTGGCAGCCGTTCGCTTCTCGCCATTCTCTCGCAGCCCCCATCACCGCCTCCATTGACTGGATTCCTGCATCGGCCACCGCCCATACGTCCCTTCATTACCACCCCAGCATCGCTTGCGACTGCACCCACTCATTCCAGGTCCATGTTCTGCGACTACAGCTAGCCTGCCATCACTCCCGCCCTCACAGCATCCATTGATGGACCGCATCATTGCACCCCTTAGACCCAGACCCAACCCACGCAACCCACGCCGCGCCCCGTACACACTAACAGCGTCAGAGCCCCGAACGAGGGCGCACCCGCGCGAGAAAGAGGAGGATCCCGCCGACGCCCCGTTGTTGCAGAGGGAGCACAGGAGACGGACCATCATGACCAACTCGCACAAGAGATTCCATCGCAGGGCCCCACAGGAGGCTGGCATCAACATCAAGACCGTAAACGTCGAGGTGGTTGCGACAGTCGACACCGCTGGAAATGTGGTTGTCCAGACCACTGTCACCAAGCCCGACTCGGCCGCCCCTACCGAGGCCGCCTCAGTACTACCCGTCACATTAGCGACCAATGTCTCAGCGCCGTCCGCAGCCCCTGAAGTCGCTGTATCAGCCGCCGCAGCAGACGCAGCAGACGCAGCAGCATCGACACCAGAAGCACCCTCCATCGCCTCTCTCCCGGCAGAGACTCAACTTGCGGTCCCGTCGACGTCGACGCTGTCCGAGCCGTCGCCACCAGCAGTTCCCTCAATACCCGCCGTCCCCACCGTGGCGTCCGACCCTGTTCTGCCCTCGGTGCCATCCGTGCCCTCTGTACCCTCTGTACCATCTGTGCCGGCTGCACCCAGTTTCTTCCTGCCTTCGGTCCCCTCTGTGCCCCCCTTTCCAAGCGACTTGACCGTACCCGCATATCCTTTTGCTACTCCGAGCCCTGACGAGGTTGTTGCCAATGCTGCTGCTGTACCCTCAGCATCCAGTTCTGTGGCGACCATGGAGCCATCTGTTGTCGCGGCACTGACTGCAGCAGACACCACAAACTCCACAGTATCCAGCACCTCCAGCAGCACCTCCATCTCCTCATCCGTACTCGCCTCTTCCCCGACACTGTTGTCGACCCTGAGCGGATTCACATACACACCCTCCCCTGTGGATATGGTGGCATCTGCAACAGCAATCTCAGCCTCGGGATCCTCGCAGTCCAAGTCTCCGCCATCCACGACTTCTACTGGCTACTCAGCGCTCGCAACACCCACAGAGTCTCTCGATGCTGCCGGATCTTCGTCTTTCTACGGCGAAGGCGGCCCCGGGTGGATAGGAGGCGGCGCGAGTGCCACAGGAGGGGGCTCGTCCGCAGCCACAGACGCCGCCGCTGCTGGCAATTCCAGCGCAGGGGACACGACGCCACTTGACACTCCACAGGTTGTTGGTAGTGTGGTTGGCAGTCTTGCTGGCGCTGCCCTTATTCTTGCCATCATCCTGATGCTCCTTCGCCGTCACAAGCGCAGCAGGCAAGGTGGGGCGCTCCAGCTCACCGACAGCCATCCTGCAGACCATGAGCAGGCTATGCGACAAGTACAACAAGCACAACAAGCACAGGCTGTTCAGCAAGCACGGGCACCCGTGTCAGCCAGAGCCAGTCTGGTGCCGTCCGCCTTCCTCAACCGCTTCTCCGGGCTTTCCAAGTCGACCGCCGAAACGACCTCACCCACAGAGCGCAGCTTCCAGCGGGTGTCGGGTCGCAAGCTGCCGTCTGCCTTCAGCGAGGGCATGACGTCGGACCAGTTTGCGCGGGGTGGCCACATGTCAGACTCTTCCTTTTACCAGGACGACAAGGGAACATATGGTGGACCTGACATGAACAAGGAGTATGGAGGAGGGTTTGGAAAAGAGATTGGCGCGTCGTCCTTTGCTGGGGCCGCAGGCACGCCGAACGTCCGTCCCAGCCCTGCAAGGACGCCCGTCATCCACCACCCGGACAGCAACCCCTTTGACGACACGAACCGCACACTCAGCCCGCCCATGTCACCAAATCCGTTCTCTGACCCCCCACTACGAGGCGCCCTTGGCCGGAGCCTGCACTCGGCCGACGGGTCACGAAGCTCCCGCTTCACCGAAAACGTCTGATGAATTTCTTCTTTCTGTTCAGTTGTTACAGTCGCTACCCGCACCCAACATATCACGACGCATGCATGTGCATACAGCATCCTCATACTTGTTTACGCATCAGCATCGGGCGACGTCTTCTCCCTCTACCCCATGGGCCGCGTCGCCCCCATCACCACCCTTGTTGCACCCACTGTCATTAATCCGGCCGCAAATACGGCGGCAACTCTGCGTAATGTTTTTACCGCTCCACTTCTGCATCTCATCTTGTCAATACTGTTCTAGCGCCATGGCGTCGCGTCGCGTCGCGTCAATGGCGGCATTGTTTCCATACCCCGGGCGTTGGCCCGATGTTTGTCTGTTTGGTTGGGCTGGAGAGTGGGACGGCGTGTATATAGGCCGCTGCTTGCACTGCTGAAGCTCGAGAGAGCCGGTGGTGCGGGTTCGTGTACAGGGCTGCTACGTCTGTTAGGTGTGGAGGAGAGGAGAGCCTGGTGGGGGCTCGTGTAGATATGGGCGTGAAGGTGTTTGAGCGGAATTCAAAAAGTTGCATGTCCTAGACGTTGCGTGTCTTTGTTGGTGTTTTGCAGGGAGATATGGTGGAGGTGATTGCTACAATGGCTTTTTTTTTTACCATCACCATCTATACTGCCCTAATCTACGACCACACTCCAATCTACAGCGCCATGCCCCCGCATACAACACCATGCTCCCCTGTTCTTCAACGCCATACTCCAATCTACACCACCCATGCTCCAACCTACAACGCCACATGCTCGAACCTCAGCCCCGCCCCCAACACAGCCCCATACCACACCATAGCCGCAAGCCCCACCAGATTCGTCACACTGCTCACAGAATGCAAAACAGAAAACTGCCAATTCAGCCTCTCCATAGCCTCACTATGCGGCCCCTTATCGTACGCGGCCTTGCCATCCCGCGTCTCCTGATGCTTCCGCTCAACCATGACCCTCGTAGTCTGCGGACCAACATAGACCAGGTTCGCCGCGGCGGTGACAAACATGGTAGCCAGCAGCCAGGCAGCGAGGCGGTCAGTGGCGGACTGCAGGACGTGGGAAGAAGAGGAGGCGAGGGCGGGCATGAGGCGCGCAGTGCCGGAGGGGTAGGTGGCGAGGAGGGCCAGGGGCGTGAGGGTCTGCAGGGTGAAGAAGACGGGGAAGGTGGCTTTTTGGAGGGTGCTGAATTGGGGGCGCGGGAGGACGCGGTAGGCGACTACGCCTGAGATGAAGGATTGGAAGAGCGTGCTGCCGAGGAGGGTGCCGTAGCTGGGGGGAGGGGAGGGGTTAGTGTGTGGGTTTGGGTTTGCTGGGAGGCAATGGCAGGGGAGAGGAAGACATGTACCTGAGGAGGTGGTAGGTTGCGGGGTTGGAGAAGGAGTAGGACGCCATTGCTGCGTCGAGAGGAGGTTGGATGCAGGCGTGGAGCACTGAAAAGGGAGGGAGTTTGGTTCGCGAGACCTGGAAGTGTGTGGCTGCTGTTTCTGCAGGCCCCGTCGAATTGGCGTGCACCTATATATATATACACCACTGTCTTGGAGGCAGCACTCGCCCACTCGATGAGCTCACCACTCTCCATCGGCCCATCCCTGCCGCACCACGCCCAATCCGCACAAGCCGCCCCGCGCACTCCCGCGGCGCCGCAGTCCACCACCAAGCCAAGCCAAACCAAACCTAACCATGCCAGACTCTCCGCCTACTTTCTACACAGCACAACACGCGCAATGCTGCTCCCCACGCTCATCGACCTGCGGCGCCCTGCAGGCAGGCAGCTCGACCCGGAAGACATTTTCGGCTCCTCGCTCGGCGGCGTCTTCACCGACGACCTGCAGAACCAGCACGGCGACGACGTCGAGACGGTGATTGTGTACAAGAATGCTGTGCACGGGGCGCTCGAGTTCAGGACCGCCGACATCAACGGCGAGGAGGAGCGGCGCAAGATGGCGCACTATCTGTGGAACGCGGGCGTGCTGATGGCGGAGCTGGTGGGCGGGCGACGGGCGGCGGGGCAGGGGGAGGGGGCGCGGGGCGATGCGTTTGGGGACGGGGGATGGTGGGTTGGCGGTGCCGAGGAGGGGCTGTGGAGTGTCAAGGGCGAGCGCGTCGTGGAGCTGGGTGCAGGTGCGTTGGGCTGAGCGAGGCGAGAAGAGATGGCTGATGGCTGATGGATTGGCTGCAGGCGTTGGACTGGGCGGTGTCATGAGTGCGCTTGCGGGCGCCGAAGAGGTGAGTGAGCGAGCTATTTGGGTTTTGTGTGTATGTATGTGTCTGTCTTGGGTGGTGCTAATGCTGGGCAAGGTCACCATCACCGATTACCCGGCTCCCCCGATCCTCGAAGCTATCAAGACGAACGTCGCAAATAACGTGAGCGAGCCGCTACGACCCCGCGTCAGCGTCAACGGCCATCTCTGGGGAGACACCGAATCTGGCTTTGCTGCTGCACACGCACACAGATACACCCGCGTCCTGGCGGCAGACTGTCTGTGGATGCTGGGCGAGCACGAGAACCTGGCCAAGTCGATGCTGCACTTTCTTGCAGAGACGCCGGATGCGCGCGTGCTGTGCATAGCCGGGTTCCACACGGGCCGCGCCAAGCTGGTGCCGTTCTTCGAGGAGGTGGCTCCCCAGCAGGGCCTCGAGATTGACGACATCTACGAGATGGACGCCGACGGCGCGCGGCGGCCCTGGGCGACAGAGCGAGACGGCGGGCGAGAAGACATTGGCGAGCGGAAGAAGTGGCTGGTGGTCGCCCGGCTCCGGCGACGGGCCGTATAGCGGGCGCGGGAGCAGTGGGAGACAACACACGCTCAAGCCTTGCGCCTGAAGCAAAGCGTGCACACGCTCGTCCCCGTCTTCCCGCCAAACGTGAAACTCGGATACTTGGCCTTGCTCTCGTAGACCAGCTCCCCGCCCTCGACATCAAACCAACCCCTGACCTCGTCCTCAGTCCAGTTGCAGCTCGTGATCAAGAACCTCCCCCCCTTTCTGATCAGCTTCTCCACCTTTTCTCTGTACCCCTCGCAGATCCTCCGACCCTGTGCGTCCGTCTCCTGCGCCAGGCAGATGGCATCGAACGTGCCCTTGTCAAGCACGACATCGAAGCCATCCTTGGCCCACTCGCCCGCCTCCTGCCCAAGCAGATCCCACTCGTAGAAGGCAATGTCCGCGTACTCGTCGCCCTTGGTCTCGCGAATCTCCTCGGCAAGCCGCACGCTCTGCGGCGCATAGTCGACACCGACCATGTCGCCCTCCCACTCGTCCTCGCGCAGCGCAAAGAGCAGGTGTCCGTTGCCCGTGCCCAGGTCCAAGAAGCGCGTCGGGACCTGGTCGCCAGACTCGTCCTTGTGCAGGTGTCCTTCATCTGACAGGTTCTCCAGGAATGACAGCATGCGCTCCTCGGCCCCCGCGTCACTGAACCATACCGTCCCCTCGTCGTCTGGGTTTGAGGAGAAGTTGCGCCGCTCGGTGCTGTAGGCCGCGTCCCAGTAGGATTTGGTGCCGAGCTCCGACGTGTTCAGGTGTTCGGGGTTGGACATGTTGGGGGAGCAGTACGGGAGCAAATTGGGATGGGGTGGTGTTGCGGGTGGCCCTCGGCCGGGAAAGTTTTGGCGTGGAGGGGTTGCGGCCATGTGCTGGATCCCTGCAAGCAGCGCGATACGCGAGGGGTCTGGCCAGGAACATGACGTAGTGCTGCGTCCTGCGTATATCACCCACGTCCAGCACGAACACCTACAACAACAGCAGCAACAACAATATCTACCACATCGCCGTCTTCCCCTCGACTGATAGCACTAGACATCAATCATGACTGACCACCTCTCCCCGCTCGCCACCCTGCCGCCCTTCCTCTTCGCCTCGGTGCTAAGCGCATACGGCCTGCTCCTCTGCAAACAAAACATCACCCGCCTCCAGCAGTACGAATCCGCGTCCGAAAAAGCCGCAGAATGGAGCAACACGGCCGCCCAGCGTCTGCACAAGACGCGCTCTACACAGACGAGCGGAACACTAGCTGTACGCACCCCTCCCCGAACAACAACCCTCCCAACAAATACTAACCTCCCTCCCCCTCCCCTCAGCTCGCCCTCTCCTTCCTCGCCTCAACAACCCTCCCCTTTCTCCCCTCCTACCACTCCCCCACCCTCCTCGGCATCACCGGCATCGCACTCGGCGCCGCTTCCTACACGGCCCGCACCCACATGGCCGACTTCTGGAACGAGAGCAAGCAGACCAAGATCCCGTTTGTGGAGAAGTTCAACGACGCGATTCGCGGCAGTGAGCGCGTGGTGCTGGTGCTCGAGAACTTGGCGTTTAGTTGGGGTGTCGCCGGGTGTGTGTGGGCGCTGGGCTGGGGCGGATTGGGGGTCGGTGTTTGGGGGGGTGTTGCGGCGGCGAGGGGCGCGTGGGCGTTTAATCAGGCGGGCGGGCGGGTGTAGCGGGTTGTAAGGTGTGGACGCGATGGGGTTGGAGTTGGGCGAGATGTAGGAAACCACCGTATGTGTGTATGTAATGTATATCTTAAATTTGCGCTGAAGAATGTCACCCCTTGATCATCCCAACCCTCATGTGTCCTCTCCCTCCACTGTTCGCCCGCAAGTAATACGGCACCCACACCATCTCCCTCTCCTCGCCCACATCGCCACCCCCCACCCTCCTCACCGGGTCTCCCCCACGCTGCCCTTCCCAACTCCCCAACCCCCTCCTCCACGCCCTCGTCTTCAGCACCACATACTCCTCGCCCGTCGCCTCCCACGTCCTCCTCTCCTCCTCCACCGGCGTCCCCGGCCTAACAACCACGTCGCGGAAATGGTTCGTCTCCCACTCATTCTGCGCGTCCTCGGCACAATACACGACGGGCCCGCGCGCAAGAAACACGACGTTCTGGTTCGTGTACGGGTGCGGTTCTAGCCAACGCGGGGCGAAGCCGCCGACCAGCAGGGTGAAGGAGGGATGCGCAGCCGTGTAGGCCGCCGGGAGCGTGAGGTAGCCTTTTTGCAGTGGGGGGGATTTGGCGGACGAGGCCGGGAGAGCAGGGGAGAGGGAGAAGTCATCACCTGCCCATGCGGGGATGCGCAGACGGATCGTGGTGGGGATGTTGTTTGGGTTGCGCAGCGTAAAGGACGTGGTGCCGGTCCAGGGCCAGTGGGAGGCTTGCTCGAGTTCGAGGGTGCCGGCCGAGGTGGACACGGCGACTTTGGCGCTCGTGTACAGGTGGACGGTGATGTATGCGCCGTTGTCTGCTGGGATTGGGCCAGAGTGCCATAGATAGCCGCCTAGGCTGCCGAAGAGGCGGCTGTAGTTTGGTGGGCAGCAGGCGCACCAGAACCAGGCTTCGCGGCTGCTCTTGTCGGCGTCGGAGCTGCCGAGCTGGTTCACGTAGGTGAAGGCTTTGCCGTCGAGGCTCATGGCTGTCATGATGTTGTTGTACAGACAGAGGTCCATGATGTCGCCGTACCGCCCGTCGAGGTCGATGGCTAGTAGCCGCTCGGCCAGGAAGAAGACGGCAATGGATGCGCAGGTTTCATTGTAGCATCCGCCTTCGTCGGTTGATTGTGGGAGGAAGTAGTCGATGCCGAACCTGCACTGCTGTTAGATGTATGGGTTACTCGGAGAAAGAGAGGTATGCACGCACCCTTCCCACTGTTCGATTGCGCCAATCCCACCCGTCACTGACATCTTCCTGTCTACCATATTATCCCACAACCTGTGGAGAGCATCAAGCCACTCATCCGACTTTGTCATCAACTTCACGCCCTTCTTCTCGATGCCGAGCAGATCTGCAACCGCAGTGAGGAGATACAATGCACGCACAGAGTGCCCCTCAATCGTCTGCTGTTCCAGTATCGGCGCATGAGATTGATTATACCAATGCGACCCGGCCTTGTTGTAAGCATTCGGCCGCTGCCATGGGCTCTCGTGCCTCTGCTCTGCTTCCCAATCATAGAAGAGCTTACCATCCTGGCCAACCGGATTTCCGCGCTCTTCAACAAAGTACCGCGCGAGCTTGTACGCATCTTCACTTCCTGTCTCGGTATACAAACGTAGCAGCGCCATCTCGATCTCCGGGTGGCCCGGGTAGCCATGTAGTTTGCCCTCCTCCCTGCCGAAGGTCTTGTTGATCAGACCAACATATCTCGCAAGAGGCTCAAGCAAAAGGTCGTTCTTGTAGTAATTGCGGTGTGCAAGCGCGGCCTCGATCAAATGGCCGCAATTATACAGCTCGTGCATGTCTCTGATGTTGGACCACCGGCCTTTCGGATCGACAACAGTGTAGTGCAGATTTAGATAGCCGTCCTCCTGCTGCGCAGAACGGAGGGTCTGCACCAGGTACTGCACGGCGGCATCAATCTCCTCGTCATAGTGGCTTTCGAGAAAGTAGCAAGCCCCTTCTATCCATTTGGCCAGGTCGCTGTCCCAGAAGAGGTGTTTTGGCACTGGCCACATGGAGTGGTCGTCGTACGTAGGGTGCCATTTCAACTCGAAACAGGTGTACCGTCCGGTCTTTTTGAATTGATCGAGTTGCGTTCGGAGTGTTGTGCCTGCGACTGTGTTGCGCCGCGTCGCAAGCATCGATGTTCCAGTGAATGTGGTGTTACGAAATGCCGTCTGTGGATGCGCCATAATGGGGGAGGGTGTCCGAGGCAAAGGACACCAGCGCTCTCAGTATGAACGTCTTTCGGCTTTACACTCACACTGATATGACGAAACGCATTGCCTGGCGTCAAGACAGGCTGTGGTGAAGCTCCATCCACCGGAGGGGGGGACGTCCATCGGAAGCTCCCCCGAGCATTCTTCTCGGTTCAAAGCCCACCGGAGCTCCGCATCTGTCTTTATTAAACTGCCGGTTCTGTCGAATGGGCCTCGAAATGGTATCGAGCAGGGGTTAGTCATAACGTGGCGTGCAATTCGCAACGGGAATGGGGGAGTACGCTTGTTTTCTCCGCATCCTGTGTCCAATAAGGTAGCGCTCACCCCGACTCGCATTCTCGGCAGTTTCTCCGCAAATGCATCATACCACATTCGATATATATCAGAGACTTGACATTCTTCGGGGACATCATGAAAGAGTTTATGAAGTGGAACGAGCTAATTGTTCCAGATCTTGTTCCAGCAACCACCCACGATGGGCCTGTTAGAGAAATTTCTGCCAAAGAATGACCGCTATGCGGCTTTGCTTCTTTACGGCATGGTCCTCGCGACATGCTTTAATGGTTATGATGCAGGCAAGTAAAGACCATCGCCGCCACGTCACATACGCTGATGGTTTGCAGGCATCATGACGGTCATTTTGGCTGACGAACAATTCATCGAATACTACAATGTGGACGCTGATCGAACAGGCACCATTGCCGTCGTACCGTGGGCTACCACGGGGCTGGCGCAGCTGTTCGTAGGCGGCACACTGGCCAGTCTCGTCGGGCGGCTCTGGGCACTGCGTATCGCCATAGTGGTCATGGGGGCTGGCATTGTTGTCCAGAGCGTGCCGAACACATACGGCATCCTTATTTTCGGTCGTCTGCTGACAGGCCTTGGCTTCGGCTGTGTCTATATCGCGACCACACTGTACGTGGCGGAAACAGCACCTCGCATGCTCCGTGGAAGTTTTGTCGGCACAGTCACGCAGTTTGGCTACCAGCTGGGGACGCTGATCGCTTTCTGGGCCGGTTATGGCCTGAGCTATGTCGAGCAGCCGTTCAACATTGCATGGCGGGTGTCGAATCTTCTCCAATTACCCATTGGTATAGCTTTCGTGATCCTCAGTTTCTGGTATCCGGAGTCTCCTCGAGTTTAGTCACCTTGGGCGTTTGTATGTGTGCACTCCGCTGACAACTCCTAGTGGCTTCTTGAGAAGCATCCCGATGATCCCGATCGAGTACTCAAAGTGCTTTGCAAATTGAGGATGGGTGACGAGAACTCGGACCATGTACTTGCCGAGTATCATGAGCTTCTTGCCGCGCAGCAAGCTCGTGCTCGGTTAGACACCGGGTACAAGGGTATCTTCAAGTCCAAAGGCATGCGAAAACGTCTGCTCTATGGCCTTTACGCCACCTCGCTTCAGCAGGCCGGTGGCATTGCAGCCCTGACTATGTACGCAGCGCTAATCTACCGGAGTCTTGGTTGTAAGTGGGGCTTTCTAGCAGAATTAGAGCTGTGAGTCTGGATACTGATGCGTAGTAGGGGACCAGGGTAGTCAGGCTCTGTCCATTAATGGCATTCAGGCCGCGCTTCAATTGGTTATTGTTTTCGTGAACACCTTTACCGTCGATAGGTTTGGTCGGAGGGCACTTCTCCTCGCTGGATTCGCAATTCAGGCCACTGCATTACTTATTCTGTCGTCCCTAACGACCGTATTTCCAGATAACAACAATAGCGCTGCCGCCGTTGTTGAGGTTGCGATGCTGTTCATCGTAGGCCTCACGTATTGCTGGTCAAATGGTCCAATTCCTCCAGCTATCGCATCAGAGGTAATCGAGTCACAATTCTGAGGGACTTTAGATTCAAGAAACTGACAGCCCAATCAGATCTTCCCCACGGAAGTCCGTGATAAGGCATTTGGTTTCTCGCTGCTTGGCCAGACCGTATGGCTCCTCGCGTTGACGCAACCATGGCCAAGGTTCAACGCGCAAGTAGGCGGCAAGAGTTACTGGCTGCTCTGTGGTTTGAATACGATGCTCTTGGTGAGTCGACGGACCGTTAACATGTGCTAGTAGATCAGCCGCTAACTCAGGCGCGTCAGGTTTCGGTGTATTTCATTCTTCCTGAGACGAAAGGCGTTTCGCTCGAGCGGATGGACAAGATCTTCGGTGAGGCGGATGCGGTCGAGGCTGGTGAGGAGAGACGTAGTAGGGAGAAGGCGGAGGTCCTGGAATTATCTACGGTGGAGCATCGTGAGCTTGCTGACGAGCATGGCACCGCGAGCATAAACAAGAATTCTTTCAGGCTCGCCTGAGCTGGTACAAGACCAGCAAGTGTTGTTGCCGTACAAGTAGGCGAAAATTGTGGTTAATGAAAGTTGTTGGACGTCGTGTATGACAGCTATGAACTTTGGCAGAACCCTGGCAAGTGGGGCTGATGGTCTGCAATTCAATGATTCATCAACAATAACATTGCGTCTTCATTACAACTCAACTCAAGCATCAAGTAAGATGCATCTGTTGGCACTTCTTCCTCTGTGCACAGAGAACGGGGCTCACACCGAGTCCACAACGCCCAGACTTGGCTGTGGATGATCATTGATCAGGGACTAGTCCGGCGGTCACGCGTGAACGCATACCATCCCTTAAACATCACCCCAGACAAGCAATGCTTGACCTTTCATCACACTCTTGACTCTTGCTGAGTGAGTCTATGTATGCCGTCCCAAATATGGACTATCAAGTAAATATGCGACGATGGACGTAGGAACACAATCAGCATCAGCCGCGGAGTCGATGCGTTGCACACGTTGCGAATGCTCCTTCAAGTAAGCTTTTCCAGGACCCGGAACGAATGAGTGCTGACAACAGTGCCGACGCCTGGAGCACTTAAGAAGGCATGAGCGTGTTCACGATAACAACAAGCGCTATGCGTGTAGATATTGCTCAAAAGGGTTTACCCGAAGGCAGGTCAAGTTCGAACTGAACGAGCTAACTCCGATTGACTGGGAACAGCGACATCTTGCGCCGTCACGAAGGAACACATACCGTCCCAATACAAGCTAGCAGTATACGCACAGTAAGCACTCGTGCTTGTGCTGAGTGTGCCAGATCCAGAGAACGCTGTACCAAGAGCAGTCCGTGTCAACGTTGTTTGACAAAAGGCCTCCGCTGCGCTTATCCACACACAAGCACTAGTACTCGCAGTGGCAATATAAGCTATCAAACACGATCTAACTTACAGGAAGTTGCGGAACCCCCTCAAGGTCCTCAAGCTGAAATTAACAATGGCATGGATGTCGCCTCAAGCCTGGATCGCGAGCCGGAGGCTCTGGTAGATTCTGAGCTGGCAATTGGATGCGACGCTCCATATCAGGAAACCATCCCCTTTGAGATTTCCGATTACTCTCAAAGCCAGATGCTGCAAACAGATATGGACTTGCCAATGAATTGGCTACCACCAGATCCTTCTCTCGCTATTGACTACGACAGTATCGTTGGTTTAGGTTTCGGATCGTTGGACTTCTTCGCTCTCCCAAATATTGCCACCGATGGTAGCAGCGTACAAAACAACGCTGCACAGGGGTCTACTGCAGCCCAGTTGAATGCGAAGCAACAGCATGACGACAGTACCGCAAGACTCAAAATACGCCTGCCCTTGGCTGGCGATCTGGATATCCTAAGGAACAACCACTATACCGAGGTCACAGAAAGTCATGTGTCGTCTTCATCTCCTTACTCAGCGGCGCACACCGTCTCTCCTAGTGAAGCACCAGGTGGATTGTATGCGACCAGTATCAATGGAGCTAGGATGCCCTGCACGATTAGGGCTCGCAGGGACAAGTCTTTGTTACCAGGCGCGAGACCTATACGACGATTGAATCAGCTTCGACATCATAAGCATTATGAAGCCGGCCACGATTTCTCTTTCCCAGATACAAATCACATCGTACTTGAGGGGCCACTTGACACGAACAACGGTAGCACGCATGCTGTTACTGTTCTCTTAAGCTCGACTTACGAAGATATTATGCAGGGATTCCGCAAGCTCTGCCTAGAAGAGACGTTCGGTTTTCACTCATACACTAGCTCAAATTTTCCAGACATATCCTCCTTGAATTTGTGCATTCGGCTATATTTCGAGAATTTCGATGCAACCATGCCCATCCTACACGATCAAGTCACTTGTATCAACGATCACTGGACTCTGGCTCTCGCCGTATCCGCGATAGGATGTCAGTACGCTGAGGCCGATGAGTATGCGCAGATGGTTGAGCCAATGCATGAGTTTCTTCGGAGGGCAATCACAGTCACAGTTAATACTGAGCCCATGGCAGCCCACGACCAGTATCAGAGACATCAGCTTGCTTTTACCCAAGCTAGGACACTAAGCCAAGTCGGAATGCTTTATTCTGGTTCGCCTAGACTGCGTTCATTCGCAATGGCCCAGCAAAGTGCTATGATCGAGCTAGCACGAAGTCTGATAGATTCGGAAGCACTACCTACAAGAACAGTTTACCAAGGTAGTGATGAACAAGCCTCTATACAGCTAGCTTGGAGAGAGATGCTACTCAAGGAATGCAAGCGCAGGATTGGATATTCCATCTGGGTGAGTTGCGATCGCATCTTTTATTGACTCGCCACAGCAGCTTATGACACTAGCTCCTCGATTGCATGGCAGTGTATCACTTCGGTCAGCAACTTTTCATGCCCTCAAGCATGATGTCTACACCCCTTCCCGATGATAGACTTTGGCATTCAAAAAATGGGGCTGACTCGCGCATACGGTCAGCCTCGTCGACACAAGGTGTGTGCCACTTCTCGGCTGTTCAAACTTCTTTACCAATCCACTACAGATACCCCCTCACTATCCGCAGCGACAATTATGTTGTTTCAGGAGAAGAAAGTCATGGCTGAACTCGGCCAGTTTGGCCGCGTAATCCTGCTGCATAGTGTCTATCGGGAGATCTTCCAGCTGAAGGACTGCTTCGCGAAACCACTTGGCAGATGGATTCCGTCTGTTCAACAAAATATTTTCACCAGCGATGCGGAAAATCTTACAAGCCCATCGCTTTATAATCGTGGAGGAAGGGCTCTGCTACACAGCTGGCGTAACGCGGCATTGGATTCTGTCGATGTGCTGCACTGGGCTGCTAATGGCACTATAGCCTTACACGCTGGTGCAGAACATCCCACTGTTCTCCATCTGCATCTCTCCAGAACTATTATACTCGCGCCATTTGATCAGATTCAAGCGCTGGTCAATTCTGTGGTATCCTTCTCACAGAATAGTACGACCGCAACCTTGGATGTTACTCGTCGCCAAGCAGCCGTTGACGCTGAACGCGATATACTCGAATGGGCGCAGAGAGATCAATGTAAAGCGAGACTTGCCGTGCTGCACAGCGGCTGCCTGTTCTGGCACATAAAACGATACAGCTGCAGGGCGTTTTATGAACCAATGGCTGTCTTCCTCGCCACATTAACAATCTGGGCTTACAGCTCATATGTATCAAGAACGGCTGGAGCTTCCCAGGAGTCATATGATGGAACGAACGACAACGCGGGGAATGACTCACTACCTCAGCCTTCTGGAGAGAGCGAATCGGACAACGAGGATGCCACGCACTCTCAATCTGAAGAGGAGACCGAACAAGCGCCGACTTTCATACACCTTGATCGGCCCAACGATGACGAAATGGTACAGGCCTTTGTTCGCTTTGGCACAGCTTCTGCTATGAGAGCCAACATTGCAGGTGTTGGAGATATATACTCACCGAAGGGCCCAGCCAGGATATTAAGGGAAGGTCGAAAGATAATGAACACCGTCTCTTCAGCTTGGGGCCGGACTGGCAATTACTTCAACATACTGGAGGTACTCGAGCAAGTTTCATCAGGTCGAGTGGCTTTAGACTTCGAGCGGAACTAGAGGTGTTACGATCTATTGCCGGCAACTCCTATGCAAGATTTGCAAAACACTCGCGCACCGCTAGTGTGCAGCGTCCGAGAGAACTTGTCTCTGTTCTGGGCAACTAGAACAGGTATAATAGCTCAAGGCATCTCAGAAGCTTAGACAGAGCAACCTCGGTGGTCATCGTGGGCACCACAACGCTGCCCACCCGAGCTTTGACGGGCAGATCCATCGGCAACATCAGCGGACGGAAAAACCTGGCGTCATCGTATGTGCTCCAGAAGCAACGCACTTCTGGCCAACTAAAGTCAAGGAATTACAATTTGACTTTTCCATCCCCCCATCCCGTTGTGTAATCAAGTCCGACCGCAGACCACCAAAACACTCTCAACTTGGTTGATACCGTAGAGAGCGTTATTCATCTCACAGAAAATCAACTGCCTCTCTTATTAACAGGAGTAGAAATAACCATCCCTGATGTGCATGTATTTGAATCCAGCTTCCCTCCCCTACCCCCAAAAGTTCCTCCCACTACGGAAGCGCCAGGTCTTTTTCAGCCTCGCCAGCTCGTATCGAGGCAAGCCAATGCGAAAGGCCCGGTGTGAAGATGGGAGCATCAGTACCGGAACTTTAGGGTCGATCGTCGCCGGGCGCCGGGAGAGATGGGTGCAGAGGCGAAGCGGGGCACATTGTGTGGACTCGGCGACACGGAACAACGTCAGCAGAGCACCAAGATACGACCTCGACTTAGCGAAAGATCAAATTTTCTAGGTGTTGAGAGGTGTTCGAGTGCACTGCTCTTCACTGCATGCCTTTCATATCTCAACAGTACGATACTCGTATGAGGTCACCTGAAGCGGCACAGGATCTAGGCAACCACAAAAGTCATGCCACGAAAAGGACAACGCAACTTGTTCGTGAAAGACCATCCCCACTGACCTGACTATACAATCGAAGGATTAGAGACATTTATGCGTTAAGATTCCGTAACCACTCTTTTTCTGGTATCCCAACCATGCGAGCGATCACAATTGTTTCGATTCTAGCCTCCATCGTACCGTATATGGCTAGCGCGCGTTGGACACGCAATGATACGTGTCCGACTGAGATAGAGACAACCATACCAAATTACAGATTGGAGTTCGGTTCCATGGTGTCAGTGCATGAAGCGCTGTCTCAATGTCCCAACATCTCGTCCCTCGACTTGAGAGTCACACTCATCGGCTGTAGTGGGTGGCCTGATCGCTGGAACTTCCCTTTCAAGTACAATGGCGGGGACAAATACCCAGATCTGAAGAAGCTGAGGCTTAAAGGCTACGATTTCAGTAACTCAGACGATGTTCGCCCGCCGTGGCAAATGCCTTTGCAAGGGAGGAGTGATGCTGAGGCATGGACCTTTGGCCTATATGATTGGATACGACGAGGGTACTGGAAGCCATGGCTGCGAGCACAGATTTACGGATATCCATCATTACCCCCTCTGAAGTCTAATCTTGATCTCTGGCTCGGAGCAATGAACTGGTCGGCGATCGAGGAACTCGCCATTAGCGACTGCAGTGACGAACTCATCGAAAAACTGCCTTCCCATTTGCACTCGTTGCGTAAGCTAGAGTCCACAAACATCTTGTTTGTTGAAGCTTTACCAAACAACACACTTGAACGCCTGACTTGGATTGGACCACATAGGCGCGGCAATCTTGACAGTATTCTTCAGCGTCAAGGTAAAAGACTACGGGAGCTAGAAATCAGAGATGACGAATTGGACTGGTCATATATGTGCAGCAAGTTCAATGTGTCCATCATACCAGATATGGCACCAAATCTCACACACCTCTCGATCAACATCCTCCGAAACGGGTCCTGGCCTCCCGAGCCGTTCCGTGCAGTATCTCAGCTATCGCAATTAGAATCACTAATCATCTATTCCAACATACAATCCGAGTGCCAAGGACAGATGCCTGAAGAGTACACCAGAGATTGGCTCAAATGGAGAGCCGAGCATGGCGAAGGCTACTGCGTTGGCGAAGATCGATTCCAGAAGCCATTACTTAACGAAAGTAGCGCCGAGGAGCTTTACAACTTCATAAAAGGAAGCAATCCTCGAGGTTTGCTTCAGAACGTAACATTTCGTATCGGGGATTGGACACCAATCTGGGACGGCCCTCTTTACAGTCCACCTTGGATGGAGGGCAGGAAGGTCGAGATTCACTGTTCAGAGGTCGGTAAGGAGAAATCTGAGAAACACTGTGAAACGGTACAATCCTACGGGTACTGGCCGCCAGAACTGAATAGCAAGGGTGGACCGAGTTGGATGTTTGAAGACCAGCTGTGGGATTTCGGAGAGGAGGTTAGTCAAGAACCTGCTGAACCAGATATGAAATGACCGTTCACTCTCAAACATGATGTCAAGGGCTAGTCTTGGAATTTCATCATTTGAATAAATCATGCATGTTTCTAGCACATCCAATGCCCCATCCGGATGAGTCTGAGTCCTAGCCTGTAAAGTCCCAATCCCTTTATTTGTGCGCTATGGGCAACCATGCTAACGCGATGTATCCTGGTGTCGAGCATTCCTGACGGACGTACTGCGAAGGCTTAGTCGCGGTTGTGGATGCAGCGCCAGCAGCTAGCAGAGTTGCAGCCACTGCAGTGCATCACCCAAGGAAGGTAATTCGCACCGCAACCTTGGCAAGTTGCTCGTGGTTGTCGGGCCCAGTCATGTACGTGATGTGCTGGGGCTTGGACAGGACGAGCGACCGGAGGCTGGGCCACTGTTGGGCGAGTGAGGTACTGTTCATCCCACTGAGGGCAGGAGCAGCGCTTCCAATGTGTTCCACAGAGGTAGCAGAACTCGTGCTTACATCGACAACTAGATCTCTTAGCTTTTAGTCCATCTACAATTGAGCTCACTCACGTCATATGGAAGCAACCTGTTTCCAGCTCGACCATGTTGTTGCAGTTGTTGCAGACCTGCCACTTACTGCGCTTCGCAACATCCATCAGAAGCTGTACGTGAGGATCGTTGGGACAAAGTCCGTCATGGCTCTTGTTCTTGCACTGTATACAAGTCTTGTGCTCGCAAAATACGCAGCTGCCAATGTCGTCGACGATTTCCTTGGGCCGAATGAACTTCGAGCAGTCGGCATTGGCACAGTACGTAGGGTTTGGCGTAGCCAACTCCTCGACCTTGAGATCGAAATCCTTAATAAGCTCCTTGGGCAGCATTGCGCGGCATGTCTCGAGTGGAATGGGCTGTCTGCAGCATCGTGGTGGGAAAAGAGTCGGATTCAAGATGGCGCTGGTGAAGAGATCCAGAAGGCATGTGCGACAGTAGATGTGCATACAATGCAGGTGGATTGTATCTTTGACAGGCCAAGGCTCAAAGCAAGCATTGCACTTGGCAAGTACCTCTGAACTCAAAGTCTTCCTCGCTTCGTCAGCTGCGATCGTACGAAGGCCTTGATAGGGTGACCGGTCAGCAACGATATGCTGCACAGAATTTTCCTCGGGTGCAGAGTCAATGTTGTCTTGATCGAAGGCAGATGTATATAGTTGCTTTGCCATCTCCCACTGGGCGTCGTCTTCATCGTTATAGGGTGTATCAAGCGGACGGGATGCAGTATCTGCGCCACTAAGCGACAAACCAGCCAGCCCCATAGCAAGTTCGTGGTCGCCGGCTATTTGCTTCTCTTCGTTCAGAAGATTCTCAATCGTGACACGTTCCTGGTGCTCTGTCCTGAGGATGCTGATCACTAGGATTTGACTTTCCAACTCCATAAGTTGCTGGACCAAATCGTGCTGAATCCTGTCAAGGTTAGCGACTCCGTCAATAGCTCCCTGTCCCATGGATTTGTCAATAGTACGCAGGATCTCTGCAATGTCTTCGAGTTGTAGCTGTATAGCTACTTTGGCTGTTCGAGGATCAATCACTGCGAAATCCATTGTGATGCTTGTTGCCAGCGGTGGGCAGTTGTAATACCGGCTGGGAACGAGCATGTGTGAAATCTCCCGGTTGTCTCGATTAAAAATGCCGGCATCGGGCCGGACTTAGTGAAGGTGAAGGCAGCCTCAACACTGGTTCCGCACGTCACTAGTGAATGAATGAGCTTGTTAATTTGAAGTTCATTGTGAAAGACGTTGTAATGACGTCAACTGTATGCTAGCATCGAGTTTTCCAGAGCGGTGGGCTTGGAAACTCATGTGGCCCGAATTGATGACATCTGCGAAGCGCCTTAGGCTGCTGCTGTGTAGTCGCACCCTCACGTTGAAAAGGAGTATGACCGTTAACACGTCCAAACAATCACGAGCTCAAGCCCGCATCTCAAATCAGGTTATAACGTTTTTTTAGTTCTCGTGATTTCACTCGCTTTGTCGTTTGAGGCTGTCGTGTTCGAAGGTGACAGAGCTAGGATGCAGTGGCCATCATACTTGCTCACTCGAGCGATTCTTTCACTTCCGGTGTGCACATAAGCGCGAACCCTTGACAGATGGTTTGTCTACAGTATGAGAGCGCGAGAATTTTCGTCTTTCCTTGTTCATCTCTCAACATCCACTCTCAACTCGAGCCTTGACTACACCTTCCCGCGTTAATCTGCCCATTCTGGCCTAGCTCAAAGCACCCCTTCAGATTGGGGGTTGCACCTTCCTCTTCCCTGAGTTCTCAACACCAACCCGTCCAACACCTGTTCTCACCATGAGCAACTCGGCTTTGTTCTGGGCTGCAAAGTCCAAAGGCATGAAATCACCTTGTTCGCAGGCTGGAGTTTCCACTCCCGACGCGCAACACGAGTCGGCGAACAAAATCGTCCTCTCTGTGAAAGGTATTTCGCCCCCTCCCCAATCAAACACTCGTATTGACAAACCGTGAGGCGCCACCAGTGGCATCAAGAAGACCAACTGGGCTGATAGCGACGACGAAGAGGAGTTTCTTGCTTCCTTCAACTCATCTGCGTGCATTCAAGAGCTCGAGAAGACTCTCGTTGCTAAAGATGCCCGTATCACCGATCTGTTGACTTCGCTACAAGAAAGTAATGTCCGCATTGTCGAGCTAGAGTCTGCTTTGGAGAAGCAAAACTTTCACATCACCGGGCTCGAGGGCGCTTCCGACGCTTATGCTGCTCAGATCAAAGAGCTGAAGAGCGAGAACCATAAGAAGGCTCTCCAGGTCGAGCAGCTTGTTGGAGATGTAGTCGAGAGAGATCGACACATTGCAGCGCTCGAGACCGAGGTCGACGAGCAATGCGCGACAATTGCCGATCTCGATCTGGGTGACAACTCAACACAAGTCTCGTCGCATGATGCTTCAGAGGCTCCCAAAGCCATTTCCACAGTCACTGTTCCGCAGAAGGTCAAGGTCAAAGCGAACGTCGTTGACTCACGCCAGCAGGCAATGCGGCTTGAACCTTTCAACGAGTCAGGCAGCGGTACTGCAATCACTACCCTTGAAACTTCAGCGCTCACTGCCGAAGCTACAGCTGGTCCGGCCGCCAATCTGTCGATCTTTCCAATCTTTGCCACCGCGTCAACGGTCAAGCAGACTATACCGCCACCACCTGCACCCAAACTCAGAATGGCGGTAGACCTGGCCAAGTTTGCAAAGAAGTCAACCACCAAGCCGATTGGGTCGACGAAAAAGACAGACACTACTTTGTCCAACGCTAGAAAGGATGGACCCGCCCCTACTATTGACACCTCGTCGGACATTCGAACAAAGAGCCTTGAAGAACGTAAGCTGTTCGCAAACGGTCCCAAGGTCCAAGTGAAGATGGGCGAGATCGCTCTTGCCACGGTACCTAAGTACGCTTTGATGCAGTGCTCAGCCAAAGCATTCAAACACTTCTCGGAGAACACCGAATCTACATCTTTTGATCTGCCTGCCGGTTCCATGAACGCTACCGCAGCGACCGCACACTTGGAGTGGATGAGGGAGATGACCTTCCAGCATCGGGTGTACTCCGTTACGCTCCACTCTGACGAGAAGTTCGATGACAAGAATCTCCAGATCTGCCGCGCTTCAAGGGTCCTCGGTCTTAACCACATGTATGTGGGCCACTTCACGAAAATCTTCTGTGACCGTATTCGCTCCAATACCGTGTCGAATAGTCTCCTGTTCAAAATCGCCGCGGCTGCCTATCCAGAGAACGACCCCATCTATGACTGCCTTGCGAATAATCTAGCCAACCTCCGTCTACACGGAAACCTCCAGAATCAAGCTGCCATTAAAGCTCTGCTTCAGCACAGCGAGGACCTGAAGGCTAGGGTGGAGAAGATCGAAGAGCGTATGCGCAAGAAGCATAACGAAGCTAGGCCCGCCAGGGGTCCGAAGGTCGTTGACGTGTGTCACAAGATGAACGTTTAGGTTCTCGTGAGATTTGAGGCATTATTATGTTACGGTGGACAAGGCGAAGGTTCAACGATGTCTTGGGCACATATACACCTCGTGCCGCTTATGGTGATGTACAGCTCTATTGGCGGACGCAACGCACGCAATTAAGATCTTGTGAAGCTGTCAGCCCACTGCCGTACTCCGATAGTGCCAAAAAGCAATGAGTAGAACAGCTCTTAGAAATTCTCACATGGCCGTTCCACTTCCTGTTACCACCTAAGTCGCACGTATCAACCTTCGCTCAGCACTAACATCCGGCGACAGCCCCTTCAAAACCTGTGTTAGCTCTTCCGCCGCCGCCTCAAGATTTTCATCCGAGCACGGCTCCAACGCATCCAGAATAAATAGTACCCTCGTCGTCGCATCACTGATGCCTGTCCGCGAGCACTGCCGCCAGTTCCACCTCCTACATGTGATGCCCTCATCATCACACCACACGACCTCGCCCACGGGCGGATGCTCCGTGATCTTCTCCCCCGCAGCCGTCGTCTCAAACGCCTCCTTTCCCGTAGCCCTCACCAGCACAGGCGCTCCGACGTACTTGTCCAGGTCCTCGCCTCCGAATGGGATCTGATACTTAACGCTCATGGCGTTATAGATATCCGTAAGTCGGTTCACCCGCGGCAGGCCGGCCTCGGTGCGGCGCAGAAGGGACTCCAGACTCGAGCGGTCTTTTTTGGGTTTTGCGCCGAACGCCTTGTAGGTGTCGCGCCAGGCTGCGACGTGGGGGATGTCGGTCACCGATGTCTGGGCGAGGGCGGTGCGGGCGCTGTTTTCGGCGGACTGGAGAAGCGCCTCGGATTGAGCATCGCTGGGGCCGGGGGGGATGTTGGAGACAATGAGGAGGAGGGCACGGTAGTCGGGCCGCAGGGTGAAGATTTCTGGAGACACTTTGGCAAGGTCTAGCAGGGTGCGGGATCCGGTGGACATGTTGGGTTGGAGATGAGTAGTGTTGCTGTTACGCACAATTGTTGTAGTGAGGATCGAGTGTTGTACGATCCTGAGGTAGATTTGATCAGGGAGAGAGAAAACTAATTTGTTGCAGATCGCAAGTTGTTGCTCGTTCTTTGTAAAGATAAATGTATTCGACGAGTTGCGCTAGTAACGCTAAAACTTAGGATGTCAACCATTACGCCCTTTGACCCCTTTGACGCAATAAACGCCCACGTGACTGTGCGCAGTCTTCGACAACGTGGTAGCACCTGTTTTGGCGCTGTGCAGTGTCTGAACCAGAACGTAGGAAAACCCCCCGGTTTGTGGTGTTATGTGACAGCGTGGGTGGTAAGTGAGGTTCAATCGGAGTACAAAACGTATGGTAAAACGGCTGGTACTGATCCTCCGTAGCTAGCTGGACGATGAATACCGGGTACGTGATCGGTGACACCAGGGAGCATGATGACTTGCCGAGATGAGGCTTGTTGAGCAGAGATGAGATGCCTGAAGGTTTAAGGGAGAAGTGAACCTATACCCGTAGCAAGGTCGCTGGGTTACCAGTGCTCTGGCTATAGGTGACCGGCAAAATGTGTGGACCCCCCTTAATCTGGTAGACTACGTCAAGGGCCGCTCCTGATTGACTGACCATTTCTCACAATCAATCAGAAGCAAGTCACAGTCTAGCGTACCGCACTTGGGTCCATACATCCCACCGACGAGGATACAATGGTTCGCTCGTATACCCCTCGATAGAATCCCGCTTGCAGCTATCAACGACATGGCTTCTCCGCGCTCGTTTGTAGATACCTTGGCCTGCGGAACTGGTGCAGTTTGCTGTGCAGAACCCATCCAAGGGCTTACGGCAAAGTCTGCATCGGAGAACTAGTTTTTATCATCGTTGGCTTGAAATTAATCAAGGCTATCCAATCCTGTCGTGTTTTGGTCGGAACCCGTGATGCCAATGAGTGCGTCTTGTGCTCCGCCCGAGGCCCAATCGAGAAGCTGTTTCATCCATCCTTCCTCTTCCAATGGCTCTGCATGTCGTCTCAAATGGTCGTGCGGGCTCGTTAGCGTTGTCTCATGGCTTATCGAGATACCTGCAGGTGTTAGTTGTTACTGATAGCATCATAAACCGTGAGCGATGAATTGGAGGGCGGGGCGTACGATTGTCCAGCGGATGTAGCAGGAGGTTGCCCAACAGCCGAATCGCGGGATTGCTCGGCGCATGCTGATCGACCTTTGCCTCTTCCGAACTCCATATTTAGGGCTGCTAGAGCCTTCATATCTTCAGGCGTCTTCCAATAACGTGCACATTCATACGGACCTTTGTGATACGCATCGAAATGCTTTTGCAGGGATCTGATGGTTCCTTTCTTGCATAGACAAGAATCTACAGGACATCGCATTGGCCTGTTTTCAATTTTGTGGAAAACGCTTAGATGCTCCTGGAAACAAGTGTCCCATAAAGGACGCTCGAATTCGCAGTCCATGCAAATCACCCCGACAGAGCTTTTGTGCGCCACAAACAGGTGGTTCACTAGACCCTGAATACTCTTATCTTCTTGCATGCACTGAGTACATGCCAATCGCGGACTGTTTGTCGATGTGCTGTTCGCAAAGCTTGACGCCGTGGTAGGTCGCTTGTCACCTTGATGAGTCTGAGACGCACCAGGAGTTGGTGCAAGGGTTTGCTCTTCTTCCATTCCCAATCGGGAACATCTATCACAAGCGCATGGGGAAGGGCGGTCTGCCATCCCCCTGCAGTAATGACAGGTCCTCTTCCATTGAGCGAAGCCTTTTGCATCCTTTACAACATCGAAGGCTTTGATGAGTGAATGGACGCATCCTGCACATTGGCGAGGCGTCGAGCTGACGCCTGGCGGAAAGGGAAGGTCCGCAAGTCGTGTCATACTTCCAGCTGAACATGAGTGGCGATGAGAGCTCCCATTGGTGGAGGCTGCCGTCAGTGGAATGTTCAAAGGCGTTTTTGGCTGCATACCATTATGTGTTTGGCCAATGCGCTGAGGTTCCACAGAAGTCGCATTGATAACGGGAGCTGTTTTGCGCGTGGTACCTTGGGATCTCCATGGGTGAAATGGCACGTTCACCTCCTCCGCACCGTGTGTGGGCAACACATCTCTGCGATTCTGACGTCCACTACTCGGTTCACCAAATCTCAACTCACGGAGTTCATCGTTTCCCAAGCCGTTCAAGAAGAATTCAGTCGCCGCACTTGCTTGACATTCTCCAGAGGGGGGTTCGAGTTCTAGGTCTCCAATGCTGCTGTCAAATTCGTTGACTGGATGGGATAGAGGACTTTGCTCGGATATTGTGCCTGCCAGTCCGGTAGATATCACTTGCTGTTTTTCATCCTGCGGTAACTCAGGCGTTATTCGCTTAGCTCCTTGCTCAGCGCCGCGCTTCGGATATTCGATATCACTACAACAGTTTGGAAGGCGCACCGCCTTGAGGTAACCCAACCAGGCATCACAATCTTCCGCCGATACGTAGTCAGTCCGCTGCTCCATGCCACCTGCCAGCCTTTGCTTGCGCTTGCCGGTAAACTCTGCTCGTTCGGCCTGGTGGCCCTGAAAGTCCTGGTAGGTGGAGAGGAGCGAGGACATGGAGCCCTCGAACTTCGACAACTTGAAAAGCGATTCCAGAAGAGGGCTTGTGGGCGGGTCTTGAATGTGCACCCCCGCAGTGCGCAACTGACTGAGCCAGTCAGCGCCCCAGTTGCGATTGATGAGGGATATATGAGCGGCGGCGGTCGCCGTATTCTCCAGGGAAGGTCGCGAAGGCTCTGGTGTACTTGGATCCTGGTTTGCAGAGACGTCGGATACAGTGTCCTGCGCATCCTCTTGCACCGTTGAAGAACCAAGCTGTGTCCCTCCATTTTCCAAGTGGGCTATTCCAGTCTCCTGCGAATTTACATTTAGAGGCTGTTCCTGGTTGGCACTCTTTTCACCTGACATGGATTCTAAAGTTTGAATGTCCATCAGGCCTACCGGACCCTTAGGATCAGGGTCAGGGTCAGGGTCAGGGTCAGGGTCAGGGTCGGGCCGGGTATCCTCGTTTGCATTGTCGTCATTCTGAGTATTTTGAGGTGGATGAAAAGATCTGACTGTCCTTGCACTCGCATTAGTCCTTGCTATAGAAGACAATGAGCCTGCGAGCAGTGCCGTAGAAGCAGGCACCTGATCTCGAGAAGCCGAGCGGAGACTTGATTTGCCTATCAGCAGGTGCCCAGGTCTCGCACTTCCAGATGCTACCGAAGCGTCTTTACTCTGTACATTAATCTTGTGTACTTGGGTCTTGTCGGTTTGCAGGGTTGGATCAGGTGACAAGGTGCGCCTTCCACTCGAAGAACGCTGCCTCAAATCTCTTTCTGAGACTGGCGTTGGAAGATGATTGGCCGCTATCATCTCCCGTTGATCGGCCTGAGCCACTCCTACATCATCTGCTCTCGCTTGAGCCCACATGTTTCTTACGCTGGTACGCAAGGAATATCTGGCATGTTGCTCAGGAACAAGAGGCGTTACTGTCTGGATGAGACTGCGGCTGCTGCTCTCGCCACGCAGAGTTCGGTTTGAACTCTTAGTCGACACTGACATGCGCTCTCTGTTTCCACGAGAGGAATTTTGGCTTTGGGATCGAGTTGTATTGTTGCCAGCAGTTTTGCGCCGCTTCTGTAAGTCTGTTCGCTCGTTTCCTTTCCGTTTTGATGACGAGCGAGTGACCATACTACTTGTCTCCTGAACGGAAGCAGAACTAAAGTGAGCGGAGCTGGTTGCTGGAGTAGCTAGACCTATGTGGGCATCAATTTGGGAAACCCTTCCTGACTCACGGCTGCGTAGCGCTGCTGGGGGGCCTGCGATTGTACTTGTAGACCTGTGTTCCTCGGGTGGGGGGCTTGATGAATTCTCTCGTTTTATCGTAAACGTAAAAGGCTGCCGCTCCTCCATTGTCCCACCCTGTTCAAACACAGGCTGATCGGGTGAGGGCTCTCGCTCCCTATTAGCGTATCCAGCCCACAAATCTTTGCGCCTCGCATCCTGTTCCTCGCTCTGGTTCTCAGTCAAAGTCACTGTATGAGCAATGTGCTTCTCCGGGTTCTGGACTGACGTAGCGATCCACTGCCGCACAGCCAATGAGATTCTGCAAGACTTAGTAAGACCTTCACCCGAATCAGCCTTTGGGCAAGGGGATACCTACCGGTCTCGGTCTTGTGGCCATTTTGGCGCCGTAGCATGTCCATCCTCTGGCTTCGCATTAAAAAGATCTGTCCTGCAGTACTTCCGATGACCCCAAATCTCATCGCCCCAACGTCTTGTGACAAGAATGTGATCTACCAGATCCTCAAACAGGCCGCGCTCACTGATTTCCTCGCCATCAACGACAAGGGCATGTTTTGTATACTCGTCGAACCATTTGTCGGGATCAGAAGTGAAGTCTTTGATCCACGCGTTGATCTCATTTGCGAAATCCTCTACTCTAGGATCAAGATAAGCCTTTGGGATTGAGCTGTTGTTTCTGCTTTCGAAGGGAAGCCAGAGGCGACGAATGTAATCCTTGGGGCGCTCAGCTTGAATCTTCTCTTTCTCGAAGCCAAGCAGATAGTGGGGGTTAGGATTGTCCTCAAGACCTCCGGAAGCTTGAAGTGCTTGCTGGTTGAGCAGAAAGGCTCTAAGCGCATTGCGGCTTTCAATCGCCGACGGCTTCCCTTTTCTCAGTAGCAAGTGGCCGACGCCAGCCGGAGAATTCGTTGCGCTCATGAGGAACCGAAGCGCGTCTCGACTCCGCTGTCAAAGCGTCGCGTTAGTGTCGCGTCAGTGTGGCTTGACGCATTTGTTCCGTCTTTGTTGATGGCGGAGGATGGGTTGACGGCGCCAATGTTGTTTAGTAAATGGTAAGCGGGGGCGTCTGGTGGACGATGCGTTTGCGCGACAACGGGCTATGGTCTACGAAGATACTATGCAAAGTTGTCAACTCTAACGCCCGAAAAAAAATCCAACAACAGGACATTGTTTGACCTGCGATAAAGCGCTGATTCTTTGATTTTCGCATGCTTTAATCAAATGCGCTGCGCGCGTCGTCAAAGCTGCAGACTGGAGAAGACACAGCCAAACGTGCCGTTGGCACTCCGCAAGGAGAGAGCGAAGCTCAAAACGCAATGCAACCTCCTTCCAATCGAGAGAAAGATGCACGCGACAAGTGCACGCCCATCCAACACCTCATCCGTAGTCTATATGTAGCGCGAACGAACGTTCGCCTGCCCCACAGTTCCCGGCGCTTCCCCCAACCACATGTGCGCAGTACAAACTATTGACATACTATGATTGTACCTGGGTAGCGTTCACGATCATGATCTGTGGCAGAAGTCTACCCCATCTTGAACTCGGGCATGTCAGGAAGGTGACTGGACGCAAGCTGTCAGGCCCCAAACACGTCGATCGTCCATGAAACCGCACCGCGACAACATCAACACCAACGTCAACTTCACCTGCTTCTCACTGTGCTTCACGCGTAAAGAACAACACAACCACTGACCCTCTGCTCATCGCAGCATTCATCAGCTCAAAGACGCGCTCCTGACGCGTGCAAAACTACCGACAGCTCATCAAGCAGCAGACGTCATTGCCAGCACCCAAATATGTTCTGCACGTAACCTCCAACACCACCTCGTTGTGTTCTAATCCTTCCAGCACTAAACTCCACCGCAAAATTGCACCATGTGACCCACCTCCCACCGTCTACAACGGCCGAACGCGCGCTCTCCTGCCTGCAGAACCACGACCTCCTCATTCGTCTCGACCCCGAACTTGCACACTACGAGACGCTCCCCTCGCCGCCCGATGCGCCCCAAACTAAGCGCTACAAAGTAACAGACCACATGCACACGCTGCCCAAGGGGCTGTGGGACACAACTGTCGCGTTTGAAGCGGACATCACCAACACGGCGGACGGGATCGAGTGGGGGATTCGCGCGCCGCTGGGGCTGGTGCAGCGCACGACGTGGCGGGTTGTTAGGCGCGAGACCCTTGGGGAGGAGAAGGGAGCGCTTGTCACGGAGGAGGGGGAGGGCGAGTGGAGTTTGGTCGAGGATGTGGAGATCAAGGCGAATAGGATGCTGGTTGGGACCGTGAAGGGGAAGTGCGAGGCGAATTGGAGGGGGGTGCATGGCAGGTTTGTGGGGCATCTGAGGGATGGGACGACGGCTTAGAGAGGCGCCGGAAATGTAGAAGTATACAGTTGTCAGCTAGCGCTCATGCCGATAGTAGATGCGTGTTTATGTTTATTATTATACTGATCAATGTGAAATCTTAATGCATGACATCACACAACGCGTTGGGCTACTCAAATAGCTATCGCTGCATGCGGGGTTCGGAGGTGCTCCAGGGCTAAGCTCTGGCCGCAATTGTGGGGAGCTGCTACAGATAGCCCATCAACAACATTGAAGCCTCCGTATGCTTCAAAGCTTCTTCACAACTTCACCATTACCGTGAGCTCACATCACAAGACATGGCAGCTCTCTTAAGTCAAAAGACGCCGCCTGGGCTATTCATCGCGCAAGCAGTCGGCATCACAGCAAGCGGGTATCTTCTCGGTGAGCACCTAGCTAAAGCTCCAACTACCAGACCTCAAAAGCACACACACACACAAATACACCTACTAACAAAGCACACCCAGGTCAAAATGCAGGACTCACACTCAACGCCGTGCCCGCCATAATGCAAGCCCCCGCCCCGCTCGCCGCAAAGCAATGGTTCACGATCCTCAATAACGGCGGTTTCTACGGCCGTCCCCTCGCCATCCTCAGCGGTCTCGCATCCGCGTATATCGCCTACAACCGTACTTGAACCCTCCTCTCCTTGCTCCTCCATGTACCGCCCAGCTAACACCCCACCCAGAGGACCCCTCTTCCCTCCCCTTCAGGCTCAACATCGCCGCCGCCCTGCTAATCCCCGGCATCGTCCCCTTCACGTTTGCCTTCATCGTGCCGCTGAATAACAAGCTCGAGGCGCGGATGCGACAGCTCGAGTCGCGCTCGCTGGAGGACAAGGCTGTGGAAGCTGGTGTTGCCGAGGAGGAGACGACGCATGCGTTGATTGATCGGTGGGGAGTATTGAATCTGGCAAGGGCAGGGCTTATTGCGGTGGGCGTCGTTTGTACAGTTGTTGCGGCGCTGGATAAGAGGGAGGTTGTAGGTTTCAGAGCTGTGGGGTTAGGGAGTAGTGCGAATAGGCTTGGTTGAAGGGATGGTGAGTTGAAGGTGTGGTTCTGTACCTTAGTCGCATGTTTTCTTCTTCTTTTGGCTAGAATTGATGGAGGAGGAAGTGATGACTGCGCCAGGTCATTGTGGAGAGATGACTATGCTGTGTGAGTCTATTTGTCCGCCTTTCCGAGCCACCAGGTTTCCATGGTAGCCCTTATTGCAAAGCAGCGCAAGCTTTGAGAAACAACAAGCGGTCGTGCAACGACCTTGTATGCAACGTCGATAAATCAATGGGAATTTCGGCTTTGCGCTGCCTCCCTCCATACTGAGATGACATATTAGACTAGAGGTGGCTTACCAGAGTACACGGAGACAGCACTAAATGATGGCAACAAGGTTGCTCCGGAGAAAAGCAAGCAATGTATTTGTCTGATGGACATTTCTTTGTAAACGCTGTCTCTCTCAACAATCGATCTGAGCTGATCATTACTGCCGCTGCGCAGATGTGACGAGTGAACATGAGAATCCAGTCACGTGACTGTCTTGTTTCTCCACCTCGCAACAATCACTACACGTTAGCCATCACTCCTTAGCTAATGAATTGCAGTCCCTACTTAATCTTGCAATTCAACCTCACCACAGGCTTCAGCTATCCGTACGCATGAGCATCAAGTCGCAAAGTACCACTCTTATCGCGCGACAGGTCACGCAGCCCCAGGTCTCAGCCTTTCTGCCAATCAACAAGTCCATCAGTGGTGTGCTGTTCATGCGCAGACTTCAGGCTGACATCTGACCTTCACGCCCACACGCCCACACGCCCAAAAAGCTGCAGCGCGCAAAGCTCGCTTGGCCTTGACTTGATCGTCAAGGAACTTGCCCTTGAAGCTCAAGATCAGCAACACAGCAGCGGTAGACTGCAAGGGCCCTCCACCGGATGTTGCAGCCAGCGGCTCATTGATTCGGGACCGTTCCTGGGCGCGCTGGGCTCTCCACGCTTGCTTCGTCTCGCGGTGTCAAATTGGTGGGATCGTCCGTTCGCGACTAGTGCGCGTTTGCCCTGCATATCGCGGCACCGTGAGCCGCTGGTGGCGAACCGACCGAGAGTTCGTCCTGAGGAAGTTGCGACTGTGTGTGAGAAGCTGAAAGCACCGAGCAGTCGAGCCTGACGGCATCGTTCATGTCTGGTTGGCAAGCTGTGATTGTCAGTACACGCGACAGTTCGCGCGAGATGGTCGCTTGACCGGCGCCTCCCAGAGAATGGTGCCGGTGATCCAGCAGGTGGCGCACGTGGACGAGTGGGTCGCACCGTCGTAATCGATAGCCAACGATAGCGACGATAACAACGGCTGCCGCTGCTGTGGAAGGTGAGCCTTGAAAACACAAGATCTCTCCAAGTTGGTGTTCAAGCTGCTCTACCTATTGCTCTGAGATGCAAGCAAACACACTACAATACTAGTCTCTCTGCATGTCCAAGTCTCGCCTCCGCGGCTGAGGCTCGTCGACCCACGCCTCGCCTTCTAGCGCTCACATCGGCGCTTGTCCGGGCCTCCGCTCCCCGCTTTCTAGAACTGGGGCTGTATCTACCAAAAACCGCGCATACCCAACCACCTGGTTGGCTGCCATCTTTTGTTTTTACTCCTGCTTGGTCTGCAGCAGAAACACGTACCTGGATCTTGGACCCGTCCTCCACGTTATCTTGGTGGTTGTCTTTCATCATAACGAGATATCACTGGGACCCTTCTTCCCCGCACGCGTTCGGGCCCCATTGCCCAGCAGAATGGAGCCGACATCCATTGACGCCGTGGTCCTCGAGCATCCCGAAGACATGGGTGCGCCCACGTCTGGCACACCAGCCCTGGACGTAACGCCGATCGACCGACCGAAACTAAAGGGCAGACAGCGGCTGCTCAGCGGACTGCAGCGGATGGGCTCCTCGCCGAGTCTCAGCTTGACAACTGTAGGGAGGACGCGATCACACAGCTTGAGGACCCCGCCAAAGGCCTCAATATCGTGCGTCTCGCTGGCTGGCACAGGATCCCCGTACGGACAGTCGTTCGGCAGCTCATACTCGTCAGAGCTGTCCAATGGCTTCTCCACAGCACCCACCTCTGTCGCCAACAGCCCGCCTGGCAGCCCCTTCTACGATGACAAATTCCGTCTGCGCATGAGAACGCCTGACATTGCGTCTTCTGTGCCGCTTCCCCCAGGCCGCAGACCACACTCGAGAGCTGGCCTGGACGCTGAGGGAGACTACTTCTCGCAGCCCATCCGTAAAACGGCACCGAAACGGCCGGCTCTGAACTTCTGGGGTGACATGCCTGCTGAGATTCGCATGCAGATCCTACAATACCTCACACCCAAGCAGATTGTGCGATGCTCGCTTGTGTCCAAGTCATGGCATGCCATGTGCTTCGACGGTCAGCTGTGGAGCAACTTGGACACCAGCAAGTTCTACCGCAACATCTCAGCAGACGCTCTGATCAATATCATCAAGTCCGCCGGACCGTTCGTAAAGGACCTCAACCTCCGAGGTTGTGTTCAACTACGCGAGCGATGGAACAAGAATGGCTTCCTTGAAGCCTGTCAAAATCTTGAGAACTTCTCACTCGAAGGATGTCGAATCGACCGATCGTCCATTCACACCTTTCTCCTTTCCAACGCGCGCCTTGTTCACGTCAATCTGTCTGGACTGGCCGGCGCGACGAACGCTGCGATGAAGATCATTGCCACAAACTGCCCACGGGTAGAGCTTCTGAACATCTCTTGGTGCAACAACATCGATCACCGCGGGCTACTCAAGGTTGTTCAAGGCTGCCCCAAGCTGCGTGATTTGCGTGCAGGCGAAGTGCGAGGCTGGGACGATATCGAGCTGATGAACGAGCTGTTTGAGCGCAACACCCTGGAGAGGCTAGTTCTGATGAACTGCGACAGCCTCAACGATGAGACCCTTGCTGTTCTGATCGAGGGCGTTGACCAGGATATTGACGTTCTTACCGACCGCCCCGTAGTGCCACCCCGGAAGCTGAAGCATCTGGATCTGACGCGCTGCCGCACCATCACCGATGTCGGCGCGAAGACCTTAGTCGACAATGTTCCATTCTTGGAAGGCCTCCAGCTGTCGAAGTGTGGAGGCCTGACAGACGATACTCTGGTCTCTCTGCTTCCCACCGTCCCAGTCCTGACACATCTCGATATCGAAGAGCTCGATGTCCTCTCGAATGAAGTGCTCAAGACACTCGCAGAAGCTCCATGCGCGGCTCACCTCAAGCATCTATGCATTTCTTACTGCGAACACCTCGGCGATACCGGCATGTTACCGGTCCTTAAAGCATGCACCAGTCTGACCTCGCTCGAAATGGACAACACGCGCATCTCCGATCTCGTCCTGACCGAAGCAGCAGCAAGCATGCGCAACCGCAACCGACTTGCACGGGTTCTTTCCAGGTCAGAACGCCCACACATTGGTCTGCGCATTGTTGCGTATGACTGTGCAAATGTGACGTGGACTGGAGTTCGCGAGGTCTTGTCTCGCAACGCAGAAATCTCGCGCCCTTCACCCAAGGCTGTAGATCAGACGGCCACATACCCCCGCGAAGTCATTGGTTTGAAATGCTTCTACAGCTGGCAACCGACTGTCGAAGAGCACACAAAGCGGGTGTTGCGAGGCGACTTTGCTGCAGCTGCGAGACTGGAGCGCAAGTGGGCAGACTGGATGATGATGAATGAGGAGGCGGGAGTCGGTGGTGCTGGCGCCAGACGCCGCCGCAGAAGGGCCCGGGAGGCTCAAATGATGCATGCTGATGAGGAAGAGGGCGGTGCTGGTACCACTGGCGGTGTCGGGCGCAGGCGGCGTGCGAGGAGTGGCCCTGGTGGCTGCCTTGTTATGTGAGCAGTATCTTACGCAAGTGTCTCTCACTTTCTTTCTTTGTATTTTCCATTGCTCTCATCATGATATGCACCATATAGAGTATATTCAGGCGTTACAGGGTCAGTCTGGACACGGCGTTACCTGGCGATTCTAGCATACAATCTTTTCTTTGAGGCTCCCTAGATCTTGAAGCTTCCAGACATGCATAGCTTGGCATCGGACAATTCAGCGAGTCGTTTCAGAAGAACAATGTAGCAGGTCGAGTTCATCTCTCGCAACTTTACTTTACTCCCGTATGCTTGCCTGTAACGCCTATCAGTCGCCGGGGTGAAGGTGAGCCAACAGATAGCGCCGTCGCACCTTCCCCCATCCACTCTCATTTCTCACGACAACACGCCCGATTACCACACGCCCACAATGCCAACATACCGCAGTATCAACATCGCGCTGCACTCGCAATTCGACATCGAAACGCTCCCGGAGTACTACCCCCCTCCACATGTTCCCACCCTCTCACCCTCACTCTCTCCATCGCCAGCCGCCACCACCACCACCGCCCCGCCGCTCACGTCCCCGCTCACACCGACTATCCCGCCACTCACCGACGACGCAACCTCTACCATCTCCGTCCATGTGCCCATCCTCCCTGGCAGCCAATTCTGGCTCGCCTACTCAGTGTCCCCGCCTGTACCAGAGGGGCACTATTTCCTGTTCAAGATGTACATTGACGGGGTGAAGGTGGTCAGTTGGTCCACGGGAAAGGACGAGGGGTGGAGAGGAAATATGGTGTTTGGGCTCTTTGAGGGCGAGGGGGGAAGGGGCGTGGAACGGTGGGTGTTGTGTTTTGGGAGTGGAGATGGAGAGGGATTGTTGGAGGTGAGGGTTCATCGGGCAAGTGGGAGGAGGAGGGTGGAGAGGGAGGTGGGGAGGGTGGAGGGGTTGGGGTTCGATGGGTGTGTAAGGTCAGTATGCGGTTGGTGGGCGAGCTGCAAGAGGGCGGTTTGCTGATGAATGGCAGGTTGGTTAATGCTGGGCGTGCGGGGGCGGAGCAGCCGAAGCGCTTTTACAGGTTTCAGCTTATTGATCCGGTTGATCAGCCGTTTGCGACGTTTCGATATTATTGCCGCTCGTGGGAACAGTTGAGGAATACGGGACTGTTGATTCATGAGTACCACGCGGAGAGTGAGGGGGAGGTGGACGTTATCGAGCCTGGGGAGGATGACACACAAGTGGACGGCAAAGAGGGAGGCAGTGACTCTGGCGAGGTTGTCTGCGGAGAGCTCGACCATACCTTCCAGACCGGCGACGATGGCATGTCAGTTCGTGACTGGAGCGAGGGCAGGCAGCAAAGGGAAGACATCTGCAAGCAAGCTTCTGCACCGGCCCTCAATCCCACCTCACTCAGTCGCTCATCATCGAACAGAGAGATTATTGCATCTGGCAGCTATATTCCACGCGGCGCTCCAGCCTCTGAAGTCTCAACCGGCAGTCCACCATCTCTGCGCCGTCGCAGCCGTAAGGACATGCACCGCCTCTCCGTACCGCCCTCGATCAGGCTCGATGCCCCAGACCCAACTCACGGACTTCATCCAGTCCCACAGAAGAGCGACATTTCGGTCACGGCCTACCGACCCCATCCTGCATACCCTATTGAAGAGTGGACAGTCAGGACGCCAAGTCCTGTGAGGTCAGTTCGAGAGGGCATCACAACGCCTCCACTGAGCAAGAGGGGATTGAGTGGCGTGGGCGCAGGATTGATGGGCGTTATACAGTCGACGTGGAAGAGGAGTGTCAGTGCTGCTCAGGCGACGAGGAAGGGCGGGGTGGGTGAGGAGAAGCGTAGCGTGTCGTACTAGCGTGCGGCTACAAAGGATGGCTGTGCACGAGGTTGTCGAATAGTAGGGGATTGCAAGAAGTGCAGGTGTCTCCAGAAGTATACTACTACGAATTCACGACGTACGAGCGCAAGAGTGCATGCACGAATCAGTCTGCAATGGAGAGATAAAAACAAGCAATTGGACGCTGGATGGAGTTTGGTCAGCATGAGTACAGGATACGAGCTGAAAGCGCCCGAAGTAGAGACGGTGATGATCTCAACAGTAAGGAAAGTGATCGATGCCAGTGTCATGAGTGGTGAGCGATGAAAGTGAAGGTAGTGCGCGGGAGCGGCCGTTGTCGTGCCGAGATTGGACCGGGGCGGGCCGCAACAACAAACAATGAGACCGAGGGTCCGGCTTCACAACAACAAGCCCCAGCGGCGTCCTATCCTCTTACGATAGCAGCCCTCACTATATACACAACTCTATATGTCTTAGCAAGCATATATACACGTATCATCATGGCCGGTGACGAGGAGCTACCCTGGAATGTCTCGCGCTGCAACCGCCTCCTCCGACCGCTGTCATCCAAGCTTGCGAAACTGCGCAAGGAACTCGAGCTGCCCCGGGGCGCTCACCAGGAGCCGCGCACAACTTCCTCGGCGTTTGCGACCAAGAACACGCCCCAAAAGACGACCAATTTCACACGACCGGCGAACAAGCCCCGAGGCTTCGAGAAGGCGCGAGATCCCGACTGGCGGCCCGGCGTGAAGGGGACGAAGAAGACATATGGGGGACGCAAGGCGAAGAGGCTGTCTGCGTCACAGTCGATAACCGCGGATGTGGAGATTTTGGCGCGGCCGGGCGAGATTGCCTTCACGCCGCTTATTGCGCGCATGGGGAAGCAGATGGATAGTCCACTTGCGCAGGGCTCGCCGTTGAAGAAGTTTGCGAAGCCCCGAGGGCCACTTATTACGATCGTGGATCGGACTGACGGGCTGGGGCTGCACGTACCCGCAGATGTGAAGAAGCTTGTGATGGGTATACTGGAGGCGTACGCCAATGTTCTCAATGCAACGGAGGAGAAGAAGAGCAGGAGAGGGACGAGCTCGCTCATGGCTGCATGCTTGAAGAAACTGCCGGCGTACATCGAGCTCGAGGAGCATTTTGCCGAGTTGGACCAGCTGGAAGACGAGGACGAGGCGGATGGTCGCGATGTTGGAAGCGAGATATACGAGCATCTCGAGACGCGATTCGAACAGCGGCGTGGACAGGGTTGGCGCCCTTTCAAGCAGGTCGTACGAGCGCATGCTACGTCCTTACTGTGCAGAGCCATCGTCGATGAGGTTCTTACCACAGAGAGTCTGGTCTGCTTCCACAGCCACTGCGTAGCGATTGGCGCGTTTGATGAGGCGGAGGAGCTCCTGGTCGCTGCTATTCCTGCACTCGAGCCTTTGTCTTTCCCGTTGAATGTCAGAGCTGACCTCTTCGGCGAGAAGTCTTTGTACATGTCTGCAGTGAAGACTTTTGTCGATCGCAGCGGGCGACATCGTTTCCTTTACGATCTCCTTGAGCACATGGTCGCTCATGAGATTCTGCCCCTGGAATGGCTGGCGACAGCACACATGCGCCCGGTCTGGGATCGCCTTGTACGGACTATCACCGAGGGTGATCTTCGCGCACTATCGTCTTGTACACGCTTCCTCGAGACTTGTATGCTTGCCGGCATGGGACTTCCTGATGAGCGTCTCTTAGCAGATCAAATCACTGGATCTGTTGCACGGCGCTTTGTGCCGTCAGCGAGGGAAGACTTGCGTCAAGCTCTGAATACCACTTTCTCGAGTCTGCTCACGGTTTTGTGCAGCATTGCCCTTGTTAACAGCAGTCGTGAAGATGCTGTGGGGAAATCTGTCGCATGGAGAGTCACTTCCACGCTCTATGCTATCTCCACTGCACTCGTGTCTCGAACAGATGTTGAGACCGAGCTGAGAATGCTCGAGGCCGACGCAGAAGATCTCCAGGTCTTTGCGCAACGTGCTTGCTGGGCCATCTTCAGCTCCTTCCTCGTACGCCTCGACACATCTGTCGCAGACCCTACAATGATCGATGTTCCGACGTCCACCCACATCCGTAACTTGAGCGACATCTTGTGCCAGTACTCAGCAAATGGCGCAAACTCCTCAACCGTACTATCTACGCTCCCTCTCCTTATATCGGCTACAGCGCGAGGTACAGGCCGCATCTGGCAAGACGACGGTTTCGGACAACTCCAACGCTTAATCCAAACCATGACCAGCCTGGCCAACCACCGACTACCCCACAAGTTATGGACAATGAAGCGCCTCGCCCTCGAAGCCGCATCCGAGTTCGCCAACGACACCGACGAAGTCGAGCATCTCCGCTTTGCAACCGATATTGAGAAGTTGATGCGCACGTCTGGCCGGCTGGTCATGATGCCCACACCCCGCAAGACCGACACGCCCTCCAGCGCCACCGGCGGCTTCAGGTGGGAAGATGGCATCGGCGAGTGGGTAGCATGCACCCCCTTCGTCAAGCCGGGCCAACCCCGCGCGGCGCAGAGACCTGTTCGCGCGCTCGAACTCCTCCCTACTCCCGGACCGTCTGACTCCGAGCCCTCGGACGCGGTGCAGGACTCTGAGCACGAGTGTGAAGACGAGCCCATTTTCCCTTCCTCCCCGGTGCTGTACTCCAGCCGCATCAGACAGCCTCCCCAGCGCCCGGTGTCTTTGCTTGGTAAACGTGTCCGCGCAGCAAGTCCCTGCGTCGTCATACCGTCGAAACGCACGCATCTCACGCCCCCAGATACGCCAGTGCGTTTCTACCCTGACCTTCCTGGGAACGAATCACCTGGGATCACTTCGCCGGCGATGGTCCGACCCGACGACCAAGCGTCTGAAAGTGAAGCAGCGAAGGACCAGCTGCAAGACAGTGATAGAAGGTCGAGGCTCAGGAGAAGCACGACGCAGATACAGACTCTACGACGGCAAATGAGAGCGCAGCGGTCGCGAACGGTGAATGGGAGTGGATTGAGGGATGTCAGGCGCGTGGAGTATAGCTTTGGGGATGATCAGCCGGAGGTGGAAGAGGAGGAGGAGGAGGAGGAGGAGGGTGAGGAAGAGGAAGAGGAAGAGGAAGAGGAAGAGGAAGAGGAAGAGGAAGAGGAAGGGGATGGAGAGAGTAGTGAGGATGAGTTGAGTTTTGGATTTTAGATGTCCGGCGATTTCCCGGGAGACTGCTGTGGGAGATGTCATCGGTGTTCGCATTGGCGTCAGTATTGGTGTTGAGATACCCTATTTGTTTTGTCGCATATTACTTGTCATGATGAGTTATGGAATCTTTATGATGAGCCAAGTCGTAGTAGAGTGTTTGTATGTGCTTAGTACTGAGTCGAAGGCCAATATACCCATCAGTCGGCGTCAATACCCAGCATTTAGGTCAATGACCGCGGCCTCCTGAAAAGAGAGCACTCTGCATCTTCCCTACACCGACCGTAGGACAGAAGTGCACTGCGAGTAGGGAACACACGCCATCAACCTCTCGTGGCTAAACGAGACATGCATCCAGACAGTCTATCTGCCATCTTACGCCCAGGAATACGCGGGGATAAATACCACTCTCCACGTTTCTAGCCTTCCGCGCTATCCCAACCATCATCATGCCCTCGTCATGCTGATCTGTCAAGCAACCACAGCACTTTAAACCCATTCCGTATTGCGCAGCAAGTCACATGTTCAGTACTTCGCTCCACTTCCGCCACCCAATTCAACCCACATATGGGCCAACCAGCTATGGACGTTGAGCACTGATCCAAATGTGCCTTTGGGCGCTTCTACTGGATAGTAGGATAGAGTAACTACGAGTAAAATAGCATAACACAGGACAAGGCAGATCATGTGCTCTACTACTGCCACTATTTACTATTCCATCTACACATCCATCCTGAATGTAGTCTCACACCCAGCCCATTGCTCGCAAAACATTGTGCTGGACTACTCTGATACTCCCATCTAGTACTGCGCTAGGTCATCAATTCGAGGTTTGTAGCCTCTTTCTCCGCGCATGTGATTGCCCGAAACACTTGGCATGGCCGGCGGAGGCGAAGAAACGGTCATGTCATTATATCGATGCGGGAATTGAATGAACTCACGGTCGGCGTTATTCACTGCACATCTCCTTCAAGTCGAAAGATGGTTGGGATTGTCTTGGAATAGTAAATGTTGTTCTGACAAGAGCCAAAGTCTTCTGCAGCTGTGACATCATGAGACCTCTGTTATAGCTCCGTGGAGAACGACTTACCACACCTGCGTTCTTGGCAGAGTAGCACGTTTGGATGTGAGGCAAGCATGAAGATGCAATGATTAAGAGGAATGATGCTTCTGAGCGGCTCATGTTACCTGCATCTTTAGAGGTATGTATAGCTTGCTGTCGAGCTAGGTCGGTTGCTAAATGAGCTGCCTTTCGAGGTAGGGCGGGTAACATAACGCTGTAGTGCATGCGAGAAGAAGGGCCTAATTTGGTCGCCCTCGAGGGCGTGAATATACAAGATATTGATGCCAATCTAGCGACTACTCTTGTCCACTTCCGCTTTAAAGGCATACAGGAGTTGAGTTCGAGTGCGATAGGTCAGTTACTGGGCGATATGAGCTTCGACCTAGTTTCGCTATGAGGTACTGATTGCACAGCCAAACACGGGCTCTCTAATTGTAGTCGTCAGGATAACTTGTTGAATGCTGCATTTATGTTTTGTGGTGACTTACTCCAACGAGCAACCAAATGGCGCGATGAGATGTTAGAGCACGACCTATCTCATTTACACGTTACATTACTTGACGCGCATTTGAGGGTGTTATTAGTTTGACGTTTGTCTAGCATCGTCGAGAATAAAGGAACGGCGGTTCGCGCTTCCCCAGTCTTGACATGGTGCTAAACCCACCCAGAAACTTCCTCAACACCCCCAACAACGCCGAATGCGCAGATGGAAGCAAAAGACGGTGCGTTAGCAAAAAGATTGATCTAATCAGGGGTCGGAGAGCACAAGCATGGTTGGATAATAGGAAGGTGCGCTAGACCCTAGAACATCGACACGCTTGAGCAAAAAAAGTGTCTTATTGACCTAACCAGGGGTCGCTGAGAGAATGTTAGGAATCGAACTTGCGGAAGTGTGCGAGTGCGGGGATACTTACAACCTGGAATCTCTTGATTTCGACGGAATCGTAGTCAAGCGCCTTGCCATTGGGCCATTAGGCCAGTTGTTAACTGTTTGATGAAAATCTTTCTCGGTTGTGAAGAATATATTGCGAACAAATATAGAGTCTTTCCTACAACTGTGCAAAGAGCTTAGTTCCCTTGCCTCTTCCCTTGAAATTGTTTCGAAAGATCACCTCAAACCCGCCGATAAGATTTTTATCGTCCAACCCCCACCAACCATGACGTCTAAGTGGGGCACCACATCACCCACCAGCGCCAGCACCGGTGAACTCACGCATCCGCCTTGTAGGCAGCACCACCACCGACAGCCCTCCACAATGACTGCCCCAACACACCGTAGCCACAGCTCAACTCAGCCTCGACATACGTCTGTATCTATAAGTTAACCCAGACACACACGTTTTCAAAACCCTCAACACAACCACAACAATGCCTCGCGCCGAGCCCCCACGCTCGTCGTTCCCACCAATTATCGCGCAGTTCGCGAGCGAGGACCTCGTTGTTGGAGGTGGGGTGGCTATATTCCACCTCGCTTCGCAGCGCGTCGTGATATGCAGTGCGCCGGATCGGCGGGGGGAGAAATACTATTTCCTGCCCAAAGGGCGGCGAGATGCAGGAGAGGAGGGAAGGACGGGAGCGGAAAGAGAGGGGTATGAAGAGGTGCGTTGACCTATATTCTGGTGGGGGGTTGTGCTGGGTCACCTCATGTCGAACGGGGCATAGACATGTTGAGCTATACGTTTGCTGATAACTTGTCACAGTCTGGCTATCGCAACCGTCTCCTCCCCTTGCCAACCAAACACCGTCAGCCGCAGGCATTTCCGCGTGTTGACTCGCCCCCGCTCGCGGCCGAGCCTGTGTGGATGCAGATGATCCCGGTCGGGGACAGGTCGAAGCAGTACGTACTGTACTGGTACATTGCCGAGACGGTGCCGCCAAATGTGGAGGATGAGCTGCAGACAGAGGTGGGCGGGGCGTATAAGCCGCCGCCTGCGTACCCGCCGCATTTGACACTGAGGGAAAGGTTGGCAATGGAGCCACAAGGGTACGAGCCGCTGCATCATGAGGGAACGGGGGTGGATGAGGAGGAAGCGACATACCAAAGTCATCTTGTGAGTGTTGAAGAGGCGGTCAAGAGATTGGGGCGGAATGGGGTGATGGCTGATGTAGTGTTGAGAGGGTGGAAAGGAATTCAGGATCGTTTTGCAATGGAGGAGGCGTATGAGGCGGCGACGCAGAGTCCTGAGGCCATGTAGTGAAATCTGCTGTCAAATCAGGTCTGGAGGCAAGCTGGTCATGTAATGTCGTCCATTCCCTGGGGATTGAAATATTCATATATACACTATACGTTCCCAGCGAAGAACCGTGGTGGCAACCTGCTAGTATTCATGAGCCACTTCTACCTAGGCGCCCTTTCTCTACGCAGTGGACAAGGAAATTATGTTAAGGAGAGTATGTTGAAAGAGGACGGGCAAGGCCGGAAGAACATAACAGAATGTGTACAATGAATCAGCAAAGCTTGTATTGCAGTGATTGTGCTGCGATAGATGACAGTAGATGGCAGATATTGTCATGACACATGACATGGGGTATACCGAGTGGGAAGCACAGATGAATGACGGAGAAAATGATGTCAAGGCCTACCACGAGAAGGATTCCTCGCGGAAGTCGACGTTCCACTGCATCTGGCGGTTGCGCACAGCGCGGCGAAGCTCGTCAGCAAGGCCACCAGTACCGCATGTGGTGACGCAAGCGGCACCAATGCCCTCCTGCATCTCCTGGTCAACAAGGCTCTGCACGTTGGGCCTGCCAGGGAACATCTGGACGCTTGATGATGGCGAGTGGATCTCCTTTGTGCTGCGGGGGCGAGTGACGAACAGCAGGATCTTGAGGATCTCGCGGCGGCGTGGCATAGAGAGGATCTGCGTCATCCAGGTGCGGATCCACTCGAGGTGCTCGGGGGACTGGATGATCCATACGAGAGTGAGACGGCGTGTGGCGACTGTACCGTTGGCGTAGCCAGCGACAATGTCACGGACGTGAGGTACTTGATGAGTGATACCGATGCCCGCCGCCCAAAGCATGACCGTGCCATACGAGCTGAGATCCTCACCTCCGTAGGGGCCCTCGGCGAAGCAAGTGGTAGAGAAGCGACCAGTGGCGGAGAGATCGGCCTTGCGGAACAGCTTGTCGGTGAAGCCGGTGCGTCGGCGGACAATGAACGACATGCTGGTCTTGGACTTCTGGAGGGCGAGGTCGTTGCTAGTCATGGGAAGACCCTTCTCGTCGATGTGGTGGGGGTCCTCTTCCTCCTCGCTCCAAGCGATAGAGAAGGGGTGGTTTGTCCAGAGACCGATCGAAGGCATGTAGAGGTATGCGTGCTGGCCGGGACGGAAGCTCCACGGGCGAGCCATCTTGACAGTAATACGGAGAGCATCACCAGGGAGAACCTCGACATCAGCCGAGGAGCCACCACTGCCGACGTTATTGATGACAAGACGGGCGAAACGCAGGAAGCGCTCGGCAGCCCAGATAGCGACAACACCGTAAAGCATCAATTGCTGTGGGCGGTCCTTCAAGTGAACCCAAACGGCACCGAGAGCAAGCGCGGCACCGACAATGTGGCCGTGCAAGAAAGCTTCGTAGAATGAATGGCGGACGGGAGATGGGGATTGAAGGAGGAGGAAGGTGAACGCAACGGTGCCCTACAACTGTTAGTGTTTGTATGCGCTTAGGAGACGTCAACGTACAATTAGTCCAGTCATGATGAACTCGCTGCCGGTGATCGATGCCTGAACAGCAGCCCAGCCCTCTGTGTATTGATTAGTGACACGCTCCGATGTTTCGCTTTGGACTTTCTTACTAGTCTGAACTTTGTTGGCGATCCAGCAGACGGTGTGGGCGATAGCCTCAAGAATCACAATTCGTCCAAACCAGCGGTGGATCAGATTCATGGTATCGAAAGAGATACCAGTGAGTTTGATGATGGGGTTGTTGCGGCCGGCCAGGAGGAAGAGAGGAATCATGTTCATGACTGACATGATACCGGAACGGCTAAGAAGCTGACCAGCGCCGGCCGAGAAGCTGCTGTAGTCGATCCTCCAAACGCAGAACCCGATGTTGACGGCAAAGTAGCCGATCAGGAAGAAGCTCTGGAGACGGCTGGGTAGCGTCCCCATACCGAGGGCAGAGGACAGCTTGAATTCGCGGTGGTGACGAGTACGCCAGAGGGGTGCATCGAGGAATGACTTCTTGAAGCGCGCGTACATGTGGTTCGGGATGGAGAAGTAGCGCTGGGTATCGTTGTTCAGGCATGACACTGTGCGAACATATCGGACGAAGTAGAGGATGACCTGGTAGAGGGCGAAGGCAGCGACAAAGCACCACCAAATACGTCCAAGGTAGTTTTGAACATCGATATTCCTGAGTCCAGGCTCCGGGTCCTCCTCACCGTGTCCTCCCCCGGCACGCTTCACAACTTCGCTCAAGTTATCTGCGAAAGTCATTGTAATGGTTTGATAAGACGGGACTTGTCGAGGAGATCCTGTTACGTCCTGGAAGGCAGGTAGCGAGTGTTATCTGTCTTGGCCAGCAATTGACAGAGTTTGCGTAAGAGGCGGATGCCGTGGATCCAAAAGTAACGAGTGAATGTCTCTTCGATCGATCGTACGTGCGTCAATCTAACCTCTCTCGGGCACGTCCGTCAAGCCCAAAGGTGGTTGGTAACACAGAGGCTTGTCTGGACGCTCACTTGACGTCTGGGGAACTGGTGACAGTGCCTACAGTGGTCGAGGGTAGGGCAGACAGGTGGGCAAAGCAAGGGCAAATCCAGATCCAGGTGACGTGCTCACAGATAGGAGTTGAGTCGGTGCGATTGGCTTCAATAAAGTCGTCCACCAGGGGAATGTCTTGGAAGAGCCAGTGGGGAAGCGACCACGGCACGATTGAAGCGAAAATAAAGAACGACTTGGGCGAACGAAGTTGGGGAAGAAGAAGAGGAGATCTCTCATAGGCGTGGGCCACCAGTGGGTATGAAGGGATGAGGGTTTGATTATCAAAAGGCATGTGCGGACCACGATTGGAGGATTTGCTAGCGCTGCAGGGACTGGGGTAGCGCTCCAGGCGGCTTGGACTCGTTGGCTCCCATTCGACGCCTGGGCGGGACTGCGGACGCTGAAACGGTGCCTCCGCACGCCACTTGCGAAAATGGTTGTTTCAAATGATCCTTCATCCCGAAGGGTTCGGCTCTCCGAGTTCACTGTGGCAGGCGCTGCGTCATCGACGTTAAGCGCTTTGGGCGCAACCGGTTCGGCGAGAGACAAGTAGTTCGAGACAAGGCCGCGTGGGCGCTGCAGCCATCACGTGCCATATGTCTCGAACATCTGGGCACTTGGGCAACCCTTAATCTCATTCCTAGCAGCCTCAATCAACAGCGGCGCTTTACCCAAGTGCGGCTGCATGTATCAACAGATTACAAGGTACTCCGCAGGAAGCAGCCGTTGTGTTACAGCAGGTATGTCCCAGCACACGGTTGCTTGTCGGTGGCCATGTCAACACGAACTCTTCCAGATCCGTCAACCTAGCAGCTCTGCTGTCGATGGTGTTGTCGCATCACGAATACGCCGGTGCAAGGTGCAATTCATTCTCGGTGTCTGAATATTCGCTGGCCGCGTCATTTAGACGTACCTCTCTCTCCTCTTTGCGCATGAACTGAAGCCACGCAACTCTGGTTTAAGGCTGGCTTGCATTGCTTATGCAACTGGCAGTGAAAGTCTGATCTTGATCTGACAGCACCAGATCACAAGATCAACGCGCAGTCTGTTCGTCCCCTTGTTGCCGTCATTGACGCCCTACTCCTACACCTTGCGTAACTTGTTGCCTTCGTTCACGTCTGTCACAAGTAACTGTTCGCCGTAGCAGTGTGCTTGCTTGTGGGAAACAGGTGGGCCACCAACCTTAAAGCGACATGGTCATCGCCGTTTGGAGAAGGCATGCATACGCCTGGCTGTCAAGCAATGTAAAGGTGCTGACCTTCCGAGACAATTTCTTCGCATTCGATTCCATTGAGTGTCTGTACAACCCAGGCGGCTCTAGACCGTCACGAACCCTAGCGTACTTATGTGACACGCATACCTGTGATCGTCTACACGATGCTCGCTAAATTTCGTGGCTTTCATGCCGTTTCAATCAAGGCATAGCCTATGCTTTGACAACCAGATAACGGCTATACTTGCAGGCAGAGACGACATGTTTTCTTCAGCAATCTCGCTGCATCTACATTTGCAGAACACCCGATGCATGCGGTACACTCCTGCATACCACAATTTTGAGTGCACGCTCGGTACTACACGCGCGCGCCATTGCAACGCACGAAAAGCAACTCTCTTGCAATTTACTCAGCCCTCATACGTCAGAAGTTGGCATCGAAGCTGCTTCGACACTCATGCACAATGCTCACAACACGAGAATCTCGATTCTCCCAAAAGCAACGGCATGATCTCGTCTCGATCTGCCTCTACCTCACGTTTGTTTTACCGCTTGTCATGTCAACCGCCTTGCCGCCGACAGATTGACGGGTGTTTCACACCAGTGACGAATACCCGGCGCCGCTGTGGTCCTGGGAGGCCAAGCCCCACGATCTCGAAACTTGCTCAGTGCGCGGACGCTCGGTGTTCCCAAGGGCTCGATCGCCGCTCAGGCAGGAAGAAACTGGCAACCAGGCGTGTGGAGACCTGCCGAATGCCGAAGCACGCAGTGGACAGAAGCGTGCGGCCTTCGTTGTCGAGCTCATCAGGTATTGAGGCCTTCAAACATTCCATAGTCTGTTGACAGCTGTGCACTCGCCTGCGCCCTCAGCCCTCGCCCGAAGAATGGCAATCTCAATTCTTGTGGCTGCCATGTTGTGATGCCCATGCCAATCTATTGTTCGTTTTCGCTGCAGTTCACTATCTCGCTTCACCGGCCAATCAAGCCACGACGAGGCGCCTGCACGTCAAAAACAATCTTCATCTGTTCCTGCATTCCCTAGCGATTGGCGATCAGCAAACCGTGCCTCAGGCCGACATGACCGCAAACCGGGTCTTAGGACGGCCAAAAGAGGAACTTTTGTGTGACTGATAGCTCTTTAGTAGGCTCTAGTCTGGGCCTAAAAGTGTTGAGCCACGATGCATAGATGAAGGCTGCATATTGGGAAATTAAGGAGTGGTGATGCTTGCTCGGAGCCACAACTTGATTCAGTCGCAGCAGCTTGGCGTCCTCTTGGACAGGCGTTTTACTATGTATGGCAACGGAAGATATCCACGGAGACGGGAGTGGAGGCGGCCAGCATGCAAATAGCCGTCGTTCGTAACCGTTTGGTGGGCACTGAGGTTTGTTCAGCCTGGATTTTGCCTATATCCACACAGCGACCCATCGTGCAAAGACCGATGGCGCTTATAGAATACGGATACCCACTGTACTACGGTTGTTTACGACAGATTATTGTCATCATCTTGCTTACAGTCCTTCGTTCAAGGAACAACGGAATCGGTAAGGCTGAGCTCAGAAACTCTGGTTAGTTTGGACGACTTTTCGTAGATTGGATTGCTTCCAGAGGACTGCCTCCATGAATGCGACAGATGAAAGATCAGACGACCAAGTGGGAAACGTACACCTCTCTGGCCAATGGTCAAATTGCTGTTATATCAACATTGTCTCGTTGGTGGTAAAGTAGATGAACAACAAAGCCTTCCTTCTTTAGGCTTTAACGCAAGCGGAAAGGGAACAGCCGAGGCCCCACGCGTGACGTGCGAGACTTGCTGTGCTTCATATCAACACCTTTCGTTTGTACTGATAGCTACCGCACACGTCCTTCTGCTTGCAATACTTGCGATCGCGATCGCATCTCTTCGATTATCACCATGGTTTCTACACGCCAGCATCCCAGAGGCGATTTCCCTGCATTCGAACCATCACCCACGAAACGGCCATCGCGAACATCGACTGCGTCACCGGCGCCGACAAGCCCTACGAGCGCTACGCGTGAACTCGCTGCCAACGTGTCGCCTACTGCGAAAGCGATTGCCAGACGCGCAGTTTCCAAGACCTCGAATGCGCTAGATGCTATTGCGCCACCTTCGCCTTCAAAGATCAACGAGTCGGGATGGTGCCACACAGTATCGAACCTCACTATTCTGTGGCTGACTGTTTCTCTGCCGCTCGTGCTGTGGGACACTCTGTACATATTGCTTCGCCCACACACCATGGCTGGAGGTGCGCTACAATGGCCCATCTGGAAACCCTACGAGATCTACGCCGCAATTGATTACGTTTATGGCTGGCCTGGATGGGAGAGCAATGACGGCTTCGGTGGTGCTCAAGGCGCGCTCAACGCTGTGGAGACTGTTCTCTATGGGCTGTACATCATGATCATCTACAATCATAGCGTCCCTGCAGCGACTGGCACTGGTCTAGATGTTAGCAGTGAGGGAGTGGGCGCATGGCTGTCTGGTGGCCGCAAGGTCCGCGGGAAAAATGGAAACCGTGCACTGCTCATAGGCTTCACGGCCGCTGTTATGACGCTCAGCAAGACGGTGCTATATTGTGAGTAGATGGATTCGACTCTTTGTGCGGAAAATCAGACTAATAGTATGACTAGACTTCAACGAATACTTCTCGGACTTCAAGAGCGTACGTCACAACGACTGGTTCACCATTTTCCTCTTCTATGGCGTCATGAAGTGAGTCTATCTTGAAACAATGTTCGAGTACTCTTTACTGACAAATACTAGCGGCCTTTGGGTTATCTTCCCGGCGTACATGACTGTTGTATTCGGATCGGACATCATCCAAGCTCTTGACATCGCCGCTGAATCCACCGCTACCAAGGACGAGTAGGATCGCCGATGTACAGAATAAATGTTCTCTGCGAAGCAGAAACGTACACCACTTCACATGTACTGAGAGCACTCTTGCACACGTCTCGAGACTCTTGATCAACGGAGGATACAGCAGAGCGCCGCCTTGCGACTGAACCTTCCGTGCCTCTGCGTGCTCTTCCTTAACTTTCATGCTCTTGCACGGTTCTTCAGCGTGTGGCATGCTATCATAGCTTTGACAGGCCTCGTGACACTTTCCCGTGCTCCACACGACGTCCACTTGGGACAAATTGAGGTAATGAAAGGATCCAAAGACCCTACAGGAGCGATGCCGACACATCTTTACAACCGGCGGCAGCGTCTGTTCGCATAGGTCCTCGTTCGCTACAAACCTTTATCCATGATGCATATATGGTTGCCTGGTCGACGATTAGCGAAGGCGGAGTAGACGTAATTGGAAACATGTTGGTCAACAGCCCACTCGATCGAATTTCACAGGGTTTGTTGTGGAGGTACAACAAGCATAGTTTTGTATACTGCTCTTATGCGTTTTCATTTCTTTGTTGGTTCACCAACAGGTCCTGGGCAAGCAATCTCAACACCAAATTCCTAGACACGTCTATTCGTCTCGCAAGCACGCTCTACATGACCAGGCACTGCATTCCACAGACTGTCTTCTTATCTTTTTCTTCATCCTTCCTGGTACCCTCGCTCACCCTTCTCCTCTTCTGCTCTAGATCCCGCATATTCGCTGCCTTGGCAAAAGGACCCTCATCCTCCTCGACAATCGGCTTCTTTCTCTCCATCTCATCTCTGCCAGGAGTCGAGAAGATGCTGTGCTTGCTTGCCACAGAGGCGCCTGAAGCCTCGCTTCGCCTCGAGACACTGGTATGGCGCGCGGGCTCCTGATCCAGTTGAACACTTTTCTGCGCAGCAGAAAAGGGTGATGTAGTTTGTGACTCCCTATTGGGTGGAATCATAGCTTGCACGATATGCGGTACTGGCGCTACGACCCTCTTTGTCGACCCTGTGCTCTGCGTCTTGTCGCGCTCGGAACCAGTTGCTTTAGCCTTCGCACCTTGCTGCTGCGTCTGCATCTTCCGTGTGTAGTCCGCAATCCGCGCAAGCGTCCCGTGACCCACTACCGACTCACTAGCATTGTTCGTGGAGACAAATGGCCTGTGGACTCGCAGCGGCTCATACACTTGCCGCTGCTGCTCGCGCGAGACGGGTGAGGGCGTATCTGGCGCTTCCCATTTCTCAGAGTTGGAAGCTGAGTATGCCGATGATGGGCTCTCTTGGTGCGCTGGTAGCGTTGGTGTGCGCACCATGTACTTGCGTGGAGACTGGCTGCGCGACTTCTGGGGAGAGCATGAGCGGCTTTTACTTGGTGAGGTCCGTCCAGAGGGTGTGCCGCCGCGGCGCAGGGCTCCTGTTTCTGCTTCGGCGCCGGCAGCCGGCTCGGTGCTAAGAATGTGCGTATCTGCTGCGTCGTCTGATGCGATATTTGCAGGTCCTGAGGGGTTAAAGGGCGGGAATGGTTCGAAGGAAGGTCCTGATGCCGCTGTATTGCTGTCTTCAAGGCCTTTGGTGAACCCCTCGCTGGGACTATCTGGTGAAGGTTCGACCTGGCGGATTGTTGAGCGTGTGCTGTATGCTGTGCCTGGGCGGTCCGGAGATGCGGGTGCAGTGCGCGGGCGAATATGTGTGGTGTGCATATTGTCGGTTTCCTCGGCCGACTCTGCTGGCGGCTCAAACACTATAGGTTCTGGTGACGGAGGTGCCGTCGCTGGTGGAGTCTTTGCTGGTGGGGCGCTAGGGTAGGGTGGAAGAGGTGAAAGAGTGGGTGAAGAAAAGCTCTGACGCATAGCCAAGCGAAGATGCAGGCGCTGGTGTAATGGCGAGTGGCTCATTTGCAACCTTTCACTCTGGTGGTTTTGTGATTACGTTTTGTCGTGTGCGTTCACGGGCGTTCACTCTGTGCGAATGAGGGGCGCACGCCCTTGCTTTGCATAAAGAGCAAGCTCAGCTGTCTTGAAACGCATCCTCGATGTCGCTGCAAGCAATGTTGGGGTTGAAACTGTTTCTCGAGTTTACAGATGCGGATTCTTGGGGTTACACAGCATTTGTGAGACTGTGCTATCTCTGCCCCTGCATTAAGACACCAGCGAAGCCTCAACTATCAATTCAGCAATGACGGTCTTGACTAGTCTCTCAGGCGTTTTTGCGTGCGTACCTACTATTTGATCGGTCGTTAATCTGCATGATAGCGGGATGTTTGCTTCACAACAGGTGAGCAATTTAGATATCATCCGCAAATGTCTGATAGTCGAGAGTGATCAGCAACTCTGAAATTCATGGACAGAATATCCTGTTCTACTATGCTGTAGGTTATCTCAGACCTGGAAGGTGTGATCGGAAATGTGACATCCTGACCGTTTCACAGAACCTTTGTTTGTTGATGCTAAGAAAAGCTGAAGAATCTGCTAGTGTTCCTTGACCAACGATGAACATCACTGTGTCAGAAGACTCATGATCTATAAGATCAAGCGCCACCCCTTCCGTCTCTTTGTGTGTATTTTATGCTCCGTCATAGGCGTCCTCAATGATGAGCATTCTTTTTACATTCGGGATCATCTGGTCTTGATGGTGGTTCAGTTATGATTGAAGTTCAGTCGATTGTTGAGTCTGAGTGGGTTTAACTTCTGGAGACTTCACATGTATCTTAACCTGAACGGCCACACCCGACTAGCAGTCCTGTCCGTGGATGCCCTCTGCGTTTATCGCAATAAACGCTCTCAAATATCAGCCTTCTTTATTACGTCCCAGTACTGGCAGGATCTTACGAGGGGCCGACTGAATTGTGGCGGTTACACGAGCTTTCACTTCACTAGGTCCCAGCCGTCGGCATATAAGTAAAATGTCGAATGCAGGAAATCCTTCCATTTTCCACCAGCAGACCTTGCATGACGATCGCCTGGAAGCTCCCTCCATACGTACTTGTCGGAGATGCCGCTTGCTGAGCATTAGCCGTTAAGCAGTCGCGCATCGTTATTGGGGGAAACAAGAACACCCTCATATCAGAGTTCGCTGCTCATCCAGCTGTGCAGCTTTTGGAGCTTGGTGTGGTCAGGAAGTCAGATGTGCATCCACATTACTGCTCATGCACCAGTACACAATTGCAAGTAACAACAGCACAGCACTGTATGAGCTACGTTGCTGTTCATCTGTGTATTCACGACCTCACTCGACTCCCTTAGATTGGCGATCAACTCTTTGAGTGAGTTTGTCGCAGTATCAAGGTAAATAGCGAGGCTGAGAGTATAGTCACGCGAACCATAGGAAAGTATTTCATCATGAGCCGGGTCTGTATTACCTGTTGTACGAATTTATCGGCACACGATCCTCCTTCCTCGAGAGAGGATCTCGCCAGCCGCCTTGTTGAGAACTACAGCTCATCAACGAACCTATATATGTGGATGCAGGATTACAGTGGCCAGAATTCCTCCCTTGACGAAGCAGCCTCCCACCCCTTTATATCGTGCAACTGCGTGTTTGTCATCCTTCCGACCTGTCAATAGAGAAGCGCAATCAAGATTTACGTCCGCACAAATGGCAAGTTAGTGTTGCACAGCCCTGAAAACGTCCCTTTGATACAGGCTTGCATCAATTACCTAAAAGGACCTTCGCAGCCTCGAAGGGGACAAAAAAGCTGAATGCTCAGGCGAGGCTTTGACAGCGTCTGTGAACCTACTACACAGAATGACAGTCTATACAACGGAGATAAGCTATGGGTGTCATAAAGTTCTTCGGTACGTTCAATGCGATCGCCTATCGCTACTCGGTGTTTGCCAAGAGTGATTCAACATGGTCAGGGGCGGACTCTAGCCACTCGTAAGGCTACCCGCTTGCCAATGACCTGTTGAGCACTGTCATGTCACCTCCAGAAGTTTCTCGGAGGTCGTCATGGTGGCATCACAGCCCAACAGTGCCGTGGATCTCTTGGTAGATCGCCTACAATTCGCAGCGTACGTCCATTCGTAGCTACGGCAATCTCTTGATTTTAAATGCAGTCAAAACCTATGGTGCACAGACAAAAAGACCAAGCGTCGTTTTTTATTTTGTTAGCTAACGAATTTTGGTTCAAAGTCCGGATACCGCATCTAAGCAAGGTCAAGCTCGCACTATCTTGTTGCGGCACCAGCAGCGGCGTGGCTTATGGCGCCCTCCGACCGGATAGAACCCTCTCCTACTTCATACCGGGATAATGATACTCTGCTGAGATAAGGTCAAAGTGCAAGTGATCTAAGCGAGTCGTAGGGCCTACTGTCGAAGCAACTGGGCGTGTAGATGAGTCGTCTTTGCACCACAGACACTTGGTGGAGACGGATCGTATGGTAGTTTATGTGTCAAAACGTCTGCCTGCGGTTAATTGAGTCCACCATTGAAAATTAGCTATCTAAATCTCATCATCAGCTAGAGAACTCCAAAGGTGTTGAGCCTGGTAGGATCCACAACCATGCGAATGCCTGATCTTTACATGCGGGCATGGAAATCCTCGCTAGAACAATGCCGGAGCTCGGACTTTTATGCCCGCCCATATTAAGCATACCTGCCGATGGTGCAGCCGAAAGCTTAAAGGCAGCCTCCTCCGGACATTCTTTGTCCGGTGCATGCGGCCGAGTCTGATCAGCTCTCCGCAGATGACACAGACCTTTCAGCCAAGTCCAAACCCCATGGGGATGACCCCAGGTGTTCGAAAAACATATAAGCCATGCTCCGCCGTCACACTGGGGTATCGATTCTGGGGTTCATCCAACAGAAGTATCACAGCATTGACCTCCGACACCATGTTCGATAAAAAGACCAACGAGGCTGTCTCCGAGAAGCCTTCTGAGATCCACGTCGAGGACAATTTTACTGAAAACCACAAGCTTGAGGATGGCGGTGATTACTCTGGTGCTGTTGCAAAGACAGACCCAAAGGAGATTGCCCTGGTGAAGAAGCTAGATATCCGCATCATGGGTATTCTTTGGGCGATGTACTTCCTGGTAAGCTTCGCATGCTATTAACTACCCCTGTAAATACTCTATGATTAGGTCCTAATACTGACACCGTCAGAATTATCTCGACCGCAACGCCATTGCGCAAGCGCGACTAAACAACCTCGAAGACGATCTTGGCTTGGTGGGTACACAGTATAACACATGTATCAGCATCCTCTTCGTTGGGTAAGTCTTTTGCACATACTGGCAATCCTTCTCCGCTAACAATATCTCCAGTTACCTGCTCATGCAGATCCCATCGAACATGCTGATGTCCGCTCAAAAAGTCCGACCCTCGATCTATATGTGCATCTGTATGATGTTATGGGCCATCGTCTCCGCCTGCACGGCCTTGACACACAACTACACTGGCCTCGTCGTAGTCCGCTTCTTCCTCGGAATCGCCGAAGCTCCGTACTATCCTGGTGCACTGTACTTGCTCTCGCTGTTCTACACTCGCAAGGAAATCGCAACACGCATTAGCATCCTGTACTCGGGCAACATCTTCGCAACCGCATTCTCTGGTCTCATTGCTGAGGCGACTTTTGCTACGCTGGATAAGAAACACGGTCTTCAGGGCTGGAAGTGGTGAGCATTGATCTATCAAGGTTTCTTACGTTCCGAATCGCTGATAATGTCCAGGCTCTTCATCATCGAAGGCGCAGTTACCTTCGGCGTCGCCATCATCGGACTTTTCCTCCTCCCCGACTACCCGCTCACAACACGCTGGTTGACGCCTGACGAGCGCCAGCTAGCTCATGATCGCATCGTACGAGACACTGTCGGAATTGAGCCTTCCAAGGGCGCCCGTGCCGGGTTTGCACAAGCCGTCCGCGATCCGCGCCTCTACTTGCTTTGTCTGATGCAAAACATGCATCTGTCTGCTTGTAGCTTCAACAATTTCTTCCCGACGGTTTGTGTTACCTCCCTTCTTTCGATAGTCCTTTGCTAATAGTCAACAGGTCGTTGGCAGTCTAGGGTTCAGCCGCACCATCACGCTTGTCTTGACTTGCCCACCATACCTCGCATCCGGCGCTTTCGGGATCTTGATTGGCTGGACATCTGGCAGAATCAACGAGAGGACGTGGCACATCACGTTCTGTATGGGAGCCGCGCTCGTAGGGTTCGTCATCTCCTGCGCTACCATGAACGTTGCTGCACGATACGTTGCGTGCTTTTTGTTCGCATCTGGAGCCTATGCCGTCAACTCTGTCATTATTGGATGGGTATCTGCAACTCTCGGACAGACTACTGAAAAGAAGGCTGTTTCGCTGTCGATTGTCAATGTGGTCGCGAACGCGAGTTATATCTATACCGCGTATCTGTACCCGAAGAGCGATGGACCGAAGTACTTGACGGCGATGGCTAGTAATGCTGCGTTTGCCTTCATGACGATTGCTTGTGCTTGGGGACTCAGAGTTTGGCTGCAGACCACAAACAGGAGGCTCAAACGGGACAAGCCCGAGGAGAACATCTACTATGCTTACTAGTTCATCAACAAGGCAAGAGACTGCTACGGATGAAGATCAAGAGAAGCGCCTCGAAAGGAATGCTATCCATCGAGTCTTTACTGTAATTAAGTAATTGTTATCCCCAGATGGTACTATCAAGCCATCGTTGATAGCCTGCAATGAACTTGGTTATCTACAGCTCTATCACTGTTGACGGATAGACAGCCACAATGTGTGAATACGCAGGAGAATATCTTTTGACCTGAGGATATCATCGATCCCTCAATTGATTAACACCATGGAAGGCGCATTGAAGAGCCCATTCTATTGTAAAACCAGCGAGATATACTTCATTCTTGTGCAAGCATGCATCTACGTCTGCGAACCTCCTCATTGACGATAAGACTTCACCGATGCTGCCAACCGCCTCCTCCAGACCTGCGCAAAGTCGACGGAGCATTGTATGTGAATCTCCTCGCCCTAGCAGCTTGTCGTGCAATCATTCCACCCTCCACTTGATCTGCTACCCCTGGCGTTTGCCGCGAACGAGTATGCAAAATTCCGATGATGTCAGGCGCAGAAGATGACGACCTCCAGGGCTGCAACATTCCGTTTATCAAACACTGAGTCGGTTCCAACGTGGTGGTGCCTGTCAAAGCAGTGTAACGGTGATTCTGGTCCCGGATAGCAATTTGCGCTTCGTGTTCCATTACATTGCGTCCCCTTCGCGGGGCTCTTTGCTCCAACGTCATGACCTGCATGAGGTAGTCATCACGCAGCTGTGCTTGCGCTTGCTCCTGCACTAGCCTTTCTGCTTGTTCGTTGCACAGGTGCCAGTTCGCAAGCTCGCGAGTGAGTTCGCGTAGCTCGTCAAACAGAGGCCGTAAGGCGTTCTGCAGCCTAACAGGTGTCGAGGCTGTGTGGCGATGTTGGACCGAAATCGGTGACAGGACCGGAGGCAGTGGCCGTCGATATTGATGGCAATACGTCTGATGATCGCCAGGGGACAGCATATCGCAGCCAGCTGTGAAGCAGATACGTCCTCGTATCTCTATAACAATGCACATCAGTACCTGTCTGAGCCTTTCAAAAGCAAGATGTAGAAAACTGCGAAAGTAGGTTATGTGAAGGCCGGATTGATTTGAATCATACCTGTCCGCGCATATCGATCTGATCCTATCATATCTCTGCGTATGTTGTCTTCCTCTCCTAGGCCTTTGTCAGTCCAGGAATCTGATGATCACACGACTTCGCGCCTCACTACCACTATTTCGTGATGCCCCCTCGTTTACGGGAGTATCTTCTCGTAAGCGCTGTCGGCACATCGGACACCTGTCATGATTCTCGGTCGCAGAGAGGAGTGTCTCGACGAGGCAAGGCAAGCAGATGACGTGGTGGCACCGGGGTAAAATAGCAGGTGCACGATCGACGCTATACGCCTCGTAACAGATGCCGCAGCTCGCCTCGTCTTTCGTTGTGACGGACTGGACAATTGTTGAGAGAGCTAGGGACGCATGTACTTCAGTTTCCCTTTGGAGGTTCAAGTATTCGAAGCGAGGCGACGCGATCGCCATATGTTTCATGAATGTATCGGGGGTAGGAATGGGCAGCTCTCGATATATTGTAAGCGGCGACGCCAACGGCAGCATCTCGGATGTTCTGTTTGGCCCATGTGCTAGTAAAGATCTGTTTGGCTCTTTGCCAGGCGTAGCGAAAGAAATGCGAGTCAGAAGCGCTAATAACATTTGTTGTAGTCGTGATAGTCGTGTGTTGAAGAGTGTGAGACCAAGCTCGTCCCTCGAGAACTTCCCACAGAATTAGTGGTCTCATGGTGTGCCTGCTGTAAAAAGAGAGGGGAGGCGCTCTCCTTTTATGGTACGTGGCAGACCCTTTGCACTTACCATAGTTGCAAAGACTTGGCGCGCTCTCGTCCTCCGCTGCCTCTTACCTTGGTAGTCTTGCGTAGTGGCAAGAGAGCGTGAGTATCAGGGCGAGCCTGCAGTAGTATATACTGAAGATGTGATTAAATTGATGGTATGTAAACAGACGAAGTGAAAAGCTAGGTCTGACTAAGCTGGTAGCGCTTTTTATCTGGGGCAAGGTACATTACGATTGTGATGTGAGCAAGAGCTACTGCGATCGAGCCTCAGGCGGATTACACCCCATCACTATATCTGTACGCGTCGGAATGACTAGCAGACTACGAGACAAAATGCAAGTCACTCAGTCCGTTCCATTACCCAAACGCATAGTGCTCAGACCCTCACTCCTGACCTTTTGAATATGATCAATAGCCTCAAGCAAGTGCGGCACAAACGCCTTGGGGTTCTCGGTTGCCGGAAAGTGGCCCAGTCCAGGCATGGCCTTGTGCTTCGCTCCTGGAATCTTGTCCGCGGTCTTCTGCGACATTTCAGGTGTGTTAGACCAGTCGTACTCGCCTGTCAGCATGAAGACAGGGCAGCTGTTGGTGTCGATCGAGGCAACACGTGAGCGGCCGTCCCAGCCGCCGAAGTAAAAGTCCAAGTCACCGTGGAAGATCTACACCCGAATTAACCCGTTGCAATTGAGTTTGTGGGGTCGGGCACTTACGCCGTATGCCTGTGCGCTGTAAAGATGCCAAATCAGGTCTTTGTTGACCTTTGGTGCGGTGGGAGACATCATCTGGTCTTGTCAGTACGCCCTAGCCCCTGGGATAGTGTGCTTACGCCGTAGATCCATTCTGGGTTGAACAGCGATTGATTCACATATGGCGAACGGTCGTACCATTGGCGCTCCATGTTCAAGTACTCGGAACTGGAGTATGTTAGCGTCTTCAATCAAGGCTCCAAAAAACACAAACAACATGTACTGACCCTTGTAGCGGAATGGAACCTCCAGCACCGACTTCCTTGTGGCGGATAGCTACTGCCAAGCACACCTGGCCAGCCATGCTCGCACCACAGATGATAGGCCTGCGCAGCCCAAGCTCTTTGACAAAAGCTGCAATGATGCCCACATAGCTGTCTTCTGTATTTGTGTGCGCACCAGGCGGAAGGTTCTTGCTCGGGAAGCTCCGTCCGTGGCCGGGGAGATCGAATGCAAACATTGTGCACTTCTTGCGCATCTGAGGATCGTTCATGACGCCGTGATACTGTCGACTGTCGCTACCAGCCGTGTGTAGGAAGACGATCTGCTGCTTGCCGTCGCCAGAACTCTCGTAGAAGACTTTGGATCGGCCCCAGACGGGTGCATCGAGAAAAACGTATCGGCCGGTAAGGTAGTCGCGTTCTTGCTCGGGCTGCTCTTCTTCTTTTAGTGGACCACATTGAGCCTCGTGTGCAAGCTCGAGGACGCGCCTCCAGACGTGCGTCCAGTGTGCAAAGGCAGTCTGGTCCCCTAAGACTTCAATGCCCTTCTGTTTGATGTTCATACCAAACATACCCCAGTAGCTTTGGTAGGGCATGACGGGAGTCTCCTTGAAATGCTGCTCCCATTGCTCTGGCAGTGCAGAGAGTGTGAACAAAGCATCCTTGGAAGTGCCGGTGCTAGCTTTGGCGCTGCCATTTGTTACTTCGATCAGGATTGTGTTGTCAGAGCCACTAGACTTGATGCCGAATGTTGCAGCCTTGTCGATTGCATCTGAGGTGGTGAAAGCTTTCAGCTGGGCGTCAGACTGGAGCAGTTTCGTAAATTTGTCTTTGCTGCCCCCCAACGCCTTAGTGAGATCATCCCAGCCGGACATGATGGTGCTCAAATGTTCCGGAAGATCAGAGATGTATAGTAATTAACGAGTGGTCAAAGTTGATCGCAATTGATATTTCTGTTGCGATTGGGCCAGGTACAAATACAAAAAACACATCAAGACAGCCATCACCCATCATATATAAAGGCTATAAGCGTCTCTTGCAGTTATGAGGTCAGCGCAGGAGGGGTAGATGTGCGTGCGGGGTTGGTGCACGTGGGTGAGGCGCTCGACGTCGGAGCATGATCTCTCTACAGGTTTGGTTAAAGTTTTGTGAACGAAATGACAGCCCGCAACCCAGAATGCATGCATGATTTGGGCGGTAAAGTGGCCGAGGGCCCATCCAGCTGGGTTGCAAATACGAAAGGATGCTAGGTGATAGCTGAATGCGGCTAGACGATGATCTTCCCCACATCTTGCTTGGGTGGGCTCCGGTCGTCCCGCATCCGATATTGACCTCGCTCTCTTATTCCCTGTACCTCCGATCAGAAGGTTGAGAGTTTCTACGGGAACAAGCTTGCCCTAACGAGGCAACCGGTTCTGGTCGTTGTGTTGAGTGACTGTCACCTTGTTCACGCCGCACCAAGTTCCTCATGTAACGTTTGCTACGAGTACAATAATGATACGAAGCTAGAAATGGCCATCTTTACGTCTATAACTCTTTCAAAGACGGTGGTAAATACGCTGTTTGGAGGACTTTGAACGCCAAACACTTAATCTTCAGCCAGCATTCACCTCCGTCTCCAAGCAGAATGTTCTCTTTCACCTCCTCGTACAACGTCTCGAGGCCCTCGCAGTCGCGGGTACCACGTCCTGTCCCACGTCAACAAACACACTTTCCACTTTGCCCTCCCCTGCCCCATCAAATCACACTCCTCACCTTGTCAAACCCCTCTGCAATCACCAGCTCGCGAACCCAGCAACCATGCCCTTCACCTTCAATCTCATTCTCCTCATTCTCACCACTATCCTCCCTGTCTACTCCTTCATCACCAGTCCCCTGGACTTCGTCTTCGTGCCAAACCACACCCGCGGCCTCGTCTGCCCCTCGCTCCGCTACGGCTGCTGTCCCGACCTCGCCACCTGGCGGCACGGCTCGCCTTGCGCGTTTCCTCGTGCAGCCGTGGATCCGCAGGAATGCTTTGACAGGGAGGTATGGGCGTGTTGCCAGGTCGATGTAAGTAGTGTGGGGACATTGAGAGGGCACGAGGATGTGATGGGTTTTTGTGGCTGATGTGTTTGATGTGTAGGATGAGACGTTCACGTGTACAACAGGGTTCGGGAAGGGAAAGCGGAACAGGGAGGAGTATGGATGGCGCTCTGGGACAAGCGAGAGGTTTTTGGGGGTTGGGAAGGGGCAGATGACGGCGGAGGAGCTATTGGCGCTGAAAAGAAGGGATTGAGCGATAGGAGTCTGAGGAGATGGTACGGCCCTTGTTTTCAAGAGGAAAGGGGTAGCCCTGCAGTATCAAGCTCGATGAGATGATCTGAGTGACGAGCGTGACATGGCGCAGTCGCTACTTCATTCGACCGGAGAGGATTTAGCGACATGTAGTTCAGTCTTGGTATATACCAATACCCATGACGTCTCTCATCTCTTGTGCATCAATGTCTTGAATGGATTCCTGGACTGGGGCGCACATGCGGGCAAAGAAGGATAGTGGGCATGACTATGATTACTGCACCGTCCTTCGTTCCTCTGCCACAGTAAGCGCGGCGAGAAGAAACGACGGAAATGTACTCAGTATCTATACTCCCACCAATACCTCACGCATCTCCCATGTGCGATTTCGTGACTCGTCAAAACGCAGAAAAGTGGTATCCCAGCTCGCGCCCCCAATGCAATATCGATCAACTCATGCGAACATGTGCCCCCCCTACTCCGCCGTCAGCGTTTACGTGATATTGTCTTTGCCAAAGACCAGAGCGTGCCTGAAGCTCTTCTGGCGCAGGTCCTGAAGGAGCATGGCAGTGCTGGTTCGATGACGCTTCAGGAGGGCAGCGACTCGCGATCCGTCTAGAATGTCTCCTCATCAAGCCCCTCAGCGCCCTCAGCAGGGATCTCAAAGCCCTCCTCAGTCGAGTATAGGATGGTCTGGATCTGCTTTAGAAGACCCTCGTCCTTCTCGAGCTCAGGGTCAGCCTCGGTGGCTTGCTGGATAAGCAGCTCGATGTCCCTCAGCTTGCTGAAGTAGAAGTCGCGTTCGCGCTCCAGGCCTGACACAGTCTCCTTAAGGTGTGTGTTCTCTTCCCTAAGAGCGGCACTTGCCGCGCCTCCCGAGGCAGCAAGCGGTGTTCGGGTTCGCGGTGCGGCGGTGTTACTGGCGGCAGGCGCTCGTCTGGCTGCGGCGGGTGCAGCTCGAGGTGCAGGTGCGCCGCCACCAGTCACTGCTTTGGCGCCGCGGCGAGCGACGGGATCGTAGTCGTGGCCAGGGAAGTGCTGGTCCCAGTATTGCTTGACAAACTGCAGGAATTCAAGGTTGTCCTGCATCTTGCACTTGATCAGGGACTCGACGCGGATTGGCTTATCGATTTGATGCTTGGCGAATGTGTCTGTGGAAGTCAGTTATGGACTCGATGTATTGCGCAGGAGGACTTGCTCTGCAATATTTTGAAATTCTGCAGGTATGCATACTCGGTGTTCGCATTGAACTTGACTCTCGCCATGGGCACATCGTAGAAGATGCTGTCGAAAACCTGGCATAATGCGGCGCTGTACCGGGAGTCAGCATACTGCCTGTGTGAATGCCTTCTGGCTGCATCGCGCTGCCCCGCTATGCGGCGGCGCAACGGTGACGTACCCTGTCCCGCACTGTTCGACCTTGGTGACGTTGAGCTGAAGAAGGTTGTTCAGCCATGCGACGAGTTCTTGCCTGCCGTCGAGTAGAGTCAGTAAATGGTGGTGGTGAGGGGGCGGCGAATGCCTGGAAATTTGGCACTCGCTGCCTGGAGTCTCTCTCACCTCGACTCGCCCATCTTGAATGTGTGGTGCTGGATTGGCGCGTGCAAATGATTTGAGAAGGTTGCGATGGGTGACCCTGGGGGCACGTAACGGTTTAGGGGAGCGAGGTGTGGGCGTAGAGGGGCGCACGAGTCGGCGTGTTCTGTTTGTTATGGGGCTTCGGGCCTCGCTGGCAACGCCCGGGCGGCGTAATCGAAATTCACCACTACAGACCGCGCCAGGCCAAATTCGGCTAGCGCCTCACTCGCGTGCTCTCGAAGATGCTGAACCATCTGATTGCACAAGCCAGACGTGTGACATTGACATTTGAGAGGCACGCTTCGTAACTAGAAATCTTGTACATGCAGTGACTACATGGCTTATTTGTCGCTGCTTCTCGTGCGCAACCCCAGCTCTCTATTGCCAATGCTTCCACCTACTGAGTCTTTGGCGGCGCATAATGTCCATGCGTCCTCGAACGCACCAGCTGAATGTCTTCAGAAGAGTCAGTGTCCTCCATCCTGTTCCTAGTCCCACGCCTTGAGCCGCGACGATGATTCTCCTCATACTTGGGTGGTGCATCTGTCAACCTCTTGGCCCTTCTCCTCTCACCAATGACAATCGCCGCAACCCATGCCAGCCACACAAACACAGCAATGACTGTGTAGGCGATAATTCCGCCCCGTGAGCTCATGTTCATTGAGTCGGCCCACTGGAGTCCAAGACCACCGTTGATAATGCCAAGTGTGACTGCAATGCGGCCAATCCAGATATGCACATATGACCAGAGAGTGCGGCTCTGGTACTTCTTGAAAAGCAAGTGGTGAAGGTAGCCAGAGATCGGTTGTGCGAAAACGAGTATGAGCACAACTATGCCAAGGATGGGGTGGTGGTGGTCCAACATCTCCATTTGCATCGCAATGTACACGCCCAAACCGAATGCAGCAATGTAGATCAGGTACGCGAAGACTTGGAAGATTGCGTGGAGCCACACAACACCAGGGAACGAGGCAAGACGAATGGCGATAGCACCTGCCGGGAAGAGGATGACGAAAGCGAGGGAGGCAAGAACGCCGTGTGCAATGAGCATTGTTCGTCGCTCAGAGGACATGGCACCACCTGCACCAATAGAGGTAAAGCCTCCGTTGCCGGAGCTTGCATCGTCGCAGTATGGCAGCTCTTGTCGTTTTGCGAGCCTGTTCGGGCTATCATCATTATCGTCATCCCACGGCCCGCGGCCTGTTGGCCAGGCTGAAGGTCGAGCAGTGGCCCAGGAAGGACGTCCCCATCTTGTTCGGCTGTCATCGTCACCATCACCGTCTGAAGTTTGTGTAGGATTGTTGCCAGTGGCGGTCCGTGTCGCTGAACCTCCTGTTGCTTGTGCGCCCTGCCGGGGTATGCAGCTCGTAGCGGTCGACCCACCGGATCCAGTGCCACTTGCCACAGGCGCAGCATTTACTAGCGGGTTAACACTGCTACCTCCCTTTGCATTGGCATAATCCCACGAGAACGAATCTTGTTGATTGTGCTGGCGGATCGATGCTGACTGATCATCGGTATTCAGAGCGCCGCCTGATGACATATAGGCGTAGATCCAGTTCCCACTAGATGAAGTAAAGTCTGCAGTGCCACCAGACCAGCTATTGCAATTGGAGCCTTCTTGTTGTCAGTAGTCATGTTCGAGCAAAGACAACAAAGGCCTACATTTGACATTGGCCGTCATGATGCCATTGGCAACGCCGGACCCTTCAAGCAGCTCAACTTGCGTGTTGCTGTTGAGTGTGGGCATGCTGTATCCGCTAGCTGATCGAGGTGATAGCGTCACATTGTTGCCATCTGCTGATGTATAGACAACGAACATGTTGGACCCGGACATAGCCCGGCCCTGGCCGAGAGAAACCCATGAGTAAGTATCGGGTGCAGAGATCTGAAAGAAGATGTCTCCACTTCCGGACGACGCTGTGCTTTCGGGAATGTTCAGCTTGAAGCAGACATCAGTTTGTGGGCAGACACTGGCAACCTGTGCCGAAGCATGCGATGCTGAATATGGTTAGTCTCTTTACACACCACGCCTGGAAGTGCCTCACCTAGTGCCACCAACCCAGATGTTAAGAGCGTCCTCCTGCTGTTCAACATCGCGAACATGTGTTGATCCAAGAACCCAAAGTTTCCAGCTGAGATGCTAAACTTGTCCCTTTTACACAAAGGGTGCCCGGGCTGAAAGGGCAGTTGCCAGGGGGTATGTATTAATACGACTGACGAGAGCCACAACAGGCTAGATGTACAAGCCAACACGCGAGACGCAAGCAGCCGAGCCAATGAAAGCCGCGACGACCAAGAACTATTTGCAGGCGGCTGGTGTTTTGGGGAAGTGGACAATGGTTTGGTAGTTGTGGAGACCCAAAGCTGCGATGGAGGTGTGCTGTGAATTTCAATGATGTGAGCTCAGTACAGTAAACCTTGATACAATTGATTGCGCGGTGCACTACACAAGACGTGGGTTTATCATGTCCTGTTCGACTGTTTTGTCCGGATACGGCCATGGCGGGGAGCCGTCGTGCGGATGGCGGAGGCTGGAACAAACCTCAGAGCGAGCCAGCGCACAAGAGCAACGCGTCATGGCCGAGGTGAGGCTTGACTATCACAGGGAGAAGGCCAGTGAGACGTTAGCAAGCTTATCATAGCCTTCCGAGACGAACTTCTTGATGTTTGGTCTCAATGGGCGCCCTTGGCCTTGACGCGTAGGGTGGCTGAGCGTACACAACAAAGGAACACTTGTAAGCGGTTTGCCGATGGCCTATTACAGGCAGTCTATTTCGCATGCGGTATCTTGCGAGGCAGGCTGGTAATGCATGGCTGACATGATGGGCAAAATACCCGTCTGGGCGGTTGAAGTCGCAAATGCTGGTGTCGATCCGGGAAGCCGTGGGGGCGCGTTTCACGCTCGAGCCAGCCGCGAAACCGCAACAACGCGGCAACTATACAACAGCAGACTCTGCATCGAGTAACAAGAGACATATCCACAACTTCAAGCAGTTCAGCCGCGCTCCCTCTCGCAGGTGGTACAATCCCTTTCAGATTTCGCCCCGTCACTTCTGGCTTGGGGTGTCGTGTCCTTGCATGAGACTCCATGCCGAAAAGCTTATTCACGCCGCTGGGCCCTTGGCTTACAACAGCCACTCCACCCACTGTCAAATGATATTGACGAGTCTGTGTCGATGTATATGTAAACTTTGAAGCGGACCTGTCGCTCACTGCGTCATTACACCTTCCGAGCTTATTGTCCGGTGCAACTTGCACAACGAACGCCCCCATGCTGATACATGCTGTGGGATCTTCTTGTCCAAGCAGAAAACGTCGACGTCAGCCAGAGTCCGTGTAGTTGACTAAGAGTGATGTGGCAGTGCCAATTCCATTCATGCACGTTCTGTGCTTCCAATTAATAATTGTATTAGACAGCAACAGTGGTTGCTGCTCTCTCTCGGAGGAAAGGGAGATAAGACACTCATATGATTCATCGGTAAGGAAAGCCTTGGGTCTTGGTACAGCTCGTAATCATCATCATATGGTCCAAGCAGAGACAAAAATCGGGTTTGCATGATGGCGGTGACTGTACCTCCCAACTCACGGTCTTGTAAATGGTGTCGATTTTCAGCACGCTGGCCGGATTGTTCCCACCCAGATTGTCAATGATACGGTTGCTGCACTCTTGTGTCTGAAACTGATGAGAGAGGCCTTGCTTATTCTAGGGAGGTTCCATTGACAGCAAGTAGAGGGGATGCACGCTTTTAGCTTGGGTATCTCGGAGCCCATCGAACCCAGCTTCACGCGGATCTCTTGACGTATGCGAAAGCCCTGTTCTGTTTTGAAAGCTACACGAAGCCCCGACGACTGCAGGATCGCATATTGTGCCGCTGAAAGCGATCACATTGTGCATACAGCTAGCCAGCGCCTCCTCGAGATAGGTCCTCAGCGTCGCCCATAGCCCCCAAGCACCTTACTAGCCGCGAAGCTGACCTTTAAAACATCCCTATAAGTGAGGCTGATTCTCGTCGTCCTAACATTGCATCCACCCGCAGCCTCAATCCGACTTCTATCTTCAAGCAATGACCAATTCGCGACCGTGTCTTCGTTCAGTTCCTCGTCTACCTCTACGGCATCGACGCCATGTAGTAGTGATTCATACGCATGCCCGGTCGTAATGAGCACGCTCCTAGGCTCTTGTAAGATGCGCGTCGGCACCTTCCAGTCTTCCTCTGCACTTTTCGTGTCTTTTCCTGTGGATCCCGCTAAGCTCGGCTTTGGTGTAAGACTCAGACAGACCGTCCCACCTAAGCTGACGGTAGCGACGACGTTCGCGTAGGCCTGCCCATCTTCATGTGGCATGATACCTTCGCCGGGCTCGTACTCGTTGATGAGCACGTGATTTGGCTGCTGGTGGGGCGTATGGTTGAAGATACCTAGATTCTTGAATCGTGAAATGACGGGATTGGTGAGGTATGTTGGAAGCGGTGCGGCAAGCAGAGTATTGTTCTTGGTGAGTGTCGAAGGGTGCGCTTGCAGGCGCCTATGGGAGAGGGTGATCCACCGCTGTGCAGGAATCTAGTACAGATCAGTGAAGCCTAAGCATCAAGTGAAGGCCCGGACCTTTTGGAGTATTGACGCTTCTTCCTCGGTTGAGATGAAGTCTGGTATGTAATAGAAGTCCGGAGGCAAGCCCGCAATGCGAAAGGCCTGTAGCGGACAGTCCGCGTTAATCGCAGCCATGGCCTTGAAACAAGGGTTCAATATCGGGCCTGAGCTTCTCCGTACGATATAGTAGACCTGGGCTTAGTTCTCGAAGTGTGTTCCCTGTCGCCAGATGAGGATCTGTGTGCAGAAGTGATGACTAAGCAACTAGCGTCGCCTGTCCTCAGATGCGAGGCGCTGTTGTCACTTAATCACAATACGGCATCAACACCATCGAAGCACATGGCTAGCGCGCGATGTCTAGCTGGAACACTCGGTTGCCTTTCTTAAATAACCAGCTCGGGAACTAGCCTTCCCATCACAACTACACCTAATCAGACGATTTGACAATTGGGTATATTTGGAATATAAACAAAGATACGAGTTTTGCAGCGATGTCTAGATCTTCCATCGCAATCCAGACTTTTTCCGTTGCCCAAAAACTGAGGTCGGACACGATGTCTTCGAATCCAACTTTCACAGCTCCTCATCGCTGTTGCCCCAGTCATACTCGATATCATCGTTTCTCGCAAATGGATTGTAGCGCGGGACTGTGAAAGGATCACGGGGTGCAACTGCCACTGTATCACCACCGTTCGCTCCGGCACCCTCTACTTTCTGCTCAGCCTGCGAGAGAATCTTTGGCCCTCCAGCATCGCCTTCAAGGACGGCTTCTCGCACTTCATGGCCGGTTGCGGAGCTAGATCCGCTCTGTGTGGCGAGTTCCGCGTCTTTCCTCGCCACCGGGATGGTAGAGGTTGCGTTTCGAGCCCTGGCCCCATCCATAGCAGCCTCTGTGCTATCTGCTGCCACAATAACCTGAGGTCCGGAATTTCTGTCATTCTGCGTGTCGTGAGCAGCCTTACTCTGCGGCTTTTCTTCAGAGGCTTTCCTCAATGATGTTTGCGAATTATACTCTGATGCAGGAATCATTGCTATAAGCGCCGCAGCGATCGCTGCTGTTTTCACATCTGCGCGTGGCTCATTGTTCAGTGCTTCATCGGCTTGAATCCCCGCACTCAACATCTTGGTCACCTTCACGTCTTCGGAAGAGGTAGGCTCGATGCTGGTGTTTGTCCTCCTGGCAGTCATGCTTCGATCCCTTTCCTGTTTCGCCTTGGTTGCTACAGCTGCAAGCGTCTCATTCCAAGTTGGACCCTCCCGGTGACCCTGTTGCTGCATCCAGTGCGTCAAGCCGTTCCAGCCCTTCTCAGATGGATCTGTGGACTCTGCCAATGGCCTGCGGAGCTTGTCATCTGTTCCTGCGAACCGGTCCAGACTCCAATCGAGTGGACACGTAAAAGATATAGGGAATCGGCCTAACTTTTTGGTGCCACATAGTCTCCCGTATGCCCATACATCGTCGACATCAATTTTGTAAACAATCACTGCCGACCCTGCCGGAAGTGGCAGATGCCCAGGCTCGGCTTCCAAGATCTCTATCTCTCTGGGCTCGTCCTCTGTTGTGAGCTTGCCTGGTACCTCTGCCAGTGGTGCAGCTTCTACTTCTGCTGGCTGGGGTTCATCGTGAACCTCGGAAATTACTCTGGCTGTGCTTTCTCTCTCTGGCTTTCGCAGCGCAGGAGATATTATCTCTTTGCCCCGTTGCTCCCGCGCCTTCACATTGTTCTCCATCATCAGTGCTATCTGATGGCTCTTGAGTGCACTTCCCTCTCGGACTGTATTGTACTTCCCCCAGGCGTGTACCACTCTCCGCTCTTCCCGTGCACATAGTGCAGCTCTCGCCCATGGAGGTATCCGACCTTCAAATCTAACTGGTTGTGTCTCGGGTACGCCTATAAGCTTCAAGTATTCTGCGGCAGGGAGAAGACCTCGATCGGTGGCTACGTGCAGTTGATTTTCTGGCTCTGACTCTAGGAGATATAGATCGACGTCATTTAGGACCTTGGTAGAATAGTTCATGTTTGGGCTGCGCCCTAAAAGTTCTATTGTAGTGGCTCTCGTGTGTGGCTTTGAGCTCTCATCAATAGCAGTAAGCGCGTCGAGTACAAGCATTTCTGACGGGCTATTAAGAAGCTCTGTGTCATTTGCATGCTGAATCATGCTAGAGTATAAGACGGGAACGCTATCATGATGATAGTCACGGAAGTTCAGATCGCATTCGTGGTTGGGCGTGACCGGCGCGAAGGACGATTCAGGTCTTACCGCTTGCGCTTGCGCTTTCCGTGCGGAGGACGTTTGCTGTTGCGTCTTTCGCTTCAAAATCTTTCGTGTCTGTTGACGAGTGAATGATGCAGGCGATAATCCTCGTTCCGGATTAGCCGTCTTGACTTCTTTAATCCGACGTGATCGCTTAGCAGATTCTCCAGCCGACTCTGTCTCATCTCTGTGTCTCTTTTTGGGATTCCCGTGTGTAGCGCCTGCTGGTAAGAGCACGTTAATTTCTGCTTGTGTTCTGTTTATGGCAACCGGCGTTGAGTTTTGGGCACTTGCAAGATGGCTCTCACGCTCTGGCGTTGCGTTGCTGGACGGAGGGTTCACAAACTGAACGAGAGGTTTAGAAACCGAGTGAAATCGGCTCTTGCGCTGAGGTATAGTAGTGATGGTGCTAATATCTGTGGCGTCCCTTTTTGTTTCAACAGAAGATTGAAGGAGTACCTGTCCGCGGTGTTGTATTGCTGGAGAGGTAGCTCGAGGCTTTTTCCTGATTTGCTTGTGTTGCTGTTCATCCTCAACCTTGTTTGTCTCCCTTTTGCGCTTTCCCCAAGACTGCTTTGAGACTGAGAGTCCTTTCGATGACTCTTGCTTCTTTTCCACTAGCTTTGGGACATTGCTTCGATCGCTGTCTGCTCTCCAGTAGCGTCCGTGCTGAGGTGAGTGCGAACGCCGTTCATGCTTTGATTTAGGAAGCAGCCTACTTGAGTGAGCCTGTGTAGTGCGCTGATTTGAACATAGACGGTCTTGCTCTCGATGACGGAAGGTGCCTTGATTGTCGCTGCTCGTCTGCCGCGACTGTTGGGAATGCTCGCCGCGCGTAATGCGATCCTGAAGCTTAGAACGCGGTGACGACGACTGAATCCTGGCATCGCTACTCGCTCGCTTTTCAGTCCGAACTGCAGCTCTGTTATCACGATGTGCGGGCGACTGCGACTGAAGTATGTTGTCAATGGTGCCTAGTTGGTGTGCTGCGCGATACTCGCGCCGGGCTTTACCCATACCGAAACTATAGATTTATAGCTTGGTGTGAGAAGATGAATACCGCGGAAGCAATGGCTATGTCGAGAATTTGTTTTCGATGCGAGTAAGGCTGGTCTCGGCTAGCGTCTTTCGTTCACCTTCACTTACCGGTTCCACAAGCATGCTTGACAAGCAAGAGTGGATTATAACGAAATTGAACCAAACACAAGCTTCCGCTCTATTCTGCTCCTGTAGCTAGGCACTCTTTCACGAACGGTAAGTAACGCATAAGCAGAGTGAGTTTATGGTATTAAAGAATTGTGATTTGACGTAGTGAAAGATAGGCAGGTATATCTCATTTCTTGCACAACGGGGATCTTGGTAAGGCTTTTTCAAATTACCGTGGCGCGTACAGATATTTGCTTGAGAGTGTTTGTTTAGGGCTTTTTTTCCTTCCTAAATGGCAATCTGATGATTCTTTGACTTTTAAAATTGCAGCAATACACGCTGCTTGCGCGACCTATATCAATCCGATATGGTTTGCTGGTAGAGATAGACACAAGGCTGCAGCAAGCAAGCGGCCACACCGCAAGTAAAGAACGGCGGTCTTCTAAATCATCAGGAAAACGTCGAAACGCACTGCAGGAATAGCTTGATCTACCTAGGGGCTACAGCTAAGTCCTAAACAATATGCCAGTACGTGTCGTTACTACTCTTCGAATTCTTGGTTCTATCGTCATTTCTGCTGCTGGACTCTCACTCACCACGTGGTCGCCAGCCCCAAGCACCTGCAATGCATTACTTACTTTGCAATCCTCGCCATAATAAAATCCTTATACCATATCGTCACAAGCAGTTGCTCCCTCCACCACCATCCCAATCCGATAGTGACACCTGGACCCGCAGCGAAAAACGTGACCAGACCCCTCACCATAATGCTGAGCCAGCTGCTTTCCATCATGCCCGCCCTCTTCAGATCCCCAAACTGGTAAAGCAGCCAAAGAAAGCATGTACCCATTGAGAAGACCTGGTCAAACTGCAAGAACAGCCTGATAAACTCATCGTTAGTTTTCATAGCAGCGATGTTCGGAATAAACAGAGTCGCAGGAGAAAACGGCGCGTTATAGAGCGTGTACCACCAAGTCGAAGCCGATATCGCACAGAGCGAGTAGATAGTATACCTGATGACCGGAAGATCGCGGTTCGGGTTCGTGATACGGTCAAATTGGACGGTGTCCGACATGACAGTTTTTTTGAGCGCATACTGCAGGATCGTGGTCCAGACGGCGAAGGGCTGCCAGATCCAGTTCGCAGCGTGCCGGGTTTGGGGATCGATCCAGGCGGAGAAGGAGACGAAGTGGGGTAGGTAGTGAGTTAGCAGTAAGACTGGCAGGACAGAGGCGGTGTAGGATAGGTCAGTCAGGCGCATGCCGCGGGCGCGGAAGTTGTCGACAGGAGTTTGAATGTAGGTCAAAAAGGACCAGACACCCATCACGACGCCGATACCGAAGAATTGGACGTTGTAACCGAAGATAAGTGGCCTGGTGAGTGTAAACTGAGCATGTGCTGAAACCGTGTTTGTCACACTTACAAGTATGAAAGCGACATGAGGTTCGCCCTTCGGGCGCTCTCGATTAGTAGAATCGCGTACACGATGCCAACATCCGCCAGGAAAGTCAGAGTCTGCCAGCTGCAGACGAGGTCGGCGAACTGGAACGAGGCAAAGCATGCCACGAGTCCCCTGAACCTGCTATCAAGGAACTCGATGCCGTAGAAGTTATGTACTGTTTTGACATACACAGCTTCGCCAATAACATTATCGATGCCGTTCGCCAGAATGTCGCCAATTCGTTCCAAAGCGTAGGGCAGACAGATCTCGAGCATGAAGTACATCGCAGCAGCCGTGATGGCAAGGAAAGGGAAAGCTCTTACAGCCCTCCATAGCTTTGACTCGGTGTGTACGAGGGATTGAGACGGATTGTAATGCATAGTGCCGTGCAGCGATCGTTCCAGTATGGGGAGGTAATTGCATATGACAGCTCCGACCACTCCGGAGGTCCGCGATGCTAAAGTGTGGGGTTAGCAATGTCCTAAAGTCTTGAACACATGTCATTGGCCGAGTGGCCGAGGGTACAGAAAGCGAAAGTAATTGCGGTCTGTTAAGCTGACTATGCTCTCGTAATACGGCGCATTGTCAGCCGCCGATTGGTCAGAATGTTGCTTTCAACTCGACTGGGACGGTGCGGGATCTTCAAGCTACATGAGTTACTCACAAGTCACCTGAGCTTGTTATAACTCAGATGGCGAGGAATTTATCTTTGGGCGTTGCAAGCGCCTGCAGACGAGTAGGATCGCTTGCAGCTTTGCAGATCGATGTTGAACGGACGTTGCGGGCCTTTTGGTAGATCCCTAGGCGAGGTTTAATTGTGTCGTAGCTCGGCCTTCCTTTCTCGGCCGTGTCTTCCAGCGACTTCAAGTCATTCGCAAGCGCAGCGACTGTTTCCATGTTTGTTCCATTATGCGCAGGGCGATCTCTCGTTCAATGAACAGTACAGGATAGCCAGTGCTATCAACAGCTTCAGTCTGATAACGTTACCGACAAGAGTCTAATACTTACCGGGCTTCGGTCGATTGAACGCCGTCATCATGGTGATATTGTATGCCGGTCTTTTTATCACGACTACGGTTTTTGAGAAGCGCACAGGTGTTGTTCCAAATGGGCTCAGGACATCTTAATTGATCGAGAAGCTAAGTTACGTTCTGAAAGAAGCCAACCGCTCCAACCGGCGGTGCAAACGTATCTCGGGCTTCCAGAGGAATATAATGAGCGTCAAACCTGCGACGCCGCCTCCAGCAATGATGTTTCGAAAGCCTCCATACTGGATGGAAAAGATCTCTTTCCAATTCGTTGCTTAAAGAAAGATTGGTTCTTCGACAACCTTCAACAACAATCTAGTATAAAACGTGAGATGGAGGTTTTTTGTCTTCATACCAAGAAACTTGTCGCGCGTTCTCAATCGGCAGATGTCGGTGCCCATAGTGGGGTAGTGTTCAGCAATGACCAAAACAAGCAGCAACTGCGTGCAGCGTACCCAGTGGTGTAGACGTACACGCAGCAGAAGTAAAGGGCGCAGTCCTTTGTGACAGGGCAGCTACTTTATAGCATTTTAATCCACAAAAAAATTCATCATCGAGACGTCTGTACATGACCTGCACAGGACAGTAAGCAGTTCAAGTGCAAGTAAGTATCGTGCTTTCTGAGGGTTGAATTCATTGTTCAACATTCAATGTTCAACGTTCGATGCCCGGCTTGGAGCATACCTTTGCTTATACGAAGTACCTTTGACGCCGGAATAGGTGAAGTTAATGCTGAGACAAAAACAACTACAGTCTGCATATGATAATGAGGAATTGAATTTGCTTGGATCTTGAGACCTTCAGGTCCGAGCCGACTGCCCACTGTTCAGTCGTCGAAGCCGAGTCTTGGCAAGACCATGTTTACTTATCAACGGATACCGGCTGACTATCATCCGGCTTCAGCAATTGCTGCATCGCACAGCAATACAATTGTGCTAGGCCAGATCGCATACTTTTTTTGTAAGTGGATAATCCACCTAAAGCTTCTTTCCCTTTGCTGCTTTGCTTTTGGCTTCCCTAACCATCGTCGCCTCTTTCTCGGTCTTTGGGGCCTCCATGCTCTTCGTGGGGAGCTTGGGGAGAAACCTGCCGACGCGCTCCTGGTAGACCTTGTACTCTGGGTATTTACCCGCACTCAGCAGCTCGGTCAGCCACGTACTAGCCTGGAACAAAATCAAATATGAAAAAGCTCCTGCAAACGTCCAGTTTGCAAACGTGTAACTCTCCATGCAGCCCCACTGGTAAAGCGCTACCCAAAAGGTTTGCTCAGCAGCAAAATTGGGGTGGCGTGACCACGCCCACAAGCCACTGGTATTGAAGCCGCGGTCAAGCTGTTCACGAGTGAACTTGTATTCGCTCGGCACTTTCGCAGACTTGTTGTACGCGCCCTTCGCCTTGTGGAACACCCATTGCTGCTGATCAGCGAAGAACTCGATGACTACGATGACAAACATGGCCTTGCTGAAGACGTTGTCGTACGCAGACAAGGTATCTCCGGTAACGCGCGAGGTAAGGAGAAGGATGTATGTTGGCGATGTGATGATCCAAAGCAGGATCTACCATTTGAGTTAGTCGCGCCCAAATTGTGAGTGGCATTGACACTTACGTTTTGAGCCAGCGAGATGAAGATTATGTTGAAGATGAACATAGGAATGGGACCAACATAGTCCTTGACAATGTTCCACCTGTAGTCCTCGCTTCCTATCTGGTAGCCGCCCTTTCGCCAGTAATTGAACGTCAAACGCGCGCCCCAGATTACCGACAAGGCCATAATGTGATCTACCTTCGCAGTGGGGAGGCCATTCAGATGCGCCCAGACATCGTAATGCACATTGTAGATAACGGGCAGCATACTCCACAGGCGGTCGACCTGCGAGTAATTGCGATTGAATTCGGAGACCACAAGGACGATGGGTGTCATGAACAGCGCGAATGCCAGGCCTAGCATCAGCGGGTTTGTCGAGGCGTAGACGTGGAGCAATGCCTGACGGTCGTTTATGCTTTCGATGATCCTAGACGGTAGATCATAGAGCTGTGGCAGATATGGCAGCACGGTTTTCTCGAGATCGGCGCATTCTGGCAGCGTTTTGAGAAGCGGAATCGCCAAATCGAGGGAAGCACGGGGTATTAACATCGTGTGGAAAATCTGCGTGAGAGATGGCGGATGTAAAGACTGGCTTGAGCCTGAAAAACGGTGATGGGTTGCGGTACTTTGTCGAGGACCGAAGGAAGACGGCATGACCTCATGAGTAGCGATCCACTTTTGTTTACCAGCCAAGCCACGCTAGGACGCAAAACCGCGGCTTCCCTGTTCAACGCGCTCTCACGTGCATACTTTCGACTTCGTGACCTTGCTGCCTATCACACGCTCGGTTGCGAGTCGAAGCGCCACAACAGCAACCCAGTACAATGAAGGTGTTGTGCGTGGCGGAGAAACCGTCGATTGCAAAAGCAGTCGCCCAACATCTTGGTGGTCGAGTCACAACTGTATTTGGCAACCTTCTACCTGTAGGTGATCACAAAATCATAGGACTGATCAATTGCAGGATAGTGTTCGAGGAATACAGTGGGTCAAAAATTACAGGTTCGATTTTCGATTCCAACAATGGGGCCAGTGCGAAGTCACCTTTACATGTGTGGCTGGACACATCATAAACCACGACTTCATCGATCGATACAAGAAGTGGCATTCTTGCCCAGCGGGAGATCTGTTTGAGGCCCCAATACAGAGCTTTGTTGCTGATGTATGCAGAAGCTTCATTTGCAACCTTACTTCCACCACGTCAGTGCTAATAGCCATACAGGATAAGAAAGCTATTGCGAGCAACATCGAATCACAAGCAAGAAATGCACAGATCCTGTTTGTATGGACCGATTGCGATCGTGAGGGTGAGAATATCGGGACTGAGATACGAGATATTGCCCTGAAGGTCAATCCAAGACTTCGAGTTTACCGGGCCCGATTCAGCAACATCGAAAGAGCGCAAGTTCTCGCTCACATCATTCGACACTCACTGCTGACACATCTTCCAGACATGTTGTTTCAGCGTCACAAAATCCCATACAACTGGATGAAGCACAGTCAAACGCGGTTGCCGCTCGTATCGAACTTGATCTACGCCTTGGTGCAGCTTTCACACGCATGCAGACACTGGCCCTACAAAGTATGATTCCGGTTGGAGAAAACGGGCGAGCAAAAGTAATCAGTTATGGTTCTTGCCAATTTCCAACGCTAGGCTTCGTTGTTGACCGGTACTTCCGTGTACGCAACTTCATCCCTGAGCCCTTTTGGTACATCAAAGTCAACCACATCAAAGATGACGTTGAGGTCAAGTTCAACTGGCGACGAGGCCACCTGTTCGATCGTATGGCTGTTATCTTGATCTTTGAACGATGCATCGCCTCGAGGACGGCTAAGGTAACTAAGATGACAAAGAAGCCTACAAAGAAATGGAAGCCGCTCCCTCTCACAACAGTCGAGCTGCAGAAGATGGGAAGTAGGTTCCTGCGTATGTCGTCCCAAGATGTTATGAAGGTAGCGGAAGAGCTCTACACCAAAGGCTGGATCAGCTACCCACGTACCGAAACCGATCAGTTCGACCGAGACATGGATCTCCGCAGCATCATCTCGAGACAAATCCAGGACGGACGTTGGGGCAACTTCGCTCAAGGACTGATGAACGGAGGCTTCAATCAGCCACGCAATGGTCGTAACAATGATAAGGCTCATCCGCCTATCCATCCAGTCAACTACGTGGCACCAAGCTCGCTTAACGAGAAGGAACGCAAGGTATACGAATTCGTCGTTCGTCGCTTCCTTGCATGTTGCTCTGAAGATGCGACAGGAGAGGCTACAGACATCGAGATCGACTACGGGTCTGAGCTATTCCACGCCCATGGCTTACGTGTCATCGCTAGAAATTATCTAGACGTGTATCCTTACGACAAGTGGGAAAGCAGCCAGCAGTTGCCGCAGTACACAGTAGGCGAGGCTTTTGAGCCCACAGAAGCCAACATGCTTGATGGCAAGACTTCAGCGCCTTCTTACCTTACAGAGCCGGAACTCATCGCCCTTATGGATGTCAACGGCATTGGCACCGACGCAACAATGGCCGAACACATTGCGAAGATTCAAGAGCGCGAATACGTGATTGCTCGACCCAAAGGCGGGGCTGCAGGGAGTGCGGGCAGCAGCGCAGGAAGAGGTCGTGGCCGACAAAGAGGAGGTGGTGCTCGAGGCGGCCACGGCGGCGCAGCAACGGGTCAAGACGGAGGTGGGGGAGCGGCAGCCGGCGGAGTGCAAGAGTTCATTCCGACGACCTTGGGTGTCGCGCTTATCGAGGGGTACGACAATGTGGGCATCGAGACCAGCCTCAGCAAGCCGTTCTTACGCAAAGAAGTGAGTGATTCAGGGCACATTTGCTGCATCGAGAATGCCCCCTAATCCAGCACAGATGGAACTCCAAATGAAGGCCATTTGCGAAGGGCGCACGACGCGCAACGATGTTGTGCACCAGAACCTGGATCAATACCGTGCCGTGTTCAACCGCACCGTGCAGCAGATCAACGTTCTCAAATCTGTAAGTCATGATATTCTCCATGTTGTGTGCTGGAAAGGTAGGCTAACGCTAGCGAGGCCATCACCAAATACATTGTGCCGGCGAATCATGGCTGATGTGTAGTCCACATGCACAGTTGCAGAAGCACTTACGTCAAGCATATCCCACTTGAACCAGACATGTCGAGGCATGCCTGCGCAGAGGGCATGCACGTGTGCAAGCTGGCCGCTGCCCGAGCTCCGCAACGTACTCAACCAGCGGCACGTTTCAACAGTTTTCATTATGTGGTGCCTCGATGTGTGCTTGACACCAAGAGGGGCCTGCTCGTAGCGAACATCGGAGCGAGGTTGATAGCGGCATACAACCCCGCGCAGTGCTGATAAGGCCAATGGGTGTTGGGACTGAGAACTCATGGGGGATCTGGAGCTGGACGCTGGCGCAGGTCTCGGCTGGTCTCGGAACAGCCAGAAACAGTTATGCATGCCCTCAACATTGCTTGTGTCGAGCGTCACGGTGTCTGAGCAATGACAGCAGCAAGGCACAAACGCGGCTTCACAATGCAACCATCGCGACATTTGCGGCGGGCGCAAGGGCAAGGCACGCTGGCTGGGCTGCGACCCTGCTTCCGGCGTGGGTACCTGCTGACAGACGGGGCCCTCGACGATGACGGCTATGAGGAGGTGTGGCACGCCGAGCGCCGGTCAGCCAATCAGCACGCAGTCGCGATGCCATGCGCCTGCCCGACACGCACCTGGTTCGCCCACTGCCTTGGTTTCCGAGCATATGCAGGTGGGACGCTTCCATACCGGGCAGCCCTTATCACAGCTGACTCCCACACTAAACGCGCCAACTCCTACAAAGCACCCACTGCGCGCACACTGAATATTGCCCTCTGCTCACAACACACACGTCCTCGCTGCTCGTCACACATACTGCTCGCCACCACTTTGACGCGCCTCCTGTTTGATCCGCCCGGTTCGCCTGCCTGCTCCCCGGATCGCCGATCCACCAAACGCGCTCGAACCCTCGCACGACCAAGCGGCGTGCTGCAGCGTGCTCCGTGAAGCGCCAGCAAACAACAGCAATTATCCCTTAATCACTGCTGCCGTCCCAGTCGCATAAGACAGCTATCTTGCTGTCTTCAAACAGAACCCATCAACTCCTTTGTCTGCGCTGCTGCTGCTCCGGTCAGACGCCGCCTTCCGAGTCCCTGCATCACCACCTTGCCAACTCACAACACATCTCCAACTTGACGAATCCCAACCACGCAAACATGGCGACTATGCTTCAGAAGCCTGTCTCCAACATCGCTGCGGCTTTTGCTGCCCAGCAAGCGTCCCACAACATCCCCATCACGCACGATGGCGCCGCCGCGGGCACCTTCCTGACGCCTCCCTCATCGATATCCCCCACCCTCTCAGCCCAAAAGCGCAGGCCGGACCTGCCGCTTGCTGGGAGGGTAGATACACCAGACGCCATGGATTTCGACCTGCAAGACGCAGTCGAGCATGCCAGGGCGCAGGACCAGCCTTCAGCTCTGTCCAAGGAGGCGCTCGCTGGCCTCGACGCTACGCGTCAAATCACGCCTGCTATGCTGGCAAAGCACCACCTGCCAGCCATCATCGCTGGTCATGGCGCTATGCCCATCCGCGAGATGATGGCCCACCTTACTCACTCTGTCCCCGGCTTCTCCGGGCTAGCACCCGCAAAGGCTCGGCGGCTTGTTGTCGCGGCGTTAGAACATCGCGCTGGCGGCGGCATGCATGGGGAGGTAAAGTTCGAGAAGGTCGGCTGGGGCAGGTGGAGCGTTGCTGGCTCGTCACAGGCTTGTGGTCTGCCCATCGGCAGCTTACGCGGCGGCAGCGGTGCGACGCCTCCGGCTAGTATGGACAGTGCTGGTGGACTGCAGATTCCCAGGCTGCGCCAGGAGCGCGACACATATCAGGGCAGCTGGAATGCTGGCTCATGGTCGCCGCCCCACAAGATGGACGAGGATGAAGAGATGGCTGATCAAATGTCTCTGGACGGCTCTGACGATAGCCTTGAGTCCGACTCGGCGTCTGATATGGACCTCGGCGAAGACCTGGACGATGATACCGATCAGGAAGACTGGGCCACGATGGGTCCACAAATTTCGCGGAAGACCCACCACGGCCCGCGTCGCGAACACCGTGACTACAACTATCTAAGCCGCACGCAGTCGAGTAATCCATGCTATCGCAGCGTTTCGGCTCAAGGGCATTCGCTACCACAATGCGGATTTCAGGGCTCCATTTCGTCTCGCACTCCAGCACTGGGCAGCACTCCTCTACCTTCGCTCAAGGTTACTGCGTCCCCTGGCGTTACTGGATCTGGCGCTGAGCGCGATGCAATTGAGGCCCTTCTTTCAATGGGATCCATGCCTCGCGCGTAGACTTCATCGTCCCGGCGCCCTCATGCCGAAAGACGACAAATTAACATCATTGATATTCTTATCTACGCGCATCCATATTTGCGTTCACAACATTCAACATTCAACATTGCATATGTAGGGGCATCTTACGGGTTTCGAGGTTTGGTTTATTCATGGTTCGCGTTACAATAGCATACCCCACCTCCCTCCACCGCGTTGGATCTCGACTGCGAGAGGGACGATCCGTCAAGTGCTGATGTGGATCTTTTTTTTGGGCTTTGGAACTCACGGACATTTGGGGTCATCTTTGCACTCCACACCTTTATACTCATGCGCTTCAATTTTCGAAGGCAGCATTTCGTTTGCAGGGCTATAGTCAAGCGATACGATCGCATCTATCACTAAGAGCACCTGGCAGCGGCGTTTGTACATATTTTCACAACAGACAATCCTACTTTGAAACAGCAGTAGCGATGGCGTTTGAACACCGGTGACCAGCAGGTTGGCTGTCACCAAGTGGTGAAAGTAATGAATATCTTCTTTCGAGAATGGTCGGCCCACGGGCGTGCCTTCTCATCACCACAAATTGCTGTGTTCATGCGTGACTCGATTGCTGATATACATGTTGCTTTTTCGATCTCATCCACCATAGTGTCATCGCCGAGGTGGCATGGCAAGAAAACGCCCAGTGAAGACACTAGCCAATACAGACTACCAGAACACGAGCTGTGTATCCAACTCCACATAAATCACAGACAACCAATGTCAAGAACACCGCCTATACATGTCAGTCAACGTGCGTGCCGCGGCTTTGAACTCAAGGCGCACCATCCCGCTGCCGCTCCCCAGTCAACTGCAAGTACCATTGACTTGCACTGCTTATAGAATGAAGTCCGCCAGACGCCAACGTAATCCGCGCCCCCTAAATGTGTTTTGCTTCTTGATAATCATCATAAGTTTCCAAAGATCCATCAAATCCAATCCGTTATGGTCTAGGTAGGCATCTCCACCCTCCCGAGTCAACAACACCAACTAACAACCACAAGTGGCTAGGATACATCGCTCTCAAGCAAGCGCCGATGTGGCCGGGGTTCGATTCCCCGTGACGGAATCTTTTAGGCGGCAGTTGAGGATGGAGCTGGAGGTCGGAGGCGTGTGAAGGAACTTTTTTTGGGATCCACTTTGGGAGGGCGCTAGGACGGGATGGTGGAGCATTTGTCTACACATATGGCAAGTGTCTGGGCGGGATATTTTGGTGGTATGTACCTATGGTAGTTGTGGATTTACGGTTTAATTTGAAGGCATATGCTCGATAGATGTTCTACGGTCTCTACATCTACTGCGACAGGGTCTCTATCTACACCATGGAATTATGTACGATTGAAATTGACCTTAGAAAGTATCTGAGGCATCATTAGGTCTACGTCAGGCTTCGGCACTGCCCTTAAAGGTAGACGGGTAATAGTCAAAGTCGCCAAAAAGCTATACATGACTGAGAATGTTGCTAACATGATTGAACCCTTTTGACTGGTAGATCTTCATCTTTGATTTTACCGGACTGAATCTTGCGGAGAGACAACCTTGCACGACATACATGTTGGAGAAACCCCAGGCTCCAGGTCACTGTGAAACATCTCTGTATAACCAAGACAGACCACAAGATAGTCAAGCTCATCCAAAGTCAGTCACTGAGATGCAGCCTCAGGTGACGAAAGAAAATCGCGGAGGGAGTTATGCATGACACCAAACATTTTCAGTGGCTAATCTGGCATTTTTGCTCGATACAAACGGCGGTTGCTTTGATAGACGACAAGCACGATGCGAACACAGCAACGCCGTATACATACCTCTACAACAGCAACAACAATCCGGCATTCAGAGAGCAGAGAAAATCATAGGAACACTGCAAGGCTGTCTACCTTTCTTGGCTTAGCAACCAACGCACCAGAAATTTTAGGTGATAGAACGAACGGCAACGTCAATGCTTGCTTTGGTCGAACAAGGCATTCAGATAACAGGCATCGACGCAAACACCACGCCCACAAACCGCTGCGTACACGAAAGCCGTTCATTGCCTTTCACTTCTACACTCACCTCACTTCCCCCGACTAAAACCCACTCGCCCCGCACAACACCACCCCGACATTACTCTCATCTACCGACCCACTCTCTATCTGTCACAACGATGTCCCACAACCAGAACCCCATAACGAGGCCCCTTGGCTTCAACCCAGTCACTCCGAACAACCTCAACTCCATCATGACACTCGCAATCCTCTTTCTAAGCCGCAACAATGGACACTATGCCTCTCACTCTGCGCTGCGCAAGCGCATCACCGCCTGGCTCAACAGGGAAAACGACTATGGTCGCGATCTGACGTGGTTCGAGAGCGATAGGGATATGGAGATACTGGTTGACAAGGTTATGGTTTGTGGGGGAGTCAGTGTTGGTAAGTGGAATTATTGCAGTGTGGAGAGGGACGTTATGGGCTAGTGTGGATTGAACGGTGCTAATGTACTGTAGGAAGCTTGCCCATGCTGGAAGGTGTGGGTCAAGGCGAGAGAAAGAAGCGAGCCACGGTGACTCAGGATGTAGGAAAGGGTGAGCTGGCCATGGGGGTGAAGGAGGAAGTGAAGCAAGCGGCGCTAGGTGAGGCAGACGCTGAGGCGAGGGAAAAGTCAGGTGAGGATGTGCGAGATGAAACGGGGTGTGAGTTGGAGCTCGCGATGCATGAGGTGGGGGCCACAAGTGTGGAGGACAAGTAATGGTAAAGGCTTTGATGATACGTATGTACTGGTGCTGAGACTAAGCGCGGGTGCTGAAATGCTTTGTAAGGATCACACATAAAGGATTCCCCTTTGAGAAATGGGTCTTTAATTTCTCTTTGGAGCGTTCGAACGAGACCATTTGGTTTTCGACATCACCGTGCCGGTTGATTTTATTCCTGTTCCGCCGTCTGCGCCCTCTTTGTCGCTCTGAACACCGTTTCCAGCTTGGGGTGGTTTTGTGTTATACGTGCGGCACGATTGTGTCGATATGTATGAAGTACACTCACACGGAGACGCACTCTTGTCCATGTTCTGCATAGATCAGCACAAGGGGATGGGGAGTTAATGAGGATGGTCATCGCATTGTGTTGAGGGAAGATGTCGTTCGTCATGCACAAAAAGGGTCTTGCCCGTTCGTCGTTGCATATCTCGAAATTGACATGCTCGTTGTGCAGGCAACACGTGTGGGAGCTGGTCTGGACTTTCTCTGCTGTAACTTCGTGATTGGATCTATTATTACGTGTGGTCGAAATAGTATTAATCCTAGCTGTTCTGCAGTTCGCAGGTGTCCGATACGCGTTGTTTCGCATCATGGTTGGGAAGAGAGCAGTCACAAGCCGGATGTCACAGCACACGATCGTCGGTAATTGTACCCGGAGCAGTACCGGAACCGTTGAATAGAGCCATGATAAGGGCCTTATCGATGGTGTTTGGAAGTCCGGCGATACGAGGTTGCGGGATCTATCGCATGCAAGATTTACTCTCCGCGCACGCACGCCGCAACCCGGGACCCCGCTCGTGCCGTATCGTCATCCTTTAGATACGACCTGACATCCCACCAATTTCTCCCCATTCGGACAACATTCAACGCTCATAACTGACGACTCCTGAAGTTCCCCAGGCCAGACAGTTCGCTTCTCCTCGCCAACGTCAGGCGGTCACTACCGTCCTATCGCCAAGTGACTAGCATGTTGATCGAAGCGCATACTACCTGGATACAACTGCGACAGCCCCTACTGTCAACAGAAGAGCTGATTACACGACTGTTCTGGCCAAAAGGAGGATGAAAGGTGCATTTAGGGCTGTTGCAGTGGCTGCATTAGATCCCAAAATGTGTCGGTCTGGTGGTGGCACTGAGTCTGTTGTGACAAATTCAATTCTGCAGGCGAGCTGAGCACACAGCTACTGCATTGACAACAACCTTCGCGTATGCAAAGCACATGGGCTGGACAGTCGACATCGCTATTCTTGACAAGTGCCGATGAGAACCTGCATACAGGAGACCATCGCTGGGATCTGAACGTAGATCGCACCGGTGCCCCGACGTTCTGGCCAGCGCGCTGTTACGCTATGCCTCGTGGATCCGGCTCTCTTTTCCGTCAACTCCATGCATCAAGCTACAGGTTGGCTTGCAAATGCTAGCAGCAACTTAAGACTTGGTTGCCATCTATGGCGTCCGTAGCTATTGTTCCTTCAACACCATTCACCGACCAACAGCACCTCAATGTAGAAGAACAGCATTTCGCAGTCACCATGCCGGAATACATCATGGTGACTAATGAGCTGTCGTCAGGCACTGCGACTGCACCCGTGCATCGCGATCGCCAAGCTCATCCGCCCTTGTCACACTGGTTCACGCCCCAGTGCCTGCTCACAATGGTACACTTGAAACCGAGAAGCATTCTTGGCCGCATAAAGTTTCTTGACACAATAGTTTTAATATTAGTATGGCATGCGGCCGCAACTTCAGGAATGACGGCGTTGGTCTTGACTAGGCTCAAGCTCGATTAACACTGTCTCATGCATAGGATCTTCCAGAAGCGGCAAGTCTCGAGGGAGTAAGAGGCACCTCTTCAGCTGGACTTGGCGAATCCGCCCGCCTTCTCTCTACTCCATAACTAACTCAGCGGCTGAGATGGCCGCAATGTCAATCTAGCTTTATTACTTGCGTCACCGATTCCTGCTGGGTATGTGCCTAGCCTCTGCCTAGCGGAATATCGAGCTTCCTCCTCTCCATCTTGGCTGCCAAGCGTATGTGCTGACCGAACCATTGCGGGGGACTGCGCTATCCTCCGAAGGTGAGCCCCAAAACCCGCCCGATTTTCAAGATGACACCGACAGTATCTGGCTGTCATCCTCAAGTCGTTCGATGCGGGAATCAGGTCAATAACCCTTGGCATGCTGCATGCCATACCGGCATCTGAACCCTCTCTTGCCAGGCTTATGGGTCTGGTGTTGCGGGAGCATCGCTTATGCGTGGCAGTAAAAAGGTTCAAAGCCCAGAACAGTCGCCTCTATTCTTTCTAACAGAATTGACTTTCGCGACACCGATCGGTTTGTACACGCGCTGGGCTGAACGGTACCCACGCTTACACCACGCTGTTAATCAACACGTTGAAGGAGTTTGCCCCTGATCATCTAGCCCATATTAGGTACCGCGATCGTCAACACTAATCTGCCAATTCGGTCAAGTATGTTCCGCGCCCCGGACACACCTCCGTCCTCACCCCGCAACCGGGCTGACTAGCCTTGCATCCCGAAAAAGCTTGTTTATGGCTACCATCATCTATCACTGAACAGCCTCACGCTTACCGACATGATAGCAATACAAGCTATTAATGACGTCCAGGCGATGCGAACACAGACTGGGGTTCCATTGGAAGAATCGCACGCATACCACTACAATAACACTACTACCGGTGAGATTGTCTTTATCGAGAAGAGCAATTGTACAGCACGAGTAGTCGGCCTGGCAAGCGTATGGTTGTAGTCGCATGGTTGCAAGCGCATGGTACAACTCAGCTCTTGAACTTCTTGGCAGATGGCTACGATCATCAGACATTGTCAGATCCGTGGAGCTTCTAGAGACCTGCAAAGGACGGCAAGAGCTAAGTTGACGGAAGCCAATCCTTTGACCGCAGCGAAGCTGCAAGCCATGCCAGCCGTCGACAGATAGACTGTGGCTGTCCTCAGAAAAATCGTGTCTTGGGTTGCATATTCAATAGTCTCCGCGTTGGTGAGCTCTGGGCAACGGAAGCAAGAACCTTGGACCAGTCTAGCAACAATGCTTTGTGATCCTTCGACATGATGTCAATCGGACACATAGGCAGCGATTCTTGAGCTCAGCATTGTCTGCTGATAGCTATATAAGTCACGCTGAATTCCCCGGTTTCAAAGGCATCCCATCGTTCATCTTCACTTCCACAGCCACCTCTATCACTCCAAGCAAACTCTTAGAAGCCAACACCACAATGAAGTTCTCCGCACTCATCATCGCAGGCCTCAGTGCCGTTGCTCTTGCTGCTCCAGCTCCAACTCTGTGGGGCTCCAAGGACTGCAAGCACAAGAGGCCGGACGGCCACTACTCCAACGACTACAAGGGTTGTGTAGCATTCAACCTCGACGAAGTCAAGTACAAGGCTAAGTGCTGGCAATACGAGCCCAAGTATAAGACCTGCAAGCCTGATAAGCCAGGAAAGGTGAGCTTCATTCTCTTCTCCAAGTTCCACTCGGTCTTGCTCTTCTGATAGTCAATATGGGGAGCGATTACACTGAGGACAAGCTCTGCTAGCACTGCTGTGACACCTATCTGTTCTTGACTGCACCGTCCATAATTTTGAAGACCAAGCTTGATCGCATGCTGAACTTCCGGCACGCTCGCACAGTGACTAATACATGGACTAGGGTGATGGCAAGAATGATGGCAAGAACGACGGCAAGAATGACGGGAAGAACGATGGAAAGAACGACGGCAAGAACGACGGAAAGAACGACGGAAAGAACGATGGCAAGAATGATGGCAAGAATGATGGCAAGAACGATGGCAAGAACGATGGCAAGAACGATGGAAAGAATGACGGAAAGAACGACGGAAAGGGCGGCAAGAACTGAGCAAGCTTAGCAAGAGTTGAGTGTCTTACTGCTGGTGGTTGTGAGCTCTGGTTAGCTTACTTTGAGTTTATGGACTTTGGCTTCCACATTCCTTCTAAGTATTCTACAACACAATGCAGCTATTCTACGCATGAAATGTGCCTCCAAACCACGGGTCGAGAAAACCCAATTGTAGCTTTAGAACTGGGTCTTCTCGTTGCTAAGACACCATTCTATTCCAAACAGCACAATCGTAGTGTCATCGATACTCATCCTTGGAAGCTCTCAACGCGGAGAACTTGATCTCACGAGCTCATTGCTTTCTTAGCGATTTTCCTCGCCTGGCCTGGACTCATTATCGTACTGTTCTCCAATACCACATTATAATGTCGTGGCATAGAGGGTGTTGCCCAGGTGATGCTGGCAGAACCTCTTGTGTGTAGCGATGGATATAGCCAAATAGAACTTTCATTCACCGAACTGATCTCCAGCCACATACGCCATACCAGGAATCACTGGAGTTGGTTGAGTGCGCTAAAACTTGAGAACCTCACTCAGGGCCTTCTGCATCGGTTTATCTCTTGGTAATCTCCTCTTGAATTCCTTTGGGAGCTCTACCTACCCAACTTGATCATCGCTGGAACCTAGTCCACGTTAGCTGAATGACTGTTAACAGCGCGGTGTGGTAGCAAAACCGACGTAATTGTTATGGAATCCCATGTGCGACCATAGTCCTTCACTTCTTGCCGACATGCGTGGCCTAATCACCGGGAATCGATCGAGAGTCGTGCGGCTGAGAAGAGACCCGTTTGCTACATCAAGGGACAGAAACACACATGACCGAGGACTAAGGGTCCGGTTATTCAATAGCCAGCACGTGCACATGTAAAACACGGCTTCGTTACGAAAAGGTATACACACTATCATCTTGAAACATTTCCACGCGGTGTCGGAAGACCGCAGAGAGAGGTGTTAGGGCCCTCTTATGCATCTTCTATGACGACTTGTAGCTTCCATACCAATGGATATGTTCAAAACAAGAGTCTGTGTGAGTTCCTGTAGTATGAATCGTATAGGGTGTCTGTACATTTGTCAACCGTCACCATGTTGCATCATCGGGGAAAACAACACTACTGCTTCGTGTAACAGCTAGACTAAGAAAGTCTGTCTGACACTGCTCTATATAGCTGTTGTGTCATAGGCTGTGCAGGTATGCTGATAGTAAGTAACGTACATAATTTAATTGATGCAAGTGCTACTCTGCCAGGAGCCTGTGGACAAGGTGGTACCGCCAACGACGTAATGCATACTTCACTTTGTCTTCACATCTTTGGTTTTGCTAAGTGCGCAGGCTCTATTCGGGTTTGGATGAACATACAGGAACAAGCATAGTATTATGATCCGTGGCAATGAAGGAAATATATTTGAAGACTGTCGGTTACAACAGCGATAAGGCGCGATTCTGGCATCGAGCTAAGATATCAGAGGCAGCGTGGACAGTAGTTTAACGGTCGAAGCTTCAGCTGTTCTGGCTATGTGGACAGCCAGATCTACAGTTCGCCTCAAAGAAAGCTTCGGCAATGATGGGTGGTGTTCTACCACCTAGCTGGTACCCAAAGGACAGATTGTCGACTTAGGAAAGTGCAGTTGGCTCCTCATCGACAGATTCAGATGATAGTCTTGTCTTCCGGGCTAGATGTGAGTCCCTTTCGAAGTGTGTTCAGCACGAGAATTGAACTACAATATCCTCGGTATCAACAATAATCTGAATACGAGCATTTCTCTGTCTCTGAAGAACTCAATTTTGCGCGCAGCCATCTGGAGTCCCTCGAGCATTTCAGTGTGTGGATCATAAAAGCGGGGTTGCTTCGTGAGGTACCAAAGCCCTACGTTCTGATATGCACAATTGTGGAGCAGGTTTCGCAGTACTCTACACCATTTTCTTGCAGAGCAGGCCACACAGGCTCAGTGAGTATGTCTCGGGGGCAACAGCCATCAGGACTGCCGCCCATTACTTGCAGCGCCTTAACAGTCGCTGGAGTTCCGTACTCAATAGCGGGTTCGAGTGGAAAATTGGTGCCATTAATATTGTAGCTGCGGTGTAGGACAAGGCGGCCTTCGCTTGAAGAAGAGAGAGGGACGTGTCCGCATTTTGCCGCTCGCAGGCCTGCTCCGATAGATTCACGTCTTGATTGATGTCCTGCCTTTATGACCCTCTTCTCTGAACCTTTCCACGTGTGGTCAACCACTGCGAAGCTTTATCAGGGCACATTAGGTACGACGCTGATCAGAAGCAAAGGTTCCGGGACCTAGGCTGAGCAGCAACTTTGTTTCTCTTTGGCGTTGCAGGAGTGTCGCAGTGCGTCCCTTGGGTTGGACGTGTCGTGGTCGACTGAGGAAGGCGTTTCGTCTTTTTGTATACCGCAGCTACCTGGATTGACTCTCGTAGTTGCAAGGTGCGTGACTGAGGTCTGGTTATGTGGCAAATGATCTCTCACCGTTGTGAGCTGAAATGAGCGCATCGAGTCAGCCACAAAAGTATTGGCAGACAACCTGTCAGGCACATTTGAGCGTGTGTGCTAGATCAAAAGAAGCGTCTACCACCAACAACTGCCGATACGTTCCCGGGCTAATGATAATAAACTCTGTGGGATACAGCATTGTGCAAGGCTGCATCGTTAAAAATTAGTAGAGATGGTAGTCGTTGCAGCAGTGAGCAATAATGGACCGCAACAAATCGTGCGTGACTGAGCCCAGCTCGTACACGGAACCCGTCATGTACCAAGGCCAAGGTACTAGCATAGATTGGGAAGGGGGCTTTTGCGCGCAGTTTTGCACTCTCCAGTTTCAGCAGTATGTCCTTGGACACCAAGCAGGGAGTGAGAGAAGGGCACGGCATATCGACTGCTGACCGACACCGGGGACCTGACTCGGGAAAGCATACCTGGTATGATAATTGCTGGTCGCCTATTCAGTGCGATGGCTACAAACGCGAGACCTCAAAGTCAAAGACGCCTCCTCGTTCCAGCCGTGAGGCTCTTCGTTCCAGCAGTGAGCAAATGAACGGCACCCGCCATGCAGATGAGCAAGAAACAGAGAACACACGGACGCTGGCCAATGCAAGTGCGAAGACATCGCTCCTTCGTGCCATTACCACGCCAAGTCTTACTGCATGCTACCCGGGGAGGATATTTCCCCCACAACCAATTGCAGCAAACCACGGCACGTCCGGAAGCTGAAGTAGACGAGAACCCAGATCTAGGTCGGTCGGTGCACGCTCACGTTTTCCAGGATCCCGGATTGTTTTCTTGGCCGCAGGTTGGGGTTGCAAGATTGATGGAGAAGAGGTGGGGATTTCCTGGAGCGTGGGGGTTGCGGCTTCAGAGCAGAAGCCGCTAGCGGTGCCCCCGAAGAGCCGCTTGAGTCAAGCTCGATGACGAGGCTTGGTAAGCTTAGTCGGACAGAGGGGCAAAGTGATGGTTACGCAGACATGCAAAATCGCAGACGAAGATACTTTCGCTGAGCAGAACATGCTCTTTGAGTTATCGCAACTATCGAACATGTAAATCTGTCAACTCGCGTGATGCCGGGCACTAGAGTCCCCATGGCACACGCCCCCATGTCTCGCCATCCGATAGATAGTGGAGCCTAGCAGAGCCTCAAGTGCAAAAAAACTGACCCCTCACTAAGCGGTAAGGACGTGGGATGCACTCCTCTTACGGTAAATAGTTCGCACGCAGCCTACCAAAGCCTCAGCCGACCTTCAACCGCGGCGGCAATGCGGGCCCGGAACATTAGCGTCAGTAGCTTGCGTGCGGCTCAACAAATCCTCGTAAGATAACCTAGTGTTAGACTTGCCGGCAAGTGGGCTAGCAGCGCAGGGCATAACAACGCGCGCAGTGCAGCGGGAAACAAGATCAATACCGCGGCAACCACAGTGCGCCGCCTCGAACGCCGACCACAGTTTCTCCTGCACGATTCATGCACTGAGCAACAGCTCACACGTTCGAACACGAATGGCAGCACGCGGGCCAAGCAGTCGAAAGCAGGAGATCGGCGGCGCCGTTGACGCTCGAATTCCCCGCATTTTGCACCTCTCCCAAACAGGCATCGGACGCGCTGTTTCATAGGCGCGAGCCGTGCTTGGCCGTCAGGCGTTGGGAAAATTCTGCCCAGCGCGAGATGAGTGATGTAACAGCGAACCGGAGGCGTGGGGTAAGTGTGGTAACAATATGGAGCTCCCGCAGAGTAGACACTGGGGTTCGGCATATGGGCACGGAGAAGTGCGCCCCCCCCCCCCCCAGAAGTAGTATAAGAGGTGCATGGTGCGCTGTGTTGGTAAAAGGCACGATTTGACGTTCCGAAGTCGATCGCACTCGTCTTTTGGTTCTTTGACAATGGCCGATATCAAGAAAGATCCCGAAATGGACACCCAGGGCCATGAGGTCGCGCCCAGGCCAAATCATGCTGGCCTTGCCGCCAGCCTCAGCCCGGAGAGGAGGGCTGAGGTCGAGAAGAAGATGAAGCGCAAGCTCGATGCGCGATGCTCGCTGTTCGTGTTGATCTACATCATGAACTACCTCGACCGCAACAACATCGCTGCTGCACGTCTGGGCGGTCTGCAGGAGGATCTCAACATCGACAACACCCAGTATGCGACATGCTTGTCCATTCTGTACGTCGGATACATCCTGATGCAGGTTCCATCAGTAAGCTTGAAGTCGGATTCATCAAAGACTGCTCGTTCTAACTATCGCAGAACATGATCATCAACAAAATCCCCCGCCCGTCTACTTACATCGCCTGCGTCATGCTTCTTTGGGGCATGATCTCGACGCTCTCCGGAAACGTAACCAACTACGGCGGCATGGTCGCGATCCGCTTCTTCATCGGCTTCGTCGAGGCTGCCTTCCTGCCCGGTGCACTGCTCATCCTGTCCAAGTGGTACACACGCCGCGAACTCACCCTGCGCAACGCTATCCTGTTCTGCGGTAACCTCATCTCCAACGCCTTCTCCTCTCTTGTTGGTGCTGCCGTGCTGTCGAACATGGAGGGCACCCTTGGCCACCGTGCATGGAGGTGGCTGTACTGGATCGAAGGAGCCGCCACAATGGCCATTGCCATTGCTGCGCTCTTCATCCTCCCCGATCTCCCCCACAACACGCGCGGATTCACCGAAGAGGAGCGCGCCGTTGCGGTTCTGCGCATGACCGAAGACGTCGGCGAGGCAGACGAGGATAGCGCCGAGGAATCCGTCTTCGCCGGTCTCATCATGGCCGTCAAGGACGCCAAGATCTACGTCCTGATGCTGACCTTCACCGCCTACGTGGTCGGTCTCTCCTTCAACGCCTTCTTCCCCACGCTCACCCGCACCCTGGGCTTCGGCTACATCACCACGCTGCTCATGTCCGCTCCCCCGTGGGCCTTCTCGTGCGTCGTCTCGCTCATCAACGCCTGGCACGCCGACCGCACCCAAGAGCGCTTCTGGCACATTGTCGGCCCCATCTGCCTCGGCCTGATCGGCTTCATCATCTCCATGTGCACCCTCAACACCGCGGGCCGCTACGTCGCCCTCTTTCTGCAAGCCTCGGCCTACGCGGGCTTCATCGTCTTCTACTCGTGGATCTCGTCGTCCTTCCCGCGTCCCCCCGCCAAGCGCGCTGTCGCCATCGCCATGGTCAACGCCTTCTCCCAGCTCGGCAACATCGCAGGCTCCTACGTGTGGAACCTGCCCGACGATGGCTACCGCGGCAGTTACGGCATCGTTACGGCCATGTTCGGTGTCACGATTGTGGGATGCTACGTGTTCAAGATTATTCTGCAGAGGCTCAACAAGAAGCTCGATGCGGGCGAGACGGCGTGGGAGACTCACGGCGATGTGGCCGAGCACACGGCGCAGATGGAGGGTATGACTGTCGAGGAGGGACAGCGTTTGATAAAGGGGTACAGGTACCTTGTCTAAACAGGTGCTGTACGAGAGAGATAGATACGAAGGTGACGATAGTATTGCTATATACCCACGACAACGAATTCACGTTTAATCCAACCCCTCGTGCCGACAACGATGACTACACGTGCTGCGTGGACGAAGCCAATTCACTCTCATCTTCATCCTACATCCCTTCTTCCCTTTCTCCCTTCCAATTTGCTCCCCGCATCACTCGACGTAAAACACCTCCTCCGTCTGCCCCCACCACCCAGGCCCATCTTTACTCCCCACCGCGCCCTCAACAGGACTCTCCTGCATCCCATCCGTCATGCGCCACCACTCCTGCACCTTGGGGTTGGCCGCCATGCGCGCCATGTCTTCGTCGAACGAGTGGCCGACGTACTTGAACGACGCGAAGAGGGCGGGGCGCGGCGAGAGGGAGAGAAAGATGGAGTCTAGAAAACCACATCAGTGTACACGCACGTGTGGTATTTAGTCTAGGTTTGGTTTGGGGTGCTGAGGCGTATAGCCGATGATGTAGACACGGACGTGGAATGGAAAGGGGATTGCTGCTTCAGGGTCTCGAAAGGAAAAGTAAGGTGGAACTGACAATCCCGAACGTTGCTGTCCTTGATCTGCTCCAGCACCTCGGGCCACACAGCCGCGTGGCATTTCTTATACTCCTCGATGGCCTCTGGGCGGAGGTAGATCCATTGGCCGATGCGGCGGGGGCCTTGGTACTTCGATGTTGATTCGGTCATTGCTTTATTTTTAGGATGGCTTCGTGAGGATGTGGAAAGACTGGTAAGGCGTGGAGGGAATGTTGGGAGAAGTGTGCTGAGAATATGGAAGGAAGAAAGTTTGGGGTTTCGTGGAGGGGTGGTGGGGTAGCTTGGAGCTTGGTTGGAGCTGCATCGGTTTATCTTGGGCCGAAGGAGCGCGTGGTGCGCCGAGGTGCACGAGTGAGATGCAAATGTGAACTGTACTGAAACTGACTATGTGATTGATATACAGGAAATGGTATCGACTTGTCTTCCTCCTCTTTCATGTCCTCTATCCCTCTTTCCTTCACTGCTTGCGCCTGTCTCCTGCATGCGGCTGCCAATCGTACACTAAATCCCCAACAGTTCTCCAACGCTGCGCAATGCGAAGACTAACCTCCCAAACCCTGCTTGTTGTCATCTACGCCATTGGCAGACTTCTATGACACTTCCTCTTGTTGCGCGCTGGCCAACTAGTTGACAATGTAGTCCGTGCTGGTGTCGCCGACCCACGCGTACCACGCCGCAATGATAGCATTGGCGACTGCCCAGATACCCGCATAACCCGCGGCGCCATTGAACTCAGAACCGGTCAGTGTTAGACAGCGCTGGACGGTGTTGAGGACGAGGAAGAAGCTGAGGATCCAGGTCTGCTGGATGAGGGTCCTGGTGCGGCGACCAAAGTACCAGAAGTTGTGCTTGAGGGTCGCCTGCAGATCGGCGGTGGTGGCGTCAAAGTTGGCGACGGGCGTGGCCTGGCCGGGCAGCGTCTGCGCGGCGATGGAGGGGTTGAGCAGGAACTCCTTTGCGGCGAAGCCGGCGGTGAAGATCTTGGCAACAATGGTGAGGGGGTTCTCAAGGTGGGCGGCTTCGAGCGTGGGGATGTCGAAATGGGTCACCAGGAAGGTATTGAGGAAGCCTGTCTTCAGGCCGCCCCAGATGACGACCACGTACACGCCGATGGCCAGCACCGCGCTGGAGAACTGAACTTGCACGCTGTTGAGCAGGAAGCGGTTGCGCAGGGGCACGCTGGCACGGTGGGCGGGCGCGCGGGAGCGCAGCAGGTAGGTCGGGATGGCGATGGAGAGAACCTCAATGTTCATGTGCGCCGCGACAGTAAACACCGAGATCTGGTAGTAGGTGGAAAGAAGGTACGCGTAGGGCGCGTTGGTGAGGAGGGTGAGCGCCGAGACGTCGTAGACTGCGCGCGTTAGCTGCGGGCGACACTGAAGGGTAGGCTGCTACTCACAATCATAGCCAACGGCCCAGGTGGCATAGACAGTCAGGACCTTAGTGATCAGACGCGCGACCGGGCTGTAGAGGCTGTACAGGTCATCGTCGGTCGGCGCCTTGCTGACGTAACCAAGCTCAGGCGGCAAGAAGTTTGCGACCGTCTGCCACAGCAGCGCGTTGATGCCCAGATTCAGGACAACGAGAATCGGTACGCGCAGCGGCGCAGGAAGACGCGACCGCCGCGACCCGCGCACGGGCACGACTGAAGGCTCGTCGCGCTCGATAACGTCCGACATTGCGCGTGTTGTGCGGTTGAGAGGCGGGAAAAGAGAATTTGGAAGAGAGAGAGCGCCGCGTGGGCTTGTAGTGGGGGAGGGGTGTGTTGTGGGAGGCTGGGGTACAGTTGTTGCAATGCGCGAAGTTTGTTTGGGTGAGACGTCATCACCAAAGTGGTCAGTGCGAGCTTTGTTTGGGCGACCCTCATCAGTCATTATTTCAGGCAAGAGAGAGTTTTACATCGGTTTGCCACCAGCTGATCAATTGATTTCTGATCGAACCAATGGCCTGATGATGATAACCTCACAATAATAACTTTATCGCTGTGAGAATGCGCACTTGCGAATTCCTCTGTTGATCTCTTGACCTCACATCGCACAAGGCCGTGTTCAAACTCGCGGGATTCCCTCGCCAACATCATAGTCATCCTCCTCCATAGCCATGAATCCCTCTAACACGCTTCCTGCAGGTGTATCCGATTGCTGTCCGCCTTTCTATCAAAACGATCAAGTCTTTCGAGTCGCTGCCAACACAGCAGCTATCAGCGATTCCTCACATCTTCTCAGTCTGACAACCTCGTTTTTCAACGACTCGTTTTCCATCTGCAAGGCCAATTCTCGGTCCTGTAATAACCCCTTCTCAAACTCGTATTTGGCCGCCTTGTCCTTCCACATCTCGAGCTCATTGTGACTTGCTGTGGTCGGCGTTGCGATGGAAGCGTCGTCTGGAGCCAAACCAGGCTTTCCCAAGCGTCGTGTATCAGGTGGATCAGATATTGCACTGTGAGGCGGTTCTGAGGACGTTTCGTGCTGCAAAGCTGTGACAGCGGCAACTGCAGGACTAACAGGCTGCAGTTGTAATGTGGCCGAGGATTGCGACTCGGCTTGCCAGTTCTTGCTCGACCTGTGGCGAACTTTGGCTTGAGCATTGGCTTCATCGGTTCGAGCTTTTGCATCGGCTGGACTAAACTGATGCATACTCTTCAGATGATTTGTGAGGTTGTCTTTGCGCTTGAAATGCGGGACCTGCGAGTACCTGCAGCCCATGATAGGGCAACGGAGGCGCTTGTGCGATGGGAGCTGGTTGTGCTTCGTTTGTCTGTGACGGAAAAGTTCGCCCTTGGAGCCGAATGACTTGCCACAGCGCGGAATAGGACACTGGTGACGGTCATGCACTCTCTCGTTATGCTTCCTGCGAAGTTTCAAGTCAGCATGTGGATGTCTTCTTGTCAACGAAAGAGCTTTAAGGATGTTCTCGTCAGATGATGCGGTGGCACTTACCTCCATTCTGCAATCTGATCGAACTGTAGCCCACTACATTCGAGGTGTTGACAGATTATAGTCTTTCCTGAGCTGCGAGATGCAGACTGAGCCGAACTCGGTTCTGAAGGGCGTGTTTGTTCGAGGTTCGAGGCTGATGAATGATCACTGCTCGATCGTGACGAGACCCCATCCGAAGGAAGGACGGGGCAATCAGAAGCATCGAAGGAAGGCCCTCTCGCTTCTTGAGCAGGTCCATATCCAGCACGTGCGAAATTGTCGGCATCCACAGCCTGATGCTCGGGAAACGTTGCGAGATGTGGCGAGACACTATTCGCATCCGACAACATCAACTGTTCTGCGAATTCGTCCGTATCGGTAAATGAGGTATCCGTTCCAGGTTCCCACAGCGGCTCAAAGTTTGTCCACTGCAGCCAGTCTACTCAAAAGCATCAGCCCGTGAGGTTTTCTCTTCGATAAAGGGGAGGACTTGCTGATTAGGGTCAATAAGTTCCTGTAAATTGGAGACATTTACGACATCGATTGCATGACTCGGCAGAGTCCACTGGTGAATCAACGCCTGTTCAAGGCATTCGTTCATGTCGTACAGGTCCATAATCCCGAGCCGTGGTGCAACAAGATAGTCGAACGTTGGTAAAAGAAAGCTGCATCGGCCTTGTTCTCACGGGAACCACCTCATTATATACGCGTCAGCGAAAGGGCAAAAGTCCCCGAGCTCGCTCTGTGCTTTGCCCTACATACGCCACATTTGCCTTGCCGTGCCACCGTTTTGCCTTTTCTGCAGGGCAAACCGGAACACGTGGTCTCACTTTTTTGCCCTCTCGCAAGGCGCCATGAGCAGTAGAAGGCTGTACCGAGAGGCAAAGGTCAGGGCGCAATGCACTAGTGCATTCTTGTGACTTTGTGGGCGATGCCCGCATGCTACTGGGTGGTGAGTGGTGGGTAATTGCGGAGGTGTGCCTGGAAGCGCGTGCATGACGAGCTGGGCGGCTGGGACGCACTTGGGGTTTCCAGTACAGAACTATGTCGCTTGACGTCAAGCCGTGCATAGCCCGCTCATCTCGCTAGCACAGATGTCTACTGTCAATGCCGAGGATACCAAGGAGAAGTGAGCTTCAGTGAGAAGAGAGCCTTTGATTCAATACACATAGTCCCATCACCATACCATTCGGCCGTGATACCAATCCGCCCCTATTCTAGACAGCAAGAAGGAGGCTAGTATTACAACCCAACCCAGTGGAACCTCGCAACTCCCCACCCGCAATGCTGCAACCAAACAAAGAGCCAACAGATGCAGGAGCGTGCCAAGTGCTGAAATGCCTTGATCGTCATGAGAATTCGAAACGCAATACGATAGTGTTACAGTGAGAAGGAGGCCGTTGCTAAATCAAATAAGTGACTTTTGTGCGCGGTGGTCTACTTCTGCCCGCCCCTCCTGCGGGGGTTAGCCTGGCCGCGCTTCTTGGTGGGCGTCTTTTGCGCGTCACCCTCGATGTACTTGAGCAGCTCATCGATGCTGCGCTGGTCGACGCCGCCGGTGCCGCGACGGGTCTGGGGCCCGCCGACGGTGTTGGCGTGCTCGCTTACTGTGGGGGTCGCAGCAGCGGGGCGGAGAGGGTTCCTGCCAGTCAACTGGACGCGGCGGATGCGGCCAGCGGCGATGTCGTTGAGCTGCTTCTGCTGGCTGACGGCGCTCTGGGTGAGCTGCTCGAGCCAGCTCTCGGCTTCCTTGGTGTTGCGGTCCTCAGCGCCGAGAACGTCCTTGAAGATGTTGTATGACTCGCGCATGCGGTTGACGGCGCCGCGCATGTCCTTGTCGAGGGCGAGCGACTGCGCTGTCTGGAACAGCAGGGTGGCAGTGTTGATCGAGCTCTTGCCCGAGACATCCTCGCAGATCTTGAGAGAAGCCTCGAACCAGATGCGCGACTCGTGGTACTGCTTCATGGCTTGCAGCATGACAGCGGCGTTGTTAAGAGTGGTGATTGAGTCGGGGTGGTCTGGGCCGTAGATGATCTTCCACAGCTCGAGGGCGTGGCGAACATAGACGAGAGCGCCCTTGGTGTTACCCGCGGCGTGCTCGAAAAGACCGAGGTTGAGGTACGCAAGGACGGTGTCGGCGTGGTCAACACCGAGAGTACGCTCGGACACGATGACTGCCTTGTGAGCCAGCTCCAGAGCAGACGCCTTGTCCTCCAAGTTGAAGAGAAGGTTGGACAATGTGTGGTAGGCGCGGGCGACCTCGGGGTGGAGCACACCGTAGATCTGCTCGTGAAGCTGCAGAGACTCAAGCAGCAGCTCTTGGCCAAGCTCCTTCTGATCCTGAGCAACCGACATGCGGCCGGCCTCGAGAGCCTCCTCAGCGAGCAAGCTCTTGGGCGAGGCCTCCTTGATGATAGGAACGACGTTCAGGACATCGTCAGCGTGGAAGGTCTGTGCTGCGCGGGTAGGAGCTGGGCTCTCGGTGCGAGGCGGCGAGGCCTGCTTGCTCTTCTTGCCCTTCTTGCCAGAGGACGAGTTGCCGTTGGTCTGAGGAGCAGCGACGGGCTTAGCAGCAGGGGTGCTGGACAGAGCCTCCTTGTTGAAAGCGTACTGCTTGCTCTCCAATTGAACACCAAGCTTGAGCGAAACCTCACGGAGCAGCTGCAGCTCCTTGCCAGTCTCGACCCAGTTGCCACCAAGTGCGTTGAGGTTGTAGCGGTAGCGAAGAGCGACCTGTGCGACGACTTCCTTCTTAAGGGTCTCAGGCGTGAGCTGCTCAAAGCTGAAGTCAGCCTCAGGGTAGATGGCCTTGAGGCTGCTGTCAGACTCGGCAACAGGCTTGGAGTTCGCCTCTGCACCCAACAAGCAGTTGAGGAGGTGGGCAATGCAGGCATTGGCGAAAGGAGCGGGGACATTGCGGAGCTTGGAGTTGGCGAAGTGCTTGAAACCACGAGCGATCATCTCTTGGATAACAAGACGCTTCAAGGCCTGCAGACGCGGGTCGGGCTTGTCGGCGAGCTCAGTGATCTTTCCGAGGTAGCGGACGTTGACACCGCGCTTGTGCAGGAGAGCGCTAAGAGACTGCCCGTCCATGGGGAAGCCAACCTCGCCGTCCTTGAGTTCCTGGACCAGGCGAGGAATGACCTCGGAGTGCAGGTGCTCGCAAGCAGCACGAACCTCGGCCTCGTCCTTGGCCCATTCGGCCTTGTCCTCGTCCGACTGTGGGTTCTGGCCGGAGAAAACGTCAGGGTTAAGAGCGAAGGTGAAGCCAGAGATGTCGACGCGCTCCTGCTCCTCAACCTTCTTCTCAGCCTCGCCGTCGGTCTCCTTCTGAGCCTCACCATCAGCCTTCTTGTCGGTCTTGGCAACCTTGTCAGCCTTCTCGGTCTTCTTTTCCTCCTCATCAGACTCCTCCTCATCAGACTCCTCTTCCGATGATTCCTCTTCAGAAGATGACTCCTCGGCCTTCTTCGCCGCTGGTGCCTCCTCCTTGGCGCTCTTCTTCTTCTCGAGCTCGTTCTTGACGTATTCGCGAAGCTTCAGACGGCCGTACGACTCGACAAGCTCGGGACGAAGGGTGGCCATGCGGTGGGGGTAGTCCTTCTCGGAAGACTTGGTCTCGCCCTCCTTGGCCGGCTCGCTCCAGTGCGCCTCAATCCAGGCAACGTCGAGAGGTGTGAGGCGGTAGAGATCGAGAGCGTAGCGCCTGCCGTCGGTACCGATGAGGCCCTTGGTCTCCACACTGCCCTCGAGCTCGTGCCTGACGTTGTCCTTGTCCCATACGGGGTGCTTCTTCACGCGCAGAGCCTTGGACAGCTGTTCGAAAAGAGGGACGAACGACTTGTCGTCGGCGACAATCTCCTTGCCCTCAACCGCGCCGTAGTCGATCTGGTGCTCGCCAGGGTCACGCTGCTTGAAGATACCGGGGACAATGCTCTGACCGACGATGCGCTTTCCAAGGTAGTCAACGACGACGGTTCCAGAGGTGAAGAGGTTGGGGATGTCCAGGTTGTTGACGGCGCGAACACCAAAGACGTCCTTGCCTACAGCCACGCGAGCAGCCTCGTCACCGCCCTCGGTGCCGAAAGTACCGACGCCGTCAGCGCCGAAGGAGTAGAAGATGTTGTTGTAGACGAAGATCTGGGCGTCCTTGGCCTCTGTGGGGTTGAGGGGCGCAATCTCGCCGCGAGCTACCAGCATGGCACCGCGGGTGGCGGCGTCGTTGTAGTCGGCAAACAGCTTGGAGGTGAGGCGCTCGCGGAAGACGCGGTCGTGGACGGCCTCCTTTGGCATCTCGCGGGTCGACTGGAACTCCTCGTTCCAGTCGCGCAGGGTCTCAGTGTTCTCGATGCCCGAGATGAGGTAGCTCTCCTGTGTCCGCGCGAGGTCGGGCTGATGTGTGGTCAGGGCAGAGGTGGGTGCGGGGACCAGCCATGGATTCGCGGGGATGGCGTTGGAGAGCTGGAAGATGGTGAGCAACTCCTTCTTGGCGTTGTGGTCGAGCAGCTGCTGGAACGAGTCCTGGAACGAGGGCGAGATGGCATCGAGCAGGTTCAGCAGCGAGTGGGCGTGGCGAGCCTTGGGGCCGTCGCGGGGCGCGGGGTCGAAGCTGGCGTTGGACGACTTGTTGACGTAGAAGCCAGAGACGTGCGAGGTGATGTGGTGCTGCTCGTTCTCGTTGGTGTTGACGACCAGGTACAGGAGGTGGCCCTTGGAGCGCAGGTGGTACGGCGGCGGGTTCCAGGGTGACACGGCAATGGACTTGATCGTCTTGGGGGCGGGCTCCTGCACCGGCGGCAGCAGCTTGTGCACGGCGCCGCCCGCCTGGAAGTCGTAGTCGGCCAGTGGCGAGGGCTCGACGCCGTCCTCCTTGTCCTTGGTCTCCTTGGTCTCCTTGCTCTCCTTGGGCTTCCCTGCAGGCTGCTCGGCGCCCACTGTGTCGTGCAGCGAGACGCCCGCCAGAATGCCGTGCAGGGCGTCGGTGCGGTCGCCGGCAGCGCCAATCAGCTCGCGCACGCGGATGACGTGTAACCGGGCCTCCTTCTCCGTGTATGCGTCCTCGACCAGGGTGAGGACCGAGTCGGGCTTGAGGCCCTCGACCTCGGACAGCTCGACGTAGTCGTTGATGCGCTTGCCGTCGTGCTCGAGGTGGAAGCACGAGTACTGGAACGTGTGCGGCATCTCGATGATGGACTGGCGCAGGTCCTGCACCTGCTCGGCCGTCGAGATGGTCATCTGCGTCTCAAAGGGCGCGTGCGGCAGCTTGACCGTGATGGCGAAGATGCCATTGCCTGCCTCCTCCTCCTCGACCTGCTCTGCCTCGCCGTTGCCGTTGCCGTTGCCATTGCCATTGGCCGTCTTGTCCTCGACGGGCGCGGTGGCAGCCTCTGTTGATACTCTGTCGTCAGCCATCACGTGCGCGGGCCAATGGGCGCGGCGGCAATCTCTGCTGGGTGGTGATGTCGCCGTCGTGTGGGGGAGAGCTCACCAGGCTTGGTAGCGTCAGACATGTTTGTTTGCACTCAGCACCAGCAGCAATTACTTGTCAAAAGAACGGCTGCAGAAGGAAGGAACGGCTGGGGATGATGAAGATAATATACACGAGCAGCGCATCAATGTACAATGGCGCCCTCTGGAGATGGATCGAGTGTTGTCTAGATGTCTAGCTGTCACCACCCGCAGGCGAAAAAAAGTTCAAACTGCACATGCCGGCTATTCCCGCTAAGACTCGCATGCTCCTGTGGCTCCCTCAGCCCTCCACCTCTCCGGACACACGACCAGGGTCTTGCCGAGTAACCGCCCCATCAGCAGCCTGGCGCATCGGCCTGCAGCAGCGTCGCCCGGAGCAGCCTGAGACCTCGTTCTTTGTGAAATGCTAACCTCGCACGCCCTGATCACCACACTCCCACCGCAGCGCGCCGCCTTCGATCCCCCTCGCCATGCACTGCCTGTGCCCGTCCGTCGCCCCTAGCCACGGGAGGGCTTCTTGGCCCCGCACTGGCCTGTTTTGGGACGAGATTGCACGCGTCGCCATGCCCACCCTGCTTCATCAATGCGTTGCCCATTCCATCGCCGTGCTCTCTGCGTTGCCTTGATCCAGCCCTTCAAATCCTTGTCTTTCCTTTCCTAGTCGTCAATTGAGTGTCCGGACCGCCGTCTGCTGCCACGTGTGACTTCACACCACAGCCCGGCCCGGCGCGCCATAATGCTAATACTGCGACCCGTATTGAGATGCGCCATTGCGCGGTCCCAGATCGCCAGGCCTCTCCTGCACCCGAGCCAGCAGGCTGGTTCTGTGGGGTTGCAGCGCCAGCTCCCGCGCTTTCTGACTGGCCAGTCTGGACCCCCGACGCCTGGCAATGACACCCCCAATCCCGTCGATGATGCCACCGAGAACCAGGACGAGGATGAGCGTGAAGCCCGAAGAGAAAAGTGGAGGGGCACCGCCTTCAAGATGTTCGAGTCTGCAGCAACCACCGGTGCGAGTATCTTCATCCTAGCCTGCGTCGGTATCACCTACACCAAATACTACAAATGGAACGTCCTCGAGAAAATGGAGAATGCTTTTAGAGAAGGCGACCCCGTGCTCGAGCTCGCTGCCAATGGCAAGGAGATTCCAAGAGACCCTTCAAAGAGAGAAATTGAGCTGGGCGAGGACAACTACGACCGATGGATCCCACGTGACGAGCAAGACAAGATTAACAAGATCATCAGTGGGGAGACGAAAGGCCGCTACCATCTGCTACTCGGCGAGAAAGGCACTGGAAAGAGCTCGATGCTTATCGACGCCATGTCCAAAACCAACGGCGAAGGTTGCTCCATGATGGAAGCACATGCAGATCTTGAGGTCTTCCGCGTCAGACTTGGTCGCTGCCTCGACTTTGAGTACCACGAAGATAATATTGGCTCTCTATTCTCCATCCGCGGCCCTCGTGACGCCGGCGCCATCCTCGACATTGAACGCGCCTTCAACAAACTCGAAAAGGTTGCGCTGCGCCGTCGCGCAAAGAAAGGCCGCCCGCTGATTCTCATCATCAACCAAGCCCATTTGATTCGCGATGACGAAGACGGCCGCGACCTCCTTGAACTTATCCAGCAGCGCGCCGAGCAGTGGGCTGCGTCTAATCTCGCGACTGTCATCATCAACTCGGACAAGTACTGGGTATTTGAACGTCTCAAGCAGTATGCCACGCGTATGGAGGTGCACCAAATCAGAGACCTGACAAAAGACCGCGCCATGCAAGCTCTCCGCAATTACCGCATGAAATACTGGGGCGAACGGACGTCAAACACCGTGCTCGAGGAGGTGTACGACAAGATAGGCGGGCGCCTTACCTTCCTCAACCGCGTCGCCAAATCCGACGACATGCTCGCCAAGTGCGACCACATTTGCGAAATGGAGAAGATCTGGTTCCTGAACAACTGCGCCATCCTAGGTGAAGAAATGGACGACGACGTCATGGACCAGCAGAAGTACGCTGTAAGCAACACAATCCCTCACATCTCAACCCACCCCAGTCCTAATGTGTATCCCAGTCCACAGCAATGGTCCTAGCCAACGCCCTCTACCACATGCACTCTGAAATGGAAACCACCTACGACCCCCAACGCGGCCACATCCTCCCCGAGCTCCCCCTGCACCGTGCCCGCTTCATCATGACGCGCAGCGACTTCATCCGGCAGCACCACGAGCTCAGCATCTTCGCCATCGATAGCCACGCCATGGTGCGCGCCGACAGCGTGCCCATGCAGCGTGCCTTCAACGAGATCTGCGCCGAGCCCGGCTTCGAGAAGTTCCTCGAGGCAACCCTGGACCGTATCAGCAACATTGAAAGCTTGGGCCGCACCAAGGAGTTGACGTTCAAGGACCTCTGGGAGGGCGGGAAGTACAGGTTTACGACGAGGGACCGGAAGGGCGAGGAGACGGGGAGGGTGGAGGTCGAGACGGTGGAGAAGCCGGAGGATGATGTCGATGACGAGGCCGGCGATGGTGAGGCCGGTAAGGATTGAGAGGTGGCGTGTACTACAGGAAAGACGACCGACATGACTCTGCTGAATTACGAGGTTCGGCAAGTATGTCCAGATGGATTGGGGCGGTCTCATTGCGTTTCTTGCGTGTTGGTGCTGGTTAGACGGTGGATATACCCGTCTTGAACACCTGCTTCTTCTTTTGTTTTTCCATATATCAGTTATACATATACAGAAAGATTTGACGTCGACTTCTTCGTCATGATGTGTGTGAACGATGGGGTTAAAAGGTTGTTGCGCGATATCCCGCATAGTCATTTGGTATGGGAAGGCGACCACGTCCCCGCTGACCAACCAACCTTTTTTCAACGTGTGGAATCAAGCAAAAAGACTGTGTAGCAAAAATGAAATACATACAACAGCGGGTATTCCCTAGTAAGGCATGTACCTCCTATCAACACGCCCTACGATTGTGCAGGAGAATGCCGCCAGAAATGACGGCCACTGTGCAACGATCTTAGCGCCCACTTAGAAAACTTGCTTAGTCATCTTTTCCTACATCGTTAAGCACAGTGCCCTAAAAGCAGCTACATGCAAAATTCAGGTTGATTGCAACGTGATTAATCACGTTAAGGTAAGATTATATTAGGGCGATTTTATAAAAGCAGTTCTTATGCAGTCCTGCTCCCTAAGTAGCAATCTTACCCTGTTCAACTCCTGTTTCTCGCCAAACCCTTCTGTCTGTTCAGTTGACCTTAGATAGATAGCGCAAGAGATTAGGAACGAAAGACCACAAGAGCAGACAAACAGGCTAATAGGCTACGCTGCGGCGGCAGCTAGGGGTATCCTGCTGGTAGGGGCGATAATATAGCACAGAAGTCTGCCTCGAGGTTTGTTGTATGTGTCGTACGATGCGCTAACACTGCGCTGTACAGTTTTCGTCGGCGTAAACTGCACTTAGCCACATGCACCGCCTCGCCGTTGTGGTCTATACTGAGTCTCCCTCTGCAACCCCTTTCTTCGAACCAGAACTACTCGTCTTTCCCATTGCAACTATCTCTGTTTTGCTGTACTGTATTGTGATGCGCAGACCCGTGTTAACGCATTGCATGACCGGTGATAGGAAGAGTGGTAAGTTACACACAAGGCCGCCTGCCGCATTCTGGCAACATCATGCAGGTGTGCTTACTCCATGACGTAGCTGATGAACAGCCCCCTTCGTCCAAGTGCTGGCTACTCGCATCGCACGCCGACAAAACCATAGTCCCCGCTTCCTCTCAGAAATTGATCCGAAATTGACACAATGCCACGTAACTGGAAGGACGAGCGACTAGGCGATGTTTCCCAGGCTGTATGGGAAGCCTGCCTTCGAGAGGACTGGGAAAAGAATCGCAAAAACGTAGCCGGAGGTACTGGTTTCAGCAAATCGTCACGCAAAATTCGCCTGAAAGACAGCCATATTCTACAAGCAGAGTGCAGGAGAGGTTCGACTTACAAGTCTAGTTCGCTCGATCTAGATGAGTGCTTAGCCTTCAGCAACGGCATCTTCACTGGTACCCCGGGTACAGGATCGCTTCAAAAATGCCAGGGCTTGGTTCAGCTGCAGACTGACGGCAAAACACTATCCGTACAGTTGCCGCGTCAGAACAGTCGGGCATCTTTCGACCTTGACAAGATGATTTGCAACGTTGAAGGCACCTTGGAAGGCATGGAGAACTGGCATTGGGCTTGTAATCTTTGCAACAGTTTCCCTAGGCCAGGACGCAAGATGTTCCCTGCGAGAGAATTGAGAGGACCTGACAGAGCCATAAATTGTCCATCGTGCAGGATGCTAGAAACGATACTGTGCTCCCTTGAGCCGAAAGGATTTGAAGTAGACAACACTATAATTGCGTATCAATGGTGGCCGTTTCACACCAGGTGTGAGCGGCCGGCGTTACAGTTCATATGTAAGCGCGAACGCTCAGTGTTATATGAAGAGTTCGAGATTTATAGGCACAAGGGTAAGAACTTCATGTATACTCCGTGCAATCCTGCTGACAGCCGCGAAGGAGACCATTCAAAATCGTTCCAGTTCAGCAAGCGCTTCGTTCCTAGATGCAAACCTATTAGCTCTGGATCCGCATCTCAAGAGTGCTTGTCACAGGTTCGGAGCTGGATTGCATACTGCGAGCAAAACCATGAAGCTTGTCGAAAAGAGCACATCGCTATGGCCTGGAATACGTCTCAGCCTCCTCTTCCTTCCCGGGTGCTTGAAGTCGGACAACAAGAAGGTGACGTCATCAGATTGAAGCACTCCAAGGGTAGTACAGGGCGTTACATTTGTTTGAGCCACTGCTGGGGCCAAAACCCAACGCTGATGCTGACAAAAGCCAATCTCTCGACGTTATCGAACGGTATCTCGAAAAAAGACCTCCAGGCAGTTTACCGTGATGCAATTGAGTTCTGCAAGCGACTGGGTGTCAAGTACATCTGGATTGATTCGCTCTGCATTGTCCAAGACGATGCCAATGACTGGGCTCTGGAATCGGCAAAGATGGCTTCTTATTATGGGCAATGCTACATATGTCTTGCTGCTACTAGCGCAGCTGATCACGACGAAGGTTGTTCGACAACGAATCAGAGTTGGAATTTCAATGGCGACGGTATGGACGAATTACCTTACCACGTTCGCATCCGCACTGCAACAAAGCATATTCAAAAGGATTTGCATTCGGAATACTTCCCTCTTTTAAAAAGAGCATGGGTACGTCTTGAACGTCCATAAGGTTCTACAGAGCTGTATTGATGTGTTTCTGCTATAGGTATACCAGGAGCGTCGATTATCCCCTCGTGTTCTGCACTTCAATAAGGCAGAGGTATCCATTGAATGTAACACTGGAGAGGCCTGTGAATGCCGCCGAAGGCGAAGACGAAAGCAAATAGTAGAATGGACAAGACACCGAGAACTGCATCACGTGGGCCATCAATTACTAGGAGATGCCAAGGATGACCCAACTCGTATGACGCATGAATGGCACGCTATAGTTCGGGAATATCTCAAACTCGATCTCAAATTCGCTACCGACCGTCTTCCTGCCATAGCTGGTCTTGCAGAACAGTCACGCAAGCGCCGAGAGGCCGCCCAAGTACCACCGGGTCGCTATCTTGCTGGGCTCTGGGAACAACATCTACCATCCGATATGGCATGGTGTGTCAATAGAGACTTTGTCTGGGCTGAGGAAGTGGAAGGCCGTACCCAGTACGATCCGTCGATCCTATTAAGGATATCGACCGCGAAAGCCTGCCATCCGCGCTCGAAGGAATACATCGCCCCTTCCTGGTCATGGGCAAGCGTACGGGATCCGGTGAACTTCTCACCATTCGAATTCAAGCGCTCGCTGTGCAAGATCCTCCACAGTCAGACTGAACCCGTCGGCAGCAGCGAGTACGGACAGATCTCGTCTGGCTTTCTAATCATTCAAGCCCCGCTGCTCGAATCGCGGTGCTCCTTCGAAAGCAACGCAGATCGCCTCATTGATATTACTGATTCCTTTCCATTTGGAATTGAAATAAACGGCAGCGGAAGTGGAATGCCTTTCTGGCCAGACTACAATATCTGGGCCGAAGGACGGGGCCAAGTGACGACGACTGAAGCTTTGTACCTTATGCCCTTGGCATCACGGGTTGTTGTTGGAAGAGACAGCGACGCTGAATTTCGATTCCGGTTCTGGCCTGGTGCTGGTCAAGTCGAAGGGGTGTTCTTGGTGCTTCGACGCACAGCTTCCGCCAATATACCTGTCTTTGAAAGAATAGGGTGGGCTAATCATTTCGGATCGGCTAACATCCCTTACATGAGCAGAGCGACGGATACAAAATTTATGCTGGTGTAGTGTATTACGAAAGCACTAGAGCAGCGGAGCAACGTTTCTTTAATGTTCGACGCACTGTTGGATGGCTTAATTTTGAACTATGTACACACTACAAATAACATCTAGCGGCAAAAAGATTGAAATTATCAGCAACTCTGAAGGTCTCGTTTGCTTAGAGTGCTCTAACTTTGAGATTTCTTGAAAATAAGCAACAAAGCCTCTTAGGGTCCTGCGGAAACAATGGGTATGAACTAGGCACAGAAACCGGAATCGCCGGGGGGCAGGCCATTTTTTCCATCATACAAAGGATAGACTGATGTGCGCGAAAGGGGGTTGTTCCAAAATAGCTACAACCTGAGCAAGCAGCCAAGGTGTTGCATGGTTATCGGGACGGTAATGCGAAGTGGTGATGCTGTGTTTAGTAGACAGGAACCCAGGTTGCGACAGGTCGACAGCGTACGAGGTTAGTTGCGATTTTGAGTTCACGGATGCATTGAGTCTTTGGTTATGTGCTTGCAGATAGAATAAGGCTGCTTCAAGCAAATGTTTCGTCATGCGTCACCACAACTCGCGTGGCTAGCTTGTACACTCAGATATACTTAGCATGTCTGCACCTTAGCAGTTGACACTTGCATCAGAAACAGAAGAAAGAAGACATACAACAGCGGGTATTCGCTAGTAAGGCAAGGACCTCCTTTTACCACGCCCTACAATTGTGCAGAAGAACGCCGCCAAAAATGACGGCTTTTGTACGGCCAGCCTCAGCACCTGTTTGGAGATCCCGCTTAGTCATCTTATCTAACATCTTAAAGTACAGTGCCCAAAAAGCATCCACACGAAGATTCTAGGTACACTGCAGCTAAGATAGTTACGCTGCTCTTAGGCTATGCGGAGCAAGTCTCTGAAAGGGAGTTTCCTGCGGTCTCGCTTCCCAATCGCAACGGCACGTGCCCATCTCTATTCTGATGAGAGTATGGTGAAAAACTGATAAGAATCTGATAGGGATTAGTAGACATCAGCGAAATAAGCTTTTTTTGCGTTGTGACAAGTAACACCGATAGGCAGCAAAAGATCCCAGGTAAGTCCGCGGACGGTCGACCATTCAACCTGAGAACAGGTACCGCAGCCGCCCAGACACAGTTAGCCTTCATCATACTGTAACATCGTCGCCTTCCCAAAGCCCAGGCTTTAGACATCCTCGAGGAACTCCCTCATTCAACAGTACCATGCATGTAGGAACGCAAGTGCAGTAGACTCCTCCACAGACTCGCCATGTTGTCTCTGCCCTCGACCCAGTAGCATCATATTGCCAGACCAGCCTGCTCCAGCATCCATAGACACCTCGTCTTGACTCTCCCCACGCGCAGCCAGCCAAGTAGGCTGTCAGTGATCTCCTAAACCACCAGGTGACCACAATGTTTACATGTGGTGTTGAGAGTAGTGAGAACGAGTGATCGGAAGGCCAAGTACCAGATGAACAGATGACAAAAATGGTCGTACCCGCATCTAAGCCGGCAGCGTCGCGCTTTTGGCTTCCCGTATGGAATTGAACATGCTGCTCTGGTCTCGAATATCCTGGGATGATAGGGACGGTGATGCGATTACCTTGCGTTTTATCTTTCTGAAGCGTGCAGCACTGCTGCAACAACGTTTAACACAGATAGTCAGAAACTTGTATTGGTGTAGAAGGTAGAACTTAGTATCGGTGCTTGCAGAAATCTGCGCACCTCCTGTCCTATGGAACTAGATCCAAGTGAAATAGTCATTGACTACTTATAAGGCTACCTGCTAAGTAGTACCATGGTTCATGGATAAGAGGTAGTGGAGTTGCACACAATCTGCCAGAAATATAATAGTTAGATTCATATACAACAGCAATTACTTGCTAGTGGTCCTCTATCTATATACTAATCCACTGTTAATTTACTTAGACAGGGATGTGCGAATAGAAGGCCTTGGTCTCATTCCATGATGCAGCGTGCATAAGCGAAATGCGGCATTCTGGATTTGTCGACAAGCAGTCTGAATGCCAAGAAACTTACACGCAGCTCTTATTGAAGGTGTATTGCCAAGAGCTGTTGCCCGTCACCGGAAGCTGTTGCCTACTGCATGCCGTTGTTGGCTTGGAGCCTAGTATTTTAGAGTCTCGTAAAGCCGCTTGCGTAGTTCATGTCATGTCATTTTGCAATTGCGTGCGTGTAAGGCTGCAAAACTTCCTTTTCAATCTCACACACTTCTGTGAGTAGCTTTACATTTGTTGCATTCTTACATTTGTGTTCGACAAATCCTCAAGCATGTCAATGGCTGGCAATCCAGAGACGAGGGACGGTGCCGGCCCGTACGTGTATCAACCGCTTGACCCGAAGAAACATCAGATTCGCCTGCTACAGCCAAGTCGGACAGAAGGGTCAACTGCAGACTATCGTCTCGTCGTCTTTGACTACGAGACGGCTCCACCATATGCAGCCTTGTCGTATACGTGGGGAAATGAGAACCTTACTGAAGCCGTCTTGATAAAGAACAATATTCTCAAGATCCCACAGGGTCTCTCCAGGTTTCTCAGCACATACCGAGAGCGCACCTACTTGTGGATCGATCAGATAAGTATAAATCAATCTGACAAACAGGAGCGAAGCCACCAAGTCAGCCTGATGTCGAAAATCTATATGCGGTGCGTCTTTGTGCTCGTATGGTTGTGGGATGAGTCTGGAGATACGCCGTCGACACATCAAGCGGCCTTGGACTTCAACAAAGGCATTCAATGTTACGACGAGCACGATTTCAACCGTGGACCCAAAGCTAATACTCAAAGATATAACCGGCCCGTACTCGCTTTGATGCACAACCCATACTTTGAACGACTCTGGATCGTGCAAGAGCTACTGCTGGCCAGGGACATACGCATTCTCGTGGAGGGAAACACATGGATATCTTGGACATCACTAAGGGACGCATGTGAGACTTGGTCGAGTGAGCTGCGAGCATCAGTACCCGGTGCAGCCTGGATGGTGAAGTCACACTTCTCCAGATTTGCATTTGCTAGTCATACGCCAAAAAGTCTCTCGTACTATCTCACAACAAGCGTTAGTATCTTGTGTAAGAACAAATGCCGAGATCCCCGAGACAAAGTCTATGGTTTTATGGCACTGGTCAGGCCAGCAAGCAAGATCACGATCGACTACAACATGTGCCTCGAAGGTCTATATCTTCAGACATTGATGACATTGGTTAGAGAATACGGGGACATGACATACGATGTTCCAGATGGCGTCGATGGCTACGAGCTTTTGCGTCTAAAGTGGCACATCGAATACTCAAAAGAAGCATCCTGGAATCTTGCGCAAGAAATGTTCAAAGACGACATCCAAAGAAAATCGGGATTGAAGTCTCTTGTTGATGCTGTGTGGAGCAGGGTGCAAATATTCGAGACCACGAAGAGATGCCCAAGACATAAGGCGGACTTTGTTGATCATTGCATACCTTTGATGGGTTTCCAGCCACGTACTCAATGCGGCTGCAATGTCTTACGTAGAACTGACAGGACACGGACTGTTCTTCATGACCGTTGGTGGTACGAGTTCGAAAGTCGGAGATATTACCATGACTGCAGAGAGCAGACAAGCGACTCAAGTCGGGAACCCAAGGAGTATACTGAGTTGCTCGAAGGTGCTTGCTGTGAGGAGCTCATTGTATGTAGCGCTGTTAAGATCTCTAGGTCAAACGTAGAGTGAAGCGGTACAAGTACTGAGCGTCATGCGACATCCTTGAATCCGAGCAATAAACTTCTCCTCTCATCAAAGTAACCAGCAATGTGGGTGGCACTGTTCGAGCTAGTCCTCATCGTCTCTGATCGAGCTGTCAAAGCCTTCCCCGCTCTGTGTAACAAGATGACTTAGTGTGGATCTATTTTCACTTGCACGTTCCACGCACAGAAAAAACGCTATAGGATGCCTTGATTTGAGGAGAACGATATTGCAGATTTATTGTCCAGGAACGCTGCGGGCTAAACCTTACTTATTCACGACGAATTCCAGCTCAGACCTATCAACGAAGGGACCTCGTGCCCTCTCTGCCATTTGGCAACTTAGCCTAAGGATCGCAAGGTTGTGGGTCAGTGAAAAGTAGCTAACATTGTTAAGGTACATTTACTGAACGATAGACAAAGGCCATGCGCAGGCCTTAATGAACCAAGCTGAAGCGGACAATAAACAGGTAAGTTGTGGACTGCAGCGCATCTTTCTATGTTCCGCAGCAACGCTGCAACAACCCTCTTCGCAAACCACTATAGTAGTGTTACTGCTCTAGAGAATACAGAGCAAGCAAAAACAAAAACATACAACAGTGGGTATTCGCTAGTGGTCACCCACCTAACTACTAATCCACCGGTACGTTGCTTAAATAGGGCTGAGCGAACGGGAAGCCTTGTTTTCAACGTCCTATGGTCGTATGTGAAAGTATTCCAAATTCTACAAAATATAGACGCCCAACATTTTCAACTTGCTCAGCCTCTGTTCCCATCATCAACATGCCGATGTCCTGACACATACAGACTGTACAGTCCACCTAACTACAGATATCATCCTCAAATCCCTATCCGACATGGTCAAGGTGAGTACGGCGTAGTCTTCCAATCAGTTCCGAACTCCAATTTGCTGCCGTCTGCAGATAGCATGAAATGGATACACAGCAACGATGCATTATCTCTCCGATGGTGATGAGCACTAACCGGTAGAGACAAATGTCGGCATGCTATGCTCTTGTTCGCTTCGTCTCCGGTCTCTTGTCCTGCGCCAGTTGCTCGATTCTCTCTCGTCAGTGTCGAGTCGAGAGAGAGGCTGTACGCTATGGCGAGCGGCAGTAAAGGCCGGGAACATGCAGATTCGCGATTGATGTATGATCTCGGCTCAACTGTAGCCAGTAATTATATATGAGGCGGGCGCAAGTGGTGATCCGGGATCTTTAATGTCTCACGGAGGTTTAGGTGGAAGTGGACGAGATACAGTGGGATGGCCCGTGCGTGTAACAAGAAGATAGCACCGAGCGACTTGTGTGGGGTAAAGTGATCGTGGTGTGGGCTGAGCTAGTTTAATCTGAATGAGCAGCCTCCTATAAGTGACCGGCAAAATGTATAAACCCTCTTTGATGTGATGGCCTTCATCAAAAACCGCTTCTGATTGGCTGACTACCACTTTGGACCAATCAGAAATAAGCCACAACCTAGCGTACCGGGCTTAGGGTGGTCCATACATATTGCTAACGATTATATTCTTTAAATGGATACATCGGACACGCGTTTGCAACCTCCATGCCCTTTCCGGAACAACTATGGCTCTACGAGTACCTTGGCGACCGCGCAGTCTGCTCCCCTCGTGATGAACAGGCTTGGCCCCCTTATTGCAATTCATCTATGCGGCCTTGGCTTGGCAGTGCGGATCGACTGGTGACTTGTTCCCCGTCTTGGTCGCTCGACGACCCGAAGTTGCCGAGACTGAGCAGCACCTGTCTCCGGACCCAGAAAGGCTAGCGCAGTTTTGCAAGGTCATGATATTGCTTTGCGGAGCATTGGATATTGGAACTAGAAACGTATATATTAAAGTACCCCTCATGAGCTCTTAGCACTCTGCTGCAGTGAGCTTTGAACGCAAGATCTAGCACCAGGTGCACGTGTATTCACAATGAAGTCTACCTTTGCATTTCTTTCACTGATTCTCAGCGCCACCGCAGCCGTGCCAGCTGGTTTCGTCACCACATCCGGCACCAAATTCGTCCTCGACGGTAAAGACTTCTACTTTGCCGGCTCGAACGCCTACTATTTCCCATTCAGCGGAGTATGTGATTACGAGCTGCCTCAACGCACGAGATGTTAATTCAGACTACAGACGCAATCCGATGTGGAAAAGGGGTTGAACGCAGCAAAGAAGGCCGGTTTGAACGTTTTCCGAACCTGGGGTTTCAATGACAAGAACACAACGACTGTGGCAGGTGGCCTTCCTCAATACGGTGACGGAGGCGCCAACGAAGTCGTCTTTCAAAGGTTTGCCAACGGCAAAGCCACCATTGATGTTTCTCAGTTCGACAAGGTCGTGAACGCTGCCACAAAGGAGGGAATCAAACTAATCGTTGCCTTGACTAACAATTGGGCCGATTACGGAGGCATGGATGTGTACACCGTCAATCTCGGTGGCAGATATCACGACGACTTTTACCGTCTGCCAGCCATCAAAGACGCTTTCAAAGCCTATATCAAAGCCATGGTGACTCGCTACAAAGACAGTCCAACGATCTTCGCTTGGGAGCTAGCCAATGAGCCCCGTTGCGGTGCAGACGGTACCCGCAATCTGCCGCGCAGCAGCAACTGCACACCTGCCCTGCTCTCGGCGTGGACTGCGGAGATGTCGGCGTACGTCAAGTCGCTTGACCCAAATCACTTGGTTACTTGGGGCGGAGAAGGTGGCTTCAACATTGCTGGTCACGCAGACGGCTTCTACAATGGCTACGATGGAGGCGACTTCGACCATGAACTGGCATTACCCAATATTGACTTCGGTGTCTTCCACACCTACCCTGACTGGTGGAGCAAAAGCGTTGCCTGGGCGAGCCAATGGATCAAGGATCATGCTGCAAGCGGACGAAAAATCGGCAAGCCTGTGGTCCACGAAGAATATGGATGGCTGACTCCTGCGAAGAGGCTGGAATATCTAGGAAAGACTGCAAGCGAGACGAGGCCCCAGGTATTCAAGGAATGGCAAGACATCCATGTCGCGGAGAAGATGCCAGGAATGTACTGGCAGTACGGCTACAGTGGCTTCAGCTACGGCAAGAACCACGACGACGGGTTCACAATCTATCTCGAAGAGTAAGTCCTCTATTCCCTGTGATGCCCACGATGACTGACGGGGTTGTAGTGCCGAAGCTCAAGCTGCAGTGTACGACCATGCTGCAAAGATGAACGCGCTCAATGGAGGGCCAGGTTCCACACTTCCCTCAGCTACGCGCACCACCATCACAACGTCGACAAGACCGGTGACGACTACTGCAGCATCACCTACTGCCACGGGGAATGTTGGGCAATGGGGACAGTGCGGTGGCATCGGCACAGCTACAAAAGCGTGCATAAGCCCGTTCAAGTGCGTAATACTCAACGAGTACTACCACCAATGCCAGTAGTTTATGTTTCAGTTACGTAGGTAGAAATATTACGTAGGACAAGTGTACTGAGTACTATCGCTGTTATTGTGATTCTATTCTTCATAAGAGAACAGCTCTACCGTGCAACCTAATAGGATTTCAACATGTGATTTGTTTTCTAGATATTATCTATATTTTATTATTTGGAATCGAAACTAAATTCAACGAAGCTATGTAAGTCTCTCTGTTCTTACAAATACTGTTATACGACATACTGTATGTAGACATCATTAGCCGCCCCTCGAACAGCTATAGTAATGGACCCACACATCACCACTACATTCCGCACGCCCCGATATTTCCTCGCAGCAGAGGAGAATTAAGCGTGACGCCATGCCGCCAGAGCCCCACCAAGCTTTCCCCTAGCGCCGAACGGAAGCAAACCGATGCATGCAGATCGGCAACGCTGCGTATGACGTCGACGCCCAACGCAGCAACAATCTGCTCCAGCTTGAACGCTCACTCGTTGCACCATCGATCCGAGCAGGGAGAGGATTTATCAGCACCGATTTGTTTGCGTTTGTGTAAGCGCACACAAAACTCTTTTCGGACTTGTAGCTGCGGCGCTGACTGGTCCGTTGCCTCATCTCACTTCGAGGTCTTTGCGCCATTGGCCACAGCGCCTTCCGAGACGTCCGGCAGGTGTGGTGAGGATAAGCTCAGCGCGGAAAATCTTAAACTATATGGAGGTGGATTGGCGTGGTAGCCCTGTTGACTGGTGACGGTATGGTGGAGACGTGCGGAATAGAAAGTGTGGGTAATAATGTGCATACGTAGGTGTGGAAGGATGAAGGATTGTCAGTCAGATAGGTTTTCTAGTCTTTGTTGCCGCTGCTCTTTGACTTTTCACACCTCTTTCCTGCTGTTTCTAAATCCGGGTTTGTCAAGTACGCTCCCAGGAGTGTTTATAAAGCTGCTTCCGCCTTTGTGTTTGGCTTCTCGCGACAACAACACCTCACAATCCCAAACAACGATCATCTTACATTTCTCCACCCCGAACATCACTACCCCATCGCTACCATGACAGTCATATGGGGCCTCGATCTGAAGGAGATGCAATGGGGCAAGTTCAAATCTAGCTATATGTTTGGCAACACAGACTACCACCTGCGTCGCACGAAATTTGGCATCTATCAAGGCGCGATGATCCTGACCGTTGTTTCTGAGTCTTTGGGTACCGCAGCACTATCCGGTACATCTCCTCCTTTCCCCAGCCCACCCAATTATCTAACACTACCCAGACTACGTAGACCAACAGAAGTTCGTCGCCAACCACTCTCCCGGCGCCACGGTCCACAACAACAACTTCGTTGGCATCGCCAGCTACAACATCTTCGTCGGCATCTTCGTAGCCACCATTTTCGGCGCCGCCTTCTTCTTCGACCTCTTCTGGCCCGAGCGCCACGAGTCCCGCGCCGTGAAGACCGCTTGGCGCGTTTGCTCTGTCTTTGCATGCGCCTTCACCTTCTCATGCGCGCTAGCGTACACGTACATCGTCGCAACGAAGAGTGCGTATGTGTCCGGCACCGATGCGGCGAATGCGGGGCGGCTATTGGCGGAGTACGGGGGCAGTCCGATGCGATACGCGAGTAACGGCCGGGCAATTGCGAGTGTGGTCTTTCTATGGCCGGGAATGGTCTTCACCTTTCTGAGTACGGGCTTGTTGTGGATGTCGCTCAAGCATATTGACCAGTTTGGGCCAAAGTCGACGCATGCGAGAGCACTGGATGAAGGGAAGGAAAAGCACGAGGCAAGCTTTGAGTCGCAGAGGGATGGTGAGGAGGCTGCATTGCCGGCTCATCCACAGCCTATTCATGCTGCTCCGGATGCTGCGGCGCGCATATAAAGGGTTGGCTGCTCAGCAAAACTACCCTCATTTTTCACAATTGCGGGTTTTGTATCACTACAGACATGATGTTATTGAATTTTTGAGCTATTGTTAGCGGTATACCCCAACATAGACACGGCGTTCATGAAATGAAATTGCTTCCGTATCCGTCGGCCATTGTGTTGGCTGGCTCCATGCATCTGTTAACGAGCTTATGACAATACAAACTCGAATTAAGATCTATGATTGCGGTAAGTGTTGTAGCTTGAATCTACAAGATTTTGGAGGTCTAATTGCGCATTTTTGGCCTGCATCTTGACACGTTGGGCAGAAACAAGATAGAGGTAAGTCTAATTGCCTATTATTCAGGCTCTTTTTAGAGATGTAGGGGATACTTTCTACTAATTCACAGAATGGTTCTAAAGCTTTATTAGAGTTGTTACAGAGTAGGCTCAACAGCACTTATATAAACGCATCTGTGAGACATCTATAACATCTCGAGTAGTAGGATTTAAGCTTGTGGTAGAGGTTAGTAGGCTCAAACGGGCAATCGCTAAATGACATCAAAAGTTTTAAGCCTGCCTTTTACTTTGCTGGAAGGTCTGCTATCACAATAGTGAACAATTCCTAAGCTTGGAATTCTTAACTACCTCCTACTTTAGTCTAGATAACACATATTTGTTAGACTCTTAGGGTGGCTCCTTTTCGCTAATACATGCATTGTTTAGAAAGCTAGAGTCACTTCACCTTCACTAGTTATAGTCTTGATGGTCACCTGACAACTCATACTACTCGCTGAAGTGAAGGTGAGACTAGTGTTAACATTGATGGACTTATTGTTTGCGCACCCCGAACTTCAATCTTAGGTCCTATTCCACTACAACAAACTTTGAAAGTACACCCGCAACTACCATGATCTTATTGGATCTACCCCCGGAGCTATTGGCGCTCGTGATCGCGCATCTCGTGACCGGCGCCGGTATTGTGGAAGCTAGGAAGCATCGGAAGGTGTGCCGTAAGTACTTGGCAGAACTGACAATAGATACCATACTGTTTGCCCGAGTCTTCAGTTCGCTGACATGTGCACCAGGCACTTTTCGCAGGTCCATCGAACGCGAAGTCCTTGCTAATCAACCCACACGAGCATTTCTGCAACCTAAAGAAGCAAACGCGAGGGGCATACTCCGCCACAACATGGCTCTCTACTTGAGCTATCGTATGATGGCAGAGAAAGGTGCTTATAACTTTCTGCCACGTTTCCTAAAGAAGGTCTTTGATGCTGCATGTCCAGAACTCTCACACAATTGCCACTATAGGAAAACTGAGCACGCACGCACTCTCTGCAGACTACTTGTAAAGAATGATCCTAAGTTGGTGCAGCGATTGATTATGGTGAAGGCACCAGAGACTTCGGCAAAGAGAGTGGATCTCACAGAGCACTTCTCGGAAGATATGCTCAGCACCAACATAGCAGTGGCGGCAGCAGCATTCGGCAACCTGGATTCTCTTCGCACCGCTCTCGGAGATAACATAGATCTAATTTGGAAGCGGTCACCAGTACTCGGGCATCCTCTCGTAGTAGCTGCTGCTAATGGCCACATCGAAGTAGTTGGCGCTATCGTCAAACACTTCGAAAATACCCAGCACCGGACACACATGGCCAAGCATGAAAAAGCTTTCTCCCTTGCAATAGGTGTGGCTCTTAAAGAACTGCATGCGGAAGTCGCCTTACTGCTGCTCAAGGTCTACAACTCATACGCCTCGCCCATTCATCAAGAGACATTTCAGACTTGGATGTGTGACAGCATTTGCATTGGAAACGTGGATGTTATCATCCAACTTCGACAACTCAGACATGGAGGTGCATGGGACGTGGTTGATAGTTTCGTGGAAGCCTGTTCAACGGATGACCTCTCAGTGGTACGCAAGTAAATCGATGCAGGGTTGGTCTCACTACACTGCCGCTATGAATCTGAGGATGGATTTACCCCAATACAAACTGCCGTGGGCAATGCCAAGGTGGTCGAACTACTGCTCGAGATGGGATCGGATCCCAATGGCGACTGTGTAGAACTCGCAGAATCTCGTCCACTCTGGCTCGCCATCGAACGATCAGACATGGATTCCATAGCTGTTCTGCTCGACTTCGGCGCGGACCCTCGTCATGTTCAAAAATTATGGGAAGATGCAAGCAAAAAATACCGAGAAAGGCGGCCAGGCGTCGATCTCGCGCTGTCTGATGCAAAGCGTGCGTCCAAATATTACATTCGCCCTACCACGCCCAGGACCACGTTTGCTGCTGATGCACCAGATTTGGTTATGCCGGACCAGCTCAAAGTCACTGCCTCAGAGGAAGGATCGTAGCTGGATGATGGTTTATTGGAGTTGATGAGGTTTTTGCTTAGATATGAGAGCGAGGTTCCAAGATGAAGTCTCGGTTGAGGTCTCGAATCACGCGGTGAAGGGAGTGTTTGCAAAGCGACGAAGAGACAAAAAACAATTCCAAACATAGCACCACAATATTCACGGCTTCACTAACTTGCGCAGTCCTGCAGTCTCGTTCCACCATGTTCCCACTTCCGACAACTTCTCCACTTTGTACTCCCCGTTGAGTTGGTTTTCCACCATGCAGCGTAACATGGCCGGCAACTGCGCACTCAGCTCAGGATACGTCCAGCTGCCAGGACCACAGCCCATGATATTCACATTCGCTTTCCTCAACAAGGCGCCCGATACCGGGAAGTCATCTCCTCCCAGCGCACCAATCTGCACCCACGTCAGTCGCTGACTCTTGTTCCTCCTCTTTGCGACAATCCCCGGCAGTACTACTTTCGTGACATCACCCCACAGATAATCAAGCACAACGTCTACATCCGCTGCCACCCCACAATCTGTCTCCTCAATTTTCTGCTCTAACGCCATCACCGCCGTGGCCCCAAGCTCCTTCGTCCTCTCCAACTTCGCACCGGGCCTACCCACCGCCACCACACTCGTCGCTCCCATCGCCTTCGCAATCTGCACAGCTGCCTTCCCACTGACCCCCGTCGCACCTACGACGGCCACACTAAAGCTGCTCTCTTGTCCCGGCTCAATTCCAGCTCGCGACGTCAATGCCATCCAGCTACTCATCACTCCATTCACTAGTAGTGCAATCGCATCTGGATCCGCGCCCTTGGGTAGCACGAACACGTCTTCTTTCTCGACGTTGATCTCCGAAGCGAAAGACCCGGTGACAGAGTTCAGGCCATTGAAGTAGATTAGTTCGCCGGTGGGAATCAAGGTGCCTACGCCGTCAACTCCAGGGTAGTGCGGAGGTGATGTGCCGGCCGTGGTATAGTGCTGGCCGGAAGCGCGAGAGCGCACAAGAGGATGAAGACCCGCGGAGAGAATTTTGATGCGCAGCTGGGTTGGTGATGGGGGTGGGATGGAGATCTCGCTGTAGGTTGGGGGTTGACCCCAGTTTGTTACGACTGCTGCTTGGATCATGTTGGATTGGTCTGTTGAGTGCAAGAGACCTGTGCGAGTGAGAAGTCTTATAGCAATTGCGCATTTATCCCAGATTTGCTCACTTGCACCCAAGAAGGCATCAAGGTCACATGACGATGCTGCCTAAGTCGCTTACGAAGATGTCAAATCCTGAGTCAGCGCAGGTGCGCACCGCGCAGCTTTAAGTCGAGCCTGCGTACTTATATCCATCCCGATATCTCAATCGAACCGTTCCAGATATCTCGATGGCATTTCTGGAGCGTGGTGATGAGATGAAGGGCTTGTGGTTGTACGAAGTAATTCGGCGCTTGGTCCGGTGGATGACTAACCGCTCAAGTAGGTGTCGACACATCATCTTCCACCTCCAAATGTTATTTATGACACTCAAGAACGAAGAAACACTCGCAAGGGGTGCCTTATCGTCTGAAAACTCCTTGAAGCTGCAGAGTTGAATTGACTTGGTTTTTAGTACGAAGAGAGCAGATTGATTACCAGTTGGAAAGCTCTACTGATCTGTCATCGCCGCATGTCTACATGGGCCCTATCTTACTCAAACCCGTGCCTCTAAAATCTCCGATCAAGCATTTGTCTTGTCAGAGCATCAATAATTTTCTCATCATCGCACTACGCCACGGTCGTCTACTGTTGTCCTCTCTCATACCAAAAGAAGCCATGAATCAGAAAGACTGGAATCTTGGAGTCCTTCCGATATAACAAAAATTTTCAACTGCACCAGTCCTGACATAGGCCTCCACTCACGGATCTAGTTTCCTCAAACGATGGTCTCGGGCCGTCCCATCCTTCGATTGTAACCAAGAAAGGCGACCACAGGGTTGGATTGCTCTAGTTGCTGACCCTGCATATACGACATCTTGGCCCTCGCGAGTCCTGCGTCTGAGTCTACCTAGTGTAGTCAGAGCTGCTTACCACGATCATTCGCTCTGAATCTACAATCACTGCTACTGCACTGATGAAGCCTGCATTCAACACAAGTTTGTCGTACTCGTTGTCTCTGGTAGCCGACCAGCCGGCAGTGCGCTCTTGTCGCTAACCAACTACGGGCTTTTTGCCAATGCTGGAAAATTACCTCAGTGCTTGAGTGTACTCGTCGTTATGTAAGGCCTTCAGTCAATAGCCTTTCGAGTCTGGGATTTGCCGGCAAAATAAACGTTCCGTTACGTGAACGCATTTCGCCTGCCCTGTTCACCCCGGAACGACTGTCACCGATACGAAAAATTGCTAGATCTCACGAAGAGGCTGCACCATGTAGCTGGATGCGTGTCTGCGGATTGGTTCCCCGTATGCTATGCATAATCGCTCAGGCCACAGCTGTAGCCATTGCGTGAATGGAAGACATAACCTCGAGCCAGAAGCTGTCCAGACCATGAGCGATGAACATAAAAGCCTCTCGTTTCTCTTCATCACTCGCAGCAAGAACTGTCCTGCATTACAATCTCAACCGGTATCGACAGCTTCAACACAAGCCCCAATAGGCAGGCAACTCCCACCCCCTCTAACCGCACATCCACCCATCCCCTAACACCCCTCAGCTACCATGAAACTCACCCTCCCCACCGCCATCCTCGCCCTCACCCTCAGCACCCCCTCTGTCTCCGCCGCTCCCCGCGTCGAAATCAGCATAACAACCGGCCCGGGCCTAATCACCGTCGGCAGCACCGTGCTCTACCACGCCGACGGCACGAAGAAAAACTTCGGCTACTTCCTTGACGGCTGCAAGAGCGCCACCGGCATCAAGCAGTTTTGTCTGGACTCGGGAAACAAGAGGGGCCACGTCACCTACGCGGATGGGTTTAAGCGGTGCTTCAGGCAGACGAGCGAGTCGTCGGAGCTGTGTGGTGGGGATGAGGGGTGTTATAAGGGGGTCTGCAATAGGTGCTGGAAGTACAAGTATACGGTGGCTGGTTGTAACTGGTGAAAGTAGGGGGGAATCTGGGGTTGTGGGGGTGGTTGGCAATGGATAGTGAAGAATATATTTGGTTGGGGTGATCGAAATGTTGCGGACAAGCAGACCATACGCCATTCTGCGAGATAACTGGGGAAAACGGGACTTGTCTTTGTGTCAGCTTGGTTTTCCTCGAAGGTGATTTCGCGTCACTCGGGGTTGTGGAGGCTAGCTTGCCAACAGGCCTGGGGAGAATTAGCAAGATGAAGTCGGTTCGCCAAAGTTTGGACAATGTACATATAGTCTCTGGGTGTCGAACTTGCGAGTGCACCATGCTAGAGTTTCGTCCAACCCTTCCCTCACAACCTCGCCCTCCCCCGTTCCTCATCCACAACCCTCACCACAAAGCCCAACCTCGGAAAATGCACCCGAACCACCATCTCCCCCGTCTCTTCCGGCTTCACTACAACCTCCTCAACCCCGACCCCCACCAACCACCCCACCGTCGGATTCCCTCTCCCCGTATCATCCGGCGCAACACTAACCTTCACCCCCTTCCTCAACCCCTGCGCCTCATCCAACTCCCCATTCGGCAGCGCAGCAGCAGGGACCAGCAACTCGTCGTCTTCCCAGAGGGGCGCATGCCGGAGCCGGGATTTCCACGCGAAGTCGCCCGGCGGAACGACAGTCTCAGGGTCAGGGAGCGAAGCGACGTGCGCCTCGAAGGCGTGGAACCAAGTCCACAGGTTGGGGTAGCGATTGGCGTTCCACACGCCGGCCGTGACGTGCGAGTCGGTTTCCGCGGCGCCGCCGGCAGTGAGGTTGTATACGCCGCGGCCGGCGGCGATGTCGATGCCCCATCGTAGCTGGTAGTACAGGCTCAGATCCGCGAGGCTGGGGGTGCGGGTGGGGAAGACCCAGGGAGGGGGGCGCGCGGGCTCTGCGTTGTGTACGCCCCTGGTTTCAGACGCGGGTGAGGTGCCAGACCGGGGTTGGAGTTGAGACGATGCGAGGAGAGGCTCTAGCAGCGAGAGCTGCAGGTCTAGGACCCCCAGGTTTCTGGGGAGTTTGGCTTTCAGCTTCGCTGCGTCGAGCGGATGGCCGATTAATTGCGCGCGATCGGTTCCAAAGGACGACTCCCACACGGTGTGTGGGATCAGGCCTGTGGTGGTGCGAAAGAGCGGTTTGTCGGTCCAGAAGGATGCGAAGCCCCGGGCAAGAGGGCGGTAGTCCCAAGCCCAGTCGCGGTCCCTGTCTCTGTCGCGCACACCCTCGTTGCTGACTGACGGTCCGGCTACTGGGGTTCCAGATAAAGTGGCGCGGACCGATGTCGATGGTGATAAAGAGGTAAAGAGAGTGGGAGGGTACACTGTGCCGTAGCCAAGGGAGGAGGGGAAATACCACTCCAGCGCCTCGATAATAAGCGACGTATCACAATACACTTCCCTCCCGATAGCCAGTACAGGGATTTTGCGGTACGATACTCCAAACGTCTCTTTCAACAGTGATCGAGGCATCATTGAAGGGACAGTGACGTAGTCTAAATATCTGTCAGAAAATGGGGGGCGACCTGGTCGAAGGGAACGTACAGAAGGGAATCCCTTTGATCCGCAATGCTAGTCGTACTTTGTTCGTGAACGGGCTTGCTAGGTACGTGAGTTTGTGTTTCATGGGGTGGGAAGACGTAAGTATAGGTGCGTACAGTCATAGCCGAAAAGCACCACCGGGGGTGTATCAACACGCGCGGTTCGCGTTGTGCTCGCCATCTTGTTCAGTGAGTATTGTCTCAAGGCATCAGGTTGTTACGTTCTGGAGAAGGCGATAGTTATGCGTTGTGAGAAGTCCGTGGGGTTGAGAATCTGGGGTAATTACTTCCCTTGCCCCGCGCTTCGGACCGTGTCCGAGAGTGAAAGCCGAGGTGCGACACCGCAATTACAAGTGCGAGGAACATCTTTAATGATATATCTTCATATTGCATTATTCGTGATCGTCCATTCGTAGAGGTGCGCGGCTCTACGCGTCATTCTAAGCTTATACCTACAACATCGTAAACTATACATTGAACATTAAAATTGAGTAAGGTGCCAAATTCCACTTTTCCCCACGCCGTCGATTACCTCCCACCGTTCATATTATTGTGGTTGAATTGACTTGTCCCATGGTCCGTCTGCGAGAAGTCGGGCATCACACCGTTCATGCTGATCCCGTCTTCGTACCCGTTGTAGCCGGTCATGTCTGCCCAGTCCCACTCGAGAGTCATGGGCATCTTCCATAGATCCTGCGGTACGTTGTTGAATGTCTGTTCGAATTGACCCATCGCTATCGAGTTGAGATTATTGTTGATGCCGTTCACATCGGCACCGGTTGTCATTGGCAGACTGCCTTGTTGCTGGATCATCTGTGCAGTCACGCCGGGTGAAGCGTACCCGCGCATCGGCGTATTGGACTGTAAAGAAGCGTGTGTAAAGTTGGGAGAGAATGGGAAGGGCTGTTGAAGTTAGTGCATGTGCTACATAGCCAGATTGGTGTACGTACCTCGTTGAAATTTTGAAAGTCCGGATTGAAGATCAAGCCTTCTTGCTGCGGAGGTTGCGGCTGCGGTGATGGCGCGACGTTCGGCGATGATTGCGAGTGTGAGTTACGGCGTGTCGACAGCAGCTCAGCCGCCGTAGCTTCAATTTGCGCGTCCTGCTCGCTGTCGCCCTGTTTCCTCTTACGGCGGGAGGCATGCTCTCTGTCCGCCTTGTCAAGCACGATAGCCACGATGCGCTCAAACTCGGCACAAACGCTGCACATGCGCTTTACACTGCCACTTCCTTGCTCATCATTCAGCATGTTCAGGAAATTGACAACCAACTTCATAAGTTTGTGGTCTGATCGTGATCTTGTGTCCTGTGGGTTCTGCAATATGTTCGCAAACAAGGTCACAAGGGCGGTGACTGGGAAGTAAATGACCAGCCAGACACAAGACAGATCTCCCTTGGGGATGTACTTGAGCAGGTGGATCGATGCTCGTGCTGCCTGCACACAGAGCTGTGCTGACATGAAGACACGGGGATTGAGTGGGCGGGCATTGAGACCTTGGATGGCAAAGTTTGAGAGTCGGCTGGTCCAGTATCCATGGTGCACGCTCATGCGGTGGATGGTGGTCAGACAGTTGTAGTAGCCGAGATGCAGCACGGCGACCTGGAGTATTAGCGGCGTATGGGAAGCCTTGATGTCGTGCTCGGGCCGGAACTCGAGGGCAATATCGTCTTTCCAGTTCTCGAGCTCCCTGTCCAATTCGCCAATCGTGTTCAGAAGTTCACCATCTGTCTGCTTCGAAGCTTTGACTGAATAAAGTCCCTTGTAAACCTTGCTCTGAATGATGGAGAATGTGCACATGAGGCGGAACAGGTTCATGGTGCCTTTGCCATCTGCAAGTGGGATGTTACCAATATTGTCAGATGGGAATTCGCTTGGCAGCTCGACATTCATATCGTCGTCATCCTGGATTGGTGGTCGTCCTGAACGCAAACAGATATCCTTGTCGAGCATGTAGGCGATCCAGAATACGCGCTTGCGTTGCTCGACCTCGGCATTGTTAAGGTTAAAGTTTGCGCCCTTCTTGTGCAGACCGATGCTATGTGCAAGTCGCATAGCTGTCGCAACGAAGAAGTATGTGGGCTGCGGGTTTGGTGTGCCGAGCAGGAACAGCCCGATGCCTAATAAAGCTTGGACACTGAGTAAGTCGGTGTTGCGCATGGTAAGCTCCACCATGACGCTCATGGCGTTCTTGAGGTACTGCCAAGCTTTTTCATCCTCCTCTGCTGGCACGAGATTGCTCATGACGCGCAAACGATGTGCAAACGCCAGAGCGACGTTTAAGCTAGCCCACCAGCCGGACCCCTCGTATGGGTCTTTCGAGTAGTGTTTATCAACCAGGTGCATAAAGGTCGGCTCGTGGAACAGCGGGAACATGCAATTGAAGTTCTCGAAGTAGTCCTTGAGGAGTGATAACGCTTCGTGTTTCGGCGGTAGTTGCTTGTAGACTCGGCGCTTGAAGATGTCCTGGAAGACGTCGGGTCGCCATTGTATCCATTTGTTGTCTTCTACAGCCGCTGTGGAGATCATGTGCTGGAAGGAATTATCGCCGGTCTTCTCATTGACCCACTGGATGCCCTTGGGCGAGAAGATGGAGAAACCGGACGAGGAACCTAGTACTGTTAGGAGTCGTGGACTGCAGCGTAGAGCTATATAAGATAAAAAGAACATACCGATGTATCTAGTCTCGCCATAGTTGTTTGTGACTAGAGAGCACATCATCTCGGCAAGAGCATCATCGCCCTGCTTGCCTTTCCCCTCTGGTTGTGTCTCTGGATCTGGCGTTGCTGTACCACTTCTTGGGCTCGGGAGGGCGGGTTGCGCCGGGGTGCCCTGATTTGTAGATGTGCCTGATTGAGGTACTGCCGACTGTCTCATGTCTTCTGACATGCTTTGTCGGGGTGTGGAGGACAGGCCGGCGCGGTCGGTCAGGCGCTTTTCGATGGTGGCGAGGTCGGTGCTGCCGTCGTCGTCTTCTGGTAGCACACCAGAGAGGCGCATCAGCGACTCCATGCGTGCGAGGCGGTTCTCGAGGCCTTCAATGTACTTTGCGCTGGACGATGTTGGTTAGCTGGTGCTGTGCTCTGTGCCAAGTGATTTGCAGACGCACCCCTTGGGCGGCTGGCGCTTCTTCTCGACCTGTGTGAAGATGCATTCTGTCTTGTAGTTTTGGCAGTGCGTGCAAGAAGGCATCTTGCCGTCACACTTGATCTTCTTCTTCCTGCACATGTCGCAGGCCTATGTGCTGTCAGCGTCATTCGCGCCGCAGTCGAGATGGGTTGGGGTGCTGTACCCTTGCAATCCTCCTCCTCTTGGCGTCGCCCTGGTCGTTGCTGTCGTCCAAGTCATCTTGGACAAACATGTTCTGGGGCAGCTGGGACGGGTCGAACTGGCCGCTGCCGAAGATGCGCGGAGGCGGCGGGTTCATCATGGGCGGCGGTCCGGCATAATAGCCGTTGGGCGAAGGGTTCATGGCGGCGGAGGGACGCGGATGCGGTGGGGGGTGGGGCGTGGAGGTGCAGGACTGCAGGTTGCTGGAGCCGTGCGGGTATGGGGATGGGGATGGTGGTGTTTTGTGGTCGAGCACAATGGGCTGCCAGCGAGAGCGGAGCTAACTTCTGGGCCAGCTGAAACGGGGCCAGGCTGCTCAAGGGCGGGAAACTTGGGTACGTCGCAGAACTGCAGGCGGCCGAATAGCGTCGAGCTGCGCGCGGGTGAGGCAGAAGCTTGTTTGATGTGCCGTGATGCGTGCGGTTGGTGGGGAGGGATTGTCGGACCAAGGGCGGAGGTGCAAAAGCGCGCGCCCACTCTGCCTTGCAAGCTGTCCACGCGACTGGCTGCTACTTTGCTCGCCATCTCTACAAGCCAGAAAAGGGGCCGTCTGAGCTCCCACTCGCTTCCAGAGCTAAGCTTCACCGCGTCGAAGATCGCTGACGCCCGCCATCCGTTGTTCGCGCGAGATGCATTTCGTACCAATCCAGACTAGCGCGCATTACCTCCGGCCAGGCACAGTGGAGCCTCGGCCTCGATCGAGGGCACCCAGCCTGCATCCAGCAACTCTAACTGGACCTCCGCGCCACAGCCATTCGAGGCACCCCTGCCTGCCTGCCTGCCTAGCCTGTGAGTCTCTCCATGTGTGATGTTGCACCCCCATGCGGGACATGGCACCATTGTCCGAGCATCCTTCCCGGCAGCCGAGCTGCGGGCGGTTGCTGAAAGAGGTGCTCGCCAACGTTGGGTGCCAGGGCTGCGCCACATTCGTCGCATCTTCATCACTTGGCACCACCAATCCCTTCTTGGTCTAATCAACTGACCTCCCCTCTGGATCCTACATATAGCGTCGAGCATTTCACCGTCCATCACCATGACGCCATTGACAGTGGAACAGCTGCAGAAGCACCCAGAGTACGAGCACACCATCTGGAAGCTCACACCAGACCACGAGGGCAAAGTCACCGTGGCAAAGGACCGAGGTGGCCCCATCAACATCGCCTATGAGGTTCACGGCCATGGCGACCGCAAGATTGTGGTGAGTATGCCACTCTCTATCCTGTCACAGTTGAGGCACCGAGTGTCAGACTGCTATTTCTGCCTGGCCTTCGTACTCGCTGCGGGAACCGGCGTCCTGTCATGTTTCGTTTCGGTCGCATGGGCCGTCTCAGGCTTAGACCTCACGTCTCATCTTGCCAACCCGACTCTCGCACCACGCGACAATGGCTGCATTCCGTTTACTCCCGTACTCGTTTTCCTAGGCCTGTTGATTACGAGTTCCCAATTGCTTTTTCTTGGAGCCCCCAGCGCGCCTTCACAAGGGACTCGCTGACACAAGGCAGTGGATCATGGGCCTTGGCGGTATGAAGTATGCCTGGCAAAGACAGACAAAGGATTTTGGACACTCCCAGGCAGACAAGTACTCATGTCTGGTGTATGACAACCGCGGCATTGGTGATTCGGACAAGCCCAGAGCCAGATACTCGACATCTGAGATGGCCAAAGATGTCATCGAGCTTGTCGACCACCTTGGCTGGACCGATAAGCGTCAACTGCATGTCATTGGCATTAGTATGGGCGGCATGATTGCCCAAGAAGTGGTACGTTCGAGTCTCCACATCTGCATTGAATACTGTACCGCATCTGCCTCGCCAACTTGCTGCTGTGCTCAAGATGACGTTCTTGCGCGTCTCGGATGGTGTAGCTTCCGGTCGAAAGCACACCTGAAGCTGTGTGGCACAGGTAGCAAACGTTGCCCAGACGAACAAGCAATACCCTGCAATTTGCCTGTGTACCTGATTCCCGCCCCGCTCCGCCCCACCCCCGCGCAGCTGCCACGTGCGGCTGTGACCATATGTGGAAAGTGCTGTTACGAGACCAGGACAAAAGACAACAATGAAAATCTCTAACCAATCCCCTTAGGCAATGCTAATCTCCGACCGCATCTGCACCCTCTCGCTCGTCTCCACCGCGGCCGGCGTCTTCCGCACAACCGGCTTCCTCGAAAACCTCTACAACCGTGCAAACCTTCTGATCCCCAGGTCGCTGGACACGCAGATCGCCGGCGTCAAGAAGAACCTCTACACCACCTCCTGGCTCTCCACCCCCGACACACTCGAACCTGTGGTGCGGTCCTTCCCCACAAACGGCGACCGCTTCGCCGCCAACGAGCTCTGGAAACGCCAACATCCTGAATACTTCACCAAGCCAGGGTTCATCCTGCAACTCATCGCTGCTGGGTGGCATAACAAATCCCCGGAGCAGCTGCAGCAGATTGCGCAGTCTGTGGGTAAGAAGCGCATCATGGTCGTTCACGGTACGGAGGACAGGATGATCACGTTCCCGCATGGTGTCGTGCTGTGGCGAGGCTTGGAGAAGGGACAGGGCAAGACGGGGACAGAGAACTGGCTAGGGATTGAGAAGGAGGAGGATGTCTGGCAGGAAGGCGAGGTGGAGAAGCACTTCATCAAGGGGCAGGGACACGTAGTGCCTGCTGAGATGAGGGCGGAGTTCCAGGGGTGGGTCGAAGGCCTGATTGAACGAGGGTTGCGCCTGAATGAGAGTGAGGGTGTCTGAACCCACGGCAATGCAGGATACGGAGCTCTCTCAGCATCGTTGTGGTGGGAACTTAGATCACGCTCCCAAAGCCGATCGCCTTAGTCACGAAGTAGCAGCGCATATACAACACCCACAGTCACCAAGCGTATCTGCAGGAGAGTCATCATCTTCCACCGTTCTCGGATGTGAAGATCAGCCGCAATCGTTGCAAGACAAAAGGTAACAAGCCGAAGCTGCATCATTCAACAGCATTGAATGGTACTAGTATACAGGTCAACCCAAGTCTGCGCTATTTCGGTTCCACGTATCTACAGGACCTCGCGACGTTATTAGCACAGTACATAATTCTTTTGTAGCAGCCATTCAGAAGCAAGGATTTACACTTCCATGTTGAAGAGAGGTACAGCATATGTACGTCGAAACGGGAGGTTGGGCAGGTCTCTGGGATTCTTTTACTCGGTGAAGAAGCAGAATAATACCTTATCACAGAACGCCTGTATGTGGACTAACAAAAGAATCTCGGTTTTCGAGAGCTGAACAGTATCTGTAAAGAAAGTAAAAGCGTGCGAATCTCAGTTTCAACCAGGAATATCACAGCAAGTATATAGTAGCAAGGTCTGTCGGTGCATTGGAAAATAATCTAGAGAAGCCAGTCTTGAGGTGCACATATGATGGCACACTCTTGGATTTAATAGCATTCCAAAAAGCTGTGAGTCTTCTAAAACGCGCTCAAACTATGGGTATTAAGGCAACAGCGCATGAAATGCTTTCTGATGAGATGCAGATTTATAACCTCTTTCGACTGGGCGCAGAAAAATACCCACGTCGTACCAATGGATGAGTTGTTTCAATTCGCAGGACATCAACAGAAGGAGACAACTCCAGATCTCACCAATCCCACAATGCAGCAACAAGCACATTAATTTCCGTCCGCAGAAAGGTAAGTAGAGAATTGAAGAAGAAAAAACGCCGGGCCTGCGCATCCAGTACATCGACCAGCAGATACCGCAGCACATCACGCGGAGACCAGACGAGAGTTTCAGACAGCCAAGGCACATCGACACGCACCCCAGTTCCTGACTCCAAGAAGCTCTGATTGTCCCAAAGATTGATCACGTATCCGCAGCAACCCCCCCGACTTCCACAAAGCGAGGTTTCCCAACGCACAATCATCCATAGAAAGTAGATAGTTACTGCGATCCAAGAACCAGCCATCGGCTTGAAAAGTCCACCTGTTTCGGCCTCGGCACATATATCCCACCCTTTTCACTGACCCACGTGGTTTCCCTGTTACCTCCCCCAGAAAGATGACCATCAACGACATGGCAAGACGTCCTACAACACCGAGAGACAAGACGCCTACCGTCCATATTTCTGGACCATTGGAATTTCAGACTCCATCTACCAGCGCAAACACGAACAGTACACTGGTTAAAAAAAGGACAAACAACACGCCAGAACAGACATCGATATGGTTCTTGTGCCCTTTGGTGGCGTTAGGTCGCGTATCAGCAGATATAGGAAATGGAGATACAGGGCTCGGATGGCGTGAGCCGGGTAGGATGGGTATATCTCAGGGTTTTTGGAGAATGCGTGCATCTTGGAGGGTTTAGCGGTCGAGGTGGGGGGTAGACAGTGTGGATTGGAACGAAGTGAGGGATAGACACGGGAATAGAGCGGCTTGCTGTTTGGGAGTTTTTTTTGGTGGCGACAACACGCGCGTTCACAAGAGAGACAGAGCAGTGTTGCAGAGCTGATTTTTTTAGACATGGCTGGACTGACGTCTAGAGTCAGTGGTGTGGGGTTGAGACGAGTGTGGAGTGGTAGCCGCGCGATTTCAGATTTTGGAAGAGAGAACGCAGAGGTATTACTACTGTCTTGAGCCCGTTCTGGTCAAAAAGAAACATGTAAGCGTCCAGCAAAGGCTTTCGACATGAAGAAAACACTTGTCAAGTAGAAAAAAAAAAGGCTCTGGAGATAAAGGCTACAAGTGTATATTCTTACAGTCGTCGTATGACGCAGACTGGGACTTGGTTTGAGGAACCTCGTCTCGATCTGCAAATTACTCTACTTTTTGCACCGCCAGCCACTGACTGTCTCGCCTTGCGGCCATCTCCACACCCTCACCAGCTCTCTCTACTATTCAATATCCTCTACCACCCTTAAATCCAGCGACGGAGACGTCCAGCCGAGCTCGACTGTGTCGGGGCACCGGGGGGAGCGGCACCAGCCGGCGGCCTTGGTCCACCTCCGGGGATGATGACACCGCCATTCTCACCGAAGCCAACGGCAGGGCTTGGCGTCTTGACAGCAGTGGGATCAATACCGACCGTGACCCAGCCGAAGACGCCGTCCTCGACACCCTCGCCGAGGTACACGTAGTTGAGGACGGGGTCAGAAGTAGCGGCCTCGTTGGCGAAGATGCGGTCTTGGGCGTTGAGAAGGAGCACCTGGGTGTTTGTTGTGTAGGGGGCAACGGACTCGGCTTCGTCGATGAGCTTCTGGTCGAAGAAGAGTTGGCCGACGTGCGAGACGTGGCCGCCGGTGAGGGTTTGGTTTTTCTCGTTGATAGTGGCGTTGATGTGGGCCATGACTGTGATGTGCGTTAGCGTCTTGCAAGTTTCAAACGTGTGGTGGGGGTCATACTATGGATGTGGGTAGTGCGTCCAGTGTAGTGGCCGGGGAAAGTCGAATCGAATTGCAAGATTCCGTTCTCGTTGCTGAATTGGATACCGCGGAACATGGTATTGTTGAGGTTGGCTGTATCGGTAATGTCGCCGTTACCGTTTGCGACAACGCCACCGTAAACACCAGTGGTGTTGCAGTGCCATGCCTCGAGAGCAACCTGCGGGATTGGCTCGCAAGTGTTGGTATCGATGAGCTGGACATCGAAAGTCAAAGGCACACCTGGGTGGCCATCGGTAATGTCCTGGCGGACGTATTCGCCAGAGACCCCTGTGTGGCTGTCAGTAGGGTGTTTTCTTGGTTATGATCAACGGAAAGCGTACAGTAAGGTCCCTCAGTGGTCTCAGGTTGCAGGATACACGAGGCATTTCCAGCAAAGATAACATCATCCGGGCTGTCAGGTGTGACCGAGGCGTTCGACCGGTGGTCAGTGTTCAAGACGTCCTCGAAATCGCGCTTCACCAGACCACGCTTGGTGCGGAGGTGCTGGACCATTGCCTTACGGCGGCTGATCAAATCTGCCTGGCGAGACTTGAGAGCATCTGCGCAGTGAGAGAGGCCAGTAAACGAGTCGCTCGCTAGGAAGGCAGCGCGCTCAGCAAGCTCTTCCGCGATGTCATGACCGGGGTGAGCGATGGCCGGGCCAAAGAAGAAGGCAGATGCCGCGAGGGCGATGAATGAAGGTGGGAAGTAGACCATGTTGATTTGTAGCCAAAGACTTCTGATGCTGCTGATGAGATTTGAATACGACCAGACTGTCGCTTTATATGCTTCTGCATGCTACCACAGCATCCGTGCAACCGCCAAGACAGCTCATGGTTAAGTCCAGGGCTTGTTTCGCTAGTGGCTCCAGCGATAAAGGACTCCATGAGGATTCTCGGATGGCAGATGGAATAGGCAGGATGTGACAAACTTCGCTGTATTGATTGGTTGATCCACAATTGGACCGTTTATAATCCTTCAAACGCGTCTAATTGCTACGCAGGATTCACCCCCCTCCCGCCAATTCTCCACGGAACTTGCCAAGTTGGAGCGGATACTAAGCTTATAGCAGCATGATCGAAGGCGCCAGCGGTGCGGTCCGAAACAAGTTTCTGTGCCTGCCTTCCGCGTCGGCAATGCACGACACTAGCTGTGATGTCGTTTCTGCAGCCCTGCATTACTACAGGCGGTATGGGTACTGAAGTGAATTGCCAAGGGTGCTTGGCCAATCTCCTCCACTATGCTGATAGGCTGAGGGATGTTGTGTACTGCCCGAATAAGTAAGTGGCCTCCGCCCATTGGCAGACAGTCGTCGTAAGCCTTTTAGACAAGCTGTCATTGGCAGTGCTTTTGCATACCGCCAAAGGGTTGCGTCGTCAGCCCACAATGCAAGCAGCCATGTTCGAAGTTTTGCAAAGGCTTTGTGCTACTGTATGATTCCGATTGCTGCAAAGTCTCTTGAGAGTACGACTGCTGAGTTGCCTTCTCGAGATACGATCCACTGCAATTCCACTGAACGTTCTGCTAGAAATGTTTGCGTGGGTAGCTGGACTGTCGAAAATTGTGGGTATAGGTTTCCGTGCTTGAGGCTCCGGAAACGGAATCGGATTCCGAGTGCTGGTGTACAGTGTCGCAGTTTATCGTGTTACCTGCTGTGTTAAGTCCTGCGGGCAATTCTGACCAACTCTTGTAGAGCCCCATCTGGTCAGTGCCAAAAAGTAAAGGCTAGTCGCTCAGTCCTGAAATTGGCCGTGCGAACGTCGGTGCATTTCTTTCAGGCTTCTTGTTTTTCATCACTGACCTTCGGTCCCCATTTCTTGCATAGTCTGGACTTTCGCATTAAGTGCGAGCGTCGTCAGCTTCATTTGACCTGCCATGTATGGTGCTTGGCGGGATGTTTACATCATGTGCTCCATCGGCGGTGGAGACTATTTCAGAGAGAGCATATCGCCTGCCCGTTTCAAGACAGAGTGGCAAACGTGTTAGGAAGGGGATCGCAGAAGGCGACTGATAGCTGTTGCGGGTCAATTTAGATGGCCAAAGTGGGTAAGGAAAGTGCCGCCGGTGTACTGCGTAGCGAGCGAAAGGTTGGGTACCGCCTGCCATCAGCAATACCAATTTTGCCTCAAGTCGCGTGGAAGTTGGTGACTGGTGCCAGTGAGCATCAAGGAGATGCATGATTCATAGTGAGTCACCACAGCAATCACAGCAAAAGGTATTGTTTCTGGCTTCTGTCAACTTATATCGGTAATTGGCATTAGATGCTTACATTGCACTTACAGAGCTACAGGCGCTCCAGCGTTGTATCGTATTCCCCCTTCGTCTGCACCCTACACTCTCACCGCTCCACGCCAAACTCATCCCCTTCAATCGCCACCCTCACTTTGCGACTTCGGTGGCGAACCCAACTCATTGACGAAGCGCCCGCTGCGCTCCACCTCCTTCACCCACTGGCCCCAGGGCTTGAACACAATCCAAGCATTCATGTTCGCCGTGTCCTTCCTCTCCTGAGCGCTCAGATACTGCACCCCGCTGCCACCGACTGCGTTATTTAGGAGTAGCGCATTGGTTTGCACTCGCGCGTTGCTCGCCGTGTAGTAGGCGTAGTCGGTGACTTGCTCAATGCTTGTACCGACTGCCACAAAGCCATGGCCACGCTGCAGAACTGTGCGGTGGAGTGGTAGTGTAGGCTGTGTTGTGTTTACACCGAAGGTGGCGGCGAGGGAGGCGCCTAGTCCAGGGGAATTAACTAGCATGTCTCGTGGGTCTTCGGGGGCGTATGCAGTTTCAATGTCCCAATTGGGTACTTGTTCACCTGCAGCTGATCAGTCCTTGAAATGAAAGGATCAGGCAAGGCAGCCAACCAAGAAAACCAGCCATGTGGTACACTGGCTCTGGGCTGATACTTGTGAGTGCGGTATATGGGAGGACGTCTTCAGCATGAGAGTGCACAACGGCGTTGATGTCAGGGTAAGCTTTCAAAATTGCCGAGTGGATGTACCGTTCTGCGTAGCCACCTGTTGTGCCGTTGACGGGCGAGCCGTCTGAGATGAAGTACTCGCCAATGTCTGACGGTCCCTGTACTACTGCCGGGCCTGTTGTTTGATAAGTAGGTCAGGCTGCTTGTCAAGAACATGTAAGTCGCACCCAATTGCAACGCAATGAAGAAGGTATCGTTTGTATTCGGGTTGCGCACGCTGATATGGCCAAAAGAGTCGAGGACGTTGTGGTAGCTCAAAATGTGGTTCGCAGTAATCAGAGTGGACATCAGTCCGGTGATATTAACCATGTTGAGAGAGGATCTGCTGATGCAAAAAATTGATGATTGCTGCAGGGTTTGTCCGCAAATTATATATACACCTCTCGGCATCGTCCTGATGTCATCCATGGCTTTGTGGTCGCTTCTTCCGCATCTGCAGGCTATCATTAGTGTTCATGTTAGCATGATGATCTCGGGAATCGGTAAGCGGAGAAGCTCGGCTTCATGCGCCCGTCGCGCGCCCATTGGCAGGCTGAGCGCAGCCAAGACGCATGAAAAGTACGAGGGGAGAGAGTGAATGAGGTGTGCCAATCGCGGCTTCGATTCTGTAGGACGATGGATGCTTTTGTCGTGGTATCGAAATCGTGACCGTAATCTACCGCAAACCCGTGGACGCCAAACTCCGTAAGATGCTCTCGCCGCTCGATCAACCCGATCTCTCCTGACCAGATTACGCATCGACGTCCATGGCCTCTGTGCCACCGCCAACCTTCCTCGCCAGCTTCCTCTTGGTCTTCTGCTTGGGCAGGGTCTCCTCGAGGTCGCTGTCCAGCTCGCTCTCGTCCATCTCAATTTCCTTCCGCCTCTTGTCGACCTTGGCCTTGACTGCGGCAACATCGACGTCGAGCTCCTTCTCCTCGAGCTGCTGGGCGGCGAAGCGCTCGCTCGGCGGCAGCAGGTGCTGGTTCTCCTCGACCAGCTTGCGGTCCTCCTCGCGCTGGCGCTGCTTGTTGCCGCGCATGCGGGCCTTGTAGAAGGCGCGCTCACGGCGGGCACGGATTTCAGTAACACGCGACATGACCTTGAGAGTGGTGTTGACGAGGTCGCGGTTGTAGCGCACGGGGATGTTGCGGCGCTGGGCGAAGGCGAGGGTGCTGTCGACGGTCATTTCCTTGCCGTGGGCGCGGCGGAAAGACTTTGTCCACGCCAGCTTGCGCGGGTTTCGCTTCATCTTGAAGTTCTTGTGGCATTTTGACTTGCAGAAGCGGAAGGCCTTTGCATCGTTGCGTACTGAGATTTGTTAGCAGCTGTCTATCCACCGCATGCAGCGTCTTCGTGTGGCTCTGTACCGAAAGTGATACCCTTGGACGGGTACACGGGCGAGGAGCAGAAATAACACGTCTCGATTCTCATGGTGCCGGTGGTTGTCCCTTGTCGGCGGTGTCTGGAGTTGAGGGATGGTGAACTGCGGGCGCCACGAACAAATTCTAGCGGACCCTCGATGGCCCCACACCGCCGACCAATGGGGAAACGGCGACCGCCGCGACTTCCTCAATTCTTTGCCCGACGCCGCCCACCTGCACATCAATCGCCGCCTCTCCAAGCATCCATCACTGCAGTCATTCAAGCCTCGCCGCATTCTCCGCCATCTGATCTCGGAGCCAAACTAAACGCCAACAACACACGTCAACATGTCCATCTGGCTATGGGGCCTTGGTCTGGGCGCAGGTGCCTTCTTCGTACGTCCCTCCACCAGTCTCCAGCGGCCAGGCTAACATTATCAGGGGCGCGCGGCGCTCGTCGCGATACGCAAGAACGGCGTTGGTGGCTCCAAACTGGGGCGCAGTTTCTACAAGGGAGGCTTTGAGCCCAAGATGACACGGAAAGAAGCTGCTCTGATTCTCGAGATGCCGTACGTTTAAACCCCAAGCAAGAGAAATGGTACGGCATGCTGATGTTCGACAGTGAACGCGGCGTCACGAAAGAGCTCCTCCGCAAGAAGCACCGATCGCTCATGCTCATGAACCACCCCGATCGCGGCGGTTCCCCTTACCTGGCCACCAAGGTCAACGAGGCCAAGGAGATGCTCGAGAAGGAGATCAAATAGGCGGGCTGCTATCCAATATGAGCTGAGAAGGATTTACGTTTGGGCTGGAGATGAAGATGGAGATGTATAAAGATGTGTACTATATGATGGCCCGTTTACACTGCATGAGCAAGGCGTTTGTTGGAATTGTACAAGGCTTTGACAGATTTGGGCAGAAGAGCGTCCGAAGCACGACAGGAATCAGCATTGTAGCTGTGTTGATACGATTAGACGTTTGGTAATACCCACTACTCCTTCCATTTGTGTTGTGCCAAGACCGCGGTGCATTAACAGAGCCGCCTGTGCCACGGTTTGTGATATTGACCACAGCGATCCTCAAATGCCAAATTCGATGCAAACGACGACCATGTTCTTGTTTACCAAACCAGCGCCTCATGTTTCAACTGTCTACTTTCTATGCCACTGCACATATACCATCGTCCGCCTCCAAACACAATACTGAACCTATCTCGTAACATTCACGGCTCTTTCCAAATCACACTCCAGACCATCCTCGCCGCCATCGCTCTATCTTATGTGATTCGAGCTTTGGGCGTCTACTAAAAGCTTCCCGAAACAGATCATGTCTGCAGTTCTAAAAAATTCAAAGATCAATTAATTCTCCGTTTGAAAGTTGGTATGGGAACATTTGATGTCTGCTCCGATGTTTGTACGCAAGTCATGCCTGCGTCTCTTGTGACATGAATATTGACAGTTCCCTGTGCGAAAAGTATCCAGCTATTACCGCCATGCCTTCTCTGCCCTCTGTCATCACAAAATCTGATCAGAAACATCACATGTGAAACATCTTCTCTACGGTCTACCACTCATCTCATGACATTCGGTCAGCACATCACATTTAGCTTCACCTCTCCGGTCCAGGCTGCTGGAGCAGAAACAACAAAAACGCAGCCTTATGTCTGCCCTCTGTGCTCTGATACAGGCTACCTGTACCAATACAACCGCGTCAGCCGTATTCCTCAAACAGGATGTGAATGAGGACATGGTTCCTTTCTGCTCTGGTAATACCTTCACAAATTCTTCTGCCGCCGAAGTCAGGTATACTCATTCCTCAATGCCTTTTTTTCGCTCGACCAAACCTCTGCCTACGGTTTCGTATTAGAAAGCCACCACACTTATGACTTTGCTCAGTCCACGATGCCACCCTAACTGGAGATACTTGCCTCTGTCTATTCGCCAAGCACATCTTCCATCACCACAGTTCTGCACCTCTTTCGGCTCAACAAGATGAATCCACCCTTTGCTATGCTATCGAAAGCATTCTCTTCTTCCATCTGTGTAGACAGACTCTTATGTCTCTGTTTTGCCTCTGTTTCTGAGAATGTCGACCGAATCAATCGTCGAATGTTCTGTCATATCTTTGGACTGAATCCCGATCAAAATCTAACCACTCGCTCATCATGGGTGTCTGCTTGTGTACTCGAGATCATTACTTCCGAGACGGCGACTCCCTGAACATGAGAGACGTTTGTCGACTCTTCTGAAAGGCTGGTTGGTGCTCGAAACGGATTCGCGCCCCTATTGATGTGTGCTTGTGAGCACTGCGCTCACACATTTCTCTGATATGTGATCTTTTGATCTTGTGTTCGCTTTTTGAAAATTGGACTACCTATGGCAATGGCATCTGCTGTCATTGCAAACAACAATGTCCATTCCAGTTTACAACTCCATTACTCTAAAATCTCCATCAGCGATGGCACTGCATGTTCAAATATACTGCGAAAGGAACGTATGTCTGCTGCTTCTGTGTCCACCAATTTCAAACCCCGCTGTGCAGACTGCATACGCTCATCATTTGCTTCATGTCACGCTCTCAAAACGATAATCAGCAGAACCCATGGATCCTCGCATCTTTGTGTCACGATCCCGATTTCCCACTTTGAAATATACCAAATGGCAGTTCTCAGCATGCGATGCTCGACATCTACTCCGCCTCCTCCGAAAGGCCAGCACCGAGACTAGGTATGCGGCCTCTAAGTCTGCTGCACACAAGGTCCAGAACTATGTCACCCAAAATTACATGTCCAAAGGAACCCAGTATTGTGAATTCTGAAAAGTCCAAGCCTCCAAACAAACCGTCTATGACGAGTTCCATGTTCCCTCGCAAAATTTCATCCGGATACATAAGCCTTTTTCGGGTCCTGAGATCAAATCAGACGTACGACTTTCTTTTTGTGAATCTTTGCTCTCGCCTAAAACCTGTTTCAATATCCCCTATGTCTGCCTCTCTGCTGTCCCAAGCACGGGAACAGCGCTGTATGCAACTGTACTACTGCCCAGCTGCTCAGGATTTTGCGTTTGGAGATCTCGGATTTGGGAACTAGCCATGCGGAAACCAGGCGCATTTTATGTCTGTTTGATCCAGAGATGAAATGGACGACAGCCTACCTTATGTTTTCCGCTCCAAAAGAAGCCTTGAATCTCTACACAGCTGTCCTCAAAGAATTTGATGTGCTCTTGTTTTTCCCGATCCTCGCACTCGATCAATAGCAATGGCCTGTCTCTCGAGACTCAATCCACGTGTCCGCTTTCAAAAGAGCGAAACTATCGGTCATCGAGTCGTTTTGATCACACATATCAGCTCGTACAAGGACATGTTCATCCACGCATGTACACCCGGATATTCTATAACCACACCGGTGTTCAGAACCTACGTTTTGCTGCGAAACCGTAACAGCATCTACTCAACGACTTTTTTTTCTCTTACAGACCCTCATCGCGCAGATCCACATTTGGGAGCCGAAACGGCAGACCTGGATGGGGGGTCGTCCGACACGGCAAGTTCCACATGCGGCGTGCAAATGCACCATCAGGTCAGAAGAGGGGAACTTCGCCTTTATGTGCTGTATGGTTTGCGATCTGTGGCTCAAAGTGCATGCTGCTGTGATCGAAAGGTATTTCGATAAAGTGTAATCGAAGATGTTTCTTTTTCTTGTTGGTTTTGCTTTGTTTTGCCAGATCTCTGCAAAGCATATAGAGAAGGACAGGAAGGTTCTAGAATGAAAAACTGTAAAAGGACCGGCGACGGCGCGATGCGAGATCGAAACTGCACGGGCAGTTCATGGGTGTCTAATTCGTCTGGATCTGCTCCTTGCCATCGAAGATGAAGTGTATTGCAGTCTGGACAGGCCCGTTTACCGGTAGATATCGCATTAAACCTTTCGTGGAGAGAACGGACATATACTATAATATGTATATGCACGAGCGCTTTCTTACCTCTCGTGAAATACGATTCAGTTTCAGCAGCGCATATGAGGGGAACGAGGGGAACCTTGATTCTCGGGCCCAGACCTACATCGTACTGCGACTTACCTGTTCAACCGGTGACGGGCCGTAAGTCAGAACAATGCCAAGAAGCTCTCGACCTGTATCGAGGAGAGCAACAAGATCAGCAAGGCATAGGTAGGTAACAAGGCAACTAACGCGCTGATGCCGAGCGTAACCAACTGTGTTTAGTTCCTATGCGGACAGATATATGCAGTTCTAAGCTGAAAGTAGCAGTAGAGATATGCAATCGGGAAGATGTGGTTATTGGCGTTGACGCGTTGACGGGCATGGCAGTCACCTCGAACAACCACTGGGGTGTTGGTGGTGCTGATCCGATTGGCACGGCGCAACAGAGTTGCGGCTGGCAGCTGCCGCGTCAACATGCCGCTATTCAACAGCTTCAGCAGCACCATTGGATTCAACCAGCATGCTGATACCTTTATTTAGGAGTCATGACGTGTGTTGAGTATCAGCGTCGGCTGACGACGTCGTGCAATCCAGTATCAAGCATACTCACTCCCGACGCGGTTGTTGGAAGGTGCCACCATCGTGTTCTGCAAGGCTGCGCATCCTGAGGCGATCGGAATGTTTAGCTGTCGCACTCCCTTTTGGTGCTTCAGTGTACCGGACGCCTGGATCGGGGATTGTGGGAGGCGGGACCGGCAGGGCAATTGTAGCGAGGTGCAGAGATATTGGATTCGACTGTGAGCAAATCAATACGCGCTGATAGTTTGTCGAACTTCAGCTCGTGACTGCAGGTGCTATTTCGGTGCATGAAACTAAAGTGTAAGCTTGCAGGGACGTTTCGCGAGGCGGCCATTGGTGCGGCTTGCTGGGGCTGCGGAGGAAACCTTGACGTGCGGTTCGTGTATCGATAACACCTATGAACGGATTTGGGCAGCGCGCCACTGGACCTTGTGGGACAAGCAGCCGCAAGGCACGTTTTTGGAAGAGAGGTAGCGTCGCGAGAGCTGCATGGCGTCTGCCCTGTGAAACCCACTCCTCTTTTGGGAAGTCTATGAACGCCTCAGCTTGTCTAGGTTGAACTTTGCGCCAATTGCGACGTCGAGTGGTTCGCATCACGGAAACGGGTAGCTGCAGGAAGAACATGTGGATGCATTCCCCCGCAAGGCTGTTGGTTCGGCGGCTGCGTGCGGAAGAGATGGCATGCTTGGCCTCGTTTCTTTTGATGGGACACAGCAGCAACGGGGCTGCGGCACGACGCGAAAACAGGCCCGCAACCGGGTGAAGCGATGGCAACTGTACGACAAATGACGGATCTGTGACAGACGGACGGTTCGTGAGACCTGACGAAAACTGAAATTCGCAGAAAGCTGCCAGAACGAACAGAGTGGTGCAGCGCTGCAGCGATGGTGTAAGGCCAAAGAGACAGAAAGTTCCGCTCATTCAGAAGCTTGTAATGATCGTCAGTAGCAAACCCGAGCTGGCGTGCAGGTGAAATCATCCCTGCTGATCGCAGTTAAGCTGATACGACCAGCAGCTCGCACAGATGCTGAATGGAACGATCGCTCGTCGATAGCTCGCATGAGGCAGGAGCACTGAAAATTGACGAATGTGAGCTTGTTCGAGGATAATTACAATGACTGGAAAGGATCGCTGTACAACATTGCGGCTGTAACATGCCCAAGCCGAACCGTCTTCCGACAGAAGACCCTACTGGATGATGCTTGCACGTTGTACCGTTTATTTAGTGCAATCGAATAGAGGTTGCATCTTGACAGACAAACGGTCCGATCGCATTTGTGGAAGGGCTCCAGTCCATCAACTTTGACTTTGCGGCACCCGTGTGAAGGGCCGCACTGCATGCGTTGGCCACTCACCGGTCTGTTACATTATCGGCAGCCTGGCTTCTACGGTATTTTCCAGTCGCCAGGTGGAAGGCCACCGCGCAGTAGAGACTCCACGTGTCGGCAGGGTTGCCTGTGCAAGTTATGCCTGAAGCGGCCCCTGCTTCGCTTCCATCGGAGTGGGCAGCCGCTGCAGATTGCAGTAGCGTGCCAAAGCAAGGACAGCGAGGACGTTCGCCAACATCCACCCTCCCGACTCCCCGCAAGCCAGACTTCACGATCGCAATTTCGAAAAGTTTTACTGTGGAGAAACCCGTCAAGCAGTCAGGCTGGGGCACCGTGCGGGAGAAGCGGTGGCCGGCCGCCGAAGGACTACAATGGTGTTGACAGCTGCGAAAATTTCCGACCATGTGTGTGCAACAAGCCGAGGGCTAACCAGCCTGTAGGAAAGCTTGCCTGTGACGAGACGCGTCAGAGCGCGAGATGGCTCAGTGTGGCAGGTGGCCGTGTGCAGGTCTTGCTCCCTGACATTGAGCAGACAGAATTCTGCACAGGGTGCCGATTTTGCCTTTCGTAGAGGTCTGTGGCACTTTGAGTTGATAGACAGCGTCTGCACCCAACTGATGCAGCAATGATGAGAGACTGACGATCTTTGATGATGTGTTTCAGTCTAAATCTTGGAGAGTACCCCTGTCGATGCTTTTAGTTGGCAAGGGAAATGGCAACGGCTAGAGTGAGCCATTGACCAATTAGCGGCGACTGCTTGAGAATAATTATATCATTGGCGGCGGAACTCGAGCCGGCGTGCAGGTCGTAGGAGGTTTGGCTGTTCGGAGGCTCACCTCAAACGAGGCACTGAGTTGTCATGAGCAGCCGTGTCAAAAGCAAAACCTGCCGACACGGCTCGCGGACATGACAGAGAGTAGCGACAACGCAACGACGTAGAATTTTGACACTGAATGCGTAAAAGCGGTGCTGTGCAGGCAATCCCAGCACATGCAGCAAAGCTGCAGCAGCACACAGGCCCCGCGGAAGCTTGCATGGCATCCGTGTCCGTGGATGAGCGGAAGGCTTGCAGCGATCTGATGACAGCGCGACTGCGACAATGTCTGAGGGAGGTCGGCGGGCAGCCACATGCCGTGCAAGTCGACGCGAATTTCGATGGAACAAGCCGAGCCGGCGACGCATCTCAGACGTTGTGTTTGATATGTTGAAACAGTGTCGCCGCTGAGTGCCTGGCGAGCAGAAGCGCAAGTGACTTTTGCGACGCTGCGACAGGCCGGTTTCTGGCATTCTTCCAGAAGGAAGTGTGCAAGCGAGAGCGTAGTGCTTCCGAGGGTCCACCCACCGAGCGGGCCAACGCTCTCATTCCGGCGGTCGGCGCAGCTCTCTTGCAGTGGAATTGCACTCTCTCCAGGCAAGGGTCTCCAGACACGGGTGGTGCCTGGGTGGCGGATTTCGCAGCGCGCAGCATGGTGAGGTGCCGCTGTGCTTGGACCGGCCGGCGACAGGACACGAGAGGAAGGCACGGCCGGTTGCAGCAGCAGCAAACGGCAAGAGCGTCTTCCACGTGGAAAGCACCCGCCAGAATGAGGTCGTCTTGGGAGGGCGACTGCGACTGCAGTGCGTCTTCTTTACAGCTACCGGCCACTTGATGTTCCACTGTGGATACATGTCTGAAGAGGTGTGCACCCAGCAACCTGGGCGAGGGACGCGTTGGTGGAATCCTGGGCGGGCGACGATGAGGGTTGATTCAGTGGGCGCAGTGCCTGGCGCAGTGGGCCCATCGGGGAAGAGGCCCGCGCCTGGCAACCTTCTGGCGCTCTTCTGGCGCGGAGCCAACACAGGCGGCACGGCGAGCAGTACGGCGCAGACGACTCGCAGCGAGTCGTGTCGGCGTGTCTGAGCGCAGGAGAAGGGCGCGTGGCAAATGCTAGGAGAGGAGAATTCACAGCAGCGGCATCAATGTCAATGGTTGACGGCAGCAGGAGCAGGAGCAGGCGCAGGCGCAGGCAAACGCTACCTACTACTGCCACGCCTGCAGACGACGCTTTCGGCGACACTGCGAGCGTTGCACTGTCGGCCAGGGTGGAAACTCTATCCTCGCAGCACCTCAAATGGCCGCGCCCAACGCACCCCAGCCACGGCCGTTGGTTTGACCCCTGCCTGGCTGCAGGTACGGCGTTAGCGCGGCAGGGGATAGCCACTATCGTGGATTCAGCTCGCAGATCATCCTGGCTCCCTGTCCTGGCCGCACACAATTTCTGCCAGATGGAGGCCCGAGTTGGCGACAGGGAGCTAGTTGAAACAGCCCCGAAAGTCCCGTCTTGCTCCCGGCACGTCATGTAGCCTGCGCTTTGTACCTGTGCGCACTGTCGCTCATTTCAATTGTCTCGTCGGCAGCCAAGGCCCATTTGGCAAGTCAGTCAACAGGCCCCTGATTCCGGTCGAGATATATCTAAGGCACGGCGCGCCCTCCGCCGGAATTTTGTTTCCTTCACTATCACTCCCTTCGAGCTCTCCGTCCATTCCTTCCCCGTCTCTCTAGACCAGCGCGCTGCCCGGCTCAGTCCACTGGAACACAACGCTATTTAATCCATCGCCATACGCCTTCATCCCGCTCGCATCTGGAAGCTCGCCAACCACCACACTCGTTCAGTCCCGTTTTATTCTGCAGCAACATCGCACCCACTCAGCTCGCCTCAGCTTACGCCTCACTTTCGGTTCTATTTGTGAGTTGTCCCGTGACTCTGGCGTGGCCAGGCTTGACTCCAGCCTTCAACACCAGACTAACACAAACGACAGACCACCACCATCCGCCAACACAATGATTGCCACAGAAAACGAATCCAGCAACATGGGCCGTGGCGCGTACGATACAACAGGCGCCCCCAAGCCCCCGCCACCACCGAAATAAGGACCTTTCATGGTCTTTAGCCCAACGGTTCAGTGTTCGTTCCTCAGCGCGTTTTACTCGCAGAGCGAGGCGAACAGAGTGGTGCTCCGTTGGGAACAGAGGGATGACATGCTGCGCCTCGTAAGTAACAGGACGCTCCTTGCGTTGTTGACACCCCAACTAACATTGCCCCAGCTGCAGCCGTGCCTCATTTCCTCACCATTGTAACAACAACCACCAACATTGGCGCAACCCTTCACATTCTCTGGCGACACCGTTTTTGACCCGCCTCCTCCGGGATCACGCCTTTTAATTTCCTCGCGACCGCTTCCCTTCATCTGCCGCATAATACCCCTGCGTTTACCAGTTCCCGCCCTCCGTTAGCGACGACCCTTCGATCGGTCCTGGTTTCCCCTTGCATCCTCCCTCCGTTTAGCGACAGCATCTCCTTACGGCAAAAAGTTCTTTTTTTCATCGGCGTTCACTATAGATCAGGTCGGGCCTCCCAGGCATATACCAAAACGGGATTTTCTTTCTTCTTGTTCATTCACATGTATACGGTAGAAAATTCGTCGTCTGCCTTCATTGGCTCTCATGGACACGAATTGTTTTGTACGATAGCTCGGCGAGCTTCACTGAATACGTTAGATTCAGGATGAGCAATCGGCGCTTTTGCATTTCTTGGACGGCCATCTTTGGACACGCAGAGATGGATCCGCCTGCCACGGCAATTTGATTTTTAGACAGACAGTGCCTGGGTCTCGGGTATACGCCTCACGGCACAATTGGGTTATAGATTAATACACAAAGTACAACATTACCATTATAAACATTTCTACCCTGCTCGTCTCGGACTTGGACCGTCTCATCCAGTGCCGTGGAAGCCGTTGCAGTCGCACCTGTGGCAGTGTGCTGACGCCATCGATTCTCGCCAACGCAACGTCGATAGATGTCACGACGTAGGCAACGTCGGTACCGAGCTGTTTTTGACGTGACTGAATGCCGACCCTTGCTTGTGCAACAATTGGCGGCTCCGCAAGAGGCTCCCGCCGCCTTTGGCAGGCGCCTGCCGCCAGCACGCCAAGCCAAGGAAGGTGGAGCTCGCTGCACCCCACGACATGGCGTCCGAGTTGCGACCTGACCTCAAGCTCCCCTGCACGCACTGCAACGCCTTCACAGCCAACTGCACGCACACTATCGCCCTCACTTCCTCCGCCGAAGCCGAAGCGTATTGCAAACCCGCCAGCATGGCCAACATCAACTGGCGGACCATCAACATCGATGCCCTGGACCCGGACAGCCCCGCCAACTTCGACCTTAGCTCTCTCACACCTGCGGTCGAGCCTGTCTCGTCCGCCGACGTCCAGAACACCGCCCAGCAAATACGGCAGCTACTGAGAGGAGGCGACAACGAAGGCGCGCTTCAGGGCGCCCTCGAGGCCCCGCCATATGGCGCTGATGACAAGGGCAAGGTGAGTAGTCGCCTGTTACCTCGCAAGCACTACAACCACAGCTATGCAGAGCATTGTAGCGCCACAACCCCCCTCCGCTCTGCAGCTGTGGGACAAGGCCATTGGATGTCTCTCCACATGCGCTGCGACATGGTCACGACGTTACCACGGCTATGGAGTTGGGTAGCCAGCAACCAGGACACTTCAACCTAGCACAATCACACATCAAAGGACGTACGGCTGACCACCATTCTCTGACTTAGGAAATTTACCTTGCCATTGTCCTCGAAGTCCTCCAATCGATTCGACAAGCAGAGATTGCCCAAATGCTCAGCCGCATATACAGCGCGCCTGGTGGAACAGAAGCATTGGACGTCCTTATGAAATACATGTATGACCCCGACATCCTGTATTTGTATGACCTTGCGCAGCACGCTAGACTGCTAGACGCAATTGCTGCAACATCTTGGGCTAACGGCTTGGACCTACAGTTACAAGGGCATGGCACAGGCGGCCCCAGCTAGCAGCGCGCGCAACGTCACCCCACAAGCAACCGGCTTTTCGCAGGTACACTCACGAGGTGGAGGAGAGGGAGGTGGTCAGGCCATGAGCGTTTTGCTCAGCTGGCACGAGAAGGTACGCGCTTCGTAGGCACCAGGAGTGTCCTGCGCCACTTTGGGCATCATCCCTTGCTCTTGGCGCCACCACCCAGTGCATTGTCAAAGACTACCTGCTGACTGCATTAACAGCTTGTTGAGGTTGCTGGTCCCGGAAGTATCGTCAGAGTCATGACGGATCGCCGCACAGTCTGATTCGAGAGACCTCCCCATAGTCGTTGCAATGACGCGCAGACCATTCGAGCTGCCACATACAGGAATTGACAAACATGCGGCGACGTTATCGCTGAGGTATCAACAGGAAGCGCACTGCTGCTTCTGCGCCGCAGTCGGTAAACGAGCAAACCACATCATCAATACTTCCAACCTGCTTTTCTCCAGTCTTGCGTTGCGATCTGCTCTATGACCCAGTTTATTCTCCCTGAGTCAATATCTCGACACGTCAATCCCGCTCTACGAGCATCCTCATTAAACTACAGCATTTATTCCGCAGGGCCGACATCCTTGACCATGCAATCTTCCAGAAGGAAAAGCACTGACGTCCCCTTTTCCCGGGCCTCCAAAGTGTCCACTTCAGCCTTACATCTCTAGCAGCGACATCCCCAATCATTTCCCAGCCATCATCCCGGAGGTTGAGAGCCCACCACGCTTACCGAATGTGCACTAGATCTAGCGACTATCGAGCCGCGCGCACGGCACAACTTCCACGCGAATGTTAGTGCAAGCCAAGAGCTCAAACCGCTTCAGGAACATTTGATGTTTGAACGCTAACGCTGAGATTGGAAAGTCTTGAGACCGTCGGGAGATGAAACGTGTCGTCTCTCAAGATCAATCCCAAACTTGACAGTCGAAGTGAAACGACTATGAGTGGCTATGCAAATGTGCATCCCAATGTTGTCGGGTGGCAATGTCGACACCGCAGGGCTCTCCCTTCTGCAGCGCATAACCGTGTCGACCAACTAGACAAGGAAAGCAGGTTTTTGCAAGTGGTTTGAGCTCGAACATGCTTCCAGAAGGATGTCTATCAGCCGCGGCTCATGCATAAGGCTACGCTCCACCTCTTCGAGCCGGCAATCCTGACCTTGCACATGGTACTAATCGCTTGTAAGACATGCACTGCTATGCTTGAGCAAATGAAACGTCGCGTTGACAGCAAACACACAAACTTCGGCTCCAGTAAAAATACGATAGCAACGATCGCTACCCTGTGATCGTTGCTACATGCCCATCTCGCACGCCTCACATCCTGAGAAACCGAGACTTAGGTAAAAGTCATTGCGCCAACAGGATTTTCAGCAGAGAATGCTACTTACTTACCAATCTTCGATGGCAGCATTGCACATCATCTTGACAGGTAGGAATGCCCTTGCATACCGCCTCCACCTTCCAATAGCCGCCTTGGCGATGCTGCATGGCCACCGTTGGAAGGGGATATGCACGGGAGATCGCATCCTGCGCAAGGGCCCCTTATATCCAGACCCAGCACCGGGCCTGGCTGGCACGTAACACCCACGTCGCTGCCCACATGCGATCGCCCTTCTGAATCCCTTTCCTCTCCTTTGGTGCACCTTGCCGCGCGTCTGTTGCAGCTCATTATCGATTGTGTGGCGTCGGGCAGCGTAGCAATCTGATACCGTGCCCGAGATAGGTGGCGTCGCTCAGGCTGGGGACGGCCTGTGGAGGAGCGTGGTCATTTCGGGGAAGATGTGCCTCGAATCGGGTGATTTGTGAACAGCACGGTACACGGGTACATATGTGCAATTCTCGGCCCGAAGAGCGCTGTTCGCTCACTTTGTGCCGTTCACGGGGTCGACGGGCCAGGTTTGAGCTGCGATAAGTGTCGTGTCTGACCTCGTAGAGATCGCCTCTTACGCCGTTGCACTGTTCAGCCAGCAATAATCGCCGATGGTCGGTTGGTTTTCGGAGCTTTTCGATGTAAAAGTGTCTCTGCCTTGGTAGACGTACGCGGACAAAATTGTGTGCTGTCGTTAACGATACTGTAAGGTCGCTGCAATCGCGATCAGACAAAAGGTCATCACGAACTTCGACAACAGCCCATCTTCCAGCCATCAGACTTCTTAGTGACAACCGCAGAATTACTATCACAGCAGACGACACGACACTACTTCTGTTGTTTGTCAGAAACAATATGTTTAAGCTTCAAGTCTGGATTTAGCTAGCTATCTCTAAAGTACACCTCTCTGGCGTCCAACAAGATTAACATTACGTGACCACATCGCATGGGGTTTTTTCCACACATCGTAGACAAACAAAAAACAGATTAGGTCTAGAAGCCGACTCTACACATAGAAAAGCAAACCCTAGACACTCCCGCGAAGCCCCCAGAGTGCCGCCACCATTATTCTTCATCTACTGTACCGATTATGTGCCAGTAGATGATCCCGCAACAACGATACAAATGGGCGTTTATTGAGACAGATGGGTTGGTGTTCGGAAAGTCCTCACGTACGTTGCTGGGGCTTCTGCATGATCAGCGGTTATGGGTAGAGTTTCGTACAGTGACTGAGTTTTCTTCACGCGATCGCTCCTGGGATCGCGGTTTTTTTTGTAGGGATGTCGCATTGTGCTGGTTGGGTCTGGGGTACTGGGTGATGAGGGAGAGATCAAGTGGAGGTCTGTTCAGGGTGGGCGATCCAGAGATGAGGGAGTTTCTGGGGAGATTCTGTAGGTTTTACTGATGTTGGGGATGCGTGGGTGCTCGGTGGAGAGCTTGAGGTCTGGGTTCGATTGGTTAGTTTGCGGGTGAGATTGGAGTGGAGCACTTGCTGAATGGTCACTCCGTCTCGAGACACCGACTTCGAGTCCTCCTTCCTGGTATTAGCTGCCATGGACCCCGTCGTCCACTTCAATGGCGTCGACATCGTGGTCAATTTCAATACTCTGTGATAGCTGCACAAGCTTGCCTGCTCCATGGGTTGGTAGACCGTTTCACGAAGATCATGATACGGGACAACGGGACCGTGATAGAGCAATTATGATTTTGTCCCACGCCCATTCTCTGCGCTGCGAAGCACAAAGATTGTTTGATGCTGCGAAGGCGGTGCAATTGAAGCAAGGGAATCTCGAGGAGCAGAGCCAGAGGCGTTTTTGGAGGCTGTGGTGGCTGTTGGGAGAGCTGACGAAGGTTGAGAGGGACACAAGTAGAGGTGCAGCGGTTCTGGCTTTGCTTGAGATAGGAGCGCCGGCGCAGATTCCTGAGGCGAGGAAGTCGTTGAGGGTACTGCCAGGGAAGACAGTGGGGAGGATCTGGGATGGAAGTATTGCGATATTTCTGGTGCTCATTAAACTTCGTACACAGGCGGAGGGAGTGAGTGGGGTGATTGGTATACAGCCCCTTCTCAATCTTCAGCTTCGCGATGAGCTCTCTCAAGAAGTACCTGTAGCTCACCAAAATTCCCGATCCTCCCCACCCCGTCCTCCACACCACTTTCTCCCCCCTTCTCATCATAATGGAAACAATAAATACCCACCCGCATCTCCGGCACGATATCTCTCTCCCAGCTATCCCCCACCATAACCACATCTTTCGCTGCGACGTCCAAATGCTCCAGCACCCTTTCGAATAATCCATCAACCTTCGACACCCTCAGTTTGTTCGTAGTCGCTAGAAAATCAATATACGGCGCTATCCCCAGTGCCTCCACCGTCCGCTCCTGCGCATCCTGTGGCCCCTCGGTAATCACCGCAATCTTGTGCCCAGACGCCTTTAGCACGCGGAAAAGCTCTACTACGCCAGACTTGAGCTGCAGACTCTTCATCAGAGCTTTTTCATACATATCTACCATGTAGTGCATCTCGCACTCTGCCAGCTCGATGTTGAATTGCTGCACGAGGTGCTGGAACCGCTCTGCGCGGTAATGATGGGATGTTTTGCCATCTGTAAATGCGGAGGCTGTGCCATGAGTGAGTATGCGTTTGTATTCTTCTTCGAGAGTGCCAAGAGGGAGGCCAGTTTTGTTGTGCAGGATGGTGAGGACAAATTTGGTGGCGGTAGAGGAGGCGCGGCGGAAGTTGTGCAGGGTGTCGTCTAGGTCGAAAGCGAAGTATTGCGCTGAGTGCAGGTGGAAGAGCAGAGCGTTAGGGCTTGTATTCTCTGCTTCAACCATAATGGTATCAGGACTTAATCCCAAAGGGGAAGAATGGTGATACGGCTCGGCCCTGTGAGGCTCTTCGGCTCTGGGGTGGCCCTTGAATCGTTGTTCGGGTGGAGGAGCACGCCATCACCGCAGCTTCCTCATCGCTCTCCACTGCACCATTCGCTCTCAACACATCATGAGATTGACGCGACCGAGTCGCAGACGATGAACTCCTCAGCGTGATTGCGGGAAACATGACTCGTCGTGCGCGGGGAAGCGCCACCATGTACACCGCTAAATCCCCGCCATATAATTCCTCCGCAGCCCATGCGGAAAAGCGTCGGCATCGCACTCTCAACCGGCTAGGAAAATTGAAGGCTTGCTTCAATGAGCAGGAGCGATGGACATGTCGGTACAGAACGCACCGAGAACTATCGATCAGCATGCTACACGCGAAACGTTTTCCGATGAGGCTACAAATGCAGACTGTCCCCCGAGACGTACACGATGAAGAGACAAAGTCAACATGAAATCTACCATCCTTCTTGCTGCAACGCTAGCTGCGCAGGCAGCTGCGACTGCGATCGGTAACAAGAAGGCGGTCTTGACGGCGGGCAAGTCCACTGCAGTTGGTTGTCCTGAGTACGACTAACAAAACATCAGAAGCACAGAGTCTTTTCGACCACTCCATGTTTGTCCAAGACAATCGCTACGATGCATCATACAATTATATAGCATACGGCGATAAAGGTGCGTGGTCTGTGCGATTTACAGCCTGGTACCTGGCGGGCCTGCTCCACCGTAACAAAGGCGAGGACCTCAAACACGCAAAAGCCGCTATTGAAAACATCATCTCTGTCCAGTACACAGACGACTTTGATGCTGCGTGGTATGGAACGTACAAGCTCTCGCCTGATCAGCCGGATCCGACGCCGAATTCTACGCTGTATCCACCAAAGATCTACGAGACGTATGATCCAAACTGGCGCGAGTTCGTCGGTACGCAGCTTATCCAGATTGTTGAAGAGTTTGGCCACCTCATTGGCACGGACTTGGTTTCTCGTATTGAAGATTCTCTTGAGATCGCAGCAGTCGGCGGAATGCGCCGCAACGGTACATTCCCTGAGGACGACAACTTGACCTTGGGCTACAGCAATCCTGCAATGATGCGAGCTCTTGTTGTCGGCTGGATAGGTGTGCGCAGAAACAACACGGCATTTGTGGACTTCGCGAACGACCAGGGAACCAAGCTACTCCAATTATTCCAGCTCAACGGCGCCAACACGCTCTCCGAGTATAACGCACCAACCTACTACGGCATCGACACCTGGGCGCTCGGCGCACAGCTGAAGTACGGACCCAAAGACCAGACCTTTACATCCAACTCAAAAATCATCTTGGCAGAACTCTGGCGCGATCTCGAAGCCCACTACAACGGCTACCTCGGCCAGATGGTTGGCCCCTACGATCGTGCCTACACACGCGACATCGTACAGCACTCGTCCATCATCTCCATGTTCTTCTGGGGCATGTTTGGCCACGAGTACGGACCCCAGCCCCACAAACTGGAGGGAGATCTGCTCTTCGATATCGCGCAGGGTGCTGCAATAGCGCTCATCATCGACACCGTTAAAGCGGTAATACCCACCGACATACAGGAAAAAGTAAAAGGCACATTCACCGGTCCACCACGCTATCTGAACAAGACCATCTACGACGACCTGGAGGGGACACACTCGCGCATCGCAACGTCTTGGTTGAGTCGCGAGCTGATGATCGGAGGGCAGCAACTTGACGAAGAAGAAAACAGGGGTGATCAGTTTGTCCCCGCCATTGTGCACTGGGCCGGCGACAAAGACCACAAACCCTTCCCACGTACGACGTTTTTCTCGCTGTACCCTAGCGCGAGCAGCATACATGCTGTTGCGGAGCCGAATCGGCTGACTGTCAGCTACCCGAATCGGACGCAGGAAGGGAGTGATATCTTCACGTTTGCGCTGAGTAACGTGCCGCCGAGATGGACGCTTGCGGGAAACACAATTACAGGGTTGGAGGGGGAGCTGCCGTGTGTGAAGATTGGTGTTGATGCGGCAGGGTTGGAGGCTCAGCCTGTGACGTACGGGAAGGCGCTGAGGAATCATCTGTTTTACAACATCTCGTATGTTGTTCCTGAAGCATTTGAAGGCGTGCCGAAGGTTGTGCTCGACATTGAGTATACGTGTTGATGGTAAGACACAGAGGCGGAGGCAATATAAAAGATCCCGAATGCAGATGGTAAGCTTATTTGCGCCAATACATTCTAAATCTAGACTTATCTACATCGTAACCTTATATGCCGCTCCAAACAATGATGTCAAGATCCTCCAAGCCCAGAACGCCCAAGTTCAATCACTCCTTTCCAACACCTCAATTTCCAGCGACCTTCAGAAATCCCACAGTGTGCCAAAAGCATGCAGTCCCGCCGCTCGACACCCCTGCATCATTTCGTCATTCCCCTGCATATTGCTTGTGATGTAAATGACCTCTGCACCCCAACTCTTCCACGTATCTTTCAGCAATTGCACACTATCCGGTCTACCACCGCGCTTCTTCGAGTCCCACAAAATCATCCGCTCGGGTTCGATGTGCTTCTTGATCAGCCCTGTGATGGTGGGCCCGAAAGTGCGTTCCTGGTCCGAGCCAATCCAGATCAGGAACCAGTCGGGGCTCTGGATGCAGGTTGACAGTGCGGCACCAATACCGGTCCCGGTGCAGATACGGATGCCGCGCTTATACATTGCTGAGGCGTGGCCCACGCCAGCTATAGCATGTTAGTGAGATATATGAGGCTGAGTGGAGAAAACGCACCAAATTTCAGCTGTCGTGTCCAGACAGTTTTTGGAGGGTTGGCGACGAGATTCCTGGTGAAGTCGCCTTGTACGCCACATATCATGTAGTGGTGTGTAGCTTTGCGGCCTTCGCTGATGATGCCGAATGCATGGTACTCCATGACTGAGGTGCGGCTGATGCGCCCCAGTAGACCTTGTTGCATGCCACGCTCGAATTTTAAGACTGCTACTTTTGGCGAAGGGATTTCTACCTCAACTGGCACCTCACGCAGGGTGACCCATGGAATTAGAACACTAGAATGTGTGAGCGGAGAGGCTTTCTGAGCGAAAAGATGACTTACAAGACTGTCATGAAGACGGCGAACCAAAGTTCCTGCGCGCTAAGGAGGGAGTGACTGTCTGTCCTCCATTCCCCAAGTTTGATGTCGTAGGTGTTGCCCATGACCACGAAGACCCAAGTCATCTGGAGGGGTCAGTACATGAACACATAAACACTAGCTATATACCTACGGCAAGTCCCAGCCATCCGATGAACCTGTGGTGTTTTTCAAAAACATTGTGATAAGTACTGATTGAGAATTAGATACGTTAAGTGACCGGGGAATTGATGACGTACTTGCGCACCCATGGGAAGGCGCTGAGAACAGATATGATAATAAAAACGTTCGTGATGATACCGCTTGCAATCACAGCCGGGTGCTGTACAGCCCGATATCTTACTATGTCAACAATCTTGTAAACAAGCCAACTGCCAACACATTAGTTGCTGCTCTTTAGTGTTATACGTCCAACTCACGCTGCTCCCGATAGTGCACAGCCTGAATGAACTCCACCCAAATGCTGCAACACTGAATTGACAGCTATCTTGAGACGTAATGGTGCCCACTGTTAAAAATTAGTCGGCGACAGCTTCACAACTTTGGGCGGTCAACTTACACTTCGCAGTCCATAAATGGCTAGAACGTAAAGGAAACGAACGAAAAGTTCGTTGCGCATCAGAATAGCGCACAAGAGATTACCCAAGACCAACGCACCGAGATGGTTCTCTGCGTACTTGAACCGACCAGTCGCAGCCAGGATGATGCCAATGAGGTTGAATGTGACAACGAACGTAAAGAACCTCCGGTATGCGTTGAACCATAGCTCGAACAGTATCCACCGTCCGATCTTGGGTTTGATTGGCGCCGGCTTCTGCACTGGTTTTTCAACCACCTCTACGTGAGTGACTTCGCCCTTCGCCGAGACTTCACTCTTCGCCGGCTTTGGAAGTGCTAGCTCTGGTACGCTCGTACAAGGTGTGATGCCCTCATGTACAGGCGAAACAGGCGAAAGTCGAGTATTGAGAAGTGTGAGACATCCTTCACTAGCGTACACAAATGGGGGAGGGGCAGTCAATGTCACTGTACTGTCGTACATCCCCTTTTCGGCATCATCGAGAGAATCCAAACTGTGGCCTCCGACAGAGTGGGCCTGTTGAGCGTTCGACATGGTGCCAGTCTGGCTGTGGAAGGTCGAGACAAAGATGCTGACTGAAGATGCGACAAGGGTGATGCAGATTGTTGAACACTTCCATGCACCGTCGGAGGGTAGCTTTATTCAATACTGAAGGTAGCAGCCAAGACCAGCCACTTGGGCTTCGATGACCGGAGGGGGATGGGGAATATCCAGATCCAGAGGCAGCAGCGCACACATACGTCGTAGGGAGGTGAAGCAGCATCAAGGCATCGAGGTAGTCGCGATGTATCGGCGTGACATGAGCATTTCGCAGTCCGTGCTGGCCCTAGCACGGAGGCGAGTGGTGTGAATTCTGTCAGAGCAATATAGTTAGACACCGGGAGCGGCATTTGCGTACCGCTATGTAACAGCCACTGTACGGTCTCAGATGTTCTTTTAGTGGAGACGCCACAAACGCCTTTCAGTAGCGATGTGGAGAACCGAGATAAGGCAACAGATGCATCTGAAGATCGACGATTATTAGGGATCTATGGTCAGTCCCGTCCTGAGGCGGAAAGCTTACCGTTTGGTCTGGGGCTCAGCTCAAGTTTCAACCCGCCAAGCCAAATTGCTCACCGGGTCGTTGTGATGTGCGACCAGCATACTAAGATTCATACATGGATATTGGGGCTCTGCATAGACGGTCCGAGATCCGACGTTTGTTGTTCGTAGCCTCACGTGTCACTGCGTCAAGGTGCAGTAACCTGGAGCCGAAAGTAATATGGCTAAATTGCCTCATTAGCCCATATGCATCGACTCATTTCGGACTGTAGTCACAAAAGCTTTTGACATGATCTCATAATGCAGTGAAACACCACAGATCAAACGAACGTTGATCCCTCACTGAAGCTTATCGTATGCTGACTACGCGCAAGTTTTGCTAGGTTGTATGGCTATGTCAGCCACAGCTTAAGCCGTCAATACAGCACGACCCATGATGCAAGAGGACAGAAAACTGTCCGACATATTGTTCTGCGGTCAGCCTGAGATAGAATGGGCTGTACAAGGCTCACTGCTTTACGCAACCGGTGGGTGTTGTGATTATGCACAGAAGGCCTGGACGTATCCCCACCGCTTCCGACCACTGGACGTTACTTGTCACAGCATCCTGCTCTTCTGCACATACAAGAATGGCATCATGAGTGACGCTGATGCGCAGCAATGTTTTCCTGCATGATTTGTTTGCGAAAAAGCATTATCTTTCGGCTGAGATTGCACTGAGTTTACTGGGCTGCGCCTTGTGTAGACCTTATGCAACGCGGGTGCGATGGGATAACTAACCTTACAGGCTATAGTGAACGTCGCATTGCCACAGTTTTCGTACGGAGGATTGTGTCGAAAGCGTTAGTGATCACAAGCGAACTCGGAGCCTGATAGTTACACTTGGATAGCAAAGTTGCTCACGACCCTATGGTCTCCAGGTATCTCATCTGTATCATTTGGGGAAGACCTTGGAAGGCAGCTCTATTATCTTGGTTGTAGAGATCGTAAAGGAGTGTGCCCATATCGGTCATAGCATCACGCCACTTGACTTGAAGGAAGCGAGAGCAGCTTCTGTGGCTCATGCTTCCATACATGAGGCGATCGAGCAAGTGAGAACAGTCTGGATACTGACGCGCGAAGGAGACCTTCATCGTCTCTCGAAATTGTACCATTCGGGTTGCGTCAGTATGAAGCGGAGTAGCGCCTTGTACGATCACAACTTGCTCCCGTTCGGCTTTCGAGTGCGTGTTGCGTGTGCAGGTGATGATTTACGGAGGCGATTGGATGCCGGTAAGCTCCAAATAGTAGCAATCAAGGGCATGTGACGGTCCGAGTATTTCGGTGTAGTGTGCAATATCGCGCACTTTCAGAGTATAGCTCGTGGTCAGAGAACATAGTGGTCAGTTGTCGGGCCTGGGTGGAGCCGGTAAGCGAAATCGTGTGCCGAAAAGGATAAGAGCGACATGATGCACACCACAGTAATGGCGTACCTACCTCCGGCAACTATGACTAGTTTGAGTCACAGAAACTCACAGAGGGCCGCGCATGGCTCAGAGGCGATCATTGGGAATGTCAGGTGTATGCGGAGCTCAGAGTAATGTCATTGTTCCCAACCACGCCAACGCTAATGCAAACGACACTGTCTGTAGTCCTGCCCCAAATGCGGTGGCCTTACTCGTCGACAAACTTATAGCACCGCTGTTGTCCACACCAGCTGTGCAAGATCAGTAAAGGTAAACGCGCAAAGCAAATTGATAAACGCACCTTCTCCAATGATACCGGCTGCTTGTCCTGCACCTCCGTTTTGCCGCAGTCCAACCTCGTTTGTGCATAGCGCGACCAGCGTACTATTACCGCGCAGCGCCTGCAGCTTGATCTCTGCGTTTTCCATGTTCTTCTTGAGTTGTTCCATCTGCATTTTGTTCAACAGCTCCCCTGCTAGATGCTCGTCGTATGCAGTTTTGTTATTCGCCATTTCTACGAGCTTTTCCAGTTTATCTAGCTTTTTGCAATCCTTTAGAGCTTTGCTATGGGCGTTGATAGTGCCACATTCCGACATGAGAGTAGTGTTCGATTTCAGGGTGTTGAGCTCCGAGGTGATCGCGTCTCCCTCAATCACAATGTAGTCGATTTGTTCCTGAGAGAGCTTCCCGTCGGCGAGCAGAGTATCGCGGAGTGTCTGATTCGTAGCGACATTTGAGAGGTGCGAAAGATGGCCCAAACGCTTGCACGTGGCCTTCGTCGATTGTTCCGGCTGGGCTTCGTTTGTATTGACAGCTTGTTGTAACTCGAAGTGTGGGAGCGCAGGCCAAGCGCACGATGTTGCTGCGAGCGAAGAGATGGCGACGAGCCAGACGTATGGGCGCATATTAGAGTTTCAACCTCCACTGTTTTGATGGATCTTCTCGATATGTGTTGTAGCACGCGGCAGCACAGTGACTTTTAAACAGCAAACAGTGCGTGTTGCCCGTTTTGAGGCGAAAATGTTCCGGGCAACTTGTCTTCGCAGATCCGAAGCTGTGCGACTTGTCATTGTTTCACGCGTCAGTAAAGTTGGGGGGACTGCGAGCGTAGTTGTGACCCGCCAACGAGTTTCACAATGCCAACGCTCCGACAAGCTTACTACTTGGACAGAGCAAGTACCTTGCGATTGCGTTCGAGAGTAACGTCGCCGGGTTGAGAAGTGCCGAGCACGTGAAGGCATCTTGGAGGAGGGCTCATGGTACGTTTCTCATCATCTAAGAATCATGCGCATAAAGGCCGAAGGACGTTTTACATGATATTAGAGTGCCAACGACGTTGGTCTTGACCCAAATGTTGGAGCGATGCTAATGGAGACTACGTGGCAATTGAGTTGCAGTGCAGGCTTCCGCTTCGATCGGTAGCGCATGGCGCAGGCTTGATCAGACCTCTGACGAGTATGGCATCACAGTAGCTGGCTGGGACGTTTTTGCTGATGCTAGACACGATGCCAGAAGGCTGGAGATGTTGATGGAACGACGCGTCGTGAGTTGTAGGTTTCGGGGGCGAGGCGAAATTCTTAATCGATAGCTGACTCATCCTTGATCGCGGGGAAGGCGCGATAGTCGGAGTCAACTTGGGAACAAAATTAGCCCCGCCGCCACGAGTGTTGTTCGACAACACCACGCGCAGCCATGTCGATCGACTTTCCCAAGGAAGAGGAGCGCATACTCAAGCGCTGGGAGGAGATTGATGCTTTTCTGACGCAGGTTGAGCTGGTATGTACAAGTACAGCTACGGGAATGCACGTTCCTGGGCACGGTGAAGAGCAACGGCTAATATGGATATGACAGTCGAAAGGCAAGGAGCCCTACACCTTCTACGATGGGCCACCTTTCGCTACGGGCATGCCCCATTACGGTCATCTTTTGGCCTCTACCATCAAGGACATCATCCCGCGATACTGGTCCATGAACGGCCGATATGTCGAGCGCCGATTCGGTTGGGACACCCACGGTGTGCCCATTGAGTACGAGATTGACAAGGAGCTTGGGATGTCTGGTCGCGATGCTGTGAGGGAGATTGGTATTGCCAAGTACAACGAGAAGTGCAGGGCTATTGTCATGAGATATGCGACCGAGTGGAGGCACACCATCAACAGGCTGGGCCGCTGGATTGATTTCGACAACGACTACAAGACTATGAACACTAGCTTCATGGAGTCCGAGTGGTGGGTTTTCAAGCAGCTCTATGAGAAGAACGCTGTCTACAGGGGCTTCAAGGTCATGCCCTACAGCACAGCGCTTGCCACACCGCTCAGCAATTTTGAGGCTTCGCAAAACTACAAGGATGTCCAAGATCCTGCCGTGGTCGTCACCTTCCCTCTCGTCGAGGACCCCAACACATGTCTGCTCGCCTGGACAACCACTCCGTGGACTCTGCCCATGAATACAGGGCTCTGCGCACACCCCGAGTTCGAATACGTTAAGATCCTCGACGAAGCCTCCGGCAAGCACTACGTTCTCCTGGAAGCGCTGCTGCGAACCTTGTACAAAGATCCCAAGAAGGCCAAGTACAAGGTTGTACAGAAACTCAAGGGCAGAGACCTGCTTGGTTGGAAGTACGAACCTCTGTTCGACTACCTGTACGACGAGTTCAAGGACTTCGGCTTCAAGGTCTTGAACGACACATACGTCACGGCCGACAGTGGTGTGGGTATTGTCCACCAGGCGCCCGCCTATGGTGAAGACGACTACCGCGTCGCCAAGGAGCACGGCGTTATCACCGAGGAACGATTGCCTCCCAATCCTGTCGATGATGCCGGCAACTACACCTCGGTAGTCCGCGACTTCGAGGGACAGCATGTCAAGGCTGCGGATAAGGGCATCATCAAGATGCTGAAGGCCAATGGCAGGTGCATCGTGGACTCACAACTTCTCCACAGCTACCCATTCTGCTGGCGCTCTGACACACCTCTCATCTACCGAACCGTCCCTTCGTGGTTTATCAAGATTCAGGACATCAAGGAGAAGATGCTCAAGAATATCGAGGGATCACATTGGGTTCCCTCGTTTGTCAAGGAGAAACGATTCGCCAACTGGATCCAGAACTCGCCAGATTGGGCTGTCTCAAGAAACCGCTTCTGGGGTACACCTCTACCTTTGTGGGTCAGTGACGATGGCAAGGAGGTCGTTTGCGTTGGAAGTGTTGAGGAGTTGAAGAAGCTCAGCGGCTACGAGGGCGAGCTTACTGACATTCACCGCGACAAGATCGACGACATCACCATTCCCAGTCAGCAAGGCAAGGGCGTCCTGAGGAGGACACCTGAAGTCTTCGACTGCTGGTTCGAGTCCGGATCTATGCCTTACGCAAGCGCACATTATCCCTTCGAGAACGTTGAGCAGTTTGAGAAATCTTTCCCGGGTGACTTCATTGCCGAGGGTCTTGACCAGACCCGTGGTTGGTTCTATACATTGACTGTTCTTGGAACGCATCTTTTCGGCAAGCTCCCTTTCAAGAACTGTGTTGTCAACGGTATAGTGCTGGCTGAAGACGGCAAAAAGATGTCAAAACGACTGAAAAACTACCCGGACCCTCTTGGTGTCATGGAAAGCTATGGCTCTGATGCTCTGCGTCTGTACCTCATCAACTCGCCTGTTGTCCGCGCTGAGACACTTCGTTTCAAGGAGGCAGGTGTCAAGGACATTGTATCAAAGGTCCTTCTGCCGCTTTGGAACAGCTACCAGTTCTTCGACCAGCAGGTTGCTCTTTTGAAGAAGGTTGCTGACCTTCACTTCGAGTTCGATCCTGCTGCAGAGAAGACGAACATAAATGTTCTCGATCGATGGATCTTGGCCTCGTGCCAATCGCTGCTTAAGTTCGTCAACGCTGAGATGGCCGCGTACCGATTGTACACCGTTGTCCCCCGTCTGCTTGAGGTAAGTTCATGACCTGCTATTGATCAAACACCACTGACATTTGCAGCTTATCGACAACACCACCAACTGGTACATTCGATTCAACCGCCGCCGCCTCAAGGGCGAGTACGGTCTTGAGGACACAAAACATGCACTCAACACCTTGTTTGAGGTTCTCTTTACCCTTTGCCGAGGCCTCGCACCTTTCACACCCTTCATCACCGAGAACATCTACCTCCGTCTCCTTCCTCACATTCCCAAAGAGCTCCGCGCCGAGGATGATCGCAGTGTGCACTTCCTTCCATACCCGACCGTCCGTGAGGAGCTGTTCGATGAGGACGTTGAGCGCCAGGTAAAGCGCATGCAGTCAGTCATCGAGCTTGGCCGTATCTGCCGTGACCGTGCCAATAAGGGGCTCAAGACCCCTCTGAAGACTCTGGTCGTCATCCACCCTGACCAGCAATATCTTGATGACATCAAGTCATTGCAAAATTACGTCCTGGAGGAGCTGAATGTCCGTGACCTGGTGTTGTCGAGCGACGAGGACAAGTACAACGTTCAGTACACAGCAACAGCTGATTTCTCCATTTTGGGCAAGAAGCTCAAGAAGGATGCAGTCAAGGTCAAGAAGGCCCTTCCCAACCTCAAGAGCCAGGAGATCAAGGACTACATCAAGAAGGGCGAGATCACCATTGAGGGCATCAAGCTGGAGGGCGAGGACCTACTTGTCAAGCGCGGTCTGGCGAAGGACTCCAATAGCAAGGACCAGGAATTCAACACCGACAATGATGTACTCATCATTCTCGATGTCGCTAGCTACCCCGAGCTGGAGCAGGAAGGTCTGGCTCGTGAAGTCATCCGTCGCGTGCAGGATCTGCGAAAGAAGGCCGGTCTTGTGCCCACCGATGACGTTGGCATGGAGTACAAGATTCTCAGCGACCCCGACAACGTCGGTCTAGAGGCCGCATTCCAGAACCAGGGCCCGCTGTTCGAAAAGGCACTGAGAAGGAACGTCGACAAGCATACCATCACCGAACTCGATGGCAAGATCCCAGAGAAGGACAACGACACAGTCATTGTGGAGGAAGAGCAGGAGATCCAGAAAGCCACATTCTTGCTGCGCTTGATCAAGTTGTAGGAGCGTGTGGTTAAAGCAAAGCAGAGCATGTACTGGCGCACGTCATGATATCACAAAATCGTAGATAGACGAAGGAACGAATGCATGAAGACTCAAACTATAGTTCTGGATATCTTTGACACTACTCGTGATCGTACATTGCCACATCGACCTCAAACCCCCCATCCGCCACCCCATCACCGTGTCTTGTACGCTTTCTGCAATCCATCAGCAAAAATCCCCCCAACCCTTCTTGTACGCTCAAACTCACCAAATAACACTCCTTCAGCTTCATGAACTCCTTCGCACACATATCCTTGTGCACATTATTATAATCCGCAAAGATACATTTTCCGTACACGGCGCTCTGCATGACATCAGCATTCTCTCTCTTTTTCGACGCGTTAATGTCCGCGTACCTCTGTCGAACACTTTCCCACTGCGGAGGCGAGCTTATCAATTGGTCTTGTGCGTCCGGGCATGTTGGATGTTCTGGAGGCAGCGAATTAGGACCGACCGTGGCTGCAGTTGGAGGTGTGGTGTAGTGTAAGACACAGGTGGGCTTGGCGGTGAAACTCAAGAAGGCAGGTGTACGCGAGGCTCTTGCGGGGGCCAAACACAGCGCGTCCATCACCAATCATTCCATCTTTGAGCGCGCGCGCCATTGTCCCCTTCTCTTCCACGCCTGTTCACTGCTTGCATATTGATGCTACTTGTGCGCGCGCAACCTTGTGCACCCCTCTACGTTTGGTTTTTGAGGCGTAGATTGTGGTTGAGGAGAGGCTCATGTTGTCGCGAACACGCGCCTCTTTGCGTCGCGAAGGAGTCCTCGAATGCCGGCCCCCATGAATGGTAGCGGGTATGATACGCCAGATTTGCTGAAGGAGGATTTGAGCGATGAAGGCAGACCTCTCCGCCTATTTTGCGCTATCATGTGCTAATGAGTGGCAGCCATCGAACTCCTCTACACGATAGTCCACCGCGCGTCGTCTTCGCCAGACCGCTCGTCTCGCGCGCTCTTCAATGCTTATGAAGAGGTTCTTGAAGAATACGGATTGCTGCCCAGTGATGATGCTGTGCTCCATCGATTCCTGTTTCGTATGCAGAAGGATCGCAGGAGGGATGAGAGTTTAATTGAGAGGTTCCATAGGGTGCTTGGAGAGTTCGAGATTGTCGTGGAGAACGAGGACAGCGAGGGAGAGATCACGCAAGATCCTGGCTATCCAGCAAATTTCGGAGCTCAGAATGTTGCTAAAACAGACGCCCACAGTCGTAGTGCCGCGCATGCTGCCCTGGGCCATGCAGACAGATTGACAAGACGAGGCAGCTTCGAGAGCTTCTTTGATGGATCGGCGGACAAGGTTGCGGGCAGTGAAATCAGAGACATGCCGAGGATTAACAGGAGAGGTTCTCTGAGCTATGCGCCGAACGGCGTGCGTGCGAAGAGGCGCTCGACGTCAGACACCGAGGCTCTGAGGTTCCACCAAGCACAGCTGCCTATCCGAATTCGCGACACCCGTCAAGCGTCGAGACGAGTCTCGTCAGGACAGTATCAGGGCCGCCGAAGAAACGCCTCTGTCTCCAGTCGTGCGAGCCTGCGCATACGACGAGATGCCTATACTATGGCTTCGCAGCCGATGGACTACGAGCAACCAGAGACCGAGTACACCGATCGAACGACCAGCTTGGACTTGTCACGCGTGCAAGTCCCGGGTGTAAATGCGCCTATTCCAAATGACCAGTATGACTTACACGACTCCACGCATTATTACAAGCAATTCGTACCAGAACCATATAAGCCCTCGGACACACGGTTAATAGACGAAGCCGAGACTTTTGAGCATCAGCGTCTGTACCGAGTGACACGAGACTGCATACAGGCCTGGCGCAACCGTACACGAGATCTGATCGAAAGACGTTACAAGCAGGAGAAGTTGGCTGAGGCTTTCGATCGCAAAATATTGCTCAAAGTCACGCTCGATCAGCTCCGAGACACGGCGCGCGCGCGTCGATCGAATCATGAAACGCACCGCTTCTTCGCCCGCCTCGAGAGCCGCGCAGAGAAAGCTCGAAACATCTTCCTTCTCACGAAGGCATTTACACACTGGGCCAAAAGCGCCGAGGATGAAGTGCAGCGCACGTCAGTCGCGAGGAGACACATACTGCGTACGCGCTTTTTCAACGGCTGGCGCGAGATCACAGCTGTCAATGAATTGAAGATCCAGCACTTTGTGCTTGCAAAGTTTTTGCGACTGTGGCGTGCTCGTGCTGCGGTTGTTCGTGAAAACACACACTTCGCTGCGACGTTATACGAAGAGAACCTTGTGCAGAAGGTCTTCACGAATTGGTTCTTCCAGTTCTGTACGATCGCTGGTTCAGCTTGGCACAATGACCACCTGAAGAGGAACACTCTCAGGAAATGGATCGAGGTTGCAGGTGTGAGCACAAGAAAGGATCACTTGGCAACCGAGAGGAGCGAAAAGATGCTGTTGGGCAAAATGATGGTAAGCTGGAAGCAAAGAAGGGCAGCTGTGCAGAACCTCGAGGCTCAGGCAGATGAGTTCAGACAAACAGCCTTGCTTTCATCAGGACTGTACATTCTCCAAAAGCACGCGCAGCTTACGCCTGTCTTTCAACAGCTGCAAACACGAGTTGATAACCGACGATTGCAGACTGCTTTCCAGACATGGCGATACACTGCACAACTTTCACAGCGAGCTCGGCAAGTTGACAAGCTCCGCATCCTACGCAACGCCTACACCGCCTGGAACGACCGACTCCGCATTATGGCTCTGGAGCAGCGTATCAACGATCGCATACTTGTGGAGTGTTTGTACAGATGGACGCTTGCTTCAAGAGTCTCGCTCTTCCAACGCGTGCACAAAAAACAGCTCAAGGAGTCCACATTCCGGGACTGGGCAACAAAGACTAACAGCCGGTCGAACACCCTAGATGCTGCGGAGAGGCGATTCGCTAACTTCAAGCGGACGCAGCTATTACGCACGTGCTTGAAGAAGATGGAGTCCGACGCCGCTGAGAAGAAGCGTGAAGAGTGTGCAGTAGTCGCAGAATACGATCTAAAGCTCAAGCAACGTACCTTCGAGAGGCTGAAGGAGAGGCTTGAGCACTTCCAGCAGCTGAGGCAGTGGTCTGATGACGCGCGGTTCTACGTCTTGGGGACTCGGACTTTGAAGCAGTGGAACAATGCGACCCAGCAGACACGCAGGACTCGAAGGCGCGACACTTATGCACAGGTGCGAAGGATAGTCAAGACAAACCTTGTGCGTAGGCTGTTCGAGTCTTGGCGATCAAAGGCGGACGTAATCGCGGAGCATAATCAACAAGCTGCTCATATGCTCGAACATCGCAACATACGCACCGCCGGAGCGCTGTTCCACGACTGGCACAATCGAACGCTTTCAATTCAGCAACTGGATACGCAAGCCTACAACGTCTACTCTTTCAAGCTTGGCACAAAACACTTACACACCTGGACGCATCGTTTGGATACTCTGCAGTCAATGGCTTCACAAGCAGTCGCATTGCGCCAGGAGAGCGTTGAGATTACGGCGGCCGGCGCGCTGAAGAAGCTTGGATGGCGCCTATGGAACGTACAGAGGCAAGAAGAGACATCAAGAGCCCTTTTTGAACGCAACTTCGAAAAGCATGTCAGAGCCATGATACGGTTCTGGCACGAGCAAACAGTTGAGCGTCTTGCCAACCGACCTGTTTCGCCAACCCCGACAAGGAGCTCAAGGGGCGGGCGAAGAAGTCCAGATGACGACCACACCCGTTTCAATGCCGAGGAAGATGAGGAAGGAAATGTCGGTGATGATCAAGAAGCCAATTTCGATGATGCCGGTGACGAAACGCGTCGTCTTGAAGGGTGGACTGCATTCGATGCTTCTGCGCTTGGTCTCAACAACGATCTCGACCTCTCACTCTCTATCACACCAGAACGGCAGCGCACAACAACCTATCATCTGCCTCCTCCAACGTCGTCAACGAAACCCCCTTCTTCTATAAGGCCATCAATATTTCGACCACGCACCTTCCCACAGCCTGCATCTGCACTCAGGCCTCCACCCGTCCCCGAGCCTGCTTCCCCAGATCTCGAGTTTGCTGAAGACGAGCGCAGTACGTTCTGGGCAGGCACACCAGCCTATCCACCACCCACAACAAGCAAATCACTCAAAGGCGCGGGCTACCTCAAAACACCAAGCAAACGCGCCGTGGTGCGTGCAAAGCGACCAGAGCTTCCTTCCAGCCCTGAAAAGCGCGTTTTAAGGCTTGGCGCAATGAGTGCGCCGCCTATGCAGATGACCAGGGATCTTGGCCCAGCCGGTGGCGCTGCTGTTGGCGGTGTGAAGAGTTTTCAAAGGAGGCTGAGGGAGGGCGGCTTCGGCGCTAGTGTGGGACCATCCGCGGTGCCCAATAGTGCGATGAAGGGGAGTAGAGGGAGGGCGGCGAGGGGGAGGGGAAGAGTGGGATTCGGAGATGTTAGCCAGTTTGGATAAGATGCTGCTCTATACCCATTATTTATTGCTTGATAATGAACTACCTCACAGCCTTGCAGTGACTAAGAATAGGTATATTCGTTTGTGTGTCAGGAGTTTCTTCTTTTCAAGTTACTTCTCACATGCTGAATGTGAGAAGTAAAAGCTACTTCATCTTTGACAATAGTCGCTGATCATGGCCTACCACAAGTGTGGAGACTTCACAAACAGTTTCCGCATGTCATGATCACGGGTATAAGGCACCTGCAGATGATACCGTATACATTGAACATTCTTCAAAGTATATGGGCTTCCAGGGCATAGATCTTTCAAGAGACTATGTTGTCACGTAAGAGGAAGTACTTTACGGATTATCAGCTGTACCTTCAAGATTACAACTCGGACAGATCTGAAATTGTCACGCTGCTTGGCGAAAGCGGAACGCTTTGGATGTATTTGATTGCATCGATGTTTTTACGAAGCGCGGGGGTTATATAAACGTGTTGGATTGCTCGGATTCCAGGATATTGGTGATCAATCTGCCCCTACTGGCGTTTTCGAGACCATACGATTGAGGTATACAACCATCTCGTAAGCAACATGGCACACGTGTGCTCTCCAGTGACGAGACTCAAGATCTTCCAAGCTCTATTAATACACAAAAACTTGGCTCGAGAAGGAGAACGGGTGTGCTTTGTGTGCATATATTCTGTTTGCTCGACCCGTGCAGCTTAGAACTACATTTTTTTCTTGAAACTCGACTCAGTCAAGCGTCACAAGCACAACCTCGCTTGCTTTGACATTTACCACGCCATTCGTGGCTCGTTCTTTCGTCTCGTGACCCTTGATCGCTCCATCAAGTGCAACTGTTCGCCCTGCAAAAGTGATGCCGTCCCTGACGTCTGCGCCCGCTGCAGTAAGGCGTTGAATACTCGCCTTGAGATTCTTGCCACCGAGCTTCTTCGGCAAAGTGAAGTCCACACTAGGTCTCTGGTCCGCTGGGGTAGAGGTTGAGTTGAACACATCCATGTTAACCAGCACGATGGTTTTGAGCTCCGACCGATGGCGCTTGCCCGAGTAAATCGCGTATCCGGCGAGAGTAGTGGTGTTAACAATCGGCACAACCTGCGCATCCTCATCTCCAAGCGCAGTCGCGATGAGCCAGTTGCCGTAGTACAACGGCCTTGGTCCTGGGGCCGTAGTGCCATTTTGAGTAGCCTGCCACGCCGAGTAGCGGTACCCAGTCCCCATATGCCAATAGATGTTCGACACATTCAGGCTCGCAGAATACAGTGCATAATCTACACTCCATACCGCAGCGCCAAACACATCTGACGCGCCCGCTAAGCCCTGGCATGCAATCGAGTTCGTTTCACCGATGACGTACGGCAGCCCTTTGGACACGGAATATGCAGACGCGGTCACGTGATATTGCATGCCCTGGATCAGAGCTGTGCGGTTCATCACGTTGCCTGCGAGTGTCGGCTTGACGGGCCGGCACGCCGCGCCGAAGTATTGGTGCGTGCAGAATGTTTTTGCGAGACCGTTGGATGTTATGCCTAGGTCGATGGCAGCTTGCGCAGTCCAGGATACGTCGGCGCTGACTGTGCCGGGTGAGACAAACGCACCCGCTTGGAAGAGTCTGCGGTTGTTGCTGGGGAGGACGCGGGTGGCGATGGCGGATGTGCGTGAGAGCCATTCAGGGACGTATTGGGCGATTGACCATGTGGTAGTGTTGCGGTCGACAGGAAAGACTTTCTGGTGTTAGCACGCTTAATCTCTCGTCATTGGCGTCTATGTGTAGTGACGTACCGTCGAACTCGTTGCCTACTTCGATTGCATATAGGTCTTTCCCGATACCCTTGTAGAAGGCCTCAGCTTCAGTCACACTATTATCCTCGCCCTTCTTTCCACTGTCAAACGTCACGCCAATGGTATACTTGGTGCCTTTGGGAAAAACCTTGAACGACTCGAGATACTTAGGGCCCCAGGTCACGTTCGCAGGCTGATCCGCACCTGGCGTCGCAAAATTCTGTATAATGGCTTCTTTCTGATCAGGCGTCCAGATAGCATGATTTGCAGTGGTGCCGCCAACTCGGACTGGAACAGCAGCGCCCGAGATGTCCTTGAGGTTCTGTAGCATGCGATAGGAGAGCTTGTTTGGTGATCTAGCAATTGTAAGCTAACGGTTCGTCAATGTTAGGAAGCCGTACGTCAGATTGCCTGCCAAGTCTGCAAATGAAGCAACCTCCATCGAGTAGCCTTGGAATGAGCCACTCAGGGTCTGTGTTCCAGCTGGTGGTGCATCGGGGATCTTGAGCTGCATCGTTTGCGCAGCTGCGCTGACAGCGGCGAGAGATAGTGTTGTGAAAGAGTAAAACCCCATGATTCGTGCTCGTTCGTCGGTACTGCTGCAAGGAAGCTCGATGGTCTGTATCACAACCATACACTGGGCCACTCATATAAGGAACAGCCATGATGAACAATGAACGCTCCTGAACGGCTCCACACACTCGGAACGTGGAGGTAAACTAATATGAGGCTGGGGCAAACACCGTTTAATGATTGGTCAATCGATTCCTAGCACATTGCGGGGTGTGGGGAGATGTTGGGGAAGCCTTGAACAAAACTGCAGTCAAATGCCGACCGGCGATCCAGAAGACGGCACATGACGACCGAACGCTCATCATTGGTTGCAATTTAACGAGCGGCCTTTGTATTGATGTGGAGAAGTGGTTCTCTGCCTGTCATGCTCGTCAACAAGTCGCCTTGCCATGAGAAATGACCATTTCGGTTCCAGCAGTAGGCATGTTGTGCATCGTCATTGTGTCTGATGCTAAGGTCTCGGTAAGGTGGAGGTCGGGGGTTTTTCGCGGGTCTAAGCAACCGAGCACGTGGACATCCATCTTCAGTTTGCTGACATGCAAACGGACGCCACCTTCGCTCTCGCACTCGTATCCACAACAATTCACTCGTTCTTGTATATCACAATTTGTCTTCGGCCTTGCGCTCCGTTCACATGTGTTTTGAGTCACGTAAATGAGTTTTCTTTGATGTGGAAGAACTCAACCCGTTCGCAGCGACGAACGAACTGCAAATAAGTAACAAGTTAATGCCACCGCCTAATTCAAGGCCTCTTACTACGCATATATTTCCTCGCTAGAATTGCGCTGTTTTTACTATTCCCATCTTTTGAGTGGCTTTAGTAGTGCTCACTTCAGCCATGAGCTTTCCATGAGTTGGCAATCACCACGAAGGTAAGGTGTAGATAGTACCAAGCGCACTTCATATACACTTCATCTATCCGATATTACATATCTTTACACGTCCAACTCAGCGCCTTGTGCCACAACACGGTTATATTTAGCCAAAGGACCCAGTATGGCAAAACCCCTCGCATCATCACCGTACAGCACCCTCACTTTACGCACTACAAATCACCCACAGGCAAAATGAGACTCCTCCACTCCACCCTCCTCGCTCTAACCGCACCACTCGCATCCGCCCACTACAACTTCGAGCGCTTAATCGTCAATGGCGTCACAACCGGCGCCTACGAATACGTCCGCGCGCTCGGCCCCGGCGTAAGCAACAGCCCCTTCTACGATGTCAAGCACCCAGATATACGCTGCAACAGCGGCTCCTTCGCCTTCGCCTCGAACACAAAGACGCACGCCGTCAAAGCCGGCGACACCCTGGGTTTCACCGTCCGCGACGTGCTAGGCCATCCTGGCCCGCTGTTCGCGTACATGAGCAAGAGCACCGTGGCGAACGTGAACGCCTACCAGGGCGAAGGCGACTGGTTCAAGATCTACGAGATGGGCGTGAAGACGTATGCGAACTACAGTCTGGGCATGACGTGGTTGAGCGATGGATGGACCAAGTTCGAGTTCAAGATCCCCAAGGAGATTGAGAACGGGCAGTACTTGCTGCGCGCGGAGCATATCGCTGTGCATTCTGCGGGCGGGCCTGATGGCGCGGGCGCGCAGTTCTATATTGGGTGTGCGCAGATTGAGGTCAGTGGGGCGACGGGAGGGAGGCCGAGTCCGGTGGGCAAGTTTCCGGGGATCTGTAAGTGTTGTTCGTGTTGCTTGGATTGAGGGGATGGTTGCTGATATATGTGTTTGTGTGTGTGCAGACAACTCCCGTGATCCAGGAATTTACTTCAACCCTTACTGGCCTCCTATTGTCAACTACACGATGCCGGGGCTGAAGGTTTATCCTGATGGAGGCTCGTTTCCGGCTTTCACAGCGGATCCAGCCAAGCCTGTTGCTACGCAGCCGCTTCCTGCGACGTTTGCTGCTGCGAGGCCTACTGCAGCCTTCGTTGCATGATGTGTGTGTTGCGCATCTCAACTGGTCGCCAACTCCTACCACTTCCAAGGTTAGTCTGGAGCTTTATTACTGTATTGATGGGGTATCTTAATTACAACTGCTACGCTCATCTATTTGTACATGCAATGCTGCGATGCTGTACAACTGAAACTATGCTTGTGTCGCTCATGTAATCACGCGTCTATCGTTCTCTGCACCCTCTCTGCCCTCTGCTTCAAGCCTCATCTTGATCCAATCCATCGACTCCGTACCTACTTTGGTAGTGTCAGAGCTAGAGTCTGCAGACGCACAAACAGGCGTTTGAAGCAACTTCTTCTCTTTTTCTAACTCGTGTTGAGCCTCCGGATCAGCCTCAGCAGCTGGAGCACTCGGTACCGGATCGTGCCTCTTTTCGTCCTCATCGCTCTCCGCATTATCGTTCAGGCGCGCGTTTCCCAGTACATGGGTTTCCTCGAACTCAGGCTCCTCATGGATGCTTCGTGGCTTGTCTCCCGACTCAGGCTTTGCAGGCTTCACCGCTCTGCTGTCGTCCCAGCTTCTGGTTGACAGAGGCTCTGTGCTGCTGCGGTTAAGAGCAGCAGCTCTTCTGTGTTGGTTTTCGAAGCTCTTCTTGATCTGATCGTAGTCCCTGCTGTTCCTGCCTTTCGTGTCTTTCTCGGTGCGTGCAACGGGTATGGTCGCTGACTTTGATTGAGATCCGGTTTCGGGCTTCTTGACATTGGAAGTCTTGCGTGGAACCATGGTGCCTGCCTTCTTTTCGCCTGTACCGGTGAGAGAAGCGATGATTCCTTGTTTGTTGTGCTTCTTCTCCTCCGCTATGGCTTGTCTCAGCGCTGCCCACCGCATGGTGACGTTGTCCTCGACTTCATCCCTGTTCTCTTTGGTTTTGGTATTAATGCCTTCTGCTTCCCTGATGTCGGTGACTCGAGTGTCATGTTCAAGCTTCTGCAGTTCCTCCTGGCCCTGGGCGATGCGTGCGCGGCGAATGAAGGTAGTGGGCTGATACTTCTTCATGTACTCAGCGTCAAGCCCCTTCATAAAATACGCCCCCGGGCCAAGCAAGGCTGCGATATCCTTAAGAACGAAACCGCCAATGCCAAAGCCTACACCTCGCACAGCACCCATGACTCCACGTTCCTTGGCACCGCGAATTGGCTGTGTGACGATACCTGAGACTCCATCCGCTACGCCATATACAAGTTCGTCACGACCAGCCCGGAGACCTGAGTGCAGACCAGTGACTCGTGGCGGGCGCCGCACAGTCTCATCTCCGTAGAGCCGAGGTGCGTTGTGGAAGCCTTGCGTAAGAGCAAGGGTTACATTCATGGGAAATCGTGCCAGCGCGTGGCCAGTTTTCCTGAAGCCGAATTCTGCATCGTGCGCGAGCTCTTCGTTCAAGCTGTGCTCTGGTTCGTTTATTTTCGAGATGGTTGACTCTTCACGTTCCAACTTGGGCTTGGTGCCGTTCTGCTGCTGCTCTTTCTTCGCAACATGTTCCTCAGCAGAGGTTGCCTTGTCTTGCTCCAATTCCGCGTTTGCTTTCGCCAAAGCTTCCTTCTTTTGCCTCCTCTTCTTTTCATGCTTTCTCTTCTTCTCCCAAAGTTTCTCGCGCTTCTTCAAGCTTCTGCCCATCTCGACTGGGACAGAGCCAACACCTAGAGCAGCATCGGTCAAAGTTGTGTAGATGCTGCCCCACAGCCCTGTGACAGGCTCGCCTGGACCACCAAAATCATTCCACTCGTAGTGGCGTATTAGGCGGAGTTCATTCCATTTCAGCTTCTTCTTGTTGGCCAGGATCTCAGCGGCGAGCGCCGAAAGCTTGACATTCGTGTTCTTGATTTTCCACACTGCCACACGATTGTCCAGAAAATCGCAACGCATGCTTCCCTCGCCGCGGAGTGGCAAACTTCGATGAAACGAGCGCACAGCATTCAAGGCTCCATCTCCCTCGGCCTCGATGCTGTCAGCAATCTTTTGCACGTTCTTCTGCGCCTCATCCGTGAGGCATTCTTTGATACCTTTAGCCAAACGCTCTGCATTTAGATCCTTGTATGGTATACAATCATGCGCTCCTGCTTTAGCTTTGCTCACCATAGCGCCCCAAAATGGCTGATCGCCGAAGAATGGAACAATCATGGTCGGTTTCGCGCATTTGAGGCCAATGGCGCAGGTACCAGCTCCTCCATGATGCACGACTGCTTTGCACCTTGGGAATAGCCAGTCGTGTGGTGTATTTTCGAGCATGAAAACGTTGTCTGGACAATCCGCGTTGGATCCGAAACCGCCCCAGCCTTTTGAGACCAGTGCACGCACTCCCGCCATCTTGACAGCCTCGAAGATCATCTCCGTGAACTTATCAGGATCGTCCACCACGATTGAACCAAAGCCGATGTAAACGGGAGGCTCACCTTCGTCGAGGAACTTTTTCAGGTCGTCAGGAGGTGTGAAATTCGATGCTAGGTCCAAGAACACGAAACCAGAAACATCAATCTCTGGACCCCAGTCCTTGGGCTTTGGGATGATTCCTGGAGACCACATGTACGTGTATGGTACCTTCAAACGATACAATTGTCCTGGTGCCCAGAGTGTGCTGATGTCTTCGAGGTGCAGTATTTGCGTTCGAAACCGGTTGATGAGATCGCCAAGACCCTGCCACATCATCATTTCAACGAGTGGGTATGACATGAAGTTGCTGTAAGAGGGCTCGACATTGCTGACTTTGATGTTCGCCAACGGATGTGGGAAATGTGTTGTGGGCGTGTATGGGAATCTATAAAAGTCAGGACGACGTTGCAGTCAACAGAAAGCTCACATACGTGAACATCATGTGAAGTGGTATACCCAGCTTCTCAGCAATATGTGCAGGTGCAAAACTAGGCGGGTTTGCAATGATGGCATCCGCGACGAAGGGTGCCTTGTCTCCCACTTCAAAGCATGTCAGTCAGGTACTTCAATCATTTTCGTCCAACTCACTCATCTTGGCATTCATGTGATCAGTCTCGTCGTCCGTAGCGTTGATACATGCACGCCACATGCCTTGGAACATTTCATACATTTGCGCTCTGCGCCGACCGATCTCGCCGCCCTTTATCGTGTCCAAATTCGGAATGAGGCCGGGATTTTTTACCATGAAGGCCATCAGCTCGGCTGGGTTGCCGCCCACTGAGAAAAATTCGAGACCGGAGTCATTTTGCACAAAGTCCTTGAAAGCTGGGTGGGTGGCAATTCGAACGCGATGTCCATAGTCATCTTGTAGGATCTTGCCAATGCGGATGAATGGTTGTATGTCGCCTCTCGATCCGATGATGATGATCACGATGTTGAGTTTGAGGCGCCGCGATTGATCGTGCTCCATCTCGTCTTCATCTGGAGCGATCTTCTCGGTGTTTTTACCAGCAGTATCGTACGACTGTACACTCTGCTGTTCATCGTCTCTTCCATGTTTAGGTATTATAGCGCCAAGAGCCTTTGCGATGTAACCGCTACCTAGGTCCTCTTCCAATATACTGAGCTTCAGACGTCCATCACTTTTAACAGATCCCTTAGTTTGGAAGTGCTCGTTAGATACCTTGAAACGTGCGAAAGGATTCATGGTTGAGGACCTCCGTTTGCCAGAGGAGCGCGTTTGGGACTCTTCCTTTTGCAACGCTTGATCGTGGCCAGTACTCTTTGCTGGAAGCTGCTCATCATCGGAAGAATCTGAATCTGAGGAACTATGGTCGAAGGTGATTGTGGTTTGTCGCTGAAGTGGCGCCGGTCGTTGTTTTCGAGCAGTAGGAATGTTCCTTAGAATCGAGTCCTTGGTCGATGGTTTAGGCCGTTCTGTCGCCGATCGCTCCTGTAGCCGTCGTGGTGCTGCAGCATGCTGAGTTTGGGCTTTCGGTGACTGCTCCGCTGCTCCTTGCTCGGAAAAATCATGTTGAGAGATATGTGCAGGTGTGGGATCTGCTGGTGTGGGAAAATTGAGGGTTGTGCTTCCATTCCGCGCTGCTGAGTCGCCAGCACCATCTGGAAACGTGGGTTCGTTGATTACCATCCCAGTAGGCGAAACGATGGGCTCTACCTGGGTGTGAGTAGCCATGGTGGGTGAACAATGGTGCCTTTGTTAGGATGACGGTCGCTGTGTTATTATGATTACGATGGCACGATACAATGCAGAAGATGCGAGTGGTATGCAGTAAGTGACAACGGCGATGTGCTGTCGCCAGCCGCAGCGTGTGTGAATGAACAGATGTCGTAGCACACAAGTAGCGACGACATTAAACGCATGGCCACAATTCTTCTTAGCATTGCAAGCGTGTGCCTGGGCGCCTGCAGTGACGCCACTAAAGTGACTGAACACGGTCCAACTTTAGTGGATCCCGCGTTGGCGTTGCCGCAGCTTCCCTGTAAATGCACACTACGTCATCACTTGTCCTCATCGGGTCGACTCGTCAGTCGTAATCTTGCATTTCCATCCAATTTACCTGCGCCTCGAAGTTTCCGCATGCTTGGTGCCATGCAATTGTGTGTTTACGAGTCTATGCGCTCTTCGCGCTCTAATACGGCTGTCAAGCATCCATGTTTCCCCAGACTCTCCATAATAAGTGTGTCATCGATTCCCAGCCGCTGACGACCATGCAAAATTCCACACACGCCGAACTGCCCGGAGCACCCTTAGCTAGTGTGTCGCGTGCCCGCATTCGATCATTTTCGTCCAAATCCAAGTGCATAGAAGACAGTTTTGACAATATCGTGAGCCCATCCCGCCCAACCTCGGCCGGCCTGGACCATATTCAGAATCTTTACGAGGTTGCGGTCCCACGCATCCACATCTTCCCAATCGTCCGCGTAGGGTTCAAACACTGCCGTTTCGATGCTGTCGGGTGATCCAGCTGTCACCAAGTCCCATTCGCCATTGTCTTTCTGGCGGACGTGCACCTTTGGCCCAATGAGCAATGAGCGACCAAGGATGCGGCTGTCGGACACAAAGCGCGTGCCTGCATCGACCACATCCTCTACCTGGCCCATCGCGCCGCCAGCCAGCAATAGACGACCGACGGCGGGTATGATAGGTGTATCGATGAAGTAAGGAAAGAGGCAGTTGACTCGTATTCCCTGCATGGAGCTCGTCGCCCTTAAACTTCTGAATAGGCCTAGCACCGCGTGCTTCGCCGCGTTGTACTGCGGTTGTACGGCAATGGGCATGAGTGATGCCACTGACCCTAGCAGCAATAAATGTCGATCGCGCGGCGATGTGTTCGATGGCTTCGAGTCGATGCTGCAGGGCTTTGAACCGGGATTCTTTGGCAGCCAAAAGTACGCGAGATGCGTCGTGTAAAGAACACCAGTGCAATTGACGTCCATGATCTTGAAGTTTGGCGGCGGAGGCTCTGCAGCATCGAGATTCTTGCCCTCTGGCAAGACGTCTGTGCCAGCAATCCCCGCGTTTGCAACAACTGTATCAAGCCCGCCGTGAGGACTCAGCTTAACCGCCTCTTTAAACAGATTGACCTGCGACTGCCAATCTGTGACATCGCAGTGCACGAAATGCACGCGCTCGTTGCCTGTCTGCTTGCGCACGTCGCGCACAAGCGTGTCGCCCATCTTCACATTGATGTCGCCTATAATGACGGTAGCGCCATGCTTCGCCCAATGCCGCACAAATCCAGCACCGAAGCCGCTTGCGCCTCCTGTTATCAAGATGACCTTGTCCTTGACCCAGGCTGCTTCGAATGGGGTAGTAACATCAATGGGAGGAGACTGGCGGATCGCCGCAACCATGCTCTCAGGTTTGTAGTCAGTCATGGTTCTTGAAAGGTTTAGAAAAGATGGGCAAGGTTCCAGTGACAGGTGAGAGCCGTGCGGAGCTTATGTTAGCCAGCTGCGTCTGACCATGGAGACGCTCTCGGAGGTCTTGGCCACAACAGCACAGTACATAGCTGCCAGCTGCCAGCTGCAGCCTCGGCAGCCTCGGGCACTCGAAGTTCCGCGCCATTACACTGGTGATACAGTTGAGACTAAGGAACATTTCGCACCAGCAGCCACAAAAGTACTAGAACGACACGAGCTATTGCACAGATGCGCAACGTATCCAAGACGAAGACAGCGAACGCCGCGGGAGTGCCACAGTGCTTGATTTGGGTGGGGCTACTAGCGCGATGAAGCTTGCAGGCCGCGACCGGAGCCTTCAGTTTTTGGCTGTAGCCCCGCCAAAACATTCACTCAAAGCGGACGTCAAGGCACAATACCTCGCAGAACCAGCCATTGGCTCTCGAACATCATACAACTGTAGCAATGGCGTCCAGACCACCTGCCCTCGACATATCACCCGTCCACATTGTCGCAACGCTCTTCTACCGGGTCGACAAACCACACCAAGCTCTTCTCCCTGATCAAGTACCGCACACACCCCAGGACACCATCCCTGCGGCCTCACTGGAGACGTTGAGAGATGGCGCCTCGCCAACCAAGAATCTCGAGGCCTACCCGCTCGAGCCCCCTACACAGGGCCCCGATGCGCTCGACAACTTATACGGCAATTACATCAGTCAGAGCTGCCTAAATGACTTCACCACTACACTCTCTGGCATTCTTCCAGGTCTCCAAGCCGAGACAGTCAGAACCCGGAAGCTCGAGCGAAGCAACTACTGTCGCGTCGTCGAAGTCATCTTCCCTCTTCCCAACGCCTCTTCCATCTCCCTCGAAACCCTCCGCCGCAACGAATCAGTCTCCCGCTTCGAACTCGAATGGAACGTCGAATGTGTCTTCCAAGCCGACACAATACATCGGCGCTACAAGCGCCTTGCTGTTTTCGATATGGACAGCACTCTGATCCAGCAAGAAGTCATCGACGAGATTGCCTCCGTAATCGGCGTCGAGAAGGAGGTCGCCGCCATTACCGCGGCCGCCATGAACGGCGAGTTGGATTTCGAAGCCAGTCTGCGCGCCCGGTGCAAGCTACTGAAGGGCGTACCCGCCACAGTCTTCGAGACGCTACGACCGAGAATCACGCTGAACGAAGGCGTCAAGGAGCTCATCACCGCTCTGAAGCGACTCGGTTTCAAGACCGCCGTTCTGAGCGGCGGTTTCACACCCCTCACTGGTTGGATGGGTCAGCAGCTTGGCCTCGACTACGCTCACGCGAACCACCTCGTTGTCTCTGAAGACGGGCAAACGCTCACTGGCGAGCTGACGGGCGAGATTGTGCACGCGCAGAAAAAGCGTCAGCACGTCCTGGAGATCTCACAAAAAGAGGGAATCCTGCTGGATCAGGTCGTGTGCGTCGGCGACGGCGCAAATGACCTGCCCATGATGGGCGTCGCCGGTCTAGGCGTTGCATTCCATGCCAAGCCGAAGGTGCAGCTCCTAGCTCCTGCGCGGCTGAACACGAGGAGTATGCAGGACTTGCTGTACCTGTTCGGTATCACAAAGGAAGAGCAGATCGAGCTGTTGAAGTGACGGAGTGCACGAGACGCAAAACACAAGAAGAAATTATACCCCGTTATACTACAGTCGATATTTGCCGCTAGAGCTGTCCCATATCTGTCAATATGCAAAACATCTTAGCTGAGCAACTAAGTACCGGATTTTCAATTCCGTCAGACAAACGCGTGAGGCCATTCGGACCTATCCCACTCGGATGAGAACACATCCCGGTTCTACCAAACGACCGTCGTCTTGTTGCTGACTGCTAACTTAGCATACGCAAGCAGACTTTCACTATAAAAGAATGAAGTACTGCTGTGTAGAATCTCATCCACTCACCAGCTCAATTCAGTCACTCTTTGGCCCGTTCATTCACTCGCTTACTACCATTCGCTTCAAACACCACCTTACTCTTCCCGAGTCAATTTCACTTTCTCTCCATCAAAATGAAGCTCTCCGTCTCCGTCATTCTTCTAGCTCTCGGTGTGAGCGTCGCGGCCGAGGTAAGCTTCCACACTACAGGTGCAATTTCTAAAAGACGACCCCCTGACTGAATGTTCTATTACAGTGCCTTATCATGGGTTCTGGCCATGGCACAGTCGGCGACAGAGGATGCTGCTGGGGCGGCAATACAGGCAGAGATGCTTGCTTCAGGCAGACTGGCTCAAACTCGTGCAATAGACGGGGTACCGAGCAGAACAAAAACTTCTGCATTAACAGGGGCGTTACCAAGGAAAGATGCGTGAGTAGAGCTGTTACTCTTCGAGTGGGCGCCTGGTACTAATGCAGTGTTAGAACGCTGACTGTTGCGACATCGAGACCGGAAGGGGACAACCTTGCCCTAGGGGCGACAACCGATGTGACGCGGATTCTGGATGCCCGTACCGCACATACCCAGGTGGCAAGTTGATTTAAGCTAGCTACAGAGGCCGAATCATCATTGTTTTGTTTGGAATTTTGTGATCTTGCTTAGGGATAGTTGTAGGTGGGAGGATCAAGACAGAACCTGCACTTTAGCTAGTCACCTGTAGAGGATAGCTTTGCGTGCGTTGGAAATGAAATACAATCTGTCTTGTCGATAAAATGTGCCCTGAATTTGCATTTGGTCTGACGAGGCTCTGCCAGCATCTACAACAGCGCGTGTTATGGCAAGTATCTGCCACCACTTGCGACTTAAGAAAGCAGATAGTCCTTCGTGACGGGAGCAGCTGGAGATCCAGCTTACAGTCGTACCTTCCTATGTATAATTTGGGTCTTTAGGATCCAGTGTAAATCAAATACACCAAGGTGCGGTCGAACAAGTCAGCTTTCGTCGGTCTAGCATCAGGGGTGACCGGCAATATGTAAGGACCCCCGCTTGATTCGATAGACTACATCAAAGGCCGCCGCTGATTGGTTGATCACTGTAACAACTGATCAGAAGCAATACACATCCTAGTATCCATACATACTGCCAACAATTATATGTTTCATACCTGCTCGCTCCAGGCGAGCAACTGTGTTGCAAATTTCGAACACTGCACGCAAGAAATATATTCATGATATGATACATCATGTGTCTGTGTCGATTAAGGGCGAACAACATTGCAACAGGATGAATCCTCTCGGTGCACTGTTACCGTAGCCAAGGTTAGCGGTTGCGCCATCCTCTCAAACAGGCTAGCTTGCCAGTAATCATACGTCAGGGTATGTAGCATGTCGCAGAATGGTCTTCATTCAGCTATTTTCTTACTACGTGTGTGTTAGTATATCTCATCACATAGATTTGTAGATTCGTCCCCGCTGCGGACTAGTTACGGAGGTCGAAACCAACTGCTTTGCAACAACTGTCTGGACTTTGCGGCCCAGTCCTGGCATTCGTCAAGCACATGAAGTGAAACTAGAGTATTCCCAGCTCATTTTCTGAGCCAGATCTTCGGGTCTAGGGGTACTACCTAGGTAGTCAGCAGCTGCGCTATGCCGCAGAGGGTAGATTCTAGGAGTATACTACGGACCAAAATGGTTGCATAGCAGCCTGGCCAGACCTTCAGTATAAAAGGCAGATCTCTCTACGGGACAGCTTCAGATAATAATTCATATCGCTCAGCTTACTCCAGACTGTGATCCTCGAGCTTTGAAAGGCCCAAAGATGTCCACTACTGTTGTTATCGGTGCCTCGCGCGGGATCGGGGTACGCACGCTTCACATCAAGCTTTCCTTGTCTTCAAAGTAAAATGAGCAGTGGCTAACATTTGCTAACTAGTACCAACTCATCCAAAGTCTTGCTGCTGAAGGGGATATCGTAATTGCAACTGCACGCAATGTTGCAGACCTTGAGAACAAAGTGAAAGCCAACAAGATTTCAAACACATATGTGGTTCAAGCAGATCTTGTATCCTACGACTCGTTGAAAGCTGCGGCCGAAGCCACCTCCTCCCTTGTCGGTGGCCAAATCGACCACTTGCTCATCAACGGCGCCTATCTCTCTTTGACAGGTGGCATGAATCCCACTGATTTCGCCGACAAGCCCGAACTCTTCCTCGAGGAGCTAAGAAAGAGCGACGAGGCCAACATTGCAGGACCACTTTTCGCCATCAATGCCTTTCTTCCGTTGCTCCGCAAAGGCGCAAAAAAACGGGTTACATACATCTCCTCTAGCGTTGCCGATGTGCCTGAGACCATTGCGGCACGCATATCGAATTCAGTGCCCTACTCTTCCAGCAAGGCGGGAGGAAATATTGTCATTGCCAAGTTCGCTGCTGAATTGGTGGACGAAGGGTTCACCTTCCTGAGTATTGCGCCAGGCGCAACGGCAACGGACACGTTAATGAACGCGGCCGCTAGCAGTGAGTCCCTGCTTTCGTGTGTCACTTCGCGGCTACTTTGAGCTATATGTCCTCGATACTCTTTGTGATAGTTCTAATCAGAGCCTCTAGTGAATGAGTCGGAGACCCAAAGCTTGCAGGGCATGTTTGGAAGGTTGATGCAGAAGTATCCGGGATGGAAGGGACCTATTCCCCCTGAGGAGAGTGTAAAGAGAGTTTTGCAGGTCGTGAAGAACTCAAAGGTCGAGCATAGTGGCCAATTCCTCAGCTACTGGGGCAATACCATGGATTGCATGTAGAGCGCCACAACGCTCGAAATAGCTAGTGACAAAATGACATTGGGATGATTATCGAAAGAAGATGTTTGAGTGAAAGGAATGTCAAGAACAGAAATATATTCCCTATTGTGAATAAAGGCCTAGTTTGTTTCAGGGCTGTCCTGCATTGAAAATGGTGATCGATGTGATGGACGGTTATGCAGCTAGTCGATTTTATATTTTGGAGGATCGAATGCATGGATCGTTCTCTTAATTCAAACCATGGCATTTCTATAAGTATCTCTCTTGCTTCATTCTATGAAGTGTTCTCTGCAATAAAGGGTCCTTTACATGAGGCGCCAGGGCTCTGGTGCAAGAGGACAATGCTCTCTACTCATTTGGTGCTGAGCTATAATCCTCGAATTTCCACACCTGTAACTGACCTCCTACTTTTCTTGTCACTGGGGCTTGATAGACGCTTGAAGGGGTGAGACAATGTGAGGCAAAGCAAATATTTGAGGAAATCACAACTGTAAGCAAGGAAGCATTCTTGAAAGAGAATCCTTGAGGCTAGAGAGAGCGATCTGTATGCAAAGTAGAGTCTGGTTAAACTTGGGAAGAACAAGCAGAGAGCTCGAAGAAGCCAAAGGCAGTAGCCTACTTATATTGGGTATGGCTGACCTTGTCAGCTCTCAGTGAAGGAGAGTTCAAGTGAAACAGCTTCGAAGTGAAGGGATCAGTAGGTTCAGGCAGTGAGCCAAAACGTAGTAAGACCAGAGGTTCGAAATATAGTGACACCGATGTCTGTGATAACCCTGACAGTACCCTATACCGCTGATAGTTTTGCCAGCAAGCCCTGGAGCTATGACCCAAGTTCTATATCGTCGGTTCATGCAAACACTGTGTTGTCGTCCGGACCTTTCACGATCTCCTCTTGCAGTTGTCTGAACGTCTTTTCCAATTCTGTCTCCATACAAGGTATCCGTTTGAATAATAGGAGGTCCAGCCACACAACGAATGATTCTTCTTTCTTGTCGTTCATCAACTATAAGCCCAAAACATACGCTTGGCTAATTTGCCAAACTCATAACAATCCAGTCCACATGTCCCCGTCGATCCCTGTGAATATTTCAGCTCATAGGTAACATTCTACCAGTTGTCTGTAAATGTTAAGTCTTGTTGTTTGCGACGGCTTTTGTCGGTGCAATCAGCTCCTGCGGCGTCCACTCTCGCCAATCACTCGCTTGCCTTGTATACTTGAAAGCCTAGATCGACCACTTTCTTGACATCCAGAGTCTCAGAACATTTCGGAAGGGTAATGTCGTACCAAAAAGTATAGCACATGTGCTCTTATTTGTACCAGGCAAACATAGAGTTGACAAACTCGGACAGCTCTGCGCTACTGTCGTTATCGATGGAACAGGTCAGGGTCCAATCGAACTGCAGCAGGCAATGCGTATACTGTACCCACGTATGTTTCCCTGCTTTATCCGATGAAGTACTGGTAGCACTGCCACCACAAGCCGAAGTGGTACTCCCAACAGGTCCTTGAGAGCCTTATGTTGCTTAACCTGTTATAATGCGCCGAAAGGTCGCATATATGGGGATTCAATAGTTTTTCCCAGCCACAAAGTCAAGGCGGACACTCACATTACATGCGCCAAAGTTTGCAGCTTCAGCCTTAGATGTTGCGAGCTTCATAAGGCTGCAGCATGTGAACCACGTGCATCTCCACTAGTTCGAACTTTCGGAGAGCCTCCGAAAATAGCGTCGATATCATCCCCAATCCAGATGCGCTAAATGGATCGCAACAAATCAGGGACTGCACGAGACGGGCCATTTCCAAATGGAGAAATACGACAAGCCATGTGAACAGGGGAAACATGGGTCAGTCCAAGTGGCTCGCTTGCCAGCACCATAACAATCGTATTCTGAGCACATCTCATTGTGCTGATAACCAAGCACGAGTTCAGACTTTGACCCCCCATCGTTATGATTTCTCTCAGTCTACACGAATAACCCGCCTTTACTAGAGCTTGCCTTATATTGCGGCCAAGAAATGCCGCCGCGATGAGGCTTAAGCCTGCGGCGTGTTGCCTGTGCCCTGTACGGAAAGGCGTCACCCACTGGAGCTTCCGCTATGAATCAAGCGATATTACAGCTGAAGGTAGTGCCAGCTATGCACCCATGGAGTGTAGGTCTTTCGAACCACAGCGCACTACTCTGCCAACCTCATTTGGCTAGGAATTAAGTTTGTACGCCTCGTTTAAGACTCGTCTGGCGTTTAGCTGGAGTATGCCACGGCTAGAGAAGCTTTCAACGATTGACATGAATGCATAAGAAGTACCCGAGCTCGTTCAACTCAAACAGTTCAGGCAGCAAAACCCAAGCAGACCACTCATTTCGTCATGCGAGGGTCTATTGTCATCGCCCTCGCCGGGCTGACCAGTACAGTCTCTGCACAGTCAATCAATCTTGATTACGTCAATTCACTTCCGGATCCGACATACACCATTATTCCCGACCAGCGAGCTCAGACTGTCACCTACAATCAAGCTACCGCCATTGCATCGGTCGTGACAGAAGTTCTGCAGTCTCCTGTTCCCGATCCTGGAGAAGGCTCGCTTCAAGCACGTGAGCTTGCCGTCGAGAAACGTGGACAGCCATGCGAGAACCTGAACAATAATCCAAACAGCTACAATGCAGTACTTGACCCAGCCGAGAAGTTCCTCGAAGATACACGCTTGGCTGATCAAGCTCTGTCTGCCCAAACGCCTTCTGGGTATACACGGGTTTATCAGAATCTGAAAAAGGCTGCCCAAGCTAATGGGTACATGGGGTGAGTCCTGTTGGCATATTCTTACTTTCTCGACTAAACATAGCAGATACACAATCATGACTAGCTATAACGTCCAGGAATGCGCTAATATATGTACGCGTACCTTGGGCTGTCAAGGCTTCAATACCTACTTTGAGCGAAGTCCTAGCCAGGTACCTGCTCCAGCGTGCCAAGACCCACCCGGTGCAGCCAATCCTTTCTGTGTTCTTTGGGGTGGGCCCGTGTCTGAAGGCAACGCGCGGAACGAAGGGCAGTGGCGTGAGCGGTATCATGTTGTCATTGCGTAAGTCCAGCTCCATGATAGCGAGTTGAATCATTCTCATGACCCTGCAGCGCATCAAACGGGTACGTTTTGACTTCATCTCTCAACCCGCTCTCAAGCAAAGCCATCAACGCTCCTCTTGACTGCAACAACGATGATTCGTACATGGGAATGAGATTGTTGACCGACAATGCTCCCTTCGACCCGCAGCGCTGTGCTGCCATTTGCGATGCTACTTCCCAGTATAACATCGAACACCCAGGCGAGGATGCCTCCAAGCCGCCTCGACTTTGCAAGTTCTACAACACTTACATCCTCAATAAAAACTATATCTCTCAAGGTCAGGCCTGTTCCATGTACACTCAGTACTGGGAACCGTCAGTGTACGCCACGAATGATGGCCAGTGGGATGGTCAGGGCAACCGTTACACTATCTCATCTAGCGTGTTCTTCCACAACACTACTGACGTAGTCACTCCTGTCTGCCCTGCAGACATCACCAGGCTACAGGGAGATGCCAATGCTGGCACCTTTTGCACGTCATACAACTCCTACGTTGCACCATCGCCTACGACAGTCACGACCTTCACAGGCACCACCACGGTCAACGGCTGCGGTCCTACCAACCGTGCCAAGCGTGATGGAGACTCTGGTGCCGTCGTACATGGTGTGGTGGCAGTTTACCCTTCCAAGGTGGCCGACCCTAATGTCACGGGAACTGTGCCAGCCTTGGTCACAGTCAGCGCCGAAAGACTCTCAGACGCTAGTGCTATTGCGTCTGCGACAGCGGCAGCTCTCTCTCAACTAGGTGGTGATGCGGTAGAGCCATCTACACCTGATGCTGCCCTCACGACAAGCACTGCTGGTACAATCACACCGCAGACCGCGTCTGCCGTCGTGACGAAACGCGCAATTGCAACGCCCGCCATCTTCGCCCGCAGAGACCCTCGTCAGATTTCCAGCGCATGCTCTCGCGTTATCGGCACCGGCACACGCACAGTCACTGTACAGGCACAAGCCACCGAGACGGCAGCAAATCTCATCGCCGGTTCCTTCAGCTCAGCCCCTTCGGACCTTGACGACTGGTACTTTGCGGTTTCACTGCCATTCCAGATCTGCATCTACTCAACATGCAGCACCACCGCCAACCCATCCACAAACGGGCTGATCACTCTTGGTAACTACGGGAGCGAGATTTACAACAACGAGGTATTCCCCTTCCCGTCATACATATTCCAGAGCAACGCGGTGCTCGCCGTGTTCTGGGACGACCTGCACATTCACAGAGGGCAGCAGCATTACATGTCGTACAGACTCTGCGGCGAGCAAGGTCATCGCAGCGTTACCTTTGAGTGGAGAGTCGGCCGCTATCGGGCCGCTGCAGACGGTCCTTTGTACAGGTTCTCTGCGACCTTCTACGAAGACAAGCCAAGTCTCATCAAGTTGAGATATCGCAGCACGACAGATCAGGGCATCTCGGCTTCGATCGGTATGCAAGGCTCGTACAACGGTCGACGTAAGTCTTCTCATCTCGGGGATTGTGGTTTGATGCTAATGAAAACAGAAACAAGCTACCTATACTCGCAAGACCAGGCTGTTATGCCAGATAACTACGAGCTGACCTGGGATCCTACCACCAACTTCTTTGCGCCAACGAGGACTTCCTGGTAGCACTGCAGGGCATTTCATCCCGTTTTGGCGATCATCCGACGTACTACTCAATTCGAGATCTGCCTCTGAGTGGAGCATGTGCAATATAAGATAGTTCTTAATACACTTCTACAATCTTGCGTCGCAGACGTTAGATCTAATAGCTACATGCCAGAGTTACTAACAAACAAGTTCAGCAAGTACTTGATTAGAAACTTCCTTATTTTCTTATCTACAGGCCTGACTGATTAAATGTTTAGTACTTGCTTGACATTTATTAGTAGCTGCCTGTTAAGGCGTAGCTATTAGTTATAAGCTTAAGCGTTTAGGTCTCCCAAAGGCTACCTCCTTTTTACCCCCTTTTTACCTCTTTTTGCTGAAGCTTGCTTATCTACTTAATAGGGTAGTAATCTAAACAAGTTACCTTACTTAGTAGCTACTTTATCTCTACTTAACCTATTCACTTCCTTATTTTTAGTAGTAAGACTTAACTTGCTTGACTTAGTGGTTTACAAACAAGTTAAGCAAGTTAATTAAGTTAATTTGCTTGTTAACAACACTGCAATATGCTATCTAACACGTTTGGAAATGAAGCTCCACTGCTGTGTACAAGCACCCCTTAAGACTGGTGATGTTTTATGCTTGCCAGAATCCGAATACCGAATTGCGAACTCTCAAAGGAGTGTTCTGCCAGAACTTCCAGACATCCATCCGCCACGCCATCGCTTACTTGCCGTGAAGAGCCGATATGACTCGAAAAGCTAGAAATAAGTGTGCTATGTGCGGTATGTCCCATCGCCTAACCTTGACCTCATCACACCCGTGTAAAGCCCATCCCGCTATAGACCAGCCAGATTCGTGAGTTCAGCAGTTCATGTCTCTTATTGCAGACTGGTCCAGGACTAACTTCGTGAAGCTGGGCCCGCTGCGGCAAAAATGGCCATGTGAGGAGCGCTCCGAACGGCCCATCCTCCAAAATAGTAGGTGGTAGCTGAAGTCCAGTCTAGATCCGTGTTCTCAGCATCCCCTCCATCTGCTGAACCTGCCGCCTTGATCTGGCCCAACTCCCAGCGCTTCCCTCCTCGCCCGGACTTCTTGTATATGCATCTCCCTCATTGCAGCCGAACATCGCCACCAGAAGCGTGTGCGCAGTTCCTCTCGCAAGGCCAGCCTCGGAGGGACATACCCCGTTTCTTCCATGCGTTGCAGTGAGACATGATTCCCGAACCGCTGGTCGAGCACAGCACCTGCGATCCATGGACGTCCGCCTCGTCATCTCCGACAGAAAACCCCGGGCTTCTTGCAACGTAGCCAGCGTTCCGCTGTACAGCAGTTTGATGACATCAGGTCGAAGTCGGCAATCAACAACCATCGACTTCTTAGTCACACCGACCGAAAGTCTTCACATGGTGTCGACTGCTGTCAATGCAGTCCTAGACTTGCATCTGTCCAATAGTGATGCTGCACACGACGGTCAAGGGTGTGTTGCTGGTCACTGCCGGCACCGCGCGAGACAAAGACGCAGAAACGCTGTCGATGTCCATGTTGGAGGCTCTGGTACCCGGCCCTCTTCAAGTCGAGGGTACCGGGACTAGACGCCATTGTAACCATTTTTTTCATGTCGGCAGCAACGAGGGCACATGTTCACGTGGGTATGTGGCGGTGCTGGGAAGACAGGGGCTGGTTTGTTGATGTCCAGCTAACGTATTCGTGAAAGACGGGAAAAAGGACAAGTGCATCAGAGCTCATGGGTGTTTAGGGGAACCGGTGGTTGAAGACCACGCTATGAATAATTGTTGGTGGGGGAGAACAAGATTTGTATGCTGGAGCTTGTTATTGCTTGCACCCACCCACGAACCAGCTCGCTGCATTTCAACCCACCGACTATTATACATCTATTTAAATCCTCGAGGACCCGATGTTGTAAAAAGCAGATGATCTGCCCAGACCCGCCTCACTCATTCTATCAAGCACGCCAACTACACATACACACACTCTGCACCCCCTTTACCACAAGCCAAGCACAGCCCCCCATCCGAACCTCACGACCATTTCCCCTTCTTATTTTTCCTAAGCAGCAAGAGAACTACCTACACTTTCTCTATTCTTTTATCCTACACAGATACAGCTAGCGCTTGTACAACTACTGCTCTAGCAGCAGTCTACTGTATCGTCTACATACCGAGTTACCTACCTGCCTACCTATCGGCATTCCAAACCCCTACAACTCTCTACTGCCTTACCCCTTAACCTAGCAAAAACTCTACAGATGCGTAGATGCCTCTCCACAATTCCGGCGAGTTCAGAACACCACGCCCTACCAGCCACGAGGGCCCAGGCTAAGCTAACAACACGCACTTATTCCGGCCAAGAGCTCGCTCGCTCGCTACATCAGAGCAAGCAAGTCGTAATACCCCCCCCCCCCCTTTTTTTTTTAGCTTGTTTACCGCGCCGCAGTAGCTAGGACTGCAGTTTAATGTAGAAGTCTAACATCTTTACACCTTTAGAATAAGTAGAGAGGTAAAGGTATAACGCGCAGAACTCTATACCTATAGAATAGAAGTAAGATACTCCCCTCTCTTTCTTGCGTAGGGTTGCTAGCGCGTATACAAAACACTAATATTACTATTACTCTTACTTCTAACAACACAGCACAGCACAGCACAGCACAGCACAGCACAGCACATTACCAACACATAAGAGCAATTCACCCCCGTCTACCACCAAGAAGCACCAAGATTCTTTATATTCAAGATTTCTAACACTCAAGAGAGATAGGTAGGGTAGGGAGGGGTGGTAATACATGGATATATCTAGATACATTTGTGTCTTTCGCTATGGATATCAAGACAGAGACGGGGAGCGTCGTTGCTATGGAAGAGGAGGGAATGGGGTGTTGGTATTTAAGTAGAGAAGGAGGAGGAGGAGGGACGCATATGCTTTTGTGCTGTGCTATGCTGTGCTTTGCTGTGCGTAACTAAGCTTGCTGGCTGGCTGGGATGTGGAATGCCGGCACGCCGTACGGGGCGCAAAAAGGATGAATGCCGTGGCAGTGTCGATTAAAAGTCAATGGCAATGACGACCGTCTCCAACGAACATCAGGCCAGGGACGCGCGATATCCAGGCGCGAGACCCGTTCCTCGACGAGCGTGCGAGTGCAAGATGAGATTCCGTGGTCTGCCCGCAGAATTGTAATCGCACCTCGCCGCGTCACGTCGCGACGACCTCGACCCAGCCGTCGCGGTTGCGCACCTCGGCCCTCCCGTCGGCAGCCGTGAGCTCCTTGGCCATGCTCTCCTTTGCGTTGCGCCGGCGGGCGCGCTCGCGCACGCTGCGCTCCTCCTTGTCGCACTCGCGGATGGCCTCGACGACCTCGAGCTCCTCGAAGCGGGCGTCCTGCAGGTTGAGCTTCTGCCACTGGGGGTGCTTGGTGCAGCGCTTCTTCAGACAGACCGACTCGCTGAGCTCGGCGGCCGACGCGCCGTTGGAGGTGGTGCCGTCGGCGGGGTCGTCGACCGCGGCCAGCTGCTCGGGCGTGGGCGAGAGGGTGGAAAACTGGAAGGCGGCGCGGCCGTGGCGGCCCCCCCGCCAGAGGAGGAACTCTGCGTCGGACCAGCTGAGGCGGGCGTCGTAGCCGCAAAACTCCTTGAGCTTCACCTTCTCGCGGTCGGCGACACGGGTGGCCTGCTCCTTGGCCATGGAGACAAACTTCTCGCGGTCCTTGAGGACCTGCAGGCGGTCGTTGAGCTGGCTCTTCTCGTTGTGCAGGGCGGTGAGGCGCTCGGTCTCGGCGGCGGTGAGGGCGACGTCGTCGGGGTTGGTGGGGAAGTTGGGCCGCGTGGGCGAGGCGGTGTGCGGGGGGGAGAGGACGCCGGAGCCGAGATTGCGGAAGGCCTGGATGTTGGGGGAGGCGTCGACGAGGGCCTTGAGGTCTTTGGCGCGCAGGACGCCGCCCAGCGGGGTGGGCTCGTCGTCGTCGTCGTGGTCGTCGTCGCGGTCGCGGGGTGGGTCGTCGGGGCGGACGACCTTTTTCTTCTTCTTGGGCTTGTCCTTTGTGCCGTTTGCGCGGTTTGCGCCGGCTGTGCGCTGCAGCTGCTCGTGCATGAAGAGGACGCCGCAGTCGTCGGAGCAGTATTTGCTGCCGTGTTCTTTGACGACGCGGGCGGGCCGCCGACAGCCGTCGCGGCGGCACATGGGCTTCCAGGTGGTGTGGCCCTTGCCGGCCTCCTCGCACAGCGGGCAGATGAACTTGTCGACGAGGCGCTCGTCGGCCTGCTTCATGTTGACGCAGTCGCCGTGGAACCAGTCGTCGCAGCCGCCGTCGCAGCCAATCATCCACTTGTGGTTGTCGGGCTTCTTGCAGATGCAGTAGAGGTTGTGGTCTTCGGACGAGTCGCCGTCGTCATCGTCGTCGTCGTGGTGGTGGTGGTGGTGGCCGTAGGCGGCGGCGTCGTCGGGCGCGGGCGAGGACTGCAGTGCGGGCGTGCCGGCCTGCGAGCCCTTCTTGGTGCCCCTGCTGGCGGCGGCGCGTGATGTCGGGGTGACGGAGCGCGGGATTGTGTTGTTGTTGTCGTCGTCGTCCATCTTGCGCTTCTTGTTGGAGGGCTTGGTCGTCTTGGCGGTGCCCTTTTTCTTGAGGGCATTGCTCGACGAGGGCGCGGGGCGCTTCTTGGAGGCGGCGGCGGGTGTGGGTGCGGAGGCGGGCGCAGACGCGGGCTTGGGCTCGCCGGCGGAGGTGACGCTGTCGGCGACGCTGGCGGTGCGTTTGGCGCGCAGGCCCAGGTCGCTGGCTTTGGCGGCCTCGATGGCCTTGAGCGTATCGGCGTCGAGGGCGTGGCTGGGCTGGCGGTCGGCGGGCTCGTCCTTGACGGCGGGCTCCTCTTTGACGGCGGGCTCATGCTCGACGACGGGCTCAACGGGCTCAACGGGCGAGGGGCGGCGCTGGATGGGCGCGAGGACGGGGGCGGGCGAGGTGACGAGCGACTGGCGGCGGCGCTGCTCCTCGGGCGAGCTGGCGGCGTGGTGGTAGTGGTCGAGGGTGGGCGAGTGGACGGCCGGGGGGTCGGCAGGCGGCGAGGGCTCGACGGGCGCGTGGGCGGGGGCGCTGGCGGGGGCACTGGCCGGGGCAGAGGCAGAGGCAGAGGCAGCGAGACTGGCAGCAACACTGGCAGAGGCCGTGGGCGAGGGCAGCTCGCGCGAGACGTACTGCTGCCCGCTGCCCAGCGTCGCCAGCGCGGTGAGGGCGTCGGCAGCCTCGAATGTGGTCGTGGGCGGCGAGGTGCCGTGGGCCGGCTGGGACGCGCTCCCGCCGGCTGCGTGGTTGAGGAGGGCGTTGATGCTGCTCATGGTCGGCTCGGGGCAGGGCGCGGGTCTGGTGGAGGCGGTCGTGGTGGTGTCGTCGCTCAATCAGAGGCGGGCGGGCAGGTGCATGGCGGCGTGCGCGCAGACTGAGAGAGCGGGAGGAGGAGGAGGAGAAAGAAAGAGAGAGAGTCGGTGAGACGAGACGCAGACTGGCGACGACGGGCGGGCGGCGGGCTGGGGAGGAGAAAATGCGCGCGGCCGCTCGCTGGCTGGCTTCGTCTACTTGGCGCTACCGCATGCTCGCTGCGCTATGCGCTATGCACCATCATGCAACAAGGACCATGCACCTCGAGCAGCAGCGGCGGCGGCAGCACCACGCAACACGCAGGACGCACCACGCACGACGAGGGGCGGCCATGGGCGTCTCTGGCAGCGGGTGTGGGTGAGCAGAGACGCCCGTTGCTGGTATGCGGGCATGCGGCGTGCGGCGTGCTGGCAGAGGCGCCGACTCGAGCTGTCGCCCGCTGCCCTCGACCATGGCCGTGGTTGAGCGATGATGCAACCCGCAACGCCGCCGAGCCGCCTCCCCTCGCTCGCTGCCTCAGGCGTCTCTGGCCACGGTGCACATGATGTATGGTACTATGTAGACATGATTGTACGATAGACATTGATGGACATTATACAGATGACCATGGAAGCAGCTCATTATTGTTGTCTCTGCTCGCACTAGCTACTGCTGCTGCTGTCACTCTCACTCTTCGTCTGCATCGCCGTCTGCCCGCCCTCTCTTGCGCCCTCGTCCAGCTGGCGGCGCCTCGCCGGCCGGCCCACCACCGCCGCCGCCGCCGCCGCCGCCCGCCGCACCAGCCACGTCGAGGGTGCGCCTAATCTTCAGCTCCAGCTCCTCTCCCGCCTCGTCGTCGCCGTAGACGGTCCTGACGAGGTCGGCAAACCCCTCGCGCCCCACCTCGACCTTGCCGCGCGGGCCCACAATGTAGTCGACCGTCTCGTCGCCGTTGACCGACTCCCGGACCTTGACCACGTACCCGTCCTTGACCATGAGCGCCAGCGTCTTGTCCGTCGTGTCCACGGGCGTCGTCTGGTTGGCGTTCATCCGCCGCAGCGCCCGCTCCAGCTTGTTCTCCCCCAGCCGCCCGCCTGCCATGAGCACGAGCGCAATTACCATGCTGTAGAGGCCGACGTAGGCGGCAGCCGCGTCCTCTTCGGCGCGCCCTGCAGGCCGCGACGGCCCCACGACCTCGGCGTCGCGATACTGCGCGGGCACAACCGTCTGCAGCACCCACATGTTGCTGGTCTTGGCCTGCGCGTCCAACCCGGCGGCCGCTGCTTGGTGTCAGTCGTTTATACGGCTGACGTACAGGGCAGACACCAGACATACCGCGCTTCTGCCGTGCCGTCACCTTGTCGCCCCTGGGCAGCTCGGCCATGGCCATGCCAAAGACGTCCATGAGCTCGCTGTTGGCCTGCTCGAACACGGCCCTGAACAGCCGCGCGTGCGACCCGAGCACTGCGCCATCAGTATAGCTGTAGCTGGGCGTCCTGTCCTGTTCTCTCACCTCGCTCGTTGACGTCCTGCCGCTTGATGGGCTTGCGGGCAAACTCGCAGGCCAGTGCATAGCGCACCAGGCCTTTTGCCAGCTGCTCGACGCTGCTGCTCCCGCTGCCCTGTGTCTCCTCTAGTATATCCACGTCGCCGTCGCCGTCGCCGTCGTCGTCGTCGCTGGGTGTTGCCGCCTGGCGCCTCGGCTGCGTCTGCGTCGGCGGCGCGGGGACTGCGCGGTCGACAGCCTGCGGGCATCAGCACCTACACTGGCAGTGCTGCAAGTGATGCATGCTTACCACGGTCCTCCTGCTGATTCGTGGCGCCATGGCTGGTGTGGGTGTGGGTGTGGGCGACCAGAGCACCGCCGCGGGTCCCTCCACGGCCCCGTCGCGTAGGGCTGAGGCGGGCGCGACTCGACGCGTTCGTGCCGAGAGCGAGCTTGGCAGACGACATCATGGCCGCCGCTCACTCCACACTGCGCTTGAGCCTCGGACGCCCGCCCCAACGTCAACACACCGACGCCCCCACCAGCACCAGCACCAGCACCAACACCCACTGAATGCGCCCGCCATGATCCCCGCACGCCTCGCCGCCCGACGGCCCCTCTACCAATGCCTCCACGCCCCCGCCCGCGCCCGCAACGCCTCGCACCAGGCCCGCCACGATGTCGACGCCGTCCTGCGCCAGGCCCAGGGCCGTCCCTTGCCCGGGCGCGGGCTGAAGCCGGAGCTCGACACCGTCTCGACGCACCGCGCAAACGCCATGGAGATTGCCCGCCTCAAGAAGCGGCGCAACTGGCTCGCACTCGGCGCCGCCCTGTCCATGATCGCCCCCATCTTCCTGGTGAAGCTCTGGGACCTGCCGGACAAGGACAGCGACAAGGACAGCGACAAGGGCAACGACGAGTACAACAACAACACCAACAGCAACAACAACAACAACAGAGGCGTCGTCGACATGCTCATGGGCCCGCCCACCAAAACAGACAGCCCGCGCAAGGCCGCCGACGAGTTCCAAGGCAAGCGCGTCGTCATCGCCGCCGGCGACAAGGTCATCGCCGCCCCCCTCGACGCAGAGAACCCCCAGGCCTCGGACGCCGACGCCATCGAGCTCGTCGAGACCGGCTCCTCGTACGTGCCCTACTTCCCGCGCACCATCACCATCCCCAACACCTCGGCCGTCGGCCCCGAAGCCGCCCCCTCGGCCTCGACCTACCAGCTGCTCGGCCTGGGCATCCGCAAGGTCTCCTTCCTGCGCGTCCAGGTCTACGTCGTCGGCCTGTACGTCAAGACGGCCGACCTCTCCGCCCTGCAGAACCACCTCATCAACACGGTCAACCCCTCGGCCTCGGCCCTCATCCCCGGCGAAAAGGACGACCTCCGCGCCGCCCTCGTCGACCCGGACCGCAGCACCCGCGTCTGGGAGGCCATCCTGGCCGCCTCAGGCCCGGCCGCCGTCGACATGGCCTTCCGCGTCGTCCCCTGCCGCGGCACCGACTTCAAGCACCTGCAGGACGGCTGGATGCGCGGCATCGCCTCGCGCACCGACGAGGTCCGCCGCAAGCAAGCCGACCTCCTCCGCCAGCAGGCCGCCGAGTCCAAGACGCTCGCCCTCCCCGCCCCCGTCGACGACGGCGAGTTCGCAGACGCCTCCTTCGGCCTCGCCATGAAGGACTTCAAGGCCCTCTTCACCGGCAAAGGCAAAGCCCCCAAGGGCAGCGTCATCCTGCTCACCCGCGACAAGGCGGGCGTGTTGGAGGCCCTGTACCAGCCCGTCGTCCACAAGGACGGCAAGGACCACATGGCCCCGCCCACGTCGCTGGGCCGCGTCGCCGACCCCCGCGTCAGCCGCCTCGTCTGGCTGCTCTACCTCGCCGGCCACAACGTCAGCTCCGAGCACGCCCGCGCCAGCATCGTCGACGGCTGCATTGCCATCACCGAGCGTCCCGTCGGCACCGTCGAGGGCATGGTCCAGTGAGCGCCTAGCGTGTTTGTATATATATCTAGTTGTAGTTGTAGTTGTACCACAAACCACAAACTGCCCTCCCCACACTTCTCTCTTATCTAGGTGTTGTTGTGTTGTTGAAACCCCCACGCGACCCCCTCTTAACACGGTCCTATCTCTGTCTGGCTGCCTCTCTTCCTTTCCGTGCAGACGTGCGTATATTACAAGAGCAGCGTGTACACTCTTCACCATGCAGGAAGAGTAGCGAGTAACCATATCTTCAGTAGTTTTTAGTCTTTGGGGTGGGTTTTTTTTTACGCTGCCGCAAGGTAGCATGATATCTATCACGCTTCCTTGACCCGGGTTTAGCTAGGTAGATATACTCTTATGTCTGCAGTTTATTAAGATTTATAGGGCAGAGAGAGAGAGAGAGAGAGAGGATGTAATATAATGCAATGCGCGTAGTCTAAGTCTGTTACAGATACTCTCTTACTATCAGAGTAGAGGTATCACTGTCAGACCACAGCTCCAGCCACTGCGGCAAGGCAAGCCTAAAGGTATCACGACTCGCTCTAATAGCAAGCCCTTAGCTAGAACAGTACTTATTACCAGCCTGCGGAGCAATCCTAGCTCGTAGGGCCTAACATTACCCCCCCTCTGTGGGTGACCAGTCTCTAGGGCACTAAGTGCTAGACCTTCTAGCAGCTCTCAGCACTAATCAGGCTACACTGGCTTAAACAGACGTGCCTTAGCCTGCTTACGCTCACGTGAGTTAGGCTGGCTCAGCTAAACCCTGGACCCGTCCCGCGTGGCAGCTCAGAGGCAACAGTATGTCTCTACCTATCCTACCAGGGATCGAACGCGCGCACACCCAGGATCAGAGCGAGTTGATTGTTAGGCCGGAGCTCCAGCCACTGCAGCAAGGCAAGCCAAAAAGGTATCACGACTCGCTCTGATAGCGAGCCCTCAGCCGGAGCAGTGGTTATCGTTAGCCTGAGCGAGCTTAAGGCCTGATAATAGATAGCGTATATAGAATGTTAAGGATCTTTTCTCGATATCTTCTCTCTGTCTTTTCTCTATAAGCTTATATGTACCTAGTAGGCTACTTGTTAACTGTATAGCTAAAGTCCTGGCCTAAGAAATGCTGTGCTTTTTGTCTCGCAACTAAGAAAATTATAGACGCCTGTCTAACAGCGATTCTTGCACTCCTACACACCTTTTACCCCCTAGAAAACACTGCCTTGCTATAACTCTTTTTAAGCCTCTCTTTAATATACTTATATATAGTATGCATGTAAATTAAGCAACAAAAGAAGATTCTATCTGTACTGCAATTTAGTAAGACTTTCTTTATACCTGTATACTACCTGCCTTATATCACAAGTCTCTTCTCTCGCCTGGAAAAAAGGGAAGAAGCCTCTACTAAATCTTACTAAACAAACCAACCTCTGATTTCCTACCTTTCTAAGAACTTAGTATATGTCCCTTTATAATTACTGCACTCTACACCCCCTTACTCTATAAAACCACTATAAACTACAGGATTTCATACCTAGATCTATACCTACTAACCACCTCCTTACAGCACCGCACTACTACCTATCTCGCACAAGACCAGATAGACTAATCACCTCTAAGCGCAGCTATGCGAATCAACTTCCTACCTACTATTACCTCCCTCCTCTTTTTTACTCCTCCCCCTCCTGCTCCTCTTGCTACATCCCCCCCTCCTCTCCCCTAGCATCTCTATACCCAACCCCTGCCTCACACCCTAGCTAACCAAGCATTCCAGCTTGTCGTCCTGCTATCCGCAACCAAACACACCTACGCAGAACATATAGGTAGATCTATACACACACTTTTACACTAACTATCCTATCCTATACCTTTCTTTACGCAGCAGATAGATAAAAGCAGGATAGTACAACGCTGTAGATACGATACTACTACTACTATTGTAATAACCTCCTAAAAAACTGTGGCTGTGATTTGCTGCTGGAGCGCGCGAGTATGGCGTTTGGCGCGGCCTCGCTGTGTCGTGTTGGGGACTGACTACCGACTACCATCTACCAACCACCACTGCGCGACGGGGGGGTCACAGAAAGCCGGTGCGGAGCGGAGGAGAGGGGAAAAGGTGGGTTGTCGTGGACAGATCCGTTTGTCTCTGTGAGGATGGATGGGGTATCGACTACTTACAGGAAAAAGTAACCGGGCGGGAGAGGGGGGTGGCTAACAGGAGATCTCCAAAAAAAAAAAGACAACAACACAAAAGGCAAAGAAACAAAATGGCACGGGTCTTTTTTGCTTTTTGGGAGCCGCAGATGGCACGCAAAGTACGCTGATTCGGCTATCTACAACTTTACTTTACTTTACTTTACTTCACTACTTTACTCGTACAAATGGATTGCCGGCGCGGGAGCCGGTCTATACACGCGCAAATGCTCGTATGCTCCGAAGAAGGCCTGACAGTGGAGAGTGGGGAAACCGAAGACGCCGTGGTGTGGTGGTGGTGGTGGTGGCTCCCCTCGTGCCGCGCGCGTGGTATGTTCAGATTCCAATAAAAAGGAGGAAAAAAAGAGTTCAAGACTATTCTGTACAGACCACCGCTGCCTCAGACGTGGTGTCGCGGCTGCTCGAGCGCGGTGAAGGTGGCGGGCGCGGGCGGGACGAGCGGGCCCTTGGTGCCTGTGTCGCCCTTTGGCTCCATCAGGCCCGGGGCCTTGCCGAACTCGCCGGAAAAGTACTTGTGGAAGTCCTGGGGGTCTTCAAAGGGCCGCTCGCCCAGCAGCCGGATCATGTCTTCGCGGCCCAGCATCTCCTTCTTCAGCAGCTCCTCGGCCACAAGCCCGACCTCGACCTTCTTCTCCTCGAGCAGGTCGCGGCACTGCTTGTACGCCTCGTCGACGATGCGCTTCACCTCCGAGTCGATGTTCTTGGCCGTCTCCTCGGAGAAGGGCTTCTGGAACTGGCTCTGCTGGTTGTCGTCGTCGAAGTAGATGTAGCCGATTTTCTTGGTCATGCCCCACTTGGTCACCATGGCCGTGGCCATCTGCGTGACCTTGCGGAAGTCGTCGGACGCGCCCGAGGTGACAGTGTCGAAGTGCAGTTCCTCTGAGACACGACCGCCGAGCGTCATCGCCATGCGGTCCATCAGCTGGTGCACGTTCATCAGGTAGGTGTCGCCGGCGGGGAGGTACTGGGCGTAGCCGAGGGCGCCCTGGCCGCGGGGGATGATGGAGACCTTGAGGAGGGGGTCGGCGTATTTGAAGTACCAGCCGCAGATTGCGTGGCCGGCCTCGTGGTAGGCGACCGTCTTCTTCTCTTCGGGCTTGAGGACGAGGGACTTCTTCTCGAGACCGCCGATGACGCGCTCGATGGCCTGCTCGAAGTGGACCATGGCTACGGTTTCTGCCGAGTGGCGGGCAGCTAGGTATTGTTAGCAGTGCACTTGCGAGGGGGGTGAGTAGACATACCAATCAAGGCGGCTTCGTTGACACAGTTGGCAATGTCCGCACCAGAGAACCCAGGCGTCAGAGCTGCCAACCTGCCCTTGAGAAATTCAATATCCTCCTTGGTGATGATCTTCTTCAGATGCACGCCAAAGATCTGGCCACGACCCTCCATGGTCGGACGATCGATGTTGATGTGTCTGTCGAAGCGACCAGGACGCATGAGGGCCTTGTCGAGAACATCGGGTCGGTTAGTACCAGCCAGGACGACGACCTGCTCGGTCGTGTTGAAGCCGTCCATCTCGGTCAGGATCTGGTTGAGTGTCGCCTCGCGCTCGTCGTTGCCGCCACCAAAGTTCTGCTTGGATCGCGACCGACCAATGGCGTCGATCTCGTCGATGAAGATGATGCACGGCGTGCTCTTGCGCGCATTGGCGAACAAGTCTCGCACACGCGACGCACCAACACCGACGAACATCTCAACAAACTCGGAGCCGCTCACGCTGAAGAAGGGCACGCCAGACTCGCCAGCGGTGGCCTTGGCAAGCAGCGTCTTACCGGTACCGGGGGGCCCAGACAGGACGGCACCACGGGGGATCTTAGCACCCAGCTTCTGGAACCGTCCGGGGTCCTTGAGGAAGGAGACAAACTCCATAATCTCCTGCTTGGCCTCGTCCATGCCTGCGACGTCGGCAAACTTGACCTTGATGTCCGTCTCGTGGTTGAACTTCTTGGCGCGGCTCTTGCCCATGCCGAAGACGCCGCCCGCGCCGCCGCCGCCGCCGCCGCCTGCTCGGCGGGTGAAGTAGAAGAGCGAGCCGAGGAGCAGGATGGTGGGGCCAAAGGACAGGAATGTGCCGAACCAGGAGATCTCGTTGGAGTAGGCGACGGGGATGCGCTCGGAGCTGGGGATGCCGAGCTCGTACTGGGCGTCGTCCATCTTGCGCTCAAAGGCCTCGACGGAGCCAATGGTGAAGTAGTAGTAGAAGTTTGAGTTGACCGAGGGCGAGTCGGGATACATGCCGGCGACGGCCTCGCGGTGCAGGTGGACCTTGGCCTTGTTGCCGTTGAGGATGACAATCTTCTCCACCAGGCCCTTGTCGAGGAAGGTGGTGCGGAACTCCTGCCAGGTGATCTCCTTTGTGTTCTCGCTGGGGATGAACATGCGGTAGGTAATCCAGGCCAAAAAGGCCGAGACGAGCAGCGTGTTGGTGTCCATGCCCATGGGGTTGGGCATGCCGCCGGGCCCGCCGGCGCCCTCCTTCTTGCCGTCCTTTTGGCTCTGCGGCCCCGGGTCGTGGGCGCCGGCCTTTTGCTGGGGCTCGTCCGTCTTGAAGTGCTGCTGCTCGGCGGCGCGGCGGGCCATTGTGGCCGTCATGCGCGAGATCTTGGCGGCGGTGGCGAGGTCGAGCTTCTCGCCGCGGGCCAGCTTGTCCATCTCCTCGCGCAGCTCGGGCGGGATGCCCGTCTGCTTGATCTCGTCCATGGCGTCCTTGACGGCCTTTTGCTGCGCCTTGGGCACGCCCATGGACACAAACGACACCAGCTGGTCGAGCATCTTCTCCTCCTCGGGCGTCAGCTTGGACGTCTTACTGGCCGGCGTGTCGGCGGGCGTGTCAGCGGGCGCGCCATCTTTGGTCTCTGCCGGCGTGTCCCTGTCGGCCGGCGTGTCCTTGTTCTCCTTCTTGGGCTCTTCGGGCCCCGTCGCAAACCGCCGGGCGCGCTGCTGGGCGTAGAGGCACTGCGGGATGGGCACTCGCCGCCGTAATGTCAGGGGCGTGCGCGGTGTGAGTGTGCTGTTGGAGCGCGAGAGGCGCGCGAGCTGGCCGGGGGTGCGGCGCAGGAGGCTCGACATGGCGGGCGGAGTGGGAGCGGAGGCCAAGGCTGCAGGCTGCAGGCGGCGGATCGGTGGGATGGTGGAAAGGGGAGCGAGGGACGGTTTCGGGGTGTCGGGGTGTCTGGCCTGCACTATCCTGCCATGCACCGTGGGAGAGGGGGGTATAGGTGGTGTTGCGGCGCGGAGTGGCGAGCGCGTGATGGCGAAGGCCTCTGTCGATAGATGACTGCCAAAGTCGTGACGCTCATGAACGGCCCAGCTTAGTCATGCTGCCGCGGCCGAGGACCAGAAGCACCGGACCCCACCTGTTGACACATCGGCGACAACCTCGCCCGTTCGCGCCGGGCCCTCACCTGCTTGCAAGCTGTAGTACACAGAACTGCAGCCAGACACGTAAAGACGATGCAAGGTAGACGCATAAATGTAGACAGAGCCCTCCCAACGCCACCATGCCACGCTCCTGCACCCCGCATCTGACCTGCAGACCAGCCGACCCAAGCCCCAACCGACTGCATGCAGTTACACGCTGTCCATGTACCGATCAAGTACCAGAGTACCAAAGTACCACAAGCCATAGACATATCCATCACAAAGACCCCAAGTGCCAGCCATTCTTCCTCCTTCCACCCAGTCCTCCTCAGCCTAGTCCAACATACATTTCCCCCCAATGAAGCTCACCACCACCACCACCCTCCTCCTTGCCCTCCTCTCTCTCCTCCACCACTCCACCCACGCCCAATCCACAAACATCACCTACCTCACGGCCCCCGCCCTCGTGACAAGAAACAACCGCACAATAATCCAGTGCTGGCGTCTGGCCTCCGCCTTCAGCACCTCTTCCACGCCCGGCACAGTCGGTGCACAGGCCGCTGTAGTGAGCAATGCCACGAATCTGGGTACGTCGCGACGTGCCTCTTTTGCTTGTTTTGACGCCGTAGACAAGAATGGAGGGCAGACAGTCAGTCGTTCTCAGGTGTCCTCATCTCTGCTCTCCAACTACTTGCAACACAACATGCCTCCCCACAATCGATTGATCGACTGACTGACTGACTGACTAACAACACAGCCTACACCCTCCTCCCGCCCCGCTTCAACGGCGGCCAACACACCGCCCCTGTCCCCCAGCTCGTGCACTTCCTCTCGGGCCTGGCGCACATCACGCTGCCCGACGACACCACGCAGGACCTCTGGCTCGTCGGTGGTGCGGGCGGTCTGCTCTTCGCTACAGACACCACTGGTGCGGGTCACATTACTACCTATCCGAGCGACCAGCTGACGGTCGGGGTTGTGGCGCCGTTTGAGGGGGGGAGGGTCCCGGCGTATGAGGTGCTGCGGGAGGGGGCGTGTGAGGGGTCGCAGACTTTTGTGTGATGGGGCGATGGGGGAGGGTCGTTTTGGTTGGGCTGGGGTGGGTGATGGGGAAGGAGAGGAGGAATGCGTGGATGAGTGGATTTGTGGATGGGTCGGTGGGATGAGTGGGATCTTGTTGTGTCTGCAATTGGAAGTAGTGAGACTTCCTTCAGTCTGTCCGGGTTCTGATTGGATCGAACGTTGACGTATGCTGGCTCGGTCGTACGATGGGTGCGATTGTCGTGACCGCCTGTCGAACCTATAATAGTTAAACACACAACTCAAGGCACTCCATAAAGTGACTGGTGACAAAACATCGAGATGAAACGAAACAGCATGACCGCAATTTTGATGTACAATCTATTCGTCGACTCGAATCAGGCCTCGTCGCACCAAGCAGCGCCCGACCATCTCTTCCAAGTATACAAATCGCACCACGCGCTTACTCCTCATCAGCAAACTCAGCGCGGCCGTGCTTGGAGTTAAGGTACTCGTTCCTGCGCGTGTCAGCCAATCCCAATCTCAACCCCCCAATCCACACTTTTCGACTACGCAAAACTCACCTCTCAATCGCCCACTGCATGGCAGCGTATCCGCCAATCAGCGGGGGGATAAAGTACAGGACCTGGTTCCGCGAGCGGCGCACAACGTTCCAGAAGCCCTTGCCGATGAAGGTCGCCATGGGGCGCTGCCTGTTGGGGCTGAGCGAGTACGTGACGACGCCCTTGCCGGGCCGGCCACCGCCCTCATAGGGGTTGCCCCAGGAGCCGATGTGCCATCTGTGTCTGGGTCAGCGAGCTGCGCAGTCGACCAATGCGGTGTGCGGTGGGTGGTGCAGGTGTGGGTGTGGGTGTGGGTGTGGGTGTGCCGTGTTTTGCGGGACTGCGCCGGGCGGAGGGGAATTGTGCGATTGCGCGCGCGCGGGCGAGACGTACGTGGCCTTGACTTTTGCGTTGGGATCGGAGCCGCCGCCTGCCATTGTGAAGTGTGTCGGAGCGGGTGGAGAGGTGCGATTGGGGTGGTGGGTGGTCGTTGAGAATCATGGCAGAAGCTCACGAGCGGACGTTGCTGTGCGCTAGGATGCAGCTTGGCGTTACTCACTCAGTTGAGCCGGCCGTGATTGGCTGCACGGCATGAGATAGTAGGTCCCATCACAGCAAGGCATTCACAACACTGCAGAGGGGGAATCTATTGATGGACTGATGGATTGAGACTGCAACTGCTGCAATGGCTGTTGCTGGACCGCAGGACCTGCCTGGTCCGGTCGCGTGCTGTCTATCTATCAGCGCCTTTCCACCCTTTCAGTATATAATCACACGGAACAGCAGCACGAAGAACACCAGAATGACTAGCACAAACGGCAGCATCATGCGCACGCTCTCCAGATTGCCCCTCTCTATGATCTGGTTGTTCGCCTCAATGTCCGCCTGGCTGCGCTGCGGGCGCTGCCCAACAGGCCACAGCTCGCCGTAGCGATTGCCCGGCGCCGACTCGTACAGCTCCCCTTCGGGCGACTTGAATGTGTACACCTGTGTGTCGGCGTCGTATCCTACACGCTGGTAGCCCTCGGGGAGGCGCGACGCGTCCTGTGGCTCGCGTTAGCAGGCCGCGTACGTAAGAAGCGCGCGGGGAGGCGTTGCAACCACCTGTGGCATGGAACTTACGTCGTCGTTGTCTCTGTACACCATTGTGGATTGTGTGGACTGGGAGGAAGTGAGTGTCAGAGGATGTCAGTCTGCAATCAGGCCAGCGGGCAATGAAACGTGGGTGAGGTGGTATGCAGCAGTCAAGAATGTGATATGTAGGTGGTTTAGGTCTGTTCGAGCCTCAGGATCAACAACAAAAGTGTGCGAGATCCACCCCGTACTTGAGCGTGGCAGTGACGCTCTGAATAGCAGCAACGTGCGCTGTTGGGGCTGAGTACCGGTACGGCCTCCCGGGCCAAGGCGCTCTGACACCTCATACGACACCAGCGATCCTGGAGGACGGCATCAACTCTGAAGCACGAAAACAATGGACGAACGTTCGCCGAATTTACAGTAGAAACGCTGCCCGGCTAATATCTGGACGTCAGCGCCTCGGTCATACACACGTAACTGCATATGTGGCGCCGCTCATCCATAGATCTATACGAGGGAGCTTTGAACAGTTGATAAAACACTGCCAAGAGACTGCATGACTGAGAGGCAGCTATTTCAGAACTGTATGACCAGGAAGTTCTGGAACTGTACAAACCAGATAGGAAACACTGCCCTCATCAGCTGTTCTGTAGAGCACGAAACTATTTCCCCACAAAAGCTTGCTTCAAGATCCAAACCTACCCTAGCAGCTCATAAAGGCGTTGACAAATAACACAGTACTTAACGCTTATGAACCCCGACGACTAGACAAGCTCGATATGATGCTTGTCAACCTACCTGTAGAGATCAGGGGCTCGATCCATCCAGCAGTCCTTCCTTGAAGAACACGAGCAGCAACACTTGCGTCGATGACGTATAGCGAAGGCAGGTTCTTGCGAATCCACGTTGTCACAGTGGGTTGGGCAGTCTCCTGAGCTAATAGATCCCATTGACAATGATCCTGCCTGCTCCTCGGCACAGCTCTCTGCAATCAGTGAGGCTGATGCCGATTCTGAGTCCACGGCGATACAGACATGTCTGAAGGAGGTAATCCAGTCCCTTAATTCCTCCGGTGGCTCTGAAGCCTCAATAGACCTGCCCAAACGACTGGGATACGTGCACCTGTCAAACAGCACTGATAGCAAATTTGCACTAACATGCACTGCACGTCGACATAAGGTAGCGACCATCGAGTCTTGGTTCCAATGCTAAGTGTTTACAGATCTCCGCACCTGTGCCGGAGTTCCGTAAGACGTCGATGTTCAATCAACAACATTCACTCAAATCTCAAGGCACACGTTATACCAATTCTGTGACCACCGGCTGTTTTTCGACCAAATAATGTATCGCTATACTAAACCGATCACGCGCCCTCACCGGCGTGAAAGGGATCCGGATGGTGCGATGCAAGAGCAGCGAGGGGATCGGCAGTCGAGTCCGGGGATAGTGGCCTGTACGTACACGACAATGCATCACTAAATCCTCACCAAGATCAAGCACCTGCTGCTCTGGAGTAATACAACCCCGCGTCAGACAAGAAAGCTTGGTCCATGCCAGGTCGAATCTTGTTTTGTTTGGCTTTTCCAAGGTCGTGAGGCGAACAAGTGGTGCTTGCTCGCGGTACGCCACGATTGTTTGAGCCCTCAGCCTTATCCGTTCTCGGCCAGCCAACAAGAATGCGCCGCAAGTGCCTTCTACCAACGCATGCAACTGCCTCGGCCCTGATAAGGTCGTGGGCAGCACTCGCATCATCGAAACGATCAGCACCACGCCCACTCCTCTGACACTCGCCGGCACGAAGCAAACAGTCACCAATCGACGTTCCAGAGCATTCGCGCCACTGCACCGCCTCACTGCGTGACCCTAGCGCGCTACGTCACCTTGCGACTCATTGATTGGGACCAAGCCGGCATAAGCCTGCCGAGCCATAGATAAGGTCACCGACGCCTCACTTGGAAGGCTTGTCTACCGCAGGTACTCTTCGTGCTCTCTCGCACACACCCAGCTCACGCAACTCGCAAACCACACCAACCGATGGGAAAACCCGACGACCCTTCTTTATCGCGCAGTGTCAAGTCCAAGACTGCTGCCGCACTTGGCCTGGGACGCAACAAGGACAACTCGCAGCCCGTCCTCCCCACCGCCCACAGCCACACCTCCCCCACGCGTGCTGGCTCTAACACCAGTACCCTCAACAACGAGAAGCGCAATGAAGACCACGACAATGCAGATGGCCAACTCAATACCCAGGGAGATGGAACTTCGTCTCCCGCCGTAGAGACTACTCCCAAGGAGCCGCTGTCCATTCGCATGAAGAACGGCTCCCTTCGTTTTGTCAACCACACCAAGAATGCCTTGACGCATAGCTGGATCAATGTCCTGCTTGTGTTTGTACCTGTCGGTATCATCGTCAAGGTCATCGGTCTCAAGGCTGAGATCGTCTTCTCCATGAACGCCATCGCCATCATTCCACTCGCTGGACTCTTGGCGCACGCGACCGAGGTCGTCGCTGAGCGCGTTGGAGACACGCTCGGAGCTCTGCTGAATGTTTCATTTGGAAACGCCGTCGAGCTCATTCTGTTCATCATCCTCCTTGCCTCAGATCAAATCGGGGTTGTGCAGGCCTCCCTGCTGGGGTCTATTCTGGCAAACCTGCTGCTTATCCTGGGTATGGCCTTCCTCTTGGGAGGTCTAAAGTACCAGGAACAGGTCTACAACAGCACCGTCACTCAGATGAGCGGTGTCATGCTGGCGTTGGCCGTCATGAGCCTTTTGCTCCCTACTGCCTTTCACGCCGCCTTCAACGACAACGCGATCGCTGATCACGAGACACTTTACGTCAGTCGCGGTACGAGTGTCATATTGCTGATTGTCTACGGCTTGTACTTGCTCTTCCAGCTCAAGAGCCATCGTTATCTGTACGCCAGTACTCCTCAGCACATCATCGATGAAGAATCGCACCCTGGTGTCTTGGCTGGCGCTTTCGACTCGTCCAGCTCATCTTCTTCTTCCTCCAGCTCCAGCTCTGACGACAGCGACGGGTCATCGCGCTCTTCCGGCACACTACAACGCAAAGCCAAGCGCATGGTGCGCAAGCTTCGCCGCAAGTCCAGTGCAAGTTCCAAGGAGGCTGCATCTGCCTTGTCTGGTGTTGACGGCACTCGTAGCAACAGCTTTGACAGGAATGCCAGCGTCGGCAGCTCGGTTCCTCATCATCTTGATGATCCGATCATGAGTGGAGATGAGGCCGATGAAGATATCAACGCGCCGCGTGTCCGCGACTTCGAGGTCGCCTCGCATGCGTCAGTCCCTCACACCAAGCGCGAGAAGCGAAAGCACAAGGACAGGAGCAAGAAGAAGCACCACAAACATGACGTCGCATTTGACGAAAAGGCAGCCCTTCCGTCACCGAAGCCAAAGGTTGCTTTTGCCGAGGAGGTCCAGCAGGGCGAAGCGGCTCCAGTGACCGGACGCCGGGCTTACCGACCTGCACTTCCTTCGCTCCTGTCCAACAATGTTTTCTCGAACCCACAGAACCCAGCTCCTATTGGTAGCCCTGCTCCTAACATTCGCATGGCAGCTCCCAGAGCACCCCTCCGTCGTACCAGGTCTCTGCCTGAGCGCATGGATCGTACACAGTCGCAGACCAGCACTAACAATGCCAATGCGCCAGCACCTTTCCAGCAGGCTGCTATTGTTGAGGACGATGACGACGATCACCACCCTGACATGTCAGTCAAGGCTGCCATCTTCATGCTACTGATCAGCACCGGTCTTGTCGCCGTCTGCGCTGACTTCATGAGTGAAGCCATCGAGCCTATGGTCGAGACTTCCGGCATTAGCCAGGCCTTCATTGGTCTCATCATTCTACCCATCGTCGGTAACGCTGCCGAGCACGTTACTGCTGTCACTGTCGCTATGAAGAACAAGGTTGATCTAGCCATCGGTATCGCTGTCGGTTCTTCTATTCAGATTGCCATCTTCATCACACCCGTCATCGTTATCCTAGGCTGGATCATGGGCAAGGAGATGACCCTATACTTCAACATCTTCGAGACCGTCGCACTCTTCGTGACAGTCCTCGTCGTGAATTTCCTGGTGCTAGACGGCAGGAGCAACTACCTCGAGGGCAGCTTGCTGATCGCCGCCTACGTCATCATCGCTCTTTCGAGCTTCTTCTACCCAGACGGCTGCGACGCATCCGCTATTGGCGGTAACGAGGGCTCGTGCAGTGGAAACACCGTCGCCCACGCCGCGCAGATGGTCAAGCGTTTGGCTGGATATTAGTCCAGCAACATCTCGGCCTGGAAAGCCTGAGGCTGGCTACGATTTATATGACTGTTGCCGATGCCGGCATCTAACTTGCGCATTGGATAGTTGGGGCTTGAGCAGGTGATGTGCTCGCTCCGTTGGCTTTTCGTCACACATGATTTACCGTCTTTACGTTATATAGCATGAATACCTCGGGGAGTATCGCTTTGATGATACAGCTAATAAATACACTGTTTCATACTCAATATTGTTCTATATCACTGGTTGTCGTGACAGGGCTTCAAGACACCACACCTTGAAGGCGTCTCCCGTCCTTACGCGCTCGTCTCCAACATACATGTGACTGCAACCCACCTCTACTTCTTTCCCTACCTCCGCCTCCGCCCTGTCTGCGTCTGCTGATTGCTGTGACGACTTGGGATGTGCATGTGAACACAGGAGCTTTCGTGCAGCAGACACGTGGCGATCTGACCACCACCGCGCACCGTATCGCCCCTTCCCTCTTGCTTTTCTCTTCAACCAGGAAAACGGCCAAGATAGAGTTGATCGAGAGGGTTTGGTGGGCGGGGCGTAGGCTCAGCGGGGCAAGTTCGTTGTTGGACTGCCTGGCCAGATGATATGTGGGTTGGCTGGATTGCGGACGGAGGACTTGAGGAGCTTCTGGATGCGGGAGGCGGGAGACGGGATGCCGGAAGCCTCACAGAGACGTGACGGTGAGTGTCGCCAGGTCCGCGACTTGGTGAGGAGTTTCCCGTTTCGAGAGGGGTGAAATGTTGAACAAGCACTCTTCAGACTCCAGAACCGTTCTCCTCCTCCTCTCCCCCCTCAGGAGAGACAAAGACTATCTTCTTCGCCTTCACGCCCGCCGCCCGCATCGGATACCGCTTCACGAACCCGCCGAAGAAATTATCCCTCACGTCCTCGGGCCGCGCCTGCTCCCACGCATCCTTATCATTAATCGGCATCGGCGTAACAGTCGTGAGCACCTCGTTGACCGACTTGGCCAGCCTCCGGCCCTCGGGAGAATCAAACCCGCCCAGAGCCTGCCACGCAATCTTGGTCGCCACAAACGCAATCGTGTTGGACTCGTACACGCCTTCGCGGCGCTCGTACTCCTTGAGCTCCAGGCACTTTGCAATCACCATGGCGGCTTTGTTGCGCAGCACTGTGTTTGCCGGCGAGGGGTTCAGCGAGTCGATGATCTGTAGCAGGCAGATGAGCACCGTGTTGTACAGCATCAGCACGGTGGCGGCCATGTAGTTCGAGACGCCTAGTTCGTCTGCGAGCGGGGTGGCGGGGCGTGAAGAGGTGCTGGCTTGCGAGGTGTTGTAGCGTTCGTACAGGGGGTAGAGTTCTTGCAGGTCTGCCATGGTGCGCTGTACACGCTTTCGCAGCGGTTCGTAGGTTGACAGCGGAGCGGTGCCGCTTAAGAGGGCGTCGCGGTCGCCCATGAGTTGGGTGCAGTCGGCGAGGCGGGCGAGGATGTGGTGCTGGAGGATCATGACTTCAGTGGCGTTGGCGGGCGGTGGGACGCGCTTCCATTCTTCTTGTGCGTACAGCGACGGTCGCGACTCTGCTAGGGCGCCTATGATGGACAGGATCCGTAGTCCGCGGAATATGGTCGCCGTGTCCCCCGTGGTTTCGGTAGGTGGGCCGCGCATGGCCATGATGGCTTCTAGTCCGCGGTGATGCTTGAAGAAGTTCTTCGGGCCAGTGGGCAGGAAGATCTCAAGCAGCATGCACGTCAATGCAGTGAGGATGGTCTCGTCCGTGGTTTGGTGCTCAGGTTGGGCCAGGTGGCTGTTGAGTATCCGCAAGACCTCGCCGTACTGGACGTACCCCCGTCGAGTTATCTGGTTCTGGCGGTGTTGCTTGCCAAAGAACGTGACTGACAAGCTGAGCAAGGATTGTCGGAGGAGTTCAACGCCTGGGCTGCCGAATTCATATCTGCCTGCTGGTACGTCGATCATGTTGCATGCGAGTTCCACCGGGCCTCCTTTCAGCAGGTTCTTGCGCGTGTAGGCAAGGCAGATCATCTCGCCGAACGCATCATAAGAGAGTTCAGGCGGCGGAGACACACTGGGACTTGCCAACACCACGACATTATCTGGAGAAGACTCGCTCTGGAAGTTTGTGTTTTGGTTGATCCATGTCACTTGCCTTGGGCCGTCGCATTCGAGGCCTCTTTTCTGGCAGCGCAGACACACTGGCCGCGTCTCATCTAGCCGTATCAGCACCACGGTTCCACGCACAAACAGATACAGCCCAGAACTCACCACACTTCACGCGCCGTTTTCGACAATTGAAACACCCCTTCGAGCGCCCACCCCTGCTGACCATGCTCGATGCATGCGATGCCTAGCGCGTCAGGTGGGGGCAAAATCTCCGCGTCTGACTCTCTCGCACGGCCAACTGGCTTCGGTCGCTTATGCTGCTTGCTGAGTCCCACCGAAGTTATGAAGTTCGCACTGTGTCTTTGTCGCCGCACTCCCATCTTCAGTTGAAGTGCAAGCTACAAGTCTGCAGGGATCGAAGACGTAGTCTCCGTGGCTGAGCTTCGGCAGCCGGGCCAACTTAGCCTCCGATATTTCGAAGTCGTTGCGGGAGCGGCGCAAGCTCATTAACCATCTACGCTACAACATATCTGAGTATTGCTCGCCAACAACCTTTTAGTCCCCCATGTACGAATATAACTACTTACATGCTTACTTGAACACACCCTTGTCTGCATGCCTCGATGCATCAATCTCTCGGAATGCCGGCAACCTTGTAGGTCTGCCAAGGCACCAGCCACTTGTGTGATGTCAAGTTGTGTGACTAGCGTCTGCTTGTCTTCTCGAACAAAGCAGCAGACTGGAGAGCATTGTGCAGCAAGGCTTGAGTGTACGACAATCAACAGCACGGGTGGCCTTGCTACGTCAGCCTGTGTTGGCGGTGGGTACAGATATAGGCGATTAAAAGGAACCGTCGCCCATAAAGTCCGCATGTTTCTCGCGCCGCCTGTCTCTCTGCGCTCGACATAGTGCAATATCCAAAACCAACGAGCAGCAACTCTATCCACCGCTGCACCCTTAAGCACCTACGATGAACGCTACAAATGCCAGCGATAGGTGTACAGGCAACTGGCCCATGTTCTCGCCGCTTCCAGCACCATTAGCATTGCGAGAAAACAGCCTCCTATACCACTCCGTTGGGCCCATCTCGAATTTCTCTGCTGCCATGGCCGGTTGCTGTCGAGGTCTGGTCGACATCTACGACTCTCGTCCCGCGCCGCTCGGCTGTTACTACTACTGCATGTTTGATCCCGATGGGAGCCAAGACGAGTGGGCTCAGATACGCGATTGTATAGTTCAGCGAGGCCACGAGGCAACAAAGCGGTTGCGCGAGCAAAACATCACTGGATCACAGTTTATGGCAGACGGCAGGTCTCCGGCTCAGGTGAGTGCCGCGGGAGTGAGTCTGCGGCAGGCTTCCACGATTAGTGTTTGGGGTTTTGTGGTTCTTGGTTTGGCCTTTGCTGCTGGAGTCGCTGGGTCAATTTAGAGATTACTGGCACTGAGCCACCGACATGCACGCCATGCGACGGACCAACATGCGCCAATGCCTTGAGCTCGGACTGGGCAGGGGCTGGGAAACCTTCACTCACCTTACGACTGTCGTTCACGTGGTGATAATCATCACGTATCACATACTCTTTCACTGCAGTCCCAAGTCCTTGCGCCCGCCGCCATACTCAAGCTAAGAGACTATCAATCAACCTTCGGGCTACAACCAGGCCTTGACTCATAAGCACCGTACCCTTCGCAAGCACTCGTTGTAAGGAGCCACCATGGTTCTGCTCGACCTACCCCCAGAGCTCTTCCAGCGGATCATTGCGATCTACGCGACCACTGTCAGTGCTTCACGGGCTGCTAGGACGCGCACAGTGTCGAGTGAGATACACGGTCTGCAGGTGTTGAGATTCTCCAAGCTGACATCGGCTAGAAACCTTCTGCAACTACATCAATGATGAGCTGTTCGCACGAAAGCCAAATAGCAAGTTCAAAGCTCGCCCAGCCAGGAATCTGCTTGAGATGAACCTTGCCTTGTTCTTGAGCTATCGGATGAAGTCACTGAATGGGGCTCTGGATTTTCTCCCATCTCTCATTCGTGCCACAGTCGACAAGCTCACATTCTTCGCTGGCAGCTCAAGCACTACAACGACAGAAGCATGGACAGAGATCGTTACTAAGATCATGGTTGCGCATGGCTCTTATGTAATCAACCTCGCCGTTGCACCCTCACCTCATCAGCATCAAGACCTTGACAACCCTCTCCGCATCAACTACATTGCTTTGGCCGCTGCAGTGTATAACAAAAACGATTCCATTGTCGCAGCTATGCTTAGAGCTGAGATCGATCCATGGGGCCAGAGCAATGTACTTGGGTCGAGTGTATATGCTGCGGCTGGGGCTGACAGCGCCCCTATCATGGAGATGCTCCTCATGGATAGAGACGTCCATGAAGCGAATGAGGACTATGATGAACGCAGAAAGCTACAGTCTCGCATCCTTATCAGTTCACTCAAGCGCGCCACTCACAAAGGAAACTGGGCTGTCGCAGCTGCCTTGTTGACGATGTCTTCCGAACGCTCAATCAGACTTCCACGAAGTTATATCAGATCATGGACCAAGGGCGCGGTTGCAGCTGACAATTATGGCTTCTTGAGCAAGTTGCGACAGGTTGGCTATCTCTCCAAAGATGTCTCCGAATATGCCAACGAGATTATTTCCGGGCTTGACCTCAGTCACAACCCAGAGCCAACTCTCCGATTCTGCATCCAGGAAAAGCTCTTGTATGCACGCGAGACTCGTATTGGCAGAATTGCCGATAGGCTTCAGCATCTACTCAGTCTGGCCGTCAGCAGGCGCAACGTGCTCTTAGCCAAAGCTGCCCTTGCTGTCAATGCACACACCGAACATCCAGTCGCGCTCCGGACAGCCATCAAGAATCATGATCTGACCATGGTCCAACTCCTCCTCGATAACGGTGTGGACCCTGAAGCCAAAGCGGATTGTCCAGCAGAGCAAAGTACCTGCGAGCTCGCATGCTCTATGTCTGAGATCTATGAAGAGCTCAAGAGGGCAATCCACCAAAAGATGAAAGCTCTGGGCAAGGACTATCGTTTCCTACGACATCTCGTCGGTGTGAATGAGGGCGGTGAGGCTATTTACGTGGCCTACACCTTCCACCGTCCGTGATGTTGAAAGTGCTTCCGGTCGCTGAAGGGTACTGTCCAATCACACACCTTCGGAATACGGGCACGATCTTACAACATGCACCAATTCTCCATGGCGACCTTTTTTGAAACGTACCTTTTTCTAGGCTACTGAAATGGTCCTGTTACCCCTATCAACCCCTCATTCGATCTTTTAGGTTATTTCTTCCACGGTACGCTGCAGTTAATCGCCCTCTACCAAAAGTTCAGTCTTTATTGAGCACACTCACTTCGTACGGAGCCCGAGTGGCCACAAACGTGCATCTGCATATCAAAAGCGGGTCTACGGCTTCGATTCGGCGTCCTGACGAAGTTTTATCTGCTCATAGTATCAATCGTTTTCTTCAAGAGAACCCTAATTGCGCACCTCTGTCTGCTCCATGTGACCTGCACCATACCGTCTTTGAATACGAACTTCACTGTCACAATGAATCATGTGATGTAATTCGCGTCTTGGCGCGTTTACGAAGTGAAGAGATGCAAAGTATTGTCATTTTTTATCACATGATTAGGAGCATCGCATGCTGATCGAGATTTTAGACCAGACTTTCATCCCGAGTACTTCATCGTTGTCACTGCCTTCTGTCACCTGTACTGGCATCACGATAGTCACCTGGATGAAATACTCGACTGCGGTTTAAAGGTAACTTCCAAGCCTGATCATCTCTGTGCTGTCAAGTCATCATGGCTGTTCTTAGCTATTAGTAGAGTATGACTACAGTGCAATATATTGACGTACACTAAATACAGCTATAGTGGTACCTTTCAATAGAACAAATCACACTGCAGACAACAGAGCCTCATGGTATTCTCTCAAAATCAGCAGACTCATGATCACAACTGTCCACTCCGAACCTCTCGACATTTTGCGCAAACCTTCGTTCGAATCCTTCACGCAGCCAGAGAAGCTCACTGAGCGGACGACCAGTCGAAGACTCGAGGCCCTGTTGAGCCGCACAGATATCGTTTATCAGCTGCTGTCTTACGACACTGAGTTCTAACATCGTTTGCTGCTCTGCTCTTCGCCTTATGAACGCATCGCTTATGCGCCATCCGCAGGATGCTGGCCAAGTGGACTTCTGTGGCGTAAACCGTGACATATAGCTGTAGGCCATATCTGGATTTGGAGGTGGGTCCGGGATGACTTTGGGTGTAGCCTGGCCTCCGCAGAGGTGAATGCGCAGGAAACGGCATGCTGGAGGGAGGGCGGCAGCAACGTCCGACCAGCCGTAACCTTGCGTCTGTACGTAAACGTTTGCGAAAACAACACTCTCGAGCGCTGGCTGTACTCGTAGGAAGTTGATAAGAGAGGGTGCGTACAAGATTAGAGTTGTAATCTGTACGTGTTTGAGCCTAGGAAACACAAGTATACCGTCTTCCCGTGTTGTATCATCACCCCAGAGCTTCTCTAGCATGCGCTCTCCTGGGTAGGGAAGGTGGTGGGTGTATAATGGCTTGCTGAATTCCAATCGTTCAAGTGTGTTTCGAGCGCAGCGAATAAGTGCTTGGATCGATGGTGAACGTCCGTTGTAGTGCGCGAGCATCTCCTTTGCGTCATCCAAATCTAATGAGAGATAGGTAAGCGCACTAAAAAGGTGTTGCACAGCAGGTGTTGGAAGAATTGCTTGTCCTGAAGCAGCGGGTAAGAGTAAGTGCTTGATCCTACTCCCAGATCCCTGAAGCGCGCTGCTCAATGTTTCGACATGCACATTCAAGATGTGTTCCTTGGAAAACTGGCACTCTACGTCCTCACTGCTACTATTAGCGACATATCGCTTAAGATCACAACAACTTACTCAATCTTCTCGACTATTCCATGCTCACGGAGCTCGCTTGCGCAGCTCCACTCTAGAATATCTATACTGCTCAGTATTGGCATGCTTCTGAACACGCACACCAGTGCGCTGTGATTGTTGTTCTTCCTTTGTTCCTGTTCTAGGACTTTTGCGTTCCAATACGACTCCGCCTTTTCAATCAGCTCGCGTTCTTTCTCAGGTCTATTGATCCGGGCTTCGGCTTGACGGCGCAGTCCGACATAACTCCACTCTTCATCTTCATCCCATGCATCAGACTCGTAGCCCATGTTCTCTGAGTCCAACGTTTCATCCAGCTGGTCTTCGACCCAATCGCGATACTCCGACCAAAACCCTACAATCGCGCGTCAGTGGAATCCTGATAATCATGAATAGAGCCAACATACCTTCTACGTATATCTTCGGACTATATTGAAACGTTTTGACGTACTTCGTTATGCCGAGCCCCCTTACCCTGTCAACTGCACTTTCCAAAGATGCCAGCTCTACTGAGCGAGGATTTCGGAGGGGCACTTGTGTTTCATTGGTATGGTCATCGCCATGGAAAATCAGTGTCTCGAAGAGTAACGGCTTTGCCGCTGCAGCGAGTGAGGTACATGTGCGGTTGATTGTAAGCAGATCAGCCCTTGGAAGATATGAACAGACCTGAATCTGCAATTCAGGTGGGAGTGCTTCCATGTCGTCGAGTATCCAGATCCTCTGCATGCGGTATTGAGGAGTTATTGAACGCCAAGCTGCCGAGGCATTTCGGTCCCAAACGCGGAGGTCTCGGGCACAACGCGACTTGTCCAGGCAACAATGGCTAAATTGCTAGGCCAGGCTGTTGGCTTGATCTGTCTCCCTGATCAGGCTGAAATGACTCAGAATATTTGGTGCCCTAACATGGGATACCGATGATGTATCAGAGTAAAGATGCCTCGTGAAGGACAGGCACCTGGTCCGTGCATTCACGCAGGCCTGTCTAGGCAAAGCATTGGCGTGACCCAGGGGTGCTCCAGAGTCATATTACCCAGATTGATCTGCCATTAAAATTGCTACTTTGTGTTTCGCATTACGTTTGCTAGGACATACATGTGATGGAAACTGTGATGTCCGGCTCGGAGTCGTAATGGCCTACAAGACACAGCCAACTCAGAAGAATAATCTGCGCTCTGTCTACTGGCGTCGAGGCTTCGTTGTGCTTTTAGCAATCCGGCATAGGCAGCACATAAGCTTCGTACGTTTCAATCTTATCTGCTTCTGCCCACGCCTCGATTCCACCCATAACTCCCTGCTCACCAATCTTCCAATGCCCAGCTTCCACCATCCCCAACCAATGCCTCAGTACATCGCCCAGACACGGCATCGCCGAGCCCTTGAAAGCTGTGAAACCGACTCTATACAGATCCCTATCAACCCTCGCCTCCGTACTATCGCTCGCCCTTGCACAACCATCACGTTGTACGAGCTGAGGAAGGAGGAGTATGACCTCATCTTCAGCGCTTTTGTAGGCGGGGGAAAGGTACAATCCCCCTTGGTACTCTCTAGTTTTGTTGAATGGGTACAGAAATGGGCTATCGAGATCTTGTCGCCCAAGCTCAGTCACTCGGGCATAGTATTTGAAGCCATCGCGAATGGCGGCCGTCAGACTCCGAGCGTGGGAATAGATATGCCAAGCCGTCTTCAACCCTGCGCTTAAGGGGGTGGTGTACGCTGCAAGACCGCTCAGTGGCGGATTGGTAGGATGTCTGGGCGGGGTATATGGGTGTGTAGACGGGAACAGAAGGAATGGGGGAAGGGTGCCATCAGAAGTAGGATCCGAAAGGTATGACCAGAAAGGCTGTGAGGCGACAGACCGAGAGTTCAAGATAGAGAGACCCGGTGCGATGAAGTCAAAATGCGGACGTCGGGCGCGTAGTAGAAAAGACCGCAGGAAGCCTGCAGCCAATTGCATAGTGTCCAGTGCTTCTTCATCGACCAGGCCGGTTGTTGATTGCTCAGCAGCTAGTGTCGGTAGGTTGGGGAGTCGTTCTTCGATGGCTTGAACAAGGCTATTGAATGTATCGATAGTCTCCTCCAAGATGATCTCGCTATACGGCACCAACATCCACGGATCTTGGTGCATGGGGTATTGAGTCTGTGCTGCATAAAACTGTTTTGACTTGGCCACAATTCTGCCCTTGCGAATCGCGGTCAACCAAGATTGTAGAATGGAGTCCAGTGGTCGCCAGAATGCCTTGTCATTGAAGTGATCATCCATGTCCCATATGGTTGGCAAGAAAATGGCCAAGTTTGTCTCCTGATCAAAGCTAAACGTCATCAACACTGCGAATTAAAATGTCACTGCCACCGATCTTACATTAATCCCAGCGGATGACTGCCAAGCTGGTTCGCATGGTACAACGTCACATAACGTTTCTCCTCCCCTTCTTCGACATCATACTGCCAATCCTTGTAATCCATAAAGAGACTGAGAGGATGCACAAGATCGCTGACATAATAAAAGAAGGCAAAAAACTGCTCTATCGGTTGTCGTGCATGTCTGAGAAATTCAAACAAATCCGGTGTGAGGTCTTCACGTATCCGCTCTGCGTCTGCGGGAGCGCTGTCGTACCACGTCTTGCATTGGGACTCGAAAGTGTGTGCGTCGTGACCAGAATGGATCCAACCATCGAGGAGAATATCATTGTGTAGTGTGATGCAGCGGCGGACGTCCATTGATTGATTTAAGGCCATGTATCTGGAGCATCAGGAAAGTGATTGTTGCAGGATGCACAGTTTATCGTTTCCAAGTTGCGACGCTAGACTGCTGCTGCCTGGATGCCTGATAGACGAATATGACGCTATGACCACAGTGGGTATGTTGAGATTCAATACGAGTCATTCCTCCCAGAGAGTTACAAATATTTGCATTCTGACATCTTTATACCTTTTCTCTTTTCGATATAGAGGTGTCCAATTCTTTCGGACGGATATCAGAGTGTGCAGGAGAAACCGCTCCCGCATTCCTGGGGCAAAGCGGTTAGTCAAAGTCACACACACCTTTCAGCCAAAACTCGACAGTGGACGTAATTGAAGCTCTAATTGTGAGACATAGACAAAAGCATATTGCACGGCGCAAAGTTGTGGTACATGTGGGTTCATCGAAGTATTTTAAAACAACGCAGGCTGTCACGTCAAGCACTGTGAACGCTCAGCGTATCCAGAGCTGTCACCAGATATAATGGACGAAGTTCTCTTTCAGGTATCTTGTATACTTGACAGTGAAAAGCGAAATTAACGGATTCATGATGTACACGCTCGGATCTATTGACCCTCAAAGGCTGCTCTGTTACGTAATGCACGGCACGATGAGTGGGATCGCGAATAGGATTTTGGGTAAATAATCATGGGATTGTATTTAGAGAGTATCATATATCGTTAAGGATCATGTGGTATCATATGAGAACTGTTATACAGACTAAGTAATGCAAACGCTGATAGAGTTACACCTGCGACTTCTCCTTCCCCTGCGAAGACGCTGCCTCATCGACCACAACAATAGGTGGCGTAGCAATAGCAACATCTTTCTCGGGGTCTTCAGTCTTCTTCTTCCTGAAGAGACCGCCGATGGCGGAGAAGCCCTTTGCAAGCCACTTGTAGACAACCAGGAATGGTCCACCAACAACGCGCGCAATAGCTTCGAACCAAGGATCGGGGAAGAAACGAATCATCACAGCCCAAGGAATGCAAATAAAGCCAGTGATGATCGAAACCGCCCACTGTGTGCCATCAAGGCCATCGGGGTGGATCTGGAAAGCCCGACCACCAACAAAGATGATCATGACCTGCAGGCCGATAATCATGACGACGATGAAAGTGAAGAAGTGGTTGCGGTGAATACCCTCGAAGATGTTGAGCTTGTTGTCTAGACGCCTGTTGTTGAAGATGTTGAAGATCTGCATCCAGACGAAACTGTTGAAGATGACGGTGTCGAGCTCAAGCTGCTTATCACTATTAGGGTCTGAAAGGTCGTAGCCAAGGAGGTCGGCACCGGCAAAGTATAGGACGAAGATAACAGTAAGCTTGTAGATGTTCTGGCCCATGATTTGCTTCCACATAGTTGTGGTGATAAGAGGCTTGTCGCGGCCCTGAGGAGGGCGTTCGAGGAGGCGTTCAGTGGGAGGATCGGTGGCAAGGGCGAGCGCGGCGAAGGTATCCATGATAAGATTGACCCAGAGCAATTGAACTGCCCTCAGTGCAGGCCTCATTTCGTCGTCGTAAGTAGCGGTGACGAAAGCGAGTATGACAGCGGTGATGTTGACGGTGATCTGGAACTGGAGGAACTTTTGCACGGCGTCATTCACAGCTCGGCCCCACATGAGCGCAGTGATGATCGATGCGAAGTTGTCGTCCATGAGGATGATTGCAGATGCTTCCTTAGCAACCTCTGTACCTGAAATACCCATAGAGAAACCGATGTTGGCGGCCTTGAGAGCGGGCGCGTCGTTCGTGCCATCGCCAGTAACAGCAACAATCTCGTCGAGAGCCTTGAGACGGGTGACCAGGATTCTCTTGTCCTCGGGTGACGAGCGAGCAAGAACCTGGAGGCGGGGAATAACCTCGTTCATCTCGGCCTCCGACAGGCGTCGGAACTCGGGCCCTTCCATGACCAAGCCACCTTCAGTGTAGATGTTGCACTCTGTCGCGATGGCGCGAGCCGTTTGCATGTTGTCACCTGTGACCATTCGAACAGTAACACCAGCACCCTGGGCCTTGCGGACGGCCTCGGGCACGCCAGGACGGACAGGATCTTGGATACCAACTACACCCAAGAATACTAGGTCGCGAAGGAGAGATCCAAAATCGACACTGCCGGTATCCGTGAAGCTGGCGTGGGCAGGAGGCCACTGAGCGTATTCCTGGTAGACGAGACCAATTGTTCGGAGGGACTTGTTTGCAAACTCGCTAATGGTAGCAAGAACGTCTTGACGAACTTCCTCAGTAAGCTGCTCGGTCTCAAGTGTGTCGAAGATGGCGTGCTCTGAGCACATGCCAAGGAGAATTTCGGAGGCGCCCTTGACCACCAGGCGGTAGCCACCGGTCTTGAGCTTGATGACGGCTGCCATACACTTCTTGCTCGAGTCAAACGGCATCATGTGAACAATTTCCTCGTTGTCGCGGGTCTCGGCCAGAGACACCATACCAAGGTGATCATTGGCGAGCTGCAGCAGAGCAGTTTCAGTCTTGGATCCAACAAACACCAGTCTGCCCTCCTCTTGACCCTCGAAGGCAGTTGAGTTTATAGCAATCGATTGGACGAGGATATCCCTCGCGGCCGGAGTGACATCAGAAGCCCAAGCTGCAACAGTCCTGCCGGTCTCAGCATCGGACTGCTTGAATCCAGAGGAACCGAATTTGCCAGCAACAACCGTCATGACATTGGTGGTGAGAGTTCCTGTCTTGTCAGAGCAGATAGCAGTGGCGTTGCCCATAGTTTCGCATGCTCGCAGCACACGGACAAGGTTGTTCTCCTTCAACATCCGGGTGGTGGCGAAAGCCAAGGCGAGTGTGACGGCGAGAGGAAGACCTTCGGGTACAGCCACAACGATAATAGTGACTGCGACGATCAAAATGTCCATAAAAGCACCACCCTTCTCGCTAGGAGTTCGAGTATCGGTAGAGAGCTGGGCAACGAAGCGGAATAGGAGGACGAAGAAGAGGATACCAGCAGCAGCGCTACCAATCTTTGAGATGGCAACAGCAAGACGGCCTAGCTTCTCTTGGAGAGGAGTTGCCTCCATATCGGTACGGACAGACATCATGATCTTGCCGAAAGAGCTGTGAACACCAACTGAAGTGGCCATGTAAGTACCGACACCTTGGTTGACTTTGGCGCCAGAGATGATAAACGGATCAAGGCCCTTCTGTGAGTGACCCTCTGCCAATGCTTTGGAGACCAAGGCACTGGGCATCTTTCGGAGGGCGTCTGATTCTCCAGTTGCAGAGGACTCGTCGCACTTGACATCGTGACCATCAATGAAGATGCCATCAACGGGTGCGACGTCGCCGGGTTCCAAGTGGATGATGTCGCCAACAAGTACGTCGTATACACTGATCATGACGGCCTTGCCAGACCTTGTGACCTTGATCTCGCGCTCCTCCTTCTTCGCATTCAGCTTAACAAAAGCCTGTTCCTTCTTCCAGTCGTTGACGGCGGTGACTAGTACGACGATGATGATGGCGATACAGATGGCGAGACCTTCTACCCAATCGACTGGGGTTGGCGAACCGGGAGGGTGCTCTGCTCCAAAAGTCTCATAGAGGCCAAGCGCCAGCGAGATGACGGCCGCGACAGTAAGGACGATGAGGACGGTGTCGTTGTAGGCGTTCCATGTTAACCTCCATAGTGGTGTGGGCTTTTTAGGAGGTAATGTGTTACGTCCGTAGATGCGTATCCTATCCTCGAATGGACTGCCGCCGCTATGTGATCGTTCGGTCTTTTGGTCAGAATTTGCGCCATGCACTGCCTGGTCGAAAGTAATGTGTTGAGGAACGGATGCTTCGTCAACGCTTAGTCCAGTATGGGTATTAGATTGAACTCCATTCGCGATACCCTGTAAACCGCCTAATGCTTGAAAGGCAGCCAATGATTTAGGGTTGAAAAGCTTGTTCAGTTGGCCGGGCGAGAATGCGAAAGGGTTGTTATCGACTTGAAAGTCCGCTTCTGTTCCAGGGTCCGGCAGCAATGCTGTCTCTGAATCGTATACTGCTGTCGATGCATTGCTGGGAGATACATCTGATAATGGCGACACTGGTGTTTTGAAAGGATCGGACGCGGACGAGGTTATTGTGTCGGCGTTACTGGCAGCTCTTTGTCGGGTGTTTACCTGCAGCGTCGGTGGAGCTAGCTTGCCACTCTCCATGTTGGAGGGCTATTAAGTTTAAAGTCGTAGGAAATATGAATCTGGAGTAAATGTGATAGATTCCGTTGAACAGGGGATGCTCCGGGTAACACGGACAGTCAGTCTGACAAGTATGTATGTGAGACCATGTGGAGCGCAGCATGCAGAAGGATATATCAGCAGGGAGGCTGTGTATAAGTTCGCCTGCCTCCAAGCGCTCCTTGGCTTCTTGTGCGTCATTTGGCAGCTGCCTTGACGAGAAACACACAACGTCTTTCATTTCCAGCCTTTCCTGGGCATTGCGCCCCATGCCCCACGGTCGCTTTGCGGTCTTGACCTAGTTCCTCTGGCAAGCTGGGGCGGGGCATGACTGCTCCAAAACGAAAGTGTGCCGGATTCCTGCTTGCCAGCTCTACTGATCGTCGCGCTGTACAATTCAGCCAAGAATTGCGAGTTTTCAACTGTTGGCGGATACGGGGCGGAAAGCGCTCGAGATCGAAAACGCCGAGGCGACAAGAGCGCCGGCGCCTTGACGAGGGGGGCAGTGCAAAATTGTGTGACAGCATAGCGCGCGGAGGTCCTCACGTTTGCCGTGTCGGCGTCTATCTCATAGCAACAACAATCCTGATTTTGCTGAAAAGTTGTCGCACCTAGGTAGCAGCATACCTGAGGTAGAGATAGGGTAGTGGTGATGGTAAGCCGATCGTGAAGCTAGACAAGGCTGTCGCAGTCGGAGCATTGTTGTGATTCGCCAGTGTTTTCGCCACAGTGAGGCTTAGATAGCTTAGCCACTGCTACTGACCAATGAGAGCGGTAGTGCCACTTGGCTGGTGAACGAGCGAGGCTGAATGCATTCAGCGTATCTCGCCCAATTGCGGCCTATCTGTGGCTCAGTGACTTAGCCACACAGCCACAGTTCCAGCTGAGCAGGCGTGGTTCTTCGCCACAGCCTCGACCTTCACGCGTCGCAATCGCAGCTAGGCATGATAAGACCGATACTGGGCGATGGCTAGCTTACACATTATGTCGAGATACTAGAGACACCATCAAATCGCGACTGTAGTCTCAGTCCCCGCCCGGAGGTTCCGCGAGGCGCAGTCCTCCAAGCCGTGGACGATGATGCACGCCGCGAATTTCAACGACCAGCCGACTTGCCTGATGCTGCTGCCACGGCCAAACTTCAGCGGCTGAGATCGTCATACAAGTCAGGTCTCATCACCGGAAAGGGGCTGTCCGCGACATGGTAAATTAGGCGCAGCTTATTGTGAGCCTTACAAGTCGAATTACCGGTGTGAACGGACTCGGCCTTCGCAGTGACGCCCTCCATGTGCTATGTCCTACAAGTTGCTGTTCTGTACGAGATACGAGAAAAGTGGGATTCAGGGGCAAGGGTCACTCCTAAGATCTCGTTTAGACTTAACGAAGAGCGGATCCCTGGATTTTGAGCGCAACGAATCATACCCCACGATGTAGAATCTTTCCTAACACTACAAGCAATTTCTTCAATAAATCCTACGGTGCATCAATCGGGGACTTGTCGCAGACGTTCTTGCGTGATTTTCATCGTATCGACGAGACATCATCTCCACTTCCAAGGGGGCAGTGCGCTTCTCAACCAGAACAAGATGTGGGGCTATAGTCTGGGTCCTAATATCTCGCGGTCTTATGCACAGAGCTGCTTTTATCCACTCTCGACAATTGCTCTACATGTGAAATATGATGTTTAACGACACAACCTGAATCAAGGATACCGTGGTATTGCATGTAACCTTACTCACGATATAGCGCATCCAACGAGCTTATGTACTGAGAAGACGCTCTCCACAATTCAACACGCATCCCGTTTGTTGTCGGTGTACTGCTAGCTGGAGCCACGAGTGCATGGACAGACAGCCTCTTCATCTACGATAATTGACGAGTCGTAAGTCGTGCCAACAATTAACTGGGCAGTATCATCAAGAGGATCTGGACGCAGGATCGATAGCGGCGAGCAAAGGAAATCCGGTCACTAGTTGAGGCTGTGTTGTCTTGGTGAAGGCAAGACTTGCTGTCGTAACGTGTGAGGCTGATTCGTGATTTCCTTGCCAGTCCGCCAGGTACCGCTGTGTGTAGTCCACAGAGGCTATGTGACATGGAAGACCGACCTCTCAATTCTTTCGGAGGCTTGCTGCCAGATTTCTGGGCATCGTAGATCAGAGTCATTTGCCAAACAATCAATATAAGTATGATGTTATAGACTCTGCAGTGACGAATAACTGTCTACGAAAGTGCCCAGCTATAGAACTTTCAAACATAGCTTTGTACCATCCTGCGATACAATTATACAAGTTGCGGTATCTTGCAACAGTAAGCAGTGACTCCGGCTTTAGATTTTGTACCACCAGTAGCAATCGACATCGCTTCCTCGCAATCGTCATGGTGTATTCACTGGTTCATGAGTTCTGGACTGGTTGCGACCTACCCCCTGCCAACTCAGTAATTAAATGTCCAAGTCCACAGTATTTCCTGTTTGATCGCATTCAAGAGATTAGACCACTCATACTCCTACGCCACGTCCATAACCAAATTTAGAACTAAATCCAGAAATGTATTGAAGCGATTCTCAGTATATTCGAAGAAGAATCTGGTGGGAAATCTTGTCGCAGTCAGCAGCAATGCAGTCTCTCTCCGAACAAATTGCTAGAAGCCCGTATATCTCATCTCGAAGATCTGGGCATACGTTGCCTATCCACTTGGCAAGCACGTCGAAAGCGCGTACCCCCAGAGTCTGCAATCATGGTCTTTGAGGGAGGTGAAATACTCATTCACAATCACCATCCCTATTGCAGCAATGTTTTATGGCTTGGAATAGCAGGAAAAGGCTGTTCGGCAAAGCCGCCATCCTAGGCTGGAATGAATTATCGCATTGCGAGTGTTAACTGTTCACAGTCCAGAGGCGAATGAGGTAGGGTTATCTCACGACAACTGTAGGGCACTATTGGAACCACCGAGTGAGGTTATCTCCGCTTCTTTCCATATAGTAACTCTATATGATCCTACCAACCTGTACCCTTGTAGGGCCGCATAGAGCGATATGGTTGCTCAGCATCACTCGCCGTACCGCGGCCTACCTGCCGAGCTGATAGTCTGCATCCTACAGCACATCTTTTCTGCGACCTACCGGTCCACTTCCATCCGCGCGTTCTCCAGGCCCTCCTCACGAGTAAACGCATGAGCGCCCTTGAAGTACAGGGCTATTGCACTCCGCACCTCTACCTAGCCCCGGGCGCACAGAGCATCCCTCGGTTCCCGACGTATGTTGGCGCGACCGTGCGCAAGTTGCATGCTACTTTCAATCTGCCTGCTACGCTGGTCTGGGGGAATCTCGATCGCGAAGAGGAGCACAGCTCCGGCAAACCGACGCCGTGGCGCGTGCTACTGTCACACATGGGACGTAACATCTCGCCTGCATCTGCGGGGCAGCGGGTGCTAACAGGCCTGGGGGAGCTGAATGTGACGCTTATAATCGACGGCTGCAGACGCAGTTCTAACAAGAGGGTTGCACAGGCGGGGCGGAGATCGAAGAGTTCATAGCAGCAGATTCGTACGACCTGCGTGCTCCCCAAGTCGAGGTTGAGGTACATCTGGAATGCAGCAAGTTCTTTCGCGACAACGATATGCTTGGGGCGCCATGTCATTGGAATTGTGCTGAGCGAGTGACGGACGGAGTAAAGGCGATTATTGGAGGTAAATCGATTGCCAAGAGGGAGTGGTGGAGGTAAGTGGGCTGATTGCTGACTGGCTTGAGTATCATACAATACCTCGATCCCTCGTGAATTAGAAAGCTCGCAACCATTGGATTTGCAGGATGGGACAGTCGGTGAACGTGGTGCCTGGCGACCGACTGACCCGAACCATCCTGTACGGCGGCCTGAGGATCAAAAGATGTGGCTATCTTGCTTCGCTGTCAAATTCCACCTTACTCCTCCCTGCCATAGCTTTATCGACTGTCTCTTCCACTTTCCGTACCACCTCGGTTCCAAAGAAAGCAACGCCCAGCTCTTGACTTGTGAACCAACTGGCACGATCCAAGTTGCCGCTGCCAAGCACCAGCACCTCACCATCAACAATCGTCATCTTGAGATGGCTCTGCTGGGGTTCGCCTTGCTCTTCGCCTCTCTTCTTGTAACCATGTCTGGGTTCGAAATAGGAGACATGAAGCTTGCCCACTTTGGCAGGCGTCATTGCTGCTTCCTCGTCATACAACCTTGGGCTGGCTTGTGGATCAAGCGCCTTGTACCGTTTGATGAGAGTATTGACGCAACGAGATGTCGTCTTGCCAGCGGTCACAAGTTGTTCCAGTATCATGAGTCGTGCTGAAGTCATGATGGTGACGTCAATGCCGCGAGCCAGCGCTTTGAGTAGAGCGGATAGAACAGGTGGAGCTGTAAGATTGGGTGTTTGGATACGTATACTTCGTTCTGCTTTGGCGAACAAGGTAAGCAAAAACGTATTCAGAGGCGTGGTCGGCGCTGTGGCGGTTCCAAGAGGCTTAAAGCCTGGGTTACGGCGATGAGGGCTTGGAAGGAAGATGGTTGGCGTTTCATTTGGGAACTCTGTAGCAGTCTGCACAGCGCTGGAAACCACTCCTGGACGATCATGGTTTGTGCCAGGAATTGTTTCAATATGCTGTCTGTCAGGCATTTCAGATGGCGCATCCGTGCGACGTTCCCAGAACGTCCTGTAGAATTTGAGAAACTGTGTCGACACAGACCCTTTCATTACAATGGCACCTTCGAACCACTCCTCCCAGCTGACGTTACAGCTCGGTAAGACGACCACTTGCCTGTCGATGATGATGAACTTGGGATGCATGACGCTAAAAGGCAAGACGAAGACACTCTTGATCTTCATGTCTAGCCCGCCTAGTTCGGCTTTGTCAGGCAGTCCGAACGTCTTCACCCACTCAGTATCTTCATATGTCTGCCCTGTAGCTGCCTGCTTGTGAAACAGCTTTTGGAGGAGTGAAGAAGAAGAGAAACATAGTCGAACGCGAATTTTGTCCGTGCCTCGACGTATGGCCTTGTCAGAAAGCTTGCGCAGTATATCATTGAGCGCATCACGGCTGACGGATGAAGCCCAGAAGCAGGTGACGAGGATCAGCTCGTGCTCGGTTTTTTCAAGAAGTGGTGTGATGTCTTGGTGTATCGATGATCCGGTGCCTGTGATGAATTTCTGGATGCTGGAGGTCGTTATCAATGACCGTGGGGAGCGCGAGTAGTAGTTTGGGTCATCTTGTTCGGTGGTGTTGACGGCTCTCTCGAGGTCGTAAACAAAAGGTTCTTGGTACTGCTGGACCATGCGCTCATTCAGAGGTGACAAACGCTCAGGGTCAACGATCGAATGCAAGCCTTCGTCTGTCATTGCGACAAAGATGCAGACTCGAACGTGTGGCTGAAGCTCGTTGGTGCGACTTGGAAAGTTAGTCGGGCTGGCCGGAGTTCTGCATTAGTCCTAATTGGTTGATAGCGTTTTGCAGGGATGATGACGATGAAGCCAAAGCTCTCCGCCAAAAATCTCAAGGCGTTGATATCACGACGACCTTACGGCCACAACCACCAGCGACATAGCTGTTCACCCAAAAATTTCCCTCTTACGTGGCAGAATCTATCACAATTCCAGATATCCACGACTAAACCCACACTCTCGCACACGCCATCGACAATGGGCGTCTCAATCCTCCCTCCCAGCGCGCCCCTCCCGCCCCGCCGCGATGCGCCTGCCGAAGACAGCGACGTCGACATGTCTGATGACGAACTGCCAACCTCGAACAGCTCCACTATAGTCACACCGGGTGAACACATCACAAGCGACCCCCAATGGATGCGTGGACATGGCACATACGTCCCAGTCGACAGTGGGACCATCATCTCGACAGTCGCAGGCAACCTACACAAGACAAACAAGCTGCTCTCTGTACAGCCTTTGAGGGCGCGCTATCAGCCTGAGATTGGCGACCTAGTTATCGGGAGAATCGTCAACGTGCAAACCAAAAAGTGGAGTGTCGACATCGCCGCGCCCATGCTGGCAAATCTGCCTCTCTCGTCCATCAACTTGCCCGGCGGCATCCTGCGCCGAAGGACCGCAGTCGACGAGCTCAATATCCGCACCTTCTTCTCCGAGGGCGACCTGCTCGTCGCAGAGGTCCAGTCTCTGCACCAGGACAACACCGCCTCGCTACACACGCGCTCGCTGAAATACGGAAAACTACGTAACGGGCTCTTCACATCGCTCTCCGGCGCTGGTGGCGGTATACTCAGCAGAAAGGGTGGTGTGGTGCGCAGCAGACGCCAGGTCTTCACGCTGAACACCGCAGCGGGCGAAATTGATGTCGTCCTAGGCGTCAACGGCTACATCTTCATCTCGAAGCACTCCGCGGTCGCTGCGTCCGCGACCGAAACAGGTATCAACAAGCTGGACGAGCAGGTCACTGAGACGCTGTACTCGAGCCAGAACGACGAGATCGAGGCCCCGGTCCTGAAGGAGATCACGCGCGTAAGCACGCTGATCAAGGGCTTGGTAGCGTGCGGCGCCAAGGTCGACGAAGACACGATAGTAAAAGTCTACGAAGGGGCCGTTGAGCTGGAAGCCGAGGAGCAGAGTTTGGGAGGGGTGGAGAAGGGTGTTGGCGCCAAGGGTGTGGTGGAAGCCGTGTTGGAGAGGTTGGCAGTCGAGAATGCTGGATGAACATTGTGGTTTCGATATCAAGAGACGAACTTGACTGTTGGAGAACATTAAAGACATTTGCCTATATCATGGCAGCAGCTGCATACGCCGTGGCGTTGCTACTTCCCGCGTGCAGCCTCGCGCCGCAAGCCGCGCAGCCACAAGGTACGGGCCGGACCTTGGCAGCCCAACGACGAACGCGCGACAAGAAGCGCAATCAGAGTGTCTACTCGAGTAGCAACGCGGAGATCACGATAGAAGCATGGTTGGAATACAAATGATGATGATCTCAATGTGATTACTAGTCTGATGTATGAAGTGTTTATAACCTCCATTCTATGTACGCATTACCTCTCCAGGACAGTAAATACGTAACGTGACAGAAGAAAACAACAAGCCCCTTTCCAGCGCTCAGTAGTCTTTGAGCCGGGGCAATTAGTGCTATATGCTCGTGAGTAGTGCCAGTGCGAGAGAGAGGTCGCCAACTCAAACCTGACGGCGAGTCCAAGCAAACCTAGCTCTCAAAAACACACAACCCCTCACGCTCCAACATCTTTAACCTCTCCACATCGCCTCCCGCCTCCATCACCGCCTTGACCGCCGCCTGGCTCAGCTTCCGCCGCTTCTCAGCCGCCTCCTTCTCGCGCCTCGCCTTGGTCTTGGAGCTCCCGCTCGGCGCAACACCAGTCAGGATCTTCCTGCTGTCGTCGGGCGTGAAGTTGACAAACCCAACGCCCGCGCTCGCGCCTGCGCTGCTGGGCGCGCGGGCAGACCCGTGGCTGGACTGCGACGACTTGCGGCGCGAGGCCGTGGCTGAGGAGCGGGCTGCTTGGCCTGAGGGGCGGCGGCGGTGGAACCGCGGCTGGGGTGTTGGGCTGGGGGAGCGAGATAGCGGGCGTGTGCCGATGGGAACGAGGTTCTCTGGGTGGGGGTGGGTGGCATGGATGGGTGGGGTAGGGTACATGGGTTGGTGGTAGGAGGGCATCTCGGGCTGCGGATGCGATTGGTACTCGCTCATGTCGCTGAAGCTAGACATGTCGCACGATATCCCTAGGCCAGCCATGGAGATAGGGATGCTTTGCGATGTGGTTCGCGCATGGGACTCGCGGTGTGTGGGGTAGGGTTGTTGGGCCATGGGCATGGAATCGTCGTTCCACCAGCCAGCGGTCTTGGTGGTGGCAAAGTCTGGTGAGCAGGACGAGAAGGGGAAGTCCATAGCAGGTGAGTCGGTGGGGCCCCATGTTGTCATGGGTAACCTGAGTGAACTGGGTGGCGTGAAGGCTGAGAGAGTTGCAGTTGCCCCGGCTGTGGAGTAGGCCAGGCCGATGTTCTGGCTGAAAGGATCGCCGTTGTTATTTACGCCAAGAGCTGGAGATGCCTGTGGTGTGAGTTGGTAGTTGGCGAACCCCATGTCTGGAGAGGAGCCATCCTCGACAATAGGCGATCGAGTGGTGTGGTAAGGTTGCTGATGTTGGTGCTGCACAAAAAAACCGTCTGCGCACTCATCCTGGCCAAGCTTTGTCGACGGAGGTGGCGAGTGCATATTGATAGGCAACACATGTGCGTGAAGGTCAACAGCGCTGTCCATCTTGCGAGTCCACATGTGTGGAACAGGCGCGCGGTAATATGAAGGCTGCATCATTTTGGCAGTCTTAGCAAAACTCGAACTTGGGCACTTCTTCAAAGACTTCTGGACGCCACGCGAGATCGATCGATCTGGAAATGACTGTGCCTTCTTGATGCACCTGGCGGTAGTACTGGTGCTCGTGGCAGTAGTAGGACGAGGTGTGGAAGGCTGAGAGGTAGATCGCAATTGATTTCTCTCAAGTTCAAAAAGATCCTCGAAACTGAGGGTGTCGCTATCACTGGAGGCGGATTTGCCACGAGAAGTGCTGTAGGCTGCTGATGAGCTAAATGAACCAGAGGAAGCGGATGGGTTTTGAGAACCCAGTTGCGTAGCCTTGTGCCAAGGCTCTGATTCTCGATGGAGGATAGGCGTGAAGCCAAAGAGATCATTTTCATTCGACGATGGTAGGTCAAAGAGGTGTGCCAGATCGTCGGATCCAGAAGGGTCGGCAACAGAAGTAGTCAATTGATGGAACAGATCTGTCTCAACGTAGCTTTCAAAGAGCTGGTCTAGCTCAACGGCCTCCGTCTCTTTGTTGATCGGCCGCATCGGGATTTCCGAGGGATAGCGTAGTAGATGGGCCATTAAGAACAATTTTTCCGCTCGGCAGCTAACCAGGTTCCTGGAAGGTAACTACGATTTTAAGGTCGTGGCGAGGAAAAAGCCGTGTGGATAAGCCGTGATTGCAACGCGTCGTGTACCTTGCAGGAAACTCGTCTCGAGGCGTACAGAGATGCAGGAACAGATGTGAAGTGTCCAATGGTGCTGGATGCTTGGATACAAACAATCAAAACAAGTCAGTCTGGATATATAGTCCTGCATCTTGGTTTGCGAGAGTTCTTTCCAGCCTCTCCTCGACAACTGCATTCCTGGTTGTATCGAACTATTATTGGGGAGCCAGGGCGGAATGAGGATGACCTAAGCCACGGTCCTCTTGTTTCAGGCTCGCTTGAGGCGTTTGTAGTGGCCGAAATGTCAGACGTCAGTGCACCTGGGGAATTGAGGTGGCTGGGCAGCCTTTGGCGGGTGTACCCAGGATGGAGCACGCTGGTTGCAGCCACCCGACGTTGCTATTGGGTTACATTCTCCTCTGTGCTGCCCAGCCCCGCAGGTACCCGTTACACGAGAGTCGCTTCATTGCCCATTTCTGACAGCACCAGCTAGGTGACCATAGGGCTGCAGATACTGATACTGTACACCCTTTGACGCTCCTTTGCGGGTCGTTTCGACCTCAAGCATGATTATAGAGCAAGTCGAGGAATTTTAGGCGGTTTGATCGAGCTCCATCGGCGTGTGATCGAAGATGTGGTGACGTGCGATAGTGTTCATTGCAGCTCTTCGCTTAACCAACCCACCTGATTTCCCAGATGTATGGAATGTAGATTCGGAGCATGCCGCAAGCAGCCATTGCGAACCCACCTTATCGAGAGAACTCAGACAACTGACGCTGAAATGGGTAGATAACGACTGGCTGACATAACAGGATTTAGGCTGAAAGGGGGAATGGATAGACGCGGGTGCAAGGCCCAGATCTGGGGAACAAAGAAAATCGATGGTTCACCGAGAGTGGGTAGGCAGGCTTCTTGCTGTGATGATGGTTCAGTCATGGGCATGGCGTGACTGGTATTGCACGTGCCTTTTGCGAGCGGGAGCTCCGAGTCCCAGCAGGCAGGCTGTTAGTAATGATTCGTGGCAAAAAGCGTCATGTTGAGCGGCACGACAATTTGGTGACGACTTCGTGGTGTTTTCCGCGGCGACGGTTTTGCGCTCGTGGAAGAGCTGCAGGTTGTGCCAAATCTGGCTGCGGAAGGAGTACCCTTGCATATAACCTTTCTGTAGATCGTGTCGTTTGTTACGAGTTGCCATGTCAATGAGTCAAAACAAAGCGGCGATGGCGGTGCTGCCCTTGAGACTGACAAAAGAACTGCTTGTCACGGTCGATGTTGGTGTTTCATTCTGGGTACGAGGGTTGGCCTCGGGGCAATTAACCGCCACTAAACGTAACCAGGCAAGCGCGGGTGGAAGCTCTGCGCAGCTCCGAATCATGACGGCTGTTGACCACCAACACTCGCTCCCTCACACCTATACACATTCGGTCCTTCTACAACGTATCGATTTCTATGGATCCGGATTCAGCTGTGGTCGTCGACCCTCAGCCGTCCGTCTTCCGATGGATCCTAGGGTTCCTCATGGTTGGCGCGTGTTGGGGCCTCACAACACCGTTTATGCGCAAGGCTGCCATGAACTATAGTCCACCAACTCATCCGGCATTGACCGACCCCAAAAATTCGGCGTTGAAAAAGAAAGCGCTCGGTATTTGGTACGCAGTAAAGGGCGTGCTGAGTAGGCCGGCGTACGCCATACCACTGCTACTCAATGTCACTGGGAGTGTGTGGTTCTTCATTCTAATTGGCAAAGCCGGTGCGTGCCACGGCGAAACCATAATGTTCATCAGAGCTGATAGATCGTAGAGCTCAGTCTGACTGTACCAATCACAAACTCACTAGCATTCATGTTCACGGTACTGGGTGAATGGTGGGCCGAGAAGAAGGTCATCAGCAGAGGTAGATTGCGTGGATCGTTGTCCCATACGCTCGCTGACGATACACAGACACATGGATAGGCATGGGGCTGGCACTAGGGGGAGTTGCCCTTTGTGTGCATAGCAAATCTTAGTTGCTATACAGCGGAGCCTCTTCGACGCTGCTTTTCCCTACGCACCGACGCTCAGCTTCGAGAACCCACCAGTGGGCGGCTGCAGCCAATTCCTCTCGTCGTACTTCTCTTCGCCCTCGATCACGTGGAATGTGTAGATGTTGCGGCTCTTGTGGCTGGTGTTCTTTTCGCTCTTGTGCAGTATGTTGCCGTGAATGAGCACCAGAGTACCAGCCTTGACCTCGCCCATATCGTATACCTCCTCCTTGTCAGAAGCAGACTCTGTCTGTAGACCCTTGGGGAATTGCGGCCCTTCGTTATCGATGAAGCCAGTGCCCTCCTTGCCATTCTCGCCTGTGCGCACAAATCGCTGCTTAACGGCAGCACGCCTGTGGCTTCCTGCGGCAAAGCTCAGACAGCCGTTATCTTGGGTCGCGTCTTCGAGCGCATACCAGTATCCGACTGCACTAGGCGGATCTGTGTACAAGAATGTGCTATCCTGATGTGGCGGAACTGCGCCGCCGATTTCAGGCTGTTTGCAGATAACCATGGACTGGAGGACGCGGGGATCGCGGAAGCCAAGGTCGCGTGCGATAGCTGCGTTCTTAGCGGACAAGGAAATGTCCCGGAAAGAGGGAGATAGCTCGTGCAGGTAGTGGCCGATTTTGTTGATGGCACGCTCTTTGGGCTTGGTCAGGTTGCCTGACTTGTCAAAGGCATCTATGTCGCATTAGCTACGCAACCAAGAACTACATCGATGCGCAACCTTACCTTCCTCGAAGAAGAAGCGAACCTTGTCGCCAGATTCCAGAAAGTATGCATCACCAACGTGATCGGCGCCGTCGTCGCCACCAGTGGAGAATTTGGTCATGGGGTGGTCATTCAACTCGAACTCATGCAGCAACTTATCCGTCTCAGCCAGCAGCTGCTTGACTGTGTCCTGTGACAGCGCATCCGGGACTAGCAGATAGCCATTCTTGTGGAAGAATTCCACCTGCTCAGAGGTGAGCCCTTGCGTTGATGCTGCCATTGTGTCTGAGTAGGTATGGAGAGCAGTTGGAACTCCATGCGAATGCGGTACGAGTGGAATTTGAGAGTACAGTCAGCAACGCGGCCAGCAGCGCGTCGGAAACGGCCGCCTCTGCTCGTACGGGGTGAGCTCTCTCGTGGTGGCTTGCCCCACCACTGCCCCGCGCTATATTTCGAACTCCGAGCCGAGGGATCAGACAGCATCATGCATTCGGAGTAAAGCAGATCATCACAACAATTAGATCAAGGGGTTCTGAAGCCATTGTTGATGTATATACATCGTGGCGCCAGTACGTCGCTATAGTGGTGGTGGCGCTGGTTTTGCTGTGTTCACTTCAGTCTTTCCACAAGATCGAGAGGGCAGGATAGCAGGCTGATAGTTTGCTTCGTGACGGTGGACCTTGACTATGCTCATTATGCTGTACTTAGGTCTGTCCTTGTAGTACTTTGGCGAACTTTTGAACGTAGATCTGATCAGTGCCACTTTTTCCGCGAAGGTAGGATGCAGTGGCGGGAGGCATACATTTACCTGCACCGACCATGTCACAGTTGGGTCAAGACCAAACGTCACAAGGATAAGAGAATGATGAAACTGCGAAGGAGATCGAGATCACTGAAGGTGCTGAGAAATGTCTACTAATTCGAAGTCGATCAGAGGTAAATTACGCCACCAGCAGCTCGTACCTCAGGTACTTCATTACATCTGTCACACTACGTCCAACCAATCACCAGCAAGTGATGTACTGTACTTGCCCTATGATCATCACTTTGACTTGCCGAGTAATGCTCAGGAGCAAAGCCGTGCATAAAGCACCGCTTAACGACGCTGTCAAGTCTAGCCCCCGCCCCCTTGCAACTTCTCCAGGTAGTTATTGATCTTTGTAGTGCTCAGAGTTTGCTAGGTTTATTGGTACAGAGCTAAGTTTGTATCTTGAGCTGAGGTAAAGCTTATGCTCGGGGGTTGTATAGTGATAATTTTTTATTCTTTACTTAATGGTTCTTTAAATATTCTAATCTTCTTTATAAAACAACATACTTGATAAGTTCAAGGTATAGAAATTGATATTGCTTAGGAGCTTAGAAGAGAAGTAGGTTAATGTTTATGTACGCCCACGGGTAGCAAACTGTTCAAACGAAGATGATCAAGTTGATAGCTCACCTAAGGGACAGACACCAACACAGCCACCACAGCCACCATAGCCACACATCAGCCACTGAATGAGCGAATGGGGCTGTCTGACGGTTACAGCATGTGAATTGGCGACAAACAACTCGCTCCACCTGTGCTGCTTCCATAATGGGGCCTGACTGCAGTTAAAACATGCCACGATATCGCCAAGCCATGCACGTTCAGCGGTGAAGACGAACGCGCCATGCTTTAGCGGCGAAGTTGCCCCGCGAATCTGAAGATTTCCAACCAATCGTCAGCCGTGGCCCTGCTCTGGAGGGCTGTCGAACCTGGCCGCCAACATCCCCACTCTGAACACGAGTGACGTCTGAGGAGCCCCCTGGGCGTCATGGAAGTAAACAACGCGTCCGCTCCTGTTTGTCATGTCCAACTTGCTGCTTCGGGCTACTTCTCGGCCTTCGCGATCAATTTCTTGCAGATCAAGATTCTGCAGGCATGCATTTACCCCACTTGCATCCACTTGAACGTATAAGACTCGGAGCTGCCAACGTGTCTTGACACGGCTGAGTTTCCTCTCTGACTTGATACCTCTCAAACATTTGCTTCGATTGACAGACAGTGTAGCAATCATGAACAACATGTCTGGTCTCGCTGATACCCTGACCGCATCAGGAGGTGCTGAGTCTGCAGGTGAGGAAGCACCGCCATGCTGCAAATGCACTCGTAGACTTCAACTAGACTGACAGCAACCAGGCTTCTTGAACGATATCGTAGAGCAACTATGGCCCAATATCAACGTTGCAGGTTGCAGGATGATCAAAGAAATTGTCGAGCCTATTCTTGCTTCCACACTGCCCGGCCCTCTGGCAAACCTTAGATTTACCAAACTCGACCTTGGACATGTCCCTTTACGGCTAGGCGCCGTTGATGTGCACAAGGCTACCGCCGGCGGCATAAAGTTGGACGTGGATGTGGTCTGGGAGAGCAAGAGTGATATCGAGTTGGATGGCAGCATGGTTCCAAAGATTGTAAGCTCACCTGTTACGGCTTGGAGTCCCGCGTATGGAACTGACTAGCGACAGGGTATCGAGCATGTGCATCTCAAAGGTCGACTTTCCATTCTGCTCGCTCCGCTGACCAACATCATCCCACTGGTGAGATCAGATATCGAATGTGCCAATACCACCTATTCTGACTTGAGATCTAGATTGGTGCTGCCCAGGTCGCATTCATAAACCCGCCAGAGCTGGCCCTTGACTTCACCGATGCCGCAAACATCGCCGATCTAGGTATCGTCTCGAGTACGATCCGCAAGACTATCCTCGGCATAATTGGCGGGATGGCTGTCCTGCCGAATCGCTTTCTGGTGAAACTGGACAACTCAAATGATTGGTTCAAAACATACCAGCCGCATCTGGGTGTCGTGCGCCTGACCATCGAGCGCGCAATTGGCATCTCCGGTCCCAAGAAGAGCGGCGCGAAACGATTTCTGGCTAAGATCGTCAAAGACGTGCCTGACTGCTACTGCACGGTCAACGTCGGCGCTGAGGAAGGTTGGCGCACAGCAACGAAGAAGAACGATACTGACCCTGAGTGGAATGAAACTCATGACTTTCTAGTTGCAGACTTCGAGCAAGACATCACCGTCGACGTCAAAGACGACGATCTTGGTTCAGATGACGATATTGGTATCGGTTCGATCTCCGTCAAGGACATTCTGCTCGGTGGCGGCACAAAGGAGATCGCACTTACACACAAAGGTGAGCACACAGACGCTCGAGTCACAGTGCACGCCAAATTCTTCCACCTCGTCTCTGAGCCCCAAGCCCTCTCTGCCTCTCAAGTGGAGGGCGAGGGCCAAATCTGCGGTGTCGCTACCATTCTCATCGCTAGCGCACTCGGTCTTCAAGGCCAGCGTGACGAGCTCCAACCCAGCGTGAAGGTATCTTGGGGCGGGAAGGAGTTCCGCACTGATATCAAGACATACACCCCTGGCACAGACATCTTCAACCCTAGCTTTGATCAGGCCTTTAGGATTCCCATCACAGGTGACATTCTGAACAGCGGAGCGCCATTCCGCATCAGCTTGCTGAACAAGGAGTCGGAGACTGGTACGGTGGAAATTCCATTCCAAGACGTGCAGAATGGGCAGGAATTGAGTGTTGCGAATGCGTATGATGTTGGCAGTGGAGCGACGATTAGGGTTTCGATCAGTCTGCGCGGACTGCAGTTGGCCCAGTGATTTACATACATTTTCTGCTTGATGGCTATGATTAGTGGAGAGAAACTCTTTTAGGATTGCTGCTGTATGCGCATGATTACATCGTGGCTTTTGAACCTCTCATTGTAGTGGTGCAACGTCATACCATATCGAACACTATCTGCGCCACTACAATTATTGATAGATTCTCGCCCAACTTCGAACATCGCTAGAATTATCGAATGGAGCTGGCGTTGTCGAAAAGAATCTTGAGCTTTCGAGCGCTTACCGCAGAGACACGTGCGAGACTCGCTTGTGCTCAACAAAGGCCTTTTGTATGCGAGCAGCGATCTACTTGGTCCTATGGAATACTGGCATCTCAGAAAGCGGAGATTTAACTGTGATGTATCTGCCACCCCCGTATGTGTCTTCACTCCACAGCTTGGTCCAACTTGACCCATCAACTAGCATGGGCAGATATACCTTGACCTCACTCTGGCCTTCAGCAAGGACAGGACAGCATAAGTATTCATCCCCGTACATATACTGCTCCTCGATCTCCCAGCATGTCGGATCCTCTGGGAACTCGTAAAAGAGAGACCTCATGACAGGTGTTCCCTTTTCGTGTGCCTCCTTCATGAGCTTTCGTGTGTAGGGACGAAGTTCTTCGCGAAGCTCCATATACTTCTTGCAGATCTCAAACACCTCTGGTCCGTACGACCATACTTCATTGTCTGCGCCGCTGCGACAAGATGCGCCTCCTGTCGTTCCGACTTTCGCCTGCCGTGGCTCACGATCTCCATGCAATCTCATCACAGGGCAAAAGGCTCCCCACTGAAACCACCTGACAAACAGCTCGCGAAACTTCGGGTCGTTTGGGTCACCTCCATGGAAACCACCAATGTCTGTTGTCCACCAAGGGATTCCTGACATCCCCATGGACAAGCCTGCTGCCAATTGGTTCCGCAGACTGCTCCAAGAAGACGCGATATCTCCGCTCCAGACAAGTGCTCCGTATTTCTGACTACCAGCCCAAGCACACCGAACGAGATTCACAACACCGGTCTGGCCCTATTCGGTCATGCCTTCATACCAAGCGCGTGAATACTCTCGTGGGTAAATATTACCAATTGCAATGTTGGGTCCAAGATGGTACCGGTAGTTATCGAAATCATATACCGAGTACTCGGGCTCGGCCTCGTCAAGCCACAAAACCTTGATACCTTTCTTGTAGTAATTGATTTTAACCTTGTCCCATACATACTTCCGTGCTGCCGGGTTGGTCGGATTAAAGTGTGTGGTGGTAGCCTGGAATGTCATGGCAATCCGCTCACCGCGTTCAGTTCTGATCAAGTATCCCTTCTCAAGCACCTCCTTGTAGTATTACGACTTACGGTCGACCGTGAGCCACATTGAAACCATGAGTTCGATGCCCATGTCTTGCAACTCCTTGACCATTGCATCTATTTTTCAAGAAGCTAGCATTTTTGATGTTCCCCAATGCACAATTACCTTACCTGGGTCCGGCCAGTAGGTCTTATCTAGTTTTCGATCGCCCTGATGTTCCCAGCAAATGGTACGCTGGCTTGGGAATTGCGATGAGCAAGCTCGATTTGAGTTCCCTTGATGTCAAGGTACGGCTGCTGATATTGCCCCATCCCGTATATCTTCTTTTTCGGATCTAAGCTCTCGATTCGAGCTGTAAGATGATAGTCGCCACCGATAACCAGCTTGAACTCTCGTGCTTCAATCTCGAGGGCGCTGCATTTAGGATCTGTAGGATCGCGTCTAAGTCGAGTGAATTCCTCGAGGAGTATTTTGTCATTGGCATCATGGATCGTAAGCTTGCCGCGGTCCGTAATTGTTGCTTTGATGCGGCCGATGGTCAACACAGCTGCGCCATCCCTGATTTGAATGTTCGATTCGGTGTGCACTGGGTCCAGTAGCGCCCAGTCTTCAGTAGGCATGTTGCTCGACTTGGTGGCCCTAATGCGAAGAGCATCCTTGCCCCATGCTTCGACCCAAAGGCGCTCTGCATCATATGCAAAGACGAGGCGCCCATCTTCCTTCAGCAACATGGTTTGGAGGCGTTGAGATTTCTCTCAAACGGGTCGGGGCGAAGCTATGACACGGACTTGTCACGTCGAGAACGGGGCTGAGATCGCGCTGTTATGATGGCCAAATCTTCTAGAGCACACCTAAAGTTGCAGCTGGAGTCCAACAAGGACGTGGGCCAGCGGGATACAAAGGCACCCCATGCTTGATCAACGGCGTGCAGGAAGAAAGCACACATCTGCAGCTTGGGCGCGGAGATAGACCTCCGGGAGTGCGGAGGTGGGGCGCGTCATCTTTAGCGCGCGTCTCCAGCGGGGGATGATCTTGCACATCTCCTCACCAGCCTTGCTGTTGCTGTCTGCGATCGCTGAACGTCACTCAGCCCAAGTTCGCGCAACATTTCAGGCTTTAGCTGCCGCCGTTACTGTCATCAACATCGCATATACCGTCACTTTCGTGCCAGCCGTCGACCTCAGTTATGAAACCTGCCGGGACGATGGTCTCAAGGGTACCGAGCAAGACCATCTAATGGAAACTGGGATAAAGAGACATATGACGCGGGTCGGGAACATCGAAGGCACCGTCGGTCGAGGCGATGTCGCCCTGTGGCGACGCGACACCCGGCCTAACCAGACTTGACGAGAGCAAAGTGAAGAACAAGGACCACCTCGCCGTCCAGGCTGGACTTGATCTTCAGGTCGCCCTCTGCGACACCTGTACGCCGTGATATCTCTGGCCCACTGGTATTTACTCGAAACAGTGCCGCCGTGTCCTTAGCTGCATCACGGGACGCGCTCCGCCTTGGACCACTTTATCCATATCAGCAATCAACAACAGGCAACATCGAGGACAACTGATTGGTTACAAGCCTTGAACTGCAACATTGTTGCAATTGGATATGATTTAAATTATATGAACGCGACCGAAAGTCGAGGTGGGCAGCTTTCACCTTGTCTGTCAATATGTGTTATAAATATTTGCGCGCTTGCAGTTTTCAATTCCATTCGTGACACCACATCATCGCTAGAATTCGCCATGTTTGCTCTTGCAGTCCTCGCAGTTGGCCTGCTAAGCCTCACACCATCTGTCTCCGCACACGGCTACCTCAAGAGTATCGAGGTCGGCGGCAAAAGCTACCTCGCCTGGCAAGTTGGGCAGGATGATTATGTTACACCTGAGCCTTCCCGCTATGCACGTCGCATCAAAGACAACGGACCCGTGCCTGACTTCACGTCGGTCAATATCACTTGCAATCAAGGAGGTAATATACCTTCGAAGGGTACCGTTCCAGTCAATGCTGGGGATAAAGTCAAGTTGATCTGGGACCAATGGGGCTCTTCGCACTCTGGACCTGTAATGAGTAAGAGTTTTCTGGAAGGAATGTGATGACTGGTTGCTAACAAAGGATCCAGACTATCTGGCCGACTGCCGCGGGTCCTGCGCAACCTTTAAGGGTGACACTGGGACGCCTTGGGTTAAGTTCGATCAGATGGCATACGACACGACGAAATCACCGCCGTGGGGATCTGACTTCCTTGCCAAGCAGGGTGCTTCCTGGACTGTGACTATTCCCTCGAGTCTTAAACCTGGAGAGTACCTGCTGCGGCACGAAATTCTTGGATTGCATGTCGCTGCAGATCGAATGGGCGCACAGTTTTATCCAGCCTGCGTGCAGATCAACGTCAGCGGCAGCGGTACCAAAAGCTTGCCAGCGGGGGTGGGTTTACCCGGTGCATACAAACCAGATGATACTGGTATTCTTGTGCAATTATGGCAAGTCAACCAAGGCCTGCGGGGATACACGGCGCCTGGTGGTCCAGTGCAGACAATCTGAAACTCAGAGACTCAAGACACTCTGGCCCAACTGGGTGGACACCTGCAACAACAAAACAGGCGATTCTGATCTTTCACCAGTCAAGCAGGGCACCGCTTGAGAGCTTCATGTGTTTCCTTTGGAAGAACCGTTAACAGGTAGATTTATGCCATTTCTGCACATAACAGAGTCTGACCACTGTGTAAGTGACTTATTCAACGCTCGTCTGAAGATGATACACCTATGAGATGGAAAAAATACAAAAGATCGCAGCCATTGCAGATATTATCGCTCCTTTAAGAGAACTTTATATGCAATACGACAGAAAGATAACATCGCGGCGCCCACAATCACTTGTTGAGAGATCTGTGCGGCCGCGTGTTGCACTTGTCAAGTTTCGATGTTAAGGGTCACTGCAGAGAGGTCACCAACTTGCAAATATGTATGCACGATCAAGTGCGCGAGTACTGTGTCGTCAAATCCCTTGCTGGAGCAAGTGGCAGCTCTCTTCTAACGTAAAGGGGCTTTATGGACAGGCGATCTGGCAGATGCATACTTTTTTTGGATGTACTGGGCAGCTTATTAAGAGGCAAAAACAACTAGTAAAGCACACTGGTAGCATTTCCGCCTGTACGCTGTCGTCTTGTTTCTGCGCCATTCGTTTGTGTCATCTCGCCTCAAAAGATTTCCGAGGTCAATTGATATTGTGCGATGTTGATCTTAACTTCAATCGATGAACTTCATGGCGCTGGATCTATTGCATCGACGCAAGTGTTCTGTTGCTCCTAGCCGTCCATGAACTTGTCAATTCATTATTGACATACAGTCTGGGGCTCCTACAAGATGCCGAGGTGTCGTTCGCATAGGGTTAGGTACTTGCAATGCCGTTCAGCGCTTAACGTTAGGAGCGACTCGGAGATTTTGGGTGTATTGTGGAGCGCAGTCACCTGCGACTTTACTGCGGGGTATCGAGCAAGGGTTTTCCCGACTTGTTCATCATGGATCTTGTTTGCAACGTCCTGACAATGTTCGCACCGACCAGACCTTTATTCTCAGAATCTTCTGTTCTTGATCACACGATTCACTGCTTTCGGGATTCCCATCGAGTTTATGATTATCATGATGAACCTGCTTCAGGACATCAGCGAAGATGCGCGCCGTTTATGCTAGGGTCAATCGCGACACAAAAGGCTTGCTTACTTACTTTAGATCCCTGACCCTGCACACACATCCCTACTGCCCTTCGCCGAGGCCTATTCTTCCCTCGCGTATCTGCATATAAGCACTGCTACTCCGCTGCATGTAAGCCGGCATGTCAGGTGCCGACATTTGCCAGGTGCTATCAGCCACAGGGAGCGATGCGGATACGCTTCAAGAGGGAATGGAAATGAAAGTGTGATCATTGTAGATTATCACGGCGTCAGAAATACTCTTAAAACTAGAGCTAGGTCTGATATTTTTGCAACAAGACTGATGTATTCTCGACATGGCTACCCCACGGCATAGGTCGCTCTCGATTGATGGTGGTTCTAGATGCACACAAGTCCATCGAGCCTGGGGAACGATGACAAGGCTAGTTACACCGCTGTCTACCTGTAGCTAGTTGGATCTTATTGGTGAGTCGCTCATACAAGCTATGATCATGTGGCATCTGTCAATGGAAGTATGAAGAAGCTCAAGCGCACTTGTTTATGCATGCAAGCTCAAAGTCACCAACGGCTGGCGGCCGCTATGCAGCTTGACTTGCAGCAAGATTGGACGCCGACCACTTTTAAGTCTACTACCGAGGTATGAGTAAATTAAAAGTCTTGAACATTAGTGTTGACATCGTATCTGAGAAGTTTGTCACCCAACCAATTAAGAAGCAGGAGACTTCACACTGACCGAGGGAGACACAAAGGCAGGTCAGCTGAGCGAAGACCTCCAAATTAACTGCTGACGCTGACTTGTGAAGTCGCACCCTTTCAACGCTTAATGATTAATGTACTCTTGCAAAATACCGAGGCATCTTCCCATTGTTTTCGAGCTTGTACCTTTGATTCAACCCGATAGAGTTCATCGAAAAATGGAAAGATATCAAGCACCAATGTGATTGGCACACAATTACATGCGCTTCCGTTTTGTTCTCTGGAAAACTGACAGATCCCTGTGGCGGTAGTCATGCAAACGTCAAGACGGGATCGTCGATGAAGATGGGTATGCTGGCGTACCAAACCAATAGTACTCACGCCAGGAGATGGCCATGAATGGTAATTCTTCGATATGGGATATGTGCTACATGCAAAAGAACGATATAAAGCCTGGTCGACTCCTCCTTCTCAGCTCCATATCTGCGCATCCTCGATCCGCCAACTCTCGCACCCTCAATCGACACTGATCACAAAATCTCTTGCCCCTAATCGATCTATCATCAAGCAAAAATGAAGGTTTCTGCTTTTACTCTTCTTGCCGGTTTGGCCGCCGCTTCTCCCATCGCCATTTCAGAGACCGCGGCCATCGAGTTGCAGGCCCGCCAGTTCGTGTCTAGGACTGAGCTTGAAAGCGGAAGTTCTTCTGCCTGCCCCAAGGCCATCTTGATCTTTGCAAGAGGAAGCACTGAGTCTGGCAATTTGGTAAGTTCAGCCTGGGACTTTCCCATCTGAGAATCTGAGCAAAGAATCTAACTCTAAATGAGGGTACACTCGGTGTTCCCCTAGGCAATGCTCTCGAGAGCAGATATGGTGCTGCAAATGTATGGGTTCAGGGAGTTGGCGGCCCGTACGATGCCACGCTTGCCGACAACTTCCTCCCAAGAGGTTCTTCGACTGCTGCCATCAGGGAGGGTTTACGCCTCCTTAATCTTGCCAACAACAAGTGCCCGAACTCTAAAGTTGTCGCTGGAGGTTACTCGTAAGCAATCATGATTCTATGCTTGTTATATCCATGCTAACTCTTACTGCAGCCAGGGCTCGGCTCTTATTGCTGCTGCTATCTCCGATGCTACCAGCACCGTGCGCAACCAGATCGTTGGCACCGTGCTCTTCGGCTACACTAAGAACCTGCAGAACCTGGGTCGAATTCCGAACTACCCAGCAGATCGACTTGAAGTTTTCTGTGCGGTGGGAGACCTGGTGTGTGATGGAACACTCGTTATCACAGCTGCGCATCTATCATACAGCGATGAAGCTGCCAGTGAGGCGCCGCGATTTCTTGCAAGCAAGATCGGAGCTTGAGTAAGGCCATCGCACTACCGCGTGGTTCATAATTGGATCCGGTGCCAAACAACATCACAAAGGGTTGCGATGTTTTGTTGTATGTACTGTAAGGTTCACTCCGGAAACTGAGACTTGGTACTATTGTGTTGGAGATCTAGTTACTGATTGAAAATTTACTTCATCATATCACAGGATGTGGTCCATATCGACTGCACACGAGGTGTATAGTGAGACAATATGAATGCCCCACCTGATCTAGCATTAACAGCGGCAACAAAAGGAACGCCTTTTGGCAGAAGATGTGGCATTGAGAATACATAACAGTTTTAGATCCTCAGACAGGACAGCACCCCTTCGACCGTTCAAGACTCTATAAGCGTCCTTTGTGATACAAAGTCAGACAATGTTCACTATTGATTGCATGCAAAAATATCCTTAGCACAATGATTCATTAACTTTATAATTAAATGTTGCTGGATTCATGACGCTCCACATGCCTTTGAGGTGGAACAGTAAGTTCTGGCCAACCGACTGATCGATTCCCATGGGCGTGCGGCTGTTCCCCTCAGAGTAGCCAAATCCTAAGACTATGTAGAAAAGCGCGTTTAAGTTGGCAAGCAGTCAGGGTAACATGTTCTTGCTGGGAATAAGCATTGTAATGTTTTTTTCTTGACCCCAGCCATTTCCTGCTGCTGGATCACTAGCCCGCGGCTTAAAGACAACCCAAAACGGCTCCATTACGGAACTCGTGACCAGTACGAGACGGATCTCAAAAGAAATCAACACCCGGCCGCTAGCGGATGGGATTGGCTCTGCACCAAAGCTCTGGTTTTTGCCAAAGAACATACACCTTTTGATCTGACCATCGGTCACTCTGCTGACATAACTCCAGGTCAAAATGCCACAGTACCTTCGCCAGGATGATGCGCATCTCGTGGTATGCCAGGCTGATTTTGTTACATTAGAGCGGATTCAAAGTTGCTGATAGTTGCTGGACTTACTTTTTGCCTATGCAATTGCGTGGTCCAGTAGAGAAAGGCTGCATTGCATCCTTCCTGTCTGTGTCGTAGCCGGTATCTGGGAGCCATCGCTCGGGACAGAACGAATCGGGATCCTTGAAATTTCCAGCAGAACGATTCACGGCCCACTGTGTCACTGTAACACGGGTCTAGTGGACATATACATCAGTGCGTATACGCAACTTAACTGGAAGTGACATACCTTTCCAGGGACCCATTCACCACAAATTGATGTGCCCTCTTTTGGCACGACGCGAGGTAATCCGACCGGAACTGGAGGGTAAACCCGGAGCCCTTCTTCGAAACACGCGTTAAGATAAGGCAAACGAGGCAGTTGCTCTAGTGTAAGCTCTTCTTCAGTAAGCGTTCGCACCTCGTCAGTAACTTTCCGCAGCTTATCTGGGTGCTTCAGGAGGTAGTAGGTAAGTCCACTGAGCAGTGTCGCCGTCGTCTCGGTTCCTGCCACCATGAAAAGCGACGAGTTTGCATGCATCTGACCGAGATTCATCTGGTTGTCTTTCTTTTCGAGAACGAGGCCCCAGATATCTGCCCTGTCCTTTTTGGTCTCTTCGGCAAGCCGTCGATCTACGCGCTCGGCGGAATAGTCGAAGTGTGCCTTCTCCATTTTTCGGATTGACTTGGGCACAAGCCACTCAGCAATTGGAGCCAGCGTAGGGTATTCGAGGCGCAAGTTCCAAATGACTCCAAACTTGAAGCCCTCAAAAACTGCTTTCACCCATGGCGTGTACTCGGACGACTCCAGCATCCCGAGTGGTTCGCCAAACGTGAGATCCGCCATAATGTCGAAGGTGCAGGAGTTGTACATCTTTACCATGTCAATATCGCTTCTGTTCTCTTTTGTTGACCGGTAGATAGCATCAATTAGCTGGTCAGTATATTTTCTGATCAGAGGTTCTTGTAGCTTCAAGGCCTTGTCACTAAAGGCAGGTGTGAAGATTTTTCGCACTTGTCTATGGGACGCAGCATCTGGAGTGCTGATGAGATGGTGCTCGCCGTTGTTCTCCTTAGGGTTAAATCGCGGATCTTTGCTATTCTCCTGTTTACCACCTGTGCGATGGCCGTAGATGTCCTTCCAGACTTGTGGATTGATATAACATAGTCGGTCAGGCGCTAGACAGACAACTTCACCGTAGATCTCGTGCTGTCTGCGGATCCATCGCGGGAGTTCGCCTTTTGCAACGATGAAGTTCCAATAGGAACCAGTCGCGATCGCAAGTTTCGGACCAGGATCTTATTGCGAGATTAATATCAACAAAGCCCTCACCTTTGCTTTAGGACGGAGTAGACTTACATTTACTCAATGGATGGAAATAGATATTGTAGACTGCAGTTATTGCGAATTTCAAAACTAGCTGCAGAACACAGTTATTCCTTAGCTGTACTGTTCTGCAAGATTATATCGAAGAGGTTCTTACCAGAAGAAAAAGACACTGAATCGCAAGCAGGAAATTCTGGAGACGGTCCATGTTCAAAGAGTTACCAAAGATACTAGGGAAGAGTGCAAGTGGATATACTATCAATCGGTAATCTCACCTTTATAGGTAGCAGAGCAAACAAGACTTGTGGTAACTCCGAACAAACTCAACCCAGACGACGGATAGAAGCGTATCCAGATATCATCCTTGAAGCTAAGCTGCTGTCGCCTCATCGATTGAGGCACATAGTGCAGAGCACAGCCATGTCGGGTCGTATAGCCCGGCTTTATTCAGCTACCAGAGATGAGAACTACAGATATTGGCACCCTAGAGACGCGCAAGCCAACGTGGCCACACCGTGTACTATGGTCACCAGGGAAAACATTATAGGTGGCCCTTGGTGTGGCTGAAAGTCCAGTTATTGTAGCGCAGCATGACTAGTATAACATTGATAGACGAATGCGCAGAGCTTGTGACGCCAATCTAATTAGTAGGTAGTGCGAGCAATAAACTTCGTAATCTTGGCCTTAACCCCTGTCGCTAGTCTCAACCTACGATGCTTTTGTTAGTAGCCACAGCACCGGTATGTAAACGAGTGAACACAGACATATCCCCACATTTCAAGGATAGCAGAGCACTTCTTGATGTTAGACCGACACTTCTGGTTGGCACGGATCTGCCAAAACCCGTTCCGCTTAGTCTATAATCCTGTTCGTCAAGGCTCAGGGTCGGCAACAGGCGAAGAGCATGTCAAAAAATTGAAACAAGTTAACCGGTTGTCTATGCAGTTGCAACTCGTGTCCTTGAGCCTCCCGAGCTCTGGACGCCACACCCGTATCTGTTCCCGTGTTCACATCCCTACTTCCAAGCCTATGCACAGCAAGGCGCATGTTGTCGCAGGCTAAGCTCCGGTTCAAACATGATCCTTGTTACTAAATGCTGTGCTGTGCTGTAGCCAAGACATAGGCAGAGCTTTTCTGCGGGTCGTTCCGTGCCAATATACTAGAAATGATAGCTATTGCAGATAGCAGACAAATTGCGGACCTAAATCTATGTTACCTTTAGTTATAGCTAAGAAGATCTATACTATACTAGGGTAGAGTTAATATATCTATATATATTTACTTTATTCTAGTATATTATCTTCTTTAATTCTTAAAGAGCTATACCTCTTAATATACTTATAGTATCTAGCTTTTAATTTATATATAAATATAGATATTTCTTAAGAACTTAAATAAATTTCTTTTAATATTTATATTAAAATTATTTAAATAATAATACTTACTTATATATAGTAGTATCTAAGTATAAAAAGAATATAGAAAGTTTTTTTTTTAAAATACTTATATACTAGTTTAGAAATTTATAATAGAAACTCTATTAATATTTATTTTTAACTATTATATATATAGTAAATATATATATATAATATAAGTTTATAAATATTAGAATATATAAATTTAAGAAATAAATTTAAGTTATAATTTATATATTTAGAAAAGTAAGTTAATATTATATAGTATAGGAAAATAATTGTAGTAAAAATATATATTATAGAAATATTATTAGTTCTAAATTACTAAGCTTTTATAATAGCTATAAAAATATAATTAACTATTATATAATTAAGCTGCTTAGCTATCTATATAGAGATTAAATAACTAAAGAGTTAGTAGTAAGTAGCTCTAGAGCTAGCTAGAAGCTTAATATCTTAGTATAATAGAGATAAGCTACTCTAATATAGATTAAAGGCTTAGTTCTAGTATATTATATAACCTATATAAATTTTCTATATATATAATAGATAGCTTTTATCTAATCTTAGATAGGTACTAATTAAATATTATTAATTACCTATTATTAATAGGCAAAAGAATTAATAGCTATAGCCTTTAATTCTTAGAAAACCTCTAAGTAAGCAACTATTAATTTCTTAATTTATAAGATTTAGAGAATTAAAGGCATTCTACCTAAATAAATACTGTAACTCTATAGTTAGGTGTAGTAGAGTAAGGTATATTAATTATACCTATTTATATAATAAGTTAATATATATATATTAAGTTATTTAATAAAGAGTGTTATAGTAGTTATATTTATTAAGGTAGGTTATATGCATACTATTACTCTATTTAGAGTAAGGTTTATAGAGAATATTAAATATTACTACTAACTATAGCTATTATTAACTACTAAGCACTAAATTACTATAGTAATACTGCACTAGTAGGACTGTATAAGCTAATAAGTACCTATATTATAAGTATATAAGTAGAAAACTAATATTATAGATTAATTCTATACTATATTTAAATACTTACCTATAAATTATATTACTATATATAAGTATTACTAATAGAGTATTATAAAGTCTTAATTAAAAGGCTACTTAGATAAAAAGTACTAGAAATATATTTAGAATATATAGTAAAAGATTATATAAGTAGTATAGAAGAAGATGTTATTATAGTAGTAGGCTATAACCTAGAATAAGGTTATTTACTCTAGTTTAGATACTATACTATTACTTTATTTACTAGTATACTATAATAAACTATAGTATATAGTATACCTATATATTAACTATAGTATAAAGAGGATCTAAGACTACTATAGAAGATAATATAGCTAGAAGAAGCAGTACTAGGTATTAGGTAACTATTAGCTAAACCTACTATCTATATAGAGAGTTATATTATACTAGAAGCTATAGAGTAGAAGTAAGTTTAGTTATTTATTTTAGGTTAGAGCTAATAGTAGAGCTCTTAACCTAGGCACTAATATAAATATAGATATAAGCTAGGTAATTAAGTTATTATTAAGTTAAGCTATTACCTAGTTAGAAGAATAGAAGAAGAAGAATAATACTACTATCTAGGCTAATACTAACTAGTATAACTTTAGTAAGTAGTTAAACTAAGTAGAATAAGTATAGTATTTAAAAAGGTTATAGTATAAGTAGCTGCTAAAAATAGTAAGAAAGCTAATACTAAAAGAGTATAGGTTATACTATATATATTAGGCTATATATATAATTATATAGTAGGTATAGTAAGTATCTAAGGCTAGTATAGTTAGTATACCTACTATAATATATATTAACTACTAAGAGCTTAGTAATATAACTAATAAAAAGCTACTTAATACCTAGTAGACTAGTAAAATAATAATTAAGTATAGTAATATATAGTTAAAGATTATTATATATATCTAGCAAACCTATAAGCTATCTATTATTATACCTAGTAATAGTATAAAAGAGAAGGTAGAGAGTAAGCAGCTTCTATATTATATTAGCGCCTAGTAGTATATATATATAAAGAAGATTAGAAGAATAGTAGAGTATAATAAGAAAGAAGATTTATTAAATAAGATAATAACTAATAAAAATAATAATAATAATAGTAGTATAGATATACTAGATAAGAAGTAAAAGAAGGTACTAAAGAGCTATATACTATAGTTTATATTATTATTACTAGACTATATTTTAGATAATAGTAAGTATATAAGTATATTAGTTAGTAGTATAGTAGTACTAGGTATTAGTATAAAGAGTAAGTAGCTAAGCTTAATAGTATATATACCTAAGTAGTTAGCTATTATAATAATATTATAGATATTAATACTATATAGAGCTATATAGCTATAATAGAAGTAAGTTATCTACTTAGTTAATAAAGGCTAGAGGCTAGAAGATACTATTAATATAGTGCTGCCTTACTTAAAGTTTATATAGAAAATAGCTAACTAGTTTATAACTTTAACTAAGTATAATAGTAAGCTAATACTAATAGATTCTATACTATAGCTATAGGTATTTAGGCTTAAAATCTAGTTTATAACTAATATAGATAATATAGTTAACTAGGTTAGTAATAAGCTGCTATATAGTAATATTAAGTTTACTATAGTATAGCTATAGTTAATAATTTATAGTATAATAGCTAGTAAGTAGTAGTAGATAATAGCTAACTTAATATTATTATAGGTAAATAAAGAAAGAGAAATTATACCTAATACTATAGTATACCTATCTATTAATTAAGAGAGACTAGTAGATAATAGTACTAAGACTAGAGTTAGGTAGAGCTTTATAAAAGACCTGCGTAATAAGTATACTATAAGTATTAAGAACTTAACTCTTTAGTTCTTTTCTCTACAGACTCTATATAATTTATTTGCAGCCTATATAGACTCTAGCTTCTACTCTAATATAATTTTTAGCTACTTTAATAAATTATATAGACTCTACTATAGTATATAATTAAAGATGCAGTATATAAGTAATATATAATAGAGCTCTATATATATTCTATATATCTCTATATTACTATATAACTACTAGCTATCTTACTATATTAATTAGAGATACTGCTAGTAGTTAGTAATAGTAGAGCTTTAGGGCCTACAGCTACTAGTAAAGCTCTAGAGGTCTAACTCTATATTATTATTAAGTAATAATAATAACTAAACTTATAACTAACTAACTAACTAACTAGTAAGTAAAAAACTATACCTAAAGCCTATCTCTACTACCTCTTTAGTAACTATAAGAATAACTATAACTACTATAAACAGCCTTATATAATAAATTAAGCACTTATTTATACTAGTTATAAAGGTTATAAAGGTTATAAAGGTTATAGCTTTCTATTTATTATATTATCTATTCTATTAAGAGTTAAGTCTATTACTCTAAAAAACAGCTATATACTATACTAAAATACCTTAGCTATATACTTAAGAAGCCTACGCCTTACTGCCTTCTCTACCTACTTACCTGCTCTAGTCTAGGCTAGTTATAGCTGTACCTGCAGCTATACTATATATTAGCCTATTATATAGTATATTAGCTAAGATTATAGTAAAAGAAAAGAAAGAGGGAGGCTTTATATACTTACTATAGTACTTATTTAGCTATTTTAGCACCTTTATATAAAGTAGTTACTAAGGTTCTTATTTATAAAAGTATTATAGATATTTATAAACTATATATAGAATATATTAAGCTTACTTTTCTATTCTAGCTTAAGTAAGAAGGTATAAAGAGGCTATAGATAGTTTAGAGTATTATACTACTTAAAGTAGTAGCTCTTTGTATAAATAGCTATATAGTTAGTATATACCTACTATAGCTACTAGGCCTACTTAATATTACTATTATTATAGGTATACTCTAACTTAATAGGTAGTATAAAAACCTTAGAGTTCTTAAAGATAGGTATTATACTAATATCTTAAAGAGCTTACTTAGTTATAAAGTTAATACTATAGTTAAGCATAAAGTGCTAATATATATAAGTAAAGGCGTATATAAGTAGGTCTGCTAGGCTAGGCTATAGGTATAAGGTAAAGAGTATAGCTATAAGCTAGTAAAAGAAGTAAGTAGATAAAGTAGAAGCTACTAGAGCAGGTAATATACTTAGGTAAAAAGAGTAAAGGTAAAGTAAATATTATACTACTAGCCTAGCGCGCTAATATACTATGCAAAGTTAAGCTTAATAGTATATAGGTAGAAGATTTCTACTACTAGCTAGCTAAGTATTAAGTTAGCTAGTCTACCTATAATACGCTAGAGCTATATATTATTAGTAAGTATAGTATTCTTTATATTATATAAGAGGTAGTAGTATAACTTATATTAGTAAGTAAGTAAAATATAATATATAGCCTATTAGCACTATATAGGTTAAGAAAGATATTACTAGCTAAAAACTTAGGTAGCTGTAGTTTAAAGAGCGTATAGCAGCAGGCGTATAGTATAGAGCTAGTTAGGTAAAAAGGCTAGCTCTCTATAATAGTATTAATGCTATTATAGAGTATAGTAAGAGAGCTAAAGTTAATAGTAGTTAGAGTTAGAGTAGGTATAGTAATAGTAATAGCTTAAAGGTATATAAAGGTAGTAAAAAAAGAAGTAGATATAAAGAAAGGGAAAAAGAGTATATATATATATATATATATAGGTATATATATATATAAAAAGAAAGAAAAAGGCTATAACCTAGGTAGGCATAGCCTTATATATTAAAGTAAGAGTAATAAAAGAGATAGTATATATATATATATAGTAGACTTTAGCTGCTATAGTATTACTACTTTATATAGGCAGTAAATATATATAGTAAATATAAGTAGTAAATATAAGTAGTAGATATACACTATATATATAAGTAGTAAATATATACTATAAGTATAGGCTAGCCTTAATAGATTTTAGGCTGCTAGTACTATAAAGTAGGCTATTTATATATTATACTATATAAAGGCAGGTAAAGAAGGTATATAGCTGTTTAATACTATATATATTAGGTTTAGGCTAGGCTGTAATATATAAAGTAGTAATTAAGTAGATAAAGAATTAGTTATAGTATCTAGCAATTACTATATATAGTAGTAAGAGAATAGTACTAGTTATATTAAGTAGTAGTATTAGTAAGAGAGAGCAGTATTAGTAAGTAAGTAGTATAGAGTAAGTATACAGTATATAAAAAATACTGCTCTGCTCTCTAATACTTATCTCTTCTATACTCTACCTTAGTAGTACTACCTTATATTATAATCTTTATATAGCTTTTTCTTTATATATATTATACTCTGCTTCTTTATTATACCTATATATATATATATCTAATAGCTACTATATAGCTCTACTTCTCTATTTCTACTTCTTTATCTTTACTATACCTAGTAGTAGTTTTGCTAGTACCTTTCTTATAAGCAGTATCTTAGGTGCCTACCTTAAGTATATTACTAATATCTAGCTTAGTATAAGTTCTCTATGCGCGTATATGCTAGCTTTTCTATCTTTACTAGCTACTAACTACCTTTTCTTCTAGAACTATATCTCTATACTAACTAATATATAGCTCTAAGTACTTATTATATAGCTTAATATTAAGCTAAACTATAATAATAATATTAACTATAAGTATTTCTAAGCTGCTTACTAAAAGCTTCTTTTTACCTTTGCTAACTAAGTATATACCTCTAGAGTAAAGACTAATAGTATAAATAGTATCTTTCTTAGTAAAAATATTCTTAGTAAGAAGATATAAGTATACTTTATTAGTAGTTCTAGTAATAAGTATATCTATAACCTTCTATACTATACTATTATTCTCTTCTAGTATATTAATAATATAAGAGTAGTTACTAGTATCTATACTATACTAGTATTAAGCCTTATAACCTTTACTAAGGTAGTATAGTAGAATACTAGTATTAAAGGTAATATATTTATAGAGTGCTTTTAGTTTATTTATAATATACTTATTAAGAAAGTATAGTTAATATTACTCTAAGTAAGGCTTATTTATATAGTAGGCAATATATAGCTACTAAGAGGTTCTGCCTATATATATAGATAGCTCTTAATAAGTTATAAATATATACTAACTTAGCTACTATTATAGTTATACTATATAGTCTTATATACTTACTTAGAAAAAAGAGTCTTATATATAATACTAATATAAATATAAGTAGAGCTATAATACTGCTTAAAATAACTTAAGTAGAGTTATCTAGCATAAAGAAGTATTAGATATACTTCTTACTTAGTATACTAGAAACTATGCTATTACTACTTATCTATTACTATTACTATTACTATTACTACTATTACTGCTAAGGTTATTATCTCTCTTACTATTCTAGATCTCCTCTACTTTATATATAATCTGTAATATATTTAGCTTAATACTTAATATTTACTTCTAGTTAATAAGACTACTTATAATACTATCTATCTCTAACTACTTACTAAACTACTTAGCTATAAGATAGATATCTAAATACTTTTTATATACTAGGTTAATAAAGACCTCTACTTTCTATAAGTTAATCTTATACTTAATCTAGAAGTTAAAGATAGTATTCTCTAGTATAACTAGAAGTATACTCTAGCTAAGGCTATTTATAATATAATACTACTTTACTGCCTTAGTAAGGCAGGCCTAGAAGGTACTGTGCTTAGGCTTAGTAGGCGTAGTATCTAGGTAGATAAGTATAAGAAGGTAATTTATAGCTTTTATTTAGTAAAGGCCTCTACTAAAGTAGTTAACCTAGTTAGCGCTAATAAGCTTATTCTTATACTTAATCTATGCTATTTTATTAGTAAGCGCCTTACTAAGAAGTACCTATACCTAGTAGTACTTAATATATAGTAACTTTATTAGCTTATTATATATATTACAGCACCTCTAGGCTAAGTAGAAGGCCTAGTTTAAGACCTGCTACTATAAGAGTAGTAAAAAGGAGGAAGAAGGTAGAAGAAGAAAGAATAAAGGCTAAGAAAGAGGCTTATTACTACTACTTACAGCTACTATAGTACTGCTAAAGAGCCTTTTATTCTATTACTAGTACTATAGAAAGTAGGTAGTATACTCTTATAATAATAGGCTGCTAAGTAAGTAGGCCTTATTTAAGAACTTATAGGCTCTTAGGTAAAGCTTCTTAAGAGTATTATAGAAGTATATTTTCTTCTTATCTTTATCTATAGCTTTTTACTTAAAGAGCTAAGAGATAATATAACCTTTACTAGAGGCTAGTAAAGTATATATACTATACTCTGCGCTTAATATACTCTTATCTAGCTTAATTAGGCTAAGTAACTAGCTATACTTAATTTAAGCAGCTTCTATATTCTTCTATTACCTCTACTTAGTATAGTAGTTATTATTAGTAATAGTAGTAATAGCTATTATAGGCTCTTTTATAGGCTTCTCTATAGGCTTCTTAATAAGCTTCTTAGCTAGTGCTACTATAGGCTACTAAGAGCTACTAGCTATAAATAAGCTAGCTATATTTTTATAAGTATACTTTAGTAAAAATACCTATATAGAGCCTTTTAGTTACCTTTTATATTATATTAGTAGTAAGGTAGGCAGCTTCTATATAGAGAAAGGTTTTACTATACTATTCTTAGTAAGTAACTAAGCAGCTAATATAAGGCTATTCTAACTACTATTAAATAAAGTATTATTAGGCAGTATCTTATATAGTAGCTATATTACTGCTAGTATAGAGTATATAATAAAGATAGGCTTATAAATACTATTATTATTAGAATAGAGAATTAGCTAGCCTATACTATATAAACTAGTACTCTAGTTATATTATAAGTATAAGCTAAATATATAGTAGAAAAAGAGTATTTTATAATCTATATTTAGTAGCTTATACTTATACTTATAGGCAAAGTTAGCCTTATTAGTAAGAAAGAAGCTTTAAGTGCTACTATTAAATACTTCTATAGCCTAGTAAAGTATAGTAAACTAGTATATTAGTAAGAATCTAATATAGTATCTAGTTTAGTATATAAGATAACTACTATATATACTTTTAGTAAAGAGTATATATATATAAAAGTAGCTAGTTATAAGTATTTAGTTATATATACTAAGGTATATACTATACTAGTATAAAAGACTCTAGAATATTAACTTACTATAGCTACTATTAGTCTATATATAGATATAGTTATCTATTATAGCTCTATTAAGAAAAAGGTATAGATAAGTTATAAACTGCTGTTTCTATAGCTATAGAGTTACTAGATAGTATATTTAAGTATCTTTCTACTAGCTATATAGCTATTTATAGAGCTTACTAATAGAGTATACTACTATTATAAGTATTATTATACCTAAGTAGTAGTTACTAGAAGCTAATAGTAGTAGTATATAAAAAGGTAGTATTTACTATAGCTAGAGTATTTATAGGCTAGGTATAGGCTGCTATAGAGGTTATATATCTATAAGTAGAAGCTCTACTACTTACTTCTCTACTACTATATATAGATAGGCTAAAGTATAAGGTAGAAAGCTATATATATATTATGCGTAGTTTATAAAATATATAAAATTATTATAAAAAAGAGTATAAATAGTATAACTTATATAAGAGAAAGTGCCTATACTAAGGTATATAGCTATTACTACCTAGCAGCTATATATAGAAAAAAGAGATTTAGTGCTAAAAGTTCTAGCCTACTAGCCTACTTAGATAACTATTTAAAGTTAGTAATCTAGAAGGTAAGGTAGCTATACTAGGCATTACTAAGCTAGAGAAGGTTCTATAGCAGAGCCTAGAAGTATTATTTACTTAAAGCAGCACAGCTCTAAAGAGAGCTTAGCAGAATATATATAGCTAGATTAAGCTAGATAATAACTACTATATTTAGTGCAAGTAGCTAAAGAAAAGTAGCTAGGCCTACTATCTTAGTTACTTTAACTATACTTAGCTATTAGCACAGCTTTAGAGACCTAGTAATAAAGATAAGAATAAGAGTAAGAAGGTACTTACTTAGGTATGCTAGGCAGTAGAGATAGTTATCTATAAGGCCTAGCTTACCTTATTACTAGAGATAGTAGAGTAGCCTGCTATATAGTATATTAAATGCTGTAAAGTAAGAGCACTTAATAGTAAGTATCTATTTAATATATACTAAATAGGAAAGATAATAATTAAATATAGTTATATTTAGCTATTTATTATTTACTATATCTAGCATACTTATAAGCTAGTAGAGCTAGAGTAAGAGTACTAAGCTACCTCTTCTATAAAGAATAAGAGTAAGCTTAGCCTAAAGCTAGATACTGTAGTAGAGTAGGTTAGTAGGTAGAAGCTAGCCTATTAGTTAATACCTAAGCAGATATAGTTCTTATAGTTAATTAAGCAGATTATATATATAAGGTAGTAGAGCAGTAGTAGAGAAGATAGTAGTAGTAATAATAGTAGTAGTAAAAGTAAGTATAAGCTAAATAACTATATAGAGAGAGAGCTAAAGCACTATATATATACCTTTCTTCTCTTACTACTTAACTAAAGTATTAAGAACTAGTACTACTAGAGCGCACTAGTTAGCGTAACTGCTATGCTTAGTATTAACTGTAATTGCAGCTAGAAGAGCCCTCTAGTCTATATAATATTGCTGTTTACTATTATAGGGTTAGGGTTAGGGTTAGGGTTAGGGTTAGGGTTAGGGTTAGGGTTAGGGTTAGGGTTAGGGTTAGGGTTAGGGTTAGGGTTAGGGTTAGGGTTAGGGTTAGGGTTAGGGTTAGGGTTAGGG